>CM033684.1:57420535-59893357 GCA_019514585.1 Dendrobium officinale
TAATTTCATATTAATAAGAATGTTTCCTTTTGGTTTAGGATTTAAAATCAAATATTTTTGTCAAATATTATCTTCAAAGGGAGAAAGAGAGCAAGCAAGAAAATCTTTTAGATACAACTCTATATCCTTTACCAAAACTGATTCTCTTATCTCCAATCACATTGTTTGACAAACCAAAACAAGATGCTCATGATATGAAAAATTAAGGGAATCCAAAGCAAATTTAACTAAACATGGATAAATCACAAGCAGGGGGGGGGGGGGGGGGGGACACTACAAACTAAACAACTTATTCCTACGCCTGAGATCAACCTTAATGCTTGGAGAAGGACTAAAAAAATAATTAACTCATTGATATTTGAAGAAAAAATGCCGCCTCTTCCACATCCAACATCAATGCTATTTCTTTTCCATCCCCAACATAAATAGAACAAATTCAAATACTTAAAAAACAACAAATTAACTCAATGATCACCAAAATGAGAGAAAATTAAAGGACAAACAAGATAAAACGCATTTACCTGACAAGAGAAGCATTTTCCAACTATACTCTGAATATAATCAGCTATATCCTGCCTTCGTTTCCTTGATCCTTCATTAGGCTGTAGGCGGGCAATAAGCTCTGCGACCCTTTCTTCTGCCTCCGACCATCCTTTATAATCAATAGCTCGTCCCACACAAGTTTCTCTGTCCGGCAGAAGTCCAGTTGGTAAAATGCAACTCATCTCTGCCCAACCTCCAATGGCATCCCGTACAACCTAACTAAAGTCAATCAAAGCACAAATTCCAACCCAAGTATATCTTTCCAGTTGCCACCATTACGGGAAAGCATCAATCCAAAAGAATAATAACAACAATAAAAAGGAGCTATCTTGGTAAAATTGCTCTCTTCAACAATCTCTAGAAATGAGAAGAAACTGTAACCAAGACGCCTCCTTTCCCCTCTTCTAATCAGATAACTCACAAACAATGCATATATTTTAATCCCTAATCATTGCAGCAATATCGGATTGCCATATTATCTGATAATCCACTGCCAAAATCTGAAAACATGGAAATCTCACTCCACAACAATGTATAGAAAGGAAAAGAAACTGTCACTCGGACGCCTCTTTCCTCGCTTCTAATCAGAGAACTCGCAATTGATTCCTATATCGTAACCTCTAATCATAACAGCAAAATCGGGTTGGCAGATTATCTTCTAATCCACAGCCAAAAACGGGGAAATCGCTCTTTCTATGAAATCATGAAGCAAACAAAAAAAAAAAAGAAAAAAACCTCCCTTTCTCAACAGCCATGAAACCAAATTAAATCACTCAAAGACAAATCCAAATCTAACTGACAGACCAATGGGCGTCGTGGAAACAAATTCTGAAGCGATATTTGTTCTGAATAAACGACGAGAGAGAGAGAGAGAGAGAGAGAGAGAAGCGGCCGCAGGATTAGGGTATACCGTTAATGAACGGAGACGAAATAACATAGTAAAGAATACAGCTTTAGAATGCTTAATGGTATCCATTTGATCTGCTTTGAACATCGGGCGATTAACAGGTGATGGATACGTGATGAAATCACCCTTTACAGTCCACTAATATGAGATTTTTTTTTAGCGGGTCTATCTGTCTGTTGTCAGTTCCAAGAGAGCCTTTGAACACACAACTCCCCTTGGCCTATTGGTTGAAAGCTTAGGCTTACAACTAAGAGGTCCAAGGTTCGAGTCCATGTGTATGCGTTGTGTGTGTGAGTTTAACTTAAATGACCTAATGTCCCCAAAAAAAAAAAGACGTATTTATATTTCAGCGCGAGGCATTTATGGGCATCGAGTTCATACTTACGTTGCCCCACTGAAGAGGCGAGACCGTAGTAGAGTATAACGAGTATTTACCTATAGTATAAATAATATTTACTTTATATATATATAATTGATTTTTTAATATAGTTTTATAACATTAAAACTTTTGAAGGCTTTGTTTGAGACGACTTTCTTACTGCTTATTAATCAACTTTTTGATAAAAATTTATTTTTTATTAGAAACCAACTTTAAGAAACAGTTAGAAATCCATCCCAAACAAACCTAAATATATATATTTAAATAAATTACATATTTTAAATATGATTAAAACACAAAAATATTATGTAAATAAATATAAAAATTAAATGTTAGATATATAATGTTTTTAAATCTCCAAAACAATTCTATGCACGTTTCATGCAATTTAATGAAATTAAATAAAATTAAAATAATAGCGTGGTATTTAAACAGAGAACATTGAAGCCAATATATTACGAATAAACTTTTAATAAAAATATTTTTATTAATGTTTAAAATTAACATTTAAAAAAAGGGTTGAAATGTAAGCAATATGAGTTGGAAAGATTTGTAAGGAATTTATGATTCAAAATAATCAAACTATTAAAAAATAAAAAAAAATTACCCAAAAGCAAAAGATATATAGCAATTTTACTGCATCTAATACAAATTTAAAAATCTTTTTAAAAATGGTTGTTTTAACACATAATTATACTTTTGTTTGGGATTTTTTTTTGCTGATTTCTAAATCAATTTTTTAATATAAAAATTTTTAGTCCGAAAAGTTTTATATAAAAAATTGATTTATAAAACAGTGAAAAAGCTGATCCAAACAAAATATATATCTCAAAATTTTAAAAATAACTTTCAAAACAGCTAAGACATAAATTAGAAACTACACTAAAAAAAAGTTTTAAAAAATTTATTTGTGGTTTTAACATTTTAGGTGACGAAATCAAATTTATATATTTTTGTTTGGAAATTTTGCTATGAATTTATCGAATAAAAAAGAAGTGGCATAAATTTTTTTTGTATATAATATTTTTAAATACTGTTGACAAAGGTAAACGCCGTCGAAATAGACCGTTGGCGACTCCGTCAGAAGCAGTTACGGCGAAAGAGGACCCTGAAAACCCTAGGATCCATGGCGGTTTGATGTTAAACGAACGGTTAGATCTTTTGTGCTCGCATGCGGACTCTGCGCATAATAGTTAAATTCATTGTTGACTAAACCATTCTCTACTTTAAACGTTAACCAACCAATCGCTTGTCTAAAGTCGAAATTACAAAGAAAAATTGTCAGTTTATACAAATATATAATTCAATAAAAAATTGTAATATTTATTTTTAATTTATAGACAGCTGCATTTCAAAAATATGCCATGAAAGATGTAAATAAATGATTCGACTTGTCAACCCAATCCAAACCTAACCCAAAAAATTTGGATTTGACCTATTTAACAAACAGATGAGATCCAAGTCTAGAATTTCAAACCATTTATTAAAATGATTGGTTTGGACCGTCTACATGATTTTGATTCGAAAATGACCTACATAAATTTTTCCTTTAAATTCTTTTATTTGCCAATATGGTTCTATTTTTTTCTCAATTAACCTAAAATATATGGTCAAAAAATTATAAATATTTTTTTAATCAAAATAAATTATCGGGTTGAATTCATGTCATTCGGATTGCTAGCTATTCGGTTTCAATTCCACATTTTTGATCCATGCATTAAACAGGTCAAACTCATGTTGATCGACTTCAAGTTAGGTTGATTTCAGGTCAGACCTGAGTACCTGACCCAACCATTTAACCTATTTTAACACCCCCACCACGAAGAAAGAGCAAAGTGCTCCACATTATTGTGAGATGAGCAAGTTGTTTAAAGCTATTTAACACATTTTAATTAAGCTGGTAAGAAACAATCATATATGTTACCTCATTTAGTGTCTAACAACAACATTCACATTTTCTATTCAATCTACCAAAGGCAGATTTGCAGAAATAGAGAACAAGTTTACCCTACACCTTCCCTCAGGCCTGTAGCAGAACAAGAGAATTTGTAGTAAAAATATTCGCTCAGGATAACCGATCAAAATTTTTAGTACTAATTTTTTTTTTCTTTTTGTGTAGCACAGCACAGAGAGGTTAGAGTAGCAGGATGAATGAGAGGAGTACCTATATATTGTCATCTTCATTTCCATCTTGTGTATCCATGGAGGGAACTTCATGGCGAGGCCTGCTGAATTTCTCTCGCAGTTGCTTTATAGGGATGAAGTCGCCAGTTGTATCAGTGCCATAAAACAGAAAGGAAACATATGGATGATCAAATCTAGTCTGCATGCCATAGTTCAACTCAGTACTAGTTTGAAGAAATCTGTTTGGAAAAATGTTGGAACTCACCAAATCTGGTTTTTCAGTGGCACTGAGATTCTCCTCTGCAACTGTTGGAAGGAGAGAACCAAAAGAAATGTTACATATGGCTATTGGAGATACAATATATAACATATAATAAGATCAAGTCTTTTATCTTACTACGTGGGGTTGACTATATGAATCCTTTTTCTCTGTTGGAGATACAATATATGTTACAAAATTTTTATCATGCAAAAGATATTGGTAAGTTTACACATAAGCTAAGCGAAACAATTGGATAGGTACATGCCTTGAAAAATTATTCTATGGGGACGCCAAACGCCATTCGGAGACCAACAAGAATGCGCCACATCACCTATATGCTTGATGCTGCTTGGAACCGCTCGGTATCGCGGCTAAGTACTACTGACGCCACGTCCAAGTCTCCGCACAGTATAATTTCTCCTCTTCATCAAGCACTCAGTGAAAATCTCAACTGAAATGCTTTACATGCATATCTAAATAATGATCCCAAGTAAATATGTTATTTATTAAATTGTGGAGCTTAATTTATGTTGCCGGTTGTGCATGTAAAAAGATGTTTTGAAGAGTGTAATTTTCAGTTGCCATAATTATTTTTTCATTAGAAAGAGAGGATGTGTCATCATTATGTGATACAAATGACATGATGGTTGTGAATTTCTCTATAAAATCTGCAATGGTGGTAACATAATGTATCCATCAATTGGGCAAATATATATAGAATTCTTGGTATGCTTTGTGTGTTTTTCTTTATATTTCAATCACTCTCAGTTATTTAAATTAGGTCTTACTAAACACCGCTGATGATCCATCCATACAAGACAAGTCAAGGTTCATCCTAAGAAGCAAAATTGAGTAGCATGATAGAATTTAATGGATAAAATGCCACTACACCTGTTTTTGATACTAAGGTTTTGTTTGGGACATCTTTCTTATTACTTCTTAAAATAATTTTTTAGTATAAAAATTTTAATTTTTGTACTAAAAAGCTGCTTTAAGAAACAGTAAAAAACTGCCCCAAATGAAGTCTAAATTTGAAGATGAAGAAATGCATGCTATACAATCCTAGTCCTGGCATCCCCAGGTAGCTAAACTTTCATTCTGAGCACAAAATGCTTCAACGAAATCTAAGAGTACCAAGAGAGCTGTAACAACTGTAAAAACACAAAATGCTTCAACGAAATCTAAGAGTACCAAGAGAGCTGTAACAACTGTAAATCAACCACTTCCCGATATGTAGAAGTCCCTTCTTAAGCTATTCCCTCATTTCATGTGGCAAATTAATGACAAACTTAAATGCATTGATGGATTAGAATTTTGTATCACTTGTACAAAAGGATTAAGAGCTCTGAATCTTTAGACAAACGAATGATCAAAAGAAGGAGCATGCACAAAGACTGGCAGAGTAATTATGAATGATCAACAAAATGAAAATTTCTTTGGACAAAATAAGAAAAATGTGATGTGATTAATATTTTTGCTCCTATTTCCAATATCATTATGCCATTCTAATCAAATCAAGCAATTGTTTCAAGGAACCATAAGCAGAATTAAGCACATGTGAGGGATGATACCAACATGACAAATTAGTGACATATTTATCAAGTCTAATCAAACTGCGAACTATAAAAAAGTACAAAGCATTTCAAAATGTAATTTTTCTTTGTGTTTCAAGACAATGCAATAAGGTGGCTGATTATTGTGCCTCCTTAGCTGTTTTTGGTTTTTTTTTTTAATTCTACTTCTTTTAATGATCTTCCTCCATCATTTGTTAAGATAGTTACGGAAGAATGTGATAGATTAGCTATTACTTAGTTTTTGTACTTCCTTTTTTTATATTTAATGCATAATTTCAGTTTCTTCAAAAAAAAAAAAAAAAATCAAACTGCGAACTACAAAAAAAGCAAGACCTGAATTATGTCCTCTGTACCGGTCAGCTGACAAGGGCTGGGGTTTAGTTATGGTCTTTGTATGTGTCACAGATAACAATGGACGTATTGAAAGAGATCGAAACTTCAACTCTAAGCTAATCTGTGCTCCTTTCAAAGGGATGAAATATTACAACATCAAAATATAATATCCACATATGCTGAGGAAATCGAAGTATACAATCTTTGTTAGACTATTTAGCCTCCTAGAAACTAAATTTCAAGTGGACCTGCAACTCTAAGAATTTAACATAAAAGTGCATTTTAAAAAGCAAAAAAGACGGCTCATTAGGTGATTAACAGGACCAGAAACATACAAAAACAGTCTGCAATGTAAAAAATGCTGCAAATCAGAAATTAGAGAATGAAGAATTCATGCAGTGAAATATGATTGCCAGGAAATAAACAAAAGGATTTTGTAGGGAATAGGCTAACTTAGTTTTTGGTATAAAATTGCTGCATGTATCTGTAAAAAAAATCAAATCACATCAATAAAGACAGCTATAATTGCATAGACAAACAGCACCAATCAAATAGCCCAAAACCAGGTAGTAACTACTGATGTAGAAACGATTCTCTCGCCATCAGTATGTTTCCATTCTGAAGATATGATTTACTTTATAGGTACTAAATGGAGCTAGAGAACTACATTATAGACAAACAAAAGAAAATATAACATTAGAGGATCAATATTATTATACCATATGCAACAAGCAAGTTTGGGTCGTCATGAACATCAACCAAAACCTGTAAAATTGGGATGGATTTCAGTATGCAAGTAGGTTAGGAATAATTGCTGGCATCAAACTTAAATTCAAAAAAAAAATGTTTGATTAGTGTTCCAAACCAAACACCAATTAATTAATGGATTTAGATAGTTAATGCATAAGTTAATTAAGCTAAATCATATTAATCAATCTAATTTATGATAGCATAAGACAACCATTCTTCCCCCCTCAATTTTTTATTTTTAACATAAGTATCTCTCTCCCAGCCACTTTCATTTCTTATAATATTTTTCTTTTTCGACTTTTTATATTATCATTCTATTTGATCACCAAATGTCATATATATTTGCCTTTTACACCGCCTCTCACCAAGCCTAGAACTCTAGACCTTGCAATTGGGGCCAAAGCCCTCAATCAACTAATCTAAAGTTAGTGCCCCTTTCATTCACTACTACTGTCATGCTATAAATCAACACTTCATCATCAATGCTATTGGCATCATTTAGTGCACCCATCATCTTTCTCTTCATCCACCCATGTTTAATCTACTAATAAAGTCTGATTGTAAAAAAATTGTTGCAGCACATCTCATTCAAGTCCCAGCCATATTTTCCTTCCCTTAGCGCAACTCACGCCCAATGCATATTTTTTAACTTTTATTATGTTAAAGCACATGAGAGTATTGGGTTTTGTCTTACATCGAATCTATGAAAAATATATTGTTGTGAATTACTAAATGATTAATTTTCACCCATAAGTTTAAGATTTTAAGTTGAAAATGTATTTGAGCACTAGTATATCAACCAAACTTTGGTTTTCATTTGGTTCTCATTTGGTTCTCATTCTCTCATTCTCTCACAAGTGTTGTTAAAGTTGATAGTTTGTCTATGACTCTCATTAGTTTGGCCTCTATCATAGTTAAGCAAAATTTAAGGGCGAGAGACTCCCAGCTCTAGTGCATGACACTTCATGGTATTAAAAAAAGGGTTTCTTGTTGAAGGAGGTGTGATGGTTTATGTAGAGAGCATTTATGAGGGGTGAATGTTAAGACAAATGAAAGTATTGATTTTACTTCCATATATTATAGATGAAAAAAAAATGTTTATATAAAAACAACAAATGGTATGGCCTTACTTATAGGCTTAAGTCTTTTGATAGAAAATGGACTAAACTACTAATGCATCAGACTCAACATCAATCCCCATTTGATTTATATTATGTAACAAATAACGCATGTAAAATCAAAAGACTGTCAAGCAATCTTCCATAACCGAAATATATCATCAATCCTACTTTTTAACCGCATCATATCTTCTTCTTTTCCATCCAATTGGTATTCTAAATCTATTAAGACCCAATCATTGCCCTTCATAAAATAAACTATAATCTTACCACTGAACTTTTCAGAGTTCACGCTGCCAACTTAACATGTCCATGACTTACTATGTAGAGGATTTCTAAAAGTGGACAGCATGCTATAATGGCTAGATTCAAAGTTCTTAATGAAAATCTCCAACAACAACAACAAGCATTTATCCCACTACGTGGAGTCGGCTACATGAATCCTTGTTTTCCATTGTGTCCTATTAAAAGTCAATTTCTCGTTCAAATCTAATAAAGAAAGATCATTTCTAATATTTTCTAACCAAGTCTTTTTAGGTCTGAAACAGAATTCTTTATTTTCATTTAGGGTGCTAAGGTCACTACAGTCAATCGTATTTTCACATTGGACATCCATTAAAAAAACTTGTTCATCTCTAAACATAGTATAAAAACTATAATTAAAGAGCATATCGAGATACACACTTTTACCACTAGACTGCAGAAATACTTTTCCCAAAATATGAAATTATGAGATGAAGGTTAAAGCATGAGCAATCTAAATTGTAGCTCGTAGAGCCACCCCACTCTACATAGCATTAAGTCATATTTATATTAGATACATTCCTATCTTAAGCAGATAATATTCATCTTGCGGGTCATAAATACCTGATAAAACGGTTGGTTCGGCCCTTGAGATAACTTTTCAACATTTGCAATCCCCATCCAGGAACTTGATTCACAGCATATAGGATCCATGCCACAAATTACTGCACGATAGCCTGCAATGCAGTAACCAAAATACTATGGTTATTTCGGCCTTTCACCTAGAGAGTCTCTCATATAAACTCTGAAATAAGGTTCTTCCCTAAACCATTTAAATGCCCTCATTGCATATGATCCACGAGCATTCTTTATCATTAACAAATACAAATACAACACTCTGTACACAACGTATTGTACTTCTATCAGGGGATATTAGTTAAATAGCATTCCTCCTAGCCATTAAAAAAATGAGAATGAGGCTGTCTATATAAATCAAGATAACTACGAAGAATATGAAAAAAAAAAAAATTTAAGTTAATCCTGAAATCGCATAGAACAAGTTATTAAACTCAAATAAGAATCACTAGTGCACATTGGGTCCAAAGTCCAAACTCTGAAAAGTGCTTAAGATAAACTACGCAAATCATTATCTGGCAGAATTTAGAATATTTCAAACAAAAGCAGTAATAATACTAAGGCTCTTCAAGATAACTAGTAAATATGAGCATGCACTCAGTTCATGCAACTCGAAGGAAAAATCTATAGATATGATCAAGAAGAAAATCAGTCTAGAAAAGAATAAAGAAATAATGTCTTCACAAGTAATAACGAGTTAAAACTTGGACAGCTAACTTTTCTAAGAACAAATATCATAACTTATGCACAATATATTTTAAATACAATATCTGAGAAGTAACTCATTTAGTTGACTGCTATGAAAATAGAAAAACCGTGCTGCTATTAATGTAGAGTAGGATGATAAAAATCCAAATATTGGTAATAGTAAATGGTTTGTAAAAAAAAATTGGTTCCATTGAGGTCGCCAGACAAAGACAATAACTTTCCAAAACTAAACAAAGGAGCCCACACGAAAAAGGTGGGGTTTTCTTATGAAATTATACTATAATTCATAATTAAGATTATAAAGTTGTATGCATATTTGCTAAAAATAAAGAAGCGAAGATGTGAAAGAGGAAGAAGAACAAATAACTACATGCATTCAATTTGGTGCGATACGCATATACAAATGAATCAAAAGAGCACTCAATTGCCCATACATATAAGTTGCAGTCATTAACGTTTAATCATGATTTTTGCTTATAGAAATAGGATTAATCAAAGAATAAATCCAATCTAATCCTACCTTGAAAACAAGTCAAATCCTATCCAAACATTCAAATCAAAATTAATCCTACAAGAATAATTCAACCTAATAAAATAAATCAAATAAAAATAATAGAGAGTTCAACAATAGTTAAATATGGTCCTAAAATGATATTAAAATTAGTTTGGTTCAGCTCCTTCGTACCTGATTTGAATCCTTATAATTAGCTTATAAAAATCCAAAATTTTATAAGCCAAATTAGCTAATTTGTATTGCATCAATTCACCTAGCTAACAAATAATCTTCTCATAAAGAGTTTGGTAGAAGATAGCGGGGGAGGAAGTTACATTGTGGGATCATTTGATAAAATAAATGTCTCCATGTATTGCAGAAATATAATAGGAGGAAAAAGTCCAATGACTAAACAAATTTTATAGCTTCGTTGATGGGCAACTCCATACTCCATGCGCCAGAAAAATCTTAACAATTTGGATCAACAGCAGCTTAGGTAACCAAAATGCCGGTAGAAACAAAAATTCAATCTCAGATAGAAGCAAACTGAAGCAAACTATAAGTTTTGTAAGTAGTCTATATCTTTCAGTGTAATTAATCATAGAAAAAAAGAAAATAGTAATAATAATACACATATAAAACCTTTAAAGCTACAACTCACATGTCTCCTGCTTCCATGTTCATGCCTCAACCAAGCATCATAAGAAAGTAAGATCAAATGGCTCACATACTCACTCTCTCTTGAATTTTACCAAAGCATGACCAAATGGCTCAAAAAATCTATCCTTCACCTTGAGTTTTCAACCTTGCTTACTTCACAATCTCCACGTCTTCGTGCTAAACCCAGGCACCACCTCCAAATCTTGCTCCCAAGTTGCTTGTGTATGGTGCCTCTAGAAACCCCAAACTCTCCTGCTCGACTCACTCTCCCTCGTCTCCCCTATACAGTTTGCCTCACATCTCTCTCTTGTGCGCTCCTTCTTACTCCTAACTCCAAGTCTCCCTCACGTAAAACTTCCAAGCCAAATAGCGCCCTCCAACCGTCAATTAAAGGCTTTAGTTTCAAGCTAAAAGCTTGGAATAAATAAAGACATCCCCCTCCTATAAGAAGCAAGTATCGCAATAGCACCACCATAAATCTAAGAATGCGACACCACACGAAAGCATCTAAATGTCTGTTAACCTGCCGTATAAAACAAAAAAAAAAAAAAAATATTAAAATCCCACGCGCGACCTGTCCGGTGTGTTAACGGAAGATACGACATTTCGATCGGAAGCAAGAACGGGTAGCTCGCCGGCTGTGAAGGAAACCTCCTACCTCTCGTGCGCTTCTTCCTTCTTCTCCGGTGCTGCTCGACGCCGCTCCTTGAACGACTTGCCCTGCCAGTTGGATCGGAAGTTACTACCTTTTAATCGGAAGCAACAAGGGAGCTCGCCGGACTGTGAAGGTAACATTCATCCTTTCGCGTGCTTCTCTGCTTCATCCAGCGAGGTTCCCTTACCTGTAGGATCGGAAGTTAGACATTTTGATCGCAAGCAACTATGGGAGCTCACTGGTTGTGGAGATAACTTTCTCCTTCTCACGCGCTTCTCGGCCAAACCCTCTCATTTTGCCGAACAGAGAGAGTGGAGAGGGAGAGGTTTATTTTAATTTTAATTATAATTAATTTAATAATTATTTTTAATTATAATTAATCATTAATTATATATATTATAATTAATTATAATTAAATTCAGTTAATTATTATTAATTATATTTAACTATTAATTATTATTAATTATTATTAATTATAATTAGTTATAACTAATTATAATTAATTATAATTAATAGATTAATTATAATTAAATAGTTAATTATTATTAATTTTAATTAATTGTTTAATTATTTTTAATCATAATTTATCATAATTAAATAACATTAATTATAATTAAATATAATTAATATTTTAGTTATAATTAAGTAATTAATTACAAGTAATGTGTACCCCTCCTTTTACCTCGATCCACGAGCTCCCCGCCGACAGTCGCCAACGACTCCCCGCCGGGTCTTCAAGGTATAAAATTTCTAACTTAAACCCCGTCTTCGACGTTGCAGCGGACCGGAGAACCACCTATACGCGCTCTTGTAGCACGGTAGGAGGGAGCCCGGTGCGAAGCATACGACGAGGCGGGTAAGCCCTATACACGCTCTTGTAGCGTGGTGGGGACGGTCATCGACCTCGACACCGACACCGCCGACGACTGCTACGAAAGGTATGATGTTCCGAAATCTCATTCTCGACGTTTGCAGCGGACCGGAGAACCACCTATACGCGCTCTTGTAGCACGGTAGGAGGGAGCCCGGTGCGACGCATACGACGAGGTGGGAGAACCCTATACACGCTCTTGTAGCGTGGTGGGGAGTCACTGCTGTTCTGGGGAGTCACTGCTGTTCTACTGTACGGGTACTGCTGAAGGCCCCATACACGCTCTTGTAGCGTGGTGGGATGAAAATTACTACGGCCGCGGTGTCTACGGACACCTACCATACACGCTCTAGTAGCGTGGTGGGAAGGCCCAGCTCCCCAATTTTCCCCCAAACGGGGGATATGCCGGGGTGCTGCCGAAATTTTCACTGAAATGCACAAAGAACTTGAACAATATAAAGACCTTCTTGAGCAACAATGTAGAAGACATGTACTTGAACAGAAATGTACAGAACTCGAACTAAAATGAGCAGAGGACCTGTACGGTGAACAGTGGACTCGTGGACCTAAATTTGAACAAATTCAAATGAAATCATATTTGAACCAAAATCAAATCATTCGAACATGCATTTGAACTTGCAAAGACTTCAGAGGACCCTGAACAAGCACTTGAACTTGTTCTTAGAACTCGAACTGTGCAACATCAGGGGACTTGAACAAGACTGAATATCAAATAAAGATTTTGATTTGAAATGGATCCGAATCCGAATAAAGCAGTTGAACTCGCACTTGAACTCAAGCTATATGATATCAAGTGGGGACTTGTAAACTTGATGAATTCAAGTCTGGATGAAATTGAATTTGGATCAAAACACATGCAAAGATCAAAAATTGGATCGCACACGGGAAGCTCAAACTACAAGATCTTAATGCACGAACTCCTACAACAATTCCTACATGGTCAATGTACTATGCTTACATGAACTTTGGGATGGTTTTCTTCGGTCCTTTGCTTTGTGCTTTGGCGGACTTGTTGAAGAAAAGTTCCTTCGATCCTCGCTTTGTGCTTTACGGATTTGTTGAAGGATTTGCAGGTTCTGGATTCAGTTGACAGTACCGAACATAGGTAGTATCTTGATTCTTAACCACTTGAGAAGACTTTAATCTGATTCATTTGAGTTCATCAGATCAGGAGAGCTAGGATTTGACAGCTCTTCGTCCTCTGGTTGCTGAGATGGGGGTTCCTCTACTGCGGCCTTTCTTATGGCTTGTTGAGTAGATGGAGCTGCCAGTGATCCGGCCATATTTGGGCTTGTTGGATCCGACCTCTTACACCCATTCAGACTTCAGACTTGAGCTATGGGAACTGCGCTTCCCAATGTTGATTTTACTGAAGTTGGTAGATTCAGAGTCATCCTTCGCGGTTTTGGATTTTGGAGCCTACGAACATTTGGTAGTTGCTCGAGACTCATCTTCCCTTAGAACTTTGATTCTCCAGTCTTTTTGGAGAATTTTGTAGACTACGATCACTTGAACTGGTCGAGTCAAATTGGCCTTCGTTCTTCTTTCAGTCCCTACTGACGGGTTGACGAAGTGGGGGTTCCGCTACTACGGCCGTTCTTATGGCTTGTTGAGTAGACGGAGCTGCCAGCGATCCGGCCATATTTGGGCTTGTTGGATCCGACATTTTACACCCATTCGAACCTTAAGCTTCAGGTTGTTGGAAAACTTCAAGCTTCTTCGGCTCAATTTTGTTTGAGTGTATAGCCACAAAAGTCTCTTCCTTGACTTTTGAGTCTTGGTTTGTTGGAGAAGGTGTCTCAATCTTTTGAGAAGTCACCTACATAGACTTTGAAAAAGAAATCTTTGTATTCTTTAGCACAAAAGACATATGAATTGATAATTTTAAATATTTATTCGGGGATCTCGGCATGCTGCACGATGTCGACCCGAATAAATATTTAAAATGCCCCTGTCTCGCAGGGACATTTTAGAGCAGAATAGAGTTGGAATCTTGAAATTTTAAATATTTATTCGGGGATCTCGGCACGCAGCGCGATGTCGACCCGAATAAATATTTAAAATGCCCCCAGTCTAGTAGAGGAATTTTGAAAAGTATTTCATGCCAAAGAAGCAGAAATCTTCGAGCTCTCTCGAGGCTAGAGCATCAAACTCAAAGGCTACAAAGCGACCTGAACGAGAAGGTGAGAAGAAGCAGGTGGGGAGAAAGAAGCCAGCGCCGACTCTTCCCAAGGCACCGACCATTCCCAAAGAGATGAAATTTATACCTCATCTGGGAAGTGACACAGATGAAGATGATGATACTCCCGCTAAATCTCGGAAAGTATGCCAGTCCACGGATGAATGGAGCAGGCAGGTCGAATTTTCAAATGATGATTATGACTACGATTCTATTTATATGAACACGGTGCAGAATGTGTTCTCTAGAAGAATTGACAGCCTATCAATTTCAGATAGTGTACTCGTAGTCACACGTGTTCCCTTGCAACACTTCAAAGAAATCATCTCACGCGAGGTGCATAAGGTTGAAGAACTCGCTACTCTCTATCTGCCTCCCCGTAAAAATGGAACTGTGCCAAAGAATGTGCTATATTCTACGGGAGTTCGTGAAGAGGAGAATCATGACTGGGATTGCATGATCCTCGACTCCGAAGAATTATTTCCTACGAGGCTACCAAGGTTCAATACCAGAAATATTCAGAAAATGCTACGAAAACAAGTCAATATTCCTACCACCAAACGACAACTTCGTACAAGTTTGGGCCTCTGGTATGGAAGGAGTCCACGTCCGTTACGGCAGAAGGATACATATGCATATAAAGGTATCGGATTCATCAAGCGAAAATTCCTCCGGAAAGAAATTTGTCGCGCCATCACATGCATGGAAATTGAATCCGAAGATGACGTTGCTGAAGAGACATACGAGGCTGATGACTGTGATGAACAGCCCGTAGAAGCCGAACCTGCACCAGAAGAGCTTGAAGATGGTGGACAAGCGGCCACTATGGATGAACTGAAAGAAGTCAACTTGGGAACTGAGGAAGACCCTCGCCCAACCTTTATTAGCTCTCTTCTACCAGAAGATCAAATAGAAAAAATAAAAGAACTTCTCTGTGAATTCAGGGACTGCTTTGCCTGAACATATGCTGAGATGCCTGGCTTATCCCCTGACGTAGCAGTTCACAGATTAGCAATCAAACCGGATGTAACGCCCGTCAAACAAGCTCCAAGAAGAATGAGACTGGAGATTGAAGAACAGGTGATCGCAGAAACAAAGAAGCTCATAGAAGCAGGCTTTATTCGAGAAGAAAAATACGCTGATTGGATTGCAAATATCGTCCCAGTGAAGAAGAAGAACGGGCAAATTCGTGTCTGTATTGACTTTAGGGACCTCAATAAAGCGTGCCCAAAAGACGATTTTCCACTCCCTGTATCCGAACTCCTAGTTGACAACACTTCCAACTACGACATGTTCTCCTTCATGGATGGATCGTCAGGATACAATCAAATCAAGATGGCGCCCGAAGATGAAAAGCATACATCGTTTAGGACTCCCATCGGGATTTTCTGCTACACGGTCATGCTCTTTGGCCTAAAGAATGCTGGTGCCACCTACCAACGGGCAATGACTCACATATTTGATGATTTGATACATCAGAAGGTCGAGTGTTATGTAGATGACCTTGTTGTTAAAAGCCTTGGCCGAGATGATCACTTAAAAGATCTCAGAATAGTATTTGAGAGAATCAGAAAGTTTGATCTGAAGATGAATCCTCTCAAATGTGCTTTTGGGGTCTCTTCCGGCAAATTCCTGGGGTATGTTGTTCGTCATCGAGGAATAGAGATCGACCCCAACAAAATTAAGGCAATCACGGAGATGCCACCGCCAAGGAACCTTCGACAGCTCCGATCATTGCAAGGACAACTGGCTTTCATTCGGAGATTCATATCAAATCTATCGGGTAGGTGCCAGCCATTTTCAAAACTAATGAAGAAAGACGTCCGTTTCAAATGGGATACAGAATGTCAGGAGGCGTCATCACCCACGGAACGTCGAAATTACTAAGAAAGCATCCAATGCTCGATTAGAGCGAACGCAACATTGCGAGAAGTCATCTAAACGTCATCTATAAGTAAAATAAATTGCACAGAACGTCAAAATTATCATGAAAAAAGACTCATTGCCTAGACTGCCGCATGAGTCAAAACACAAAATTGCCAATGTGCAAGGTGACGACATGCAAATTGAGACGTACGGAAAATGAAGAATTACGTGAGAGCCAACACATTTTTTTAAAAAAAACGAGAGATTTAACTTATATATATATATATATATATATATATATATATATATATATATATATATATATATATATATATGCATGCGTCGCGCTACCAATATGTGGTGGCATGTACTGTTGTTTTACATTTTAAATATAATGATCTTATATTTTACTTAGTTCGACCAAAGTTGGCTGATTCGAGGTACCTTTAATTGATTTAATTTTGTCATTCTATACTTCTTTGTAATCAATAATGTTATGTGTCAGTTGTGGTCAGAATCTATTGAAACTGTTTTCTGTAAAGAAAATTTGAGTAGTAGAATTTAAATAATCAAATGATGACAGATTAAGCCATATGATCTCCAAAAAACGAAGTAAAGTTTGAGTTACCTCAAAATTTACTGAAGAATGGTAAACCTCGACCAAAACTAGGAAAAGGATAAATAAGGCAATATAAGGAAATGCTTTCAACAAGACAAGTGTTAAGAGACAGCAAAACCCTCACCAAATATCTTGTGTCTTACTTTCTCACCCAACCGATATGCATACTGAGCATTCTCATAAGCTAAAGCTTTTGCAGATGCAGCCAAAGATTCAACCTGCAGTCAGTCAGATACCATTGTATAAGACTCCAAGGGCATTTATTAGGCATCTAGAAGAAAAAAAAAGGACAAAAAGATGCAACATCCCACAAAAAATAATTTTTTATTTAGCACTTTTAATACCTCAAGCTTTGAGATCTCATCCCGCAACTTTGCGGCAACTACATACTTTTCATTATCAATAGCTTTCTGAAGGTCTGCACTGCAAATAATAAGTTTTCACAATTGTAGCTCTTCTTGGAGTATAAAATGATGATGGAAAAAGCTACCTATTAAAATTTCAATGAAAATGAAGAAAAATCAACATTGCCTAAACTTCAGCATACCATCTATTAAAAATTGATCTTAAATGCAATAAAAAAAATTATGCAGCAAGAATCTAAACATAAGTATAATCAACTCAAAGGAAAATGGAGAAAATCAAGTCAAAATACTTACCGCAATCGTAATAAGTTTAATGCTTTGTCTTGAGCCTCACTTCTTGAGGATCCCCTTTTAGCTTCTTGCTGTTTAATTATTTCCGTTTCAACCTTCAAATAGTAATAAGGATCCATTGACCTTCTATTATTATTCAAAAATCTAGATTGAAAAAGACTACAACCAATATACCTCATTAAGCTTGTTTCTTAATTGTTGTGCGACATCAAATTGTTCTGTATTTAGAGCATACTGCAAAACATAATTGAATATGAATAAAAGAGGTATAAATTTTGTTCTTTATAAATGAGAAGTAGAATTCTCTTAAAAGGTTGTTTATAAAATAATACAATGGAGAAGAAAATAGAATTCACAAAATGGAAACAACTTGCGCATGAATATTCCTAAGAACTCAAAAGCATTAAAAAGGTCACCTGTATCCGAGTCTCCAAGTCCAACTGAAAAAAGAATACTACAATCTCCTCATTAGTTGCTTCACTACGCTCTATGCTTGCATCCATTTTTTTACCACCTCCACTGAACAACCATGTAGCTCCGATCCTTGAATCCAGCCTCCTGGCTCTATTAGTGTTTATTGAGTATAACCTCAGCATGCATTGACGCCCAAAGCAGGAGCCATCAACCATAGGATTTATGCCACTCCTATTTAAAAGCTTCAAATAATCTTTGAATAAAGAAACTGCTCGGCAGCTCCCACCACTTGCCAAGGCTGCTAAGGAGCTCACTGAAACACCCTGCATGAGTTGGTTTGACAAAGCGCTCAACTCAAATTCTTTCCCTGTGAGATTCACATCATCCACATGCTTTCCGCATTCAGAAGACAAGTTTTTTTATTTTATATTTTAAGTATTGAAATTGCTTTAATTTATCAAAAAGATTAACAATAATCAACAACATTTGTGCTTATCAATAAGAGCAGAAAGCATGAACAAGGTAAGGAGATACATGACCACAAAGCGAAACAAAACAGGATAACTTGAAATAATTGGAGAGTTGGGAACCGAAGGGTCGCTTCAAGAAGCCAATACTACACAGAAATAGAACAATACAAATATGGCTTCCTATTTAAACAAGCTTTAGCTTAAATCCTATCAAACAGAATTTTGGGGGCATTCCATCCAACTGCTTTGATAAGTCCAGTTTCAGCCCCGTATTCTATTAAATTCAAGATTTATTAAATCTCACCATTCAAAGAACTTAACGAATATATGCAAATTCTACTATCTGTATAAACAATTAACAGCTGCCTTTTCTCCTCTTTTTTTAGTGGGGAATATTTTCTCCAATTTGTTGAGTAAACATTTCGCTATTCAGAGAGAAATAGTTTAAACATTATAATATGAAGCAAACAATGCTCGAAGAATTCAATTAGTCCACTCAGCAGACAAGAAGACGATAAAAATATTAAAAAAATTAGAGCAGCGTGCTGGAGCACATAGGAAAAGAAGTCGCACCAGTCAAAGAAAGTCGAAACCCTAGAGCATTAATGGAGTAGCCTTCGACCACTTTCCCTGCTTACTTGTGCAGAAGTTAAAACCCTAGAAATCTGATGCGTTGATAGCCGACCTGAGGAATTAGGCGCTCCAGCCATTTCCAGTACGGAGACGATATAGTTATTGTGAACTGCTATTTTCATCTACATAATTTAATATATTTTAGATATTATTTACGTTTATATATTATGAAAAAAAAAACCTCAGAAAATCCAGATTAAAAATAAATAAATAGGCTTGATAATTAACTAGATGTACAAAATATTATTATTTTTTATTTTCAAAAACTTAAATTTAAATAATAAAAATAATTATATATACTGATAAATAGAATGTATTATTATATGTAAATTATTCTAATTACATATTATAATAATAGGAATATTTTATAATGTAAAAGAAATTTGGTGAAAATCCTAATTAAAATATAATTAGAATAACAAAAATTTCTGGGGGAATTTATATGATATATATAATTTATTTATTTAAAATATTAAATCCACTAGGCCCCATAATGCCGTATTTTATAAAATAAAAATAAATGATTAAAATGTTTCATTTTATATTTAAAATATTTACGACTGTATAGATATTTAGCAGATGATTTTTTTTTATGCGAGAAAGAGCATAGGGCTTATTTTCGCCACTTTTAAAATTATTTAATAAATATACTTTGTTGCTATGTGGCATAGGCGCTGAATTCTGATTGATATTTTATAAAGTTTTTTAATATTATTTTTTTAATAAATTTAATAGATAAATAAATAATTAACTCTTATAATACATCTTAAAATTTTAAAACCCATTGAGATATAGTAACACTTTTATTTTAGAATATTTGAATAAAAAAATTTCATTCAAATTTTATAAAGATGAATCTCATACTTAATAAATATAATTTTAATTTTAATTTATTAATAATAAATTGCATTATACTAAAACCATATTCAAAAAAATTTTGATCAGTCATTACCTTTTTAAAAAAATCAAGAAAATAAGGAGTTCAGTAGCAGACATCATTGGCATTTATCGAAATCCCAAATAGCTAGAATTGAAGAGCTAAATTCTTAGATAATTAATCTATTTATTATAAAGCATATATAGTCATGAATAAGGTTTATAAAGGCTTCATTTAAAATGATTTTTTTAGTACAAAATTCAAAAAAATTATACTAAAAAATTATTTTAAAAAATAGTAAAAAAGCTATCCCAACTGAAGAATAAGGCTTTGTTTGGGACGGCTTTTTTATTGCTTCCTAAAGTAGCTTCCTAGTATAAAAATTAAAATTTTATACTAGGAAGCTGTTTTAAGAAGCAGAAAGAAAGCCGGCCCAAACGAAGTCTTAGGGACAGCTTTCATACTGCTTCCTAAAACGACTTTCTAATATAAAATTTTCTAATTCAAAAAAGTTGTTTTAGAAAACAGCAAAAAAGTTGTCCAATGCTTCGTTTGGTTACCCGGAATTTGTTTGAAAGAATGAAGGTTTGTAACGGAAAATCCAATACTAAAAAGGATTTGAAAATAGTACAAAAATGAAGTTCCATAAAAAAACAATTTTACAAAAATATCACATACAAACAACAACACAAAAATAACTTTTTCATTTCAAAACAAAAAAGATATAATTAAGCTGCCTCAAAAGAGATCTCAGTATATGGACTTAGCTTTTTGCTGGAGCGAATAACAGTTCCAAGCCAGTCATCAGTTATTTCACCTTTCAGAGCTCTAAGGGAATGTTCAGTGCCAACCTGCATACACAGAATCACATTCATGACAAGAACCAGAAAGGAGAAATTTTTTGTTGGGAGAAAAAATGGTGAGAATAATCTGTTCAGATTTTGGTGATATGAATGTTATAATTTTTTATTTAGATTGAGAAAAGTGCAACAGAATAGTTGATTGATTATGACTAACTACTTGCATATTATAAAAAATATATACATCAAAATAATTTCTGGGCTATTTATGGAGTCATTTTAGTCTAAGATTATAAACATGTTCAATATAATCCAAAATAGTCCATTTGAATTATTTTGGAACAAATTTAAAGAGTAAAAAAAGTACATCAAACACATGATAGTTTGAGACTAAGGGTTCATTTGGGACAGCTTTCTTGCTGCTTCTAAAACAGTTTTTTAGTACAAAAATTTCTTAAACTAAAAGATTTTGTACCAGAAAACTATTTCAGAAAGCAGTAAGAAAGCGGTCACAAACGAAGCCTAACTGCCTAAGGCTTCGTTTGGAACAGCTTCTTTATTGCTTTCGAAAATGGCTTTTCAGTACAAAATATTTTTATTCAAACAAATTTTGTACTACAAAGTTATTTTTAGAAAGTAAGAAAGCCGTCCCAAACAATGTCTAAGGCTTTGTTTGGGAGGGTTTTTTTATTGCTTCTTAAAGCAACTTTCTAATATAAAAATTAATTTTTGTACTAAAATATTACTTTAAGAAACAGTAAAAAAGCCGTCCCAAATGAAACCTAAAATAACCCAATAAATAGTTCAGAGATTGTTTTAACCACTTTCTCTATATTGTATTTTCTCAAAAAAAAAAATTCAAATAATTTTGATAATCATCTGAATAAATTTTGAACAGAATATTCTTTCCCAATTTTTTCCGTTCTAAAATTCATTCCAACAAAATTTTGATCCCAAGTTTTACCCTTTTTGTTTCTACAGAAAATATTCTCACCTTGGTTATGTATACATTGATGCCGAGTTTAGCAATCACTGCTGCTTCTAGTATCTTTGTCTCCATTCCACCAGTTGTGTCGTGAGAAGCAACTGTTATCTCCACTGCAGGTAGAGCTCAACGTAAGAAACATAAGAATCTATGGAAGGCTGGAAGCTGCCGAGACAGCTTTTTTATTACTTTTTTAAAGTAACTTATTAATAAATAAATTTTTTTTTTTACAAGAAAGGTTTTTAAGAAGTAGTAAGAAAGCTGTCCCAGAAGAAGTAATCCCAAACAAAGACTTAGGCTTCGTTTGGGACGGCTTTTTTACTGCTTTCTAAAACGGAGTTTTAGTACACAATTTTTTATTTTTATACTAAAACTCCGTTTTAGAAAGCAATAAAAAAGCCATCCCAAACGAAGCCTTAGGCTTCATTTGGAACAGCTTTCCTATTGCTTCATACAAAAGCTTTCTAGTACAAAAATTAAAATTTGTATATTAAAAAACTGTTTTAAGAAGCATAAAGAAAGGCATCCCAAACAAAACCTTAGCCTTAGGCAAGAACCAAAAACTGAAAGCACCATAGCTCAAGAAAAGCAGTTGCATATCACTTAGACACTATAAAAATTTATTTTCTCTATTTATGATGCTAAAATGTAGGTTCATTGTTTTCTTCAGTACCAATATTGCAGGTGAATTGCTCAAAAGCTTCATTTAAGACAGCTTTTATGCTAAAGCAGCCAGCTTTAGAAAGCAGCAAGAAAGCCATCCCAAATGAAGCCAAAGTCTCACTCTTGTAATATATCATGTCTTTTTTACCACAATTCATTTATTGTACTATTTTTCTACGTCAAATCGTACATATGATAGGGCAGGGTCAACGAATGTAGCGGGAAGTTAGATTGGTAAAACAAGTTATAGGAGAACTTAGTAATCGTGGGTCTGTATTGAATATTATAGCTTTTAATAGGTAGTTAATGTATTTTGAGTCTTTATGACATTATAAATATCTCATTGGGAATAGTAGAGTATAAGACCTAATTATAGACTTACAACAATAATCTCACTGAGAAGACAGAAACTTGTGACTGGCAAATAGTTGGGAATGATCTAATTGTAGATTTACAACAATAATCTTGAATTATAGGCTTGCAGCAATGCCATGCAAAGACATCACTAAATGGCCTCAAAAAGTTTTCGATTATATTTGATTAAAAAATGTAAGTTCATTTGGACCTAGATACATGTCTGTGACAACCGGTTCATCCGGCCGGTTCACCCGAACCGGCCGGCCCGCCTTTATTTATCCCGCGGAACAGACAGTTCGCGGAACCGAACAATCGCGCGAACAGGAAGGGGCGGACAGTCGGGAATTCACGCGAGAGCAAGGTAGAATTCGTTTTCTTCCAATTTTAGCAAACGAGCGCGTTGGAGGGTAAGATTTAACAACTCCTTTTCGTTCTTATTGTTATAGAAACAAAGGTTGGAGAGAATTTGCAACGAAAGGAAGAAACGACCGAGGAAAAATAAGGAAAAAGGTTTGTTGAAATTTCTTTTAGATTTTCCTATAAATTTATTCTCCTCCTTCGTTTAAAGTGAGCGATATATTTCTTGAAGGTTAAGGAAGGGATTGAAGCGAGGAAAAAGGAAATTTCGGGAAGAAGGATTTTGGGAGATTTGGAAAATCCAATTATAAGAAATTCTATTTCGAAACTATTCTCGAGTTTTATTTGATAAAGCAAATTCATAAAAACTTTATTTCTTGATGATAGAGATTTGGAGAGAAATTCGAAGTAACACCCTTCGTCGAAGACCTGAAAAGTTCAAGTGGGTATTTTTAAAAGTTTAAAATTTCTTTATTTCCATTCTATTTTTGTTTAGAAAGAAGTATATGCGAAATTGATATATGTATGATTTTTTTCTACTTTTGGAGAAATAGTTAACTAAAATAAGCAACGACATGTATGAGTACAATTATAGAAAAGAAAAAGGATATGTTATGAGTATATCAAAGAATTAGAAAGTAAAGTTTAGAAAGAAAATATATACATGTACATGATTCGTATATGCAAATGATAAGTAATATTTATAGAGATACAAGTAAGATGTGTTGTATGCAATTGTATCAATAACGATGAAAAAGAGAAAAGAAAAGAATAAAGGAAAAGGGTATTAAAAACGACAGGAGTCACCCCCTTATGGTACTGGCTGGGGACGCCGTACTCGTGCACGAAAAAGGAAAAGGAAATTTTTATGGAAATGGAGAAAAGAAAATTAAATGGAAAAGGTTGTACCTTTAGGTACTTTGAGACGGTGCTCCTGTGCAAATTAAATGGGAAAAGAAAATGTAAATGAAATATCAAAGATAACAAATGCTTCAAATTATTTTAAATGAAAATATTCAAAGAAGTATTAAGTTAAAGAATTGAAATAAACAAGATTAAGAAAGGAAAGAATATATGTTAATTTATATTTTTATATAAATTATATAGTTACCCACTGAGTTTACTTAGTAAACTCAAACCACGAGTTTAAATGTTTCAGGAAATTCCTAAGAGAAGTAATGGCTGAAAGAGAAGAACATGTTTACATAAGGCGAGGTGCAAATGACAACAGGTAAAATAGAAACTTTTTTATTAGTGGCTCTTCAGTTTATAGAAAAGTTTTGATGATGAGTAAATTTATACTTTTGGAAATGTACTACCGTCCGACTTTTCGTACCCGCCTCGTTAGATCGAGCATCCGGGACGGGTCGTGACAAAAGTGGTATCAGAGCCAATTAAGATCTGAATCATACTGAAAGAGCCATTAGGATGAATATTAATGATTGAAAGTTTAATGTGAAATGAATATTTTATTGATAACAGGAATCAGGATAATCCTAGAGAAGAGGAAATGGGAAGATCAGTGCCTAATGTTAATGTTAATCCTGATGCACTGGCACAAATGATGACAGCTGTAACTCAGCTGATTCAAGATACAAGAAATCAACCATCGGGGAGTAGTAGTGGTGGTGGAATAGTTATGGATAAATATCTGAAATTATTTCAGGATATGAGACCACCATTATTCAAAGGTATAGAAGGATCAATAGAGGCTGAAAATTGGTTGCTGATGATTGAAAAGATATTAGAAGGAATGTACTGTCCAGAAGAGAGAAAAGTTTCCTTGGCAACGTTTGCATTAGAAGGAGAAGCTGAAAGATGGTGGAGAGGCCTGTATCAAGAAAAATTTGAAGGAATACCTGGCATGCAAATCAAATGGAATGATTTTACTCAAGTGTTCAGGGATTGGTTCGTACCTCCTTCTGCGAGGAGACAAATGCAGGACAAGTTTATGAGGTTAATACAATGAGACAAATCAGTTATGCAGTATGAAGCTGAATTTACAATGTTAGCCAGATATGCTCCTCAGTTAGTACACACTATGGATGATAAATGCCATCGCTTCTTAGCTGGACTGAAGGATGCAATTAGATTACCCCTGGTTCCTCTTGGAATTGAAGATTATACAGTGCTGGTTGAAAGAGCTAGAAGACTAGAAGCAGACCTGCAAAATACTCAAAGGAGACGTGATTTTCAAAAGAGGAAAAGTGGAGAAGTTATAAAAACCCCTCAAGATTCACATAGCAAGTCTATATCACAAGGTGGAAAGTTTAATTGGAAAAAGACAAAGTCCAGTAGCAGTGACAGTTCAAGTGTGAACAGTTGTAGCAAATGTGGAAGACAACATAAAGGAGAATGCTTATCTGGTACAAATAATTGCTTCTGGTGTCATCAACCAGGTCATATAGCTAAGAACTGTCCTACTCTGGGACAAAGACCAACAGGAGAGTCAAGAATGAATACTGGATTTCAGAGGAATGTTGGAAGACCAAGAACAGTGGAATCAGCTGCATCAACTCCAGGATCAAGTCAAAGCCGACAGAATACTCTGCCTAGAGTATATGCACTAACTCAGAAGGATGCTAAGGATTCACCTGAAGTGATTACAGGTGATAAAAATGAGAAGTGAATGAATATGTATTATGAAAATATTATTAAAAGAATGATGTATGTTTATGTTTTCTTATGAAATTTTATAGGTATAATTATGATGCAAGGAAAGCCTGTACGGATTCTATTTGATACAGGAGCTTCACACTCATTCATTTCAGAAGAATTGGTTAAAAGTGTTGGATTGAATGTTTGTGAAATCAATATAATTTTGAAAGTTTTAATGCCAGATGGATCATTTATAAATGTGAAAGGTGTATGTATAGTGACTTTCAAATTAAATGAAAGAGAGATTGAAGCTTCAATGAATGTTTTACCATTGCAAGAGTTTGATATGATATTGGGAATGGATTGGTTATCAAAGCATTTTGTGATTATTGATTGCAACAAGAAAATTTTGAAGTTTAAATTTCCAGAAGGAGAATTGAAGTTTTATGGTGAGAGAGGAATTTCTTCAATGATAATCACTTATTTGAAAGCATACAAATTTGTATCCAAGGGATGTCAGTGTTTTCTTGCTCAAGTAAAGGATACAAATAAAGAAGTTAAAGAGTTGAAAGATATACCTGTAATCAGAGAGTATCCAGAGGTGTTTTTAGATGATTTGCCAGGATTACCACCAGAAAGAGAGATAGATTTCACTATTGAATTGATACCGGGTTCAGAACCAGTGGCAAGAGCACCTTATAGAATGGCAGTCAAAGAGTTACAGGAGCTGAAAGGTCAGTTACAGGAATTGCTTGAGAAGGGGTTCATCAGGCCAAGTTCCTCACCATGGGGAGCTCCAGTACTGTTTGTAAAGAAGAAAGATGGGAGCTTCAGAATGTGCATAGATTACAGAGAATTGAATAAGCTTACTGTTAAGAATAAATATCCATTGCCCAGGATTGATGATCTTTTTGACCAATTGGAAGGAGCTACAGTTTACAGTTTTCTCTAAAATTGATTTGAGATCTGGATATCATCAGCTACGGATTAAGGAGGAAGATATAGCAAAGACAGCTTTCAGAACCAGATATGGTCATTATGAATTTGTGGTAATGCCATTTGGGGTGACAAATGCACCAGCTGTATTTATGGATTTGATGAACAGAGTTTTTAAGCCATTCCTGGACATATTTGTGATTGTGTTTATTGATGACATTCTGATTTATTCAAGTGATAAAGAAAGCCACTCCAGCCATCTGCAAGTAGTGTTGCAAACATTAAAGGAGAACAAGTTATATGCCAAATTTTCAAAATGTGAATTTTAGTTGAGCAGTGTAAACTTTCTGGGGCATGTGATTAGTGGAGAAGGAATTTCAGTTGATCAAAATAAAATTCAAGCTATATCAGATTGGCCAAGGCCAACGACTGTTTCAGAGGTGAGGAGTTTTCTTGGACTTGCTGGTTACTACAGGAGATTTGTAGAGGGGTTCTCTCAGATAGCAGTTCCATTATCCAGATTAACCCAGAAAGCAGTGAAATTTGAATGGAGTGATCAGTGTGAAAGAGCTTTCCATAAGTTAAAGAATTGCCTAATGACTGCCCCAATCTTGACAATTCCATCAGGTTCAGAAGGGTTTCAAATTTTCTGCGATGCTTCCTTAAGGGGACTTGGTTGTGTGCTGATGCAACATGGTAGAGTGGTGGCCTATGCTTCAAGGCAACTGAAAATTCATGAAAAGAACTATCCTACTCATAATTTAGAATTGGCAGCTGTAGTTTTTGCACTTAAAATATGGAGACATTATCTGTATGGGGTCAGATGTGAGGTGTTTATAGATCATAAAAGCCTCAAGTACATTTTCAATCAAAAAGAGCTTAATTTGAGGCAGAGAAGGTGGTTAGAGCTCATTAAAGATTACGACTTGGACATACAATACCATCCTGGAAAGGCAAATGTAGTTGCATATGCACTTAGCAGAAAAACCTTTGGAAATGCAAATTGGCTAATCACCCAACAGGAGCAGATTATCAGAGATATGGAAAAGTTAGAGATTTCAGTAGTCAATCAAAAGGAGACAAAAGATATGATGTTGAATCAACTGATGATCCAATCTACCTTGAAAGATAGAGTGCTCAATTCATTATCTCAAGATGAAAAATTTCAGGCCATCATACAGAAGGTACAAACATGACAATTAGAGAACTTTGTTATTGATGAAGAAGGGTTATTAAAGTATAAAGACAGGATTTGTATTCCAAATGCTGGAAGCTTAAGAGAAGAGATATTGCAGGAAGCCCATCTCTCAACTTATGAAATTCATCCAGGCAGTACAAAGATGTATCAGGAACTCAGTGGTTTATTTTGGTGACCGGGATTAAAGAGAAGTGTTGCAGAATTTGTAGCAAAATGCATTCCCTGTCAGATGATCAAAGCAGAACATCAAAGGCCAAGTGGACAACTGCAACCCCTACCTATACCTGAATGGAAATAGGAAGACATTGCGATGGATTTTGTAGTTGGATTACCTAGATCAAGGCAGAGTCGAGATGCAATATGGGTCATTATTGACAGATTAACCAAATCAGCTCATTTCTTACCAATCAGACAGACAGATTCAGTGGAAAAGTTGGCAAAACTTTATATTGATGAAATTGTGAGATTGCATGGGATTCCAAAATCTATAGTTTCAGACAGAGATGCCCGTTTTACTTCTAAATTGTGGAAGAAAATTCAAGAAGCTTTGGGTACACGATTGACTTTCAGTACAGCATTTCATCCACAGACAGATGGGCAATCAGAAAGAACAATTCAAACTTTGGAGGATTTAATGCGATTATGTGTATTAGATTTTGGAGGAAACTGGGAGATTCACATACCATTAATTGAATTCGCTTACAACAACAGTTTTCAAGCTAGTATTGGAATGGCACCATATGAGGCCCTTTATGGAAGAAAGTGCAGAACACCCTTGTGTTGGGTAGAAACTGGTGAAAGAAAAGTGATTGGAACTGAATTGGTAGATGAGGCTACTATCAAAATCAGATTGATTAGAGACAGATTAAAGGCAGTTCAAGACAGGCAACAGAAATATTATGATGCTAAGCACCGACCAGTGGAATTCGAAGTTGGAGAATTTGTTTTTTTAAAAGTTAGCCCAATGAAAGGTGTTCAAAGGTTTGGAAAGACAGGGAAGTTGAGCCCAAGATTCATAGGTCCCTATGAAATTATTGAAAAGATTGGGAATATGGCATACAGATTGGATCTACCAGTACACATGCAAGGAATTCATAATGTGTTTCACATATCAGTGCTTCGGAAGTATGTCTAAGATGATTCAAAGAGAATACCGTCAAAATCCATAAACTTGCAGCCTGATTTGAAATATATAGAAGAACCAGAAAGGATACTGGATTATGATGTAAAACAACTGAGACATAGGGCAATTCCTTTTGTAAAAGTTTTGTGGAAACATGGATTAGAAAGAGATGCCACCTGGGAGCAAGAAGCTGAAATGAGGAGTCAATATCCTCATTTATTTAATTAAGGTACGTTTTCTTTTACTTGATTTTAATTTCGAGGACGAAATTTTTAATGAAGGGAGATTGTGACAACCGGTTCATCCGGCCGGTTCACCCGAACCGGCCGGCCCGCCTTTATTTATCCCGCGGAACAGACAGTTCGCGGAACCGAACAATCGCGCGAACAGGAAGGGGCGGACGATCGGGAATTCACGCGAGAGCAAGGTAGAATTCGTTTTCTTCCAATTTTAGCAAACGAGCGCGTTGGAGGGTAAGATTTAACAACTCCTTTTCGTTCTTATTGTTATAGAAACAAAGGTTGGAGAGAATTTGCAACGAAAGGAAGAAACGCCCGAGGAAAAATAAGGAAAAAGGTTTGTTAAAATTTCTTTTAGATTTTCCTATAAATTTCTTCTCCTCCTTCGTTTAAAGTGAGCGATATATTTCTTGAAGGTTAAGGAAGGGATTGAAGCGAGGAAAAAGGAAATTTCGGGAAGAAGGATTTTGGGAGATTTGGAAAATCCAATTGTAAGAAATTTTATTTCGAAACTATTCTCGAGTTTTATTTGATAAAGCAAATTCATAAAAACTTTATTTCTTGATGATAGAGATTTGGAGAGAAATTCGAAGTAACACCCTTCGTCGAAGACCTGAAAAGTTCAAGTGGGTATTTTTAAAAGTTTAAAATTTCTTTATTTCCATTCTATTTTTGTTTAGAAAGAAGTATATGCGAAATTGATAGATGTATGATTTTTTTCTACTTTTGGAGAAATAGTTAACTAAAATAAGCAACGACATGTATGAGTACAATTATAGAAAAGAAAAAGGATATGTTATGAGTATATCAAAAAATTAGAAAGTAAAGTTTAGAAAGAAAATATATACATGTACATGATTCGTATATGCAAATGATAAGTAATATTTATAGAGATACAAGTAAGATGTGTTGTATGCAATTGTATCAATAACGATGAAAATGAGAAAAGAAAAGAATAAAGGAAAAGGGTATTGAAAACGACAGGAGTCACCCCCTTATGGTACTGGCTGGGGACGCCGTACTCGTGCACGAAAAAGGAAAAGGAAATTTCTATGGAAATGGAGAAAAGAAAATTAAATGGAAAAGGTTATACCTTTAGGTACTTTGAGACGGTGCTCCTGTGCAAATTAAATGGGAAAAGAAAATGTAAATGAAATATCAAAGATAATAAATGCTTCAAATTATTTTAAATGAAAATATTCAAAGAAGTATTAAGTTAAAGAATTGAAATAAACAAGATTAAGAAAGGAAAGAATATATGTTAATTTATATTTTTATATAAATTATATAGTTACCCACTGAGTTTACTTAGTAAACTCAAACCACGAGTTTAAATGTTTCAGGAAATTCCTAAGAGAAGTAATGGCTGAAAGAGAAGAACATGTTTACAGAAGGCGAGGTGCAAATGACAACAGGTAAAATAGAAATTTTTTTATTAGTGGCTCTTCAGTTTATAGAAAAGTTTTGATGATGAGTAAATTTATACTTTTGGAAATGTACTACCGTCCGACTTTTCGTACCCGCCTCGTTAGATCGAGCATCCGGGACGGGTCGTGACAATGTCATACATGTCAATGGCACAAAAATGACGCGCACAATGACGCGCACCACGGTGCACAGCGCAGCCCGCATACGGTGCTATTTGCTTGGCGTGGTGCGGCGCATCAAAATAGCGCGCGCTATTTGCGCCATGCATGTGCAATGGCGCATGGCGCAAGGCGCAAATGGCGCGTGTTATTTCGTTAACATGTTATAATTTCAAATTATAATTAAATATTTTAAGGCTTCTATATTAATATCACAATTAACTATTAATTAATCAAACATTAAATTAATAAAATATCAAACAAATTTAAATGATTTAATTTTTTTGTAGGATTTAAAGCTATCATTTTGCTATTTTTGCGGGATTTAGACTAAATTATGCTTAAATCCTATTCAAATCTATTAAGTTTTTATAGGATTTAAAATTGTTATTTTTGCTATTTGACAGGATATTTGTGCTTAAATTTTGCTCTAATCAACACATTGATTGTTATTTAAAAGTATTTAAAATTAATAAATATATATTTTTTTAATTATTTACATTGTACGTCATGTTTAAAATGGTATGATATGTGCCATAACTCCACTGGAAATTTTGTACCGTGATGCAACATTCGTCATTGACAAGTATGAATCATGCATACTTAGCATTATTGGACTCATATCATCAAACATTGCATCTAGACTATAATTTTTTTTTTTAAATGGAGTATAAATGAATCTAACTCAAATGTAGGGATGCTTTGAAATATGAAAATTTGCATCAACACCCATACATGACTAGGGCACAATGGAGAAAAAAGATTCATGTACCCGACCCTATGTAATGGGATAAAAGTATCATGTTGTTATTGTTGTTATTGTAATCATACATGTCTAGATTATTTCCCTTAATTTCTTCATGAGGGGCAATTTGAAATAGTTTTGTATAACCGACAAGCTAACTTAGAGAAATGTGATACTCTATAACTAAATTGGTTACATACAAATAGTCAGAGGACTCTTTTGGCCTTTTCTCTAGAAATAAATCTAAAAGTGTGCGTGATTTTTATTGACTTTTAGTGACATGGTCATATCAAACCTAACACTATTTACAACCAGGGCAACAAAGGCATATTCTTTCATTTCTCTAGTCTCGAAATTCCAGTAAGAGTTCATTTCATGACTTCTCTAAATTATATGGCATCACAAAAGACAAATAGTTCGAACAATTAATATAAAATGACAACAGCTCAAATACCTTGCTTTTCCACATCCCCTGGTGTAGGGTTTATAATCGACCAATTTCCTTCTTCATCCACAGCTGTAATATACAATCAAATTTTACGCACAATTGTGAATGTAAATCCGTGGATTGAACTAATTTAGTTAGAGAAGGATTTGGTCCCAATTCTACTAAACGAAAGCTTACTGATCTCTCGGAGAAGTCTGGCGTTTGGATTTGTTGGTGGGCGATCATATACACCAAGAACATCTGTCTTCATTGCAAAATTGTTGGCAAATCAAGGAAATACCCCAAATACACCAAACTAAGGGCAATCCTTACTGCCTAGGTTTCCACGGAACAAACATTTAGGCTTCGTTTGGGATCTAAAACGGCTTTCCAGTACAAAAATTTCTAATTCAAGAAATTTTTGTACTAAAAAGTTGTTTTAGAAAGAAATAAAAAAGTTGCACCAAACGAAGCCTTAGTAACAAACAATGAGAGGATAAATCTTAACCAGACATAAATATACCATGAGTTGCATATTAGGGGTGTCAATATTTGACCCAACCCGAATCTGACTCAAAATTTTTCGGTTCGGGTCAACCCAAATCGGGTCGGGTTCGAATTAGGGATTTCGGCCCATTTTATAAAATCGGGTCGGGTTCGGGTTGACCCAGAAACCCGAAATCAACCCGGTTTGATCCATTTTTAATTAATTTAGGAGTGTTTTAAAAATTGTTATGAAATAAGTAAATGATATTTCTAAAAAATAATAAACATTGTTGACCAAATTAAATTAAGCTTGATTTATTTTAAATTGATTGAAGTAAATCTTACCTTAATTTGATTTAGGTTTAAATAAATTGAATTAAATAAAAAAAATTTAGTAAAACATATCCGAAGCATGTCGGGTTCGGATCGGATCAAACAGTGTCGGTCAGTTTCGGGTTGAACTCAAACCCGACCTGTGACCCGATTTTGACATAAAAGCATTGTTGAATAATGATAAAGGATACAAGGAATACAACATATTCTGGCAATAGGTGTTGTGCGAGATGGCGAATAATGACATCTCCACTTAGTATGGTGCAACCCTGTTCATTCAATCCTATCTTTAGAAATGGATTAAGAATTTAGCTTTTAAATTCCTACCACTAAATAATCATGAATTCAAGACCTATAGCAGAAAAATGAAAGAATTCAATGGATGTTTTGTAAAATTCAACCTGGGAATGATCTATCACGGCATCTCCATGCAAAACCTAGAAAAAAATAGCCATCAAATTTCAGAACAAGGGAAAAATGCAACACTGCCAATAATTTAGTAATTAATAGAATGGCTTCGAAGCATGGAAACAAAGCCTCTTTAATTCACGTGCACAAGTGGTATACAATATAAGTTCGGCACTATAATGTAAGATATATTGAGATCTTATGCTTGTTGCAAAAGAAACCGTCGGTAATTAAATGAACTTGGACTAGTAAAATATTATGTGCCCAAAAACTACATACCTGAGCAACAAAAATTTGCAGGGTTTAGTAAGGGAGTGATAATAAGTTATCTTGCAAGCTTCTTTATACTAGAGAAGTTAAAAGCTCTGTTAAACTTACAAAAGTGAGCAGTTGCAACTAAGGCTTCGTTTGAGACAGCTTTTGTACTGCTTTCTAAAATTACTTTTTAATATAAAATTTTTTAATTCAAGAAATTTTTATATTATAAAACAGTTTTAGAAAGAAACAAAAAAACTGTCCCAAATGAAGCCTAAATATCTAAGAGAAATAAGCTCTGATGACTTACAGGAACAAACCCAGCACAAAGAGCTTTAGTGATCTGAGAAACATCAGCACAAGCAATCTGCAAACAGCGGAGGATATGAATTTCAGAAGCATGCTCTCCTACTGGTTAGTAATATAAAAATCTGCAATCATATAATTTTCAAGAACAAGAACAGAACTGAAAATCGCCAGTATATTGAAGAGTTGACAAGCTATATATCAAAATCCAAATAGAATTTTTAGAATCACTCATGCATGTTAAGTCCAAAGCAAAATGCATAAATACAACAAAAATAATCATAGATTTTACAGTTGCTGCTGACATTTCTACCCTGAGTTGACCACCCGCAAGCAAATGGTGATATCCCCACAGCAGTTATTCCTTCTGCAAGAGAACGGAAAATTGTTATCAGGACAGCAGTGTCACCTAATACCACACTAGCTATTCAGGTTGCTACTAGTGTAGTTATATATGTACATATAATATTTTGTATGTTTCTCATTAATGAGGAACTTTTGTCAACAATAAATTTAAAATATTTTGTGTACATTATGTTGAAGGGTAAAAATATTATTTCACCATAGAATAAATAACAAAATTGCTTTTTTTTGGCTATATATACGGAGATTTTTCACTGCCCAATATATTTGATTGAATAAGATTTATTTTATTCTCTAATGTAGATTCCTCGTAAGAGCAAGACACTGTAGTTAATTTCATCCCAAGAATATTTGACCCTTGAGAAAGCTTTCGATTAAAATAGTGATTTACAGTCTCTTAATTAAAATATTGACCATGATTTTAGAGATTTTAATTTTACTGATTTGAACTTGGAATTGAAAAGGTGATTGGATCAAATTTAGAAATAATTTCACAAGGAAACCAAGATAACTTATTTAGAAGATTGGAATTTATATTTCAACAATCTTAGAAAATTCCTAAGAAGGTCACGAGTTATGATGTGGTTGAGACTAACATCATTCTCGGATTTTAGATCTAAGTTGATAGCCACAAATAAGGTAGTAACTTGAATCTAAATCTAACGGATGAAAGGGACTTATGAGTTGGAAGCTCAATAAAGTCAACCTAAGATATGGTCTTACAATTCTGTCTAAAAAGGATGACCAGCTAAATCTACCTAAGAGCTTTTAAACCATAGAGCCTTCATCTCAATGCATCTATAAGATAGGTTAGATTGTTTTGATATTAAAAAATAAAACTTAAAACTTAGCCATAAAAACTAAAACACCTAATCATAAAACGTATGCATGCTGATAGATGTCATGCACCCCAAATTAGGAAATCCAATGAGAGAGGGGAAAGGATTTTGAATTTAAATTTCAATTGAATGGAATTAAGCACTTTCCAAAAATGGTGGACTAAATTAGGAAAGAAATTTGAATTTCAAATTTTAAACAATTTGAATTTCAAATTAAGCCCTAATGCCATGCACCCCAAATTAGGAAATCCAATGAGAGAGGGGAAAGGATGAGGCCGACGGCTAGGGAGCCATGGCCGGCGGTTTGGAGGAATTTTTGGATGGGTGGCCAGTGGCTTTTGGTGAGCTCGGTATGGAGCTTGGACCGTGAAGTTGAGGGAGGAAGAAAAGATAACAAAACAAAACAATGATAGAAGATAAAACGAAAGATGCAAAGAGAAAACCACGAACCCGGCCGTCTCCAAGGTTGGTGGGTGATACGATTGCCCTTCTCCAAGGGACTTCAAATCACGAGCCCGGACCCATCCTGCGGCTGGTGACAACTTCGATTCCTCTCATAGGAATCTCACTAATGCTCTCGCACAAGAAGAACATAAGTGCTCTCGCACAAGAAGAACATAAGTGTGGAAAACAAAATTTTTCATATCAATTAACCACATCTTACAATAGCTTAAGGCCCTTATTTATAGGCCATAACATGAGAAAAATAGAAAATTACAAAAATGCCCCTTGGGCCATAACACTCAAATAAATTAACCTAGGGGTAAAACATGAAATAACATAAAATAATAGCTAAAATTCATAAAATCTAAATTTAAATAACAATTTAAATTAGAGCCGTCGATTTACGACCTCCTGTGATAGATGCGCCAGATCTTCGTGTCAATGTCCGCATCAGTTGCTGATTTTGATCAGTCCAACCTTATAGATAAGCAATCAATCAATATCGGATCGCATACTAAGCTTCATAAGGAGGTTTTATATTTAATTTGATTTTGAAATCTTACCTTATTTTGGATAAACCATGCAAGTTTTATATGCAAACAAAAATTCTTAGATGATGACTTTAATTTATCTACCCATTTTGAGCATAGCCACTTATATGTGTAAGAACCGGGCATGTTCGGTTCAACTAAACTAGACCTCTATTAACAAACGCACGAGCACCAGAGCAGAACAGTGGGCGAACACAGATTGAACGAACCGCATGCAGGATCGGGAGGATCTGTCGAGGTCGGATCACTTGTTTGAGTGAGGAATCGAGTTCGGGAGTGAATAGAAATGACTCCTCATGAGAGATAATTTCGTTTCACTCACTCCAATGAAATCAAGCGCGCGCAAGAAGCATTGTGTCGAGATAAAAATGTGCCGAGAGGAAGGAGGTAAGTTCGTGTTTTTTGTTCATTTTGGTGTAAATTATTTCGTGATTTAAATCTAAGAAGTATATATGTCAATTGATTTCAGAGGAAGAAATTTGAGAGAGAAAGGGAAGGAAAATTGGAAGGGAAGAAAGGACACCGAAGTACTTTGATTTAATTAAATTTAAATCAAGAATATTTAACTTGCACTAATTTTAGAATTTAATCGTTGATTGATGCAAATTCTTGTGTAAGATAGGTCTGTTTATTTATTTGAAGAAGTTGAATGCAGTCAAGAAGAAGAGGAAGAGTGTTCAACTACTTTCATAGAAGGTAAGTTATTTTCATTTTCATTTTTTTATACATGAATGAATTAAATTTGTTATTGAATTGAAATTTTGGAGATTAATATTGACAATGAAACTTTAATTCTACAAAAATAGGAAGATCAATTTAGCGAATGAATTGATTGATGAACTAAGATATAGTATTAGTTTTCAAAAAGAGTTATAGAAAACAAATAGGTATGAGAGACTTAAATGTTAATACAAAAACGTGTTCAAAATTTAATGGAACTATAGTTTTAAGGTATATATATATATATATATATATATAGAAAAACTATTTCAATAATTGAAGATTTAGAAGGATTTGAACACACAAGATAAATTAAGTGGGTAATTACAATTGTTTTATAGCAATTACAATTTTCTTTTATTTTTATTATAATTATTACATATTATTGCATTATGTTGTCTGAATGATTAATTGAGAAGAATAAAAAAATGGAAATGTTAGTTATAGTAATTCTCTTTTCTTCATTTATTGCTATTATTGAACATTATAATATGCCCAACTATTTGTTATAATTAAATATTTTATGTGCAATAAATTTGAGAATACTCCTTATGGATTAATAAGACGTGTGATGGGAAAACTGAAATAAACTAAATGAATATTTATATAAAAATGAAAGTATTAACATAAGGAAAAGATGCATGCATGCAAATACAGTGGTTCACCATCTTATGGTACTAGCTAGGGACGCAACGTACCTGTAAACGTTAAAAGAAAATAAAAATAAAAATGAAAATGTTTTTACCGTTATCGGTACAAATTTTTAGACGATGCTCCTGTACAAAATAAAAAAGAGAAAAAATAATTGAAAAATGAATAATTGTGAACATAATAGGAATATGTTATTTGACATGTATATATATATATATATATATATATATATATATATATATATATATATATATATATATATATATATAAACTGTAAAAAAAATATCAGATGAAGATGATTATTTATGTATGTATAACTCTTATGCTACAAGCGTAATTATTTACTGAGTTTATTATATAAACTCAAACTATTAAACTAAATTTTCAGGTAAATCTTCTGAACAATAGAATGGTTGAAAGAGAAGAATATGCATACAGAAGAAGGCGATTGAATGAAAATAGGTAAAATATGGTTTATGTATATGTTAAAATTTTGTAATTTTGTTAATTATATAGTATGTGAGTTGTTAACTATTTATGTATTTGAAAGAAATAAATTAACCGTCTGACCGCTTGTTCTCGTCTTGTTAATTCGAGTCTCCGGGTCAGGTCGTGAAAATATGGTAAAACATATATCTTTATACTAATACTTAAGGAAAAATGCCCACAACATAAATGATCATCAAGAAATATTTCAATTAAACAATCACTATAACACCGCAATCACATGCAAAAAGAAAAATCGTAACCCTAGAATGCCCAAAAGATTGTATATCTTTTGTGTGTTGGCTTATATGTCCATCAAACTAGTTTGATGTGTTGATTCATTGTGGAATAAGAATATATTCATTTTAGTTCTAATAATGAGTTTACTTTAAATTGTTTGTGAATTAAAATTTTTATATGAATTTTCAAAGTTTTATATTTTTTAAGGGGGGCTTCGAGGAACCCATTGAATGGTTAATGTTTGCTTTGAGGTAAGTCTATCACTCATAGTGTCCTAAAATCCAATAATATAAATATTTCACCTTTTGGGATAAAATTGCACATTATTGTATCAAAAAGAAACATATTTTTTATAGTTTTTAATAATTTATCTTAGTGTTGGATTACAGAGGAGTGTGCTTGAATTAGCTTCAAGCACAAATACACAAAGGTTTCACTTAGAGGACAATTTTCAATGAAATTCTTCTAAAGAGACCTACATCTTGGAATTATGTTTTGATTTTGATGATAAGAGAGATGTGATAAATTCACTTTTTGATTGAAATGATCTAGGATTTTGAATCTAGAATGAGATCATCTCCTTAATTAGGCTAAGTAAATGAGCCTAGGATTTTAGGCAAGAAGATTTATTCACTTAATTGGGTTAAGTGAATAGATATTGACTTTGAAACTAAAAGAGAGAACATCCTATTTGATTTGGGTCAAACAGAAAAGGATAAAGCTTATGGATAAAATGCCGAAGATATAATCACTTTCTTGATTTGGGTTAAATAAACAAGGCTAGTGGTATGAACCTATAGCATTAAGACTAAGAAACCAAAATCACTTCTAGCTTTGTCGCTGAAGGGAGGTGGGCTTGAACCTATAGCTTTGGGCTAAAGGTTAAAATGTTTGGTCTATAATTTTAGGACTCAAACAAGAAAGTTTCGAAACTTCTGGGTTCAAAAGTAAAGGTTTTCATTGTTTGATTGGGGTCAAACCAGTAGGGATACTGCAATTGGGTCCTAAAAAGAAGATGATCATTTGCTTACTTTTGGGCAAGCAAAGGGATCCTACAGACTTAGAATTTGGTCCTAAGAAGTGCTAAGGCTCTCTTAAACTCATAAGAAAGTTTAAGAAAACTTCCATATGAAGTTAAAAAATGCACAAAGCAAAGAGAATCCATTTAGAGAATGGTTAAATTAGGTTTGACTCATACATAGCTAAAGATTTATTAAAAGAAAGGTTTCCTAATGGATTGAAAGAATTAGGTATTACTTAATTGATTGAGTCAACCAAATAAGAAAAGCTAGGATTGGATCCTATACATGATGGAAGCTATTTATTGATTTTGTCTCGAACAAATAAATGAACTTAGGAATTATTGCTAAGAATTGCTAGTACTCTCTTAAACACTTTATATGTTATTTAAAAACCTCTATGTGAATTTATGAAAGCACTGAACAAAGAGAACTTATATAGGAGTATATTCAAAATGTATTTGGTTCAATTTGAATCAATGTGACTCTAAGGTCAATTGAAGGGTGAACTAGCTCCAAGAGAGTTCTATGTTACAAAGGACAAAGCCTTGGAGCTTTAGAGAGCTCTAAGGTAAGGTCCATAAGATAATAATGGAATTTTATTTTTTAAGAATGTTTTGGATTCATTAAAAATAGGATCTATGGCTTGAGAAATCAAACAAGATCAAATTTTTATTAACCTATTCTATTTTCGAAGCACAAAGAAGTTAGTTTCATATATTTAGGATTTTTTTAAATTAGAAATGAAAATTTTTAATTTTATACAATTAACTAATTTTATTATATTGCCTTAAATTTTGAATAATGCAAAAATGACCTTAAGTAATTCCAAATGATGTCACATTCGCATCGCAAATATTTGGGGATCCATTGAACATTCTCTCAAAGTTTAGGAATTTTTTAATTAATTTAATTCATTAAATAATTCATATATTTAGGAAAATGAAAAGCCCTAACAAATAGAATGTCACCAATAGATTAATATTTCATAATATAGCTATTAATAAGAACCTAACGCTTGTGTTGAAAATATACAAAGTTGTTTGATATGGAGGATCCAATAGTTACAAGGACCTAAGATTAGATATGAGATGGGAACTAGAAAGATCTAAACCCAATGGAGAACACAAAAGAAAGTAGGGCACGACTCAATCCAAAACTTAGTAAGCAAATCACCAAATAAACATGAAACAAACTTAAATTGTTTTTTTTTAGAAGAAAGAAAACTAAAAAGAAAATACCCTCAGAACAACCAACAAGTGGTTACCTCACATGTAACTATAAATTAGGTAAATAGAATGCTTAAGGACATGCAAACCAGTAGTCCACCACAGCAACTTTGATCCAACATCCGCCACAACTCCTCCGGCAAATACCAACAAAATTGACCAACCAACACCACTCACACTTTTAGAAGAAGGATACAATGGAGTGAAAACTTGTGGAGAGAAGAATTTGATAGAAGACTTGGAAGAAGAACTAAGTAGAGAAGAAGTAGCTATCAAGCTAGAGAAGAAACCCTCACGTTTTAGAATACTTTTCACCTCCCAAAGCTCCCCACAACAGCCCAAAACATCTCCTTAAATAGGAAAGAAAAGGAGGCCAACATCCAGCCACAGCCTCCCCATACAACCAACCAAAAAAAGGGAAAGAAAAATGTAGCAATTAAGGCTCTGCAGAAGCCCACCCAAACAGCCAGGGAATCGGGAAAGCTAGGGAACAGCAACAGGACCCGAACAGGCAAGGTCCAGGGAATCGGGAAAGCCAGGGAACAACAACAGGAACCAAATAACCAAGGCCCAGGGAATCAGGAAAGCCAAGGAACAACAACAAGACTCGGACAGCTAAGCCAAGGAACTCGGGAAAGCCACAGAAACCGAACAGCCACCAAGCAGCCAGCAGCCATCCACCCACCAATCAAACCCAAATCAGTCCAAACACAAAGCACCCAAAGAAGCTAGCATACCAAAGGAATGGCATGTCCAATGAGCACCTAAACCACACATGTACATCAGTTGCCTTCCATCATTGGGTAAACAAAAATTAAACTCAAAAATTACAATAACATAAAATAAAAGTATCTTAAAACATGAGCATGAAGTATTGAATGCACAATATGGATGAAGGAATGGGCCCAACACGAATGTGGACATCATGCAACAATGTATATCTAGTCAAAACCCAATAATCCAACACACATACCACCGTCTTCTTCCTCCGGTGGCCAACCGAAGCTATTCATGGTTAATCACTTCTCCAGTAACTTAATGAAGATGGGGAGAATTTTGGATTGGGAAACATTTGCAAATGTTCTCTTACTCAGATCTATGGCTCAATGAATTTGTCATTCACAAACACATAACAATGGTCAAAAAGACAAAAACCCTAGGGTCTTCCCAAGTTCTTAAGAAAGGTAGCTCACTAGAGCCAATGTCTAGTGACAAACCGCCCATAATACTTTCTTCTAGTAGTGAACAAAACAAATGAAAATATAGAAGATCCCTTGCCAATACTTAGACTGTTCTAGACGTTGGCACTCCAACTACCTTACCAGAGTTGGTGTGTGAGGAAGAGGAAGAGGTCTCAGAGGCTAATAAATGGAGTATGCACCGGTTGAATCACAACTAAGAAATCTCGAATGAGCCAAGTATAGGTTTGGTGAAGGACAAGAAAATCATGAGACAAGAGGCTCGCACACGCTTGACTCAAACTGAAACAGGTTCCTCAGATTGCAAGCAAACCATGTGATTCTTGAAGAGAATAAGAAAGGATCAAATACTAATGCTAAGCTCGTGAGTCTGCATCTCCCCTCTTGATTTTCTCCACTTCTCCCCTTTCTCTCTCTAACATTTTTCATCTCCTCCCTAAATATAATTACCCAAGACCTACTAAAACGAGGGCGGAGCTACATGATGATCGTACCCTCATGTGATTATGGAGGGACGACTAAGATGTTGAGAGAATGCCCTGATAGCTTGAAATCTCTGAACGTAGTAAACGATCATGGGTAAAGAGACAAGAAAAGACTATAGGCTTATCACTCTTCTTTGTATCAACATTCATTCAATTAGCCTTAGACAATTCAACCTATAGAGGCATGGAAGGGCTATATTAAGGTAATAAACGCTCGATTTAGGTTTAGACTAGAACAGATGAGCCAATTGAAACCTCTTTAGTTGTATTTGGCTTGATTTAGTCAATTTCAAGGTTGAACTAAATGAACCAATAGCTAATTTGAATCGATTGATTCAAGTTAGCCAATTTACGTCTATTCAGGTGGTCAAAATTTGGGTCAACATTCATATAACAATCATCATTTCTTTCCTAAACAAGAAACACATAATCTCAAAAATGAAACTAATAGGCAAAATGTGTGCAAAGATCTATAGGGTCTACTTGATAAACTTTTATCTAGAATCTGTATTATTCAAATATCAATGTTATTAGTAAACGTCATGTGTTCGATTCAAGGTTGTTTTACTTGAAATATGCAAAAGCTATAAATAGGATCATAGGATATTATGATCTCTTTTCTCCTTCCTTCTAAAGATTGAGGTACCCAATTTGGCAATAATCTACATAGCCTCTTATCTAGTCCATTAATATTATTCATTTTCTTTCAAATTTTAAAGGAGCAACAACACAATATTTCATATAATTGGAGAGAAAACGCAACATAACAACACATCAAACAAGGTAAATGAAAGAAACATCCGCATAATTATCATCATCATCATTATTAGCCATAATCCTACCAGGGCAAAGATCTATAAAGAAAATTCTAAAGCCTAATAACACTCCTTAATAGTTAGATAACATCTCCAAAAAGCATATATAGAAACACAAAATAGCAACGTTTAGGAACACCAAATGTAATGAGTAATCATAAATAAAGACTTTCAAATTTCAAGCCTGAGACCATGGTAGGAGTAGGTAATTTTAAGAAAGGTTCCATTTTTGAAGTGTTGTTCTGCTCGAGATTGTCAGTACTACAGTTGACGCATGTAACAAGCAAGTTTGCATTTGACAAATTTTAAATTAAAACTTTGTTTCTCGCAACTTCTATTTCCTCATCAACTAAGGAGAAGGTAAAACTAAGTGTTCCAAATATCTCTCTTTATCCACACTGCAGAACATTAACATGCAAAACACATCATTACGATTTTTTCAAGTACCAAAACAATGTAATCAGTTGTTCCTGCCAATAGAAAGTTTGTACGGGTTGATCAAAATAGAAAATGCAAAGAGGTTGCTTCTCTTACTCGAAACTATGACCTAAGGCCATAATTGAGACAACCTAGCTATAGCTGCAAGCCCGCCATTTACATCAATTGAGTTGAATAATGATCGATCTCAAATGTATGAAAGGACCAAGGCAAACAAAACAAAAAGATTGAAAAAGGAGCCTCTTTTGGTGTTTGTTAAATTTATAATGAATTAGTGCAAGGTCTTTAACAAATCCAAATGGCAACATCTAATTGAAGCAGAAATAAACTTAACACGTTACCTCTAGCAAGAGCTCTAACAATCTCAAGGTTCAGTGATGTTACCTATCATAAATAAAACGTGCAAATAAGAAAATGTAAAATACATGAAGAATTTTAAATGTTTCTAGGGAAAATTGTTGCAAAAAAACAATCAAGTTAAGATGAAAAATAGCAAGAAGTTGGAAGTTTCTCATATAGCACAATGTATTTTAGAAACCCGCATTCTTTGAGAAATAATAAGATGAACAAGCAAATTGAATTTTGTGATCAAATTTAAACATAAAAAAGCTTGTATTAGGGAACTAAGTTCAGTATAATCAAGAGTGAAGGAAATGACCAGCTCATTCGCAACATATGCATTTTCCAAATTCTACGATGGTGTTACTCATCATCAAAATGAAAAGAAACAATCAAATTACTTCTGGCAGCATGATTTAAGTTTCATGGTAATGGTGCTAAAATAAGATGACACATGACAAACGTCAATCAGCCAAAAGAAAGCTGCCAATCCTTACTAGAACCATCGTCATTATTGCATCAAGGGTTATTTCTAATCTAGATTGTCAATACTAAATAAGACATCTACGTCATTGTGTTCACGCATTTTTTTTATTCAACAAAGCACTTAATTGAAACCCAAACGGTTAACTAAATAAAAATCGTGCTAGCCTATATTATTCCATAGCAATCTTCAAGTCTAGCTTGCCGCTCAAAAAGCCACCGTTATATCTAGGATCCACTTAGTCAGCATTTAAAGGGATGATCAAATATATGCCTTAAACAATCAAACTATGGTCTAAACTAAACCTAAAGCCAAATTAGTTAGAAATAAACTACTGCATGGATAAGAGCAGCCTCCATTCATTAACACGTTCACCAAGGCAAGCCCATGCTCCTCCCAATGCCCAAGCTGTGGATATGAAAAATAAAAAAATTTGAGGATGAACTTTTTTCTAGACAGTTGCTCTCTTCTCCCTAAGATCTTTCTCCCATGAAGCCTCTTGCTGTAGCTCCAGAGAAGTCAATAAACGGAAACAAGCAGACTTGAGGCTATTTTCAACTCAACCATCGCGACGATATAGCTCTCTAACATCTTCCACCTTCCCATCCCCTTAAAGCTCCTAGTTTTGTTGTAATGACATAAGATACGTTTGCATTGATCCTAGAGAAGGCCCCTTAGTAAAACCATCACACACCACCAAACTAAAAGCACAACTCTCATAAAAAAAGTTTTTTTTCCTGCAAGCAGACGGTTCTGCCACCGTCACCACTACAGAGCTCCTCAACAGCAAGCCTCCATCCCTATCATCCAAACCCAACCACACCCCAGCCCTCATGCACCCACATATCCTTAGGAAAAGCCACAAAATCAACAATTTTAGATATAGATCGGGTATGGAAGAAGATAAACAACTACAATTGGATCACAAAAATGAGATCCAATGACTGAGGTTTAGCCGCACGAAACTTCATCATTCTTGCATTGCAAATAGATCATGTGTAAAGCAAGCTACGACCACCACTTTCACCACCCAATTAGAGATTGTTTCACATGCTAGGCCATCCTAGTTAACTAAACGTGAAATTGGAGATTTAAATTAATCACGAAACTTCAAAAATTCATAACTAAGTAAATACAATTCACAAAATTATGAAATAAATTTTAATTTTTAAAAAACTACTATATATTTTCTATATAAAAAAATGCGTGTGCTATTTTGGTTAAATACTTCATATAATTTTACATTGTGTTACTATTAATTATTCAAATATTAAATTGGTGTTAAATTAAAGAAAATTATGTTTAAAAATAAATAATATATTTGTTCTATTAAAATAGTTTCTACTATTTTTTATATTTTTGGAGAAATTTATTTAATTTAATATTTAATACTAAATTTGCCTTTAATATTAAATAATTAATTAAATAGTTTTCTCTAAATTCAATTTGCGTGTTGATTATATAATCCACTAATCATGCTATATATATATTGTTTATTTAAAATCAAAATTTAATGTTAGGTGGCTTATAGAAATAATTTAATCTAAATATAATGTAACATGCTAGCTCTAGTGATAGATAAATCAGACAAAGTCGCCTTAGATGGTTTAAACACATAAAACGTCGGCCTTCCAACGACACGATCAAGAGAGTAGATATATTGAATTTGACGAATGTTAAGAAAGGTAGAGGTAAACCTAAAATGTGAGCACACCAAATGAATCCAGTTGAAATGTGTGCACACCAAATGATGCTAATTATCTATAATGTTATGCATATGCCAGTGTCATGATCAAAAAGAAAGCATAATCTTTCTAGTATAGGCAATAATTAGTGTATATGTGTGTGAGTGTTTGAGTGTTTCTAACATATCAAATTTTAAAAAATTTTGGAATGTCATTAATTCAAACCCAATGATTTTAACTAGCGTAATTCTCAAAAAAATTCAAATTTTATTGGCAATGATCCTGTATAAGTTGGCTAATAGATCGGGTTATTGATGTGAAACATAGCATCATAGTTGAGGCCCCAACATGATTAGACTCAATAGGATTTAGGGAATTTAAATTAATTACCTAGAGCATGTATTTAGGTGTTTTACATATTGATGCATGAGTGATATGATAATATGTGCTATTTTCAAAATTATTACCATTGTAATTAAAATAGATTATATGATAAAGCTAGGAATTCTTAAGATAATATCTATAATATCAAATGATTTATTTATCATAAGAAAAAAAATTCACATATAACTCTAACAAATTTACACTTTTTTTAAATGCATATGATATTTATGTATAATATTTTCTAATTAACGAAAGCAATCAATCTAATTTGAGGGGTGTTCATTCAATGTGAAATTGTGAATCTATACTAATTGGTAGAGTATCTAATTGGTTATTTTACTTATTTCTATGCCATTATTATTATTATTATTATTATTATTATTATTATTAAACACAATAAATATATAATAATCAATTTATATAATATATGTACTAACAATGCCTTCATATATTTTATTATGATGAATTGTTTACATTCTTCCATTTTTTAAAGTAAAGAACATGCAAATGGTCTTTTTCATCTTTTTTTCATTCTAACAAATTTACATATAACTCTAACAAATTTACAGTTTTTTTAAATGCATATGATATTTATGTATAATATTTCCTAATTAACGATAGCAGTCAATCTAATTTGAGGGGTGTTCAATCAATGTGAAATTGTGAATCTATACTAATTGGTAGAGTATCTAATTGGTTATTTTGCTTATTTCTATGTCATTATTATTAAACACAATAAATATATAATATATGTAGTAACAATGCCTTCATATATTTTATTATGATGAATTGTTTACATTCTTCCATTTTTTTAAGTAAAGAACATGCAAATTGTCTTTTTCATATTTTTTTCATTCTATATTTTAAAAATATGCAATGTATGATAATGTGTGATATTGAGTATTTTGTATTTCTAAATAAGCAATCTACGTGATATTAAAATCATTAATTTTTTTTAATATCTATACTCATTTCCAATTCTATCTCTAAGAGTGAAGCACTCATCCACCTGAGCATCCTCATATTTGCAACCCTAAACTTAATTTTATGCATCTCTTTCAATGGCCAAAATTCTGCATCATAAAGCATTACAGATCTCACCACCATTTAATAGAATTTTCCTATAAGTTTGAGGGTATCTTTCTATCACACAACAGGCCCAATGCATTCCTCCACTTCAGTCATCCAGCTTGAACTCTACTAATAATATCCCCATCTATTTCACCATTGTTGGGGAAGATGAGGAGGAGTAAACACCACAATGACGAAACAAGCAAAAAGTAAAATCAATGGAATAGTAAAGAACATCAGGATTTAACGTGGAAAAATTCAAAATAGGGAAAAAACCACGGAGCAACACCACACCAAGAAATCCACTATTAAAAATTGGGATAAATAAGTACAGATCTCCCTTCTCTCTCATTCTCTTCTTGTTTCTCTTCTCAAAAGCACTGTTCTCACTCTTGCCCTAACTAAAATACAAGAGAAAGCCAAGTAAAATAACCCTAAGGGACGCAACCCTTCAGAAAATGAGAAAGAAAAATATGCAGTCTGTCTCGTACTGCTACAGCGCCAGTTTGGGGAGCTGTGGTGCTCAAACCTATGTCTTGCACCATTATGGTGCCATATCTAGGCTGATACGGTGCTCTGCTCTCTATGGTTTAGCACTAGGGCGTTCGGGAATACAACGTCAGGGCGCTCGGGTACGCAGCACTATGGCATTATACGAAAAAAAAAACTTTTAAGTGCAAATCACTCGAACCCAAGTAGGAGGTAAACCCCCCGCACCCCCCAATATACACGACAATCTTTGAGCTCCGAGACAACATAATAATCAGATTGATCGACACAATCAAATTACACACATAACAAACATCACTTTGAATAATAGACCCAAGATATTTAAAATGTGTACTCTTATTAATGACTTGATCGTCCAAAATCGCTATCCTCTCACTAAAATTACACTCCATATATTCAATTTTAGATCTACTCAAACGAAAACCTTTAGACTCTATTGTTGAGCTCCATAAATCAAGTTTTCCATCAATTCCCTCCCTAGTTTTATCAAGAAGAAAAATATCATCAGCAAAAAGCATAAACCATGGTACATCCTTTTGTAAATGACTAGTAAGAACATCCATGACTAAAGCAAAAAGGCATGGGCTTAAAGTTGATCCTTGATGTAATTCAACTGAAATAGGAAAATACTTGGTCAAACCACCTTGTGTTTTAACACGAGTAATAGCTCCTACATACGTATCTTTAATGACTTTAATATAAGCATTTTTTACTCTCTTTTTTTCTAGAACTCATCAGCACTTCTCTTGAAACTTTATCATATGCTTTTTCTAAATCAATAAATATCATATGTAGATTCTCTTTATTCTCTCTATACTTCTCCATCAAACTTCTCAATAAATACATAAGTTCCATAGTAGACTTACCGGGCATGAATCCAAATTAATTTTGAGAAACATTAGTATCATGCCATCACCTATGCTCAATAACTCTCTCCCAAAGTTTTAATGCATGACACATTAACTTAATTCATCTATAATTCGCAAACTCCTATGCATCACTTTTATTCTTAAAAATATGAATCAACACACTCCTCCACTCATTGGCATCTTTTTAGTTTTTAAAATAACATTGAAATTTTTTTTTAAGTCAAGAAATTCCTTCATTTCCTAAGCATTTCCACACCTCTATCGGAATATCATCAGGTCTAAATTGTTATGAACATTATTGATGGATGAAAATCCATTGAGATTCTCTTGATATTTAAAAATACAGTGTGAATGCTCATTGATTGCTTAGCTTAGTCATGCATTGGATATTGTGATTGTTTATTTTGTTCATTGATAAATTATTATAGTTGTGCATTGGACATAAATTTAAGCTTCTTCTTAGTAGAGCTTTATTGCATTATGACTCCAATTATTAATTAAAAAAATGGTGATTTTGAATGCATGTAAAGTTTGCTGCATACAGATCTTTCTTGTTGATTAGTTCTCATGTTGCTTCTATTACGCATAGATATTATCATAATTTTTTTGTCTTTACTACTAAGCATTTTTTAATGTCTTATGCTTGACCGTTTATGCCTTAATAAGTACTCTGCAAAATTTGTTTTGCAAGCTCACTCATTGACGTTAATGCAAATCCATCTCATTTTTTTCATTTACCACCACCACAGGAACATCTTTAGTTACATATCCTAATGTGGGATGAGTAATAGTCTGTGTCCATTTAGCAATATTTTATTCAAGTGTATTTCTTAGAAATTTATTTCTTTTTTTTTAGCAAGTAATCATTTTGCTTTGATGAATGAATCTAGGTTCGCCTTCTCTCATTGTCATTATTGTATCATTATGATATGACTTCTCTACATTTAAAACAAAGCCACCATTATTGGCCTTAACCCCAGGTTTTGCCACAGCGGGTGAAGATAAAATAATTCATCATACCCAAACTTGCTAGGGTGTACCATCTTCCATTACGGGAATGTTACTAGATTAATCCGCAATTTTCACTGAGTATGCATAGAATCAGAAGACATTATGTAGAAATCTCAGGAAAGTAGTTTAAAGCCACTGCACTTTTATTGCTTTCCAATGATCATTGTTCCGGAAAAGTTTACTGCTATAGTTGCGCAGTTTTACAAAGAAGTCCTCCCGACCTCAGAAAACTAAGCTATTTTAAGGAGAAAAGGGAAAACAAAGAAGAGATTTTCACTTATCTACCCCAGTTAATATCATTTTGTATGATAAAGCACATCAGTACTAGAGATTTAGAAGAACCATCATGTTAATTGTCAATTTCAAAAGAAAAGACATGTGGAAACTAAAACAAGTGGTAAAATAGCTAGAAGTACAAAGCAGAAAAACAGAAAGCAAGAAAATAAATAAGCAACATGATGCCCTGATCTTTACACACGTAGCATCTTAAGATTCAAAGGTAAAATAATTCAGTAGACTTAACACTCACAGAGATCCGAGTAGCCACAAAACCAGCCTTAACAAGTGGAAGATGTAATCCTCCTTTGTTGACTCCAGTTCTACTGGCTTGGAAGTGGCCAAAAGAACCTACACAAATAAAAGTCGTGTGGCTGATGAAGAAAACTTAGTATGGTTATAGAAATTGCGCCTAAAATGATGCCTCATCCACAAAAATTTCTTTCAATTTATTTATCCAATATGATGAAAACATCAGCATCTTCATCAACCTCAGCATGATTGATTAAGATATGCTTTACCATCCTTTTGCTTTTCTAGAGTTCATACACCAATAAAAATTCAATTGATCAAGCGCAAATTTTAATGTAATTTTCATGTCTCAAAGAAATCAAGTATTCGAGCTAGAAATTTTGGGAACTCATTTCAAGATCATCCAAACTTCATTTTCAATAAATTTATAGTCAAGGCAAAGTGGTTCGACAAGACAATCTCAATGGTACCAATAAGACCTTAATCAGAGTCCAAATAAGCCTAAATCAAGCATTTGAATTATAATAAGAAACTTTAAGGCCACTTTGGGAATCAAACATCCTTAAAAGTATGTGTGCTTATCGTTAAAACGAGCATCTTGATTAGACAAATTTGATGAGCCCAATATAGCGAAATTATTAATTCATTAAAGAATTAAGAAGTGCAAAATATATCAAATAATCAAGGAGGATTTTCAGACTATCAGATTGAGTTTCCGCCTTTCCGGTATTATGGCAATGATGACAAGAACTTCTTTACATGCATATATAAAGGCCATGTTTCTACATATTCATAAGAGGATTTTCAACAATAAAAATTTTGAGATAATCAAGCCTACAGTCAATTGTCATTTGATGCCTACCAACAAAAGACATTCAATGAGTTTCTTCCTAATTGCCTTCTATTAGAAGACTGGTCTTTGATGTTCCCAATTGATTAGCGTGTAATGCATATGACCATCCTAATTGAAGCAATCAAGCAACAAGTATAAATATGTCTCACTTAAACTTGGGATTTACCAGACCATTTCATAGTTTAACATGATCTTTGTAGTGTTAATCGAGCATACCATAGGCCAAAGAAGCTCAAGTTATATGATCTACATGTTGCACTCATTAAAAGGCTAGGAAAAATCCTCGCATTAATAGAAGAAAAGATTATTACAAACTTAATAATTAAAAAAAATCAATGGAAAACAACATAACAAAAATTAAGGGATCAAAAGAAAGCTCTAAATAGTTGTAATAGACTGATTGGGAAATTTAAAGCCATCCTCCTATAAGATGCATCTTATTTTCATAACTATAGTTATCCAAAAGTAACCTTCAGATAGTGTATTGAACCAAATTGATTTGTCATTCTTGGTGGTGTTAAAGTTCCATCCCCTCAAAGTGTTCGAAATAGCAAAGAACATGAATATATCCCAAATGTCTTCAGCAATATCCTTAATATAGTGATCAATTCAAAAATAATAATAAGTCCGTAAGTTAGCAGTAGAAACTCTATAGAGAGAAAGAAAGTATCCTTTTTCAAATGTTAAACAGGAAGTTACATATGAGAAAATGATGAGAAACATCTTTCGGAAGGGAATTGCACGCAACAAAATTTGTAGAAATCTTGAAATACATATGTGAAAGAGAAGTTTTTCTTGCGGTCTTTCTCAAAAATATGATCCTACAAAGAACGCTATTTTTAAGAGGAACCACGGTATTCAAAATCCAACTGTAATACATATGAATTCCTCCGTGAATAAAGAAAAATATAGGAAGAATTGATAGTAAAAAGAATATTAAGAGAGCATCCACTTCATAGAGCAAAACTTGGAGGTCAAGCCTATAAGATTCAACTCCAAAATGGTAATTATAAAATCACTGGATAGATGAAATTGAGTAATTCCTATTCAAAGAACATAACAACATGCTTTCAAAGTTTAATCAAGATAAAGATGAGAACCGCATCAATAAAGGAGTCGATAGATAAAGACCCTCCTACAATTGATAAATCGCCCTTTTCTCCCAACAATAGTTTTCTACACGTCACACCTTTCACCATTGGTTATCAATCTTTTTGAGATCATTTAACATGATCTCTCAAATCGACTTACTAAGGCAATAACTTTCGACCAACTTTAGCAATAGACAAATTGATGATTTTTTTTTCAATTTCATCCTTCTATAATTTATTTTCTTCATGTAATTTCAAAACATAGCAAAATTAGCGAAAACTTTGACATAAATACTTCCATTGAAAGAATTATCACTCGTTCTTTCAAAGTTATACCCTCAACATCAATAGGTCTGCAACAAAGACCAATTTTCATCGTCATTCAAACAAAATTGCAAAAGGCTACATTTAAAGATATCTAAAAGTAAAATTTAGGTTCATCATAATGATCAAGAATGGCATTAACTTGCATGAAAAAATGATGCAGAATATAAGAGGGACTTAATTTTTTTTTTTTAAGAGGGACTTAAATAAATCCAGGAGTGTAGTACGATAAATTTAGAGCAGAAAACAAATTAGTTGAGCTAAAATATATAACCATATTAGATGAAATTGCAAAAGCATTAGTAAGGACAGATATAATTAGGATATAGGGGATTTACATGCATACCACTTTATATCATGCTATTTGCATATCTAACAATCACAAATTTAATATTTCAAGCCTACTATCCATAGATCAAATGTGTGCAAGGAATGAAATATTAAAGTTTACATGGTGCTATGGATGGTAGGAATGAAATATAAGAGCGGCATATTTGATATTAAAGTTGTATATGGGTGGTGGGAATGAAATTTTAAAGTTTTAGATGTTAGATATATATCATATAAAGTGGTATGTATGTAAATCCCCCTTATAATTATTAGAATATCAAGCCTCAAATTGTCAACTCAACTGACTGAGATCAAAGACTGCCACCATTACCAGGACTAACTAAAGCAATACATGTACTGGCACATATGGCTGCACCACTTTAGAAATCAATGAAAACAACTTAAAAAAGCTAAAACAATTGTTAAGAGGAAGATCTACAGGAAACGTTGATGCCGAAATTGAATAGATCAGGAGTGGGTTGGTGAGCGGTGATGTGGGATGCATGCATCCAAGCAAATGTAATTATAGCTTACTAACGATTAATTGAGATGACTTCACCTAGCTGATTCATCGTCAAATCCACCCCAATATGTGATGAATCAGATTAACCTCCAACATAATCCACCTGCTTAATCCTTTCGCTTCCTCCAAACGCTAAACCAAACCTCGCATTCACATATTTTACCACAAGGCTATGGTCTAAACTCGGCTAAAGAAGTAATGGGCAAACCTGCTCCATGGACAATGATGAAGCCGCTATCGGAAACCAACGTGGAATCCACGTCAAAATCATCGGCGAAGGAGTCGATAGAAGCCCCCAGCCGCCTGCTCCAATCCATCCCTAAAACCTTCCCCTGAGACTCCACCGTCTCCGGATTCATCGCTTCCCTCAACTGTGAGCATACTACTACCAGACTCTCCTCATTAATCCTCTCCAGCTCATTCTTGCAGGTGATGGCTGCCCCACCTGAACGAGAAATGTTCACAAGTTTCACGGATTCGAATAAGAAAACACACCCACAGAGACCGAGCTTGAGAGAGAGAGAGAGAGAGAGAGAGACCGAGCTTGACGATGCAGCGAACGTGCTTGTGCTGGGCTAGGGCTTGGATCGAGGAGGGAACCTCCATGGAGATTGGACTCTCTGAGTGGAACTCCATGGCCTCGGCCTCCTCGTCGAGCGTCGAGTAGAAATGGAGGGAGGTATTAAGATGGCTTAAAATAATTGAAATTTTCATGTTAGCATTAAAAAATAGTAGCTCTTAATTATTTAAATTATATCAATTAAGATATGATTATAAGTTTGATTAAGAAAAATGGGATTGAATTATGATAATTAGTTGGGATAAATATTTAATTACTAAATTAATAAGCATGAAGAAATAACAGTTTTTAATGATCAATAGGTTTCATTACAATTATTAAACTTCATTTATTTTTCACTATGTAAAGTAAAACTATAATGATTAATAATCATGTAATTGGATGAAGTAATTCATTACCAAATTTTTATTTTGGCTAATTAAAACTTTCATAGCATCATTAAAACTTAATTAATATGTAATCATGATAATTAAGTTTAAAAATGAGATGTCTAATTCTAGATAAACTTCTACAAATCAAGAAAGATTATTTTCATTTTACAAAAGCTAAGCAATTTATGTTGATTTATCTTAGGTTTTTCATGCAAAGTTTCTTCATCAACCATTCTCTTTTTGATTTTGATAGCTTGAGTTTATAAAAATAACAAATAATTAAGGGTCGGAGATGTCAAAATCTTAAAATCTAAAAATAATTTCTAACGCATCGGCTTTAGGGGTGTCGTGCTGGGGCGTCAAAATTTGGCAAGGCAACATCGATGCTCCCTGTTTTACAATAACTCTGAAATGAGTATGCAGTGTTGTTGTGTCGAATTGGATCATTAGAGCACCGTGTCGCTAGGCACTATATATATATATATATATATATATATATATATATATATATATATATATATATATATATATATATATATATATATATATATATATTCTCCTCCACTCAACCCTCCCCTACCCCTTATTTTGTTTTCCCAGGGAAGGAGCTAAGGAAGAGAAGAAGATAATAAGAGAAAGAAAATAGAGAGGAAGCTCTATGGGGCTTTTCTATATGTTTCCTCTGTTATAAAAAAGTGTTATGATCTCAATAAGCGACCTCTGCTTTACATTTGTCTTTAATGATTTTGAGTTTGGTATATTCCTTTCTCCTAAAAGTGATAAAAATATAATATCTCATGATTTAGTGAACTTTCACTATGCAACTTTTAGTATGTGATAGGTATCATTATCTTGAATGTTTTGATTGGCTTATATGATAATTTTATCATTTAGTTTTGTATGTGTGTTATTTTATCTAAAATAAACAGGAAAACTCTAACCGTGAAATTATCATTAGACAATGTATTGAATCTGGATTTGAATAAATATATGCATATGATTAATGTTCATTTTGTAATGACATGCATCTTGGCGTTATACGTATACATGCATATGACAAGCACATTGTAGTTTTGCATGTCATGATGATTATATATATGATGTGTACAAGATGTCTTTAACAATATGTACATATATGATATGTGAAGGAAATGATATACATAAGAATATGTAAATGAACGAACTAATTTGTTGGGTGAGAGAAATGATGATGTGACTAAAAAAATTATATATGAGTATACTGATAGTTGCATTAAATATATATAATGTTTAATATAATTATGATTAAAATGATGTGCATGTGTGTTACCCTTTACAGGAGGGTGGGTAGACAATTTTTTCTTAAAATAAAAGTTATATTGTCAACCTGGATGTTAGCCTATAAACAGTTGATCGATTACACCGACGGGCAGAGAGTGATGACTCCTTATTGATATAACAATTAGATTGATTATTAATGGACAAACTATTAGATTGATTGATTATATAAATGATAGATAGATATGACAAATGACTAATAATAAATAGGACATGTGATGTATATGATGGATGACTGATGAGTCATATAAATGATAGATTGATTGTTGAGAAGTAATTATTAAGGAGACTTGATTGAATGATATCATAAACATGATTGATATGCATGCAGCCAGATTGGTTCTGATATAATATATGATAAAAGACTGATAAAATGGCAAATGATATGTATGTCTACACTATGTATTATGTCATTGTTGTGCAGTGATTTTAGTTGTAGCATATTAGTTGATGGGCTTTTGTATTCATTATGTGATTTTAATATATTTTAAGATAAAGGTAAGAATCATATGAAGTGAGGTTTTGGGCGTGCTTAATAAATTTTTATTATGCACTTATTATTATTATTAATATTATTATTATTATTGTTCTTATGATGTTTAGTAGTGATGGATCAATTGTTTTGTATCATGACTATTATACATATTGTGTTTTCAGCTTATATGAAGTTGTAAATATTCCAAAAATGCATTTATACTTTTCGACGTTTATATTTTATCGTTTATATGAAAACAGTTTGCCCTAGTTAATGTTTAAATTAAATTTAATATATCTGATATCAATCAGAATATCCTTTCAGTCAAATTAATATCGCATTCTAGTACATATCAGTTATATCAATTATTTCAGTACATACATATTACATCAATTTACATCACTATCAACCCATTTCTAGTATGTCTTTTTCCCTACTCATTTAAACACAGAAGTTCATATACACATATTTAACTAATAGAAATACAATAAAATTAAATCAAATTATTCATAATCATTAAATTTATAATATATTAAAAGTTACAAGCTAGTGAAAACTCATGAAATCAGGAGATAGTGCATTTTTATCTTATTTAGAAGATATCAATTTCATATAAATCAAAATCATCAAAAATAGAAGTAAAAGGACAATTACTTACAACAAATTAAATAATTATCATAAAAGTAATGACGGACAAAAAGCCCCCGATTTACTCTTATCTTCCTTCTAGCTTCTCCCACTCCCTTTCCCTCTTCTTCTTCTCGAGCAAGCCATGACAGAAAATGAGGCTGTGAGAGAGGTAACAAAAATATTTATAATAAAAAAAAAATATATATATATATATATATACTATTAGTGGCCTAGCGCCACAGCGTTGCATGCAAATTTCAAAATTATAGTTGAAATATAGACTCAAATGAAGTAACAACAATTATTAGTGCCACTGTGCTCTTTAAACTTATCGCTGCAATGCTCACAAGCACATCGCCAAAGTGCTATACTACTAACAGAAATAAAAAATTATAATTTTTAAATAATTTTTATTTTTTTATTGTTATAGTACCCCCCCTGCTTGCACTGTCACTTCCACATATGTTGCACATACTTATAGCACATTTAGTGTTATATCCCGACCCAGATGGGTTCATTCTAAGATTTCTCCTGCTCACGTAAGCCGACTAACCCTCCTCACGCTACTTCTTTGGTCGGACCACTGCAGACACCATTTTGAGCACTTATTTTCCTATTTATCCTCTCAATCGCTATAACCATGTGATTCTTCTTGCCCTTTTGATTCTCCAGCCTTTGCTCTCTCTATATCTTTCTCCTCTTGCCATTTAGGTATGCAAATACAAGTTTAGGGCTTCATATCCTCCTCTTTCTCTCCTGCAACAGCCATTGAAACCCTTTATTATCCTTCCTCATTGCCCTTTTTTCATGACAATAGTTTGCAATGAGTCCTTCCTCCAATAGTGAGTTCAAACCTTCTCTTTTTCTCTTTTGTTCTTTCGTTCTTCTTTATTACCTAGTAATAAAAGGGATGTTCTCACTTTTGTAGAGTTTATGTTATTTGATTTGTATAATATGGAAATACTATTATGATAAGTTTATCTTTCTTTGGGAGGAAGTGTTGTTTATGTTTGATGTTCAAATTGCTATGTTATTATTTAGGCTTGATTGAGGATATTCATTATATTCCTATATAGAAATATTGAAGCTCGGGTTTGTAAACCTTATGTTTCAAGCATTGGTGCATTCATCATGATTCTTATTTGTAAGACATTAGAGTCGTGGCCCTCTTAGCACTGTTAGTTGACTATCATTTAGGCTTGAAGTTTCATGTCGCTCTCCTAGAGGTAAGTAATTGTTATTTATTTTTAGTTTAAATGTACCCTTTTTTGTTAGGAGCATAATTCATGATATTCATATTATAATTATTTAGATTGTCATTTCTATTTTCAATATTTGTTGGTATTGTGCTACCAAGGACCTTATTTATGGCTCATATTTGAAATCATCATATGAAAGAAATAATTTTATTTTGATTTGCTAATGTACAAGCTTTTAGCATTTAAAATGGTTCATATTGTAAAAGGTTAAATTCATATACATTAGTTTTATTTAAATCATATTGATGATATAAATTATAATTATCATGTTGATTTATATAACACATGTTGATTTATTCTAATAATACTTGCACTGTATATTTGTGTGTTTGTCGATATAACCATATTGGTTTTTGGCTAGCCGGGGTCGACAAGCCCCTGTAGTGACGACTCTACGAAAAATTACTAAATTTTCATGGGTTGGTGTTTACCTTCCTGGTGTGCGTAATTGCTAAACTAACAATAAAAATATAAATTTAAATATAAAGGAATATAAGCAAACATGAACTAGAAGTAATAAATGACTGTAGGTCATTTTGAGGTATGATGATACCTGGTGTGATTGCATTTTCTGGCATTTAAAATAATTGTATTGATAGTAACTTGCCACATATAGTAATGTCAATAGCATATTAGATTTCTATTGTAGGAAACATGACATATATCATGGCTTGTTTTTTATTTTGGGATTATAGATTGATACTCCTCTCTTTAGGTTGTTGCTTCTACCTTTTGGTTGTTCATATTGCATGCCCTATTCATTTTTCATTTATATTTTGATATCTATTAGTTACTTGTTGAGTTTGACACCCGTTGTCTTTTTTCATCAGGCCCTTCAGGTGTGTTTGGTGAACCACCATCTCAAAAGCAAGGTTACCAACAGTAAATTATTTTTGGTATTTATTATTTTGTAGTTGTTTATTATATTTATATATTTTTTGGGTTGGGTGATTTTCTTTCATGCTTTTGTTATATTTACTTTCCTGTTGGTTTGTATTCGAATTATTGTCATTTGAATGTATTGGTTAATTGAACTTCCATTAATGAATTGGCTTTATTTCACCTCCTCTGTATATATATATATATATATATATATATATATATATATATATATATATATATATATATATATATATATATATATATATATATATATATATATATATATATATATATCCAATTGTATTTCTTGTATATGCATGTTCTTTTTGTGAATACAAAATAGGTATTCTTATCCCTTAATCACGTCCTATATTGCGGGGGTGACTGCCTTCAGGGCCCAGGTTTGACATATAGCATATGACTAGTCCACATCATCACTTGATGACACAACCATCAACAACTCTAACATCATTATGTATTTTTTTTGCCTTATATATAACATCCTTCACGCACGGAGCACTACAACTTCATGCTCACACATGGATCGTAATTTCTGAATGACACAAAATATTAAAGTACCCCTTGAACTGTCACTTCCATCCATGTTATTCAAACTTATGTACCCATGATCTTTGCCTAATACACATCATCGCTAACTTACAGCATTAGCAGCAAATATGGCCAGATGTTCCATGCAACTATCCTTATCTTTGATGCTATGTCTTGCTATCATTGTCTAATAATCATTTCATATATCAACTGGCACAAGTGAAGAAGAGCTGAGGATGATAAAAGAAGGAAGGGGATCTTGAGAGCAAGGAAGAGGAAGGGGGAAGGATACAATGGAGAAGCATGGAGGTATTGTGCAGTCAGTCCTCCATTAAAAAGGAGAAATATTTTTTTCCATCATCTTCTGTAACTTAAAAGATTAGATCATCCTACTTTTCCCATCCCAAAATGAAGAGCACATAACTCTCATTTGATAACTGAAAACCTACTTATTAGTGGCTTAATAGACATATGTTATCTCGCTAGAATCACTATAAAATCTCTAATATATTATATTCTTCACTCTTCACCCTCTCACTCCTCAATCATGTCTTATTGTTCATAATCCCTATGTCTCCTTATTGAGTTAGAAGCATAGATGTCATGTTCTCATCTCTTCATACAAATAATTGATCCATGCACTTCTTATTGCCATCTCGACTTAATGAGTTTTATCCAAGCACTCCTTATTCCCACATCTATAATATATTGAACCATCCTTAGCGCCTCAACAAGCTTCAATATTCGCCCAAGTTGTCGCCCAGAGTCATATTAGTTTCACCTCTATTTGGGGAAAATTTCTTGCCAACCTTCCTATGCCACATCACAAATCACTTTAAGGTTGTGTTTATTTTGTCTCCAAGAAGTGGACCATCACTTCATACACAACATCCTCCCCAACATTCAAGCTATAATGTCTTTGCCACTTGGCTAAAAATACAAGCACTCGATCTTATTAAATTGCTAATACTAGAGATGTTATTATTTTTTCACAAGAAAAAAAATTGCAATTTGAATTGAACTCCTGAGAATGCCCAATGATAATAAGAAAAAAAAAACATAAAAAATCAAAATTTGGGAGAGGAGAGAAAGCTGGGTAACATACCTGAGACTGCACTTTCAGCTAGGGGTGTAAACGAGTCGAGTCTAGTTGAGTTTTGGCACAATGGAGCTCAGCTTGTCAGTCTGAAAGCTAGCTCGAACTAGAGCTCGACTCGTTCTATTCTAAACGAGTTCGAGCCACTAGTCCAATTTTTGCCGCCCAGTTTTGATTTACTCAACTTAATAAATAAAAAATAAATAAATAAAAAAATATATTTTTTTAATTTCTCTCACTTTCATGAATTCCTATTGACCTTTTATCTGTCTATATTCTCTTGTATTTTTAACCAACAATGCTCCTACAAAATAAGGTTTTTTTTTTTTAATTAAAGATTAATGATTACTTCACGGATGATTATCTTTTGCTATCATTAGCATTTCCTTTACTTTTTAGGGTTTAGAATTTAGTATTTTTTAAGTATTATTTGCTTGGTTATTTTAGATTTTGTTTGGAATAACTTTGTTGCTACTTTCTGAAGCAGCTATCTAGCACAAAAAAATTTGAATTAAAATTCTATGTACTAAAAAAATGCTTTAGAAACGCCAAGAAAGCTATCACAAATGAATTTTTAGTTGTATATTTGCATTTAAAAAAAATTATTATTGGCATAATACAAAAGAAATGTTCAACATTGATGACACCAATAAAAAATATATATTAATGCATTTAATTTATATCAAACCAAATAATTTATATGTCACTCTACATTTCTTAAATGTAAGTATTTTAAAAATATTAAATCAAATTGCCTCTTACGATTATGATATATATTTTGTCCTGAAAAAAAAAACATTTATTTTAAAATTATATATATTTTTAATTTTATGTATTTATTTATATTATCTATCCTATACTCTTAACACAAATAAAAGCATAATATTTTTCCGCATGCTTTTTTGTTAGCACATCATTTATATGAAAATAAATATGTTACTCAAATAAGCTCAGATTTCACAGAGATTATTTCATGGGGACGAGAAAGTCGTCTGAATTCTATAAGGATACACAATATATTCGTCTAGATTCTGTGAGGATACACAATACTCTCATAAAATCCGAATGATTCTCCCATACTGTCTGAACTCTGCATGTAATTTCTACATATTTCAAATATGACAACTAATTATATGAAAGTCACCCACCATTGCTTAGTTTGATTCGTGGACTAGTACGATTGGGAACCTCCAAATCCGTGCTCGATTCAGCGGCAACACCTCTTAAATGGGGCCTAATCAAATACGGGTCAGGAGTTTCTTGGGTGGGTGCCTCTTTTAGGTCTGTCGAGAATTAGTCACGCTGCTAAGCACCCTTTCGAGGTGAGAGCGAGTGGATAACCTATTAAAAAAAATTATATGAAAGTTGATAGAGCATCTTTTTATATTAATAAATTAATATCAAGTCTTCATATATATGTTTCACATTTCTTAATTTTCTGTTAAATAAATAGAATATTTAGTTATTTTTCTAATATAAATTGTTTGATCATTATTCTGTTATAAATAAACCACTTTATTTCAATTTAATATGTTTATCTGTCATAAAAAATAGCAAAAAATATTTTTTATCTGTCAGAAAGCCTAAGCTCTCACAACCAAAAAGAGTTGTGCATCCCACAGTTTTGAATTGAAAGAGAATCTAAACCGTTAATCACGCTCTAGCCCAGAGTTTGATGCTTGCCTCTTTAATGGTTAAAGATGCAGCGGTAGGATCCCGTTCAAGGAAAGGCGTGCTACAGTTGCAGAAGTTAAAATATTTAAATAACGGAGGAAAGATGTTCTGATCGGTGTGGGACTAAAAATATTAAATCAGAGGAGCGCTCATAGGATCATACTTCTTATCAATTTTTGTTTTAAAAGAGTAATTTTATTTAGATCAGATGGCACATATAAACATTAAAAAAAGTTTTTTTTTAATTGAATTTTTTTTTAAAAAAATTATGATTTAATTGAAATTTTTAAATAATTTAAATCACATAATTTATAATTTATTATGGTATATCAAATAATTGTTGTGCGTGTCCTTTGGCATTTCTTTTTGTCACCTAAAGTTTTTTTTTTTTTTTGTGATGAAGAAGCATTCTCCTTAGGTTAGTGAAAATTCCGGTGGACCTAGCATATAATCCACATCAATTTACACGGGCTAACACTTAAGGCTTTCACTGCTTGCCAAGAGATTCGAACCAGGCACCTGAGCTTTGCCCAACCGACTCTCACCATCTAGACAAGCAGTGGTGGGTTGCCACCTATAGTTATAAGTTATAACGTAAACTTTATATTAAAGTTTGAAATTTAAAACAAATGATAATCTTATAAATATTAGTTATAATATAATTGGTATAAATAATAATTATTTAATCAATTCTTAGGATTAATTTTGTCAAAATTCATAAATTAAACATACAATGAAAATTACTATTCACGTTTTGTAATTGAAACATGTATATAAGTTTAATTATAAAATAAAAAGTCATTAAGGCTTAGTTTGTGATGGTTTTTTAATGTTTCTTAAAGCAGATTTTTAGCAAATAAATTTAATTTTGTATTAAAAAGTTGTTTTAAAAGCAGTATGAAAGCCACCCCAAACGAAACTAAAATATCACAAAAATAAATTATTTGATTTTAGTAATGAAATTTCGAGTGAATTTCAGTAATTTAGCCAAAAAATTGTGAATTTCACCATTGTTTGCATCTGTAGTATATTTTCTTTCACTCAACATGTGTTGCATTAATAAATATTTTTTTACTTGAAAGTTTTTTTTTAATAAATAGTATGAAAGCCGCTCCAAACGAGAACAATTATTACGTCCTCTGACCGGACGTAGAGCTACGTTCGGCCGCCAATAACATGTCGCCACGTGCTCTTACTCTCTACCACGCGGCCCGACGACTTGACCCGGACCGGAACCCGGGAATGCTATGTTCGCGTATTGCGAGGTATTACTCGGTATTTGCTCGATATTGCTCGGTATTGCTAGGTATTGCATGACAATAACTAGAAATACCGCTATGTGAAGACTAATACCGAGTAAAAAAACTCGGTACAACTCGGTATTTGCTCGGTATTGCTCGGTATTGATTATTGTCAAGCAAAATCGATCAATACCTAGCAATACCGAGTAATACCGAGCAATACCTAGTAAAATCGAGAAATACCGAGCCATCCTGGGTCCGTTCCGGGTCAGGTTGTCGGGGCGCGCGGTAAATAGTGAGAACGCGTGGCGACATTCTACTGGCGGCCGAACGTAGAGCTACGTCCTATGACCGGACCAAATAAAAGTTCCCCAAACCAAGCCTAAAATGTGAGCTGCTGAAATTTAAGGCCTGTCTTGACTAATTGGGCCAACAATCCAAGCTTATCAATAACACGGCCCGAAAGAAAAGCTGTAAAGAAACGGGTCCATTCAAGCCTCATAAACGATAATATTATGAGTTTATGACTTTATGATAATCAGTTATGATTATTTATAAGTTTAAGCTTTAAAAATAAGCGAAAAAAAATATTATTTAAAATTATTAAATGTATCTTAATAATTATAAATAATAAAATTTTAAATTTTTTATTTAAAAATCACAGAATGCAACTGCTTTGTTTGAATATTAGGATAATAACTATAGTCATAGAGAGTTGTTATGAATTCTAAAACATTTTAAAATAATAATAATAAAATGTTAGTCAAACACTATTAATCAGATTATAATTAAAAAAAAATAAAATTATCATTAAGATGTATTAACCAATCAATCTTCTCTTTAAAATTATAATAAGCAGAAGAAGAGTTTATTGTCAATTATTCGTACAAAATGGGTTTTTTGGGTTGGGTTCGGCTCCAACCTGAAAATGATTCATCATTATTTGACTTGATATGAACCCGATCTTATTATGAAAATAGGTCAGCAATCTGAACATGAATCCGACCCGCCTAAATCTGGGTCGATCCAACCCAACATGCTGACCCATGCACAATGCACGTGATCAAGTGTCGGTTGCGGGGCATCGGGTCGAGCATGGGCTGCGAGTGCGTGGGGTCAAGCGTGGGCGAGTGTGAGGTTGAGTGTGGGTGAGGCAGGCCGCAAGTGTGTGGGTGCAGCCGTGCAGGCTAGTAATGCATGCTCGAGGCAAGGCAGGCTGCAGATGCGGGACACCAGATAGAGCGCGACTAATTGGGCGCGTCAGGCCGCTATAGGATTGTCAACATAAGTCAATGGATCATGTTTGAATTTTATCCTTTTATTAAACCGATCAGAATCAAGTCGACTAGCTTCATATTCGATCAATTTCGCATAAATTCAACTAGTTAACATATTTTGAAAACTATAATAAAAAACTTTACTATTGGAATAATGGTTACAAGCTAATATTAGAAAATCAAAGAAAAATCAAAAATCAGAAGACCCTCACGGTCACGGAGGGCATAGGACAAGGAATAAGACAAAGCGTTCTTTATTAATTAATTTTGTATTTTGTTCGCTGATTTTTTTTTTTTAAATGCAGATGGAATGAATTAATAATTATTGAGAAAAGGCCAAAAATGACCTTGCCAGAATGCTGGAATCCTATGGAGCTCATCGTCAACCCAATCATCGACTGAATACAAAATGTCTAATATATATATATATATATATATATATATATATATATATATATATAATATATATATATATATATATATATATATATATATATATATATATATATATATTAGATTTATAAATATATAATTTTATTTCATGTTATTTACATATCTAATATTTAAAATTTTAATATTACATTCATATCATTCATATAAAATTTTAATATTGATACATCGTTAAAAAATTATCTTGATCGGGCACGAATCTCGATGCAGAATTGAGTTGGAAACTTCTAAAATTAATTCAGAGGTCATCATAACTCCAATTTCAGTAAGCTTACAGTCAAACTGAGCGTCTCGGAAATAGGAACCCAACGACACCAAATTCGACCCAATCCGAGCCCAAATGAGTCCGAATCAAGGACCTGAAGCGCTGTTGGAAGGTTCAAACCGCAATTTGAGTTACCAAACGGTCTCCGATTTTAACGAGCTTATACTCGAATCGAACGGCTCGACGAGACGAATCCAACGAGCCCAAGAAAACCAAATTCCTACATCATTAAGGGTTTCAAATGTCCAATGAACGGTGCTGTGCCACTGCAGAAAAACTATAAATATAGCCCTCATTCTACCCAAAGGGGAGGGAAGTGAAGAGAGAGAATAAGAAGAGAAGAAGAAGAGAAAGGGAAAAAGGAGAATCCCCTCCTCCTCGACCACCGTCGGAGCTCTTCCTGCCGCCCGAACACGCCGGGATTCTGCGTGATATTCGGGAGAACGCAGAAATTCTTCCCAACTTCCACGTGATGCTGAAATTCTTCCCAACTTGCAACATAATTCCCTCCTGATGCCGAAACTCCGTCCAAGTGAAGCCGGAGTTCTCCAGGGCTGTCAAAACCGGATCACGGGTCGGGTCAAACCCAAAATTGACCCGACACTGTTCAACCCGACCCGTTTTGGCAAACGGGTCGGTTTCCCGAACACGACCCGCTTCGGGTCCAGGTCAACCCGAACCCGACCCGATTCGGGTATATTTTATTTAATTCAATTTATTTAAATCTAAATAAAATTAAGGAAAGATTTACTTCAATTAATTTAAAATAAATTGAGATTAATTTAATTTGGACAATAATGTTTATGATTTTTTGAAATATCATTTACTTATTTCATTAAAATCCATTAAAACCCTCCTAAATTAATTAAAAACGGGTCAAATCAGGTTGATTTCGGGTTTTCGGGTCAACCCGAACCCGACCCAGTTCGGGTTCGGGTTGACCCGAAACCGAAATTTTCGTGTCGGGTTCGGGTCAAATATTGACAGGTCTAGAGTTCTCCTTTGCGGCCAACAGACGTCGGACTTCTACCCGACGTCGAACATTCACTCTTCGCCAAGTTTCTACCCGACGCCGGACTTCTACCGGTTATCAAACTTCGTTGGACGTCTACGCTAAGATGGATTTCTTTCCATTGTTGGACTTCTACCTGACGCTGTCCTTCTGATATTCGTTGTCAGACTACAGTCTTTTCGACCTCCGTCGCTCGCCGACTACGATCCTCCTGACTTATGTCGCCCGCCGACTATAGTCTTTCCGACCTCTGTCGCCCGCCGACTACGGTCCTCCTAACTAATGTCGCCCGCCGACTATAGTATTTCCAACCTCTATCGCCCGCCCACTACGGTCCTCCTTACTTACGTCGCCCGCCGACTACAGTCCTTCTGACCTCCGTCGCCAACCGACTACGGTACTCTTGACATACGTCGCCCACCGACTACAAGTCTTCCGACCTCCGTCGCCCTCCGACTACGGTCCTTCCGACCAAACGAACATGTAAATAATGACTCTTTGTATTAACATCATGTAATGTACTCCATAAGATGTACATCAAACTAAGACCTCCCAAGGAAGGGCCTCATTTGTAATCAACTGCAATACTATTTGATTCATTCAAACTGGGCTAGGCCCCATGGTTTTTCCCCCTTTTCAGTGGTTTTCCACGTAAAAATCTTGGTGTATTATAAATGCTAGACCCTCTCTCTTATCTGATTGCGTGTCAGATTTTCGTACAACGCTAAGATGATAAACTTTATATTTCTCTACCGCCGCGAATACTCCTGGACGCAACAGTTTGGCGCCGTCTGTGGGAACGTGGTTCCCGACTGGGGGCAATTTTGGCTCTAACCTCAAAAGATTACTCTACTGCTATTGATGCATCAATTTCATGGAGATCAAATTTCGACTGGGGGGCAACCTTGACTACAATTTTAGTCAAGAAATCCCTTCAAGAATTTCAAAACCAAGACGGTATATAAGGAAACTCCCTAAAAATGCAGGGAAGATTCCGATAAATTTCAAGACACGTACAGTCCCTTATTAGACTTCTACTTCTTGGGCAAAATCTTAATATCGATCTCAAAAAGACAGTAACTGTCTAAATATAGACATTTCCTCACATTTGATTCGGGATACACGCGGCGTTCGCCCCCTCCCAATCAAGGCAAAATCAATCATAGGGGGATTCGATCCGACCTCTTCTACGCAGGTTAACGTCGTCGAGCAAAGGCTCCGACATACAACCTCAGAAAGGTCTTACATCCTTGGTGGATTCTCCCAACCTCTTTCACACAAGTTAATGTCGTCGAGCAAAGGCTCCGACATACAACCTCGGAAAGGTCTTACATCCTTGGTAGATTTTCCTGACCTCTTCCACACAGGTTAACGTCATCGAGAAAGGCTCTGACATACAACCTTGGATAGGTCTTACGTCCTTAGTGTATTCTCTAGACCTCTTCCACACAGGTTAATGTCGTCGAGCAAAGGCTCCGACATACAACCTCAGAAAGGTCTTACATCCTTGGTGGATTCTCCTGACCTCTTCCACACAGGTTAATGTCATCGAGCAAAGGCTCCGACATACAACCTCGGAAAGGTCTTACATCCTTGGTGGATTCTCCTGACCTCTTCCACACATGTTAACGTCGTCGAGCAAAGGCTACGACATACAACCTTGGAGAGGTCTTACATTATTGGTGGATTCTCCTGACCTCTTCCACACAGGTTAACGTCATCGAGCAATGCTCTGACATACAACCTCGGATAGGACTAACGTCCTTGGTGGATTCTCTTGACCTGACTAACGTCCTTGGTGGATTCTCTCAACCTCTTCCACACAGGTTAATGTCGTCGAGCAAAGGCTCCGACATACAACCTCGGAAAGGTCTTACATCCTTGGTGGATTCTCCTGACCTCTTCCACACAGGTTAACGTCGTCGAGCAAAGGCTTCGACATACAACCTCGAAAATGTCTTACATCCATGGTGGATTCTCCTGACCTCTTCCACACAGGTTAACATCATCGAGCAAGTCTCTGACATACAACCTCGGATAGGTCTAACATCCTTGGTGGATTCTCCCGACCTCTTCTACACATGTTAACGTCATCGAGCAAGGCTCTGACATAGAACCTCGGATAGGTCTAATGTCCTTGGTGGATTCTCTCGACCTCTTCTACATAAATTAACGTCGTCGAGCAAAGGCTCCGACATACAATCTCGAAAAGGTCTTACATCCTTGGTGGATTCTTCCGACCTCTTTCATACAGGTTAACATCGTCGAGCAAAGGCTCTGACATACAACCTTGGAAAGATCTTACATCCTTGGTGGATTCTCCCGACCTCTTCCACACAGGTTAACGTCATCGAGCAAGGCTCTGACATACAACCTCGGATAGGTCTAACGTCCTTGGTGGATTCTTCCGACCTCTTCCACACATGTTAATGTCATCGAGTATGGCTCTAAAATACAACCTCAGAAAGGTCTCATGTTCTTGGTGGATTCTCTCGACATATTCCATACAGGTTAATGTCGTCGAGAAAAAGCTCCGACATATAACCTCGGATAGGTCTCACATCTTTGGTGGATCCAATATATGTTAACAATATTAAGCAAATGCTCTGACATACAACCTCGAATAGGTTTTACATCATTGGTTAACGTCGTCAGAATGCCGTCAATGGACTTCCATCAGACTTCTCCATAAAGTTAAATTTCTACCAGATGTTGAATTTCCTTTTATTGCTGAACTTTTACCTTGCAGGACTTTCATCGAAATTCTATCTGACGTCGGACTTCTGCAAGCCATCGGTCTACTACCTGTCGATGGGCTTTCGTCGGTCTCCTACCTGACACAATACTTCTACCCGACGTCCGACTTCTCACTGTCATCGAGCTTCTGCTCGTCAATGGACTTCTACTCATCATCAGAATTTTGCCCGTCGATGGACTTTCGTCGGTCTTCTGCTCGACGCCGTACTTCTACACAACGTTGGACTTTTGTTTGCCGTTGTACTTCTACTCGTCGTCAGAACTCTGACTGTCGATGGAATTCCATCGATCTTCTGCCCGACGTTGTACTTCTACCCGACGTCAGACTTCTCCCTATCGTTGAACTTCTGCTCGTCAGCGGACTTCTCTCTATCGTCGGACTTCTGCTCGTTAGTAGACTTCTACTCGTTGTCGAACTTCTGCCCGTCGATGAACTTTCATCGGTCTTCTACCCGATGCCGTACTTCTACTCGTCATCGGACTTTTGCCTGTCGACGAACTTTCATCGGTCTTCTGCCCCGAGGCCGTACTTCTACCCGACATTGGACTTCTCCTTGTCGTCGAACTTCTTCTCGTCAACGGACTACTACTCGTCATCGGCTTCTCACTCGGCTGCTACTTGCAACGTACCCTCGAACTCTCTCCTTTGGCTCCACACTCGATCGTTGACTACTAATAGGCTTCAACTCGATCGTCCATCGCTAGTAAACTTTTGCTCAAATGACATTGAAATCCCGTAAGCTTCTGCACGCGAGGAGGGGCACTAATTCGAGCAGGGGAAATTTTCCACTCGCAAATAGCGGAAGCCTTAACCGTTAGAGAGCCAGAGGGAGAAAGAGAGAGAAGGTGCAAGTTTTCTAAAGGCCTGGGGGGCCTATTTATAGATTTTGGAGAGAATGAGGGGAAGTTATAGACATTTTCGAAATTCCTAATTTTTCAAAATTTTTTTCGAATTTTTTGGGATTTTTTTTTTGGAATTTTTTGGGCCTAAAATGAACAAAAAACGCTATTTTTTAGCAAATGTGGGACCCACATTGGCGGTCTAGCCAACCGGCCGCGCGAAACGGCGCGGCCAGCTCACTAATCCGCAGCCAGAAGGCGCAGATTGCGACCGGGCACGACAGCCACTTTTAGGCCGGCGGCAACAGCAGCTGCGGGAGCAACCCGCGACCATTTCACGCGCGCAAGGCACGATGGCGCAGCCAGCCCAGGCGCGGGCGAACCCAGGCGCAGGCGCACCCAGGCGCGAGCGCGGTCCAGCCCAGGCGGCGCGTGGGCGCAGCACGCGGGCGCAGCGCGCGGGCGGTTCTGAAAGTTCGTTAGGGAAGTTAGGCCCTCTTGAACTTAGTCACAAGCTAATTAAAGAGAGAGGTGAATTGGAAAATTTTAAAACCAAAACACAATCCAAATCATCACAATAATAAATGCGGAAATTAAAACGCGGAAGTAGTAAAAAGAAAGAACACACCGGATTTATAGTGGTTCGGTCAAACCTTGACTTACGTCCACTCCTTGGAGGCACCCCCCCAAGTATTGCACTAAACTAGTGTCTCTCCTTTAGCCCCCACGGCTAGGCGGAGAAGCCCTTACAAAATCACTTCCACCTTCCCCGGTGCGGCGGAGTCGCCGGGTTCTTTGACACCAAAGAGATCTTCTTCTTTGGTGAACTTACCTCGAGACAAGCCTTGAATCCGATGGTACTAAGGTGCGAGTTCGCCGGAGCAACCGTGTGGAACCCCCTCCACACTCCCTTGAGTCCCCCCTCACAGGATCTTCTCCCTCTCTCAAACTCCACCCTTTCCTCTCTCCCTTTCAAGCTCTCTCTTCTAGTTTCCCCCACAAGAACGAAGCTACAATGGCTGCCAAAGACACTTACAAAGTGCCTTGCCATAGCTTAAATAGAAGCTCTCAAAACGAGCTCATTAATGCAAGTTGCCGCCATTATCGTCCAGGATGATAGCCAAATCGTCCTGGCCGATTAGCACAAATATGAGGAAAATCATCCTGAATATCGCCCTGAAATGAAGCTGGACGATGTCTAATCGTCCCGGACGATCTTCTTGCGATCGGCCTGGACGAAATCCCCATTAAATGCTTTCCAAAACTGCTTGAGAAATTTTGGAAAAATTGCTCTGGATCGGCCGGGACGATATTTTATAGTCCAGGACGATCCACCGGGACGATGTCCAAAAATAAGATTTTCCTAAGTAGATCTGGCGGCAGATTCTTGCTGTATTGAGCCGATCGTCCTGGCCGATACAAAATCGTCCAGGACGATGTGTTTTGCATAAAGACAGCTGCTTTAAAAAGGATGCCCTAATTAGGATTTTTACTTTTGAACAGATCGTCCAGGACGATATAAATATCGTCCCGGACGATGTTACAAAAAATAGAAAATTTTTAGGGCACAATAGAAAATCTTCCAAGATACAAATCATCAGATGCCACACTAAATACAATAGACTCAAGAAAGGAAAAAATATTACAAACTGACACAGGCCTAGTCTACCCAATCTTGAGCTGGTTCCAGATTGCAGTCTGAAAGTGTGGACCTGAAACGTTAGTAGAAAGCCGTCATAGAGAAAAAGAATATTTGCTATCATCAAAATCATAAGCCATAGATCCGCAACAATCTCCCCCTTTTTTGATGATGGCAAACAAATCAATTTGAATTTTCAAAAGAAAGCAATTTCTCCTAAAATTTGAATTTTCAAAGGAAAGCAATTTCTCCTAATCTCCCCCTCACTAGAATAATACTTTTTTAAAAAATAGGAGAGATGAAAATATTTTTGTTGTTTTTAATTTTTTGAAAACAAAATACAAACACGATAACAGTACGAAAATTCAACAATACGTTCTCCCCCTTTGACATTATCAAAAAGAGAGCAGGCACAAATAAAAAAATAAAACAAAAGACTAAAAATGTTTTTTGATCTAGTGAAAAAACAAATATTCTTAAAATAAGAAAGTTACCTCTTAGTTTTAATCAAAAACTTAGTAGAATTGGATTGACAACGCATAATCCAGAAAAAGTAAGAAATTCATAAATTGTTAATCCAAGCTCAAGTTCTTTTAAAGGCTAAAAAACTTTTTAATTCATTATCCAAATCAAAAAATAAACGGAAAAAGAAACATTAATTTGTTTAGGGATTAACATCCCTAAACATTAATTTGTTAGCTTGGGACTAAGTTCAAGAGGGCCTAACATCCCTAACGAACTTTCAAGCTCTCTCTTCTAGTTTCCCCCACAAGAACGAAGCTACAATGGCTGCCAAAGACACTTACAAAGTGCCTTGCCATAGCTTAAATAGAAGCTCTCAAAACGAGCTCATTAATGCAAGTTGCCGTCATTATCGTCCAGGACGATAGCCAAATCGTCCTGGCCGATTAGCACAAATATGAGGAAAATCGTCCTGAATATCGCCCTGAAATGAAGCTGGACGATGTCTAATCGTCCCGGACGATCTTGCGATCGGCCTGGACGAAATCCCCATTAAATGCTTTCCAAAACTGCTTGAGAAATTTTGGAAAAAATTGCTCTGGATCGGCCGGGACGATATTTTATAGTCCAGGACGATCCACCGGGACGATGTCCAAAAATAAGATTTTCCTAAGTAGATCTAGCGGCAGATTCTTGCTGTATTGAGCCGATCGTCCTGGCCGATACAAAATCGTCCAGGACGATGTGTTTTGCATAAAGACGGCTGCTTTAAAGAGGATGCCCTAATTAGGATTTCTACTTTTGAACAGATCGTCCAGGACGATATAAATATCGTCCCGGACGATGTTACCAAAAATAGAAAACTTTTAGGGCACAATAGAAAATCTTCCAAGATACAAATCATCAGATGCCACACTAAATACAATAGACTCAAGAAAGGAAAAAAGATTACAAACTGACACAGGCCTAGTCTACCCAATCTTGAGCTGGTTCCAGATTGCAGTCTGAAAGTGTGGACCTGAAACGTTAGTAGAAAGCCGTCATAGAGAAAAAGAATGTTTGCTATCATCAAAATCATAAGCCATAGATCCGCAACAGGTTCCTCGCTGCCGGCATCGGTGGTGGCCGGCCGGCCGGTTCGGCTGCCCAACCTGTTTCGGGTCCGTTTTTCGCCCCAACAAGTCCAAATTTGACGTTTTGGGGTCCCCGGGACCATTTTCGACGTCCCGGACCCAATTTCGGCACTTTCAAAGCCGTTCGGAGCTCCTGTACACAAGATTGATTCTGACTCGCTTGAAAAAATTCTTTAAAAAATTGTGACGCATATTTTCGGACTCCTGAAGCTACGACGCCCGAAAATAGGGGGGCAACTGATACATCGTCAAAAAATTATCTTGATCGGGCACGAATCTCATTGCATAATTGAGTTGAAAACTTCTAAAATTAATTCTGAGGCCATCATAACTCAAATTTCAGCAAGCTTACAGTCAAACTGAGCATCTCGGAAATACAAACCCAACGACACCAAATTCGACCCAATCCGAGCCCAAATGGGTCAGAATCAAGGACCCGAAACGCTGTTGGAAGGTTCAAACCACAATTTGAGTTACCAAACGGTCTCCGATTTTAACGAGCTTATACTCGAATCAAACGTCTCGACGAGATGAATCCAACGAGCTAAAGATCACCAAATTCCGACATCATTAAGGCCTTAAAATGTCCAATGAACGGAGCATGATCAAAGGATTCAATATCGGCCGTCCATTCAAACTACTCCCAATTCGCCCATGATCTCACGCCTATTTACGGGCTGTGCCACTCCAAAAAAAATTATAAATAGAGCACTCATTCTACCCAAAGGGGAGGGAAGTGAAGAGAGAGAAGAAGAAGGGAAGAAGAAGAGAAAGGGGAAAAGGAGAATCCCCTCCTCCTCGACCACCGCCGGAGCTCTTCTTGTCGCCCGAACACGCCGGGATTCCGCGTGATATTCGGGAGAACGCAAAAATTCTTCCCAACTTCCACGTGATGCTGAAATTCTTCCCAACTTGCAACAGAGTTCCCTCCTGACGCCGAAACTCCGCCCACTTGAAGCCGGAGTTCTCCTTTGCCGCCAACAGACGTCGGACTTCTACCCGACGTCGAACCTTCACTCTTCGCCAAGTTTCTACCCGACGCAGGACTTCTACCGGTTATCAGACTTCGTTGGACGTCTACGCGAAGATGGATTCCTTGCCATTGTTGGACTTCTACCTGATGCCGTCCTTCTGATCTTCGTCGTCAGACTACAGTCTTTCCGACCTTTGTCACTCGCCGACTACGATCCTTCTGACTTATGTCACCCGCCGACTACAGTCTTTCTGACCTCTGTCGCCCGCCGACTACGGTCCTCCTGACTTATGTCGCCCGCCGACTACAGTCTTTCCGACCTCTGTCGCCCGCGAACTACGGTCCTCCTTACTTACATCGCCCGCCGACTACAGCCCTTTCGACCTTCGTCGCCAACCGACTACAGTCCTCTTGACATACGTCGCCCACCGACTACAAGTCTTCCGACCTCCGTCGCCCTCCGACTATGGCCCTTCCGACCAAACGAACATGTCAACAATGACTCTTTGTATTAACATCATGTAATGTACTCCATAAGATGTACATCAAGCTAAGGCCTTCTCCCAAGGAAGGGCCTCATTTGTAATCAACTGCAATACTATTGAATTCATTCAAACTGGGCTAGACCCCATGGTTTTCCCCCTTTTCAGGGGTTTTCCACGTAAAAATCTTGGTGTATCATAAATGCTAAACCCTCTCTCTTATCTGATTGCGTGCCAGATTTTCGTACAACGCTAAGACGATAAACTTTATATTTCTCTACCGCCGCGAATACTCATGGACGCAACAAATATCAAATAAATCACTAATATATTTCATTTTTACCGCATATATCACTCTATTAATTTTAATATTTCATTCCATGCACCCTCATTTGTTTTATGGGTTGTAGGCATGTATATTAAAATTTTAGGTGTCAGATATATAAATAGCATGAAATAATGTGATATGTATGTAAATTTTAATAAAAAACTTGTAATTTCACTCCCTAAACTTAGATTTCATTTGAGACAATTTTTTTTAATGATTTACTACAACAATTTTATAGTATAAAATTTTCTTTAAATTAGTGGGATGAAAGTGAGTTAGACGAGTATGATCTAAGAGCTTGTATGAATTAGACGAGTATGAATTATTGGTCGGCCTATCGATTACAATATATTAAGTTGTTTCTAATAACTACACGAAAATGATGACTTTTTAGGGCAAACTATTGAACAAATGCTTAGCTACTTGGTTATTAATGCACGTAAAGCCAACGACTTCTTAAGTTCTCACTATGCGACTTTGTTGTGTCAGATCTTCGGATCTAGCTACATAATTGTTTTATTTTTTTTCTTATTTTTTGTATAGCTATATATGTAGCCAATTCCGTAACACTTAAGTCATGTATGCTACTAATGCTATATATCCGACATACGACTTCATCAAGGCCATTTATTTTGATACTAATATAATTAATAGATATTATAATTAGTTTTACTAAATTTCTCTTCAAGGAAAAAGTAAATTTAATCTAATATATTTATTTTTATATTTTTTCTTTCAATTCCTACAACCAATAAAAACAAATAAGGCTTTGGAATAGCTTTTAAATGTTTTCTAAAACAATTTTTAGTACAAAAATTTTTATTCAAGTGATTTTTATACTAAAAAATCATTTTAGAAAGCAATAAGAAAATATTACCAAACGAAACCTAAAATTTTTATTTATTTCTATATAAAATATCCAAAATTATTTATTTATTTATGCACTATTTTAGTATTTAAATCACATAAATGAATAACTGTGTTTTAATTTAAATAAATTTGTACTAATAATATTTTTTTTATATCATTTAGAGATTTGAGTGTTACATAAATAAATATAAAGATTTAAGTATTATAAATATAAATACATAAAAAATATATGTAGAACATAAATTTTTCCTATATTTTTTGTAACATTAGTCTAATTTTTAATAATTTGAATAAAAATAAAAAGTTTCCAAAGAGTTTATTACTTTTTTTTTTAATGATTTGAATTAAAGTTTGTTTGTATATGTTTGTTATATGGACTTATTAGTCTTTAAATCCAATTTAATATAATTATTAGATGAAACGAAGGTTAAAAACATAATTTTAAGAAAGTTTTGTGGATGTTTAAAAGTTTAAAACCAATTTTAATATTTAACTATATTCAGCCATATAATAAATTTAAAAAGTTTAACTATTTTTCAAAAATGCTATTTTTAACTTGAAGTAAGTAAATGACCAATTTAAGTATTTAAGTACTTAAATGCTATAATTGTACAAAATTATTTTTTAATTACTCTCCATTTTATGTAAAAATAAAATCATTATAATTTGGTAGTTTTTTTAGAATGTCAAAGAATTTTAAATTAATTATATTTGATACATCATCCTAAAAGAACTATCTTGATCGACTAAGAATCTCAAGAGAAAATCAAGTTGGAAACTTCTGAAATTAAAATTGTGACCATCCGAACTCTGATGTCAACAAAATTACAGTCAAACTAAACGTCTCGGAAATATGAACCCAACGATATCAAATTCGACTTAATCAGAGCCCAAATGAGTCCAAATCAAAGATCCAAAACGTTGTTGGAGGGTTCGAGCCACAATTTGAATTATTAAACAATTTCTGAACGGGACATGCTTATATTCAATTAAATAACAATATTACCCAATAAATCAAATTGACCTAAATGAAATATAAAAAAAAACTCTTAAGAGAGAGGAAGAGAAAATAAAAAAAAAATTAAAATGTTTGTTGCTAATTTTCAAAGTATTTATAAAATTATTATGAGAAAACTAAAAATTTTAAAATAATATTATAATTATCACAAAATTCTTCTTTTTAAAAGCTAATAATAATCTTCTTACAATCATCATATTTTGATATTTTGATAAATTTATTTGTAAGAAAATAAATTTTATCACAGAGATTTTAATAGCGAGAATAAAATAATTAACAAGTTGCCCAAAAAGGCGGCAATTACAATTATTTATGAAATTAATCATCAAATTATTATTAAAAAATAAAATTTTAAAAAATTATTATGAATATTTTAATTATTTTATTTTAAATTAAAAAATCTTTTTTAGCTAATAAAAATAATGGATATGTCGGGGAAAAAGGTTACAAGGTAGGTTTCAAGCTATTATTATTTAATAACTAAATAAAAATACTGAAGAAAGAGGAAAAAGCCAAGCCCAGCTCAGCTCTCCCCTTCTATCAACTTCTGCCTCAGCAACTGGTCACAGTCCTCACATGCCTGGTTCTCTGAGAAAAAGCTTGAGAGAGAAGCACAGAGAGAGAGAGGAAGATCCCATTTTCCCCAGATAAAGTAGCGACATTGCGGTTTTGAGAGAAGAGGGAGAGATTGAATTGATTTGCGGCTCATGTGATGCTTGATTCCTCTTCATTTTGAACCTTATTTTGAAATGAGGAAACATGGATGGCAGCTTCCTTACCATCCTCTACAGGTTTGCATTGCCCTTTTCTGTTTCACTTTCCCGTTTGTTTATTATGCAGATGATGACTGGAGACCTCTCTTTCTCTCTCTCTGTGTTGGTCTAAATCTTTGATGCAGGTGGTGGCCATTGCTGTTTTCTTGGCTTTAGGTTTTGCTTTCTATGTGTTCTTTGCCCCTTTTGTGGGGAAGAAGGAGTTCCAATATTTGGCTTTAGGGATTTATACTCCACTTGTGAGTTCTTTCTTTAATGCTACTTTATGTTTCTTGTTAGGGTTTCTGACCGAGATCTATCGTAGACAGCCCTTTCGCTTCGTCGTTTGCTTTCGGTTTAGTCAAGAGATTTTGTAGGACATTTGTGTAACTTTTGTTCATGTCATTAATGTTTGCCATTTGTAATCCAACATGAGTTTGTTGCCTGAAATATCACTGTTCGTTTGCTGTTAATATGGAAAAATTCAAAGGTGTATGACCTAACCCTACCAACCAGCATCAAAATTTAGAATCTTATTTATTTTTTGGTTAAATTTGGGAGTGGTTATCCATGCTTCCAAAATAGAATATCTAACACAGTATTTGACTATTTGGGCTTGACTTATACAAATCTTGCCCACAAACAAGTTCTTGGACTTCAATATTTTGGCATTTATCTTTGCATTTCTATTGTTCAGAAAAAAAATATGTTAAAATTAGTATAATGGAAGCTTGAGAGGCAACTAGATGGAATGGTTTATTATGGGAATAGTGAAAAAGGGTATTGAATAGTAAGTTTTTTGTATTGTCTATACATGTGCTGATGTAGTAATATGTGGCTGGTTTGTATTTTTTCAGATAATCTCTGTTCTCTTCTTGTATATTTGGTGCGCCGCTACTGATCCTGGGGATCCTGAAGTATTGAAATCTAACAAGTATCTTGGTATTGCGAAAGTAGAAAAGAAGGACCAATCCAAGGCGTGTGGAAGGGAAATCGAATTACCTCCATCTATCAATGAGGCACATATTGAAACAGTCGAAGATAATTCCGCCATGGGCTCTGGCAGAAAAGCCACAGAAGGATCACCTCATGTGCATGAAAGTAAAAAAGATCCATGTAGATTAAATCCTTTTTTGATGATTTTGTTTAGTTGGTGCCCTCTATTTTCGCAATGCAACCAGAATGGGCAATCTTCAGAGCAGCAAGATAGTGAGGATGGGATGTTCTACTGTAGTCTATGTAAAGTAGAGGTATGCAGTTCTTGTTGTAAAAAAAAAAAGCTGTAAACTTGTATCCTTCCATTCTTTTTGGAGCTGCATAATATATCATAATTTTAAAGGAGTGTTCTTTTTATTGTTCAGTTTATGATCTTTATAATAAAATATTGAACTCGATACTTGTATCACCAAATGCTATTTTGGCACCTTTCCATTTTATTCTGATTTAAAATATTATAATTTGTATATTTTATTTTGTTTCTTTTGTTAGTTTTCTTCTGTAGTTGCATGAGATTAGAGCCTAACATAGTCTGTGGGGTTGACCAATTTTGATGGCATCGCTGTAGTCCTTGTGCACTTTCTTGTTGGACATCTTCAGGGCACTTGCATTGAATTCTATGAAAAATGGTGAGAAGGGGGATTAAGCTAAGTTAGATGAAGCAATTTTCCTCTTTATAATGCTAGATATATCATATTTATATCCTAAATATTTCTTTTTGGCTTAGATGTCGCTCTTGCTTCTCCAAACAATCTTTACTAGCAAAAATAGCAAATCTTGCATCATTAGCAAGTAGACACTCGCAAAACATTAAAAAATAGCTCAGCTCCATTCTAATTATGTTTTAGGAAGATCCAAATCAATGGGACGCACTTAATCATTATAATTTGTATGTCTGAAATTCCTATATTGAAGCACTTTATGTGTTTTTTGTATTGCATGTCATAATGAAATTGCGTTATTAATTTACTTGCACTTAATGGGCTTACTCTTCTAAGCAGCCATTCTTCTCTTGTATGCCGCAGGTGTCTAAATCATTGTTTAGCCTCTGCTATTTGTGTTGCGAGTTATCTTGAAGTAATATTTTGATGGTTTTATGCAGGTATCAAAATGCAGCAAGCATTGTAGGGTTTGTGACAAATGTGTGGATGGCTTTGACCATCATTGCAGGGTATGAACTTGTATTGATATGAATTTTTTTTAGTGTTCTCTGTTGAACCGCAGTTGCCCATTTTCAATGCTAATTACATGTGGATTAGTGATCATTCACCACTGCATGGAAGGCTCAGTTGATAGTGGTCATATGTGATCCATCCGGAGGAGACTTTACTTTTTTTTCTCTTTCTGAAACTTTCTACTGACTTTCTTCTCGCACTTGCTTTTGTAGTGGCTAAATAACTGTATTGGCAGAAGAAATTATGGAAGATTCTTCATACTCATGGTCTCAGCACTTATCTTGGTAAGCATACACCTTCAATCTCCATTAAATCCATTTTTAGATACATCAGTATCATTAGCAGTTTAAACACATTTTTTATGCCCATGCCAACCAATGCATTTCAATGCCCCTGAATTCCAAGTTTAAACCTCCAAAAGTAAATTGAAATGGTGTCCAAATCAAATTCCGATGCAATGTAGCTAGCATTTTGGTTCAGGTCCTTTTCATTTTGACTGCTTATTGACAGGTCTCTATGGTTTCTGTACCTTGGTCTTGGGCTTGCAGCTTGTTCTTCAGTGGTCGACAGGAATTGCAGTGCTGATTTTATGTTTCCTTGAACGGAATCAGTTCTCAGTCAATATAGTCTCAAAATTGGGAAGTAGCTTCTCTTTGGTGCCATTTGTCGTGGTTGTGGTTAGTTTACAAACGCCTTTTTCATTTTCCAAAAGTGCAAGCTGCTTACCATGCATTTAGTAGAGGTTTAAGAGCAACCTTGATTTAAAAAAAAAGTCAAAATTCGATTGTTTTACATTATGCCATTGGCATGCATGCTGATTGGAAGCTAGATTTTACATTATTCATACTATGGAAATTTGTGATTATAATTATTTGACAAGGCATGCCATTCATGACAGGCTTCTTGTACCTTCCTAGCAATGCTTTCCACTCTGCCACTTGCTCAGCTTTTCTTCTTCCATGTTTTGTTGATAAAAAAGGTAAGTTCCATAAGTTGCTCTTTGCTTGACATCAGTTTTATGGAATGTTTTTTTTTTGGAAATTTAGATAGTATGTTCACTCGAATTACTTTTATTTAAATTCATTGCATATGATGTACAAAATCTGTTCATTGTGGTTTCTCGCTAATGAACATCTTCTTTTTCAACTGAGGTGTCTTAAAAGATGATATTTAACAAGAAAATTCTTTTGACTTTCTTCTTCTTGATGGATATGGTTCATATTTGTAGGCTCCAATGATTCACTCTCCGACCTTTTGCTAGGATAGTTTTAAGGAAATATTGCTAGGTTAAATTTTCAGAAGGCAGATTAAGTTGAAGATCATACAATACCCATATATTTTATTCTTATTTTGCAAAGGCTTTATTATATGGCTCTAGATTTTCCGTAGGCACAAGCTTCCATGGTTAATTATCCATCCCGGTAACGAAATATAACTTTTGATTAAAGTTGTCTTTAGATAATCACTAGGTATCCAGCATATACAACAAATTTGGTATTGGTATTTTAAATTTATCATCATAAACTAAAAGCGAATGATGGAGGAAAATATAAATGATAATAAATCCAATTCAGATGTCATAATTCCATCGTCATAGTGTGTCATGGTCTCCATTTTACTCAGTCACTAGTGGTAGTCAGCCTAATCTAATTAAAGTCATGAGTTCCTGAAAGGAAGTGGATACAATTTTCAAACAACAATAAGAAATTAGGAATAAGAACACACAAAAAACTATTTTTATTGCAAGATATATGAAAGAAAATATCAAGATACAGTTGGATCTTCAATTAACGAGGAAGTTCCCGCTCTTCCAAATCCCTAGCCGTCGGCTAGAGCCCTCACAACCTAAGAAAGTTCGAATTTCAGCAAGCTCAAAACATAATCATGAAATCATCCTATTGTTAAGCTTAAATAGGCTCCCTAATTTCCTCCCAAATCTGCATTCAAATAAGTCATCTTCTTATAAATAATTCACTCCTAAATCTGAATTCAAATCAACACTCTTTCCTTAAATAAATCTTCCTAATTTCTTTCCAATCAAATCAGTCATCTTTCTCTAAATAAACCTTCCCATTTTCCTCCCAATGAAATCAACCCTCTTTCCCTAGATAAACCTTCCTAATTCCTCCCAATCAAATCAATTGGTCCATTAATAATCCCCTACCAAAGACCCACTTTGTCCGCAAGTTGGAAAAATGGCTCATTCCCCAATTTCCTCGTCATCACAAACGGTGAGCACCCGAAGAGTTTGATCTTTATACCTGTGCCATGGTGTATATCTCTCCTCACATCTAAAACAAAATCCGTACTCCCTCTTTTAATGTTCTTCAATTTTTGTATGCTTATTGAAGTTTTTCTTAAGTCTTCCTCCTACAGTCTTCTCTTTCAGGGTCTCCTAAAGAATACTTGTTGGCTCCTTGGATGCCAGAAAGGTAATGGTCATCCGTATGAATCTCCTGAGCTGCTGGCTCTAGCTTCTCTCTCCAGGTGCCTCTAATTCTCCACTAATTGGGCTAGCTTCATAGCCTCTCCCAAATCACGGGGCCTCATCACTCTAACTGCCACCCGAATCTTTGGTCTTAGCCATTTCATAAAGTTTTCCTTCAGTATAGTCTTCAAAAGCCGGTCCAGTCGGCTTGCCAGGTGCTCAAACTGCTCACGGTACTCCACCATTGTCCCCTCCTGCGTTAGGTCGAAGAACTGCTCATAGAAGTCCCCTCCTTTGCTGGTTCGGAAGCACTCCAACAAGCACTCAAACTCCATCTAGGTCCGTATGTGTCACCTTGTATCCCTCCACTGATACCATGCCAATGCTTTCCCCTCACATCCTGACCATCGTTAGTCTCTCATCCTTTGTCAACCTATTAATGGTGAAGTTACTTTCCACCCTATATATCAACCCATGTGCATCTTCACCCTAAAAAATAGACATCTTCAGCTTCCTCACCCTCGGATCTCCTTTGTTCACCCTATTTCCTCCATAATTTCTCATTCCCCTCTTCTACGCTCGTACCCAAATCTTTCGTTAAAATTCCACATTCTCCTTTGAAATCACTCCCTCACAACCTAGGAAAGTTATAATTTTAGCAAACTCAAAGCATAATCCTGAAATCATTCTATTGTTAGCGTTAAGTAGGCTCCCCTCCCTCCCAAATTTGAATTCATATCAGTCATATTTCCTTAAGAATTCCCTCCCAAATCTGAATTCGAATCAGCCCTCTTTTCCTAAATAAATCTTTCTAACTTCATTCCAATCAAATCAACACTTTTTTCCTAAATAAATCTTCCTAATTTCCTCCAAATCAAATCAACCCTCTTTCTCTAAATAAACATTCTTAATTTTCCTCCCAATCAAATCAGCTAGTCCATTTACTTTGTGCATTCCTCCACCATCTTCCAATAGATTTAGTAAAACAAAGGCTAGTGCAATCTGCTCCTTTGGTTTAAAGTGCAGGTTGGTGTAGGGTAGAGACACTCATGGTAGGCTTTGTGTATTGGGGGAAGCTGATGCAGGGCAGCATTACGCCATTACTTTACACTCTTACCATTTAGCATTGTGGTGGTTGCATGAACAACTTGCCCGTTAGAAAAAATAAACTGTCAAGTCCAATTGTGGAATGGAAAATAGTTATGAAAGAATTCTTCCAATTTCATGGAATTTATGCTTTTGATGACTTTATTTCTTACTCTTTAAATGGTTCCTCTTTTTATCACCGCTGTATTTTGTCAACTGACAGGGAATCAGCACTTATGATTATATAATAGCTTTAAGGGAACAGGATCAGCAAGGCAATAGTGTTCAACAAAGCCCCCAAATGTCTCCGGTGAGTTCTGTTACTGGATTAAGCAGTGGTAGTTCCTTTAATGCTTTTCGCCGTGCTGCCTGGTGCACTCCTCCAAGACTATTTCTTGAGGATCAGGTACGTTTTGCATCTTATTTAGGATTATATAGTCATCATCCAAGCCTTCATTGTGATTATGATAACATCTATGCATTGTCATCATTATGTGGCATTCTTTTATCAAAATATTATTAGCTGCAAATCTTGAGGAAGGATGAGGAATTGAGGATCCATATGTGAAAGCCCACCTTTGTTATTAGATCCTTCGTTAAATTTTTTTTTTTTTTGAGGTGGAGCTCTCCAGGTCTTAACACCCGGTGTAGAGTTTTGAGCAGAGTTGGTTGAGTTTCCTATCTGTTGTTTTGGTTGATGATATTGATAACATTTATTGGAATAAAAAAGACATTTTTCTCGATGTAGCTTACTAAACAAATTACAAGTTTTGGTAGTGCTATTGATAACATCTCTACTGACTCCACTAATATTAAACTTGGGCTTATTCTAGTTGGAGCCTCTTGACTAATTAGCATGCTCATCCTCAAAATTTTCATTGTTATTACTATTATGCAGAGCTTCGTTCCTTTGAGTTGTTTGAAAATCAGTTGGCACTCTTTTACCTCTCTGCATCAGTACCAAATTATCTTTTATTTCTATGGGAACCAATGGCTGTCTAATCATGTCCCTTAGTCCACATACGAATTGATAACATTTTTTCTCCGCATTAGGGACTAATTGAGGCGCATACCTTGAACCATTATAAATCTAGCTTTTCATTTTATTACTCATTAGTCTTGTCGTACAAATCTTATTAGTTTGTCTAGCATTTGCCTTTATGCAGAAAAAAACACAAACCCATCCCAAAATATTTTTACACATTCTTAACACTTAATAAAAGATTTAGTTCAACATCCAAATTTGTTTTGGGATTGATCTTGCCATCATCTCTTTGCTTCACCATCCAATGCAAATATGCCAAACAACCCTTTTTTTTAGGGCAAAAAATACTTCTCTTGTCACCTGACTTGAACTCAGAGTATATAAGCGGGAGGAGATAGTCAGACAAAAATTTGATGCTTAACATATTTTTTAAGATGTATGATATTTTAAAATATATATTTTTGGATACTTAATACTTTCAATGTCACAAAATAGCCACTAAACAAAAAAAATTCTCATTTATCATGAAGACATTCACGTACATCTTAAAACAATACATATTATATAATAAATATTTGAAGAGTATTTGAACTTTTTTATGTATGCATCATAATTTTACATTCCCCTAATATTAATTGCTCTTACTTTTTGTAAACAAAGCTACTTCTTTCATTGATTTACTCCACTGCAGATTTTCTTGAAAAATATTTATCAAGCAATAGGGTGAGTCATGAATATACAACTTAATGAATATATCATAGTTATAAGTTACATTAACTAAAAAAAAAAATGCTAGTCCTCATATGTAAGTTGTAAAGAAATAATAAATTTTGAATTTTCATTTCAATAACAATTATAATTATAAACATTGTTAGAAGTCACAATTTTCAATACTAAAGAAATCATAGCATTTAACTTGACATTAAGAGCTTGAATGTGTATTGAGCAGCTTGTTATATCATTACTTATTCTTTAGTATATAATTAACACTTCCATATTGGGACCATCTTTTAAATATAAACTTAACTCACTCTTGATGGATATATCTGGCTCTACCTGGACCGGCCCAGCCGGTCCAGTTCTATAGGCGACGGACGCAGAGGAGCCGCGCGGAAGAGAGAGGGAGCCAGGGAGTGGGGTCCACTTGCAATTCAAACATGGGTTAAGTGTTTTTGGAGGGAGAAGGAAGGGTAGAGTAGTCCTTTTGCTTTTAATTTGAATTAGATTGTATTAATAGGGAGTTATGAGGGGATTAGGTTTTCATCTTGATTTTGAATGAGTTTTGTCTTCTAGGTTTTCTTGCTTGGGCTCTTGGCGTTGCCGGAGATTGTTGGAGAGTTGTTCTTCCTCTCGAATTGAAGAACATTGTATCTTGCTTTGGTTTTGTTTGTCTACTAGTGGAATACAATCGTTACTATTGTTTTCCCAACGTTTTCTCCCTAGTTTCTCAGATTTTCCATTGTTTGGTGGCTGTTTTCTATTGAAAACAGTGGAATAATTGTGTTTTGGCGAAGATCCGATAGGAATCACTTGGAATATTCAAGTGGTCTCTATCAAATTGGTATCAGAGCAAGATCCAGACGGTGGAGGGCTGTTTTTCCACTGTTTCGCTGCAGAATTTTGCAGATTTTGGGTGGTCGGAGGCTGTTTTCCCCTGAAAACAGCAGTTTTTGACTGTTTGGAGGGAGATTCTTGCTGTCCGGAAGTTTTTCTTGCGGATCCGGAGGCATCTCGTTGGTTCCCATGGCATCTAAGCGGGTAGAAGTCTTGGAGACCGAGATGGGTCAACTTAAGGCGGATCTGGAAGAGAAGATGGCCACATTGAGTGAAAATGTGGAAGGGAAATTCATGGCTTTGGAGGAAATGATGAAGAAGTTGTTGGAGGGGCAAGCTCGGGCGGTGCCGGCGGAGGAAAGAGGAGAAGGTAGTGGGAGCAAGGGTAAAGAGAAGGCAAAGCCGAAAGGGGAAGAGGAGGTGGAACTGCTTGGTAGCAACGGAAGAATGCTGCATCGGGAGTCCATCAGGCGGGAAGAAAGAGAGGATGATTGGCGTCGTCGGAGGCCCGACCCAGTGGACCGGCCATGGGGGATCCATAACCACCATGGCGGGGCGCGAGGGGAAGATGGCTATCGACGGCCGAGGAGGGATGATGAGCCCCGATATGGAGAGAGAGAGGAACTTGGGAAGATCCCATTGCCTGGGACAGAGGAGGCCATGGGGGGGGAATAGGGCATACGGGGTGGACACGAGGGCCAGAAAGCTGAAAATGCCAGTTTTCGAAGAGGGGAATGTGGACGAGTGGATCCACAAGGTGGAGAGGTATTTTGCAGTGAATGGCCTCATGGAGGAGGAGAGATTGATGGCGGCTAGTATGTGCTTGGAAGGGGCGGCTTTTGCCTGGTTCAAGTACATGGATAAGTGGGATCCAGTGAGGACTTGGAGGGACTTCAAGGAAGCTATCAGGGAGAGATTCAGGGGGAGCAGCCCATGGGAGATCTCCGAGCAGTTCTATGCCCTCACTCAGGAGGGAACAGTGGAGGAATACAGAAAGAAATTTGAGAGTTTGGTGGGAGACATTGAGGGCTTATCGAACAGCACGTTGGGGGGAAACTTCATGAAGGGGCTCAAGCCAGAAATTAGAGATGCTGTGAAGGTCATGAGACCGAGAGACCTGAGGGAGACAATGGAGTTGGCTCAGTTGGTGGAGAACCAGAAGACCAACGCTCGAAGTTGGAGGAACAACCACTCAGGAGGTCCCACCAGGACCACTACCACTTACTTGGCTCCAAAAGGGCCAAGCCCTAGTGTCCCTAGAGAGAGTGGAAAGGAGAAGAGCGGAGTGACTAGAACTGCAGGAAGCTTCAAGAAATTGACTGAGGAGGAGATGCAGGAGAAGAGGGCCAAGGGCCTTTGTTTCAGATGTGAGGAGAAGTTTGTTCCAGGGCATAGATGCAAGGATCGCGCTCTTCGGGCTCTCACCGTCTATATAGACGAGGCACCTGAGGAGGGTGATGATTCTGAGGAGGAGCAGAGTGACCCCCAGTTGGAGGTGGCCGAGGTATCCCTCAATTCAGTGATGGGATTTACTCCTAGTCATACTATGAAGGTGAAGGGGAAGATCCATGGGAGGGGGAGGTAGTAGTACTGATCGATAGTGGGGCAACCCACAATTTCATATCCACCCAGGTGGCGGAGGAGCTGGGGATAGAGCCTACTGAGACAGGCAGTTATGGGGTGATGATGGGGACAGGAAAGATTGAGTCTAGCACGGGGATCTGCAAGGGAGTGGAGATGAGCCTACAGGAGATCAGGGTGGTAGAGGATTTCCTACCCCTGAGGTTGGGTAGCACCGATGTCATTTTGGGCATGAAATGGCTACAGACCTTGGGTGAAACCAAGATGAACTGGGGAACCATGGTGATGGAACTGATGGTAGAAGGCAAGAGGGTGAAGCTGAGGGGGGAACCAGGTTTGTCCAGAGCTGGGGTGTCACTCAGGTCGATGGTGAAAATTATCCATGAGGAAGGAGGAGGTTTCCTGGTGGAGTTGCAGAGCTTGGAGGATCAACAGGAGGGGGAAGAAAAACACATTCCTGCGTTGGTTCAGCCCTTTCTACAGGAGTTCGAGGATGTATTCCAACCTCCGGTGGGACTCCCACCTGACAGAGAGCGGGAGCATCAGATCATCCTGAAAGAGGGAGTCTCCCCTATCAGTGTGAGACCTTACAGATACCCTCAGGTGCAAAAAGATGAGATTGAGAAATTAGTGGGGGAAATGCTAGAAGGGGGGATCATTCAGCCCAGTGTGAGCCCTTTCTCTAGCCCAGTTCTGCTGGTGAAAAAGAAGGATGGGAGTTGGAGGTTCTGTGTTGACTACAGAGCTCTCAACAAAGAGACAGTGCCTGATAAGTTTCCCATTCCTGTTATTGACGAGTTGATGGATGAGCTGCATGGAGCTGCTTTGTTCACCAAAATTGATCTGAAGTCAGGCTATCATCAGATCAGGATGAGGAAGGAAGATGTGCAGAAGACAGCCTTCAGGACTCATGAGGGCCACTACGAGTTTCTGGTGATGCCTTTTGGCCTCACCAATGCACTAGCCACATTCCAGGCATTGATGAACCAAATTTTCAAGCCACACCTCCGCAGGTTTGTGTTGGTATTTTTTGATGACATTCTCATCTATAGCAGAACTAAGGAGGAACACCTGGAGCACCTGAGAGTGGTGTTGGGGGTGCTGAGGGAGCATCAGCTGAAGACTAATTTCAAGAAGTGCGACTTTGCTCAGGCACAAGTGGAGTATCTGGGACACGTGATATCCCAGGAGGGAGTGGCTGCTGATCAGTCCAAGATAGAGGCAATGCTGGCCTGGCCTCAACCCAAGACCTTGAAGGGGCTCAGAGGATTTTTGGGACTGACCGGCTACTACAGGAGGTTCGTGAGAGGATACAGCACCATAGCAGGACCACTGACAGAGCTGCTGAAGAAGGATAATTTTGTATGGGGGAAAGCAGCTTCTGAGGCTTTTGAGAAGCTGAAGAAGGCCATGACGACGGTGCCAGTGCTTGCTCTGCCAGACTTCAATCAGGTGTTTGTGTTGGAGACAGATGCTTCAGGCTATGGATTGGGAGCAGTGTTGATGCAGAACCATAGAGCCATAGTTTACTTCAGTCAGATACTGTCATCCTGGGCTAGGCTGAAGTCAGTATATGAGAGAGAGCTGATGGCTATTGTATTGGCTATCCAAAAGTGGAGACCTTATTTATTGGGCAGACACTTTATTGTCAGAACTGATCAGAGAAGCCTGAAGTACTTGTTGGAACAGAGGATGGTCACAGAAGAGCATCAGAGGTGGTTATCCAAGCTGTTGGGATATGATTTTGAGATCCACTATCGACCAGGGCTAGAAAATAAGGCAGCGGATGCCTTATCACGCTGTATGGAGGAGTTCCAGGGGATGGCGGTATCAGTACCTGTTCTGATAGATTGGGGAGCCATCAAAGAGGAGAGCATCCAGAATGAGGAGCTAAGGAGAATTAAAGAGGAGGTGCTATCAGATGAGAACAGCCACCCAGGCTACTCAGTGGTGGGAGAAAGATTGTACTATCAGGGAAGGAGTGTGATCCCTAGGTCTTCCATTCATATTCCCCAACTGCTACAGGAGTTTCATGGGAGCGCCATAGGTGGGCATTCAGGAGTGCAGAAAACTTATAGTCGAATTGCTGCTGAATTGTACTGGAAAGGGATGAGGAAAGACATAGAGGAGATGGTGGCTAAGTGTGACACCTGCCAGCGGAACAAGTACATGACGATGGCACCAGGGGGATTACTACAGCCTCTGGCCCTACCAGAGAAGGTTTGGGAAGAGATTACTATGGATTTTATTGATGGGCTTCCAAAATCAGAAGGGTACACGGTCATATTTGTAGTGGTTGACAGATTGAGCAAATATGCTCATTTCATTCCCTTGAGACACCCATACACTGCAGTATCAGTAGCAACAGCTTTTGTGAGAGAGATAGTCCGCCTGCATGGGGTACCTGAGTCTATTATTTCTGATAGGGACAAGGTGTTCCTGAGCCATTTTTGGAGGGAGTTATTTAGGATGCAGGGCACAGTATTGAAGAGGAGCACAGCATATCATCCACAGACTGATGGGCAGACGGAGGTGGTGAATAGAAGCTTGGAGACATACTTGAGATGCTTTGTGTCTGAGACACCGAAGCAGTGGGGCCAAATGGCTGGCCTGGGCAGAATACTGGTACAACACCTCCTATCACTCGGCTACCAAGATGACACCTTTTAAGGTGTTATATGGAAGAGACCCCCCACACCTGGTACACTACAGCCATAGGAGTACTCCTGTATCTGCAGTGGATCAGCACTTGAAGGAAAGAGATCAAGTGTTGGACGAGCTCAAGAGGCATCTTCTCAGAGAGCCCAACAGATTATGAAGAAACATGCGGACAGTAAAAGGAGGGATATACAGTTTGGAGTGGGAGACAAGGTCTACTTGAAGCTCCGACCTTACAGACAGAGGACTATAGCCCAAAGGAGAAATGAGAAGCTAGCAGCGAGATATTTTGGCCCTTTCGAAGTGGAGGAGAAAATCGGGGAGGTGGCATACAGATTGAGGCTTCCTCCAACAGCCAGAATACACCCCGTTTTTCATGTATCACAGTTGAGGAAAGTGGTGGGGGAGCATGCAGTAAGCCCAGAGCTGCCCAGCACATTGAGGGAAGACATGGAAGTGACACTGGAGCCTCTAGCGGTAGAAAGGAGTGCGCATCAATGAAAAGGGGGAAAAGGAAGTGAAAATTAGGTGGAGCGGCCTCCCAGATTATGAGGCCACATGGGAGCCATTGGAGAGGATTGCAGTGCAGTTTCCTGCCTTCCACCTTGAGGACAAGGTGGTACTTTGGGAGGGGGGTAATGTTATGCCGGTCCAGCTTGGACCGGCTCTACCTGGACCGGCCCAGCCGGTCCAGTTCTATAGGCGACGGATGCAGAGGAGCCGCGCGGAAGAGAGAGGGAGCCAGGGAGTGGGGTCCACTTGCAATTCAAACATGGGTTAAGTGTTTTTGGAGGGAGAAGGAAGGGTAGAGTAGTCCTTTTGCTTTTAATTTGAATTAGATTGTATTAATAGGGAGTTATGAGGGGATTAGGTTTTCATCTTGATTTTGAATGAGTTTTGTCTTCTAGGTTTTCTTGCTTGGGCTCTTGGCGTTGCCGGAGATTGTTGGAGAGTTGTTCTTCCTCTCGAATTGAAGAACATTGTATCTTGCTTTGGTTTTGTTTGTCTACTAGTGGAATACAATCGTTACTATTGTTTTCCCAACGTTTTCTCCCTAGTTTCTCAGATTTTCCATTGTTTGGTGGCTGTTTTCTATTGAAAACAGCGGAATAATTGTGTTTTGGCGAAGATCCGATAGGAATCACTTGGAATATTCAAGTGGTCTCTATCAATATCACATGTTGGCACAAAAAGACATTGTTTATAAATCTGCTATTATCTGAGGTGGCCAATGCATCTGATGGACCGGCTTTGGATGGACCGGTTCACCCGGTCCATCCGCCCAGACCCACGCGGGTCTATAGGCGGAGAGGGGGGCGGGCGGACATTCCCGAAGGAAGCAGGGGAGGCAGCCACGGTGGGCCCCATGGGCCACCTTTTGATCCAACGGCTAAGGGGGGGGGGGGGGGGTGGGGGGGGCGGAATCCTTAGAGGAGATGGAGGGTGGATTGGGAGGGGTAATTTAGGGATGTGTTGGGTTGTTGGGGTGGTATGAAAGGGGGCTTAGGGCTCATTTTTTGGGCATCATGTGAAGAAAGTTCTTTCTCTTTTCTCTCTTGTTTTCTTTAGGGTTTCTTTTGGGAGATTTGGTCCTTCTCGAAGTGGACTAGCTTTGTATTTTGTTTTGTCTTGAAGATTAATGCAAAGCTCTTTTGTTCTTCCTCTCAACCTTCTTTTTTTGGGTTAACTTTGATTTGGTGGAGAAACTTCATCCTTGAAGGAAAATTAGGGCAAACCCTAATTTGTGAAACCTAAGGCATATCATTTTGGTATCAGAGCTCTTGATCCTAGAAGGCATGGCGTCAAAGAAAGTAGAAGTTTTGGAGGGAGAGATGGGCCAATTGAAAGAGGAGGTGGGTGAGAAACTTTCATCGATGGAGGGAAAATTTTCATCCTTAGAAGAAAGATTTGGGGGAATGGAAGAGATGATCATGAAATTGTTAGAAGCTCAAGTTTTTCCATCAAACCCTAAGGAAAAAGGGAAATCTCCGGTGACGAACCAAAACCATAACCCTAATTTTCCAATTAGGGAAGAAGGAGTAAATCAAAGTGAAGATGACATGCAAGGGCAATGGCCAAGGGAAGGAGGAGAAGGGTCGGGAGTAGGTGGCCCTTGGGGAATGACCGGTGGTCAAGGGGGCCGGCCATACATGGGCTCGGGGGGCCCCCACGGCACACGTGAAGGGTGGCCGAATCAGATGGGGGGGTTTCCGGAAGGAAATCGTGCCACATGGGAGCATGGAGGAAGAAGGGAAGACTACGGCATGGGCTATGAAGAGCCAAGAGAACCCCCATGGAGGGGGCTTCCAAATCCTTACCCGGTGGAGAGAAGGGGAAGACCACAAGGGGAGGGATTTACTCAGGGGACTTGGGGAGATGGAAGAACCTTCCACCGAGCTGACAACCGCATGAGGAAATTGAAGATCCTTATTTTTGAAGGGGAGGATGCTTATGGATGGATCTACAGGGTGGAGCGCTACTTTGCAGTGAATGGTGTCACATAAGAGGAGAAGTTGATGGCAGTCCCGGTATGTTTGGAGGGGAAGGCATTGGCCTGGTTTCAGTGGCTTGAAGGGAGACAAAATGTTAGAAGTTGGGAGGAGTTCAAAGACCTCCTACTGTACAGATTCAGGGTGTCCAGCGAGGGCACACACTATGAGCAGTTGGTGGCTCTAGTGCAGGAGGGCACAGTGGCAGAGTATAGAGAGCACTTTGAACTACTATCAGGCAGATTGAGAGGGATTCCAGATGACCTTCTAGAGGGGAGTTTCATGAAGGGGCTGAAGCCTCATATCAGAGCAGCCATCAGAGTAGTGGCTCCACATGGGTTAGTAAGGATCATGGAGACTGCACAGCTTGTAGAGGACAAGCTGAAGGTGGAGCCACCGAGGAGATCATGGGTGTCTTACCCCACTTACCGACCACCACTCATGGTTGGAGGCCGAAGGGTGACGACCATCCTTCCTCCTAGAGAGATAACCAAAGAGAAACCCACTACGGCAGTGAACCAAGGAGGGTTCAAAAGGTTGACTGATTCAGAGCTGAAGGAAAAAAGGGCCAAGGGCATTTGCTATCGATGTGATGAGAAGTTTACACCGGGGCATAGGTGTAAGGAGAAGACCCTACATGTGATCCTAGTGGGGGATTCAGAGGAGGAGGAAGGGGATGCAGGAGCAACTGAGGAGGGCGAGGAGGAAGAGCATCCTCATTTGGCTATTGTGGAGGTTTCACTCAACTCGATAGCAGGACTGACATCACATTGCACCATGAAGCTGGAAGGGGAGATTGCAGGGTACAAGGTGATGGTTCTGATTGATAGTGGGGCCACCCACAACTTCCTTGCTTGCAGATTGGTGGAGAGGGTGGGGCTACCAGTGACACAGGGGAGAGGTGTAGGAGTCATTTTGGGCACGGGAAAGAAGGAGCGCTGTAGTGGGCAGTGTAAGGGAGTGACCCTTACATTGCAAGGAGAGGAGACAGTGCAAGACTTCCTACTGCTTGATTTGGGAAGCACTGACGTGATACTTGGGATGCAGTGGCTCCAGTCCTTGGGGGAGATGAAGGTGAATTGGAAGAAATTATACATGGAGTATGGGAAGGGGAGCTGGAGAGTGACACTACAGGGAGACCTCAGTTTATGCAGAACCAGAGTGGCCTTGAAGTCCATCTTCAAGACTTTGAGAGATGATGGGGAGGGCTATTTGATAGAGCTACAGTAGGTGGGCATGGAGGTAGAAAGAGAGCCAGAAGTCATACCTGAGGTGGTCCAGGATCTTCTACAACAGCACTCCACAGTGTTTCAGATGCCCAAAGGGCTACCCCCTATCAGATCCAGGGAGCATGCTATTGTGTTGAAGACAGGGGTAGCACCCATCAGTGTGCGACCCTACAGATATCCTCATGCTCAGAAGGAGGAGATTGAGAGGTTAGTAGCAGAGATGATGGAGGCTCAAGTGATCCAGCCCAGTGTGAGCCCATTTTCCAGTCCTGTACTCTTGGTAAAAAAGAAAGACGGTAGTTGGCGATTCTGTGTGGACTATCGGGCCCTCAACAAAGAGACCGTATTGGACAAATTTCCTATTCCGGTGGTAGATGAGCTTTTGGATGAGCTTGGGGGAGCCACCATCTTCTCCAAGGTGGACCTGAAATCTGGTTATCACCAGATTAGGATGAAAACTGAAGACATTCAAAAGACAGCTTTCCGGACACATGAGGTTCATTATGAGTTTCTAGTGATGCCCTTCGGGCTCACTAACGCCCCCTCCACCTTCCAAGCCCTGATGAATCAGGTCTTCCAGCACTACTTGAGGAGGTTTGTTCTAGTTTTTTTTGATGATATATTGGTGTATAACAAATCTCTGCAGGACTATATCACCCATCTTGGGGTGGTACTCACGACCTTATTGGAGCATCAGCTATATGCCAACCAGAAGAAGTGTTCTTTCGCTCAGAAGGAGGTGGAGTATCTGGGACACATCATTTCAGAGAGTGGGGTGGCGGTTGACCCCACCAAGATAGAGGCCATGATGAAGTGGCCTACACCAAAATCCCTTAAAGGCCTACGGGGATTTTTGGGACTTACTGGCTACTACAGGAGGTTTGTCAAGGGCTATGGTTCCATAGCAGGCCCTTTGACTGATCAGCTAAAGAAGGACAACTTTCAGTGGGGAGAGAAGGCAGAGGAAGCCATGAAGACTCTGAAGGAAGCCATGACTAGTGCCCCGGTTTTGGCTCTTCCAGATTTCACTCAGCAATTTGTGGTTGAGACTGACGCTTCAGGAGTGGGTTTGGGAGCAGTGCTCATGCAGAATCGTAGGCCGATTGCTTTCTTCAGCAGGATCTTATCACCTAGAGCGAGGTTGAAGTCAGTTTATGAGCGGGAACTGATGGCCATTGTGTTGACCATTCAAAAATGGCGGCCTTATCTATTGGGGCAACGATTCATAGTTCGTACTGATCAGAGGAGCCTCAAGTACTTACTGGAGCAGAGGTTGGTGGCAGAGGAACATCAGAGGTGGCTGGCAAAACTCTTGGGGTATGAGTTTGAGATTCAGTATAAGCCCGGAGCTCAAAACAAGGCGGCCGATGCTCTTTCCCGTGTCGAGTGCTCACAGTTGATGGCACTATCGGTACCACAATTGGTGGATTGGGGTGAAATGGTGAAGGAAAATCAACATGCAGAGGAGCTAGAGATGATTCGGGCGGCTGTCCAGAAGGGAGAAGGAGGGTTCAAAGGGTATCACCTGGAGAACTCTCTTTTGTTATACAAGGGGAGATTGGTACTACACCGTAACTCAGCATTCGTCCCCATTCTTCTACGGGAGTACCACGACAGCCGTGTTGGGGGACATTCAGGGGTGGAAAAGACCTATCGGCGGGTGAAAGCCGAATTTTTTTGGAAGGGGTTAAGAAGTGATGTCGAGGACATGGTGAGCAAATGTGATATTTGTCAACAGAACAAGTATCAGGCTTGTGCCCCTAATGGTTTGTTGCAGCCCTTAGTGCTTCCAAACAAGATTTGGGAGGAAGTCACTATGGATTTCATTGAGGGATTACCCAAGTCTGAGGGGTATACGGTCATCATGGTAGTAGTGGATCGGTTGAGCAAGTATAGCCATTTTATTCCACTACGACACCCCTTCTCTGCCCCTACTGTAGCTTCTACTTTCATCAGAGAGGTGGTTCGCTTGCATGGAGTTCCCACCTCTATTGTCTCAGACAGGGATAAAGTATTCTTGAGCTCTTTCTGGAAGGAGATCTTCAAGATGCAGGGTACACTCTTGAAGCGCAGTACAACATATCACCCACAGACAGACGGACAGTCTGAAGTGGTGAATTGTAGCGTGGAGACTTATTTGAGATGCTTCGTGGGGGAGAGGCCTAAACAGTGGGTCAAATGGCTACCATGGGCAGAATATTGGTACAACACTTGCTATCATACTGCATCTCAGTTCACACCTTTCAAGATTCTTTATGGGAGGGACCCGCCACCATTGGTGAACTATCAGAAGGGAACAACCCCTGTATACCTAGTAGATCAATATTTGGAGGAGAGGGATAGGGTGTTAGAAGAGTTGAGGGAACACCTATTGAGAGCCCAGCAGATCATGAAAACCAAGGCGGATGCTCACCGCAAGGATGTGACATTTGAAGTGGGAGAGATGGTATACCTGAAGCTACGGCCTTATAGGCAGAAGACTCTAGCTAGCAGGAGGAGTGAGAAGCTCTCTCTACGATACTACGGGCCTTTCGAGATTGAAAAGAAGGTTGGGATGGTGGCCTACCGTCTCAAGTTGCCTCCTCACTCCTCCATCCACCCTGTATTCCATGCGTCACTATTGAAAATGAGCATAGGGGAACATATTATGACCACTCCTACTATACCTCAGGGCCTTACAGAAGATATGCAATTTGTACTAGAGCCACTACAGGTGAAGGAAGTGAGGAAGAATGATCAAGGCAAGAGGGAGGTGCTCATCGAGTGGAAGGACTTACCGGCACATGAGGCTACTTGGGAGATGTACGAGGCTATGCAGGAGCAATTTCCAGACTTCAACCTTGAGGACAAGGTTGATCTTCTAGAGGGCCGTATTGATGGACCGGCTTTGGATGAACCGGTTCACCCGGTCCATCCGCCCAGACCCACGCGGGTCTACAGGCGGAGAGGGGGGCGGGCGGACATTCCCGAAGGAAGCAGGGGAGGCAGCCACGGTGGGCCCCATGGGCCACCTTTTGATCCAACGGCTAAGGAGGGGGGGGGGGTGGTGCGCGGAATCCTTAGAGGAGATGGAGGGTGGATTGGGAGGGGTAATTTAGGGATGTGTTGGGTTGTTGGGGTGGTATGAAAGGGGGCTTAGGGCTCATTTTTTGGGCATCATGTGAAGAAAGTTCTTAGGGCTCATTTTTTGGGCATCATGTGAAGAAAGTTCTTTCTCTTTTCTCTCTTGTTTTCTCTAGGGTTTCTTTTGGGAGATTTGGTCCTTCTCGAAGTGGACTAGCTTTGTATTTTGTTTTGTCTTGAAGATTAATGCAAAGCTCTTTTGTTCTTCCTCTCAATCTTCTTGTTTTGGGTTAACTTTGATTTGGTGGAGAAACTTCATCCTTGAAGGAAAATTAGGGCAAACCCTAATTTGTGAAACCTAAGGCGTATCAGCATCTTCTGTCATCTGTCTTGATGTAACTCATACATTTACTATTGTCCATAACTAGTACAATAAGAGAGTTTTTTTTTTCAACATGCACATGCAAGCATTTTTTTCTCTCTTTGCATTCTTGTTTGACATATAATATCGACTTGCAAGGGACAATGCTTAGAATAATATATGCTTTACTTAAACAATTGAAATATAATATGGAGATGCACATATCATTCATAACCATATGAAAGAATCATTCTACATGAGATAGATCATTCTAAATATTTGAGATAAAATCTTGTTGCAATAATAATTGCCTTGTGCTTATAAAATAACATGAATCATAAATATGTCCATTAATGAATTTTACCATAACTTCATTTATTCTGAACTAAAAATATAAGGCTAAATCTTTAAAAAACAATTGAAATATAATATGGAGATGCACATATCATTCATAACCATATGAAAGAATCATGCTACATGAGAGAGATAATTCTAAACTATTTGAGATAAAATCTTGTTGCAATAATACTTGCCTTGTGCTTATAAAATAACATGAATCATAAATATATCCATTAATGAATTTTACCATAACTTCATTTATTCTGAACTAAAAATATAAGGCTAAATCTTTTAAATTGCTCCCTTTAAGAATAATTCTAAAAGCATAAAGGCTAAATCTTTTAAGTATTGTAGTAGCTCCATATACTCATTTATCTCTATTGTAGGAAGTCACTTAATTTAGATTATATACATATAAAGTGACATATCACCTTTTATTTAAGTTTAGCTTTCCTTGAATCTAACCTACATTGATTTTAAAATTTAAGTCAGATATACACCATTGACTTTACTAATATAAGCTAGGGGTTAAATGAGCCGAGCCGACTCGAGTCGGCTCTACTCAAACTCAATTCATTAACGAGCTCGTGAGTAGAGCTTATTGGGCCACGAGCTCAAGCTCGAGCATAAAATTGAGCTCGAATGCTTAATGAGCTCGAGTTCAATTTTATAGAACTCGGCTTGTCAGCTTGGGAATCAGCTCGTATTTTTTAAAACAAAATTTAAAATATTATATTTGATATTAAAAAAAATTAAAATTGAAACAAATGATCTTTAAATACTTTTATGTGTATAAATATGCTTTTTTAGTTTTTCTTAAAAAATTGAAAGTAAGAAAGTACAACTTTTGTCATTTTTTCATTAATGCTGCTTTTTTTTGTCACATGCCTATGAACCGGTCATATCCTCCATTAAATCTTTTTCCTTGCAAATTGAGTTGCACGCCTACAAACCTTCTCCATTGAGCTCCATTGGGACTACTGTGTAAATGACTTCCATAGGTCTCATGAGAAGCCGAGGCAAGACATCCGATGGTCTTCTCCAATGCTGATGAGCTTCTTTGATGAACTCGAATTAGCGGGTTGAGCTCAAGCTTAGGTCAATTTTAATGAGTCGAGCTCAAGCTCAATATACAAGCTTTACTCGAGCTCGAGTTCAAGCCTACTATTCATTGGACAAGCCGAGCTCGAATTAGGCGTGACTCGAGCTCAGTTCGACTAGTTTAAGCCCCTATTATAAGCCATTATCTTGATAATATTTATATGTAGTAACTTTTAAAATTTATTGCATGAGTCATTAATTTATAAATCATTTTATTTAAATTGTTAAGAAGTTTTATGTTAATAAAGGTTGAGGTAGATCTAAAAAGACTTGGTTAGAAAATATTAGAAGTAACATTTCTTTATTAAATGCAGATGCGAATTTGACTCTTAAAGGCACAATGGAGAAAAAGGATTCATGTAGCTGATTGGAAACCCTTGTAGATCTCAAGCAATCTTACAAGAAATCTGAATTTTGGTGAGACTTAACCACAAATCTCCAATCAAACTCAAGAAAACAAAAAAATAGATGGTATGAATTAATGAGAAACATGAAGAAAATAACAAGATACAATGGTTCCTCTATTCGAGAGGAGGATCTTTCTCTCCCAATTCTCTATACGTCGCTAGAGTCCAAGAACACCAAGGAAAACCTAGAAATTCAGCAAACAATCAAGATAACCCTAACCCTAATTCCAACCTTCTAGATAAAGCACACAAAATAACTCCCCAAAAAGACTAAGCAACTATCCTAATTAAAAAAAAACTCCTAATTCAAAAATTTCCCTCCTAATCCCTCTTCCTCTCTCTCTACTTAAGCACTGGGCCCAACATGAGGGGGGGGGGGGAACCCCTTAGAGTCGAACCACAATAGGCTTGTGCCTGCTGTAAACAAGAGGCCGACCCAAGTGTTGGGCCTGCTGGACTGAGCCCTCCTGAACCGATCTATCAATACACCGCTCCCAAAGAATCACATTGTCCTCATGGTGAAAAGATGAAAATTGATGCTGCATCCTCTCGGCTCCCATTTAGCGTCATAATCAGGAAGGTCCATCCATTTAATCAACACTTCTTTGATGCCTCCTCCCTGGCGTACCCCCTGTGGCTCTAGTGGTTCTAAAACCACTTCCAACTAGGTGTAAGTGAGTCGAGTTGGCTCATGAGCCGGCTTGAACTCGACTCGTTAACGAGCTCGCGAGCCAAGCTTATCAAGCTTCGAGCTCGAGCTCGAGCCTATAATCAAACTTCGAGCTCGAGCCTATAAACTAGCTCAAGTTCGAGCTCAATTCGACTCGACTCAAAAGCTTATCAAGCTACTCGATATATATATATATATATATATATATATATATATATATATATATATATATATATATATATATATATAATATTATTATTATTATTTTTAGAATTTTGAAAACCTTATTACATAATACATGTTAGACGGAAAAAACCCTAGCCCGCCGCACTCTTTTCATAATCTTTTTCGCCTCCTCATCCCTAGCCGCATCGTGCCCTCCCGTCTCTCTTCTCCCTCGCTCGATCGAATAGGTGACAAATTTAGAATTTTGTTAGTGGTCTAATGAGATTTATATTTGCCATTGGACGATGTTGATTTATCCCCTAATTCCAAACCATTTCCTCTTGGACGACCATTTTGTCAACTAGGGGAATCACCCCTTGTTTCTGAAAGTTTCTAAAGCTTATCTCAAATATCCGAGTCCTGACTTCGAGAAGGCTTTCTTTTGGCTTATGACAGTTATATTTTTGCTAGATGCCTTCAATTATTATCGTTGTGCTGCTTATTCTGGATGTATATTTATGGTTTTGATTATCTTTCTTGCATTTAAAATCAAGACAATTAAACGAGCTCGAGTTCTATCTTCTATTCAGTTTTTATTTATGCTCTATCATGAAACTTCTTAATGGGTTGTATAATTCCAATTACTTTTTTTTGTAATGATGTCATGATATGCAATTTGGTCTAACATTGATCTGAATGCTCTATTTTTATGTTGATCAAGTTTTTATAGTACTTAACTACACTTGATATTGATCAAATTTTAAATAAATTTTTTTAAAGAAAGATTATTACTCACAATATATTGATTTCTTCTACAACTTAAATTTTTTTTTAAAAGAAATTAAAAGTTATAGTTGTTGATATGTTATAAATAGTTAAGTTTTTTTTTTTTATAATTGAAAACAAAATTTAATGAAGTGTTAGAAAAAAATCCCAAATAAAGAAAATTTTGATTTACAATTAAAGAATCAAGACAATTAAACGTGCTCGAGTTTGAGCTTTTTAATCGAGCTCGATCTCGAGCTCGAGCTTTCGAGTTAAGATCAAGCTTGGTGTTTTCTAAAGGAGTTGATCTCGTGCTCGAGTTCGAGCTAATTAATGGTTAAACGAGCCAGGCTGGATAAGACAGATACTCGACTCGTTTACACCCCTACTTCCAACTCTTATTCAGCACGGCCGACAACTTTGAACATGCTGTGTGATCCCCAATAGCTCTTCTCTGTTGGGATACTTGGAACACTGGATGTATGGTAGTAGTGGGGGGTAACCTCAAGCGATAAGCTACTGCTCCAATCTTCTTTGATATCTCATGAGGGCCAAAATATTGAGGAACCAATTTCTCGTTCCTTCTGGTAGTGACTATTTTCTGTCTGTAAGGCCAAAACTTTGAGAACACCTTATCTCAACTTCAAATTGGATGCCCCTCCTATGCCCTTCTTCCCATTTTTTCATAATATTTTGAGCTCTCACTAGATTCCTTTTCAATTTTTCCAACACCCTGTCCTACTCCTCCAAGTATTTATCCACTGAAGAAACTAGAGTGCTATTCTGCCCAAAATGCACCAAGTGAGGTGAGTCTCATCCGTACAACACATTGAATGTGGTCATATGTGAAGCGAAATGATATTAATTGTTGCACTATTATTCCACCCATGCTATCTATTTGGCCTAAAGTTGAAGTGTCTCTAACTCAAAACACATCGTAGGTATGTCTTCAAGCTCATGTTGACCACTTACGTCTTCCCATTCGTCTAGGGGTGGTAAGCTGCACTCCTCTTCAATATTGTCCCATGCAACCTGAACAACTCCTTTCAGAAATGGCTGAGAAACACCTTGTTCTTGTTGGACCCATGCAGTCATACCACCTCTCTTATGAAAGTTTCTGCCACCGTCACTATCGTGTTGGAATGTCATAGGGGAATGAAGTGAGTATACTTACTTAGCCTGCCCACTACTACCAGAATCACTGTAAACCCCTCAGATCGGGGTAACTCGTCAATAAAATCCATGAGATCTCCTCCCACACCCGATCAAGTAGAGCCATGGGTTGAAGTAGTCATCTTGGAGCCATAGCCATATACTTGTCCCTCTGACATACCTCACAACTAGCTACAAACCCCTCTACATCTTTGTGCATCCCTTTCTAACACAATTCCGCGGCCAATCTTCTGTAGGTCTTTGCAACCCCAAGTGACCCCCAACCGCACTCCCATGGAACTTCTGCTGTAGGTGTGGAATATATATTGATGTCCTTAGCATCACAAATCTCCTTTGGTACAACAACCTCTCCCCTTCTATTGAATAGCCAGGATAGTTATTCCTATCATGCCCTAATCCTCCCCAGCTCCTCATCCTGTGCACTTTCCTTCTCAATGGCCCCTTAATCTAACATCATCAGTATTGATACTGCCATATCCTAGAGCTCCCCCATACACCTGAACAAGACATCTGCCGCCTTGTTCTCTATCCCTGACATATACTGAATTTCAAAGTCATACTCCAATAACTTTGACAGCCACCTTTGGTGTTCCTCTGTCACCATTTTCAGCTCCAACAAGTACTTTAGGCTCCGCTGGTCCGTTCTGACAATGAAATGTCATCCCAACACGTAAGGTCACCACTTTTGGATAAAAAAAAAGGTCACCGCTTTTGGATGGTTAGTACAATGGCCATCAACTCCCTCTCATAGATTGACTTCAGCCTAGCTCTAGATGTCAACACCTGGCTGAAGTAAGCAATGAGTCGGTGGCTCTGCATGAGTACTGCTCCCAATTCATACCCTGTTGCGTCTGTTTCCACTACAAAAATATGGTAGGGTGATGTAATAAAAAAAATATGGTAGGGTGATGTAATAAAAAAAAATATGGTAGGGTGATGTAATAAAAAAATATAGGGACCCTATATTTTTTGATCACAAAAAAAAGAGAGACGGACTTCTACTTACGAAAAGACTAAAGGGATGAAAAAAAGGACGAACAAACTCTTACATTTCAAATTAAACTAAACAAAAGAAAACTTACAACAATACAAACAACTCTTGCAAACAAAATGACGACACCCTAAAGTTGCTTCACTTACAGAAGAAGGATACAGGTGGAGTGGCACTTTCGGAGAGACGAAAGAGATTAGAAGCCCGAGAAGAAAGGTTGGAAAGAGCCCGCAGGATTTCCGGAGGGGATGAGAAAGAAGGGTGGAAAGAGCCCGCAGGATTTCCAAAGCCAACCCGCAGGTTAAAACTTTTCAAAAAATAACATTTCATTCAACAACTATTTCAAACAATACATAACCCCTCATATTTATAGGTATGAAAGGGGAATACAAAAGGACACATACATAAATTCTAACACATAAAACTAAGCATTAAAAAGCATAGGAATCTCCCCCCCCCCCCATGCTCACGGTTTAACACCCAAACCAGCAACCAAGGAGACAGCCACGAGAGACGAAGGAACCGCACGGACCAAAGAGCCACGACCACGGGAAACAAAGGAACCGCACGGACCAAAGAGCCACGGCCACGGGAGAAGGAGTCCAGCCGTGAGATCCCAAGAGGCAAACATAAAAATCTTAAAACCTTGGTGGAAACCAAGGGTTCATACATAGGAATACTAAACACCACACTTGGGATTCCAAAAGTCCCATTGGAAACCCAAAAGACTATAACATAAAAGGCTAAAAACATTTAATTAAAAGATAATAAATGAACTAAAATGTTAGCTCATAATGAGCTAACCCTTAGTCCAATAAATGAACTAAAGTTCAGCTCATAAATGAACTAAAAGTTTAGCTCAAATATGATGAATTACTAGACTCAAGGGAAGCCAAAATTTGATTTATTTTGGACTTGTGTTGACCCCCCCCTTTGTCTACATCAGACTCCCCTTCTTGTGAAACTCATCTCCCGATGAGTTCGCTTTAGATTTCTTTCGAGTAGTTGACGACGTCGCATCTAATTCATTGATCAAATCTTCATACTTCTGCATGATCTCATCTCGTTCTTTCAGGAAGTTATCTTGTAAGCGCTGCTTCTTCTTGAAGTACCTTTCTGTACGTATGTGCATCCATACTTGAAGCTTGTATAATTCATACTCCAGTGGATTTTTTGATTTTGTCGGGATCCATCTATCCATAGATTCATCAATGTCTTCTGCCTTGATTTCTTCAAATTTTTTGTCTTTTTTCATTTTTTTTGACAGACTCAAAAAAGACTCAAAAATTACAAGACTCAATCTAAAAACTTAAGACAAGATTAACGACTTGACTAAACTCACAAACTCTGACTTGACTCGACACAACTTTGACAAACACTGATTTGAAAACAAAACTCGACAAACCAACCTAGGATTTCCTAACTTGCTCTGATACCAAAATGATGCGACTAAAAAATATAGGGGACCCTATATCTTTCGATCGCAAAAAAGAAAGACGGACTTCTACTTACGAAAAGACTAAAGGGATGAAAAAAAGGACGAACAAACTCTTACATTTCAAATTAAACTAAACAAAAAAACTTACAACAATACAAACAACTCTTGCAAACAAAATGACGACACCCTAAAGTTGCTTCACTTAGAGAAGAAGGATACAGGTGGAGTGGCACTTGCGGAGAGACGAAAGAGATTAGAAGCCCGAGAAGAAAGGTTGGAAAGAGCCCCCAGGATTTTCGGAGGGGATGAGAAATAAGGGTGGAAAGAGCCCGCAGGATTTCCAAAGCCAACCCGTAGGTTAAAACTTTTCCAAAAATAACATTTCATTCAACAACTATTTCAAATAATACATAACCCCTCATATTTATAGGTATGAAAGGGGAATACAAAAGGACACATACATAAATTCTAACACATAAAACTAAGCATTAAAAAAGCATAAGAATCTCCCCCCATGCTCACGGTTTAACACCCAAACCATGAACTAAGGAGACAGCCACGAGAGACGAAGGAACCGCACGGACCAAAGAGCCACGACCACGGGAAACGAAGGAACCGCACGGACCAAAGAGCCATGGCCACGGGAGGAGTCCAGCCGTGAGATCCCAAGAGGCAAACATAAAAATCTTAAAACCTTGGTGGAAACCAAGGGGTCATACATAGGAATACTAAACACTACACTTGGGATTCCAAAAGTCCCATTGGAAACCCAAAAGACTATAACATAAAAAGCCTAAAAACATTTAATTAAAAGATAATAAATGAACTAAAATGTTAGCTCATAATGAACTAAAGTTCAGCTCATAAATGAACTAAAAGTTTAGCTCAAATATGATGAACTACTAGACTCAAGGGAAGCCAAAATTTGATTTATTTTGGACTTGTGTTGACCCTCCCTTTGTCTACATCATAGGGCCAAGTCCGATATGGTGGTCATGACCTTCTTTAACCTCTCAAAAGCTGTTAGTGCCAACCCCCCCCCCCCCCCCCCCCCCACCACCCCCCCCCACCCCACATAAGAAGTTATCCTTCTTTAGTTATTCTATCAGTGGCTAGTCGATGATGCTATAGTCCCTCACGAACCTCCCGCAGTATTTTGTCAGCCTTAGATATCTCCTCAAATCCCTCAAATTCTTGGGCATTGATCATCTCAACTATTTGCCCTCAACTGCTGCTTCTGCAACACCTCTAGGACAACCCTTAAGTGCTCCTAATGTTCCTCACCTGACCTGCTGTACACCATAATATCATCAAAGAAAACCAACGCAAATCTCTTGAGATAGGGCCTGAACACCATGTTCATTAGGGATTGGAAGGTAGCTGGAGCATTAGTGAGGCCAAAAGGCATCACCAGGAACTCATAATGTCCCTCATGTATTCTGAAAGCAGTCTTTGACATATCCTCCTTTTTCATGCGGATCTAATGGTATTTAAACTTCTGATCTATCTTAGTGAAGATATCTGCCACACTCAGCTAATCCAATAGCTCATCTATAACTGGGATAAGAAACTTGTCTGGCACAATTTCCTTATTCAAACCCTTGTAATCTACGCAGAATCTTCGCCTTCTGTCCTTTTTCTCAACAAGTAAGATTGGATTAAAAAAAGGACTCACACTAGGCCGGATAATACCTTCCTCCAGCATCTCTTTGATCAATTTCTCAATTTCATCATTCTGAAATTAAGGGTAACAGTATGGCCTGACACTGATGGGTGACACCCCCTCCCTCAGGGTGATGACATGGTTCTATTCCCATTGCGGTGGCAATTCTTGAGGTGGCTGAAAGACCTCATTGAATTGCTATATCAGCGGCGACTGTACTGTAGGAGAAATATCTCCACCCTCCAATCTAATCCCCTCTAATCTTTGTAGCTCCACCAGGAATCCTCCCCCCATCTCCTGTATGCTCCTCACCATGGTTTTGAGAGATACCATAGCTTTGGAGAGCCATGCATCTCCCCTGATCACTACTCTTCTTCCCTCCACTACTAGCTCTATGGTCAGTGTCCCCCCAGTTAACCTTGGTATTCCCCAAGGTCTGCTGCCACTTCATCCCCAGGATGACATCAGTGCTGCCTAACTCCAATGAGAGAAAATCCTTCCTCACATGAATCCCCTATATAGTTAACACTACTCCCCTGTATATGCCCTTACACGTCTCCACCTTCCTCGTGCCCATCATCACTCAATAGCTCCATATATCCACCAATGTCACCCCCAATTGGTCCAAAACTTGGTTGGAGATGAAATTGTTGGTAGCCCCACTGTCAATCAACACCACCACCTATCGGTCTGCTGTTTCTCCCTACAACTTCATGGTATGGCTAGGAGTAAATTATACCACTGAGTTCAGGGAGACCTCTGCTACATCCTGATGCAGCTTATCATCCTTTACCCCGGTCTCACTCCCACCTCCCTCTTCAGTTTTCTCGTCATTATAAACGATGAGAACCTAAAGAGTCGATCTTTGAACCTGTGCCTCGGAGTATACTACATGTCACATTAGAAACATAATCATTTTTCCCTCCACCTGTCTCTCAGTCAGTTTTTTTGAAAATTTTCCCAGTTTCTCCTCCTAAAGGCTTCTCGCTTTGAATCTCTCGAATGTTGCTCGGTGTAGGCCCCTTGGGTACTAGGAGTGTGGTGGTTATCCTGTATGAACCACCTGAATTGCTGCTTCTGGCTCCCCTCTCTTGGTACTTTTGATCCTCCACCAGCTGAGCTTGCTCCATCGCCTCTCCCAGGTCTCGAGCCCTCATGACTCGCACTGCTGCTCGGATATATAACTTAGGCCTCTTTATGAAATTCCCCTCCAGAACAGTCTCCGACATTCAATCCAGTCAACTCACCAGGTACTCAAATCTCTTGCGGTATTCTGACATTGAGCCTTCATGTACTAGGGAAAATAATTGCTCATAGAACTCCCATCCCCAATCAGTTTGGAAACGTTCCAAAGCATTCTTTGAACTCCCTCCAACACCATATGGATCGCCTCATGTCTCTCCATTGGTACTAAGCCAATGCCTTCCCTTCCAAACATAGGCCAAATGCCATCAATTTCTCCTCTTCCGTCAACCAATTGACGGTGAAATATCTATATTCCTTGTAAATCCACCCATATGCATCATCCCCTTCAAAGATGTGCATCTTCAACTTCCTTACCTTCGGATCCCCATCATTTCCCCTTATTCATCCATAGTTTCCCATTTCCCAAGTTGGTGGTCCCCCAAGTGTCCCAATCCTCCCTTTCACGTTCATACCAAACCCTTTTCGAATTCCCCCCTCCTTCCTTCAAAATCAGCATCTCTCTGACCATAATCTCCCTCATTTGTTTACCAATCAGCACCCCTTTGCTCATACCCCATATATCCACGCCTCTCTCCATACCTTCAAGCTCTCTCCTCCCTCTGGAAAGGTTTCAGATGGGATTTTCTTCCTTCTTCCTCTACGATCTCCACATCATTTTCATTCCAACCAATGAATTTTTGAATTTGTATTTTTTCCTTCTGGACCTCTCGCCTCTGTTGCCGCCATTTGGTTGTGGAGATCCAACATCTTCTTCACCATATCAAGTAGGTCAGAGAATTGCTCTTCTATAGAGGAAATTCTGTCTTCCACTGTTGCTTTGATTTTGTTCATCTCCCCACTCAAGGAATTCTTTCAACGTATCCATCTTCTTGGCCGCCATTGATACCCTGATCTTTGTTAGACTCAAAAATCCGTATTTCCACCCAAAAAACAGCAAGAATAATTGTTCGGACAAGGCAAACTGCTGTAGGAATCATACCAAACACCTGCAAAACAACCCCGAAAAGTAGCTATGATACCAATTTGATAGGAGACCCTTGTAGTTCTCAAACAATGTTACAAGAAATCTGAATTTCAACGGGATTTCACCACAAATCTCCAATCGAACTCAGGAAAACAACAAATAGATGATAGTAATTAATGATAAATTAGAAGAAAATAACAAGATACAATGAATCCTCTATTCGAGAGGAGGATCTTTCTCTCCTAATTCTCTAGATGTCGCTAGAGCCAAGAATACCATGGAATCAATTTGATCCTCAACATCTTCATGTATAGTATTGGCTATATTTATGGATCTAATTCATTTTATGAACGACAAGAATATATAAGGCTAGGTTGGTTTTTATATTATTTGGTATAAAGGAGGAAGAGAAAGAAGAAATAAACTTTAAAACTTACCTTCCACATGCAGTTTCATGCGCCCGCAAGCTTCACTCTTGGCTCAATGCCCTTGCACTCGCTCTCACTTCTTTGCTCACTTGGCCTCCCCTCGTTCTCTCTTCCTTCACATGCTCTCTCTCTCTCTCTCTCTCTCTCTCTCTCTCTCTCTCTCTCACTCTCACACACACACACACACACACACACAATTGCTTCTCCACTCAGACCGCCCCATCACCATCTTAGAGGGGCATATGCCGAATGATTGTCTTGGTTCAATTGAATCAACACATTAGGTTGCTTTTTTAAACATATTTTGTTATAATTTACTAGTTAAAAATAATGTTATATTCCAATAATTACTTTTTTGAGCAAATAGTTTTATCTCTCAAACATTATATTTCATTTACATAACTTGAAAAAATAACTATTTCATTTTGTGCAATTAATCTTGCTTTCAGCATTTTATTCCAAAATGGACCAACTTATAACATCTTTAAATTGAATAATAATGTAAGATCATTTCCCTATTCCAGTTTGATGTTGTTCCTCAAGAAACAACCATGCCCACACATTTTGCTGGCAAGAAGGTAGTGGCAGAGTCGAGGAGAAAAAATGCTACTGTGAAGATTAGTCCTTGGACACTCGCAAGGCTCAACGCAGAAGAAGTTTCAAAAGCTGCAGCAGAAGCCAGGAAAAGATCAAGAATCTTAAAGCCAATTGTGAGACAGGACTTGCCACCAGGACAGGAAACCGATAGCAGCTTCGGAAGCGACAGTGGTAGGTTCCTTCCCAAGCTCGAAATCTGGAACCAATCTAACAACAGAGGCCGATCAAACACAGATCTCCCCATCGATTGCTTCACAAAATTATCTTCCAAAACTACCAAAAACAGTAAATCTAGCAAGTTGGCGCCTCTGCAACTTGAAGCAAGGAGTGCCTTCACAACAAGCAAAGCCATGTCTGCCTCAGGGATTGCTACTTTTTCCCCTGATAGCAGTTTAGGCTCTCCTGATATCCACCCATTTGGCGTTTCGTCTTCAGCAGCTGAAGAGACACATGGATTTAAGTGTCTTCTTCCATCTTCAGGCACACCTGTATATGGTGGAATTCTTCTCTCAAGGTCTACCAGTGATGGCTATGATGCTTCTGGTGGAGAAGATAGCGATCAAATTCCTTCAGGAATTATACCCAGATCTGTCAACTGGAGCAACTTGCTCATCAACTCTGACCGTGCAAGTATGGAGAATGAACGCAAGGTATCGTCATCATCAGAAAGCTTGCAGGTCAGGCGTTGATAACTTGCTTGAATGTTAATATTGTTTGTGATTCATTAATGCTGTAGCAAGAAGATGCAGATGGAACAAATTTTCTTTTGGTTTTCATCGTTTTTAGGATTTCATCTTCTTCATTGTGTTGAATGGATTTATATTGTTTTAAGAATTGTTAGGTTGTAATTCATTAATGCTGTAGTCGTCAGAACTGCTGAATATATTTCTGAAATTAAGGCTTTGTTTGGGAAGACTTTTTTATTGCTTCTTAAAACAGTTTTTTCATTTAAAAATTAAAATTTTTATACTAGAAAGCTGCTTTAAAAAGCAGTAAAAAAGCCGTCCCAAACGAAGCTTAAATTTCCTATATTTAAGTGTTGGGATTGTGTCTTGTTCTTATAATTGTATGATCTTTCTGATGATAAACTTCCAAAAATTCTGTGAGATGTGACTGTTGAAGGAGTAATTATTACGTCCGGTGATCGGATCGTTCGGACAACAATCCAGACGCGCCACATCACCCAGATACACTAGGCCTTGGGTGTATCTGGGTGACATGGCGCGTCTGGATTGGTGTCCGGACGGTCCGAACACTGGACGTAATAAAAATTCCTGTTGAAGACCCAGATATTAGGACATCAAAGCCCCAAAGGGATTACCACATAATCCAAAAATTATGCGCACATATTTAGGATTCGTTTGGGTCTGCTTTCGAAAGCACCCGTTTAGTATAAATATTTTTAGTTTAAAGAATTTTTTTATTAAAAAATTGCTTTTAAAAGCAGTAAGAAAACCGTCCAAAATAAAATCTTAATATGTGCAGGTGTCCTTTATCTACGTAGTGATGGTTTGAAATTTAATTCTACAAAATAAAATATTATGTGCAGGTGTCCACTTTTATCTACAAAGTCATCTGAAATTCAATTTAAAAAAAAAAGATATTATTTATGATAGACTTTATAATCATTAGATTTTATTTAAGATAATTGTAATATAAATTTTTATTAATTATAAATAATATTCATGTTAAAAGTAAATATAATGATATTATTGAATATTAATCATATATTTTGTTGTAGATCAGACAGTGATAGCTTATTTGTAACTAGCCATGAAATTTATTTTTTATTTTTGTTGAAATAAAATTTTTATTATATGTTTTTAAGTATTTAAAAATAATTTCTTAAAAAATAATAGTTATCTCAAAACATGTTTTTCAGTATTTAAAAAATAATAATTTATTTTATTTTTTTTATTTAATGGTAGAGGAAGACTAAAAAAGAAAGTTCATTTTTTAAATATAAGATATGCGAATACATAAAATGATTTTTGAGAGGCAAATAAAATATTTAAGGTGATATCACTATTTTTTCCCGAAAATTGGATGCGGGAAACAAGAGGACCTTGCACGAATTTCCAAAAATCAATAGATTATTATATTTATTTTTTAGAAAATTAAAATGTAATAGTTAATTAATTAGTTATTTAATATAAATTTATTATAAAAATTTAATAGGAATATGTAATAACAAATCCATAGATCCTGGTACGAGATCTATTGATTTTTGGAAATTCGTGCACGATCCGCTTGTTGCCCAATGATCCAATTTTCTGGGGAAAAATATTGTGATATCAACATAAATATTTTATTTCTACATAAAGAAAATTTTCTATATTCTCATATATAATATTTAAATTTTATATTTATTTATCTAATTTTTAATTTTTAAATCAAATTAAAAATATATTTTTTTTAAATAAATTAGTATTACTACTATTTTAAATATGATTTCTAGCCAACAAAAAATTTAAAATAATTAAAAACTTCTCAAAATGTTTTTAGTATTTAAAAATGATAATTTATTTTATTTTTATTTAATGAATGTATTAAAAATAAAAATCAAAATGATAATTAAAAATTAAAAATTAAAATTTCATTTAAGATGATTTTTTTATTATTTTTTGAAGCAGTGTTTTAATGCAAATTTTTTTAATTTAAAAAAATTTTGTATTAAAAAGCTGCTTAAAAAACCAGTAAGAAAATAGTTTTAAACGAAACCTAAATCTTTAATCATAAGACCATTTTGAACTCAACAATTTATAATAATATGAAACCATCTCCTTCTGGAGATCAAAACAAAACTACAGCTCTTGGTAGAAAACACATAGGAAAAACAAAAAAAATTTACAGAAATGTTACCAATAATCAGCTCTGCTTAAGCCTTTGGCTGAATATGATTTCTGAGGCAATTTGGTCTATGTTTCAGATGGCTACACCAACATAATTCAGCTGCAAAAAAATTATTATTTAATATATATATATATATATATATATATATATATATATATATATATATATATATATATATATATATATATAATCAAAAGAAAAGCAGGATATATACAAGCAAAAGGAGTAATTCAAATTATTTTAAAATGCGTAAGATGCTGATGATCAAATGTAGGGACAGTTTGATTTGAAGTAAAATATTAGCATTTGCTTGAATGAAAAATATTGCAGAATAAAATATCTAAATATGGTGTAAAGAATTTTATTTTATTTTAAAGGAAATTTATCTCGCTCTATTTTAAGCAAAAATGGTTTTCACCACAATCAAGAAACATTGTGGTCATCCGCCACTTGCCACCGGCCACCCCCGGTATCGACCACCCAGCCATCGCTAGCCAAGGGCGGAATCAAGCTTAATTTTCAGGGTGCAAACTTATAAGACAACTATAGAAATTATATATATATATATATATATATATATATATATATATATATGACTAATGATTATTTGTACTTGAATACATAATACATTTTAAAAATATCATCAACATCTTATATAATGATACTTATTCTTAAAAAAAAAAATAAGTATTTGGTTCATCGTTCCCTAACAATAACAACTCTACACAATGTGTTTAATTATGATGGGAGTAATTTTCTAAAGACCATAGTATTTTAAAACTTTTAGGGGGTCAATTGCCTGAAGATCATAACATTTTTATTTTTTTTTTGTTGGGGTGGGGGGGAGGGCAATTGCTTAAATATTTCTATAATAAAGAGTAAACAAAAATTGGAGGAGGATAAATTACCTAAAAATCCATGTAATAAATAAACTTTTAATTTTTTTAGGTGGGCAATTGCCCCGAGGGCAATTAAGGGTTCTGCCCCTATCACCGGCCACCCAACTCAGGCACCCACTGCTGAGGACCTACTGCCACCTCTTGCCATGGGCCCACTGCCACCGACAAACGCTAACCACCCACCGGTAGCCACCACCACCACCACCAACATTGCTAATGACCCGTTGTCTTTGGCCTCCAACTCCATCATCATCGAACACCGATTCTTTAAACTTTACATTGCATTCATTTTACTTCGCACTAAATAATTAAAAAAAATCTCATGCATTACTCTTACACTAATACAAAAAACTTCAAAGTATTCATTTAATTACTCATACACTAATCTAAGTAGGAGGAAGTTTGAACTCCTTCAAAATATAGTTAACTGTAATCGGCTTCGTTCGGGATAGCTTTCTTGCTACTTCTTAAAACAACTTTCTAGCTATTACAATGATGGAGGAGGGGCTTTATAAAAATTGATCGTCCTCATTGTACAAATCAATGTTCAAGATTTCTAAATCATCATAAAACAGGGAAAAAGACTAAGGGATGAAGAGGAAAATCTTGAAAAAGTCATTCTTACATACTGTATAATTTACCATTCTATCAACCCTCAATCCATCGTAAAAACTTCTGTACATTTCTTCAGAAAACAAACTGATACATCAAGCTTTCAGATCGTTCTTCTCTTCTGATTCAAATTCTCTAACTCTAGCAATCTGACCTTCATATTTTACTAACAATTCATACCTGCAACTCTTGTAGAAGCAGCAGCTGATGATAATATCTAGTACACTGAGAATGGAGTACATATAAATTATTGTGAAAGCCTCAAACATAAGAGACAGATCAAATATTCCATGTTGGTTATATATCCTCATCACTCTAATCTGAAATAGAGCTTCTGTTGCAGCCATGACCAAATTTGAACAGAATGCCAGAGATAAAGCAACTGCAGCTCTTCCTCTGATTAGCACACAAGCTTTCAGAACTGCTGTGTAGCCACTACAGTTCTCCATTGCTGAAACTATGCTTGCAAGATTGCAAATCACTAATACATTTGCGACGACTGTTGAGTATAGTATGGTGGCAAGCCCTGATAGCATTAGAACTGAAGTTCTAGAGGTGAGGCCGAGTTCACCGACGGCGAAGAATGCTATTAAGAACATTGAGAAGATAGCTACGTTAGCAGAGAGAATGATGAAGATGGTGAAGAGATGTGTGAGTAGAAGAGGAGGGTAAAGATGGAGGATTGAGGAGAGGGAAGGTAAGGCATGGCGGTATCGAGGGAATTCGCGGGCGGCGAATATGATGGATGCTTTGGATAGAGTAAAGAAGGTGAGTGTGAAGGGGAGAGTGAGGAGGAAGGAGAGGATTGTTTGTGAGAGCTTGAGGCAGAGAATGTCAAAGAGGTGAGAATTGAGAGGGAAGCTTGCTGCTTCAAAGAGCGAGCGAAGGCGGTGAGAGATGGAAGTAAGGTGAGTTGATGATGATGAAGAAGAAGAAGAAGTGGGGGAATATAAAGGAATAAGAGATGTGGAGAGGAGAGTGGCAGCAGAGGCAGGGAAGATGAGAATTGTTGCAAGGGAGGCAAAGGTCTGGTAGTTGCAGAAGTAGGAATGAATTGAGCTTCTTATGATCTTGATTGCCTTTTCCATGGCTGTGGAGAGATCTGGAGAAGATGGGAAGAAGATTTGATTCAAAGTGAAGGGAAAGATTGAGGTCTCTAATGCTTTATATTGCTATGTTTTAGGAGTCTGTGGGGTTCTTGGATTTGGTTATGTGGAAGTTTTAGGATGTGGGAGTTAGGTAAATGATAGGCCAACTACTGCTGAGCCAACAAACCTAAAAATTAGACTTGAAGGCAATTTTTACCATTAAAGTTTTTGTACAGTCATGATTTATTTTTTAATATTATTCATTTTGTTGTGCTCTTTGATACCATTAATTATTATATGCGGATGCCGAATATAGTTCAGAGATCAATTAGAATGCGTCATGTCACATCTTCAATCGGTACCACAGCTCAGTATAGTTCAGTACCGCTGACGTGGTTGCATCTGATTCACATTTGAACGTAGAGCTGCTTCAGGCCTCAGCATAGAATAATTTCTCATTTCAAAACAATATAAAAATAGTTTTGTTTTGTTTTGCATGAGTTAAAGTTTTTTTTTTTTAATGGAATTTTGAGTGTTCGGAGTACAAATATGTATGTAGGATTCAAGCTTTATTTAGGACAATTTTTTTATTATTTTTAAATCAATTTTTAGTTAAAAAATTTAATTTTTTATTAAAAAATTACTTTAAAAAATAGTAAAAAAGCCACTCCAAATGAAGCCTGCAAGATCTTAACAAAAGCTTTTAAAATTTTTACCAATAATCTCAATGTAAATCCAATGATTTTGAAGCCTATTTTTGATATTTCTCTATCTATAAAAAAATCTAAATTTATTTGAAGATAATTTTGGGTGATGTAAGCATATTATTAAATACATATTCAATTGTTTATCTTTCTCTCTGTTAATTTTAATGGTTAGTGATGGAATAATGAGAGTGATAAAAATATATATATATATTTTTTAAGGGTGAGCTAGATTATTCTTTATTCTACGTTATTTATTTTAAATTATTTTTATTGACGCTCTTAACACGTCGATCACTTAAATATTTTTTAATTAAATAGTAAATATTTAAAATAAGGTAATATTAATTTTTAAATGATGTAAAAGTAAAATTATATATTTAAAATATTATTAGGATTTATAAAATTCCTATATTTTAATATACAAATTCCTAATAAAATGGATTTATAATCTTGAATTAATTTTTAAATAAATAAAATATACTATTAATCAATTATAATATATATTTTATTTATTTTAAAATAAATTAAAATGCTAAAAGTCATCTTTATTAATTTACTTATCTACACATTATCTTTGAATATGTAATTTTCAGATAAAAAAAATTCCCACAAAGTTGGAATAAAGCTAATTAAGGCTCTTTATAACTTTTGTTTTTGTAAGATAAATATGAAAGCTGAGTTTCTAAAAAAAAATAAAATAAATAAAATAGTGGTAAATTCATTTAAAAAGCCAAATTTAATGGTCAAGATTTAAAATCAGCTTGAAGTTGTGATAAATTGAAAAAAATAAAAATATTTAACAAAAAATAAAAATAAAAATATTATATATATTTATTTTTATATTTTGGAACAATTACTGAATTTTATTTAAAAAAAAGGGCTAAAAATATATATTTTGCAATAATTTTTTTAATAAAAATTGATAGATTTTATTTTGTTAATGAACAATCCTCTTAAGCTTTGCCAAAAGAGCAATTAGTTTATTTGATGAGAATAGATTTAGGAAATAAATGTGACTTTATAATTTGAGTACCAAAGTTTATGGATTATTAGTCTCAATTAGTTATTACATAATTATTTGTTCTTCATTAATTATTGGGAATTTTCAATAAGAGAAAGAAAAAATTTTAGATACAAATTATATTATTAAATATTAATATTTTCTTAGGTTATTTTTATAAACTTTAAATGTAAATGATATCATTGGATAAATCTTTTCTAACTATATGACACAAATAATGTGTCATTTTTACTAATGAGGAGTGTCACCTTAATCATTAAGAGCTAGCGGTTAGGAAAGTATCTATCAAGAAAAGAGAGCACATCTAACTTACTTACATTAAGGAAATATTAATATTTAGTAAAATGATGGACCATACAGAACATTAAAGGAGATTGATCACACATAAACATATTAATATTTATATAATTCAGCTTCAATGAAGCCTTAAGAGAGAGAGAGAGGAGGGAGAGAGAGAGGGGGAGAGAGAGAGAGAGAGAGAGAGAGAGAGAGAGTGACAAATATAATACTTTGTCTATATTGATTGTTATGAAGTTGAGAACTAAGGCTTCGTTTGAGATATTTTACTTATTGGTTTGTAAAACAGTTTTTTAGTACAAAAATTTCTAGTTCAAGAATTTTTGCACTAAAAAATTGTTTACAAAGCAGTAAGAAAGCTTTCCCAAACGTGGACTAAAAGTACATAATATGTAATTGCTATTGTGATTTATGAATGTTTATATTCTTCCTTATGTTTATGCTCAATTCTTCTTTATGTGTTATTTCTTTTTTGTAATAATAGTTGATGAGCTACTTAATTTTTCATAAGAATTCTCTTGCTTTAAGTAAAGGTGGACTATTTCTTATAGAATCTTCCTTTTGACCTACAAGAAACCTTTGATTGGATTATCATATACATTTAGCTTAGAAATTATTTTCTTAAAAGAAATAAATTATTGATATCTTCTAAACTTATTCTATGATGTTAAGGCAATGTGATTTCCCAAAAAATTATTGTAAAAAGATAATAATAATAATAATAAGGAGATAAAAAATAATTATATCATGTTTAATAAAAATTAAAAAAAAAAACATCCATATGCAAAAAATAGAAAAGAAATGGAGATAATCACAAGAAAATAACTCATAAAACAAAATGATTTACAAAATCACATGATAAAGGAGAGAGCTTTTCATCCCAATATCATATGCAACAATTATAACTGGAATATCAAAATAGCCTAAGGCTTCGTTTGAGATTGCTTTCTTATTGCTCCTTAAAGCAGCTTTCTAGTACAAAAACTAAAGTTAGTACTAGAAAGTTGCTTTAAGAAGCAGTAAGAAAATCAACAATAAAACCAAAATAAAAAACTATCCATAGACAATTTAAAAATGTCTTGCATAGATACAATGGTCAAATATACCCATGATCTATGATTTGGTCACTTCTTTTAAAATGCAACCTAATCCAAAGCTTAGCCAATTAAAGAACTTCAAATTAAAAAAAAAAAAAGGTAACATAGCAACATACATTATGACAAGTGAGAAATGGCCAACTCTTTCACCTACATAAACCAAACATGCTTTTCTAAATCATATAATCAATAATTTAGCTATAATTATCACCAAATTTAAAAGAGAGATGCAATGTTAGGTAGAACATCTTAGGGTTTTTTGTTTGTTAACACATCATTAATCCCTATTTTAATTGCTTAATGACAATGATAAACATCCAAGAATTGGAAGGTAGAGTTAGCTTATCACATCAATTTAATCAATTAAATATATTTGTTTAGGATATTAAATAGTTTCTAAATAAAATTAATAAAAAATATATATTGTAATTACTAAAGTTAGATCCATCAATAAGGAATTGCTGATAATTTAGAATTAAAAGGACACATTTGTGCTGGAAATCTACAACAAACAAATTAATTGAAAAAAAGTGATCAAATTTAAAAAATAAGTTAGGTATTTTTTTTTTTAATTTTATTTTATTTTTTTTTAATTTTATGGGAGTGCTGTCTATTAATTGGACTAGTTGGTGCACACATGCAGCATGTTCATGATAGTGAGGCCTATATATGTGATCCAAGATATTAAAAAATAAGATAAATAATATATATATATATATATATATATATATATATATATATATATATATATATATATATATATATATATATATATATATATATATATATATATTAGTAAGAAAATATAGATTGTGTTAAAAAAAAGGGTTAAAAATACTTTTAAATTATTTTTAAAAAGAATGTGTAATGGAACATTCAGTAGGATATGATTGAATGGACAAGTTTCTTTTTCAAAGGAAGAAATTTTTAAGATTAAGTTTTTAATATATAGGCTTAATATTTACTGTTTATTTCTCATGATTTAGATTAGACTTGGTAGATTCAGATTTTTTTTGTTGATATAATTTTGAGCCCAATGTGATATTTTATTTGCATATAAAAAATCATTTAAAAATATTTAGGTTATTTTATCAACAGTTTAACCCGTCTTCAAAAAATTTGATCAAAAGTACAACTCTTTCAGACGAATTAGGTGCGAGTTTTTGAAACCCACATATCTTAATTGGCAGATGAGACCGACTTAGTCCCGTTCACCCCGTAAGATTCAACTAAAGTGATTAATTATTTCTACTTTCGAAGCAAAATTACACTGCATTTAAAATTTTCATTTTGCAACAAATCAAATATTGATATATGTGATTCTTAAAAATCAATATACCTAAAATCCTTAGCAATTGAGATCTAAATCTATGAGAAATGCACATAACCTTAGCTAGCAAGACCCTCTTATTTAAATTAAAAAAAAAAGAATGTAAATTTTAATGCACAAAAAGCCTTATTCCCTCTACACCTTTTTTCTTCAACATTTCCAACTGTTTTAAGCCTTATTATAAAAGGTTGGTAAAGTGCATGTTGTCATATATTCCATTGTTAGGTGGTCAATTCATTTGGTAGAGAAAGGTATCTTCAATTTGAATGCAAGCATTTCTCTTCCTTATATATTGAGGAATTTGGCCCCTTCTAATCCTTCATTTTAGGATTTTAACTCAAGAACTTATGTCTATTCAACAATTATTTATCAATTTTTATTTTAATTTTTATTTTTTTTTATATATTGGACTATCATATAGTTCATATTTTCAATATAGTCATGGAGATAGTTAAGCATTAGGCAAGAAGATGCTATCAAATTAATTAAGGAAGGCTACAAAACAATAAATAAGAGAACTTAAAATCAAAGTGAGAAGAAAAGCACATATATTGAAGTGATTTCTCTCTAATATGAAAGTGATTTTTGTTCTTTTTGGGGTGCTTTTAAGTTCCTAGATTTATAAGTATGAAATTATTTAAGGATGATGATAGAAAAAATAAAATAAAATTATATTAAATGTGGATAGAGAGTATATTGGATCTATTGTTGTTGATTTGAAAACATTTAATATGGAAGTTTTTCTCTCTCTTGTTTTTAGGCACAATTTATTTTTTTTTTAAAGAATAATAATCTATCACTTATTTTTATTAGATGAGTTATAATACAAGTAAAAATATAAGAAAAGTGAAATATCGATCACATATATAAAGTCAGTGTAAAATAAATTAGAATATTAATCTATATGAAATTGAAAAATTTGCTCCTAATTGCACTTGCATATATTGATGTCTAAGATCTCTTTAATAAAAACTAATGAGATTATGGCTTCATTCGGGACAGCTTTATTATTACTTCTTAAAGTAGGTTTCTAGTACAAAAAAAAAAAAATTTGTACTAGAAAGCTGCTTTAAGAAGAGTAAGATAGCCGTCCCAAACAAACCCTATGAAATTAAGGTTATATTTGGGACAACTTATTTATTGCTTTATAAAACAGTTTTCTAGTATATATTTGTTTTTGGATTTAAATTTTTTGTACTAACAAGCTGCTTTAGAAAGCAGCAAGTGCCTACGTTGAGACTCTTCGATAGTCATTGGTAAAAGACTTTAAACTCGATTGAGATATTCTATCTAATGAACTATCATTAAATAAACAATTAAGTAGCTTATATAGGTTTTCAAATTCTTTTTAGGTTAAACTATATACAATACTAAAGGTAATGTATATCATTGTGAGGAGACATTCAAATGAAGATATGGCATCACTTTTAAATTGAGAAATTCTTCTCAAAACCATCTTTCTTCAATTAAAAACCCCTAAAATTCATATTGAATGTAACATGTACTTTTTGTTAATTATTGATTAAAACATCTTAGCAAGCTACAAAATAAAATAAAATATGGGCAAACTAACATGGGATCAATTATGTGTTGAACAAAATAATTTTGAAGAATAATTTTATTTTATGTTCTAATCAATCACAGATCTCAAAGTAGATTGATCAAAATCAACATGATCCCATAAGGTTGTTCAGCTACTACATGCTTTGTTGTCATGCATATATGATATAATTGCTTTAAGCATATAATAATGAGACAAATGTTTACAATAATTACATTAATTAAAAAAAAAAATTAATATTTTAAAAATAAAGTTATTGAAGCATTAATAAAATGAATATTACATGACTGAAATATGATGATGATGATAAATTATAATTATTAAATTTATTTAAGATAAATATAATATAAATTATAATTAATTAATTATAAATTATTATAATCCTAAACCCTAAACATGTTCTAATTGGGTCAACATATTCTGACCTAAATTTTCTCCAAAAGAATGTTGTAAGACAAACAAATAGGGGGTTCACATGCAAGATGGTCAATAATTATAGTGCAGGTGATATTAAATGACATAATTTAAGGTTAATTAATAGATTTAGAGTCATAAATTATTAGATCATGTGACAGTGAGCTGTTAAATAAATAAAATAATTGATAGACTCAAATATTAGAAGAGCATGTGAGTGAGCCATTAAATAAAATAATTAGTGTCAGGATCTTTGCCACATTTCTCAACAGCTATTTTTTTCTTTTTTTTTTTAATAAATATTTATAATGGACCTATTTTGATAAAGCATTATTAAACTTTCCTGCCAATGTATATAGGAATTTTACACTTTTTCAAACTTAAAAAAACAATAATTGAACTATCTAACAGCCTAATTAGTAATGTAAAAAACATGAAGGGGATGTTTAGTTGCCCAAAAAAAAAAAAAAAGAAATACAATGTAAAAAAAATACTTTGCAGCTATTTGGATGAGTGAAAAAAGAATCACCTCAATAGTGGCTGAGGCAAGTGGTGGGCGGCAACAAGTGGCAATGGAATGGTGGCCATCATCTGTGTCTCGGTCAAATTGGGCGAGAATGCTTTATCTAAAAAACGAATTAAAATCCAATACACTACATTTGTTTTACTTTATCTTTTGTATTTGATTTTCATCCAAACAAATACTAAAAAGTAAAAAAGTAATGCATTTACTATACTTTGCATTCACTTTTTTTCCAATTAAGCAGCCCCTAATATCAAATGCAAATACAATGAACTAATGCTTCATTTGGGATAATTTTCTTGCAGCTTACTATTATAAAAATTTCATAAAAGTAATGAAAAAACAGTGGCCAGAAACTCCCAATAAAAACCCTAAGGCTTTCCAAATTAAAAATAATCCACAGATATTAAGATGAAAAGAAGCAGAAATCAACTCCAAATCAAACTTCATCATCAACCAATCTTTTATGAAGAAAAAAAAAAAATGTCAATACTTCATAGATACAACAAATATAATTTACACAAGGGGAAAATCATTCAGCAAAGAGCAAACAGGCACAAAACAATCAAAATAAGCACTGAAGGTGAAATACCACTGTAGTTCATCCCCCTGACTGCAAAGCTCTGATAACTCCTAGTACAGTTAAGCTCCAAAATAATGGCGTTTGAGTTGGCAAAGACAAACAGTATGAAGATCAAGATTCAAGTGAGAACAGTAGTGGAGTGTTTTGATCGTCAGCATACTGTGATCGATCTTTAGGCGCAAGAGATGGATCATTATATGCAGTTTTCAGTTTATCAAAGAATTCATTCATTCCTGGATCATTCTGCTCGCTTCGATCTTTCTTTATTAGTGTCTACAAACAAAACAGCCGGTTGAGGGATCAGTTCCAGCTTATATTAAGCAGATACTTTCAGTATAAACTATTATTGATTCATGTCTTCCATAAGAAGGAGAGATTATTTTGTGCGGACGCCGAATACAGTTTACCATCCGGAGACCAATCAGAATGCGTCACGTCAGTAGTACCGAGCCGGGTACCGAGTCGCAGTACCAAGCAGTATGGAGCCGGGTACCGAGCAGGAGGTGACATGGCGCATTCTGATTTGTCTCTGGATGACGTTCGGCGTCCGCACAAAATAATTTATCCATAAACATAATGATAAATCCATTAGAAAAAGGTGGAATTACATACATAATATCTCAAATATGTCTACTTACAAAAGTAATAATACCAATGCTATTTTTTTTTAAACTACTGAGCTTATATATATATATATATATATATATATATATATATATATATATATATATATATATATATATATATATATATATATATATATATATATATATCACAATTAAATTATTGGGAATCAAATAAAAGTGAAATTAAAAAAATAGAGGGATGAGAGTGCTAGTTTTGTAAATAACTAAGCTTTGAGTGTTCTGCATATAATTGCCCAAAAAGAGGGCAATTGAAGATGATTCTTTAATTTAGACCATTTTAAATAAGATTCCACGAGTAAGTATGCAAGCTGACATCATGACCTTATTTGCACCTAAATGGAAGTTCAGATACTTTCTGAGAGAAGGTGGAGCTGAAGAGAGTGGTCAACTCACTCACTAAATAAAAATTTAAAAAATAGTCATTAAAATAAAGGACCCACTAGAAATGCTGGCACCATGCTAGATGTGTTTGGCAACTCCACGTGATTGTATTAATTATTATGTGCAGATTCCGGATGCCGTTCGTAGGTGAATCACAACGCATCATGTCACCCGTTTGTTGGATACTGGTGCTCGATACCGGGTGACGTGGCACGATGTGATTCGCCTCCGGGCAGTCCGGAATCTGCACAGAATAATTTCTCACTTGATTGACTCGCCAATAAGCCCACATCAATGACGAGTAGAATCGACTCGAAGTTAATTAAAATAGAAATAGTTTAATTTCTCCCAAACAAAACTAATACATAAATACGAGTAAAAGAAAATGCAAGAAGCAACTTCTTTTTGGAATTCAAATACATTAAATTGTACTGCATGAAAAAACTGTAGTTTTCAGAGAGCTAAAATAAATAATGTTTTCAAAATTCTAAAAAGTAGCCCCCACATTTTTTCCTTTTCAACAACACATCACATCGCCAAAAACTTAACTAATCTAGCTCGCCCTCAATCATCATAATTGGCCTTATTCCAAAAGTTGGCCACAAGAATCGTGAATTTTCATTCATTCCCGTTTAGTATCACTATAGGTATTAGTCATATTCTACGCAAATATTTTACTTCCTAATCCCTCCATTCAAATTTATCTGTCCTATTGATATATTTTCTACCCTCCCTTGTATATTCCCAAATCATGCAGTCATTTTTTTACAACTAATTTGTAACAACTACAACAGTCACATCTCTTTGAAGTGGAGGAATACATTGGGCTTATTATGTGATAGAAAAGTCCCTTTCAAATTTAAGAAAAAATTCTATAAGATGGTAGTGAGACCTGCAATGCTTTATGGTGCAAAATGTTGGTCATCAAAAGAGAAGCATAAAATTTTAAGTGTTGCAGAGATGAGAATGCTCAGGTGGATGAGTGGCTTTACTCTTAAAGACATGATACATAATGAGAATATACGTGAAAAGGTTGGAGTAGCTCTAGTGGAAGATAAGATTAGAGAGAGTCACCTAGATGGTTTGGTCACATAAAATGGCAGCCTTCCGATGACCCAGTTAGGAAAGTAGATGTATTAGATTTGACTTAATTAAAAAAGGTAAATGTATCCCTAAAAAGACTTGGTTAGAAAAAGTAGAAATGACATTTCTTTATTAGATTTAGATGAGAATGTGACCCTTAACATGACACAACGGAGAAAAAGGATTCATGTAATCGACCTCACATAGTGGGATAAAGGCTTGTTGTTGTTGTACAACAATCACATCTCTTTAATGCAATCATTTTTTCATCCATTTTTAATTTTGAAATAAATTAAACTAAGCATTCTCATTTAAGTCATGCTCAACTTAATTACTAATGACTATCACCCAATACTTAAATTTATATAGAACATTTACTTCCATATCACTTAGTCCTTGCACTAGCTAGCCTTCATTCCATTTGTAACAAAATAAAATTCTTCACAACTATTATTGTGTACTAGCTTACTCTCGTCTATAAAACTAAGGTGGCATTTTCATCGCACACAGTAGAAGATAGAGGTCCATGACATGAGGGTGGATGCAATAAGCCTTTAATGCTCAAGTTTAATATGAATACGCAGGAGAGCACAATTTGAAAAGGGAACAAAAAATAGTTTTGTTTAGGTCTACAAAAAATCATTGAAACTTAAAAAACTGAACCAAACCCCGAAAAACTTTATTCTTTAGGTTCAGTGAGGTTAGTTTTGTTTTGGTTTGAAACTTACATAAATCGATAAATTGGGTTTGCCTTAAAGGTTTTGGTAAACCGAGAAAACCAAACCAAACCAAGTCATGTTGATGCGGACATCCAACCGTCCATGCCTATCCGAGGAGCTGAAGATCGACGACTGAGATCACTTTGTTTTATTATAGTTTATTAAGTGTAATTTTGCAATTTCTCTTTTTTACACTCTTGTCTTATGTAAGCCCAAGGGGCAAATGTGTCTTTTAATTTCTTTTTGAGGCCTATATATAGAGGCCCCTTCTCTTGTATTAGGGATGATGGATTATTAATAAAAAAAAATTGTATTTTTCACTTGGGTTCTTTGGGAAGAGCGTTAGTGAAATCCCTATGGGAGGGAGTCGGAGTTTCCACCAGCCGCAGCCGCAGCCGCAGGATGGGTCCGGGCTCGTGGCGTGAAGTCCCCTGGAGAAGGGCAAAGCATCATCCGTCAGTCTTCGGAAGAGTCCGAGGCTCGCGGTTCTTGTCTTCTCTCTTGTGATTTTTATCTTTCGCTTTATCTTTGTTTTGATTTCTTCCTTCTTATCCCTTCCCGTCATCGTTTTCATCTTCTTCCTCCTCCATCAACCTCACGGACCAAACATCCATAACAAGCTCCAACAAAATTTCCCCATAGCCGCCGGCCACCTTCCCCCATTAGTTCCTCCACCGCCGGCCACCCTTGTTTGTCTCCATGAATGAGGAGTCAATACCACCATAATGCTTACCTAAAGAGTTCAAATAATTTAGGAAATTATTTTCATCATTTGAAATTCAAATTATGAATTTCAAATATTTTCCTAAATTAAAAAGCTATTTTAGGAAAGTATTGAGTCTCATTCATGATATAATTCAAACTTAATTTGGGTGATTTAATTTTGGGTGGTTTTTAAAAATTCAAATTCCACTAATTTGAAATTTGAATTCTTTCCTAATTTATCATTCAATTTTGGAAAGTTACTAAATGAATTTTATTTGAATTTCAAATTCAAATAGGGTTTACTTATTTCTTTCCTAAACTCCACCCCCAAATTGAGTAATCCCAATTAAATGCATTAAAACCCTCTTTCCCTATGGATACAGCCGGCCCCCCATCCCCCTTGGCTTACATTCCTTAATTGTTTCCTAATCCCCATCCTTACTTTAAGGAAACAATTCCAATTCCACCTAATTTCAGCCTAGCCGAATTTTCTACAGGGCCAAATTTTAAATCCTTTCCCAAAACCTGACTTGGAATTAGGAAACAATTCCACCTCCTTAATTCCGGCTCAGTTAATGATTTTTTTTTTCCTTTTTTTTTTCTGGAATTAATTCCCCACCGCCTCTCTTGCCCCCACAGCCTTCCTCCTCTCTCATAACTGTTCCAGACAAAATTTCTAGTGCAGAAGCTGTAGCTCGGCAGTTACTATCAGCCTTCCCATCTCCAATAAGGCTTGACTCCTCCCCCAATTTTCTCTACATCCTATTCTACTAAAAATCTGGAGGTTCACCTCAGATTTTTGTAAGAAATTCCTTCTTTCCCGAGAAAGCTCCCCAAGTCAAGAGTTCTGAGTTGAATTGCCCCTCTTGGGTTACTTCTCTTCCCACTTTCTCTCTTCCCAATCAACGCCTCACTAGAGTATTGAAACCCATCCTCTCTCCCAAACTCTATTTCTCTTTCAAGAAAGAAATCGAATTTCTTCTCAGATTTTGTGGGGAAAGTGCTAGAATTCCTATCAGATTTTGTAAGAAAAAATCTGAAATAAATTGTTTCAGATTTTTGGGACGATTTGCTCTTCAAGACGATTAGAAAAATCCCGTTTCCGTTCTACATCAAATGTTATGCATAATATATTTTGAGCCATCTAATAAAACATAAAAGTGGATCATTGTTGAGTAGGGCATGCCTTGGACGCTAGAAATTATTAGTCAGTGGTGGGGTTAGTTGAGGATCAAAAGCAACCATCAATGTGGCTGATCACCAGCACATGGAAGGCATGCTTCATTAGCTTCCTAACTGGTCATCTGAGTAGAAAACCTTTGACTTTAATTTAACTTTGATGGTCAAAATCCCCGTTTAGCTTCAGTTTACCACCAATCAGTCCTAAGCCCATTTATGTGGTTCAAAGTCTCTAAAATGAGCCAGACCTTCATGACAGATTTAATATTTCCTCATATTAACCTCATTCAGCATCTTCAGTTGGTCAAAACCTAAGCATAGTTGACTACGGCAAGTCCTAGTTGACCTCCATTGTCTTGGACACCTCAATGGCTCAATTACAAATTAATTCGATTGGAATAGCCTAAGCATCAATTGATTTGACCCCATAACTTTGATTAGTACCCAAATGACTCAAACAGTATGATCAAGGTAAAGCCCAATTGCAAACTTATGGCTCTTGTTCAGCTTGGGATTCATTGGACAAATCTAAATTGAAGTTGAAACACTTTGGGCTAGTACTGCTTAATGTTTGCCACATATTTGTATAATTATATCATTTAGATAATATTAAATAATTTTAATAATAATTATATCATCCAGAACTCAAATGAAAAGTGTTCCTTCACCAAATTCTATCCAAAGAAACAACATAGTTGACCGTAGGATCAACTTAGTTCAAATTTTGTGAGCTGAGAGATTAAATTGAAACCCTAAAAAAATTTAGGACCAAAATGGGCACATTTAGAAAGTCTAGGGGCTATTTATCATTAGCTCTATTTGGCTCATTTGCAACATTAGCAACTAGTTAACTAAAATTATAAGGGATTTTTCCATACATAACACTTAAAACATTTCAAAATACATATTTAACACTCAAAATGTTATATTTACTAATATACCACTCAAATAACATTTCTAAAGTTTCAAATACCACTCCGTTAACATTGCCTTAAAACCCCTATTTGCGATCCCGTTCCTACTCCTGCGCGTGCCTGTTCCCGAGCATTCTGCCTCCCGCGCTCAGCGTCTTGATCTTCTGGTTTTGTTCTGTTCCTGATCTCCGACGAGCGATCGTCTGTAGCGAAGGTAATGTTACCTGTTCCGACGACAGACCATCACCTCTTCTTCGTTATTCTAAGTTAGACCATGGCAGCTTGTTTGTTTTTCTGAGTTAGACCATCTCCTTCCGCCATTGGCTATAGTAGGAAAAAAAAGGTTGATAGGAATGCTTACTCATATGGTTGCTTTGATTAAGCGATAGTACAAAAAAAAAATTGTTGAATCATACGGTTCTAAATCCCGGGCTCACATTCCAGTTCCCTTCAATAGTTTGAATCCCGGGCTCACATTCCAGTTCTGAATCATACATCTGTTGAATCATATGATTAAGACTACCAACAACAATAAAAATTAGGGAACTAAAACTGATTATGACTTCATTTTACTGTACTCAAATGAAAACTAAAAAACTGTAGGCATTGAATCAGTCGGCTGAGAAAAAAAAAAGCCATCCACAATTCTTACAAAACTAAAAGCTCTATTTGCGAATAGACAAGACCAAAAAAATGAGGCGAAGCACTTCGGTGATGGGGCGAAGCAGTTCGGTGAGGAAATACATTGCCGAGAAATATGCAGAAGTCTCGAAGACCAAAAAGAGACGTTGAAGATCTAAACGAAGAAGAAAATACCTTGTCGAGAAAAATGAGATTCGACCGGGTGAGGGCGAAGCTGTTCGGTGTGGGGGCAAAGCACGGTGAGGACGAAGCAGTTCAGTGAGGCTTATTTAACGGGACCAAACGGAGTGTTATATTTGATGTGTGGTAGGGCTTTTAGGTGGTAAAATAGTAAAAAGTTAAGTTTGGGTGTGAAATGGGTAAATAGAAGTGTTTTAAGTGTTATGTATGTAAAAATCCCAAATTATAAATATGCAACGAACAAATCTTAAACATTGAAAGTATGAGAAATTGGATGACTGACCATACCCATTTCAAAAAGAGAATCCCGGTAATACACCAGTCATGCAATGCATGGGTACCAAAAATCTGATGCAGAAAGGCGCACATGACCATTTAATAAGAAAAAGTGCAATAATTATATAAAACAAGACTGGCTAACTAGCGCATTGACGTCAATTTCTACACAAAATAAAAAAGTATAATATTTACGGATTCGATTCCAAATAAATAGAACCATCAGAAAATTCATTAAGCTTCAAAATTTTAGACGTGCCCAAATGGTGTGTGAAACTTTAATTCATGAAAGTTCAGCTTCTTTGTGGTTCATCAGCCATATTCTAAAAAAAATTCAAATTTTTAAATAATTTTATTTTACCCACTAAACTTAATTCTTTGCATGCTTCCTGCAAATATACTCAAGCATTAATAAAAAAGTGAACTTCAATACAAACTTTTTTAAAAACCGAAGAACTCCATTTAATCCAAGGAAACACAGGTTGATTTGCATTAATAGTTGTAGGTACATCCAGGAACATAAATAAAATAAATTACCTCAGCTGAAAAAGTCTGGAAGACGGGTTCGAACCGTTTTCGGCAATAACCATGAAATAAAAGTGTAACCACAGGAAGAGGCAAAAGCAAACTTGAAGCAAGCGGAAGCTTCTTCAAACTAAATATCCCAAAGGCCATGGCCTGCATAAGTACTAGAGAGAATATAGTTGAATTGTGCACTATAGGCCAAAACTGTCCGCCAGTTTCATACTTCGGTAAATACACATTTAATAGCTGCACAAGCACAGGGTAGAAAATCACATTAGGAGGGTGTATTTTAGTAATTTCTCTAGCATATAAATGGAAACGCATTGACACACTAACATATGTTGCAGAAATATATAAAATTTGCATGTAGCATTCATAGAAATTCTCTCTCATACTTGCTTTTTATTTTGAATGGTTAGAAAATTTTCATCAACTAGACATCATTATTGGGGGAACACAATTGAGGATCTATTCAATAAAAGACAAAAGATGATGAATATTATCAGAGGATGCATTCATTTATTTGTCAGAGGTAATTTGAACCTCTGACCTACTCGTTGGAGATCAAAGTCAATACCAGTTAATGGTAGGCCAATGATCGGATCATGCAAATTTTTTTCCAAAGAATTTGAACATGTTGCCTCTCTTTGAAGATCAAAGGCAACTTTGCTATCAATTCCAAGTGATTGATGGTCGCATTATAATGCTATTCCAAGTTAGGAATATTACGGGAACTTAGAAACAGCTAGTGCAATGAACAAATTATGGTGAATTAACAGTGATTAAATTAGAACTTAATTTGACAATAAATCTTTCAGAATAAAGAACGGCCTTACCTGATTTCGATAGATGATATACCCAATGCAGAAGAAAATCAATATAAATGGAAGAATCAATGGAGATAACAAGAAGTAAATGAGCCCAATAAGTAGAAATAGCAGGATTCTGGGAATTTCGCTGTGATAGGTCATGGAGGGCGCTTGCAGTTCATTGTCAAAGCATCCAGAACAACCACCTATCCAATCACCAAGAAGAGCGATCACACGTGTGAGTTCTTTTGATAAACTAGTCCAGGATGTCACAACATAGGCTATATAAAAGGAGGCCTACATAACAAAAACAAAGAAAAAAAATATTAGTATCCTTCAAACTTATTGTTTAGCCTAACGGCTGCAAATATTAGCTGGTCAATTATAGCACAAGACACTTAATCAACAATTGTTCCTTTGCCATCATGTTGGAACTTGGTTTCCAATAGACGATTGGATGGCATGCTTGAAGAATGACTCAATAGCTGTTTGAAGAATATCACTTAAGTAGAATGAATCAACTTACTGCAGAAGGGAGAATGTTGGTTTGATTGATGCAAATGTTGGTCAGTACACAAGCAACAAGTGCTATGATGCTAAAATAAGTAATGCCAAACATCCAAGAAAAGACTTAAATGACCTTTAACAAAAGAGAACATAAACCTATGGGCTCCAAAAATTCGTGGCTCAGCTCTAATGAGAGAGTTTTATATTTTTCAAGTTAAATTTTTAGAATGCAAATTATGTTGACCTGGAGATTTTTCCCATTTTGTAAGAGCTGTAGGGTCCCCATATGCACAGGCTTCTATGGTTAATCACTACATCTAGTAATGTGAGAGAATTTTTTATTAAGACTAATCAGTGAAAGCTAAATGTTTAGCTTATAGTAGCAACAATTTGATTTAAGATTGAAACATTTATCCCTTCAACTTGAAAAGCAGATAGTGGGAGGATGACAATGAACCCAATCAAGATCTCATAATTCCACCGTCCCGAATTATCATGATATTGTAATGATATTCTCATATAATTCCTCGTCTCTAGTGCGTCTAAAAATTTGTGCCAACTTGCCTATAAGCAAATTTTGTGTTTTCAACTTCATGTGATAACTCAGGCAATATGAGTATCTTTTCCAATTAATTTCAATGCTATGAATGCGTTGACACAATCCATTTTGTGAATAGGCGACATCTTGTACAACGTCTGTTTACCTCTGTATAATACCCAATGGAAGTAAAAATGAAATCATACCTCTGCTATAAATCTTCTGCCAAATCCCTGATATCCTGCTGGCTGAAACTTCGGACTGCCGAACCATTCAAATCCCGCAAATCCAGCCGACGTTCGCGTCGCTTCTCCGTGTTTCCTGCCCAAATCCCGTTCCAGCTGGATGCTCCTCTCGTCTTTAAAAGCCAGATGAAACGAGGCTTCAGCTCTACACATACGACTGCTTCCACACTCGTTTCCCTCCGTCTCTGCTTCGCGCTTCCAGCAACCCGACGCTAGAGCTGCAGAATCCCTTCCATTCCGTCGCTCCCTACTGCTCTCCACGCTCGACTCCACACGACCTCCTCTCCCACAGCAGCTGCTTCCCGATCTCCTCCCTATCTGACGCCTCCTCCGGCCTTAGACCAAGTCGACGCCAGCTCCTTGGTTAGCCGAACCCGACCTCTCTTCCTCCATCCCGCAGAGAGAGAGAGAGAGAGAGAGAGAGAGAGAGAGAGAGAGAGAGAGAGAGAGAGGTCTTCTCCTACCTGAAGCCGAATCCAGCTCTCAGCCGACCACCCCTCTCTTGCCCGAAGCCTTCCCACGACCAAACCGAGCTCTTCCTTCCCGATTCCTCCCTCTCTGCCTTGGCCGAACTCTCCTACCAGAGAGCCCCTTAGGTATAGGATAATTTCTTCTTATTATTATTATTATTTGAAATTAATTATAATTAATTTATAATTAATTTCAAATTAAAACTTACTTAATCTATAATTAATTTTAAAATGAAATATAATTAGTTATAAATAAATATAACTAATTATAATTATTTTATAATTAATTATAATTTAATTTAATTAATTTATAATTAATTTTAAATTAAAAAAAATTGATTATATATTAAATATAATTAATTATATATATATTTTTAAAAAATTAATTATAAATTAAACCTCATTAAATTGGTAATTAATTTTAAATTAAATATAATTAGTTGTATCTACAACTAATTATATTTAATTTATCATTAGTTATAAATTAATATGCTCCTCCCTTCCCTCGATCCGCGCCTGACGACCGCCAAGGTATAACTCTCTAACCCTAAAACTCCGAGAACTCATTTCAACGCATGCACCGAGACAAAACGACCACCTATGCACGCTTTTCTTAGCGTGGTGGGAGGGAGTGCGTCCCGACGCTTGCGACGAAGCGAATAATCACCAAAATTCCTTCTTCAAAGCTCGTATCGCCTTGGAAACCCCGCCTATGCACGCTTTTCTTAGCGTGGTGGGAAGGGATCCCGGCGCGATACGCACGACGAAGCGGGGATACCCGTAAGTACCCGCTTGCGGGGAAATAACTGCTTTGCTTACAAGATATTTTCAAAAATAAAAACATACTTTTTTTACAAAAGAAATACCCATGCACGCTTTTCTTAGCGTGGTGGGGGATCGAAAAATTACACGGCCGCGGTGTCCTCGAAAGAGGGCATCTACCATGCACGCTTTTCTTAGCGTGGTGGGAAAGGCCCAGTTTTCCGTAGTTTTCCCCTAAACGGGGGAGACGCCGGAAGGCTGCCGAAATTTCGGGTGAAAATGTTGCTACACTCGGACCTTTTTGAACTCGAAGAAAATAAAGGTTTGGACACATTTGAACGACCAAGGACTTGGGACTATGCTCAGAACTCAAATCAAATGAACTTAACTTGGCGTAATTTAAAACAAAATCAAGCTCAAGCAAGTAATGTTGTAAGGAATGAGAACTTGGTTCAAACTTCATCAAATGTGAACTTGAAAGGCAATATAAGCTTGGACTTGAAACTAGAGAACTTGATTGAACTCATATTGAATCCGGACTTGAACAATAAAGACCACAGGGGACATTGATTTGGACTCAAGCCAGAACTTGTATTTGGACATAAAGCAAATGATTAACAAACAATTGAATCTAAGTGAAATAAGTTTAAACTTGGACTTGATTGGAATGTCAAGTGAGCTTTGATATTGAACTCAAGCTTGTGAATAAAGAACTTGACTCAAATTCGACTTGAGTAGTTGAACTCAAGTAAAGACTTGAATCAAACTCAACCAAGAAGAGTTTGATTTGAGCATGGACATGAACTCAAGTTGAACTCGAACTATACAACATCAAGAAGAGCTTGGACTGAACAAGACTATAGCAAAACTTGAACTTCTACTCAAACTTGAGCTAGAGCTCAAATTCAAATGATTGCTAATGAACATTTTCAACCATACCCACAAGCAAATGAATGAAATTATAACGAATGACGAGAGCACCCAATGTGTCATATACATAACTTGAGGATAATATCTATGGAAATCTTACAAGCTCTACTCATTCATGGGTAACAATGAAAGCTCCAACAATTGATCTCTTTTGAGATGATTACAACACACGAGCATTGAAAATCTTCAAGAACACATATACCGGCTCAAAAGCAAATAAAGATTTATAGTGTTTTTGGATGTCAAGTTGAATAAGGTTAACGAAGAGCAAGAAAAGCAAATGAATTTTAAGCACCACGAAGAAAGAAGGAATTTTAGATGAATACACAAACATCAAAATTCAATGTGACACATAATCCTTCCACAATCGATCTCAGTCCACATGCAAGCAAATATAGGAGATTCCTCTAATCAACATACAAAGAAACAATGGATGCAAGTATCTGCAAATGTAAGGCAGGAGATTAGTTAGTGCACTATCATCTACCTGTATGAATCAACAAATAGTGCACGACTGTCTACTTGTACGAAGCAGCAAGCAATTCTATTCAGAAGCTGCTACGCCACCGGATCCGCAACACTCGTACTAGCGGACAGAAGACGTCTATTCCAAGAATACCCCCGCACGTGCACTGTAATTTGTATACACATAGGTACACTAAAAAGGGGTAAAATACAATCCTAAACCCGCAAGGGCCCCGGCGAGCGTGTTATTGGTACACACGTGACGTCTAGGGATGCTGCGCGGGCTGACAAGTAGATTCTTGTTCGAACCCGATCCTTCTATACAGATCAATAGGAGTCGACAAGGTTCGAACTTTCAAATAAATACACGGTTGAGAGGACCAGTATATTCGTTTTAATACATTCATATCAGGCCTCCAAAGCCTTTAATCAAAAGAATTCACTTACAAGGGCAAAAAGCCTACGAAACCCGATCCTCTGTCGACAGCCCGATAGAGTTGACAAGGTTCAATCCATAAAGTGAAAATGGCTCCGAACACCCCGATGATGGCCGTGTTGAATGCAGATCTCAACCGGAGGGGTTCCCAATCAAATATCTTCCAAATATCCAAAGTCCATACCAAGTACTCAAAATTCCACCCAAAATCCACAAAATCCAAAAACTCCACAAAAATCCCAAAAGTCCAAAAATATTTAAAATTGAAATTATTCATCCCAACGCTTAAAGCAAAATCCATCCACCCTCCGCAACAGTTTGTCGGGGTGGACAAATTCGAATAAACTCTAGCTCACAAAGAGCCAAATGCCTAGTCAAAAATATCACTAGGATCCATTCTCAAACAATCTCTTGCCATTAAGGGCGTGGTACGTGTCCTCTAACCGGCAGTTTCGCCGCCAAATGACACTGCAGGTAAACGGTTATGACCCGGGGCCCTCTGAACCGAGTGGTTTTGCCGCCAAATGGCACCACAGATAGCGGTTATGGCCAGAGACAATACGCTCCTTAATGGCGTTAAATCCTTGAGATATGAATCGATAGGATATAATTGACAGGGCACAAAGCCCTCTGTAAGCTAAGGTGGATTCAAATTTGTCCCCTTAGACAAACATCCAACCTAGGTCTATAAGGTCCCCTTGGACGAAGCAACCCATGGCTGCCGACAAGGATCCTTCTGTCAGGTTGGGTCGACTATCTCCTCTGACTAAGTAGACCAGGGACCACGATGGCCCGGGACGACGGAACCATGGGATCTTGATCGGGTCCATCATCCATTCCCCCACCATCAGCTTTAAATGCAGGATGGTGAAATTTTTACTTTAAATATAAAATCTTCAAATTCCTAACTACTTTCCGAAATTCTCAAATTCTTCAACTATCCCAAATTCATGCTGCTACTATATGCCAGATAACATGTATTCTATACGTATCTGATTGACGACTAGCCTTAATCGAAAGTTCTCTCTCGTGATCGAGAGGGGTAATTAACTATAGGGGCTTGCGCCTATAGGAAACCAGAACTCAGATCATAAAGTCCTCACAAAATGAGGGCGAAATCTATGGGTAGTGTCTTATCTACAAACCCATCTGCCTTCCAAAATTTACCTCGGAACTTAGTTCGTTAAAACTCCCTCGCCGAAAAAAGAAAAGCGAGTGGAGGTCGGGGCTGAATTTTCGGAGCCCACAACGTCAAGTCCGTAGTTTATCCTTTTTTCATCATGTGGCTATTTGGCGATATGATATGTCATTTATGGGTATTTTTGACATCATTGTGTTTGTTCTGTAAAACGAGCAATAATTGAGTGGTTCTACACGATGCTACGTCTGTTGAGTTCAATCGAATTGAGCGCGAGAGACAATTTTTTGATAATTTCAATGCTCTAAGCAATTTGGCCAATCTATGCCATGAGAGGGCAATGTTCAAGTGACTCTTCTCCGACAACATGTCTATTGTTCACCATTCTCATCGCGCTCGATTGAATCAATTGCAGGGTTCTTTGGTAATTTCAAAATTCTAGACGCATCAACATAATTCGTTTTGCACACGGGTGATGTTTCAAGGACTTCGATTTAGGGTTGTCAAAAGCGGGTTTCGGGTCAGGTTTGGGTCAAACCCGACATTTTTTAACACAACCCGAACCAGACCAGCTTTTGCAAACGGGTCGATTTTTTAGACCCGAACTCGACCCGCTTTTCTTAGCATGGCTGGGACAACTTTTAAGTACCCGTACGCAGCTATGTACCTGCAGGGAAACAACTGCTTTTCTTGTAACAGGTACTGAAGACCCATACACGCCTTTCTCTGGCGTGGTGGGGAACAAAGATTTTACGGCCGCGGTGTCCTCGTCCGAGGGCACCTACCGTGCAAGCTTTTCTCTAGCGTGGCGGGAGGCCCAGTTTTTCGTAGTTTTCCCCTAAACGGGGAAGACGCTGGGAGGCTGCCGAAATTTCAGGTGAACATATGACTGCGCTCGGACCTGACTTGGACTCAAATGAATACGAACTGGTGGACTTGAGCATGAACTACAAGGACTTGTATTTGAACATAACTCAAATGATTAATCAAGACCTAAACCAAATAAAATAAGTTCAAGTTTGAACCAGAATTAAATATCAAGTGAACATGAAATTGAACTTGCAAGGACTTCAGAAGATCTTGAACAAGCACTTGAACTCCTGCGGGTTGCTATAAGAGATTTGTCGTGCATATAACACCCAACGCAAGTAGTAATACTTGATATGATACTTGTAGATAACAACAGTGGATATATTGTAGGTACAACGAACCACTGTGGGCACAAGTACATATATCACCTACAACAATAGTAATTGATATTTGCAAGTACGTCGGGTATGAAGACAACTCGATGTACAGAAAAGGGTATTTCCCGGCAGAATGGAAGAGATGTTTGAACAAATTCGAATTAAATTTCCTGGTGTTCCAAAATTTCTTCTTGATCCTATACTTAGGAAGAAAACAACTCTGATATCCACAAACACCGGAAATAACAAGTCTACTATACTAAAGATCCTAAAAGTTCTTTCCAAAGCAGCGGTCATTGATTTCAAAGTCCAGAAGAACCTTCCGACGAATGAGAAAAGGGAGTGTATCAAAACAATGAAATATCACGTGGGATTCAGGTGACAATGCTACGATTCACCTATATCTAAAAGAAGGAGATTCGTTAGTGCACTACAATCTACATGAAAAAAAAATAAGTAGTGCACGACAGTCTACATGTACAAAGCAGCAAACAACTCAATCTAGAAGTTGCTATAACACGCCACCGGATCCACAACATTCATACAAGCGGACATAAGGCGTTTATAAATATTACAAAATACCCCCGCACATGAATCATAATTTGTATACACATAGGTACACAATGGGTAAATGCAATTATAAACCCGCATAGGCCCCAGCGAGTATGTCGTAGGAACACATGTGACGTCTAGGGATACTGCACAGGTCAATAAACTTGAATTTGATCCTCCTAAGTAGGTAGATAGGAGTCGACAAGGTTCAACAAATAACTACAAAATACCCCCAAACACCTGCATGGGTCTTGGCGAGCGTGTTATTGGTACACACGTGACATCTAGGGATGTTGCGCGGATTGATAAATGAATTCAAATTCGAACCCAATCCTTCTATACGGATCAATAGGAGTCGACAGGGTTTGAATCATCAAACAAATATACGATTACGATGATCGGTATATTTGTCTTAATACATTCATATTAAACCTTCAAGGCCTATAACAATGATAATTGACTAATAAAGGCACAAAGCCTATGACGAACCCGATCCTCTGTCAACAAATTGGCAGAGTCGACAATGTTTAATCAAAAAATGGAAATGATCCGAGACACCCCGATGATGGCCGTGTTGAATGCAGATCTCAACCGGAGGGTTAATTTCAAATATTTCAAAATGCCCTCAAGCTCCTACAATATTTAAATATTTTCAAGTGATCTCAAAGTCACCCTAATGATGGCCGTGTTGAATGCAAATCTCAATCGGAGGGGTTCACAAATACTTTCAAATTCCATCCAAATGCTCGAAAATCCAAACTCCAAGAAAAATTCCATAAATCTAGATATTTAAAATGAAATTTAACCATGAAACACGTAAAGCAAAATCCATCCACCCTCCGTAACAGTTGACCGAGGTGGACAAAATGAAAACTACTTCAGCTTATAAAGAGCCAAATGCTTAGTCGAAAATATCACTATGATCCATTCTCAAACAATCTCCTGCCAGTAAAGACGTGGTACGTATCCTCTAACAGGCGATTTTGATCGCCAAATGATACCGCGGGATAAACGGTTATGACCCGGGGCCCTCTGAACCAAGTGGTTTTGCCGCCAAATGTCACCACGAAATACCGGTTATGGCCAAAGCCAATACGTTTCTTAATGACATCAAATCCTTGAGATATGAATCAATAAGATATGATCGATAGGGCATAAAGCCCTCTGTTAGCTAAGGTGGATTCAAATTTGTCCCCTTAAACAAATACTCACCCCAGTTCTACAAGGTCCCCTTGTACGAAGCAACCCATGGCTGCCGACAAGGATCCTTCTGTCAGGTTGGGTCAACTACCTCCTCTGACTAAGTAGACCCGGGACCATGATGGCCCGAGATGACGGAACCATGGGATCTTGATCGGGTCTATCATCCATTCCTCCACCATCCGCTTTAAGTACAATATTCTGAAAATTTCTATTTTAAATATCAAAACTTTTAACCCTTCAAACTTCCAATTCTCAAGCCCATGCTGCTATTATACACTTGATACTAAGTATCTTCGGATATAACGTATCTGATTGACGACTAGCCTTAATCGAAAATTCTCTCTCGTGATTGAGATGGGTAATTAACTATAGGGGCTTGCGCCTATAGAAAACCAGAACTCAGATAATAAAGTCCTAGCAAAATGAGGGCGAAATCTCTGGGTAGTGTCTTATCTACAAACCCATATGCTTTCCAAAATTTACCCCGGAACTAAATTCGTTAAAACTCTCCCGAAAAAAAAAACAAACAGTGCGGGCGGAGGCCGGGGCCGAATTTTCGAAGCCCACAAATGTAAAGTCGCTTTACCTATGGAGTAAAAGGCAGTCACACCAAGTAAATTCAGCCTTAAATATATCTTGAACATGCATAATCTTATTGACTGAATACAGGGCCTATAGATAGGCAGACGAGAACAAAATGGAAGATTATAAAATAGAAAACATTCTTAATTATGAGAATATATTAAGTTAATAACTTTTTAATCGGCTACTTTACCAAGCTATCTGTCCAACCTTAGAACTTTCCCACAATAATCTATATTTTATTTACTTCCATGTTAACAGTAAAGCATAAAAGTGAAAAAAAAAACATCTCTCCAGGGTAATGGCAGTAAGATAAGTGTAAACAGCATAAACATTAGCAAAATTCTTGTAAACAAAACTGTGAAAAAAATATCAAAATAATTCTTTGATTAACTGTATGAGGCCATTTTAGTTCCAAACTACAAATATTCAATTTAATGCATTGACTCTTCAAATATGATCCAAAATAATTCCTTAAGATTTGAGGAGTCAACAAACTATTTGGATAATATTTGAGAAGCGAAGTGATTAAATTGTACACATTATGTAATCTACACGAATAAAGCGAACCCCAATAAATAGCCTGAAATCATTTTGGCATTTTTCTCCAAAACAAAAAAAGGAAATAAACTCACTTGAGTTGGCACGTAAACAGCTAGCCTCCAAGGAATATCCTTTGGTTCAAAGAATATTTGCAGTTGGCTTGTAACAGATCCAGTGAGAACAATTGCAAAAAAACCATTCCATATCGTAAACCAAAGCACTTTACTGCATGCACTCTTCTCAATCCCACTAAGGGAGATATTTCCTTGCATTGTGGAGAAAATCTTCATGATTGGAGGCACAATGGAAAAAAATATCTGAAGAATGAGACTAGGAAGATATCCTGTTATTACTTGACTAACAACAGATCTGCAATGTTTAAAGTGGCAAGGATTAAGTTTGGCAAACAAATAAACACTTGAAAGTTTGACATTAGGATCTTAATAGGAATATTCATTCATTGGCTAGACGAAGCTCAATACGAAAGTCTAAGCATAATAAAAATATAACAAAAAATATGACAATGAATAATTCAAATTTTTAATAGTCTGTTTGAGATGCAGGAAAAAAAAATAAAACTGTACTTTTATATGGAATAAATGGTCCTGCAGGCTTATCTCTATATCTTCAGGTGCTCGTGAAATATGAATCTCATAACCTCTCTAAGCCAAATGTTAATATTTAAAAGCTTCTTGTTTCGAGCCAGGAACAAAAATCTACTTGTTCAACAAGATTCCAGAACCCTATGTTTCTGTCCCTTGGTCGATTTTAACAAACAGATGCCCAAAATCTATTCTTGCATGCAATCCTTTTTTGACAGTTGCAAACAACTCAAAGAGAATCTCACCAAATAGACGCAATAAAAATATGTGATGCAGCAAGGGAACCTGGTTGCAGGCAAAGTTAAAGTCATGGGAATAATTAACTTCAAAGATAACGTGCTCTTTTTGAAGAAGAGGACAAGAGTTTGAATTCTCTGAAGAGGGCTATAATTTTTCAAGGACAGATTTTATAGCAGCATATAAAGTATCCTTGTAATATCCCAAAACCGGCTGGTCGTAATAGTGAAGATGAAGAAGAGCAAAAAGACGAAGGTGTGAAGGAGAGTAACTGTCGATTAGTGTCGCGAGGAAACGGAATTTGGTCCTTGTGCAAGAAGACAAGGGAGCCGCTCCATCACTTGGTATTGTTGCCGGCTTCATCGGTTAGAGACGGAGGAGAAGGGATTTCATCTAATAAATTTGAGAGAGAGGGAGACGGGAAAGGACCGAGAGAGTGAGAACGGGACCAAGGGAAAATGATAGGCCGGTTCAACTCAAGTTGAACCGGCCCAAAGGCTGGCTCGGGTATAAAGGAGGCGGACAAGTGCCGCCTCCTTTGCTCGTGCCGCCCACATGGGTGGGCCCCACTAGCCAAATTGAATTCAAATTTTGAATTGGAAGGGGGGGGGGGGGGGGGGGGGGGGGGGTTGGGTCTAGTGCTTGGGAGGGAATTTGTATAAGGAAAGTTATGTATTAAAGAGGATGAGAGATTCTAGGGTTAGGTTATGCATGATTTGAGTTTCTCTAGGAGTTCCTTGGTGTTTTGGCTCTAGATTGCTTTGTCTAGAGATTGGGAGAGAACAATCCTCCTCTCGAATTGAGGATCACTTGTATCTTGCTTTGTGTTTATTTTTCTTTGATTTCCTTGTTGCAGTACAAAGTTTTGTCGCTGATTTGGTCCAGATTTTACGTTATTCTCGTTGTTTTCGCCAATTAGTGACAGGCTTGCTTGTGAACTCAAGTATTTTCCTTAGGGTTACTTGCGAACTCAAGTATTTCCTATCAAATTGGTATCAGAGCATGATCTTGGGACCATTGGCGGCTGAAATCCAGAAATTTCAGCAAAGGAATTTCATCCGCAAGAAGATCCTCTCGCAAATCTTGGGAAGAAGGATGGCCGGAAAGAAAGTCTAAGTGTTGGAAGGTGAAATTGGACAATTAAAATCAGATTTGGAGGAAAAATTCTTTGATTTTCAAAATCAAATCTCCTCCAACAATGAAAGGTTGGAAGGGAAGTTCACTTTGATGGAAGAGACGTTGAAGAAATTACTAGAGGTTAAGACCAATCCGACGACATCAGAAGCAAAGGAGACCACTGTCGGCCATGGTATAGGAGGGAATTCGAACCCGTTTAGGGGGAGGAAAAATCCGGAAGTGGAGATCCTTGAGGGAGAGGACGGCATACCACCTCTAGAACCACTTTCTAGAGAGGAGATGAGTATGAGCTACGAAAAGAGGGGTGCTGATTTTGTGGGAAGAATGGGGGATTTCTACCACCGAGCTACCGCATTTGAAAGAAGGAGAGGGGAAGTTGATGATGAATACGGTTATGATGGCCAGAGGGAAGATTGTGACAGTTGGGGAGCACCTACCATTCGTGGCAAGGGAGGATATGGAGGATCCAGGGGCAATTGGGGTAACCCGAAGGTCAGAAAGCTGAAGATGCCCATCTTAGAGGGCGAGGATGACCATGGTTGGATCTACAAGATGGAACGATATTTTTCCGTCAACGGGCTGATAGAGGAAGAGAAGCTGACAACGGCAGGACTATGCTTGGAGGGAAAGGCACTGGCTTGGTACCAATGGCGGAACATGAGGCAACCCATCAAGAGCTGGAGAGGGTTCAAGGAGTGCTCACAGGAACATTTTCGAACCGGTATGAGAGGAGACTTCTATGAGTTCTTTGCCTTGACCCAGGAGGGGACCATGGTAGATTACCGTGACAGGTTCGAGTACTTGGCCAGCAAACTGGATCGGCTTTCGGAGACGATGCTGGAGGGGAACTTTATGGAAGGACTTAATCAGAAGATCCAAGCAGCGGTTAGAGTGATGAGGCCAAGAGATCCGAGGGAGGCCATGGAGCTAGCCCAGTTGGTGGAGGATCAGAAGCAGTTGGAGAGAGGAACTGGGGGGAGCAACTCGGGGGGGGGGGGGGGGGGGTCATATATAGGATGATGACTACAGTCTAGGCTCCTAAGGGGGCGACACCAGGGAGTCTGAAGGAGGTGCCAAGAGAGAGAACTAGAGGGAGAAATGGGGGAAGTTTTGAAAGGCTGACAGAGAAGGAAATACAAGAAAAAAGAGCGAAGGGGTTGTGTTTTAGATGTGACGAGAGGTACATGCCAGGGCATAGGTGTAATGACCGAATTCTTTAGATTCTCACTGTCTGTGATGACGAGAAAGTTGAAGAGGGAGGTGGAAGCATGTTAGAGATGGAAGAGGAGTAGAAGTTGCATTTGGATGTAGTAGAAGTCTCCCTAAACTTAGTAGTGGGATTCAGACTGAATCACACTATGAAGGTGAAGGGAGAGATAGCTGATAGAGATGTAGTAGTGTTGAAATAGTGGGGCATCCCACAATTTTATCTCCACCCATATTGTTGATCTATTGGGGGTGAAACTAGTGGATACATGAGGGTACAGGGTGATGATGGGCACCAGAAAGGTTGAAATGGATAGAGGAGTTTGTAGGGGAGTGGTGTTGACCATTCAGGGGATATAGGTGAGGGAGGATTTTCTTCCCTTGGAATCGGAGAGTACGTATGTCATCTTGGGGATGAAATGGCTGCAAACCTTGGGGGAGACCAAAGTAAATTGGGGAGCACTAAGGATGTAACTGGTGGGGTGGGGGGAGGGGGGGGGGGGAGAATGGTGATACAGGGAGATGTCGGGCTATCTAGAGCGGGAGTATATCTCAAGTCCATGATCAGAACCATACGGGAGGTTGGAGGTGGATATTTGGTAGAACTACAATGATTGGAGAGGGCAGTGTGGGGGGAAGAGGGAGACATTCCTCTTGTAGTGCAATCAGTCATACAACAGTTTAGTGAAGTGTTCCAGCCACCTCAAGGATTACCACCACTCAGAGAACAGGAGCTTGCAATTCTTCTAAAGGAGGGGGTGTCACCAATTAGTATACGACCATACCGCTACCCCTAGATTCAAAAGGATGAAATTGAGAAGCTGATTAGGGAGATGTTGGAGGTTGGGATCATCAGACCAAGTGTGAGTCCTTTCTCTAGCCCAATATTACTGGTCAAAAAGAAAGATGGGAGCTGGAGGTTTTGTGTGGATTACGGGGCGTTGAATAAAAAGACTGTACCGGATAAATTTCCCATTTCGGTGATTAACAAGCTTTTGGATAAACTGTATGGAGCAGTGATATTCTCCAAAATGGATTTGAAGTCGGGATACCATCAGATCCGGATGAGGGAGGAAGACATCTCAAAGACAGCGTTCCAAACACACAAAGGGCATTATGAGTTTCTGGTTATGCCATTTGGGCTTACCAACGCCCCTGCTACTTTCCAGTCACTGATGAATATGGTGTTCAGCTAGTATCTCCGGAAGTTTGTGCTGGTGTTTTTTGATGACATCTTGGTGTACAACAAAACTGAGGAACATTTGAAGCACTTGAAGTTAGTAGTTGGAGTTCTACAGGAGCATTAGCTGAGGGCCAACCTGAAGAAGTGCTGCTTTGCCCAGACTAGTATGGAGTACTTGAGTCATATCATGTCCAAGGGGTGGCAACGATCAACCAAAGGTGGAGGCTATGTTGAGATGACCCTTACCTAAGAATCTGAAGGAGTTAAGAGGATTCTTAGAGTAAACGGGATACTACAGGAGATTCGTAAAAGGGCACAGTACTATAGCATGACCACTAACAGAGCAGTTAAAAAAAGATGGATTCCTATGGAGAGAGGCATCCACAATAGCATTTGAGAAACTAAAGAAGGGTATGACCACAGTACCCGTCTTAGCTCTATCGGACTTCACTCAGGCCTTCATAGTGGAGACAGATGCTTCAAGATACGGATTGGGGGCAATACTCATGCAAGATCGGCGACCCATTGCCTACGGCTAGGTGTTGGCAGCCAGAGTCAGGCTAAAATCAGCCTATGAGAGGGAGCTGATGGTTATCATTTTAGCCATCCAGAAATAGCGACCCTACCTATTATGTAGGCATTTCATTGTCAGAACATATCAGAGGAGCCTAAAATACTTATTAGAGCAGCGGATGGTGACTGAAGAGCATCAGAGATAGTTGTCGAAATTGTTGGGGTATGATTTTGAAATCCAGTACAGACCAGGAGGGGAGAACAAGGCGGCAGATGCCTTGTCCAGATGTATGGGAGAGCTAGAGATAGTGGCAGTGTCTGTTCCTTTGATGCTGTATTGGGAAGCCAATAAGGAGGAGAGCTCTAGAGATGAGGAGTTGGGGAAGATCAAGACGAATTTATTGAGGGAAGGGGGTAGCCACCCAGGGTACTCAGTAGAGGGGGACAGACTGCTGTATAAGGGGAGGCTCGTGATGCCCAGGACCTCAATCCACATCCCGAACTTACTCCAGGAATTTCATGGAAGCGCAGTTAGGGGTCATTCAAAGGTGCAGAAGACCTACAAGAGGTTAGCTGTCGAGCTTTACTAGAAGGGAATGCATAGAGACGTAGAGGAGATGGTGGCCAGATGTGAGATCTGTCAGAGGAACAAATATCTGGCTATGTCAACAAGGGGAACTACTACAGCCGTTGGCATTATCGGGACGAGTATGGGAGGAGATATCCATGGACTTCATTTATGGGCTGTCCCATTTAGAAGGCTTCACGGTGATTCTAGTGGTGGTGGATAGATTGAGTAAGTATGCTCATTTCATTCCCCTCCAACATCCTTACACTGCGGTGACAGTGGCTTCAGCTTTCATCAGAGAGGTAGTCAGATTGCATGGGGTACCAGAGGTAATCGTATCAGATAGAGATAAGGTGTTCCTAAGTCATTTTTGGAGGGAGTTGTTCATGTTTCAGCGGACAGTTCTGAAAAGGAGTACTGCTTACCACCCTCAGACAGATGACCAAACGGAAGTGATCAACAGGAGCTTGGAGACCTACTTGAGATGCTTCGTGTCGGAGACACCCAAGCTGTGGGCCAAGTGGCTATCATGGGCGAAGTATTGGTACAACACCTCTTTTCCCTCGGCTACACATGATCTCATTCAAGGTGTCTAACGGAAGGGACCCTCACTTGGTGCACTTTGGGAGTAACAGTACTCCAGTTTCTTCAGTGGAGTACTTGGGGGAGAGAGATAAAGTGTTAGAGGAATTGAAGAAACACCTACTGAGAGCTCAACAGATTATGAAGAAACAAGCTGATGGGCATAGGAAGGACATCCAGTTCGAAGTAGGAGAAAGAGTGTTCTTGAAACTATGACCATACCGACAGTTGCCAGCAAGAGAAATCAGAAGCTCGCTCCAAGATACTTTGGACCTTATGTAATATAAGAAAATTTTTGAGCGATAGCATATCGGCTGAAATTACCACCCACAGCGATTATTCATCCGGTTTTCCATGTGTCGCAGCTGATAAGAGCTATTGGAGATTATACAGCTAGCTCGGAGTACCCGACAACACTTATTGAGGATTTGGAGGTAATTATGGAACCCTTAGAGTTGATGGGGGTTCGCCAGAAAGAAGATGGAGCTAAAGAAGTGCTAATCAAATGGAATAATATGCCTGACTATGATGCCACGTAGGAACCATACGAGAGGATGAAACATCAGTTTCCTTGTTTTCACCTTGAGGACAAGATGATTCTTTGGGAGGGCGATATTGATAGGCCGGTTCAAGTTGAACCGGTCTAAAGGCCGACTCGGGTATACAGGAGGAGGACAAGTGCCGCCTCCTTTGCTCTTGCCGCCCACAAAGGTGGGTCCTACTAGTCAAATTGAATTCAAAATTTTAATTTGGGGGTGTGTGTGTGTGGGGGGGGGGGGGGGGGGTAGGGCTTGGGAGGGAATTTGTATCAGGAAAGTTATGTATCAAAGAGGATGAGAGGTTCTCGGGTTAGGTTATGCATGATTTGAGTTTCTCTTGGAGTTAGTTCCTTGGTGTTTTGGCTCTAGATTGCTTTGTCTAGATATTGGGAGAGAACGATCCTCCTCTCAAATTGAGGATCACTTATATCTTGCTTAGCGTTTGTTTGGCTTTGATTTCATTGTTGCAATACAAAGTTTGTGGTTGATTTTGGTCCAAATTTTACGTTATTCTCGTTGTTTTCGCCAATTAGTGATAGGTTTGCTTGCGAACTCAAGTATTTCCCTTAGGGTTACTTGCGAACTCAAAGTGTTCTCTATAAGAAAACCAACGAGAAGGCTAAAGTGAGGCATACACGTGAGCAGACCTACAGGCTTTCGTGGATGATCAGAAGAGTGAGCTGCGCGAACTCGTGTCATGTGTCTTGTAGTGACATGTAGAGAGAGGAAGCAAACAATTCATTTGGGGAAGGTAACATTCTTTTCTAATTTGTTTTAGATATTAAAAATAGTAATAAGTTAGAGAATGAGGATTTATTATGTAATAATAATTTAGATTAGATTAAGATTTTAAATTAGAATGACTAGTTGAAAAATTATATATATATATATATATATATATATATATATATATATATATATATATATATATATATATATATATATAGAGAGAGAGAGAGAGAGAGAGAGAGAGAGAGAGAGAGAGAGAGAGAAGAATAAATTTTTATCATTATTGATGAATTAATTTATTATCAGGGTTTTTTTAAATATACTTTTATTTAAATAGAAAATGAGAGTTATTTAGGAACAATTAAAAAACTAATTAAAAAAGAAATATTATTAAATTAAGTAAAAATAAATAATTATACAACAACAACAAGCCTTTATCCCACTATGTGCGGTCGGCTATATGAATCATTTTTCTCCATTGTGTCCTGTTAAGAGTCAAATTATCATCTAAATCTAATAAAGAAATGCCATTTCTAATAATTTCTAACCAAGTCTTTTTAGGTCTACCTCTACCTTTCTTAATTTAAGTTAAATCTAATGCATCTACTTTCCTAACCGAGTCATCGGAAGGCCTCCATTTTAAGTGACCAAATCATCTAAGGCGACTCTCTCTAGTCTTATCTTCCACTGGAGCTACTCCAACCCGTTCACGTATATGCTCATTTCGTATCCAGTCTCTAAGAGTAAAGCCACTCATCCACTTGAGCATCCTCATCTTTGGAGCACTTAACTTAATATTATGCTTCTCTTTTAATAGCCAACATTCTGCACCATAAAACATTATAGGTCTCACTACCATCATATAGAATTTTCCCTTAAGTTTGGGAGGGACTTTTCTATCACACAATAAGCCTAATGCATTCCTCCACTTCAACCATCCAACTTCAATTCTACCTATAATATCCCCATTTATTTCACTATCACATTGACCAATAGACCCAAGATATATAAAATGTGTACTCTTATTAATGACTTGATCGCCGAAAGTCACAATCCCGCCACTAGATCTATTATACTAAAATTATACTCTATATATTCAATTTTAGATCTACTCAAACGAAAGCCTTTAGACTCTAACTTCCATAATTCAAGTTTACCTTCAACTCGCTCTCTAGTTTTATTAACAAGAAGAATATCATCAACAAAAAGCATACACCAAGGTACATCCTCTTACAAATGTCTAGTGAGAACATCCATGACTAAAGCAAAAAGATATGGGCTTAAGGCTGATCCTTCATGTAATCCAATTGAAATAGGAAAATACTTGGTCAAACCACCTAGTGTCTGGGCACAAGTAACAGAACCTGCATACATATTCTTAATGACTTGAATATAAGCTTCATTATGTTATGTCAAGAGTCAAATTTTCATTTAAATCTAATAAAAATCATCATTTCTAATAATTTCTAATCAAATATTTTTAGGTCTACCTCTTTCTTAAGATATGCCAAATCTAATACATCTACTCTCCTAACCAGATCATTGGAAGGCCGACGTTTTATGCGACCAAACCATCTAAGGAAACTCTCTCTAATATTATCCACCACTAGAGCTACTCCAACCTTTTCACGTATAAAATTGTTTTGCATTTTGTCTCTAAGAGTGAAGCCACTCATATTCCTGAACAACCTCATCTTTGTAACACAAAATTTAATTTTATTGCTTGTCTTTCAATATCAGAAGAGACAAAAAAAAAACAGCAGGAAATATCAACATATGTTAAAAGAAATTTAAACGACCATCAACGCTATTTCCGTCATATACTTACATCTCAAGTATGTTTTTCAGAAAAGGTAACAGCGTCTTTAACTGATTCAAATTGGTAAGTCCTTGGACAAATGCGACAGGAAGCAGAAATAAAATTGTCAGGGTAATTGACGCCACTATAACCAATAGCTTGGAAATCCATCTCCGTATGAATGATGAAGAAAAAAGAGGCCAATACACATCATGAGGTTCCGGGGCTTGCTCTGTCACCCATTCGGTGGGATTTTCAGATAGTTGGATGCGGAGTGCAGTTGAAGCACCGTAACGTGATTTAAAGCAGACAAATGCAGCAGACACTTCCTAAAAAAAAAACAGAAATTAAAATGGAAATATTTGCAAGTAAGAAAGATTAAAGTAAATGTGATAAGAGCTAACAGTTTAAAATTCCATATGCATAAAACCCACCAAAATTACCATCCATGCCACGCCAAGTTAAGATAAAAAGCCAAAACTACCTAAAATACAGTAAGGTTGTTTTCAAATAATGGATCTCAGTAGATGGCTCAGTGAACTGTCGATTAAACCAGAACAGATTGGACATAGCTGGCATTGCGTGGTTAATAAAATAAAATGGGCTGTTCATCACCAACCATGCATCCTTCTAAATATCTAGTAGGACAAAGCATTTATGTACTAGGAGTATCAAGTCTGATTTCAACATGTACTGGCCCAAATTTTTACTGTTGGAGTAATGTTGACTGGCTTAGTAAACTGGTTCGAATTCCAGGCCTGAATACAATACATTCTTTAGTTACAATTCTCAAATTCATCATGACTGGTCCAAATCAACACGGCCCTGTCAATATGATTCACAGAATCACAGCAGACTTTTTTAGATAGAAAGAAAGTGACATTGAACGATATGAAAATAAATAGAGTGCAAGGGAATGGGCAGTGAGAAAGCGAAAAGAAAAAAAAAGAGGAAGTGACAGTAAGATTGAGATGGAGTGTGTAATTGTTTGTATGTGTGTGTGTGAGAGAGAGAGAGGAAGGGGTGGACGGTTAGAAAATATTTAATGAAAATGACTGAAGAGATAGCACCGCCCACCTTTAAAATCAAAAAGACATGGGTATAGTTAGTAGCTAGTTTATCATCTGATCAACTGGTCAACCAACTACTCTGACGGGTGAAAAGACTGAGGCAGAAAATTGAGTGACTGCACTGATACATGAGTGAATAAAGAGATTTCAGAACTAAACCACTACAAGGCGGGTAAGAAACTCCAAAGGGGTGGAGAAGGAGAAGGAGAGGCACAATACACAGATAGAGGAGAGCACGTTGTAAAATAAACGGAAGAGATACACAAAAGACTGATAGCGAGACAGGCCGAGATACACAAAACACAAACATATAGAGACAGAAACTAACAACGCATGGAGAGAATAATAGTTCGAGTAACCCACTAAAGGAAAAATTGAAGCCAAGAAAACAACACCTAACTTGTTAATCCCTGTACAGCAAAAATGAAGTCATAAATATCGAGGTATCATAAACAAATCAACAACCAATCAAGAAGAAGACATTTCTTAAGCCTCCTTGACCAAAAAATGTATGAATATGAAGCGACTTAAATAAAAAGACTGTACAGCTATACTGTGAACATTACTAATCTAGTCAGGATATTATAAAGTCCAGAGTTTATAAATCAAATTTAATATAAGATGAAAAAGTATGCAACACTCAGCGTTCACAGTACAGAAACTATTAATTTAAAACAGCTAATAAGTACATTGATGAAAGTAAAAAAGGCAATGAAAATCAATTCAAATAAAAAGACTACTAACCATCTACTAAAAATTAACGGCGTGAAAAAGGAAAAAGCTATGTAAATAATTCAAAATTCATGCTACAAAAACAAAAACAACAAGCCTTTATCCCATTACATGGGTTCAGCTATATGAATTTTTTTTTCTTCATTTTGTCCTATTAAGAGCTAAATTCTCATTTAAATATAACCAAAAAAAAAAAGTCATTTTAATACTTTCTAACAAAGGCTTTTTAGGTCTACCTATGTCTTTCTCAATATAGGTCAGCTCTAACACATCTAATCTCCTAGGAATGTCAATATATGACCTAACCCGAAAACCTGACCCAGGCCAGGACAAAAAATTTCATGTTCGGGTTGACTCAATCTGGTCGGGTTCGAGTTTAATTTTTTGACCCGGTTGAAATATCAGGTCAGGTCTAGGTTAACCTACAAACCCGAATGGAACCCATTTGACCCGTCCGTTGCCCGCTCGCTCACTCTCATCTCGCCTGTCGCGCTCCCTGCTTGCCCTCGCACTTGCCCAATTTATTACGTAACCTCACATGATAATGTTTTTCAAGCAATTAATTTCTTCAGTATTCCTAGGAAAACTTTTCAATTTCAAATGAAATATTATTTTATCACCTTATTTGAATTTTATTTTCTTATGTTGACATCTTCAATTGAGCAATAATTGTCATAATAAGAAGCCTCTAGTGATATTTTGATGCAAAACATACATAAGAATAACAAATACTGCATTAACTTATTATTCATATGGAGGTAAAGACAACATCATTTTAAGCTTTCAACTCACAATAAATTAATTCAGAAGGATAAAAAGATTAAGCAAACTTATAATTTATATTGATTAAATTCTAAAAAAAATTCATTTGATAACTAGCACCTCACACAAATAAGAAGTGCATATCATATGAATGGTCAGACTCTTAAAAAAACAATTCACATGGTTTTGAAATTGGTCATGGTGAAGTATGTATCTTTGGGCACTAAAAATTCTTGCCTGACTCTACATATTTCGAGTGACTATGGGTTGAATATTTAAAAGAAAAATGGGTTATTTGATAAAATACTTGTTGACCCTAAACCGTGACCAGCAAAAACAAAAAAAAGAGAGAAAAAGATAACTAGCACCTCACCTGCCCTCTGCCATCCCACGACCTCGGCACGTCGCTCGCACGTCGAAGTCGCATCCTCGCACGACTCTCGCGTCGTTAAAGAGATGGAGAGTTCACGGTCATGGGCTCTTCCGCAAGCTCTCGCTCTCCTCTCCGAAGCCCCCTCTCTTGCTCACTCACTACCGTCGCTGCTTCCTCCATCTCACGATCCCTCTCGACTTCTCTCCCTCTTCGTCTCCTTCCTGGCTACTCGACTTGGCTCTCTCGACGACGTTCCTTTACTGTCGGTTCGGAAGTGACGACATTTTGATCGAAGGCTCCCATAGCCTCTGATCCTCTCTCTTGTTCCAAACCCGTCGCTCCTCCGACTGCCTGTGTCAGTCCCTTGCGCAAGCCGAGAGAGAGAGAGAGAGAGAGAGAGAGAGAGAGAGAGAGAGAGAGAGAGAGAGAGAGAGAGAGAGAGAGAGAGAGAGAGAGAGAGGAAGTAAGTGAGAAGAGCTTACCTCCCGATCCCGCCGCTGCCTCGACTCCTTCGTGGCTGGTCTGACATCGCTCCTTCTCCGACTTTCCTCCCTGCGGATCGGAAGTTAACATTTTGATCGGAAGCATCAACAGGAGCTCGCTGGTGAGGAAGGTAACTTTCACCCTTCCACGCGCCTCTTTGGCCAAATCCCGTAAATCCGGCCGAACCATGAGAGGAGGGAGGGTTTAATTTTTACTTTATTATTATTACTTACTTATTTTAATCATTATTTAATTATGATGATAATTAATTAATGTTTAGTAATTAATTACTGATTATAACTGATTAATATTAATCAATTATAATTGTAATTAGTTTACTAATTATAATTAATTAATAATTAGTTATTAGTTATTATTATAACTATTTAATTATTATCATAATTAATAATTAGTTATTAATTACAATATGTTTATAAATGTTTCTCCCGCCTCGATCCACCACTACCGCCAAAGCCCGCGAAGGTACGAACTCCCTAAACTCAGATTCTCGCATCGTTGTTCGCAGCGGACCGGAAAACCGCCTATACACGTCTTTATTGCGCATGGTGGGATGGGACCCCGGTCCGACGCCTACGACGAGGCGGGCAATCGCCTAAACTCTACTTTGACGTTCGTGGCGCACCGGAAAACCGCCTATACACGCCTTTATTGAGCGTGGTGGGATGGGACCCCGGTGCGGCACCTACGACGAGGCAGGGTCACTTATAAGTACCTCCGAGCGGGGGGAAAGCAAACTGTGCATTTTTCAACAGGTACCGAAGGCCCCATACATGCCTTTATTGTGCGTGGTGGGAGAAAAGAACATGGCCGCGGTTTCCTCGTCCGAGGACACCTACCATACACGCCTTTATTGCGCGTGATGGGAAGGCCCAGATTTCTCGTAGTTTTCCCCTAAACGGGGGAGACGTCGGGAGGCTGCCGAAATTTCAGAAGAATGTACGATCACACTCGGACCTGTTTGAACTCAAAAGAACAAGAACCTGGACTCAGATGAACTTGAACAGTGGACTTGGGAACCTAAACCAGAACCAAAACTCAAAATGATTTCTAAAGGCCAAATTCAAATAAAATAAAATCAAAATTGGAACCCAAATCCAAAGCAATTTGAACTTATAATTGAACTTGCAAGGACTTGCAAATTTGAACCAAACAGAATGGCAAGTGGAGCTTGAATTACACAAGAGACCTGAACAAGCACTTGAACTCGTACTTGGAACTCGAACTGTGCAGCATCAGGGGACCCGAACATAGAACTCAAGCTTGAATTCAATTTAAGAATGAAATAAATTGAACAAGATAACTTGAACTTGTACTCTGAACTCAAAACTGGAATGAGATGTGGAGAACAAGGAACGCAAACTGAACTCAAGCTAGATCTGAAATAGGGACTTGAGTTTGAATGGGATGCCAAGAGTTGAACCCATAACGACATACAAGACTCAAGCATGGGCTGGACCTTGAACTCGGGTCTGATGAAATACATAGGACCAGGGCTTTGGATGAATGAACAAATCAGAGTCTAAATGCACATTTCTCTAAGTTAGCAACGAGCTACAAGTGGGAGATGAAATCTCAATGCACATGAAAGATGTACGAATTCCTACGACAATCCTTACAATCGCCTGTTGATCGAGATGGCAATACGGGAGATCAATAGTGGAGGATCGTCCTCTACAAGAAAATACAATCATCATCCCACCTGAGATTGGTGACAGGTGAGCATGATGTAGGCAACATGGGTCTCCTACGTACAATTCCAGGAGATCGTAGCGGCTATAACGGGTCTTTGCAAACGAACACCACCTACTTGTGGAAAACAACAGTGGGCATATCGTAAGCATATCGAACCACTGTGGACACAAGTATAAATATCTCCTACGACAACGGTGATTAAAATCTACAAGTACGCCGAGTACAAGGGCAACTCGATGTATGAAAAAGAATACCCCTGACAGAAGGGAGGAAATGTTTGAACAAATTAGAACCAAATTTTCTGGTGTTCCAAAGTTCCTTCTTAGTTCCATACTTGAGAAGAAAACAGTTCTGGTGTTTACAAACACTGAAAATAACGAGTCTGCTACACCGAAGATTCTAAAAGTAGTTCTTTCCAAATCAGCAGTCGGTGACTCCAAAGTTCAGAGAGATCCTTCCCCGGTGATTGAGAAAGGGGAGACAATAATAAGATGAGGAGATGCCTCATAACATCAAGATGCAATGCCACCGGATCCGCAACACTCGTACTAGCGGACAGAAGGCATGTATAAGCTCTCAAATGAGAAGTTGTGTGTATCCAAACAACAGTTACATGCACAACTACAAATGATTTCAAAATACCCCTGCACGTGTACCATAAATTGTATACACATAGATACACTAAAGGGGTAAATACAATCAAACACCCGCAGGGGTCCCGACGAGCGTGTTATTGGTACACACGTGACGTCTAGGGATGCTACGCGGGTCAATGAGTGAATTCAAGTTCGAACCTGATCCTTCTATACGGGTCAATAGGAGTCGACAGGGTTCGAACTATCAAACAAATATGTGGCCGTGGCGACCAGTGTATTTGTTTCAATACATTCATATTAGGCCTTCAAGGCCTAAAATCAAAAGAATTCACTAAACAAAGGCATAAAGCCTACGAAACCCGATCCTCCTAAGCATGCAAATAGGAGTAGACAAGGTTCAAACCATCGGATAAATATGCGGTCACGAAGGACCAGAATATTTATCTTAGACATTCATATTAGGCCTTCAAGGCCTTTAACAAAGAAAATTCACAAGCAAAGGCATAAAGCCTACGAGAAACCCGATCCTTAAGCGACAGTTTGGTCGAGTTGACAGGGTTCAATCAACAAAAGGAAATGACCCCAAACACCCGATGATGGCCGTGTTGAACGAAGATCTCAACCGAAGGGGTCCACAAATATTTCAAATTCTGCTCAAGTGTCTATCAGAATCCAAACTCTACAAACATCAAATTCCCAAATATTTAAAATTGAAATCTATCAATCAACGCTTAAAGCAAAATCCATTCACCCTCCGCAACAGTTTGCCGAGGTGGACAAATTCAAATATAACTTCAGCTCACAAAGAGCCAAATGCCTAGTCGAAAATATCACTAGGATCCATTCTCAAAACAGTCTCCTGTTAATAAGGACGTGGTACGTGTCCTCTAACCGGCGGTTTGCTGCCAAATGGCACCACAGGATAAACGGTTATGACGACCCGGGGCCCTCTGAACCGAGTGGTTTTGTCGCCAAATGGCACCACAAAATACCGGTTATGGCCAGAGCCAATACGCTCCTTATTGGCATCAAATCCTTGAGATATGAATCAATAGGATGTGATCGATATGGCACAAAGCCCTCTGTACGCTAAGGTGGATTCAAATTTGTCCCCTTAGACAAACATTCACCCCAGGTCTACAAGGTCCCCTTGGACGAAGCAACCCATGGCTGCCGACAAGGATCCTTCTGTCAGGTTGGGTCGACTACCTCCTCTGACTAAGTAGACCAGGGACCACGATGGCCCGGGACGACGGAACCATGGGATCTTGATCGGGTCCATCATCTATTCCCCCACCATCCGCTTTAAGTGCAAGATGGTGAAATGTCTATTTTAAATATCAAACTCTTCAGATTCCCAAATCCAAATCCAGTTCTCAAATACCCAAACCCATGCTGCTACTATATACCAGATAACACGTATATTCTACGTATCTGTTCGACGACTAGCCTTAATCGAAAGTTCTCTCTCGTGATCGGGAGGGATAATTAACTATAGGGGCTTGCGCCTATAGGAAACCAGAACTCAGATCATAAAGTCCTCGCAAAATGAGGGCGAAATCTCTGGTTAGTGTCTTATCTACAAACCCATCTGCCTTCCAAAATTTACCCCGGAACTTATTCAGTTAAAACTCCTTTGCCGAATAAAAAAAAAAGCGGCGGGGAGGCCGGGGACAAATTTTCGGAGCCCACAATACTATGCAAATATTTCAAATTCATAGAGGATTTTACATTCTTGATTTGAAGCTTCTCATAGGCACAAATTCTCATAATAAATCATCCTTACCAAACATGAGAGAACCTTCAATTAAGGCAACTGCTCTATCGGTTCTAGAATGACTTATTATGCTGACTTCATGTTTGAAGCAACCTGTAGCAATTTGGAATAGAAATAGAAAGATTAACATTCATAGTTCAGAAGAGTGGTGGTAAAATGATGACAAATCCGATCAAAATATCATAATTCCACCATCCCAACTTATTATGGAACTTAGCCTACTTAGCCAGATAAGGAAGTTGACCCAACAACATCAAGCCTTTGTCCCATTGCATGAGGTCGGCTACATGAATCCTTTTTCTCCATTGTGTCCTGTTAAAAGTCAAATTTTCGTTTAAATCTAATAAAGAAAGATCATTTCTAATATTTTCTAACCAAGTCTTTTTAGGTCTACCTCTACCTTTCTTAACATACTAATACCACTACTTTCCCTATTTCGGTTGGGTTATATCAAGGATCAGCCTTAAGCCCATATCTCTTTGCTTTAGTTATGGATGTTCTCACTAGACATTTGCAAGAGGATGTACCTTGGTGTATGCTTTTTGCTGATGATACTCTTGTTGTTGATAAGACTAGAGAGGGAGTTGAAGAAAACTTGAATTATGGAGGTCAACCCTAGAGTCTAAAGGTTTTCGCTTGAGTATATCTAAAACGAAATATATGGAGTGTAATTTTAGTAGTAATAGACCTAGTAAGGGGATTGTGACTTTGGGCGATCAAGTCATTAATAAGAGTACACATTTTAGATATCTTAAATCTATTGTTCCGAGTGATGGTGAAATAGATGGGGATATTATCAGCAGAATTCAAGTTTGATGGTTGAGGTAGAGGAATGCATTGGGCTTGTTGTGTGATAAAGAAGTACCCCTCAAACTTAAGGGAAAATTCTATAAGATGGTGGTGAGGCCTGCAATGCTTTATGGTGCCGAATGTTGGCCATTAAAAGAGAAGCATAATACTAAGTTAAGTGTGGCAGAGATGAGGATGCTCAGGTGGATGAGTGGCTTTACCCTTAGAGATAGGATACGAAATGAGCATTTACGTGAAAGGTTGGAGAAGCTCCAGTAGAAGATAAGATTAGAAAGAGTCGCCTTAGATGGTTTGGTCACATAAAATGACGGTCTTCCGATGACCCAATTAGGAAGGTAGAGGTATTAGATTTGACTTATGTTAAGAAAGGTAGAGGCAGACCTAAGAAGACTTGGTTAGAAAATATTAGGAATGACCTTTCTTTATTAGATTTAAACGAGAATTTGACTTTTAATAGGACACAATGGAGAAAAATGATTCATGTAGCCGACCCCACGTAGTGGGATAAAGGCTTGATGTTGTTGTTGTAGTCTTTCTAATCGCCCACCAAATAAAAATCAGACGTAATTGTTATACTCCTAATTTATGGTGACATAAGCAAGGAAAAGAAATAAAAATATAATAAACAAACATTATACTTTTCATTTTGGAAAAAGACCAAAAGAATTGTGGTGTTCCATTGAAAAGCCATTAATATTTGATTAGTTTAAATTGATGCCCCCATTGATTTTTGATTTTGCATAGGGAGAAATTTCTTTTAAGTCAAATATTTCATTCAGCAGAAACTCAGTGATGACTTTCAATCTATCATCGAGAGTTGGCTAATGCAATTGTGCACCATGGTTTGGATATCATTCTAGTTATCAGAGTTGGTCTATTTTTATCACCATTTTCATGGTTCTTTTGGTGGGAAGGGAATAAAGACCGACTACGGGCATGCCTTTGACTCCCAAATGGCTTGACTAGAATAATAATGTTGTATGAATCATGCAAAATTATGAAAGTTTGTCTCAACTCACATGTAAGTTTGGTTCAATAAAAGAAGATCAAATATAATGAGTTCAATAAATATATATTAAAAAAAAAAACATATTATGCAATGAATGCTTACTTAATACTTATATGTTTGCAATAAATGGTTGTTTACATTTGGCTTGACAAGAGAAATTCATTCATACATGAGTTGTCACACCCAGAGAAAGAGAATATGAACAGACCTTCTTACTTACCCCCATTCTGAAACATTGATATTAAAATTTGATAAGTAAAAAATATTCTATTCAAACTATCCTAATATAACTAATCATAACACATCAAGATTTTCATAACAAGAAGCATATATAATATACCTCAATTAAAATGCATATCTCAATTGAAATAGAGATTTACTACAACAACATCAAGCCTTTATCCCACTACATGGGGTCGGTTACATGAATCCTTTTTCTCCATCGTGTCCTATTAAAAGTCAAATTCTCGTTTAAATCTAATAAAGAAAGGTCATTCCTAATATTTTCTAACCAAGTCTTTTTAGGTCTACCCCTACCTTTCTTAACACAAATCAAATCTAACACCTCTACTCTCCTAAACGGGTCATCGGAAGGCCGCCGTTTTATGTGACCAAACCATCTAAGGCGACTCTCTCTAATCTTATCTTCTACTGGAGCTACTCCAACCTTTTCACGTATATGCTCATTTCGTATCCTATCTTTAAGGGTAAAGCCACTCATCCACCTGAGCATCCTCATCTCTGCCACACTTAACTTAGTATTATTCTTCTCTTTTAATGGCCAACATTCGGCACTATAAAGCATTGCATGCCTCACTACCATCTTATAGAATTTTTCCTTAAATTTGAGGGGTACATTTCTATCACATAACAAGCCCGATGCATTCCTCCACTTCAACCATCCAACTTGAATTCTGCTGATAATATCCCCATCTATTTCACCATCACTCTGAACAATAGATCCAAGATATCTAAAACGTGTACTCTTATTAATGACTTGATCGCCCAAAGTCACAATCCCCTCAATAGGTCTATTACTACTAAAATTACACTCCACATATTCCGTTTTAGATCTACTCAAGCGAAAGCCTTTAGACTCTAAGGTTGAACTCCATAATTCAAGTTTACCTTCAACTCCCTCTCTAGTCTTATCAACAAGAAGAATATCATCAGCAAAAAGCATACACCAAGGTACATCCTCTTGCAAATGTCTGGTGAGAACATCCATAATTAAAGCAAAAAGATATGGGCTTAAGGCTGATCCTTGATGTAACCCAACCGAAATAGGAAAATACTTGATCAATCCACCTTGTGTTTGAACACAAGTAATAGCTCCTGCATACATATATTTAATGACTTGAATATAAGCATTATTGACTCCTTTCTTTTCAAGAACTCTTCATAACACTTCTCTTGGAACTTTATCATATGCTTTTTCTAAATCAATAAATATCATATGTAGATCCACCTTATTTTCTCTATATTTCTCCACTCATCTGACATCATTTTAGTTTTCAAAATAGTATTAAAAAGTTTAGTAAGCCAAAAAATTCCTTCATCTCCTAAACATTTCCACACCTCTATTGGAATATCATAAGGTCCAATAGCTTTTCCACCCATCATTTTCTTTCAAGCCTCTCTAACTTCAGTTTTACTAATACGCCGATAAAAACAGAAATCTTTATTTTCATTTAGGGTGCTAAGGTCACTATAGTCAATCTTATTTTCACAATCTTCATTAAAAAGTTTAGCAAATATCTCATCCACCTTTATTGAATATCATCTTCTAAGAAAAATATTTTTTGATCTTCATCGTTAATACACTTCACTTGAACTAAATCCTTACTACTCCTATCTCTTTGTTTGGCTAACTTATACATATATCTTTCACCCTCCTTAGTATCTAATTTATTATATAAATCACTAAAAGCTAATGTCTTTGCATCGCATATTACTTTCTTAACATCCTTACGAGCCACTTTATAAATTTCTCAATTATTAGAATTTTTAAAATTAAACCAATTTTTATAACAAAACTTCTTATTATTAATATTTTCTTGCACATTTGGATTCTACCACCAACTATTTTTATTATCATGAGATTTTTTCTTTGATACTCCAATGACATCTTTTGCAATATTCTTAATATCATTAACTACTTTTTCCCACATAACATTAGCATCCTCATGCACAAACAAAATATTAAGATCTAAAATCTTATTCTCAAAAATATTTTTGTTAATATTCTTTAAATGCCCCCATGTAATCCTGGAAAATTGTTTTACTTTATTTTTTATTTTATGCCCCTTTATCTTAAAGTCCAAAATTAATAATCGATGTTGGGTACATAAATTTTCACTCAAAATAACTTTATAATCTTTGCAATCTAAACGATTTAATTTTCTAATAAGAAAATAGTTAGTCTGGGTTGTACTATATCCATTTTTATAAGTGATGAGATGCTCATTCCTTTTCTTAAATAAGGTATTAACAATTGAAAAATCATAAGCTAAACAAAAATCCAATATGGTCTTGCCACCTTCATTCGTCATTCCAAATTCATGGCCACCATGAATGCTTTTAAAATCATCTACCTCTCTACCAACATGTCCATTTAAATCTCCTCCAATAAGAACTCTTTCTTCAAAAGATATCTTTTATATTAATTCTTCTAAGTCATTTCAAAAATTTAATTTAGAACTCATATCCAAACTTAGTTGAGGAGCATAAGCACTTATAATATTAATAATCTTATCATCAACAACAATCTTTAAAACTATAATTATATTTCCAATTATATTAATTTTTATAACATTATCCTTTAAACTCTTATATATAATAACACCTACACCATTTCTAGTACGACTCCTACCCTAATAACAAAGTTTAAATCCTAAACTATCAATTTCCTTAGCCTTCTCTCCAACCCATTTAATTTCCTGAATGCACAAAATATTTAAAATCCTATGAATCATAATATCTATTAATTCCATTAATTTCCTATAAGGGAACCTATATTCCAAATTCCTATCCTAATTTTAGTTTCATGAACTAGCTTCTTTGCCCACATCCGTCCTTGATGTGGGAACCCTTGCCTATTTAACACTGCACCCGGGTGCCGGTGCAACGGCCCTTGCACACTTGTCACTGTATTCAGGCCATACAGCGCGTCGCTTACAGGGGACGCCCTAGCATTAACACAATCTTAAAGGATTCATGTCATTATTGTTCGACAAGTTTTACGCTGGCTGTCGACTACCTAACGCAACCCTCCACTTTTCTCATCCAGGACTTGGGACCTAGCAACGACGATTAGAAAGACTGGAAAAGTAAATTAATTTAGATTGTTCAACAATTATGATGAAAAGTCATCTTAAAGTGATTCAAGAGTCACCATCAAATTTTTATTTGTGTGTAGTCATTCGTGAAAAAATAATCAATCTATGTACTCAGATCAAATATCAATAGAGGGAAGAGAAACCTCATGATGAACCAAAGATCGAGTAAAGGCATTGTCTTCAAACTCAATTAAACTAAAGAATGAGATGGAAGGCCTTCAATGTAGTCGAATAAAAGATAAAAAAACTCTTCAATTGTTCACTTTTATCCACTTATCAAGAGAGAAGACCATAATTATAACTACTTTCACATGCGGGTAAGTTTACAACATGAGATCGCCAGGTGTTGGGTTGTTTGGCTCAAAGTCACTGAACTAGAGAAAGTCAAACTCAAGCTTGGGTGATAAGATCGATCAATATGGGTTGTCAAATACGGAGGTCCATAGGCTCAATATCATTAGGATAGAGGTCAGTGGCAAGTTTATGATATGGAAGGTGTTGATGTTGAATATTGGGAGCGTGCGAGAGCGGAGACTCACCAAATTATTAAAAGGGATGGATCATGCCAAATGAAATGCAAGGTAGAGGGATTAGATGCAGAAGGCACTTATAAGTGCAATTGGGCCCTTTTCCTAAGAGACGAACAATGAAAGAGGGTAGAGTAAAAATGAGAGGGACTACGCGAAACCCATGAAAATAGAAAAAAGACAGGTGAGGAAGGATATTAGGAGAGAGATAATGGAGGCGATTCATGTAGCCTATAGATGACAAAGTGGGGAATAAACATCGACAACTCTTAAGATGCAAGAGTGAGAGATTGGTGGTGGAGAGGGCACAAATAGATGTTGGAAAGAACCAAAAGAGGAGACAAGTGCATAGGCTTGATTGAAGGAAAGAGACAAAGGTGGGGCGCAATAGAGAGATATATTGGGGGAGTCTTCGTGCAAGTATTTTTAGAGAAAGAGATGAGAGAATGAAGACGTGGATATCATGCACAAGGGGGAAGTAGTTCATCGTGCACAATCGTGATTAGGGAGCTGTGAAAGTTTTGTTTTTACAAATGGATATGCTAATATATTTGATTTCCCCATAAAAATACTTTTATAAATTTATAAATCCATAAACAAAAAAATCATCAAATTAGTCCCGAGACTATTTATGATGTATTCATTGACCTTAGACTTCTATTCTCAATGTTAGTCCAATAACTTATAAACAGACAAGTTTAGGGACCAAAAGAGTAGTTTTTATAAGTTGAGGAAAAATTAAAGACTTGGACCTAATCAAAATGAACAAATACTAAAAAGTATAGAAACCAATTTAGTATTTTCTTATAAACTAACCTGTTGACCCCTACCACTTAGACTACGTGTAAGAAGGACGAAAATGGCGGGTCAAGCAGCGCGCAGGACGGCACAACGCGTCACTCAAAGGATCAAACGACCTCCGAATGCCAAATGGATAGCGGCATTGCGATCAGAATATCGAATTATGCTAGGTTGAGGCCCCTCACGGTTGAATCGGATGAGATCGATCAAAAGGGATAATCGACACCCAAAATTAAAGCGTGACGCTAATCAAATGACGTCAGATTGACGAACAAGCTTCGTCGTTGAGTCTGGAGCGTTGTCAACCTCTAAAAACTACACTTTGTTTACTCAATTTGAGGCATCTGGATGTGTGGCACGAATTTGGAGGCGCTGCCCAAACGAAGTCTAATCGTGAAACAGCCTGCATCATTGCGATCGAAACATCCCAAATATCATAGTATACCTAAAAATGACATTCAATTTGATAAATTGAAGACATGCGAGAGTTTCTATACATATGTCAAAGCAGAGCACACATTTCGAGAAAATTAGCCTCGGTATTGCTCAAACGACGTCTGATTGTGAAATTGATTGCGTCATTGCGATCGAAACATCGTCAATAGCCTAAATGCACTATTAATTTGTTCAATTACGATTATTTGGCGAGGTCGACAAGCATCCTGAGGCAAATCATGCTTTCAAGGAAAAGGTCGTTCGACACTACCCAAATGACGTCCGATTGACGAACGGACTTCGGCGTTGTGTCTGGAACATCGTCAATACCCTAAATACATTACCAATTTGTTCAATTGAGGTTAACACACAAATCGACGTTGTTCCAAAGCGGCTACACATATTTCGAGAAAAATTAGCCTCGATGTTGCTCAAACGACGTCCGATTGTGAAACGGACTGCGTCCTTGCGATCAGGACATCGTCAATACTCTAAATACATTATTAATTTATTTAATTATGATTATTCGACAAAATCAATGCATAAAACGAGACCAAATGCACGAAAATAGAGATAATGCACAAGAATTGAGGTCTTATTCATTGATTGACGTATTACTATCAGCCTAATTAATGCTTATAATGGCAAGTTATTATTAGCTCTGCCAGTGAATTTAACCGAAATTAGCAAGTCAACTGAGAAAATCAAATCAAAATTACTTTGCATTAATGCTAAGAACTCAAACCTCTCGAAGTCTGCTCTGATCTCCCGATTTCCCGCTAAGTTTGGCGTCTAAATCTCCTGATATCCCGCTACTGTAGTTTCTCCCGTCAGCTCTGTGATGTGATCTTACCGCAAACGAGCTCAGACTTCGTTCCTTAACATGAGAAGGTAAACCAAGACTTTGATCTTCTCTGTTTTTGAAGCCTCCAAGCTGCCGCCCCACTTGTTTTCCTGCTCTCGACTCCTCCCACCGAAAGCTCCAATCACACCTTCTCTGCTATTCCACTCAACACACTTACAAGTAGCCTTCCCCACTCAATTCCCGTTCGTTCTCTCCACGTCAAACCACCAAGCCAAATCCAACGAATATTCCCCGCCGTCCCAGCCCGAACTTCACAAAGCTGGCAAGCTTCAGCACCATGTCCATCTCCTTCACTGTCCCTGACAGCCGTTCATCTCTTTGGCATTCCCTCTCACGTGAAGCTCAGCAAACTGGCGCAGAACTCATGTCCACACCACCTAAGAGCTTCAAACTCTGTCCCTTCAACTAATTCCATAGCCCTCTGTATTTAAAGACTTCAGTAGACATCTGCAGAGCAAGCATTTTATTCTTTTGTTTTGTTTTATTTTATTTTACTTTACAACAACTTATTCTTTACTACACTAAAAGACAACTCCTGACACTCTTTATGCATCCATGTGAAGCCGTATAGCTACAAAGCAACTTTTACTGCAGCCCACTATAGTCCAAATTCCACCATACCTTTACCAAAAAAAAAAAAAACTACTCTACAGTTTGTTACACTATCATTTTAACCATCTAAAAACCACATCACTGTGACCTATTTTTATTTATATCCTTTTTTTTAAGTGATCATTATGTTTTGCCATTATCTATCATTAGCTATTATCTTAGGTAGCAGCATTAACTGATGTTATCAGTTATAAGAGTTTTATCTTTACTGTTAATATCACTTCAAAAGAAGACAAGAGCTATAGTAGCATTAGCAGCTTATTTGTTAGTAACTATAACCATTTTCTGCTCAAGTTTTTTTTTATATGTTATTTTCTGTCAAAGTTTTATGTATATATATATATATATAAATATATATTATTCTTGTTTATAAATGTATATGCTATTTTATGTAGATAAATATATAATTTTAAATTTATGTACATATAATTTTCTATTAAATTTATGTATATACTATATTCTCTTAAAATATTCTAAAAAAAATGGAGAGGAAAAGCAAAAGAAAAAAAAAAAGAATAATGTTTCAAAAAAAAAAAAAGAGAGATTTAAAAAAAAAGAGAAAAAAAGATAGAAGAGGAAGAAAGTTCAAAAAAACAAAATTTGCAAACTTGAAAAAGGCCAGTTTCGGAGCTTGCAACGCAACGAACAACCACATATGCATGCTTTTCTCTAGCGTGGTAGGAGGGAATTCGTTGCGATGCTTGCAATGAGGCGGGTAGTTTCCTAAAGTCCTATTTTCGGTGTTTACGGCGCGCCGAGGGACCCCATATGCACGTTTTTCTCTAACGTGGAGGGAGGGAACTCGGTGCGGTGCTTATAACGAAAGTAGGCGAGCCTTGTGTGTGCTCTTTTTAGCACGGCCGGGCCAAAATATAAGTACCCGAACTCGGGAAAAACTGCATTTTTTTAACAGGTGCCCGAAGACCCATGCACGCCTATCTCTGAAGTGGTGTGATTGAAGATTTTTTGCCTCGGTGTCATCCGACACTACCCGTGCACGCTTTTCTCCAGCATGGCGGGAGGCTCATAATCCTAAAATTTTTCCTAAACGGGGGAGATGTCGGGAGGCTGCTGAAATTTTTCAACAATGACTTGAACAAATTTTGGACAACAGGGAACTTTGGACTTGAACTGAATCTGAACAAATGAAAAGTAATACATAATTTTAAATTATTACTAAAGACTCGAACTTGATCTGAACCACAGAGGACATTACACTTGAGTTGAACCATATTGAATGGAGCTTGGACACGACTCAAGAAAACTTGACATTGAACAATCAACAATAAAGTGAACTCAAACTTAAAAATAATGACAAGAACTTGAACTTGATATGAATATCAAGTGAATAAAACTTGGACATTTGAACTCAAGCAAAGATTTAAGTTGGACTATAGAGAACTTGAACTCAACAAAATCACGAGTCTTGACTTGAACTTGAACAACACAAAGGACCCGATTTTGACTCGAGTGAACTTGCATATTGAACTCGCATATTGAACTCGAACTAAATTCAAATAATTTCATATCTGAGTTTGAACCTGAATCATAAGAAAGGAATTATACTTAAATGTCCAAATTAAAGTGATAACTTTTGCGATTTAAATACAAATAAAAATGGAGCTTATGGTGGATAAGAAGCTTCTAAACATACATAAAACTTGTAGCGGACAAGACTTCAAGCAAGTACAACTCAAAGTGAATGCAGGGACTTGTCATGTAAGAATTTGTTTGATTAAACAGATTTGCATCATGAAGGAATGAGATGGCGTCCCTATCACCAACAACAATTCAATTCTAAGAAGATACAACAACGAAAGAGATTAAATACAGATAAATAAGTAAGGATTCATGTATAGCATTCATAAGCAATAACAAGTGGATTCATGCATAAGTGAATACATCAATCAGCAAACAAATGAAGATAGGGAATATACTGCAAATATGATGAACCACTTGCACATATAAATACTTCATGCAACGTGCTACTTGCAAGGAAAAGATGATTGATCAGTGACAAGTGTAAGCACTTACGAATGGTCGTAGGATACTTGTCATATGAGTAGCTTGCTACCTACAAACAAATACGGGAAGAATTGTAGTAAACACAACTCACATATATTCAAGTCCGCAAGCAATGAAAATTGCAGCGTCCTCATAACAAATATCAAAATGGTGCAGCCTCTTGCAAGGTCGCCAATGGATTTCACAGTGAATGCAAATACCCGCTACCGGCAACGAAAGGTTCTTGATTTAATAACATGTTTGCGGGTGGTGATTTGTAATAGGAAGAGCATGTTGTAATTGTAAAACCCGAAAACGACGTTAATAGGTCGTCGCACGCTTTTCAAAGCGCCGCGACGAGATTTAAGTGAAAATTTCAAATTTAACAAAAATAATTTTAGAAAATTCCTTGCAAAATTCTGATTGTTTTGGTATATAACACTTATACCTAATTTAGTCTATTTTAGGAATTAAAATTTAACAAAGTTTCGTAATACTCATTATACCCCTAACCATTTAAAATGACAAATTTACTTAAGTGAGGGTATAACGGACTTTTAGCATTTTCCCTATTCTCCCTAATAGAGCAAACCAAACCCTCTCCCTCCCCATTTGAACGGTTTGGCCGAGAGAAACGAAAGAAGCGGCGCGACGGGAGGGCGACGGGCTCCACTCTGGCGGCGATCTTCCGGCGAAAGATTTAGTCCAAATCGAAGAGGAAGACGAAAGGAGTGTTCCGGTATGATTATTTTTAAACGAAACTTTCTAAATCTCAAGATATTTGAGATCGAATTTTCTAGGGTTTTTCCTAAAAATGTTTTTCTTCCAAAATCTCTTTAAGGAATTGTTAGGTAATGTTTAGAAAAGCATTTTAACGGTAGAAATGATATTTTTGGAAGAGTTTTTAGAGATTTAAAAATTAGGGTTTTTATTAGATTTTGAATTTTGAGGAATCCCCTTTACAAATGTTATTCCTAAGGATATTAGAAATGCTTAAATGAGGAAAAATTAGGGTTTTAGAACATTTTTAATTTTCATGAATTATTTTAATTATTTTAATCCAAAAATTTAAATTATAATTATAAATATATGTTGAGGATTAATTTTAGAGCAATGTTTTGATGAAATTTAAGATTTATGATTTTTCAAAAATTTAGATTTAATTAAATCCGAAAATTAAAGTTTATTTAATTAAATAATTATTAAGTGTCGTAGGGAATTGTTAAGAAAAAAAAATGAAGGGTTGAATGACATGTCTCTTTTGTAATCATTTTACGTTGTGAACGTTAAGGTGAAAGAACTTTGTCAAAGCGACGTGCCGTACTTGGTTTGAGGCAGGTATTCATGTTTTTTTTATAAAAATTTTATGGTTTTGTTTTGTTCTAATATTCAATGCAAATGATTGAACAAATTATGAATTTTTAGTTTTGGTAATATGTATATTCAAGGCTGTTATTTCATGAATTTAAGAATCTTCATTCTTATGTTTAGAATAAATGTTTTATGCTTTGCACATGATTTTCACAATTATTTTTCCATACATATGAATGAAAGATAGTATATTAGAAGAATGTGCATGTTGATGCGGAGTGCCCAATGGTAAAGGAGGCTCGTAGAGCCAATGATAAAAGAAATTGCCAAATTTTTGACTGGGTACCTGATCAGTACCAAATTATAGGCACATCCGAGACCGTTGTTATTAAAACATTATGCATAATATGGTTCCTATATGTTCTCTTCAAATTATGAAAAATTTATGTTTAAGGAAAAAGGTAAATGAAAGGTATTACATTAAAGAAAGAGGTTAAGAAAAATTTTTCTTTTTATGTACTGATGAAATTTTTTTTTTTATGTACTGATACGAGATTATACAAGTTTGACGATCCTTTCACGTTTTCATACTAAATATTATTTTATTTTAATTTTATGTAAATTTTTATTTAAAGGCATGAACTACCTACTGAGCGTTTGCTCATCCTACTTTTAGAAATATTTTTCAGGAGAGAAGTGATGGCTGCACAACGACCATACATGTATCGTCGTAGGGGACCTCAGGAAGAAAGGTTCATTTTTATAATTTCAGTTTGAGTCTTTGAGTTTATTTCTGTGTAGTTTGTGAGTTTGAGTTTGGAGTTTATGTAATTGTGAGAGCTTATATAATGTTGATGGGTTTGAAAGTTTTAGTAGTCATGTGTGATGATCAGTATGAATCTCTCTTTTATTTGATGTTGTTTAGTGGCTCTTTCATTTATGGACGATGTTTATGATTTGACATTAAAGTTTTAATTAGAACTGTTAATGTTTTATATGTGTTTTTCGTACGACTACTATTCCCACCCCGATTTTATCGGGCTAGCCGGGCCGGGTCTTGATAGTAATGCTCCTATAGTAAACAACCACCCAATGGAGATAAATATATAGATCCTCAGCAAGTAAAGGCAGGTGGAATGCAACAAATGCGAGCAACTACGAGCTATTGACTACATCAAATATAAGCTCCCACGAGCAGCTAAAGGAGTCCCGTTATACATTCAACTTACTATCCATAAGCAAATGCTGAAAAGACTACGACGAAATGAACTTCTACGAGCCATCATAAAAGACCCGTCAAATGTCCAAAATGCCCCCGCACATGCACTGTTGTTTGTATATACATAGGTACACAAGGGGTAGGTGCAATCACAAAACCCGCATGGCCCCAACGAGCGTGTTTTGGGAATACACATAACGTCTAGGGATGATGTGCGGGTCAATAAATTTGTACCCGATCCTCCTAATCAAGTAAATAGGAGTCGACAAAGTTCAACAAATAATTATAAAATGTCCCCAAATACCCGCATGGACCCAGACGAGCGTGTTTTGAATACACATGTGACGTCTAGGGATGCTGCGTAGCTCAATAAATGAACCCAAGTTCGAGCCTGATCCTTCTACATTGATAGATAGGAGTTGACACGGTTCAAACCATCAAATAATATATGGTCGTGGTATCGACCCAGATATTTGTTTTAATACGTTTATATAAGGCCTTCAGGGCCTATGAACAGATAAATTCATTAATAAAATATACAGCCAACAAAACTCGGTCCTCTGTCAACAACTCGACAGAGTCGACAAGGTTCAATCAACAAAAGGAAATGACCCCAAATACCCCGATGATGGTCGTGTTGAATGCAAATCTCAACCGAAGGGGTTAATTCCAAATGTCCAAAATGCCACCCAAACTCCCATAAATTTCTAAAACCTTAAAAATCCATATATTTAAAATGGAAATCCAATCATTAACCACTTAAACTAAAATCCATTCACCCTTCACAACAGTTTGTCGGGGTGAACAATTTAAAATTTATTTCAGCTCACATAAAGTTAATCCTTAGTCGAAAATATCACTAGGATCCACTCTCAAATAATCTCCTGCCAGTAAGGACGTGGTACATGTCCTCTAATCGGTGATTTTGCTGCCAAATGGCACAACAGGATAAACGGTTATGACCCGGGGCCCTCTGAACCGAGTGTTTTTGCAGCCAACTATGTTGCACTGATACGGATATGACGACACGGATACGACACGATACGAATACGGGACACGGTATTATAATTTATAAATCATACATAAAAATTAAGAAAACAATCAAAGCATAATATTTGAAATTACAAAAAAAAACAACATCATTTGTAGCCTTGTAGCTTATAATATCAAAATATAAGAAAGCATTAAATGTCTAGTACAACAACAAAAGCATAAACATAAATTATCTAGCACATGAAGTTTCAACTATTTAATAGAAGTAATGATATGATTAGCTTCTTCTTGGTTTGTCTTTGAACTTTTATATCATCTTCAATAAATATCATAGCTTCTAATTCAGGCTCATCAAGTGAAAGATCAGTAATTTCTAATATTCTCATATCATCACGAGACTCAAATCCATCTCAGAAATGAGAGAACCTTGCTCGCAACCCCGGAAGTAAATACAATGCGTCTTTTTTTATTTCTTTTTGTTTTTTAACGGACACGTGTATCCATTGTCTTTTTTTTTAATTTCTTTTTGTTTTTCAACGGACACGCGTATTAGATACGCGTGTCCTTTTGAAATTAAATAGTATTTTAATTGGATACGGCTTTGGTGTATCCGACACGTATTGGTGGCGTATCAGAGGCGTATCCGTGTATCGGTGTATCGGAAATAGAACGCCTTCATAAATAGGTGTATCGGTGCAACATAGGCAGCCAAATGGCACAACGAGATAGCGGTTATGGCCATAATCAATGTGTTCCTTAGTGGCATCAAATCCTTCAAAATATAAATCAATAGGATATAATCAATAAGACACAAAGCTCTCTGTTAGCTAAGGTGGATTCAAATTTGTCCCCTTAGACAAATATTCACCCCAGGTCTACAAGGTACCCTTGGATGACGTAACCCATGGTTGCCAACAAGGATCCTTCTGTCAGGTAGGGTCGACTGCCTCTTCTGACTAAGTAGACCAGGTACCACGATGGCCCGGGACAACGAAACCATTGGATCTTGATCGGGTCCATCATCTATTCCCCCACCATTCGCTTTAAGTGCAAGCCTGCAAGGTGGCGAAATTTCTATTTTAAATATTCAATCTTCAAATTTTCCAACATCCCAAATACATGTTGCTACTATACATTTGATACTACGTATCTATGGATACGACGTATCTGTTCGATGACTAGCCTTAATCGAAAGTTCTCTCTTTTTATCGGGAGGGGTAATTAACCATAGAGGCTTGCGCCTATACGAAACAAGAACTCAGATCATAAAGTCCTCACAAAATGAGGACGAAATCTCTAGATAGTGTCTTATCTACAAACTCATCTGTCTTCCAAAATTTACCTCGGAGTTTAAATCCATTAAAACTCCCCCGAAGAAAAGCGGGCAGAGACCGAGGCCGAATTTTTGGAGCCCACGTAACCAAAAACAAAATTGAAACGGGATTGACTATTCAACATGAAAAAATTGGAAGATGTCCCAAAGTTGCATCATAAGATTGCTTAATTGTTCAACAACTTCAGCATGCATAATTTTACTCAATTTCATTGGCAGGGGTAGATTCAAATCCTAAATGAGATTTAAATTTCGTTTTGGATATAATCTCAAACTCAAATTTCAAATACAAGGTTTAACTTTTATAAACATGCCTTGATGAGATTTTAGTGCACATTCGAGAATAGATGTTGGTGCAAAAGCAGATAAATGATCATTCTATAATTGCAATTTTTTGCATCTAATAAAAAAGGAAAAGAATATCCAACAACTCCACTTTCTTCATTAAGATCAAATTCGAACATGAATGATACTAGTGCTGGTGTGTTTAGCAGATTTTAGGTGAAAAATGTTAAATATTTTCCTACAGATATATTGATCAAAGAGTAAATTGTTCTAAGAAAAGAACGGATGCAATATTTCTCTAACTCTAAAGCACTACAGTAAGAGAATTGTAAGTAAATTCATGCTTAATTTTTTACCCAATCTTTCATCAATCAATGAATGATTCGTCATCTCGGGTTCAAGGACCTGTTGGTCAAAGGAAAGGAAGGGGAGGTCCAGATTCCGGGATGGAGCCGTATGACGCGAGAGTCTCACGTACGGTTCCTTTGAGAAGGGTTTGATACCACCACCTATCAGGCCCGACGAGCGGTTCACGGAGCTGCATCCCTACTCACCCCACATCGCTCTCCAGGAGGTTGGCCGCCTATCCTAGATCTTCCCATTTCTAATAAGATCCTCCCATTTATAATAAGATCCCGGGCTCGATCTGGTTTAGTGTCAAGGTGATTCCTTTTATTTTCCTATATATTGGTCCGTGCAGCATTTCCACGATATTAATGAAAGACGTTAATATCATGAAAAAAATAGATATGAATAACATAATAATCTCTAAGCAAATTTTTTTGGCTATAAAATCTTCAAACCTAAAAAATATTAAAACGCACTATAAGTACCATGTTTTAAATCTTAAATTAATCGTGCATTTGATCTTTATACTTCAAGAATGACTCTGTTGTCATCTAAGCTTATATTCATTTCATTACAAGTTTTGTTTATTTGAAATTTTCTCCAAAATATTTGAGTAGGTCCCATTAATTTTTTTTAACAAATTCTACTATCTAAAAATCAGAAATATTATACCTTTCAAATATTTTTTCAAGATCATCTAACTTTTCTGAAGATACCATAGAATTGTGCCTCCCATCAAATGTATGTGATACTTTTAACTCCCTAAAAAAAAGGATTTTGTTTAAATTACATCTTTTTGTTATTTTGTTAATTCACCTCAATATTATGCACTGTCTAGTAGATATTGTGATAAAACCTTAAGTTCTTATACTAAATTCCATGTAGAACATCTTAAGGGACTAAGTTTTCTTAAGCAAATCTAAGAAATGATATAAAAATCATGTAACAAACACCTAAAATTTACAGAGCAAAAAATATTAATCCAAATCAAGTCATGAAAACGTTGAAGAAAATTGAAAACGTCATGTAAATCAATCCATATGAAAAGACTAATGATCTTCTACTAGAAACTAACAAGAAAATTAAGAATCAAGAAAATCAGCACAATCGATTAAACGTCGTGTAATCAACAAAAATTCAGATGGTAAGGAACCCAACTACACAAAATCAAACTTTCAATCAATAATAAAAGAAAGCATTGAAGAAGAAGAAAAATGAGAAGAAAATGAAAGCAGCAAAAAAAAGAAATAAAAAAAAAACAAGCCTCCTGCCAGAAATAAGCAGATAAAATCTTAAAAATTTTCAGGTTTCAGATTGATCAAAGATTAAAATGCTCGTATAGTAGGAGAAAAAAGTTTTATCATCGACAAAAATATTTGAATTTATACCATAAACTGTTACATGACTCAGAATTCTCATATTTATAGACAGAAAAATAACAAATTATTAATAGACTGCTAACAAACAATTAACGATTACAAATAAACTGTTAAAAAACTAGTAGTGAATTAAATGAAAGCCCAGAATAATCTTAATAGATAATAAAATCTAAAAGATATAAAATAATGCAAATATCCATTAAAATAAAATTCAATAATTATGTCCACATTAATTAATCCGCATACCTCTACAGTCTTGGAATAGCTAGATTGTTGCTGTCTCACATTCTCTTCTAGATCTTCCAATCTCTTGCTATAATCCTGTACTAAATCCTTGCTTTTCCCGAACAATCCAAAGAAACAATTACGTTCAGAGCTAGCTGGATTATGGGGTCTTGACCTGAGCCGGGTTAGTCTTTTGTATATGTTCTCAGTATCTCTCTGAAGAATAAACGGTCAAAACAATATTTAAATCTACTAAACTTGCCAAATATAGAATTGCCAAAAAAAATGAATTAAGCTAGCAAAAACGCATATTTAAGGCACCAAATCAAAGACGGAGGAGGAGAATATTACAAATTATACTTTCAAAGCCTAAAAGCAAGATAAGCAAGCTCATAACTCCAATTATAATCTCTACAAAGTTAACGGGACTATTGCTCCCCCCATTTTCAAATTTTTTTGAAGTGACATAAATTTGGGAGAATATTATAACGCAAATATGTGAAAGCAGGAAATTCCAAAATGGATTGTTATAGATATTAAGCATAATTGATGCATTTATATTTTGGTTTATTTTATTTTGATGCAAATTGAACAATATTAGTTGGGCATGGCAAGGCTTGGGTTTGCTAGCATTTGGGTCCTTTTGTCCTTGGGCTGCTTGTTGTTTCTCGGTTAGGGCCTTGGCTGCTCTGGGGTTGGGCTTTGGCTGCTTGGTTTTGAGCTAAAAAAAGTTGGGTTCTACTTGGTGCTAGCTCATTAATGCTTGAGCTGAAGTTTAGCTCATTATTTGGTGGTATAATTGCACTTCCTAGCTCATAAATTCATAAAGGTATATGGAGTGGAGCTTGTTTCTTCCCATTCTTGTGTCTCATTGGTTTCTTCCTTGTGAATAATTGTTGTGGGCTGGTTGTCTTTTCGATTTTCTCCCTAGTTGCTTTCCCGTGATTCCCTCTATCCCGTTTCCTGTGTTGGCTCCTCGGGTCCCTCCTTGGCTATGTTCCCGTGGTTCTCTGGTTGTGTCCCATGGCTTTTCCAACCCGTTTTCTATGTTGTTTATTGGGAGCAGTTTTGTGGTGTCTTTTGGCCCTTCTTCTTCCCCTTACCTGATTGGTTTGGTTGGAGGTTGATGTTGGTTGTTTGGCTCCTCTTTTTGCCTATATATATGAGAGGATTTTGTCATGAAAAGGTTGTTGATGAACTTGAAAGAAGTTGCTAAAAACCTGAGGGTTTCTTCTCTTGGAAAAGCTTGAGAGCTTGTTCCACCCCCTTTCCTCATCTCTATTTCGTCCTGGCTTCTAATCTCTTCTTCTCTACGCAAGTTCCACTCCACATGTATCCTTCTTCTTGAGCATTTGGAAGTTGTTTGTTGGCTGATTTTTGGAGACATTTGCCAAAGGAGTTTGGTAGGACGTTAGACCCGTTTGCTGTGGTTGACCCTCGGTTTGCAAGCCTAAGCATTATTTTTCATATATTTTCCTACTCTCGTTGCATATGAGGAAACTGCTTGACGGTTATTCTGAGGATAGCATTTTTATGTTATAATTTTGTTTCGTTTGATTTGACTTTTCATTTATCTGGATGTTTGTTTGGACGTTTGCAAGTTAAAGTGAATCGAGTTTGGTTTTATTGTCCTTGTGTTCTCCAACTTGACTTTTCTTTCTAGTTTGCTTACATCAATAATCCACACTGTAAAAGGTTTTTTCTAACAGTCACTTCTCAAATCCTTAGACAATACTCATAACCTCTTTGTCAAATTACACATCATGAGCCCATGGACAAAAAAAAGGCATTACGAACTAAGCAACAAATAAAAGATTCAAGATGTTTCACGAACATTTATATTACATTCGTCTGTCAGGTGTGTATATATTTAGTAAGAGAGAGATATAGAGAGAGAAAGTTAGGCTATGGCCAATCGATAGGAAAACTTTCTTTCTACCAATTTTCTTTTTCAAAGAAATTAGATTGTAAAGGCTCCAAAATAAAACCACTTAATATCCACCCTTGAACCGAGGTATGAATCTATATATATATATATATATATATATATATATATATATATATATATATATATATATATATATATATATATATATATATATATATATATATATATATATATATATATCAGCACATTGAAATTTATTTGAATAACACGCACAATTGTTTACATGGAATTATGGTAATTTATCTCAATGTAAGGTTCAAAATGAATATAGAAAGAAGGGAAGGGGGGAGAGATACTTGCACCATCTCATTCACTAGAATGTTGCTAACACATTGATTGAATGGATAAACTCAATCAAAAGAGAAAAATAAAAGAAATACTAAAATAGTGATGTGTATAAAATCAAATATATACAATAACTCCCAATGATGTTGATGACATTAAATGCTGATAAAAAATTTAAAATATATACACAAAAAATAAGGTGATAGTATAAATTACTCCACACACATTTATGTGTTTGCTCCATCTGTGGCCATCATAAAATTTGAAAGAAAGTGTCCTACTGGGGTTCAAGAATGAGAATGCATAGAAAAGTACCACGCATGGGCAACTCTACAAGGAATGAGAGAAGAATAACAACACAAAAATACTCAAAGCTTTAAAGTGGTTCAACAATCGGCCTAAATCAACTAGGGTTCAAGCTGAAAAGATTTATTGCATTCCCAAGGAGACGAGCATTGAGGACAAACAACTTATTAACTCAGGTTCCCAATAAGAGGATTGAAAAAGAAAATAATTCAACAAGAAAATATCACAATTAATAAAATTACAGCTGAGGAAAATGAGAGTAGTAAACTTTGGGATTATTGTTGAGATGAGTTTGGCCCTCGATGTCGGATCAGCTTGTGCAACTTTTAATGCAATTGCCTTTCAAAAAATCTATTCACCAACCACTTTAAATGAGCTAAGAACAAGTATTTACAAGAGTTGAGTGCCTTCAACGTTGGACTAGTTATGATGATGAGTTGAGGGCTTAAGGCCATGTTGCTAACAATCCTTAGTGGTATTTAATGTCAGTGATGCGGCCAACATGTAGTGAGTGTGAAAGATCATAGGAAATTAATATATCCCAATCAATCAAGGAACTGGAAAGTACATACTAGCTTATGTGGCAACCAACCTATCTGATTGACATACCTCAATGTATGTGTTAGACCGGTCCAGCTAGTCCACGAGACTGGCTTATGGATGAAACAGGCGGAAGTTTCGCCTCCTGTACGCATGATCTGATCGCCCCAGCATGAGAGAGCTATTTAAGAAATATTTTTAGGGAATTAGGAGGGAAATTTGAATGAAGGGACTATTTAGAGATTTCCTTTTTTATTGTACGCATTAAATAGTTTGTTTTCCTAGGGTTATGGCATCTTGAATTTGGCTAAAATTTGAGATCTCTTAGATTTTTTTGGGCTCTAGCAGCGTCTAGAGATTTGAGAGAGATAGATCCTCTCGAATAGATCAATTGTATCTTGTTATTTTTCTTCAGTTAGTTTGTGTTCTTACAATAAAATTACATTTTTCTTATTTTTCTGTTGGATATGTGGATCGTTCTCACTAATTTCATCATGATCGTTAGGTTTTACTAGGGAATTTCAAGTATTTCTTAACAAATTGGTATCAGAGTTGTTCGATCCGAGCACCCAAGGCTGGAAGAAAAATAGAAGTATTGGAAGGGGAGATCAGGCAATGCAATTGAAATCATATTGTACATCATATTGAAAAGATTTCTCAAAAAGTTATTTTCAGCAATCCATTAGTAGATCGATGAGAAGTTTGACATCATGGAGAAGATAATAAGAAAGTTGCTCATGGTCCAAACCAAAGCGGCATCGCCAGAAGAAAGGCGAACCACCAATAACTAAGTGAATGGAGGAAACCCTAATCCAATAAGGAGAGGGAAAGATCAGGAGGTGAAAATGTTGGGGAAAGAATAGGGGATGCGACTTTTGGAGCCACTTCCAAGGAGAGGAAATGGTGGAGTGGAACTTTTAGTGGAGCTGCATAATTTGGAAGGAGAAAAAGATTGGGAGAAGATAGAAGCACCAGACATGATTTTACCACCCCTACAACAATATCGAGGGGTGTTTTAGCAAGTTCAAGGGTTGAATCTTTCGCAGGAAAGCAAGTATGTTATCATCTTGAAGAAAGGAGTACCACCTATCAGTGTTCGTCTATACCGTCTTCCCCAAATCCAGAACGAAGAGATTGAGAGATTAATCAAGGAGATGCTCGAGGCAGGGATTGTTCGACCAATTATCAGTCCATTTTTCAATCCAGTGGTATTAGTTAAGTGCTTCAATAGCAGTTTTGTTCGTTCCACCTTGAGGACAAGGTGGTACTTTGGGAGAGGAGTATTGTTAGACCGGTCCAGACGGGACCGGCTTACGGACGAAACAAGTGGAAGTTCCGCCTCATGTACGCACGATCCGATCGCCGCGGCATGAGAGAGTTGTTTAGGAAATTTTTAGGGAATTAGGAGGGAAATTTGAATGTAAGGACTGTTTTGAGATTTCCTTTTTGATTGTATGCATTAAATAGTTTATTTTCCTAAGGTTATGGCATCTTGAATTTGGCTGAAATTTGAGATCTCTTAGATTTTTTTGGGTTCTAGCTGCGTCTAGAGATTTGGGAGAGATAGATCCTCCTCTGGAATAGAGGATCAATTGTATCTTTGTGGGCTCCGAAAATTCAACCCCGGCCTCCACTCGCTTTTCTTTTATCCGGCGAGGGAGTTTTAACTGATAAGTTCCAAGGTAAATTTTGGAAGGCAGATGGGTTTGTAGATAAGACACTACCCAGAGATTTTGCCCTCATTTTGTGAGGACTTTATGATCTGAGTTCTGGTTTCCTATAGGCGCAAGCCCCTATAGTTAATTACCCCTCCCGATAACGAGAGAGAACTTTCGATTAAGGCTAGTCGTCAATCAGATTCGTATAGAAATACGTGTATCTGGCATATAGTAGTTGCTTGGGTTTAGGATATTGGTAGAAATTGGATTTTGAAATTGGGTTTTGATTTGGGAATTTGGGAAGATTTAATATTTAAAATAGAAATTTTACCATCTAGCACTTAAAGCGGATGGTGGGGGAATGGATGATGGACCCGATCAAGATCCCATGGTTCCGTCGTCCCGGGCCATCGTGGTCCCTAGTCTACTTAGTCAGAGGAGGTAGTCGACCCAACCTGACAGAAGGATCCTTGTCGGCAGCCATAGGTTGCTTCGTCCAAGGGGACCTTATAGACCGGGGTTGAATGTTTGTCTAAGGGGACAAATTTGAATCCACCTTAGCTAACATAGGGCTTTGTGCCCTATCGATCATATCCTATTGATGCATATCTCAAGGATTTAACGCCATTAAGGAGCGTATTGGCTCTGGCCATAACCGCTATCTGTGGTGCCATTTGGCGGCAAAACCACTCAGTTCAGAGAGCTCCGGGTCATAACCGTTTACCTGCAGTGTCATTTGGCGGCGAAAGTGCCGGTTAGAGGACACGTACCATGTCCTTACTGGCAAGAGATTGTTTGAGAATGGATCTTAGTGATATTTTCGACCAGGCATTAGCTTTTTGAGAGCTGAAGTGTTTTTTGAATTTGTCCGCCTCGGCAAACTGTTGCGGAGGGCGGATGAATTTTGCTTTAACTGCGTTGATGGATTTATTTCAAATTTAAATATTTTTGGGATTTTGGAATTTGTGGATTTTGTGGAGTTTTGGGTATTTGGGTGGAATTTGAAAGTGTTTGGAATGGACCCCTCCGGTTGAGATCTTCAATCAACGCGGTCATCATCGGGGGTCATTTCTAATATGAATGTATTAAAACAAATATTATGGTCACCACAGCCACACATTTGTTTAATGGTTCGAACCCTGTCGACTCCTATTGACCCGTATAGAAGGATCGGATTCGAATTTGAATTCACTTGTTGACTCGCGCAGCATCCCTAGACGTCACGTGTGTACCAATAACACGCTCGCCAGGGCCCATGCGGGTTTTATAATTATTTTTACCCCTTTTAGTATACCTATGTGTATACAATTTATAGTGCACGTGCAGAGGTACTTTGAAATAATTATAGACGCCTTCCGTTTGCTTGTACGAATGTTGCAGATTCGGTGGCGTGGCGTAGCAGCTTCTGAATTAAGTTGTTCGCTGTTTCGTACAGGTAGACTATCGTGCACTACTCGTTGCTTTCTACAGGTGGATCGTAGTGCACTAACTAATCTCCTGCCTCATGGTCATAGGAGCTTGCACTTGTTGTAGTACTTCAATATTTGCACACAGACAATATGTTGGATGCACGACTACTGTTCATCAAGAAATTTGCAAGCCTCTATAATCTTATCCAACTAAATGTCATAACTTAGTTGAATTAAAATTCACTCAATCTTGATTTGATCTGACTTTCTCTTTCCAAAACTCGTATAGAAATCAATAAGTGCTTTATCAATTATATCGTCTTCCTTGTTTTCTATTATTGGCTTGAAGAACCCACCACTTCTACCTTGGATGATTGTGCCCTTGCTGATGTCAAGATGTTCTTCCTAAAAATGATCGTTGTAGCTCTTGACGTAGTTGGAGTAGTGTATGTACTCTCTACTTGCCGTTGTGAGTTTAGATTACCAAGATTTGTATTGTCTTTTGACAACACATTTGCCAAACCTTGATCATCAGAATAGATTGACATTAATTGAAGGGATGCCCCCAATGTTCATCATATATTACAATGAACTTGTTGGTAGGAGACCACACATTTGCGAGGATTGTTGTATTTTTTTGTAGACAGCACACCAATAAATTGTACAAACATCACATGCTGATCATCCTCCTCAACATGCGGCTCGCCTCACTATCAAAAAGACTTTACATCCCTTCACATGTGTTGGCTCGTGAATCATTGGATCTTTTATTGCCTTTGAACATAGCTTGTATTTTGTGTGTAGCTTCCTTCATTGATATTTGTATGTTGATTGACATGTTGATCTTTTGATACTTCAATGTTATTCTTTGCTGTCGATTGTGGACATATCATTCTTTATTCAATATTTGCTTGTGAAGAGGCTTCATTCATTGTAATCCATTATAAGCATGATATGTTGAAATATGCAAGCTTTTTTGTTTGATTATTGATATCCATCAAAAAGATTTAGGTCTCTACTTAGCATGGAGTAATTACTAAGTTAGAGTCTCATGTTGTCACATTGAGCTTGCTCGAGTTCGAATCAAACGCTTGCAAGTTTAAGTCCCGAATAAACTTATTGAACTTAAGCTTAAGTTCAAAGTTCTATGTATTGGTTCCTTATTCGGATTCAAATGCTTTTGCATATGATTCAAAACCTTGTGATTGTTCAAGTAACACTTGAATTTGCAAGTCTTTGCCATCTAATTTGAATCAAGCTTCAAGTTGTTTGGATTTAGCTTGAGCTTACCACTTATTAAGATTCAAATTAAGATCATTTTCAAGCTCCTTATGATATTCTACATTGTTCTTTCAAGTTCAATCAAGTTCTTGTAGTCTTGTTCAAGTCCGAGCTCAAGTTCTATATCCACAGATTTTAGTTCAATGTCAAAGTTCACTGTCTTCTGAAGTCTTTACAGATTCGTTCAAGTTCTTGCTTGAGTCCAGTTCAATTTCATTTGGAAGTTCAAGTTCAAGTGCTGTCAACTTGGTTCAAGCTCTGAGTACAATTCCAAGTGGTCAACTTGTATCTTTATTCCAAGTTTTCAATGAAGTCCTTGTGATTTTAATTAAGCTTGGATTTGTTTTTAGATTTGAGCTTTATTGCATTAAAGTCCACAAGTCCGAGTTCACCATTGTTCTTGCATGTCATTCGAGTGCAATCAAGTCCAAGTCTCAAATTGTTCTCTTGAGTTCAAATGAGATCCAAATGTAGCAATATTTCACCCGAAATTTAGGCAGCCTTCCGGCGTCTCCCCCGTTTAGGGGAAAACTACGGAAAACTGGGCCTTTCCCACCACGCTAAGAAAAGCGTGTATGGTAGGTGCCCTCTTTCGAGGACACGGCGGCCGTGTATTTTTCGATCCCCCACCACGCTAAGAAAAGCGTGCATGGGTGTTTTTTTTTTTTGCAAAAAAGTATTTATTTGTTTTGAAAATATTTTGTAAGCAAGGCAGTTGTTTCCCCGCAAGCGGGTACTTATGGGTATCCCCGCTTCGTCGTGCGCATCGCACCGGGATCCCTTCCCACCACCCTAAGAAAAGCGTGCATAGGCGGGATTTTCAAGGCGATACGAACTTCGAAGAAGGAAATAGGTGATTACCCGCTTCGTCGCAAGCGTCGTGACGCACTCCCTCCCACCACGCTAAGAAAAGCGTGTATAGGTGGTCGTTTTGTCTCGACGCATGCGTTGAAACGGGTTCTCGGAGTTTTAGGGTTTAGGAGTTATACCTGCGGGGTCGGCGACGGAGGCTCGTGGATCGAGGGAGAGAGAGGTGTCTTTCTATTTTTAATATAATTAATTACAATTAATTATATTAAATAATAATGAATTATATTTAAAAATAATAATTAACTATAATTAATGATTAATCATAATTAATTACAATCAATAATAATTAATTTTAAATTAAAATAAATAATTATAATTAATTTTAAATAATTATAGTTAATTATTACCAATAATTAACTATAATTATAATAAAAAATTAATTATAATTTATTTTAAATAAAACTAATCATTATTAATAATGATTAAATATAATTAAATTTTAATTATAATTAATTTTTAATCAAATATAATTAATTATTATTATCAATTAATTATGATTAAGAATAATTAATTTTAATAAAAAAAATGACATGAATAAAATCTAAATAAGATTTAAGCTAAATCCTATCTAAATGATAGGATTTGAACTAAATCCTATTTAAACAAGCCTAATTAATGTCATGGCTAACTAAATCCCTTGTCTCCTTCTCGATTCAGTGGATCAACGGGATATAGCCAAAGAAGCACGAAAGGGAGGCAGTTACCTTCACAGCAAGCTCTCCTTATTGCTTGCGATCAAAATGTCGGAGCTTCCGACCCGATGGAGGAAGAGCCATCGGAGGAGGAGTCGACGGGTCTAGGGATTCAAGGGGTCGGCCTTCTCTCTCTCTCTCTCTCTCTCTCTCTCTCTCTCTCTCTCTCTCTCTCTCTCTCTCTCTCTCTCTCTCTCGGTTTCTTTGAATCAAGGGGCTCGACGGTATGAGATCGGGAGAAAGAGCTCGGTTGCGGCTTGGGGAAGGAGGAGAGTTGGAAGTGGCTTGGAGTTGAGAGGGAGAGTTCCGATCGTTGCTTCCGATCAGGTTGAAGGGTCGTATGGGAGGAGAAGTTGAGCGTGGAAGGGGAGAGATCGGGGCAGAGGTTCATGATCGTGGCTTTCGTGTGGGATTCGCGAACGAGAGAAGAGCAGCCCCGAAGACTCCCTTTGCTCTGGTATTTAACGACGCATTTGGGCTTTCGATCGAGGCGATTGCGGGATTTGGGCAGGATTCGCGGAGAAGAGACGCACGCGGCGCCGAATTTAGCGAGATTTCGGGGACTCAACGTATAACGACCCAAGATCCGTGTAGCGAAAGGATTCATCTGATCGTTCTATTGCCTCTTTTTTTTCTTCTTTCTATCGGTTTCCTCATCTATCCATCCATACATATATCCAGAGCTAGAGATAATTACATTACAGAAAAGAAACAGCAGCGGATACTATAATTCACATATAGTACAATCAGAGAACAGACAAAAGAGTCCAAAAGAAATATTTACACTAGCCACACAGGCTACAAAAGAAAGCCTACCAAAGGCTACAAAACAAAAAGCTGAACTCGACAGAAAGATCTTCAGACTGGAGGCCCTGCATCTGAAATATTAACCACATATAATGAGCTTACAAAGCCCAGCAGGTCACTAAAGCCTACAACTGAAATCAAAGCACGACATTGGAAATAATATGCAAGTCAACCAAATCAAATCAATAGGCTATGATCAATGAATCTATGCAGGTACGGAAATCAAATTAAATCAGATCAAATCCATCAATGGTCAATAATAAATACAGCGGTAAGAACATCAATAAATCAATTTCCCAACAATCAAATCAGTAAGTGCTTTCAGTCAATGTCTATCCATCGTAGCGTAGCAGTGTCTATCAATCAATACTATCAATTCAATAAATCGTGTCCATCAATACTATCAGTTCAATCAATCGGGCCGTCTAGTCAATTCGTTGTATCTATATCATTCTTACAAATCAGTCAAACCAATTATTCAATACGATTACTACCGCAGCGAGGACGGTTCAATAATGACGACATACAATGCTACAATAGGAAAATCATCCCAATCAATAAAGCACTTTCCAGTCAATTATATCAATCGGCTCGAATCCCAATCAACAATCTAATCAGTACGGCGAAAGATCAATTGAAATCAAATCAAATCAATGAAATCATCAGGTCAATAGAAATCAAAGAAATCTATTCTACGATACACCAACTCCATACGGCAACAATCCATTCAATCAATCAATCGAGAACCGGTACGATGACTCAATGTATCAATATCATGTCAGGATCTGTCGTATCAATAATATCCATATATCAATATCATATCTATATCAATATCGATGTCGGTATCTATCAATCGGTACAATCTATATTCATGTCGTTGTCGATATCTATGAATCAATACACAGAATCCATATCAATATCGGTGCCGGTGAATCAATACAATCTATATCAATATCAGTGTCAATCTCTATGAATCAATACACAGAATCCATATCAATATTGGTGCCGGTATCTATGAATCAATCAAGTCGAGAAAATCAATCGGAAAAGCAATACGATAACTCAATAAAATCAATAAATCCGTCAAATCAATCAATCAATCAAATCCAGTCTATACTATCAAGTCGATCAAATCAATCGGAAAAGAAATACGATAAATCAATAGCAGCGAGTCAAATCAATGCAGGATCAATAGTATCAATGAATCTATGAATCTATGCCGTCCATGTCCATGTCCGATGTAGAATCAATGGTATCCATGAGTCTATGAATCTATGCCGTCCATGTCCATATCAATATCAATGATCAATAGTCAAGTAGTATCAATGCTCAATGATCAATCAATGAAATCAATGAATCCGTACGATAAGAAATCGATTCGATAAATCCAATCGGAAATCAATAAATCGATGCATATCATTCAATGGTCTTACTAGACAAGCACAAACGCTGGCTATGTTGCTGTTGTAGAATCCGTATTGCTGTTGTAGATGTCTATACGTTGGTTCCATTAATAAGAGTCGTCACTCTTTTTGCCCGTCGGCCGCCCGTCGGCGTATAAAACTCCTTATAACTCCCTCCATGATCCATGATCCATGATCTATGATTTAAAGGAAAGCTCGTCGGCCCACCATCCTGTACAGGTCAACCAATCTCCAACCAACGTTAAACCATGTTCCCACTTGTCTTTCAGTATCAATCAGTTCAATGCAATAATCGATGCAATAATCAATAATAAGAAATCTAAAACGATTATATCAATAGTCATGCACATATCAATTCAATCTATCAATCTCAGGAAAATCAGAAATCGTACGAAAATCGGGCAGAGTAACGGCAGTCGGTCAAATTTACACAAAAATCCTGCAAAAAGACAATTTCCAAATTCTTCCAAATTACAGACGAAGATCCATAACATCAATATAAGACTATTGTCCTATAGAAATCAAATCAAATTAAGTCCTGATAATTTTCTATTCGATTAAAATCGCGTAGAATCAATTCCGACCGGTAAAATCTTCGTAGAATACAGTCAAATCGTGTACAATAATCATATCTATAACATACTAAAAATTGTGAGGTGAAAGTTGTGTCAAATCAAAATCACGTCGAAAAGTCGACTACGAAAACACAAAACAGATCACAACTCGGTCAAAACTCAATATCTTTGAAAACAAAAATAGGGTTCGGAGTCCTTACAGCGAGTATCCAACAGCAACGAACGACGAAAATCGCTCCGCGGGCCCCGAAATCGGACTTCTTCCTTTGCTTTTCCGCCCTTTCTCTCTCCTCAAAATATCTGTTTTTATAAAATGTTTTCTCTCTCCTCAAAACGAGCTCATTTTCTTATATCATTAGTGGGATCGGCCCGGCCGATCGCCACATCGTCCCGGGACGATCAGGCCAAAATTGATCGTCCTGGACGACTCCCAGAACTATTCTCAGGACGATATTTTCTACAGTGCAGATCGGCCTGGACGATCTCACCATCGTCCCGGCCGATCCTGGGAAAAAATCACTTTTCCCAGCAGCTACAGCAAAGGAACGAGGTCTCACACAACGGGTGCAAGGTATGTATGCTAGATTTTGGCTCATCTCCTCTTTTGTATGATTTATAAGAGGTTAACAATCTTATTATTTTTCTTTCGTTAGTTTGTGTTCTTGCAATAAAATTACTGTTTTTCTGGTTTTTCCGTTGGATTTGTGAATCATTCTCGCTGATTTCATCAAGATCATTAGGTTTTACTTAGTAATTCCAAGTATTTCCTAACAGTATGGTAGTGTCTTGAAGGTTGTAATCTCACAAAAAAGTGCCTTTAATGTGGTGTGTCATGGCTACCACGAACCATAATAAATCACATGAGTAACGGTGTCATAACATGTCTGAAATATTGTTGCAGAGAGCAGTTGAGATGCATCTGAAGGGAGTGCGTGATCCTGAGTCTAGTGTAAAGAGGAAAGGAGGCCTTCCTGAGAAGACTTAGACTTCCTAAGAGATATTTAGACCTGTCAAAAACGGGTCACGGGTCGGGTTCGGGTCCAACCCGAAATTGACCCGACACTGTTCAACCCGACCCGACCCGACCCGTTTTTGCAAACGGGTCGGTTTTCCGAACCCGAACCCGACCCGCTTCGGGTCCGGGTCAACCCGACCCGACCCGATTCGGGTATATTTAATTAAATTTTTTTATTTAATTCATTTTATTTAAATTTAAATCAAATTAAGGGTAGATTTACTTCAATTAATTTAAAATAAATCAAGATTAATTTAATTTGGGCAATAATATTTATAATTTTTTGAAATATTATTTACTTATTTCATAAAAATTCATTAAAATCCTCCAAAATTAATTAAAAACGGGTCAAACCGGGTCGATTTCGGGTTTCCGGGTCAACCCGAACCCGACCCGGTTTTACAAACGGGTCGAAATCTCTAACCCGAACCCGACCCGGTTCGGGTTCGGGTTGACCCGAACCCGAAATTTTCGGGTCGGGTTCGGGTCGGGTTTTCGGGTCGGGTCCAATATTGACAGGTCTAGAGATATTGTATCAAGGACATTCCTGAAAATGTATTTTACTAATAAGAATTGTTACGTGGAGCAATAGTGGATTTTATCATAATTAATGTAGGCATGTGTTCGATGATGATCACATCATGGGACAGAGCAATTTCAACTATTGCATTTGTTTGCCTATTTGAAGCGCTATAAATGAAATGCGTAGGGTTTTAAAGCATCCATTTATATCAATCCTCAAACCCTTGATGTTGGAATTGTGATCTAGGTCATGGTAGCGCTCATATTTTGTTATGCTGGCCCAAGGGGGGCTAGCTGAACCAGTCCAACTTGGACCGGTTCTCACCTACAGGAGGCGGTTCAAGGGGGGCGGAATTAACAGGGAAGGAGCGGCTAGAATAGAGGCCCACACACTAATGATGCTTAGTATTGGAGGGAAAATTCAAATTAGGGGTTGTTTAGGGATTAAGAAAATTTCCTTTGTCTTTAATTGCTTTCTTCTTGCTAGGGTTAGGGCATCTTGAATTTGTGAAATCTGAATTTGAGATTTAGGGTTTGTTCTTGGGCTCTAGGCTTCAGCTAGAGATTTGGAGAGTTTAATCTTCCTCTCAAATTGAAGATCCATTGTATCGTGTTGTTCTTTTCCTTCTCTTATTGAATTTCAAGTGTGTTTCTCCATGTTTTCCTATAGATTTTTTGAAAACTGCACTGTTATTGCTGAATTTCTCTGAAATTCAACAGTTTTTCTTGTGTTCCATGGTTGTTTTCTATCAAATTGATATCAGAGCTCGTCGATCTAAGGGTTATCAATGGCCGGAAGGAAAGTTAAAGTGTTGGAGGGAGAAATAAGTCAACTAAAGTCAGATTTAGAGGAGAAAACCTCTGATTTTCAGAAGCAGCTTGCATCCATCCATGAAAAGATGGATGGAAGGTTCGCCGTCTTGGAAGACATGATGAAGAAGATGCTTGAAGACAAACAAAATCCGGCAACATCAGAAGCAAAAGAGACCACCGGCGACCATGGGAGAGGAGGAAATCCAACCCCGTTTAGGGGGAGGGAGAATCCGAAAGTGGAGATCCTTGAGGGAGATGACGGAATGCCTCCGCTAGAATCGCTTTCTAGGAAGGAGATGAGTATAGACTACGAAATGAGGGAAGCTGATTTTGTAGGGAGAAGGGATAATTTCTACCACCGAGATGCTGATTTTGAAAGAAGAAGAGGGGAATGTGATGAACGGTTTGGGCATGATCACCGGAGGGAAGATCGTGACAACTGGAGAGCATCTCTTCGGGGAATGGGAGGTTATGGATGATTCAGGGGAAACAGGGGCGACCCGAAGGTGAGAAAGCTGAAGATGTCCATCTTTAAGGGTGAGGACTGCCATGGCTAGATCTACAAAGTGGAATGTTACTTTGTTGTCAACTGGTTGACAGAGGAAGAGAAGCTGGCGATGAAAGGACTGTGTTTAGAAGGAAAGGCACTGGAATGGTACCAATGGCAAGACATAAGGCAACCCATTCAAAGCTGGAGGGAGTTCAAAGATTGTTTACAATAACCTTTCCGAACTAGTGGGGGAGGAGATTTCTATGAGCAATTATTTGCCCTGACATGGGAGGGGACCGTGGCAGATTACCATGACAAGTTCGAGTATCTAGCCAGTAGACTAGATCGGCTCTCAGAGATAGTGCTAGAGGGAAACTTTATAAAGTGACTTAAACCAGAGATCCGGGCAGCAGTTAGGGTGATGAGGCCTCGAGACTTGGGAGAGGTCATGGAGCTAGCATATTTGGCGGAGGACTAGAAGCATCTGGAGAGAGGGCCTAAGGAGAGCAACTCGGGGGATCATATAGAATGACCACCATCTTCTTAGCACCCAAGAGACTTGCCCCAAGGAAACTAAGGAAGCGCCCAATGAGAAAGCTGGAGGAGGGCGTAATGGGGGAAACTTCAAAAGCTGACTGAGAAGGAGATACAAGAGAAGAGAGCAAAGGGGTTATGTTTTAGATGTGATGAGAAATACATGCCGTGGCATAGGTATAAAGACTGAACACTTCAGTTTCTCACCGTCTATGATGATGAGGAAGCTGAAGAGGGAGGTGGGAGCCGTTTAGAGATGAAGGAAGAGGAAAAGTTGCATCTATATGTGGCAGCAGTCTCCTTAAACTCAGTAATGGAATTCACCACAAATCACACAATGAAAGTGAAGGGAGAGATAGTTGATAAAGAGGTGTTGGTGTTGATAGATAATAGGGAAACCCACAATTTCAAGTCCACCTAGATAGTTGATCTGCATGGGGTGAAATTAGTAGATACAGGGGGCTATGGGGTGATGATGGGCACGGGAAATGTGGAAATGGGTAGGGGAGTGGTGTTGACCATTCAGGGATATAGGTGAGGGAGGGTTTTCTTCCCTTGGAGTTGAGAAGCATTAATGTCATTCTGGAGATGAAGTGGCTGCAGAACTTGGGGGATACCAAGGTCAATTGGGGAGCTCTGAGGATGGAGTTGGTGGTGGGAGGAAAGAGGATGGTGATCCAGGGCGATGCAGGACTGTCTAGAGCTGGAGTATCTCTCAAATTCATGATCAGAAGCATACATTAGGTAGGAGGAGGATATTTGGTGGAACTGCAATTCTTAGAGGGGAACAGTGTGGGGGAAGAGGGAGATATCCCTCTTGCAATACAACCACTCATTTAGCAGTTCAGTGAGGTCTTCCAACCGCCTCAAGTCTTACCACCACCCAGAGATCAAGAGCATGCAATCATTTTGAAGGAGGGGATATCACCAATTAGCGTATGGCCATACCGCTACCCACAAATTCAGAATGATGTGATTGAAAAGATAATTAGGGAGATGTTGAAGGCAGAGATCATCAGACCAAGTGTGAGTCATTTCTCCAGTCCAATCTTATTGGTCAAGAAGAAGGATGGGAGTTGGAGGTTTTATGTGGATTATAGGGCATTGAATAAGAAGACCGTACCTGATAAGTTCCCCATTATGGTGATCGATGAATTATTGGATGAGTTGCATGGAGCAGTGGTGTTTTCCAAGATGGACTTGAAGTCGGGCTACCATCAAATCAGAATGAAGGAGAAGGATATTCAAAAGATGGCTTTCAAGACACATGAGGGGCACTACAAGTTCTTGGTGATGCCATTTGGGCTTACAAACGCCCTTGCTACCTTCTAGTCATTGATGATACAGGTGTTCAGGCTGTACCTCCGAAGATTTGTCTTAGTTTTCTTCGATGACATACTTGTGTATAACAGGACAACAGAGGAGCATCTGGAGCATTTAAGGGAGGTCTTTTGAGTTCTACAGGAGCATCAGCTCAAGGCTAACATGAAGAAGTGTAGCTTCGCATAGACTAGTTTGAAGTACTTAGGGCTCATTGTATCTCAGGAGGGAGTGGCAACCTATCAAGACAATTGAAGCAATGTAGAAGTGGACTCTATTATAATACCCAAAATATTTGAGTAAAGGCAAGTATAAATTTTTTTAATGTTAATTGAAGCATATGTTACTTATGAAGTCAATTATATATGCATAACTAGTATAAGAAATAATTGTTACATATGTCACTGTTTTTTTATTTTCACTAGAGCCTACATTCCACTAAGCCATGCATTGGCTGGATTAGATCCTACGGCTAAAAATTTTTTGGAAGCCTGTGGTGGGAAAAGCACTAGAGATTATAATATAAAGTAATCTGAATAAAATGCATTAATCCTATAGTGGGCTGGAATTTCCCTCAGTTATGCAGCATTAGTATTCTTCTCCCATTTTCCATCAGCTGACTTAGGGTGTGAAGGAGCTGTAGGCCGTGGAATGCTATGGGAAGAATTCCATAAATATTTTTCAGCAAATTAAAGTTAGATAAATTAGGCAAATGTTTTAGTTAGTGGTTGAAAACTTTATTTGGCTGAAAACAAGTGCAATTTGTTATTTATCTAAGTAAGGTTATTGCTTTTAGTTGATGCAAATTCAAGAAACAATAGGAGAAGTACTATTGTTTGCTGATGGTAGTTAAAAACAGGTTAAGGCTGAAGTGGTAGCAGAAAACATTAAAGAAGAAGACTTAGAAGGAAAAGAAAATGATATTATGGAATGAGAAAGAGTGCAATTGAGATTGTATATAAGAGAAAAGAAAGACAAAGTCTAGGAGAACAAATTCCTAGCGAGGTGAGATACCCAAATAAGGTTATAAGAATTAATAAATGTTTTATTATTGCACTTCATCTTTATCATGCTTATGAGCACATGTATATCAGTTTATTTTAGTTATTTTTTATGAACATGGACGAATATGTATGAAATTATTTATGCAGAGAGTAAACTTTATCACTGTTAATGATTTTGTAAACATAAAAGAATAAATATTCATAAACTAATGAATGAGCAAAAAGGACAGCAAAAGCGCAAATAAAGCGGAGCAAAAGAGCAACAGCAAAAGGACAGCTAAAGTGCAGCTAAAGCACAGCAAAAGCGCAGCTAAAGAGCAACTAAAGGGCAACTAAAGGGCAGCTAAAGGGCAACAAAATGACAACAAAATGGCAGAAAAAAAGGCAGCAAAATGGCAGCAAATGGGCAGCTAAAACATAGCTATGTCATCAAAAATATATGTCATTAGAGCTAAAAAGGATGACCCGCATAAGTAAAGACGAAATACTCGATGAAGTAAGCCTACACTCTCAATTTTAGAAGTTGAGAAATTTGACTCAAACCTGAATAAGAGAACAGCTTCCATTCTAAAAGTTAGGAAGTTGGACCCAATCTTGAATTAGAAAGCTAAAAAAGTGCAAAAGCTTATAGTCATTATATGACTTATTTAAAAGTGTTGAACAGTTTTGACAAGATGAATAATACTACTAAGCACTTTTAGGCTCAATATGACATTTCAATGTATTTTAACTATGCTAGTATTGTTAAGCATTTTTTTAATTGTTTATTATTATTTCTTATAAATAACTTGTGTATTTCATTGAGTTTAGCTCATTAACAGTAGTTGTACTGCAAGAAAGAGGAAGGAGCCCTTGGAACAGTAAAAAGAGGTGACCGTTCTTTTGGTGTAAATACGTTTTAGGTGTATAAAGAGATCTAAAACGAGATATGAATGCTAGATGTACAGACTTTTGGGTATGTGAGTACATTTTAAAAGTTTTTGTAGAGCTCTGTATTTACTTTAATTATATTTGATGTTCATTAAGAGACATTATATGCTTCCCATTACTAATTATGGAATTTGATTGGTTGGCAAGTTAGAGAGTCTAAATAGATTTTTTTTACTCACTCTATTCTAAAAGTAGTGGTTCGGAATGGATGTTAGTAAGAAGGAACTGGTTTAGATTTTCATTCTCTGTTATATTCCAGATTGACCGTTAGAGGGTAGGCAAAATTGGGGTGTGCCATCTACTTAGGAACTTGAGAGAGCTGAGGGGCTTCCTAAGATTAACAGGTTACTACAGAGGTTTGTGTGGGGATACAATACCATAGCTTGGCCCTTAATCGAGCAACTAAAGAATGAAAGTTTCTTGTGGGGAGAGGCAGCGACGCAGGCTTTTGAGAAATTGAAGAGAGCCATGACTACAATCCCAGTTTTAGTTCTCCCGGATTTCAGCCAGATTTTTGTGGTGGAGACTGATGGATTCAGATATGAGTTAGGGGTCGTACTAATGTATAGCCATAGACCTATAGCATACTTCAGCCAAACCATGTCAGCTAGAGCTAGGCTGAAGTTAGTATATAAGAGGGAACTGATGATCATTGTGTTGGTTATTCAGAAGTGATGCCCTTACCTATTGGGTCAGCATTTCATTGTTAGGACAAACCAGCAAAGACTAAAATATTTATTAAAGCAAAGGATAGTGACTGAAGAGCATCAGAGGTGGTAGTCCAAACTACTGGACTATGATTTTGAGGTCCAGTACAGACCAGGTCTAGAAAATAAAGCAGCTGATGCCTTATCAAGGAGTGTTGGGGAGCTCCAGGAGGTGGCAATTTCAGCGCCACTAATGGTGGATTGGGGGCTATCAAGGAAGAGGGTATGCAGGATGAGGAGTTAATATTAGGGAGGATTTGATGAAAGATATGAGTAGCCATCCAGGATATTCACTTGAAGGGAGAGACTATTACATCAAGGGAGGTTTGTGATGCCACGAACTTCCATCCATATTTCCCACCTACTGCAGGAGTTCCATGGGAGTGTAGTTGGAGACCATTCCGGGGTACAGAAGACATAGGAAACTGGCTGCTGAGTTGTACTAGAAGGGGATGCATAAGGATGTGGACGAGATGATGGCAAGATGTGAGCCTGTGAGGTGTGCCAGAGAAATAAATACATGGTTATGGCTCTGAAGGAGTTACTACAACTCTTGGCACTTCCAAACAAAGTATGGGAGGAAGTGTCCATGGATTTTATAGATGGCCTACTACGGTCAGAGAAATTCACAGTCATTATGGTGTATTCATCAGGGAGGTGGTTAGACTGCATGGGATTCCATAGTCGATAGTTTCTAATCGGGACAAGGTGTTTCTCAGCCAGTATTAGAGGGAGCTGTTCAAGTTACATGAAACAGTACTCAAGAGAAGCACTGCTTACCACCCATAGACAAATGGACAAACTGAGGTAGTAAAAATAAGCTTGGAGACTTATTTGAGGTGCTTTGCTTCTGAAACCCCACGGACGTGGGCGAAGTGGTTAGCAGGACTGAATATTGGTATAATACCTCTTACCACTCAGCTTCTTAGATGATCCCTTTCAAGTGTTGTATGGAAGGGACCCCCTCCACCCCCCCCCCCCCCCCCCCCCACACACACACACATACACACTTGGTACACTGTGGGAAGGGGAGCACACTAGTTTCATCAATAGAGTAGTACTTGGAGGAAAGGGATAAGGTGTTGGAGGAGTTGAAAAAACATATGTTGACGAAACAACAAATCATGAAGAAGCATGCATACACACATAGGAGAGACATACAGTTTGAAGTGGGGGAGAAGGTGTTCTTAAAACTGCGACCATACATGCAGTGAATAGTTGCAATAGGAGGAACGAGCCAAGGTATTTCGGCCCCTACGAGATTTTGAACAAGATCGGAGCAGTGGCGTACCATTTTAAGTTGCCCCCATCTACCACCATACACCCAGTCTTCCATGTGTCGCAGTTGTGGAGTGCTCTAGGGGAGCATGCAATTAGTGGAGAGTTACCAGCCATGCTGACAGAAGAATTGGAAGTGGTTTTAGAACCACTGGATCTGAGAGGGGTAAGATCAGATAAAGAGGGAAATAAAGAAGTGCTTATTAGATGGAGAGACCTTCCCGACTTCAATGCTACTTGGAAGCCTTATGACAGGGTGAAGTACCCGTTCCCTTCATTTCACCTTGAGGTCAAGGTGAGTCTTTGGGAGGGAAGTAATGTTATGCTGGCCGAAGGGGGGCCAGCTGAATCGGTCCAACCTAGACCAGTTCTCACCTACAGGAGGCGGTTCAAAGGAGGCGAATTAACATGGAAGGGGCGGCTGGAGTAGAGGGGCCACACATTAATAATGCTTAATATTTGAGGAAAAATTCAAATTAAGGGCTATTTAGGGATTAAGAAAATTTCCTTTGTCTTTAATTGCTTTCTTCTTGCTAGGGTTAGGGGCATCTTGAATTTGTGAAATCTTAATTTGAGATCTAAGGTTTGTTCTTGGGTTCTAGGCTTCGGCTAGAGATTTGGAGAGTTGAATCTTCCTCTCAAATTGAAGATTCATTGTATCGTGTTGTTCTTTTCTTTCTCTTATTGAATTTCAAGTGTGTTTCTCCCTATTTTCCTACAGATTTTTGTGAAAACTGCACCATTATTGTTGAATTTCTCTGAAATTCAGCAGATTTTCTTGTGTTCCGTGGCTGTTTTCTATCATATTTCTCCATTCATCAACAAATGAAGTAGCAAAATAAAAGTGTAGTGAGATGAAAAGTGACATTGTTGAGTCTATGGTGGACCCTATCCTTGATCTTGATCTTGCATCATCTAGAATAGTCTGATCATTGGAGCAAGCTACAGGCAGAATATATGGAGCTGGACATCTTTACAATTACATAGCCTGGGTATCTTTAGACCGAGGTTTTATAGAATGCCATTGTCCTGGCCCTCTACTCGAGGACAATAAATATTGCTAAATTGTTGATGGAAAAGAACAGCATGTTGAAACCTCTAAGAGCTATGATGGAATGATTGACGACAACATAGCTAATGTATTTGAAAGTGTCTCGTGATTATTGTACAGAAAAAGTTCAACAACATATCAAATCATCTATAATGTGTTTATGACCTAAATAAAAGTAGATATATTTGTATCTCGTACTGTTTCCTTTCGTTGCAGCCCATTTTGAAGTATCTAGTGTCAATATCATTTGTTTGTATGCAAAGATAGACTAGCGAGGATAAATTTTATAACCATATGTCAAAGATGCTTCTAAATCCTCTCTTTCTCTTCTACCTCATGTTACTCAACCTAGCATTCAATTATATAACCCAGCACAGTTTGTCGTCCATTATTACAATGACCTAATTTAATTTCCTCTCCATGACCAAGTCACCTTGATGTTGTTTAGAATTTAAGATGCTTAAAAGGGACTCTAAGAAAAGGGTTACTATTGAGAAAACAAGGACAACTCCAATTTTTTTAAAAAAAAAAAAAAGGACAACTCCAATTTGAAGAATATATCAATGTGAATTGGGCAAGAAATATTATGGATAGAAGATCTACATTAAGCTATTGTACCATTGTTGAAGAGAATCTAATCACAATAAGTAAAAAAACTTAATGAAGTTGATAGGAGCAGTGCTATGACAAAATTTGGAGCCCTTGCACATGGAATATGTTAAGCAATTTGGATCAAGAGGATTCCAGAGAAACTAAATATTTATATTACATCGCCTATGAAGACTTAATGTGACAATAAGACAGCTATCTAAATATCTCACAACCCAATTCTTCACGACAAAACAAATCATGCAGAGGTTGATAAGCACTTCATTAATGAAAAACTTGACAATGATTTGAGCAACATACATTCCAAGTTTCCAACAACCAAAAAAGTTGTTGATTCAACTCACAAATGGTCTTCACAAAAGGCACCTTGACAATATTGTTAGCAAGCTGGTTATGGAAGATATTTTCAAACTAGCTTGGGGTGGAGTACTGAGAAATCGAAATGGAGATTTTGGATCAGATAAGATATCAGGAAGGAATGCAAATAAGGAAAAAAAAGCGGATGGTGGATAGAGGGAAATAGGAAAGCAATGCAGAAATAGAAGAATCTCTGCTGATCGAAATAAAAAAGGAAACATGAATATGACAAGCAAGCTGTCGATGTGATATGGAATTAAAAAATCAATTATTAACATTAACTCTAGGCTAAAAATGTTAGGATCTGATTATAAACATTAGTATTTTTATTTTAATTACAGATGGAATGAAAGCCGTAATGGTGTAAATCTGTGTAGCCCGAGTACATTAATCTTTCCTACTAGTAGAACTGTATACTACCTTGTAATCAAGAGAAAATCTGATGAGGACATCGACAGACGCTACCGACATGTTTATCGCCGGCGAAACCGCAGATCGACGGCCACGATTCAGCGTCTCTACTTTTGATGACATGATGTATCTTATTTTTATTGTATCGTTTGATTTACTGTTTTCCCATTTTACCCCTGTGGGGAGTTATGCTTCTTTGTAGCCCAGAGGGCAACTTAGTCTTTTCACTTTTCATGAGTCAAGACCTATATATAGTGGTCTATTGTATCATTTTAATTTTTAATGAATATTTGAGTGAATTTCTATTGTTTGTCTCTTTGCTTCTTCTTCTTGTTGTCTTGCATGATAGCTTGAAGTTAGAGAGGAGATCGAGAGCCCAAGGTGAGGGCAAAAGCAACACCCACCAGTCATTGGAAGAGTCCGTGGCTCGTGGTCTATCCCCCTTCCCTCTTACCCGTCCTCCTTCACAACCGCCGGCCATAGCCAAACCTTGGCCGTCGGCCACCCCTCTCCAACCACCCGTCCTTTGCACCTCCACCTCCGGCCCCTTCTCAATCTTCGCTTGATCGAATTTTGAAAATTCAAAATTTTGGGTTGAACTTGCCAAATTTGTCAAAGCCAAATATGGAAAGTTTTCAATTTCAAATCATTTCGAAATTTGAATCAAATTGAATTTCATATGTAGTCTTCCTCATGCAAGCAACCAATTTTGGAAGGCGTGTAACTTGCTCCACCCAACCCCTTCTCTTTCTTGATGCCGCCGGCTTCACCAACCCCCCCCCCCTCCCATTAATTGCCACCACTAATCACTCCTTAATTTGAAATTAAAATTAATTTCAAATTAAAACTCCCTCCTAAAATTTCAAATTCTGAAATTTATTTCAGAATTTGTTTCCATAACTCCTCCCTCTCTCCTTTAGAAACCGCCGGCCTCCCCCTTATTGAGCTCCCCATTTATTTCCCTCATCAAGGCATTAATTCCAATTGATTTGAAATTCAAATCTCGAATCAATTCCCTCCTAAACTACTCAAAACTGAAATTAAATTTCAGATTTGATTAATCTTCCCCTCCCATAATTTTCCAAACATATTTTCTCCAAACCCTAGCTCTCCCTCCTTGCACCCGCCGGCTTCATCTTCCCCCTTGAGGATCCCGCCGACCACACCCCCCTCTCTCTCCTTCTCTCATGCGTTGAGAAACCTAGAGACAACGTGGACGGTCCCCCCCCTTTTTTTTATTCTCTTCAATGTTGAATGGCGGATCCGGAGTTTGAGTGGGGTCTTGTGTTCAACGCCGACGGGAGCATCAACATCCTACGTTCACCTTGTTTTGACGTAGGATTTGAAGACGAGACAACCGTAGAAGAGTACTTGGAGCGAGTCGTGCCAATCCTCGCAAGCATCTACGACCGAAAGTTTAAAAAGCACGCTTGGAGCCTCGACGGTCGTCTACGACTTCCATCCCAACCGGCAACTTTTCCTCCGACGAAGTTCTTCGGCGCCCTCTCCCTAGTGGTAACTTCGTTCATCTCTTGGATCTTCTATCTCCGCCAAAAGTCCACCACCTCTTGAGTGATACGCCCCAAGGTGAAATTCTCGTTGTTAAACGTTGGGTTTTGTGTTTGTACTTCGCATTTAATTCCCTTGGATTTGGAATGAACTATTTTGGCTAATCTCAAGTGCCTCTCTTTGGCCTAAGCAAAGTTCACGTTTCTAATTCTTTAATCTATCTTGCATGATCCACATAAACTTATAAAAGCAAACTTCAACAATTCTCTATTTAATTTCGATCGTAACTCCTAGTAGTTTCACATCATATTTGGTATCAGAGCATGGCTAGCATGCTTTGATCATGCTAGATGCATCCTAGGTATATCCTTTAAGATTGTCATTAGTTGTCACATGCATAACATCATCTAAACTAGTTTAACTTACTGTTTTCTTTTGCTGTCTTGAAATTCCTGCATTAGAATTTTCATATTTCATGTTTGTAATCAAGTGTTTTAGTGTGCTGCCATCATTACATTCACATTCATAATAGTCTAGGCCACTTACACTTTGCTGTCCACTGTTTTTCTGCACTTGTTTTCACCCTTAGAGTGAATTTCAGGTTGTGTTAGGTTGCTGTCCACCATTTCCTGCAGCGGTTAAGCGCCCGTTAGTGACCCTAAATTCATTGTCTAGGTGCTGCCTTCACCCAAAATCATTGCCCAGACATTTAGGTGACTTCACCCCTCCTAGTGTTTGCTGTCCAGCACTTTACAGCTGCTGTAAGTGCAATTCCAGCAAGCATTTTAGGGAGTTTAGCTGCTGCCTTGGACCTAGAAACCTTCCTAGTGATCTCTAGAACCCAACCATGGATCCCACTCACATTCAAGCAACCTTAGACATGATTGTAGGCCAGTTGGGCACAATGTCGCAGCAAATTAGAGACACCCAAACGAGTGTAGCGGACCTTAAGCGTCATACTGGGGAGAGACTTGACAACATTGAACGAATCGGACACCCGGCTATCTACACGCCATCGAGACCTCAATCACCCTATGGCGAAGATGCCCGAACCGAGTATGGACCTCCTAGGGATTACTACCGACCCAACCACCGACCCCATCTAGAACCGGTAGGTCGTGACGCGCCTTGGAGAGATAGTGACACCCAGCTCCTTAAGAGCATTAAAATAGATGCCCCAACTTTTGACGGAACATTAGAGCCACAGGTTTTCCTCGATTGGATTAAAGGGATGGATAGCTACTTTAAATGGTATAACATTTCGGAAGAAAAGAAAGTTAGGTTCGCTGAGATGAAATTGACGGGTAGAGCCAACCAATACTGGACTAACGTGGAGCACATGAGAGAGACGCGAGGAGAATACCCCATAGCTGACTGGGGAGCGATGAAACAAGAATTGAAAAGGAAATACCTTCCTCCTTCGTACTACCCAAGACTCCTAGATCGTTGGAATAGGCTAAACCCAAGGAAGTAAACCCGTGAAGGAATACATCTCCATGTTCGATGATTTCTTAATCCGTTGTAACGGGGAGGAGACCACCACTCCCACACAACTTCTGTCCATGTTTAGAGCCGGATTGAGAGAAGACCTTAGGAATGAGCTCTTTGCTCGAGGAATAACCACGTACGAAGCTGCCTGTAGTCTTGTACTAGACTTGGAAGAATCTAGAAGCCACACCACCAGGACCCAAGACTCTAGACCAAACCTTTTTAAGCCTTCCTCTAGCCAACCGTACAACAAACCCACTGGACCCTCTAGTAGTCGACCTGCTCCTAACCAAGCCCAACCCCGATCAGACTATAAAGGGAAAACACCAGAACGTGAGACACCCAAAACCACTGCCGGCACTAAATGCTTTAGATGCCATGGGTACGGACACATTGCTTCTCAGTGCTCCAGCCCATTTAAGGTCACAATAATTGAGGAAGTGACGGAGGAAGAGAATGAACCAGAGACTGACTTGGTCCACCATATGGACGACGATGAGGAGTTTTTTGACGAAGAAGATACTGCAGTTGTTCACTGCCTTCAAAAGATGAACTACTTAGACCTTCAGGTTGTTAGGTGTGCCTTTTCCCAACCTAAACCTAGCGACGACTGGCGAAGAACCTCGATCTTCTACACTTTCACTAAGATTGGAGACAAAAACTGCAAGGTCATAATAGACAGTGGAAGTTGCATTAACGCTGTATCTTCAGCCATGATTTCAAAACTGCAATTAAGAACCACCCCACACCCGAACCCCTACAAAGTTGCTTGGATAAACTCAACTACCTTGGAAGTTAAAGATAGGAGTTTGGTTCCTATTGAGTTCGTGGGATACAAGGAGAAAATCTGGTGTGATGTTTTGACGATGGATGTGGGTCAAATCATCCTTGGTCGCCCTTGGCTGTTCGACAACGATGTACACATTTATGGACGATCAAACACCTGTGTGTTTGAACACGAGGGCAAGAAGATTAAACTGTTACCCACTCAACCTAAGTCTACTAAAGAAGAAGTTCAGCCCAACTCCCTGAAACCCAACACGGGTGTAAACTTGATAACTGCTAAGGACCTAGGTATGGAACTGGAGTCGGGAGCCCCTCTTTACGCGCTAGTCGGCCGAGAAATAAGTGTAGACCAAGAAGAACCGATTCCCGAAGAGGTTAAACCCCTGTTAGAAACTTTTTCTGAGGTCTTTCCCGACGACTTACCCAACCAACTGCCACCTCTAAGGGACATTCAACATGCTATAGACCTAGTGCCCGGAGCGTCCCTACCAAACCTACCCCACTACCGAATGAACCCTACTGAACACGAGGAGCTCAAGAGACAAGTGGATGAATTGTTACAGCGAGGGTTCATTAAGGAGAGCCTTAGTCCGTGTGCGGTGCCTGCCCTTCTTACCCCTAAGAAGGATGGGACGTGGAGAATGTGCGTTGATAGCCGTGCTATCAACAAAATTACCGTCAAGTACCGTTTCCCAATCCCTCGGTTAGATGACATGTTGGACATGATGACCGGAGCCACACTCTTCTCTAAGATCGATCTTAAGAGTGGCTATCACCAAATTAGGATCCGTCCGGGGGATGAGTGGAAAACAGCTTTCAAAACCAAAGATGGGTTGTACGAATGGACAGTAATGCCTTTTGGATTGAGTAACGCGCCCAGCACTTTCATGAGAGTAATGACTCAAATCCTTAAGCCGTTACTTGGAAAATTTGTTGTAGTTTACTTTGATGACATTCTGATCTATAGTCGTTTCGGTGGAGCAACACTTGAATCACCTAAAACAAGTCTGCGAGATTTTGAAGAAAGAACAAATGTATGCCAACCCTAAGAAATGCACTTTCCTCACAAATCAAGTAACTTTTCTTGGGTTTATAATTTCTTCCCACGGCATTTCTGCCGACCCGAAAAGGTGCGAGCAATCAACGAGTGGCCTATACCAAAGAATATTAGAGATGTCAGGAGTTTTCACGGACTGGCCACGTTTTATAGGAGATTTATCAGAAACTTTAGCACCATCGTGGGTCCCATAACTGATTGTTTAAAGAAAGGAGATTTTGTCTGGACGACATCTGCCACCAAGGCTTTTGAGGAAATAAAAAGGAAAATGGTTGAAGCACCAGTCATGCGTTTACCCGACTTTTCGAAAGTTTTTGAAGTGACCTGCGACGCATCTGGTATAGGAATAGGAGGAGTATTAGCCCAAGAAGGACACCCGGTTGCCTACTTCAGTGAGAAATTAAATGATATCCGGCAACGATACTCCACCTACGATAAGGAATTCTACGCCATAATTCAATCCCTCAGGTATTGGAGACATTACCTGCTTCCCCAAGAATTCGTTATCTTCTCTGACCACGAAGCTTTACGATATATCAATTCCCAGAAGAAACTGAATGCCCGGCACGGAAGATGGGTTGAATTCCTTCAAGAATACACTTACACCATTAGGCACAAAGCTGGTTCTGAAAACAAGGCTGCGGATGCACTAAGTCGTAGGATGATGGTTACGCGTGAGATGAGGACTGAAGTGATTGGTTTTGAGCAGATTAAAGAAAACTATTTGGACTGCCCCGATTTTGGAGAAACCTATGCCAAACTAACAACTGGAGACGAGCGTATCATAGGAGATTTTTTACTGGAAGATGGGTACTTGTTTAGGGCTCAAAAACTTTGCATTCCCACAACTTCACTGCGAGAATTTCTTCTGTGGGAATTGCATGCTGGAGGATTAGCGGGTCACTTTGGTCAGGCCAAAACAATTGCAGCTGTGGAAAATCGTTTTTACTGGCCAAGTCTTAAGAAGGATGTTAGCAGATTAGTAAGGCGGTGTCACACCTGTCAGCTGGCCAAACAACGGAAACAAAACACCGGCCTTTACACACCCCTCCCCGTACCTAACCAACCTTGGCAGGACGTCAGCATGGACATTGTTTTAGGGCTACCCAAGACCGTTAGGAAACATGACTCAGTCTGTGTAGTTGTCGATAGGTTTTCTAAGATGGCCCATTTTCTTCCTTGCTCTAAGACTTTCGACGCCTCTAGAGTAGCCAAACTGTACTTTGACGAAATTGTAAGACTTCACGGGCTGCCTAAAACCATAGTTTCGGACCGAGATGTGAAATTTACTAGTTATTTTTGGAAGACTTTATGGCATAAGATGGGGACCAAACTGCAATTCTCTACCGCCTTTCACCCCCAAACAGACGGTCAAACGGAAGTAGTGAATAGGAGTCTAGGAAATCTGTTAAGGACCTTAGTTGGAGAAAACATTAAGGACTGGGACTCTAAGTTGCCTATAGCTGAATTTGCCTACAATAACTCTGTGAATCGAACTACGGGTCTTAGCCCTGCTGAAATAGTGTACGGTTACCTCCCCAACCAACCCATTGACCTGATTCCCATGAGCACTAGAGTTAGAACATCTGAGTCTGCATCATCATATGCATCGCATCTACAGGAGTTACACAAAGAAATTAAAAAGAAAATTGAACAAAGTAATGCCACTTATAAATTTATGGCTGATCATAAAAGAAGAACTAAGGTATTTGAAATTGGAGACTTTGTGATGGTTCGGATCCGTCCGGAGCGTTTTCCTCCTGGATCCGCAAAGAAGCTGCATGCGAGAAGCGCCGGACCGTTCAAGATAATTTCAAAGGTGAATGACAATGCTTACGTACTAAACCTTCCCGAAGGTTTCAACATTAACCCCACATTTAACATAGAAGATTTAGTAGCCTTCGAGGGACCAGAATTTAACCCATGCAATCCACTTTCAAATGAGCCTTGTGTGACCATACCTGGTGAGATCCCCAACCCTCCTCCACTCCCAAAATTACCCCCCTTACCCAATGCGGAGATAGTTGAATCCATATTAGATGATGAGATCATTACTACGAAAGAAGGTGGACGTCGAAGGTACCTAGTCCACTGGAAAGGGACCCCCCGGCGACGGAGGATACGTGGGTTGACCGAGAGGAGCTGCAGAGCCTAGACCCAGACCTTCTAGAGTGGTACGAGAGCTCTAGAGACACTCACTCGACGGGGTCGAGTTTTCTCCCACCTGGGGAGAATGATGAGGACATCGACAGACGCTACCGACATGTTTATCGCCGGCGAAACCGCAGATCGACGGCCACGATTCAGCGTCTCTACTTTTGATGACATGATGTATCTTATTTTTATTGTATCGTTTGATTTACTGTTTTCCCATTTTACCCCTGTGGGGAGTTATGCTTCTTTGTAGCCCAGAGGGCAACTTAGTCTTTTCACTTTTCATGAGTCAAGACCTATATATAGTGGTCTATTGTATCATTTTAATTTTTAATGAATATTTGAGTGAATTTCTATTGTTTGTCTCTTTGCTTCTTCTTCTTGTTGTCTTGCATGATAGCTTGAAGTTAGAGAGGAGATCGAGAGCCCAAGGTGAGGGCAAAAGCAACACCCACCAGTCATTGGAAGAGTCCGTGGCTCGTGGTCTATCCCCCTTCCCTCTTACCCGTCCTCCTTCACAACCGCCGGCCATAGCCAAACCTTGGCCGTCGGCCACCCCTCTCCAACCACCCGTCCTTTGCACCTCCACCTCCGGCCCCTTCTCAATCTTCGCTTGATCGAATTTTGAAAATTCAAAATTTTGGGTTGAACTTGCCAAATTTGTCAAAGCCAAATATGGAAAGTTTTCAATTTCAAATCATTTCGAAATTTGAATCAAATTGAATTTCATATGTAGTCTTCCTCATGCAAGCAACCAATTTTGGAAGGCGTGTAACTTGCTCCACCCAACCCCTTCTCTTTCTTGATGCCGCCGGCTTCACCAACCCCCCCCTCCCATTAATTGCCACCACTAATCACTCCTTAATTTGAAATTAAAATTAATTTCAAATAAAAAACTCCCTCTAAAAAATTTCAAATTCTGAAATTTATTTCAGAATTTGTTTCCATAACTCCTCCCTCTCTCTCCTTTAGAAAACCGCCGGCCTCCCCCTTATTGAGCTCCCCATTATTTCCCTCATCAAGGCATTAATTCCAATTGATTTGAAATTCAAATCTCGAATCAATTCCCTCCTAAACTACTCAAAACTGAAATTAAATTTCAGATTTGATTAATCTTCCCCTCCCATAATTTTCCAAACATATTTTCTCCAAACCCTAGCTCTCCCTCCTTGCACCCGCCGGCTTCATCTTCCCCCTTGAGGATCCCGCCGACCACACCCCCCTCTCTCTCCTTCTCTCATGCGTTGAGAAACCTAGAGACAACGTGGACGGTCCCCCCTTTTTTTTTTATTCTCTTCAATGTTGAATGGCGGATCCGGAGTTTGAGTGGGGTCTTGTGTTCAACGCCGACGGGAGCATCAACATCCTACGTTCACCTTGTTTTGACGTAGGATTTGAAGACGAGACAACCGTAGAAGAGTACTTGGAGCGAGTCGTGCCAATCCTCGCGCAAGCATCTACGACCGAAAGTTTAAAAAGCACGCTTGGAGCCTCGACGGTCGTCTACGACTTCCATCCCAACCGGCAACTTTTCCTCCGACGAAGTTCTTCGGCGCCCTCTCCCTAGTGGTAACTTCGTTCATCTCTTGGATCTTCTATCTCCGCCAAAAGTCCACCACCTCTTGAGTGATACGCCCCAAGGTGAAATTCTCGTTGTTAAACGTTGGGTTTTGTGTTTGTACTTCGCATTTAATTCCCTTGGATTTGGAATGAACTATTTTGGCTAATCTCAAGTGCCTCTCTTTGGCCTAAGCAAAGTTCACGTTTCTAATTCTTTAATCTATCTTGCATGATCCACATAAACTTATAAAAGCAAACTTCAACAATTCTCTATTTAATTTCGATCGTAACTCCTAGTAGTTTCACATCAAAATCATAATTTCTTCTCTTTTATCAGTATACAAGTGGTAGACTGGAACTTGTTAGTCTTGCAATCAATATCCACTAATTGTTGCCTTACTAATTTGTAACATGAAGATAAAGATAAAAAGAGAAACATTTATTAACTATAAAACAGATTCTAGCCTAGAAGGCATAATTTGTACTTCCTCATTCTACCACTGAAGAGTGGTCTTCAGGAAGGAAAAAAGAACAACATGAATAAGTTCTAGCACAAGCATGAGCTCCTTGTATCCGACAATATCTTATAATTCTTATTTAACAAGGCTCTCAAAAGAATGAACATTACTGACAAACAAACAATAACAAGAAACTTAAGTAACTCCTACAATACATTTGATAGAAAAATGCATGATAGGAGTATAACTCCCAGTTCCTTTTTGAATAGTGATATGAAGACTAGAAGACCATTATAAGTACAAAAAGTATTCATACAATGAGACCTCGAAGCTTATTTGTCCGGTGAACAACTACGTGTGATAAGTAAGTTGAAGGGTGGTACTCCATGAAGAAACTCTCAATAGTATCACTGAGGGAACACCCACTATGTGAAGGAATTCCAGTAACAACAACTGTGTATTGTTGGGGTAGTGGTTTGGATGCATAGAATTGTTCAAGCCTTTTAAGAGAAATATACTTGTACTCCTGCAAGATAAAATATAAAACCTCATGATTAGCTTCTTGTGGCAAAGCACAATCAGTTTTTCATGCCCACATCAAGCCCCAAAGAAAATATAGCATAGCATTTATACAGAACACTAAGCAAAGATAGAAATGTGTCCAAGATCTTACATCAAAACCTTGCTTTGGCATAGATAAGAATATATCATCAGCGGGTAAGCAGACTACAGAGCAAAGCATCCATTCAGTGCATCGCTAAAGATCATTCTATTAATTGGCAAATGTTGCTCTAGGAAAATTACATGCAGTGATAATATAGATGGAATTAATCCAGTTTTACTAGTCTCATAGAAGATATAGGCAACAATAGAAAAAAGCCATCCAATTTATCATCCCAAAGAATCTTAGAAGCATAGAAACCATGAATAAATTTATTTTAACAAAAGAAGGAACTTACAGAATATAACAGATAGCACACAACTCCCGTGATAACGTATGCAGCAGAAAAGTGAGCCCATAACCTGAGCAAAGCATGAAAAGAAAAATCTTATAAATTACATCAATATGTCATAATAGAAAAACTGGGTTTAGTAGTTTGTGTTGGTACCATAAGTCATAAGGAGGCAGTTTCATGACAAGGTAATGTTGAGACGGGGATTAATAGAAACAACCACTACTACGCCTACAAAGAAACCTCTGCTAAATGAGAGGAATACTGGGCAAAATTTTAAGTTTCTTTCCAGAAACTAACTAGTTAAAGAGAATTAAGAGAAAATTATACAAAAGCACTCAATAAACCATTGGCAACCGTTCAAAAACCAAGGTTTAAAATTGCGTATTCGGGTATTGAGGCGTTTTTCGTTCGTGAGGCGAGGCGTAAGCCTCAAGGCGATTTGAGGCGTAAGCCTCAAAATCAAAAAATTGCGTAAACATAAAATAATAAATTTTGTATATACTAATGAGTAAATAATATATAAAACATAAAAATGCTACTTACCACATCTTTGAGAATAAATAAGAGAAACATATCACATAAGAACTCACTAGTCATCAGCACTGTCATCACTCATCAGCACTGCCATCACTCATCAGTCATCACTAAGGGGGTCTTCATTTGAATCATCATTATGATGAACTGTTCTCTCATCTTCCCCCTCTCCTATAGAGTCCAATATCTCCCAATCAACTTATTCTTCCTCATTATTAGTTATCTTCCTCTTCACTAAATATTTTTGAACAATATCATAATGAATAATAGTGTAATACATTAATAAAAGTCTAAGAAAAGAAAACTATATTATTTATATACCTTTTTTTATTTATTCTTAAGTTGTGGTGGATGTGGATGCTTTAAGACCATCAAAGAAATCAACATTTAAATCTCATCTTGTAATTCAGACGGCATCACTTCAACTTCATCATCTGCAAACCACTCATCATCAGATGCCACATCATCGCAAAGCAAAGGATCTTCATCATCCATTAATCATTTTTTCTTCAAATTTCTATCTCTGAGTCTCCTATTGTACATAATATACACCAGTGAGTTCATCCTCAATGTCGACAAACGATTTCTCCTCTTTGTATGTACTTGGTGGTAGGTACTTCAATTTCTTTCACAGCCAGATGAAGAGCATGTCAAGCCCAAAACTTTCACAGCAAAACGCTGTAATTCTGGAGTCCCATCACCAAATCGAATCCACCACTCAACTGGAGATCGTTTGGCAATTGTATCTTTTGCTTGTTGTAATCCAAAAAAACCTTCTTTGTTCCTAAAAGGTACCAATTGCAAGTCATCATTTGATCTTTCAGTTGCATCACTTATTACACGATCCATGCAATGATATAATCCCAACTTTATTTCAGGGTTTGTGTAAAACACCTCCGAAGTGCATTTTTTTTAGTGCAGTTAGTACGTACAAACTGACTTTAGTACGAGACGAACTGAAGAAAATTGTGAAGAATCTGTATGGTTCGTCTGTACGAACTTGTACGAGCCTGAACAAACCGTCGGGACGAAATTTGTCCAGAGAGCAAATCGTCCAGGAACGAATACACTTCGTCTGGACGAGATTTGTCCAGAGGGAAAATCGTCCCGGGACGGGACGATACGATCCTGTTTGATAAGTATTGGAATTGAGATATTTTGGATCTTTTTGTGAAGAGAGAGAAAGAGAAGGAAAGAGAAGATGAAGGCTTGATTTCGAAGGCCGCGGAGCGCTTTTCGTCCGTCGCCGCTGTTAGGAGAATTGTTTATCTCGCAGTAAGGAATCCAAATCCTATTTCTAATTTCGAAGATTTTGTTTTTTGGTATTTTTCTGCTCCGTTTTGTGTTTCCGTTACCGAAAAATGTGCATATCTTTGTATTGACGAAACTTTTATCGCGTAACTTTTGGTATATTATAGAAATGATGTTTTTGTACGATTTGAGTATTTTCTGGAAAGTTTTCACCGGATATTTTGAGTTCTGTGCGATTTTTATCGAATAGGAAATTATCTGGACATTGGAAAATATTGCTTCGGTACAAGTAAAGTTTTGAAATGTTGTTTTACGCGATTTCTAGTAATTTGGTAATTTTTTGGATCTGTGCATTTTACAACGACTTCTGTCAACTATACGATATTTAAGGGGTTTTTTTAAATTAAGCCAAATCATGTTTATTGGTTGCAATGTGTTGATGATTGATGATAATGATGAATGTGGTTATATGATTGAAATTATTATGATATTACTGTGATACTACTGTGTGTGTGAAAGACAAGTAAGAACTGATTGAACCGTTGGTTGGAGACTGATTGACCTATACAGGATGGTGGGCCGATGGACTTTCCTTTAAATACGGTTTGGTGTTATCCTCTACTGATCACGTGATTACTGAAGAGAGTTATAAGGAGATGATTATTGTGCCGACGGGCAAAGAGTGGCGACTCTTTTCACTGAGCCAACGGATAAGATACAAGATATATGATACAATACTGAAAAACACCGTAATAGACAGAGCTTTTACTTGTTGAGTATGTTGTGAGTATGATTATTGATTACTGAAATACATGTGTTTAATCATTGTTCTTATCGTTATTGTACGGATTTATCGTTACTGTTCGACTTTACTGGCTTTACTAATAATGCATGATTTTACTATTATAGCATTACTATTCATGTCACTGGATTGTTACTGATACTGATACAGGCACTGATACTACTGATTCACTTTATTGACATTATGCACGTGATATACTGTGTAAGTGACATGTGATTCACTGAACACGTGATATTGCAAGTGTACATTTGGATAAGATTCTACGGCATTGATTGATTCCAACTGTTTCAAACGATGTTATGATTTTATTTCATTGACTTGATTTTACAAGTCATGAACGATAGTATTGATTTGATATTTTATACCGACTGATATTATTGAACCGATGAATTCTTTTTATACGATTGATGTTATTGACTGATTTGATTGATATTACCGATACGAATATTTCTTTAACGATTTAATTGAAATTTTATACATGAAGATTTGTCTACTGAATTAACTGGTGTTATTGATACGACTACTGTAGAGATTTGAAGCACGTACTGATTCATTGAGCTTTACGAACTTTTATACTGTTCACTGATTCTGCTATTGATGATTATGGATTCACATGTTTTCTGTATTGACTACCGTTTCTGTATTGATTTCTGCTACTGTATTGATTTATCCGCATCGATTCAATGATCATGTGCAAGTGACTGTTATTGATTGACTGATTGACATGCATATTGCTTCCGTACCGTGCTTTGATTTCAGTTGTAGCTTTTTGGTGACCTGCTGGGCTTTTTGAAGCTCATTATATGTGGTTAATATTTTCATGTCTAGGCAAGGGAGCAAGAATGTGAGGTTGATCTGAGATCTTCAGGTTTTGTTTCTTTTTTGTTATAGTTATTCTTTTGTACTCAGGACTAGTTAGAGATGTGATCATTGTTGAGATCCTGAGTATTGTAAATGAACTTTTGGGAATGAATAGAAATGTTTACTTGTTGTTTGAAATTGTAGATTTTGTTAGACTGTTTAATATTGATTCATGACTATAGATAGCTCTGATAAAAGATTGACTTACATGATTGACTGAATAATTCTTTCAAGTTAGGTCTTGGGATTTCACAGTTTGTAGACTTGTTCTCTGCATATTGATATTGAGGGTTTAGGTAGTAGTCAGCGGCATGCAAGTGTCGGTGAAGCTGTAGTTCCCACCTATCATCAATAATATTCCAAATTTCTCTAAAGCTTCCCTTACTGCCTCCTAAGTTGGAGGCAATCATCTCTTTGGCTTCATCCATGACATTGTAGATGAAACTCATTGCAGATTTCTTCTCAGCATCCACTATCCTTAAAACATGAACTAAAGGTCTAGTAGTTGTAATGGCATATAAGACACTTTGTCAAAATCTGTCATTTAAAACAATCTTTCTAATCTTTTTTCCCTCAACCTTCTTCGCCCAAGCACAACTCAACCACTGTGTAGATGTGAACATAGCCTCTAAAGGTTGCCTAGCATCCAGCATGCTTTCTGAGGTCAAGTAAGCGGTGGCAAATCTTGTTGCGGTTGGCCTTAAAATTTCTTTCTTCGAAAACTTTCTCATAAAAGCTAGAACCCAAGAGTGGTTGTAAATAAACTTTGTTATTTTTTTTGCTTTAGTGAGTGCATTTTTATATTGAGGTAGCTCCCCAAGCTTCTCAAGAATCAGATCTATGCAATGTGCAGCACATAGAGTCCAGTACAAATGTTTCCTCTTCTCCATAAGTTTATTACCTGCAACCTTATAAGAACTTGCATTATTTGTCACAATTTGTACAACCAAATATTCTCCACCTCATCAATAATGCTATCTAATAATCCAAATATGAACTCAGCATCTTTGACCTAGTCAGATGCTTCAATTGACCTTAAAAACACAGTATCATAAGGATTATTAATGAGGATGTTGATCGGACTTCTATATTTGATATCAGACCACCCATCTGAAATAATTGTTACTCCTGTTTGGGCCCAAGTCTTCTTAATTTCTTCGATGCTTTTATCAATGCTTTCCAACTCCTTCAAAATCCATGTTCTTAAATCATACATGGTTGGAGGTTTGAACCCTCTCCCAAATGCTCCAACTGAACGAATCATGTTATAATAAGCAGGTGATGTTGCAACATTAAATGGAATTGTATTTTCGTAGAAGAATCTGTCTATATCTTTACACACTCTTCTCCGTGCCTCCCTTGCATTTTCTGGGGTCATCTTCTGTGTAGTAGAAGGCCTATCCTCTGATGTGTCAACCATATAATGATCCATAGGCCCTCTAGCACCTCTAGATGAAATGGGCTTCATAGAAGAAGATGAATCCCTAACGTTGCGCTCACTCTCGTAGTAAGATCCAACATCAACTCTATCCTCAAATTGCTTCTGTGCAAGATGTTTTGATGTGGTAGACTTATTCATGTATGACTTTATCTCATCCCTTACAGCATCAGGAACTTTGGAGCATGGAGCAACATTCTTGTGAGAACCTGAAAGGTGTTCTTTCATCCTAGTCATACCACCTTTCACAACTTTATCATAGTAATTACATTTGAGATAGACATGTTTTAACACTGCCTCCTACATCCACCTGAGTGCTATGTTTCCATGCTGGATCTTTTCTATGACCTGATGCAGCTTTATCCTTATTTCTGACCATTCTAATTGAGCAAAAATAGGAAGTGAACGAGTTCTTACTAATATTTTCTATGACCTGATGCAGGTCGGAGGAGACAGCTGCCTCGGACAGAAGCGGGCGCCGGTCGGACGGAGAAGACAGAAACCCAACTCGCAGTCTCGTAGTAGAAGAAACCTCCAAGCAAAAGGCGAAGAGAACAGCTCTCGTTTAGGGTTTAATATGCGTGCTGGATGTGTTCAGTATTATATAATGTCGAGCCGTCGATAAAGCAGAACACTGCGTATTCTACACATATTTTCAGCATATGTACGACGTAATATATGCGTATTCCATACGTATTTTGTAAAACTTCTTCTAAAGTATTTGTAAATTAGCAGTTGGAGCCGCCATAACACTTATGTATGTTGTGCGTAATCTATGCGTATACTATGCGTAATATATGTGTATACCATGCGTTCACCATACGTATTATGTGTGTACTCTCTGCGTCAACATTGCGTATCTTGAAAAATAAAAAATAATTAAAAGAACATTTAATAGAATTTGATAAATACAATTTTAATGACTATATACAATATAAAAAATACAAGAACAAATTAAAAGAACATTTATAATAAATACAATTTTATAAGAGAACCTATGTACATTCTATTAAAAATATTCATAGAAAATCATGCGAATGACTATGTCGAGTCTGAATTACTTCTGTTTGAAAATCATGCGTTACCATAAGCCAAGCATTCCGGCATTATATAGTGGAAATTTTAATGTTATTGTATTTTAATGAATTGCGGGAACGCTTGTCTTATGGTATTGTATTGTCCAATATAAATAATCTTTGACAACCAAGCCTTCCATTCATTACTGCGATACTTATCCTCCTATATGACCTGTGTGATATCGGGTCATATCAAGTCGAGTTGTGACAACACAGGAGCCCTATGCCATCTTTTCACCTTGAGGAAAAGGTGATTCTTTGAGAGAAGGGTATTGTTAGACCGGTCCAACCAGCCAAAGAGAAGGGGTTGGTCCAAGTTTACAATAGGTAGAAGCCTGTTGTGTCCACCCCAAACAAAGCCCGCCCCTTTGGGGTGGGGTCCACTACTTGAATAGAGAGAGGGGGCTGGCAAAAGGAGGATTTTGAATTAGGGAGGGATGCTTTGTCATTTGGGGAGATTATTATATGTTTAAGTAGGAGTTTTGCATTAGGATTAGGGATATCTTGAGTTTTCTAAGTTTTTGTGGTGCTTTGGTGTTCTTGTGCTCTAACGATATCTAGAAATTTGAGAGAGATAGATCCTCCTCTCGAATTGAGGATCAATTATATTTTGTTATTTTCCTTCATCTACTATTTAATCAAGAGTGTTTTTCTTATTTTTCCTCCATTAAATTCTCAAAACCTTCTTGGCGAGATTACTGAAATTTTGATTTCAGCAATCATTTTCTGTTTATACTACACTATTTCCTATCATAATAATGGCTTTAACTCATAAAGACCATATCATGGGAAGCAGAAATAATGCAATAATCATGCCATCAATTTATTGGACGATGGGTTTGAAAGCTTTCTTGGTTTAACATGTTCACAAGATAAAGATCATTTTGCTACTAGATTAATAGCAATGATAGATAGGTTCACGACAAGGTCTGACAGAAACCAAACACAGAAACCATGCCCCTTTATGCACAAATCAGCTGTTCGCAGTATTCACTTACAAAGAAGCTAAACCTTATATTAAAAAACTATGTTTTTTGTTCTCAATGCAAGACCTTATATTCAAAAATTGCAAGTTCTTCTATTCTAAATAAAATAAAAAATCCTTCAGGGGCAATCAGCAAAAAGGACTATGCAATCAGTTGAAACTGTTTGATCAAGTCCAGTACAATAAGGCTATGAACTCAGAAATTCAATAACAATTACCAATTTGAGCCATCCTTTACATTTGAAATGTTGAACAAGTCCAGTGATTTGTTTTGAAGGTCGGTGAAATCAGTTTCACGGAGTTGGTCCCCAAAATAATTTATCGGGAGAAGAATAAACATCCCCAAACCCGCAGCAACAGAAAATACTTTGACACTGCATTAAAAATCAAGAATAATTTCATTAGAACAAGAGCAAATAGATCAAACAAGTATAAAGAGCAAAAAGCGTACATCAGAGGAGGAAGTTCCAACTTCCAATCAAATTAGGACCAGAAGAAGAGGCATTGAATGAGATATTGAACTAAATGAAACTCCGTGATAAAGGGGACAAGCAATACGAAGATGCATTGTTTGTGAAGCATGCAAATGCACCTCGTATATGACAAAAAGAAGTGCACAATAAAATCATCTAATAAGCTTAGCATGGACATTGCACCAAAAGGAAACAAAGGAGCACCCTCCAACAAAGTTGATCCCAGCAGGCTGATTTGTAGCTTCTTAAATATGCAATATTCTCCACATCATAGAATCATCATCATTGTCATAAGTCATATCCCACTATGTGAGTATGGCATCATGAAATCATAAAAAGGTATAATCAGAATCACAAAAAAAAAAAGATTCTGATCCAACAGAGTACACAAAATACATTCCATAGTTCAAAAACACTGTCAGTGATCATTAACATGCCATTTATACATTATAGGTATTGCACTGCTCATCATCACTAACATCAATAAATACACCATGGGGTTATGGAATTCACCATATATATTATTGTTGAATGTTGCAATGGCCGGATCAACTCCTCACTATAGCATGGCCTATAAAGCAGGGACAGCGATGAAGAAAGACTAAAAGCTCCCATGAGAGCTGAAATAAGAAATAAAAATTGAGAGAACTTTAGTCATAAGTATATTTTTATATAATTGTTTCTTCAGCTTTTACAATTCACTATGTATGTATATACATATAGGGTAAGAACTGGGGACACTGATATTTGGTCAGATATTGTTTTTGCTTCACACATATAAGGCTTTGATTACTTATGTTATTAGTGTTCACAGTGTTGATTAGTTGGGGGCGAAGGTGGCTTCTCCATCATTTTATTCATGTAGAAGTTGACCCAACCATTGTAACCTTCAACATAGTATCAGTGCTTTAGCCTTACGGTCATTCACAACTGCTGAGATGGATCAAACAGCAACTTCCCAAACTGGAAATATCACTTCAGAAACCACATCCCACTAGCTCACATTCCTTCCTCTCTCAATTTTGTTATCTCCAACATTAAAACCAATGTACCTACTCAACTCTCCAATGACAACTATCCCATGTCGAAATCCTAAATCCTCGAGCTATTTAGAGCAATGGCTCTGCTCCTTACCTGGACAGAACAGCCGAAACACCTCCCCATCTTGGTCTAGGTGCCGACGCCAATACCGAATTAATTCAAACTACAATCAATGGGTCTTGAACAATCAAAACCTCGAAGCAACACTTTGCTCCACCATAACCCCAACCATTTTCCCATACATCCTCCAACTTGACTCCTATCGTGAAATTTGACTCACTATCAAACATCTTTTACAGTCCTCTAACAGATTTAGAGTGATTCAACTTACAAGGAGCTCCACAACATCTCCATGAAGAAACTCTCCATGACACTATCTCGCCAAAATTAAAACTCTTACATAAAACATCGCTGATGTCGATACCAGAATCGACACCGAAGACATTATTTTCTACACCTAAATGAGTAACCCCCTCAATATCAAGCATTCAAAACACCAATTAGAGCTAAGCTTACACCCATAAGCTTGGAAGATTCGTATGCCTTGCTAATAAGTGAAGAGATCAATCTTGCAACTAACACCATTAAAGACTACCCATCAATTGGTCTACATTCCACCCTTTATATATCCAGAGGCCAATGATATAGAGGTTGAGGAAGGTCCACTCAACAACCTGCTCCTCACGCACCATCCCACTACCTATGAATGTACTAATCAAATCACAATCGATAATGGTTGCACTCTCCCAATCGCTTACTCAAGCCAAGGCATTCTTCCCACCTCAACTCGTAAGCTCGCCCTTCCCAATCTACTTCATGTTCCCTCTGTTTCCCAAAACCTACTTTATATTTGAAATATCACAGCTGACAATAATATCTCTATGTGCTTTAATGCAATTGTTTCTCAAATCAAGGAAACGACAACAAAGCACCTTCTTCTCCATGGACCTTGTCATAACAGTCTTTATCTACTCCAACTCTCACCAAAAGCAATCTCAACATTAAGCATTACTTGTCGCCACTCCCTCAACACTATGTTGGCATCATCCTCTTGGCCATACTCATCATCGTACAATTGCAACAAATATTAAAACAAAACAAACCCATTTCTACCCCTGTATTTTCCTCTTTTTGCACATCTTGTACTGCCTCAAAAGGCCACAGATTTTCATTTTTAAAGTCTACTAATAATCATTGTCAATAACTATAATTAATTTACTCTTATGTATAAGGACCTTCCCCGATGACCTCCATTCTAGGTTATAAATACTATACTCTATTTGTAGATGCATACTCGTGCTTTTATGAATTTTTTTCAATACATTCAAAATTTGAAGTTCAAACTATTTGACCCCACCTTCTCATAAGCTACCAAACACTCTAATTAGCGTAGGGCCATGGCTGATGAATTCCTTGTAATCCAACAACAAGGTACTTAGAAACTTGTTCCAACTCCTACAAATCATAATGTCTTAGCCTCTTAGGTTGCCAATAGACATTCCTCACAAAATACCATGCATATGGTTCAGTCGCCCGGCATAAAGCGAGACTCGTCGCTCAAAGTCATCATCAAGAATTTGGTTTAAACTATAAGAAAACCTTGAGTCTCATCGCTAAAACGTCTTCCAGATGAGTTCTCCTCATCATAACTCTAAATATGCAATAGCAAAGTCATCAACTTGATGTGGCCAATGCCATTTGATAGGGCAACAGGCGTGTGTGAGGCTTGTATTGTGCTTGCTATTGTTACACTCTGAACAGTTTATGTATGAATATGAATAAGCTTGGATTTTCTCTGATATGAAATTGACTATTAGATACGCAAATATACATGTCAATCAAGTAATAAAGTGAATGAGTGAGTGTCGATCCCACGATGAAGTGTTATGCTAGGTTGCAATCAAACTAGTACTTTTTACTACGGATGCACAGTTTATCCTACCAAACAAGAATGAAGGGTTATCACTTACATAGAATGTAAATAGATGATGTGATATCAATATATAAAATGCGTTTTGAACTAATGATTGTAAAACGACAATGTTTTACTAATGAGACTCTTAAATATTGATATGAATCAGAGCATATACATCCCTAAATCTCTGTCAAACTAATAGGGGTGAAAAGGAAGATTAAAGACCTTCCTACAATTCTATTGTCTCCCTTTAGTGTTAAATTAGTGACGCTGGTGCTACCATTTAGTGAGAACGTGTTGTAGACGTTGCGTCGCTAATTTAACACTTGCGAATTTTTTGTCTTTTCATGAAAATTTCCTGCACATACAACTAAAGAAACACGTTCTCATTAAATTTAAATATAATAAACAGTATACAATTTACACTTAACACGTTTCTTCATGGTTCTCTTGAAGAGACTATTTATAAGTATCAACCACACAGCTTCCAAACCCTATAATCCCAAACAATGTTTGTCTACTTCAAAAATCACTCTGCAGCCTCAAACAAGCTCCCCGTCAATGGTTCAATAAATTCTCTAACTATCTTCTTTGTATCAGCTTTACACAAAGCAAGGTCGACCCTTCTTTCCTCATATTTCACAAAAATCAAGTACGCCTCAACTTTCAAATCTATTCAACAAGATACTCCTAACCGGTAACAACACCTCAGCTATCCTAGACTTATCCTCAATCTTAGCTCTAGATTTTCCATGAAACATCTAGGTTCGATCTCTAACTTCCATAGAAATCGAATTTCCACATGACACAAATCATGCTTTCTATCTCAAGCCTCATACACTGCAACTATTCCGTATAAAGCCCGCATGACCAACTATAATCCATTATAAATGCCCACAACATCCAAACTGCCAGCACCATCACCAAAATCCACGACCCTATTTGAACCCACAATCTTTCACAACCTAATAGGCACTCTCTAATATTTAACCATCACGCCCCTGACATCGCTTTTTATTGTTAACCAACTATGCCAACATACGGACAAACCACTACCCCGATCACTTTCTTTCTTAAAAGCTTTTATTTTCTACGTTACATTAAGGGAACGCTCCACTAGGCTTGCATGTTTCACAAGGACCACTCATTCTTACCTCATTTTGTAATGTTGAATGGGCAAGTGACAGCTCCTGGCTCCACAATAGGTCTTGTTCCTATCTTAGCTCCACTCTAATTTCTTGGAGTGTTAAGAAACAACAAACTATTGCATGATCATCCACATAAGCCAAATATCGTGCCCTCGTTGCTGCTACAGCCTACAGCTAACATTTTATGGCTATGTCAACTCTTGTGCAACCACATCTCTTAACATTAGCCCACTGATCTTCATTGTGATAATATTTCAACAATTTTCTGAGTTAACAATCCTGTTTTTCACACACAAACCAAGCATCGAGATTGATTATCACTTCATTCAGGATCATATTCACTCCAAACACATCTAAGTGGTTCCTATTAGCTCTCACGATTATCCTACTAATATTCTTACAAAATCTCTTCCCACCGTGAATTACTAACAAAATAAGTAATCAAAATCATACATGTATAAAGCAAAAGCACTTTATCTGGCCAAATATCGGTGTGCTCAGTTCTTACAATAGATATACATACATACATACATACATACATACATACATAGTGAATTGTAAAAGCTGAAGAAATAGCTACATAAGACCATCTCCAACCGAATGCCAAACATATGTCTATGACGTCGTTCGGTCGCTCCAGCCGAACGCAAAATTTTCCGCTATTTGCTTGCGGGTGAACAGTCCGACTCAATATTGGTGTTGCACTGTTCATCAACGCCACTTTCTTGTCTCAACCAGACTTGCGGAAGAAACATGCCAAAGAGGAGAAAGACCATTACCTTCGCAGAAGCCCGCATAATGGTGTTCGATTGGAGTTGATTCATGTCATTTTTCAATTTCACTGCAATTTGGAGTGAAAAATGGAATTTTCGGTTGGATGCCCTAAAAATATTCTTATGGCTAAAGTTCTTCTCTCAGTTCTCACAATAATTTTCAGTCTCTGTTCTTCGTTATACTTGCTTTGCAGGTCACGCTGCAATGCGGAGTTGATCCAGCCATTGCAAACTTTAACAATTATTCACCGATGCCTCAATTAAGGACATGCATACCATTACTAAATAAAAGTTCTAAGAAAGTATAACGCATAACGAAAGCAATCATGAGCAAACCTAAAAATGAAGATCCTTATGAAGACAACAGCGTCCAAACCGCACGAAGCGAGGAGCTCATCTTCCGACGTCTGCCAAGCCTTCCTCAACCATCCCGGGTTCGGCAGAAGATCCTCCAAGTTAAACTCCCTAGTTCGCTGCGCTTTCCCCTCGACAACCAGCCGCGGAACATACACCTCAATGTTCCCCGGCTGCTTTCTGAGAACGGAATAGAGAACAAATAACAGCACGCAGAGCCCCAAATTGATTCCAACAGAAGTAAGCAGAGCCGATACGATCATTTTTCCAACAAGAATCTGAACCCTACCCTAGAAATTTCCAAGATCTTACCGGCGGGAGAGCAATGAAGGGAGGGCGGGGAAGCATGAAAAAAAGGGAAGGCTTGTAGCAGTTCGGAAACGAAATCGTATCGGATATCTGTATCCAAAACCGGTACCAAATGTCGCGCTTTCTTGGCTGCACGCGTGTTTGGCTTCTGTCCTAGCTTGCATGCAAGCCACGTGGATTTTCATAGTTATTTGACTATTAAAAAATAACAAAATTTAATGGTTGAATTTTGTCACCTCATTCCAACTCTTAAATAACTATTAATATATGAAGCTGGATAAGGTACTAAACAATTATAAATAGAGGTTTTCATATAAATATTTTTTTATATTAATTATGAGCTATGAAATGTTTTTTTTTATATCTATCATAAATTTTAAACTCCTCATTTAATATATTGATAAATAAAAGCATTACAAAAATACATTATTACCGTCGAACTTTCCGGCGGAATATTTTCGCCGGTGTTCCGGTAACACCGGCATACGTACTGGTGGAATATACGCCGGTAAGTTAACGGCGCAATTTCCAGCTCAATATCCGCCGCAAAAATACCGAGGCAATATCCGCCGCAGAAATACATGCACAAATTTCGTCGGAATTTCTTAATTGTTCGGCGCATATTCCACCCGTAATGACTGGCGGAATTACCGGCGCATATTGCGCCGGCTTAAACTCGGCGAATATTACCGGCATAATATACGCCGGTTATTTAGCCAACGGATAATACGCCGGCAAAATGCGTCAGTTAAAGCCCTATTTCGATGCCTTCACCGAACGAGTTCTCATTTCCTTCTATTTACGTCGTTCGAGAGCTATGCCGACTCCGCGAGATCGTGCTCTCTTCACTCAAGTCCTAGATGCGCGCGATCTCCCTATTTTCGCTTAAGTTCGCGAGCTGCCCGACGACCAACCGGCGAGCACTTCGTCGTCGCGTCTGAGAGCTGCCTCGACCGATCCCTCACCGAATTTAGCCAAAGCAGCCCCGAACGACACCAGTAAGGGAAGGTATTATCTCATCACCTTGAGTTTGAATGTTCTTACTATACATTTGCAAGAAAAATGTATATTGGTGTATGCATTATGAGTATATTTAAAACTAAATATTTGGAGTGCATTTTTGTGAAAAAATAGTTTAGGGTTTTGTGATTTTGGGTGATCAAGTCATTAATAAATATGCATGTTATTAAGAGTTATGGTGAAATAGATGATGATATTATTAGTAGAATTCAAGTTGGATGGTTGAAGTGGAGGAATGCATTGGGCTTATTGTGTGATATAAAGTCCCCCTCAAATTTAAGGGAAAATTCTATATGGTGGTGGTTAGACCTATAATGTTTTATGATGCAGAATGTTGGACATAAAAAGTGAAATGTAATATGGTGAAATAAATGGGGATATTATTAGTAGAATTCAAGTTAGATGGTTGAAGTGGAGGAATGCATTTGGCTATCAACAAATGTAGATGCAGAACATGTAAGGAAAGCACAAGCTGACTGGCAGATGCAGATGCAGTAACAAGCAGATGCAGATGCAGCAGTAGATGCAGATACAACAAGCTCAAATGTTAGAGGAAATGTGAAAGATGAGGGAGCAGATGAGTAGTGGGAGTAGTACAGCATCAGTTGAGGGGGAGATTGAATCAAACTAGACGTTATTTATTTTACTGATGTGAACATCTATATTTATGTGTTTTTGGACATATTTAATTTTTGGTTGATTGGACATCTTAAGTTTTTTATTATTAGATTTTTGTTGATGATATTGTTCTTGTTTATGTTATTATTTAAATGTTTATATTTGATAATGCAATTGGTAATGTTCTTGATCTGAAGCGGTTGTATGAATGTATATAGTGTTATTGTATTTTTTCTATGCAGATTTAATTGTGAATTCAGCTTTAAAACAATGAAGCTTGTTTTTTTATTTCAGCTACAAGTTTCTGGCGGATAATCCGTCGGAAACTATGCCGGTAATACGATGCCACGGTATTTATGGCTCAAATTTGCGTCGTTAATACCAACGGATATTACGACAGTAAGGTACGTCAGTAATAGAATGAAGCCTTTTAATAGGCAGATTATGCACACGGTATTTATGGTGTATTCAGTCTGCTGGAATACAACAATGAAAAAGGCGTCGACTGTGTTTTTTTTTTTTCACCGGCATTTCACTGGAAACACCACCAAAAATATTTCCAACGTAAATAATTCACTGGTGTTGTCTTTCCGACGCGCGAATTACCATCAGAGAAATTTGCAGCGGAAATGCGCCGGAAAGGTGATATTTCCAGTGTATTTTCATTGTTGCCGGCAGATTCCATCCTCCGGTAATAGCTCACCTGTAGTGAAGGCAGTTAAGACTAAGCGATAAAATAGAGGTTTTTCCATATAAATCTTTTTTATATTAATTATGAGCATATGAAATATTTTTTATATCTATCATGAATTTTAAACTCCTCATATTAATATATTGATAAATAAAAGGCAAGTAAGACTAAGCGAGATGGATTTTTCACTACTTTTTAAAACATTTTTTTAGTATAAAAAATTTTAATTTGTGTACTAAAAAATTGTTTTTAAAAATAGTAAGAAAGACGTCCCAAATAAAGCCTAAATTTATCAAAGATATAACTCAACAATGAGACCGTAAGTGAACCGAAAATAAAGTTGTAAAATATTGAATCTAAAGGTAGGCCTATTATCAACACAATTTGCACAATCCTCATAGTCAATATTGCATTTCTTATTTTCATATGAGTGTGAGCCCCAAATTCTATATATATATATATATATATATATATATATATATATATATATATATATATATATATATATATATATATATATATATATATATATATATATATATATATATATATATATATATATATATATATATATATATGTTGAATGTGAGTTTGAGTGAGTGAGAGAGCAAAAGCAAGATAAATTGACTCGATCGATCACTAAATTAGCTTATTTAAATATTAGTCTATCACATTTTATTGTTAATAAACAAAAATCATAGAAGAAGAACAAAATGTCCTAGTACTAAATTGTTAATTAACAAACAAACTTCGCAATCAATACTCTATTCATCATTCCATTTCAAAATAATTTCAAGGATATTTATGTTTTTGCAAGCCAATGCATCATCTCACAACTCCAAAAAGCTCATGCACAACAATTATAAGGAGAAGACTATACCAAACACAATTGCATAACTCCATGATTCCTCATATTCATAAGAGTGTACTTCATATTATTCATAGTAGCTAGCTTTGTAAAATTCTTCTTTCTCAAGTGTGATGACATGTTGTCCAAATAGAGTGCTTCATATGTTATCTAGCTTGCAAGGTGGCATGGTAGATTTGGTTAGGAATGCTAACTTGGCCCATCACTAATGACTAGCTAGTATCCTATGCAATTGTTGACGCAATTTTTCGTCGATTAAATTTTGGAATATATATATATATTTTTGCATCTACCTAAAGCATGCTTTTAAAAATGGGGTCAAATCAATATGTTCGACTGATTCAACTATGAATGAGTTTCGACTAGTTCGCTCCAATTCCAGAATCAACGAGAATCAATTAGAACGAATAGTAGAATCTTAGAACAGTTGAATCATCCCAGTGTGTAATAAATCACATGATCTTAATATTGATCAATTTATGACTAATTCATTTTGGTTAAATGAGTATAAATGAAAGATTTGTTTTAAAAAATATTAGATATGCTTCATTTGGGGCAGCTTTCCTAATGCTTTATAGACCATATGTATAGTATTTAAAAAATTTTGGTACTATAAAGCTGCCTTAGAAAGCAATAAAAAAGTTAAGATATTTTTGTTTTTGTTTTCTGAAATGATTTTTTAGTACAAGAAAATTTAATTATTATTTTTTTAAATAGAAAGCATGTTGTCCCCTAAGACAGTTGTAAGGATACCGAACCGAGTCTAGAGACCAAATAGAAAGCATCACATCATTTTTTTCTGGATACCAAATGACACAACGCGTTCTAATTTGTCTCCCTAACTTCTTGTGTCCTCAAAAAATAATTTCTCCTAGGACTGACCCATAAGTGTGAGAGAGACCTCTATCGGGAAGCGATTTGATGCACCGTGCTACACTTTAGCGAACAAAAGCCACTCTCACTAGCAGGGCAAATTATTAGGCCCGGTCACCGGACCTATTTCTAGGTCCGAACATCCACTAAAAATTTGCCACGTTGATTGTGCTTTGACTAAAAAAAGTGCAGTCAAAAGTGCAAGTAAAGCACAGCTAAAGTGCAGATAAAGTGTAGTAAAAAAGTACAGTCAAAGCGTAGTCAAACAGCACAGTCAAAACACAGTCCACGTTACAAGTTTTTATTGGATATTCAGACATAGGTCAGGTGACCGGACCTAATAATTTGCAGAGAGTAAATGGCAAAGCCCTCCTCCTTCCGTCATATTATCAAACAGTTGATCGGCATCTCTGATCCTTTCTCTTCTCCATACGGCATGGACAGCGCCGACGCGAAGCGCCCTCTGCAAAATCGCTTTGGGCGATTCCATTTGGCGATACGTTAATCCCACTCGTTCCGATCTATATATTGGTTCGATTTCTAAACGCTCTCATCCTCGCTCTTCTTTCTTCCCTCCATTCTAGTAGATCTTGTTCTTTCCGGGTCTTCCCCTTCTTACTCTTTCTGCAGGTAGCATTTGCCGTTTGGGAAGAAATAGAATAGGGAGCCGCAATCGTGGATCAGTGCGGCACTTTAGGAATACGTCTTTTTGCTTGATCGCCTCTGCACTTGCGATCTTGGATGTTGTCAACAGAGATGAGTTGTTTCGTGTATGTTCGTTTATATCTTACTCTCTTACTGTACGTTTTGTTTTTATCGTTCATGGTTCATTGGAATTATTGGAAGCTGGTTTCATTTCTATGGTTTAGGCAAAATTCGTTTCGATTGAAGCGGTTTAAGTTGCTGGTTTCAGTTCGAGGGTTCCATCATCTTTTCCACAGAAATTAAAACTGTTAGCGCTGTCTTTGATCGCAAGTGCACAAGCTACTTGTCATCCTTAACAAAAATATCTTCTGTTCGCCAACCCTGAAGCGTGAATATTTGCAATTACAAAGCCTGAACCAGTTTACCACTACAAAATTTTTAGTGAAATTAAAGTTGTCAATAACTTTTCATCTATAATGTTTGTTCTATGGTATTAGTCGGGAATTTAAGGTTGTTGCTGCTATATCAACAACCCAATTGACTTCTATATTTAGAGGGCTTTAATTGGATGGGTGATTCTGCAAAAAATGAACCAGCAGGGTTTTTTGTCTTCCCGTCTTGCTATTTTTATCAATTCCTGCCACATTACATAGTTTGTGCTTGTGAGGATTCCATGGATTACATTATTTGAATAAAATTGTGCTGCACATTTTTCCTCTAGGAGGACATCCCTGAAGTTTGCAACAATCATGATGCTCGCCATTACCACAGGCTTTGAACACTGGGTATCGACTTATATTTTTATAAAAATTTAAACTACTGTTTTTTGCTTGAGAGTCCAAGAACTTTAATTTTTAAGACTGTTTATTTGGTTGGATGGGTGTCGCTCAAATTTACTGAATTACCAGAGCAGATGAGTGGTATTCTTACTTAAGTATGGCAGATTCCAATACCTTTTGATTAGAAGAATTATGAATTACTTAGAATTAAACACAAAACTGGAATAATGCAAGGTAGCAGGCTACATATATCCTAAATATAAGACTATAATGGTCCAGTTGTAAATTCTCTTTCTGCTATAGGGAGATTTGGAAGGCTTGAAATGATATCATTCTTCTGCAAATATACCGGAGAAAAGCGTGTACTTATGGATAATGCAGCTGAAATTTTATTGCAGATTTAAAATCAAGAGCAATATGGTAAAATTAATAACTCGACAAAAAGAGTTTGGTAGCTATATTCATAATTCTTAGCATTTCTCAATCATGTAATTGTCTTTTTAAGGCAGTTAGAGAGGGCACCAAGGAGTGATGCAAATAATGTTGTGTTTTTATTTGTTGTATTCTGGTGCCCAAAGCTAAATGGATGAAAGTCCCCTCCATCCAAGTACAAGGTAGGAGGCTACATGCATCCTACATTAGGCCATGATGGCCACAAGGTATGCTCCTGCTTATGGGAATTCCATTTTGCTAGTGGAGATTTAGAAGTATTGAAATTATATCATGTTTTGATAATCTCTGTTTCTATCTATTGCTTCATATGAAGTGATTTAGTTTATTTTCTTTTTCAAATCTACCCCTCTTCATACTTACTGGTCCTTTTTTTTTAATGCAATGAAAGGTCACTAAGGAATGGTGCAAATAAAGTTGTAATTATTTGCTGTATCCTGGTACCTGAAACTAAATGGATGAAAGTCCCCTCCATCCAAGTAAGAAGAGATAGGAGGCTACAAGCATCCAAAATATGTCTGTAATGGTCCCAATGTATGCTCTTGCAGTTGGGAATTCCATTTCTGCTACTGGAGATTTGGACCTCCTTGAAATGATAGCATATGTGCAAGCAGATAGATTTCTCCAGTATCAAAAACAACGCTTGATGTATTTTTACATTGCGTTTCATTTCCAACTGTAATTTCCCATCCCTTCTCAATTTTCCATGATATGCTGAAATTTTTAGTTTTACTTTTAGTTTCTCTGTTGGCCCTCCCCCATTTTCATCTAGTTTTGTCTCTAAGCACGAGAAGCTATTTCTATGGGCTGATGAGCTGCTGACAAACTTCCTTTCATGTACCTTGTTGTAGGGTATAGGTGAAACAGATTATGTTATGTTTCGTTGTCGTTGCTGCAGATTTTATTATAGTTTGAATGTAGAAAATGCAATCATTTTCTTTGCGGAAAAAAATAAGACTCCACAACTTAACAATAAATAAGTCCGGTCATGATTTTGAGATTAGTTTGGCTTGGGAAGAATTGATACCATCTTACATTGATAGCACATTTTCTTCATAGGACAAATATCATACTCAACTAAGCAATAAAAAGCCGGTCCATAGTTTTGAGCTCAATTTAGCTTGAGAAGAATTGATGCCAGCTTATGTGCTTGCCAGGTTGATCCCTCTTAGCTTGGAGAAATTATTATGTGCGGAATCCAAATGTGTTCGGGGGCGAATCCGGGCATGCCATGTCACAGGAGCCTAGTGCATCCGGTGATGTGGCGCATCCAGATTCATCTCCGAATGCATTCGGATTCCGCACACAATAATTTCTCCTTAGCTTGAGTCCGAGAGCAACTTTACTACTAGTTCCTGGATCTATTGTGTGCTACATCTACTGACAGACTTTAGCCTGACATGGTAATATGTGAACTTTGTCTTACGAGTTATAGTTCTCCTACATCCAAAGATAGAAGGAAATTCCCTCGGTGTATATGCAATTAGCTTCACCTTTTATTTTAACATTAGGAGATGATAACAAATGGGCAACACAATAGTCATTTTTTTCCTTGATTTAGATTGAAGCAGTCCTAATACAATCATGCTATACTTGTAAGGCAACAACGAGGGTGGACACTATTTGGTGTAAAGATAAACTTTCTAATCTCCCATCAAAACATCACTTATATATCCAAAAGCTTGTTATTTATAATCAAACAAACCAAATGTCTTGAAATCAATTATTCTGCTGAAACTGTTCAGTATCTTTCTTTTGAGCCTAAGATGAACCTGATTGTCTGCCTCTCAAGATGCATATTTTTAGGAATTGTGCTGCTGACGCTCCTCAGTTCGTAGGAAATAATGCAAAATATAATTAGTTGATTTTGCATAATAAAGTTGGAAAAATGCATTTTAACATTGATACAAGCTAAGCGTGTACCACATTCTAAGAACAATTTTATTTCTTTGAAATTTGAATGCATTATGTCGTACATGATATAGATTTTCAAGAAATGTTTAAGTCCTTAAAGTTCACAAGAATATATTGAATTTCATGATAGTAAAGAGAGTTGGTGGATTTTATGTATTGTAGGGTCAAGTGGTGCTGCTTCAATTTCATCATCCATGTTGGAGCATCATGATTTAGGAGGACGACGACGACAACAACAACAAATCTTTAACCTATTATATGGGGTCGGCTACGTGAATTCTTTTTCTTCATTGTGACCTTTTAGGAGCCAGTGCAGTGGCCCTTGCACATTTGTCGTTATATTCAGACCATACATGATACAGCGCGTCGCTGCATTCATGATTTAGGAAAGCGGATAAAAGTCAACCTCTTGAATGAATGTCATGATGCGAATAATGGCATGCACATGTTGAATGGTGGATTAGAGATGAACACGTGGATTGATCTCATGTTACATAATTTGTCATAGTACTAGGTATTATCATTGAAATATTTAGACTGAGGAGATAATCACTTATAAAGTTAAAAAAAAAAAAAATTTGTGGTGGGTGCACTTTCAATATTAATGGATCCACTTCTATGTGCAACAAATATCCATCAAAGATTTCTCATTGTTGTTAAGTTCATATACCGTTTAGGATTGTTGAGTTTGCATGATTCTCAATTCTTTTGGGGCTTTAAGAGCTTGATGAGCTCAATTTGGCAAGGAGACATAAGGAGATCTAAAATTATATTACAACATTATTGAGTTAAGTGAGGGGTTTATTAGAGATTTTGATACAATAATTTGTTAAGATAAATTATACACATTAGATAGACACCATTTTGACGTTTTTCTCATTTATCTAGAAATTTAAGATTTAAGGTTTTGTTTATTATGAATTAAATCAAGATTTCAAGAACCTTCTATTTTGTGAATTCCTTGAAAATGTTTTTTTGGTTAGGTTCTACTTTTTTGAGCTTAGGAGATAGGACAATTGTTAGGTACAGACATATGGCTCTTAAAATATTATCCTGACACTATTTATAGTGATAGATCTTATTTATTGTGACTAAGTACAAATGCAGAAAATGAAGAACCAAGATCATGAAGGCAAAGAAGCTTGCAAGGTATGTTTCATTCTATAATTTTCAATGCAAATTCAAAGGAAGCTTCATCCTCTTATTTTCATATGTACTTGTTATTATCAACTTCTTGCAACATGTTTTAATCTGATTCTCAACAAGATACTTTCAGTTTGTGCAGTACAAAAAAGTAGTTGTACGACAAGGAGATAATAAATATGGTGTTAGGAGTAATGGCCAATATGTGTAGATTGTCCACATTGTATTTGTAAACTCAGAAAACTCATAGAAATGAACCACTTTTCAGTATAAAATAATCAGGAAATACTAGTTGTGGTTCAATTTATAATGCACATGAAAGGAACTTTAATGATAGAATTCTAATTTGACTAAGACTTTGAGAATTTCATTCAAATTTTGCTAAATATATGAGTTTCAAGTGAAACTCTTTAAGGGGCTATTCGGTTTGTAGTAAAAAGGGTCGTAAAGTGTTTAAAATGTAGGAGTTTTAAAAAAATTAATGGTTGGTTTGAAGTTGAATTTCACTATCTAGTTCAATTTTTGTATAGTTAAAAATCATTAGATTTGACCGATTTCCAATTACACTGTAAATTCTCTATCATTGCCTGCGCCACCATCATCATCGTCGGTTGCTAGTTTCCACTACCATCGTTGGCTACAAACCATCATCATCATTGCGCTTTACAGTACATTCATTTTACTTTAAAAAAAATCACATGCATTTATTTTATATTCATCCAAACAATATAAAATATTTCAAATATATTTCATTCATTATACATTGTATTTCATGTTACTTTGCATTTTTTTAAGGAAATTAAAGGACGCCTAAATTTAGCCCAACATTTTTCTTAACTCATGAATTTCAGCTATAACATTCAGAATTAGGTAAAATAGAAATGACTAGTAACACAGTACATGTCATACATAAAAATTAAAATATCCTTATTGTTTTCTCCCAGGAACACCTAGCTCTCCTTTTTAAGGGAAACCAATACCATCCAACAGATCTCCATGACTTCAAAGATCACCAAATTCTTCAGGAATGGCAGAAAGAAGGCAACAAGAAGAAGATGGAGGAAGATCAGTGACCAAAGTGAAATTATGATCACAAACAAATGGTTATCAAGATGAAGAAGTGCTCACTGAAAGCTCAAGAAAATGGTTGGACTTGACACTGAGTAGAGAGAACTCTTCAAATTCTCACAGCCTGCAATCCCCTCTTAAGGTGTTCTCCTGCAACTTCTGTACAAGGAAATTCCATAGCTCACAGGCCTTAGGAGGGTGAAATTATTAGGTGCGGACACCGAGTGTCATCCAGAGCGCAATGAAAATGCATCACATCACACATACAAGGTACCGCGGCTCAGTACTGCTCGATATTGAGCTCAGTACTGCTTGGTATTAAATGATGTGGCTACACCTGATTGGCCTCTGGACAATAAATTGTATCGAGTGTTCGCACAGAATAATCTCTCTTTAGGAGAACATCAAACAACAAGCCTTCAGATCAATTCCCATGCATCCAATCAACCATCAGAACTGCATAAGCTAGACTTGAATCTCCATCTCTGATACATTTAAATAAATTTGGTGCATACTTATTTTAGAGCAAAATTCTTCTGTTTAAAGATGTTCTCATATCAATATTATCACATATTATTATGAATAATTATCTTATTATTTTATATATTTGTAAAAACATCATAAAGAATTATATATATAGATATATATTTCATTTGAAATAGTTTTCTTATTGCTTTCTAAAACAACTCTTTAATTACAAAGCATAAAAAAGTTGTGCCAAACAAAGTCATAATGTTTTATGATTTCTAACAATCTATTATATTCTCTCTTTTCCTAGGAAATCTTTTTTCCTTACTAAAAAATTTTGGGTTCAATAAAAAAAAAAAAAAACTTTTTTCCAACATAACATTACTTTTTCAAATCAAATAAGTCTATGGTTGATGAATGATTAGTTATTAAGTTTTTATTTCTAATTCATTTATTTATTTTGTCATAATTAGGAAAAAAAATATTTTCCTATACCAAAGTTTAAAAGAAAATTAAAAGAAAGAGTGGAATTTATGATTAAGATGCATGATTTAGTTCAATGATGAAGTCAAAAAATTTTTTTCTTGTAATAATATAAATTAACTAATTCAAAATCATAATAATTTTTTTCAATAGATATTTATAACCTTAACTCCTATATTTTATTCAACAATTAATTTTATGCTAAAAAATTATGATAAGTAAAATTATTAAATATCATAAAATTTAAGGAAGCAAAATGCTTTAAGTTGGGCTATAACATTACCCTATCAAAAGTTGGGTATCCAAACAAAATTCAAATCCAACAAGCTAATCCAATTTAAAGGGGTTGCATTTTTTTTTTAACAAAAGATTGAAATTTCATTGAGTGAAATAAAAATAGAATTATAATCATTTTCTATAATATAAATAAACATGAATTAAACAATATTTATTTTTAAAAGTAAAGGGCAACAATTTATTTTCAAAATTAAGAATTCATTTGAGTGAAATTCTAATATCACAAGCAATTTTTTAATGATAAAAAATATATATACTTAAATTATTACCCTATCAATGATTAACACATGACATTTCCTCCCTCACTTCTATTAAAGGAAGTGTAAAAAATATTCTATTTCTCATTTACTATGAAGATAACCCATTCACCACTCCACTTAGTTATTTTTTCAATTAATAATATATAGACACCACTACATAATGAGAAGATACAATATTATATGACTCCTAGTAATTTTCCCCTATGATGTGGTGGTCATACACCTAAACATTTTACAACAAGAGTCAATATGATAGAACAAAAGAAGCAATTACAAGAGAGAAACATCTAAACCTAATATCATTGAAAAATCTTATAATATAATGAAACCATATAGTCCCAATAAACACTTTTATAACATTATAATAAAAAATTTTTGATTAATTCAAGAATCATAACCCTAACCCTAAATGTTAAGGGCTCCTAGTATTTGATTTCTACTCTTTTGATAGGAAATGAAAATGATAACTGATCAACAAGAATCAAATATCAAAGTGCACAATGAATCTCTTTTCAACTGAAAACAAAAATTGAACAATGTTAAACAAGTACATTATTGAACTTACTAACATCTAAGCTTGCAAAACTTCCAACTTCCTAAATTTTAGTTTGTTTGGTTTGGAACATGTCAACAAAATATCTTCACCAACTTCACATCTAACCAAAAAATAAATTACATCTAATCTAAGTTGGTCACAGTTCAAATTCCAACTCGAACTTTACTCAAGCAAAAAACCTCATCATGAGTTTTACAAAGTTGAGATGCAAAACTCAATGAACATAACAAAAGATGTACCTTTACCAAATCTATCACCACACTGTACAACCAAAGCTATCACAAAACTTGTACTCCAAAATTCTCTAGAAATGATTCAGGTATAACAGCTGGAGGAACCATTGAAGATACAAACTTGAACTGTTTCAACGCACAAAATAACACAAATTAGCTTATCTACAAACACCAATGGATGAAATTCATTATGTATAAACACAATTTCTTACTCTATGATGTCTGTATTTTTCTCTAACTGCTACCAAATTGGATCCTCTTTTGTTCAACTGCAAATCATGGATTAAATGGATGCATTCCTTCAAATCTGACACTTTATAACCAGTACAATGTCGCAATTTTTTGCTCTGCAAATATTAAATATGTAGAAAACACAATTATTAACATATTTGAAATATATATATATATATATATATATATATATATATATATATATATATATATATATATATACAATCATTAATGACAACCAAGTGACTTTACCCAAGGAGGATTTTCTTGGTTGATGGTGAATCTTGCAAGAAAAACAGCTGAAGCAGCTACAATTGATGGTAGGAACTGAACACATTTATAATCTAATAAGCTCAACTCTCCAAGATAGCAACCCATAAACTCTAGCAGCAGGCTTGGATTCTGAATACATAAAATATGCACATATGAGACTCTATATAGTACATAAGGCTTCTAATGCATAATTTAATTTAGCTTACTTCACCATCTTCAAGGCTGGCCTTCAAGAATCTCCTTCAAGAAAAGAAAATTTAACTTCAATCAGATCAAGAAAACAATAATCATAAATCTTTAACCTTACAAAAATTTGCACGAGGTCTTACCTTAGAAAGGTTTTGATGGTAGGATTGCCCATCTCAAAGTTGAGAAATTTGAGGATGTCACTTTCCATCTCAACAACCTTTTCATGAACATTAGAAAAAAAAATCATTAGTTACCAGATTTAGCAATAGGAAAAAAAGTTTCAAGAAAATAAACGAACCTGTTTCTTGGTATATGTATTATCAGTTATATAACAGAAGTCCTCTACGTGAGGAGGGCTGATCTCTTCATATTTCCTGAAATAAATTAAGGAGAAGATCAAAAAACCAAATCCAAAAGGCATGACAAACTTAGCAAAACAAATAGGTATAGAAATTGACGCGTACGAGGCAATGAGCATAGCTGAAACTCCAATAAGCTGAAGCCTCTGCCTGTTAATTGTATTAAACGATAGATACCGATCAATATATGAAACAGTGAGGTACAACGTATCCGAGACCAATTTATACTCCTCAGCAACTTCCACCAGCCAATCCACCAAAATCCCCCTCATATTAGGATTCACATCCTTCTGAACGCTCTCAATATACCCCGCCACTGGCCTCCTCTTCTCTTCAACCTACATTTTCAATCATCACAAAATCCGATAAGCCTTAAATTCAAAACCCTTCCCAAATAATAAAAAACCCTACGTTGACCAAAGATTCAGAAACCCACCTCCATGGACCGAAGATAGCAGTAAATATCGGAGGCGTAATGCGGGCAGAGCTGAGGATCGTCCAACTTCTCTCCGCCCACTTTTCCAGCTTCCGCGTTCCTACCCTCCTTGGATCGAGGCTTGGACTTGGAGATAGCTCGATTAGATGAGGACACATCGACCAAGGCATTTGAAAGAGTCGGGAGCTCGCCAAGCGCCACCCGCTTTCTCTTTATTGGCCGCTGCTCGGCGGCGGCGGCAGCAGCTGCTGCTGCGGAAGCAAATGCCCTCTTGGCCCCGGCGCGAGTCAGGCGAGAACAGTTCTCCTTGTCCGCCATATCTCCTTCCCTTCCTCGTCTTCTCTTCCTGGTTCTAGAGAGAGAAAAAAGAAGAAGGGTGAGAGAGAGAAAGATTACTGGGAGCAGGATCGAGGAGGGAAGGAGGGAGAGTCGGGGCTTTGTAGAGAAATTTGGTGACTCTTTTTTGTTTTTTCGAATGAGCGGTGAGTTCGAAATTAGAGGGAAAAAGACCGCGCGCGGTTTAGGATTCGGTCCGGTTTTTTTTTTGGCCGGTTCGGAAATTAAAATTTTGGCGGCGGGCAGCGGGCAGCCGGCAACGGGAACGGAATAAACGGGAAGAAGTGTGATGAAGACACGTGTCACAAACAGACGGTGTAAAATGCGTTGGCTGATGAATTTGTAAAACTGGCATTGGACTAGATTGGATTGGTGGGGCGCCAGTATTTGGAATTTGATAGATTTGTTAGAAGAGGCGGAAGAGTAAGCGCGTCAGAAAAATTTTGGGGGGTGCGGTTCAAATGTTTGGGATTTTGATTTATTGGGAAGGTCTAGTGACAATTTTGAAAATAAAATATATTATTTTGCTGTCCTTATTTGATTATGAAAAAAAGTTTATTTATTTAAATGTTTAGTTATTAAAAAAAAGGAGCAAATAGAAGTGTTTAAGCACATTTTTTTATTTATAATTTGGGGGTAAATATTATAAATTATTATAAAAGTAATTGTAAAAATTATGAAATTACTATGAAAGAAAAAAAAAATAATTATATTAAATTTAAAGATTAATAATTCAATTGAACTCCATGAATTTCATTATATTTGAATAAATAACAAAGTTGTTGCCATATTGAATATTAGAAGTGATATATCATCAAAAAATTATCATCATTAGAAACCAATCTCAAGAACAAAATCAAGTAGAAATTTTCAAAATTAAATTTAGGGCTATCAGAACACTGTTTTCAGTAAATTATAGTCAAACTAAACGTCTCGAAAATACGAACCCACCGACACCAAATCTGACCCAATTTTGAGCCCAAATGGGACCAAATCGGAGATCAAAGCACATTTTGAAGGTTCAAATCAAAATTTGGATTATCAAACGGTTCCCAAAAGTGACATGCTTATAGTCAATCGAGCAGCTCGACGATACGAATACAATGAGCCCAATATTGTTGAATTATGACATTATTAAGACACTCAAATACTCAATAAATGATTCATGATTAAAGGAACCGGTATCGACCGTCCATTCAAATCACTCCCTACATATATTTGATCTTCATCCTATTTATTGGCAATGTCACTTCCAAAAAATTATAAATAGACCCCTCATTCCTCATGGAAAAGGGGCCAAAGCAAGGAGGAAAAGAAGAGAGGAGAGGAAGAGAAATAAAAAATTATATTGCTACCAAGCTCCTTCTCGACCACCTCCAGGCCACCAACCATCGTCGGACTTTCGATGGACTTCTGCCCAGGCATCGACTGACACTATACACACCCGCCCACCAAACGTCAAACTTCTGCCTGACCATCGACTAACATTGGACTTCCGCTCTGCAACCGACTGACGTCGGATTTCCGCCCGGCAACCAATTGACACCGGACTTCCGCCCGACCACCACTTAACGTCATACTTCCTCCCAGCCAACGACTACGGTCCTTCCAACCTCCATCGTCAGACAACGATCTTTCTGACCACTATTGTATGTCGACTATGATACTTCTAACTTGCGTTGCCATACTATGGTCCTTTCGACCACCATCGCCAAACAATGGTCTTTCTGACCACTATAACCTGTCGAATACGGTCCTTCCGACCTCCAACGCAATATAACTATTTTTCTGACTTCCGTCATTTGTCGACTAAGATTCTTCCGCCCTCCATCGTTAGAAAACGGTCTTTCCGACTTCTGTCGCTATAGTATAATCTTTCTGGCCTCGGTCGCCCGTCAACTACGATCCCTCCGACCTTCATCGTCAAGTAACTGTCCTTCCGATTACTGTCACCCTAATGCAATCTTTCTGACCTTCATCACCTGCCGACTATGATCATACCGACCAAACGAACATATCAATACCGATTCTTCCAATTTCTACTATGTAATGCATTCTATATGATATATATTTGTTACATCAAGCCAAGGCCTTCCCTCTAATGAAGAACCTCATTTGTAATCAACTACAAATACTAGTGGATTCATTCAAACTGGGCTTGACCCCGTGGTTTTTCCCCTTTTTAGGATTTTTCACGTAAAAATCTTAGTACCTCTTATAAATACTGCACCCTCTTTTTTTATCTGATTGTGTACTAGATCTTCATACAAAACTAAGATGTTAAACTTTATATTTCTCTTCCACCGTGAATAATCCAAGACAATACAAGAAGAATAGACGAACTTTAAGAAACTACATAGCTTTTTCTCACTTATCTGAAGGGCGCCATAATGCATTGGAGCTTGAGCGGAGAGGTTGTTCGCATGGGCAACATGTTGAAAACTCGTGTTATTTAAAGGCACGTGTGTAGATTTTTTTTTTTCATTTTTAGTTGGATATATGGATATCATGTTTGACACGTGTTAACTTGATGCACACGTGTTCATATCTCAAACATATTAGACACTGCAATTTATTTTATAGAAAAGTATTTGTGCATCATAGGTTTCATTTGAGACAGCTTTTTGTTGTTTCTTAAAGCTAATTTCTAGTAGAAAAATAATTTTTTTTGTACTAAAAAGCTGATTGAAGCAGTTAGAAAGCCACCCCAAATAAAACATAGTGTGTGACTGTATATGTACAAATACATGCACAATATAAATATATATCTTTATATAAACCAAATCAATTTTAAGTTGAATTGAATTGATTTAGAACGAGTCTTGCTCTTGATTAAGCAAATTGATCGAGTCAATTAAATTCAAGCAATTATTCAATCCACTTTGATCTCCAATCACAATTGTCAAATAAGATGAGTTTTTTTTTTTACTTGTTTATATCCTCAAGAGGTTTCAAGGGCTTAGATGCTAGTTTTTTTCTTGCTATGTCTCTATTTTGGGTGAGCTAAGTAGAGAGAGAAGAAGATGATGATGAAGAAGAACAAGCAGGCTGGTTGTTTCTTGCTAGGTCTCTATCTTGGGTGAGCTAAATAGGGAGAGAAGAAGAAGAAGAGCAAGGAGAGGGGAGAGAATTAGAGAAAGAGAGGGAGTATGTTTGTGTAGGAGTACATTCTTTTCAGTTTCATTAGTCAATCTTATTTATAATAGCTACATATAAGAAAATAACAAAAATATTAAAAAAAATAAAATAAAGTTAACTTTTTACAATTAAGTATTCTTCATTTGTAATGAAAATTTTAATTATTACTTCTAAGATTTTATTAGAGATCAATATTGTATGTAGGCAAACAAAAACAATTTTAATTATATATATATATATATATATATATATATATATATATATATATATATATATATATATATATATATATATATATATATATATATATATATATATTATAATAAAATTCAAGTCACAATCACTTCTCAATTCCCATTAAAGAACCATCTATAATTCATGAAATTTAATTGAATATTTTATAGATATCACATGAGCTCTCCTCCACATCTAAGTGACAAAATAAATTGCAAGTCAACACAACTCCAATCTAATTAATCCTCTTTTATTTTTCAGATGTCAATGTAAGAAAAAATTCTCCACATTCATTTTAAATATCAACTAGATTTCATTGTTAATATCAACAAAATCGTGTCAAACGAAGAAAAAATTATTCTATAAAGATGCCAAACGTTGTCTGAAGACTAACCAAAATGCACCACATCACCACTTCGCTCGGTACCGCGGCTCGGTACTACCTAAAAAGGCTCAAAGCTCCCGACGAATTAGTCCATAAAGACATGCTTGATACATAAAAAATGTAGTATCCAGAGAAATTTTCAATCAGCTAATGGAATCCATACTGACAATCACCACATGGAACAAATAGAAATAGCAGGAGGGTGAGGAAATTGGATTAGTGCAAACAACTGAACAATAATTTATAACAAACCAAAAGAAATGAAAAGAAAAGAAAAAAAACTCTTCAAAGGACTTACAATAGCAGAAGCCTAATTGCAAAGTTCCACTAACATATCTTAATTATCTTCATCATGCTACAAGGGGTCCAAGGCTGCCCCAGTCTTGAATCCAAAGTCATATTCAAGCAAAAAACATCAGAACAGGCCCATAATACAGGCCAAAAAACCAGTCTCACAGCATTTCCACTCACTTTCAGGAGAGAGGCAAAGAAGCTTCTCCATTGAAAATATGCTATCTACCTCTCCTCATCCTCCTCAGCTCTTTAGCTATAGCCTTTTGCCGATCGTCTACTGCTGCTTTCTTTTCCTTCGCATTCGAAGCCGCTCCATTTGCAATTGGCGAATCAAGATCTATTTCATGGTCATGCCTCCAAGGACTTGTGCTGCTTGTAGGGGTACTAACTTTGTCTAGAGGGGATACTCTGTTGTCAGGCTTCGCATTTGCAGGTGTATCTGGAGTGGAAGCTCCAGTTGTTTTTTCTTCCTCATCTATGTCAAATTTATGGCTATCAGGAGTTCTGCAAGGATTGCTGGATTCCTTACTACGAGAACGACGACGTGCAGTTTCAAACCATCTGCTCACCTGGAAAATTGAAAGATTGGGACTTGAATTTGCTTCTCTAAGATATTGTGGTAAGACTAACTCACAGGAACTATTAGTCGAAATTATTCCGTGCAGATGCCGAACGCCGTCCGGAAATCAATCAAAATGCGTCACGTCACCCTGTACTCAGTACCGCGGCTCGGTGCTGCTGACGTGACGCATTTTAGTTGTTCTCCGGACGATATTCGGCATCCGGTTTTCCAAGACTGGATCAATGAGGTAATAGAAATCATGCACACATCTAATTTTTGGTGGACCAAAAGGATTAGCTAATGCCAAAAACAATCAATGTGTCAGTCATCTTGAACTGTCACATTCTTGTAGGATGTTGAAGGCTAAAAAGAATAAATGCTGATGTATGGGACGGTAATAAACTTGGACCATCACTGATGAGGTCATCGATAGGAGATTTCGGCGCGTCTATCAGAGATGACCACGGAGATCGACGACCATGATTGCGAGCCTTTATTATTGATTTTACTTGTACCATCAGTTTTTATATTATGCTTTTATTTTTGTAGTTTCCCATTTTACCCCTGAGAGTAGTAGTTGCTTTTGTAGCCTCATGGGACATTTTAGACTTTTGCACTTAATTTTCTTTGGAGCTGGCCTATTTATATGACCATTGTATCTTGTATGAGGATTATTGATGATTGAAATGAAATTTCCCTTGTTTTGTTCTCTTTGTGAGCTCAATAACGTAGAGATCTCTTAGTGAGTTCTCGTGTGTTCTCTTTGTGAGTTCACTTGAAAGCTATCCAAGGTTGGAGTCCGCGAATCTTCATCTCCATCATAGAAGATTTCAAAGGAAGAAGAGAGGGTAGAAGAAGGCCGAAACCCTCCTTGCTGCCGTCGCTCCTAGCCCCGCACGCCGACCACCGCAATTGCACCAGTCGGCCCCTTGCCGCCGGCCTACTCCCTTCCACCTCCACCAGACCACTTCCTCTTCCAGCCCGTCCTCCCCCTCCTTCACAAATCCTGATTTCCAAATTGCAATCTCCCTCCAAATAGTTGAGATCCAATTTTGGAAAGTTTTGGAATAAATCCCAATTTTAAATTTAAAATTTTATTGGAAATTTATTTCATAAATTTTGAATCTAAGTCCAAGTTTGGCAACCCAATTTCCCTCCTTAAATCTCTCCCTCTCTCCAGCATTGCCGCCGGCCTCAATAATGGGAGTTCCCATTGATTAGGCAATCAATTTCCCTCCCATCCTCTTGATTTGTTTGAAATTCAAATCAAGCCTAATTGGCCTCCCCTCCACGTCATACACAAATAAAACTGAAGATTATTTCAGTTTTTATTTTTCAAAACCTGCTCCTATTTTCCTCTACCGCCGGCTCCCCTTAATATTCCCCATAATTGAAATTTCAATTAATGCCTTAATTACATTAATTGCAATTTCAAAATCCCTAAACTTTCCCTCCTAATATTCCAAAACTGAAATCAAATTTCAGTCGTGCACACCTAGCCCGCCCCTCTCCTCCTTGCTCTACCGCCGGCCTACCTTCTCCCTTAGCCAAGCCGCCGCTCCACCCCTCCTCCTTGGAAGATCTTGCTTGCGGCGACCATCCGGATCCACTCCAAGGATGCATGGATGAACCCGAGTGGAACTACGGGTTTGAATACGACCGCAACGGAAGAGTCAACATCTTGCGATCTCAATTCTTTGACGTCGGATTTGACTTCGACGATACCGTCGAAGAATATTTTGACCGAATATTGCCGACGCTTGTAGACTCCATTGACGAACACTTCTCCGTCTACACTTGGATTATCAAAGGTCGATCTACCGTGCCTCCTCCGCCTCCGAGATCCTCTTCCACGGCAACGTTCCTTGGTGCTTCCATCTTAGTGGCAACCTCCATGCTAGTTTGGACAATCTTCCGTCGCTCAACTTAGTCTCCGTCGGAAGAGAGAGTTAAAGGTCTCAAGGTGAACAACTTTGTATTAATTGTGGGATTTCTATTTACTAGCCTTTGTTTTATTTTTTCCTTCGCATTTGCTTAAAGAGTTTAGCTCTCTTGTCGTAGTTTCTTTGCCTAGCAAATTGAACACCGCGAATTACTTATAATTGACTTAACTTTGATGCATGATTAGATAATTTTTGGAGCTAAAATTTAATTCTCTTTTAAATTCTTGTGTAACTCCCAATTGCATCACATCAATCACATCTTTTGACGTGAATGTAAATTATTCAACAAAATATGTGAGGATCTTGTGAGCATTCATCCTGAGGCTTTTAGCTTGCAACAACCTACACAGATGTGACGGTCAGACAAAAAGCCTTCAGATTAAAGCTCGTATATTATTGAATGAGTTACATGAATATCCAAAGATCAAACTAAGGCTCGTTTGGGACGACTTTTTTATTGTTTCTTGAAGCAGTTTTCTAGTATAAAATTTTTAATTTTTCTACTAAAAACCTGTTTTAAGAAGCAACAAAAAAGCCGTCCCAAACGAAGCCTATTCTTATCACTCATATTGTTGAATGATTTACATGCACATTGAAAGATGAAACCAATCATCAACGCTCATATATTGTGAATGATTTACAAGCACATTGAAAGATGACACTGATACCTTTCGGAATGTCATGCCGAGTTCTTGAGCCAGCTCTTCCTTCTTTTCCCTGCTCGGATATTGGCTTTCTTGGAAGGCTTCATCAAGTTTCTGTGCAAGTAATCCACAAATCGAAGGGTTATTGGACTATGACAGATCTAATTTAGCTATAAACATATAGCTGTCGATAAATAAACTTTAATTTTTATTGGTATAACGTTCAACACTTCATAATTGCTGGTATATCAGTCTTTTCTTTAAACCCTTATGAATATATTATTCTAGCTAAATGCTGTTAATATGAAAGCAACTTTTAATAACATCAACGAATATTTTGTTAGTTACTTATAGGAAATAATAAATTATGTGAATCACATAAAATTCTCATTTAACTTTACATCAAACAAATTAAATCTATTTTAACATTTAAATTTTGGTCATATTTAAAATCTAACAAATTTAATATATTTTTAACAGTCAAATACACTGTCATCATTGTTTGCTATAAATTAGTGAAGAACAAACCTAAATTCATCCACTGAAATTGATTTATCATTTGATATAGGGTCTGTTTGATTGCTTGTAAAGTGAATGCAGTGTAAAGTAAATTTAGTATAAATTGAATACTTTTGGGCTATTTTTTTGGCTGCAAAGTAAATGCAGGAATTTTTTTTTGTTTGGTTGGATTTATGCATAGTGAAGTAAAATCTTACATGGTTATACTTTGAGCATAGAAGCCATTACATGTGTGGCCCTAATGACCGTGCCCTTGGCTAGTGAGATTAAACGCTCCAGTGAGCCAGACTCCGGCAATAACATAGAGAAGCGTGCCGCCGGGATGATTCAAGTGCTCAATTTGATAGATCGCCTCCTTGAACGCCTTCGTCTGCCCATCTCCAACTCCACCGAAATCCACAAATGATATCGTCTCCGCCCGCATCTTCATCGACATGATTCCCCAGCCGAATGTCTTGTATTGCATCGCCAGCCCCTCTCCGATCAAAATGACTTGAATTACGATCGGACGGGAAAGGAATGTCATTGAAAGAAGTTGCTGTGAAATCGAACAACAACAATGGAGCTGAAGAATCTACTCCTCATGCCAAGCAACGAAGTCAGATGGCAACGGAGAAATAGAGAAGTTGAAAAGCAAACTCTAATTTCCTTTGAAGATGCCATGCCTTCCGATCCAACAAGAAGAAAATGTTGTCAGAGTGATGTAGCAACGAATGAGTCGACAAATCAACTGGTGCAAAACTCTACCTCACGCCAAGGAGGAAGTAACGAAGGTTTGCCGCATGAGGAAGAAATGAAGATTTCTTCCCGCGGGCTGCTCTCTCTCAGACGCGTGATTTCTTTTTCGCTCGATTTTGAGGGGGTTTACTTTACATGAAAAATGAAGCGAAGCAGGGATTTTCCAATACATTAGGAATTTGATTTACTTTACTTGGTGTCCAACCACACACCAAAAAGTGAAAAAGCAAAACATTCACTATGCTTTGCATTTACTTTTCATCCAACCAAACAACCCCATAAAGTAAAATGATAAAATTATATGATTTTAGCCTTTTTTTAATCAATGAATAAAATATTATTTTATACTAATGAAACATTTTTTACTATACTCATCATTTAGCTAGGGTGATTTATTAGTAAGGATTTAAAAAAAAAGGTAGCATACTGACAGTTATTAAGAATTAGTTGATATATAAACAAAAATAAAAGTTTGCAATGGTTAACAGTAAAAGTTTATATTAATATCTAATTAATAGTTAGTTTTCTCGCTGTTGAGCATGTCATTGTATTAACGTGCAAAACTCATCATTTCAATAACAAGAATATCTTCAACTAAGACTTTGAAGACAATGACATATTCTGTCAAAAGAAAAATGAATTCAAACCTTTTTGTAAGTGGCTTTAAACAGCTTGGATGATAAAGGTGATTTTGCTGCGGCTCCTTTGTCAGGCTCGGAATGGCTTGCCGGAGTATCACAGTGAACAGAAACTTCCTTGGAAGTCGCCGTACAAATCTTGCTCGATTGCTTGGAAGAAACACGGGAACTATGCCGTGCATTGTCAAACCACTTGGTAACCTACACAACTTATGAAGGTTCATTTTTCTGGGGATCTATTAGAAGTTATGACATGTAAGAATCACCAGACTGAGACCTGCTTGTATGTCATGCTGAGTTCTTGAGCAAGACTTTCCGTCTCTTTCTTTGTTGGGTAATGGTTTTTTTTTAAGTACTCCGATAATTTCTACCAAAGAAGATTGTTGAAATCAGTTAATAAAGTGGATAAAAACCTAAAAAATAGTTTGCAAAATGGCATGTCTTACGCAGGAAACAGAAAAAGAAAAGGTAATGAAACATGTATCATTGTGTAGGGTATTAAATGCAAGCACTACACAAGGACAACTCGAACACATTCAATAAATAGGTGAAAGAAAAAAGAAAATTTTAGAACTTCATAATACTAAAAACGATTTGATTCCTCATGATACAACATTCAGAAAGCATTCAGAAGTAAGCCATTTTACAGAGAATTATTAATTACCAATAATGCATTTTCGAGTAAGGATAAAGGTGTGTAAAAAAAAGAGATTTGATTCCTCATGATACAACATTACCATGAGAGCATGAAAATACTAAGTACTAAATTTCCGTACAACAAGGGAATTCTAAGTTATGAAAGATTTGAGAAAATACAATTGTAAGACTACATCCAACAATTAAGAAACTGGGGAAAATGGAATAGTTGGAGAAATAGTCATTAAACAGAAAAAATAAGAACTAAGTTGGTGTAAACAATTCGACTAATTTCCCAGCAAGCTTCACAGATGGACGAAGGCAAAAATAATAAAAAAGAAAATTTTCTAACCAATCATCAAATCCCATACGTAGAAAAAAACAGATGAAATCAGTCCACGCCTGCCTAAAAGTATATAAAGACTCAAAAACTTCTGAAACGGGAATGCCTTCACAACTATCATCCAGAGCAAGTGAATTGCCAAGAACATACCATTTGTTTCGACCAACATACAATATGCCAAGAACAAACCCATGGACAACTCATAATCTCTTTAAAATTATGGGAGAATAAATAAGAAGCTTAATTTAAGGTTCTTTAATGGGTAGGTAGGCCATACTAATTAAAGAAACAAAATCTTCATAAATTGCTTGATTTAAGACCACTCTACCAACCTTATTTGACCAATCCAAAATTTTATGTTTTTAGAAGCTTTAAGTTTTATTTTATCTCTTATTTTTCTTTCTTTTTGTATTAGGATAAGTCATATGTCCATATAATTAATTATATTTTATTGGCTCCTAAGGCTTTTCTAAAATTATCTAGGCTTGAAAAAAACCTATTAATAGGATTTTTCTTGATAATTTGTAATTCATTGAATAAAAGTTAGTTTTGCTAGTGCATTTCATGTGAAAAGACTTGGCTACTCTACTGCACCTTGACGCTTGGTGGCTAATCCCCTATGATTTTTGTATGTCTTTATTTATCTTTTCTCATCCTTATTCCTTGTTCCCAACACAATTACTATCTCCTCTACAAAACCTCAAGCCTAGCTTCCCTCAATTCGAAAACGCATTCAATCTTTTTAAAAAATTTTAAAATATTCCCACATATCCCTCATAACTCCTAAGGGCTCATGATGTAATCCAAGGTTTTAAAAGGCGAAATCGGGAATCGAGGCGTTTTTTCTAAACGAGGCGAGGCGTAAGCCTCGAGGCGGATCGAGGCGTAAGCCTCAAAATGATTAAAATATATTAATTTAAAATTATAAATAATGACAAAAAATAACAAAATATTATGTTAAATGTGAATTTGAAGATTTGTTTTAAGATAATATTACTGGAATACAAGATTTAAAATAAACTCACTTAAAAATAAAACATCCCCTTAGGATCAAGACCCAAAGCAGGCTCGTCATCACTTTGATTGCCTTCAGAAGAATCTTCATAATTAATGTCAAAGTCATCCTCAAACTCTTCTTCATCTATAATATTTTTTCCTTTATCTCCTATATCAGTTAATATTTCATTAGCTATAAAATGAAACAATAGTAACATACAAAATAATTCATTATATTTAAGAATACCTTTGAATTTTTTTGAAGCTTCAATCTCACTTTGTTTCTTCCTTTTATATACTTGGGCAATTGCTTCATTATCTTCTTCATTGACATGAGTTTCTCCTTCTACTTCAACTTCAGAAACATCAGCATTCTTAGGAGTAACCCATTCATCATCAGATTGTAACTCATCAACAAGCAAAGGATCAATTTCATTCTCAATATTTCCTTGATTCTGCAATTTGAGATATCTATCTTTTAATTTTTTGTTAAACATAACATAAACTAGTTTGTTCATTCGATCTGCCGCCAATCGATTTCTCCTCTTTGTATGAATTTGATTGAAAATGCTCCAATTACGCTCGCATGCAGAAGCCAAACACGTTAGGCTAAGAACTTTAACTGCAAAAGCTTTTAATTCAGGAACATCATCTCCAAACTGAGCCCACCAACGTTCTACATGAAGACAAACATAGTATTTTATGAATATTGGTTGAAGTAGAAGACTTGAACATAAATATTAACATTAAAATTATAAATACTCAGACTATAAACATACCAGGAGATCGTGTTTTGTAGCATGTTTGTGCTGCTCTAAATCCAAACATTCCCTTCTTCAAATGAAAATCCTCAAGTTGATCATTTACTTTAAGGTAGTTTTCTTCAGAAATGAGTTTGTCCATACATGCATACAAACCAGTTTTCACCTCTTTGTCAACATGAAAATCCTTATCATAATGAAATTGGGGATTTAAATAGTACGCAGCAGCAGCATGTAAGTGTTGGTGTAATTGTCGATCCCACTTTTCATCTATAATATCCCATATTTCTTTGTAGGCACTTTCTTGACCTCCTAATTCTTTTGCAATATCTTCTTTAGCCCTATTCATTGCTTCATAAATAAATCCCATAGCCGGAGCCCTCTCACCATCAACCATTCTAAGCACCTTTACTAATGGTCCTGTTGTCTTCAAAGCATAATTTGTACTGCGCCAAAATGAATCGTCTCTCATAACAATCTTTTTAACTTGCTTTCCTTCTTGTTTTTTGGCCCATGAACTTTTATCCCACTCTTCAGAAGCAAACGTTGCTTCCAAAGGTTGTCTTAACTCCTTGAATCTCTGCAATGTTAAATATGCAGTAGCAAATCTTGTAACAGCAGGTCTAATAATTTCTTTGTCAGTGAATTTTCTCATCAAGCCGAGTACCCAAGAATGATTGTATATAAACTTACTAACGAATTTGGCCTTAAATATAGCTGATTTATGTTGAGGCAACTGTCCCAACCTCTCAAGCATCAAGTCAATACAATGTGCAGCACAAGGAGTCCAGTAAAGGTGAGGCCTCTATCCATGGGCCCCCGACTGCCTCGGTCAGAAGAAACTAGATGGCTTCCAGTACTTGAACCTTCATGCTGTGATCCATAGTAAGAAGAGTTTCCTATCATCTCTTCCATATTTCTTTGTGTGACCTCCTTTGTGGTGGCAAACTTCTTTAAATAATTTATACATTCCTTCTTTACCTCATCAGGAACTTTTGCACATGGTCCCACATTGACATGAGTGCAAGCTAGATGATCCTTCAATCTCTTAACGCCACCAGTTATGCGCTTCTCACAGAAATTACATTTCATGTAAACATATCCCTTCTTTGCACCTTCGCCTGACACTTCAACTTGAGTTCCATATTTCCATGCAGGATCTTTCCTTCTTGTGCCACTAGTCATGCTAATAATAGGATAAATTTTAACAACATGAATACAAAAATAAACCAGTCTGCCGGGGGTCCAAGGGGGCGCTGCCCCCTGCGGGGGTTTCCGGGGGCAGCGCCCCCGGAACAAAATTATATTATAAGAGTAATTTTAAAATTCTGCTCAATACCGAGCGTGTACCGAGCATGTACCGCTCAGTACCGAGCATGTACTACTCGGCACCGAGCATGTACCACTCGGTACCGAGCATGTACCGAGCGTGTACTCATGTACCGCTTAGTACCGAGCATGTACTGCTCAGTACCGAGCATGTACTCATGTACCGAGCACGTACCGCTCAGTACCGAGCGTGTACCGAGCATGTACTGAGCGGTACCGAGCATGTACAATCTAATGAAGCGAGACATGAAGCAAATAACGGGAAGAAAGATTGTTACCTAGCCGTGAAAAAAGAACCGTCAATTACAGGAAGCTGGAGAAGAAGAAGCGAGACATGAAGCAAATGACCGGAAGATTACGGGAAGAAAGAGAAGAAATAATTCGTTACCTTCGATCGCCTCCAATTATGTTCGAACTCGACCGAACAATGGTCGTCGAAGTCGACGGAGTTCGCCTTTCAGTTCTCACCCGAAGCAGAAGCAGGTATGTTACCCTAATACTCGACTCTTATATGACTCTCACCGCTCGGTCTATATACTGACAAATCGAAGCGGTGCCTCGTTTCGCTTCGAGGCGTTACGAACCGAAGCCTACGCCCTGTGCGAAATAAGCGCACGCTCCGCCGAATCCAACGAGGCGTAAGCCTCAACGCGCAAATGCTTCGCCTCGCCTTGAGTCGCGTCTCAGTGCGTACGCCTCTTCCGCCTTTTTAATCGTTGATGTAATCAATACTTGCCATTTATTAGCTTCCTTGCATGACTTCTCAATTTCTCTTTTTGATTCCTCGTTTTCCATGTTGGCTTTTAGTTTTCCTGCTGTGAGCCTTCGAGTTTTCCCATATTGTGGATGTTTGGTCTTCCCATGATTGGTTGCGTTTTTCCATATGTTGGTTGTTCGTATATTGTTCCTTGTTGATTCCTATGCTAAAGTGTTTTAATTTCTCATCAAGTGAGCTATTTTGGGTTTATTCTATTGGCTGATTTGAGTGGCTCATTAAGGAGAGCATTTATACCCTCTTTTTTTTTTCTCCATATGCTCCTATATAAGGTGGCTAATTTCCTTTAGAGTTTGGATAGAGATATGTGATGAATATTTGGAATGTGAAACCTTCGGGTTTGTCATAGCTTGTGAGCTATCCTCTTCTACCTTTCTTCTTATATTTCATCTCGGACTTCTATCTATTCTTCTCTCCACGGTTCCCATTCCACTTGTATCTTTCTTCTCGAAACTTTGATTAGTTATAAGGTATTGTTGTATCCTGATTTATTGAAAGTTGAAAATTGAAGTGTTATTATTGTCCTGTTTTATTGTAAGTAGTACGGTATTGTTATGTCATGTTTATTGTGAGTTTGAAGTGGTGTATTAGTATATTTTATCAGTCTTTGTTTAAGTTATTTTGAAAGGAAATCTTCAGTTTGAAATTCTAGTATTTTTTAGATTGTATCAATTTAACATCAGAGCTTAGGTTGTCGTGTGAGTCTGATGGACCTTGAGTTGTAATTTTTGGAATCCAAGCAAAACAGCCCAAAAACGATGGGAAAATGCGAAATTTCTTGGATGAAAACACTCACAAACACTTCGTTTACTCAAATATCAAAAGACTTACAAGTTTCTACGGATACAATGCTCCCAATTCGAGAAGGGAAGCTTTCTCCCAAGCCCTAGAGAAGAAGAAACCTAAAACAGCCACAAAACCAGCTCCTCCAAAAAGCCCCCCTAACACACTTTTAACTCTCACATAAAACCCCCCAAAATCCCCTCAATACCCCTAGGGCAAACATCTCATCCCACCTTTTCAATTTGGTGAGCCCAAGGGGGCCCACCCCATTACTTGCCCCCTTGGTTTGTCCGCCCAGGCAGGCGGGTTCTCCGCCTGCAGTAAGTGAGTACCGGCCCCACAGGGGCCGGTGTGGCAATGGACCGAGCCGGTCCATCATCACTTCCCGCCCAAAGATTAACCTTGTCCTCAAGGTTGAAAGCAGGAAACTGAGCTTGTATGATCTCATAAGTCTCCCAAGTTGCGTCATGTGTCGGTAGATCTTTCCACTCAATCAAAACTTCCTTCCCTCCGTCCTCAGTGTGTCTGACCCCTTTCAAGGCATACGGCTCTAGTAGGCTTGTACCATCTTCAGACAAAGTTGGCGGCAAAGTATCAACTGGTACAGAATCTCCCTTGAACTTCTTCAACTGGGACACATGAAAGACTGGATGAATCGTAATAGTGGGTGGTAACTTCAGGCGATATGCTACATTCCCAATCTTCTGCTCTACCTCATAGGGGCCATAATACCTTGGGGCCAACTTAACACTTAGCCTCCTTGCTAAAGTATTCTGCCTGTAGGGCCTCAATTTCAAGTAAATAAATTCCCCAATCTCAAAGTGAACATCCTTCCTATGATGATCTGCTGCCTGCTTCATGATGTTCTGGGCTCGTAACAAGTGGTTCTTCAGCTCCCCCAAGATCTCATCCCTTTCAGACAATTGTTGCTCCACTAAGGACACTGATGTAGAATGAGGCCTGTACTGTATCAGGGTTGGAGGATTCCTCCCATAAAGCACCTTAAAAGGCGTGATCTGCGCCGCCTTGTGAAATGAAGTGTTATACCAATATTCCGCCCAAGGCAGCCACCTTACCCAATGCTTGGGCTTCTCCCCTGCAAAACATCTAAGGTAAGTCTCGACACTTCTATTGACTACCTCAGATTGTCCATCTGTCTGTGGGTGGTAGGCTGAACTACGCTTCAAATGTGTCCCTTGTAACTTGAACATCTCCTTCCAAAAGTGACTCAGGAACACTTTATCTCTGTCGGAGACTATCGACTCAAGAAAGCCATGAAGCCTCACAATCTCACGGATGAAAACTGCTGCGACGGTAGGGGCATTAAAAGGATGTCTCAACGGTATGAAATGAGCATACTTACTAAGCCGGTCAACTACAACTAGAATGACAGTGTAGCCTTCCGACTTGGGTAAGCCTTCGATGAAATCCATGGTCACCTCCGACCAAACCTGATCAGGTAACTCAAGTGGCTGCAACAGTCCTCCAGGGGCACATGCTTGATACTTGTTCCTCTGACAAGTATCACACTGGGCCACCATTTCCTCCACATCTTTCCTCATCCCCTTCCAGTATATCTCTCTAGCCAACCTCTGATAAGTCTTCTGCCCTCCCGAATGTCCTCCAATAGCACTGGCATGAAATTCCTGAAGTATCAGTGGAATCTGGGAAGAGGTCCTAGGTAAAACTAACCTTCCTCTGTGTAGCAAAAGCTGATCCTCCACTGTATATCCTGTCGGTACTTTGATAGGAAACACTTGGATTTCCAAGTGTTTCACACCAAAACCAAGAGGATCCAAAGGAAAAACTGCTGTCCACAGCAGAAAAACAGCCAACTGCACAAAAACCTGAGAGAAAACGTAGGAAAAAAAAAGGAAAAAAAAACACTGCAAACACTTTTATTTCGATGACGGAACGGAAAAAAGCACTTGCAAGATACAACTTTCCTTCAATTCGAGAGGAAGGAAAAACTCTCCAAAAGATCTCCGGCGAAGCCAAGAGCCAAGACACCAAAACCTAGATCTCAAAACAATGATCTCAAAACAATTCAAAATTCAAGATGAGCAGCTAATCCCCCCAAAAACTCCTAATTATACAAATTAATCATAAAGGACAGTAATGGACTTCCTAAAACAGCCTCTCATTCAAAAAAAATCCCTCCCCGTGCTTCCGAAGCGTTTTAGCCGCTGTTTGGGCCCCGCTCCGCGTAATTTCCACCTGCGCGTTCCGCCTGGTTCTGCCCGACCGTGGGCCGTCGGGTGTAGAACCGGACCGGTCCAGCTGGGACCGGTCCAGGCGTAACATACTTCTTTCCCTTTCCTTATGGCCTCTCTTAAGCTCCCCAATTCTTTGCTAGTCATATTTTCTGTCCTCAAATTCCCCCAATCCACTAACTGAGGCACAGATGTAGCAATAAGTTGTGAGCACTCCACCTTCCTGGATAAGGCATCCGCCGCTTTATTCTCCAATCCTGGCTTGTACTGAATCTCGAAATCATAGCCCAATAATTTGGAGAGCCATCTCTGGTGTTCTTCTGTCACCATGCGTTGCTCTAACAAATATTTTAGACTCCTTTGGTCAGTCCTCACAAGGAATCTTCTACCCAACAAGTACGGTCTCCACTTCTGAATGGCCTTAACAATGACCATCAGTTCTCTCTCATAGACCGATTTGAGCTTTGCCCTCCCTGATAATACCTGACTGTAGAAAGCTATGGGTCGCCCTTGTTGCATGAGAACTGCTCCCAACCCCAAACCAGATGCATCAGTTTCCACCACCAGCTGCTGCTTGAAATCCGGTAATGCTAACACTGGGGCACTAACCATAGCTCTTTTCAAAGCCTCCATAGCGCTATCTGCCTCCGGTCCCCAATTGAAGTTGTCTTTCTTCAACTGCTCAGTGAGTGGGGCTGCAATAGATCCATACCCTTTTATGAATTTCCGGTAGTACCCTGTAAGTCCTAAGAAGCCCCGGAGAGCCCGAAGGTTCTTAGGAGTTGGCCAGCTCGTCATGGCCTCCACCTTGGACGGGTCAGCTGCTACTCCTTCTGCTGAGATAATGTGCCCCAAATATTCCACACTTCCTTGAGCAAAAGAACACTTTTTCTGATTGACATAAAACTGATGATGTTGTAAAGTGCTCAAAAAACTTTTCTCAAGTGCTCCAAGTGTTCCTATAGGGACCTGCTGCTATAGATCAAAATATCATCAAAAAATACTAGGACAAACCTCCTCAGCATGGGTTGAAACACTTGGTTCATCAGAGCCTGAAATGTAGAAGGAGCGTTGGTGAGTCCAAATGGCATCACCAAGAACTCATAGTGTCCCCTCGTGAGTCCTGAAAGCAGTTTTGGGAATGTCCCTCCCTCTTCATCCGGATCTGATGATATCCTGACTTCAAATCCAGCTTGGAGAACATTGTAGCACCCCCCAACTCATCAAGAAGCTCATCAATAACGGGGATTGGAAATTTGTCTAGAACAGTCTCCTTATTGAGAGCCCGATAATCAACACAAAATCGCCAGCTACCGTCCTTCTTCTTCACCAACAGTACTGGGCTCGAAAAAGGGCTCACGCTAGGTTGGATGACCCCCGCCTCCATCATCTCTTTGACTAGCTTCTCAATCTCCTCCTTCTGAGCATGGGGATAACGATATGGCCGCACACTAACCGGATCGGTTCCACCCTTTAGTACAATGGCGTGCTCCTTGCTTCTCTGTGGTGGTAGCCCTGCTGGCATATGAAAAACTGGGGTGAAATGCTCCAACAACTCTACCACCTCTTCTGGGACATTACTCTGCTCAACTGGCTCACCACCCTCCAATCGCCATAACTCCACCAGAAATCCTTCCTCTTTACTCCTAAGAGACTTGAGAATAGTCTTCAAAGCCACCTTAGACCGGCATAGTTTGGGGTCCCCATGCAAAGTAACTCGATGCTCCCCTTCACCATACTCCAACATCAAGGTCTTCCAGTTGACCTTCATCTCCCCCAGAGTTTGTAACCACTGAATACCCAAAATAACATCCGTATTACCCAGCTCGAGCACCAAAAAATCTTGGGTAATATCTTCCCCCTGTATGGAGAGAGTAACTCCGCTGCATCTTCCCGCACACTGCTCCCTCTGACCGGTCCCCAAAGAGACTCCCACTCCTCTCCCCTGGATCATGGGAATGCCCAACTCTTCCACTAATCTGCAAGCTATAAAGTTGTGGGTGGCCCCACTGTCTATCAGCACTGTGACTGTAAAGCTCCCGATCCTCCCTTCCATCTTCATGGTGGAATGTGCTGTCAACCCTGCCACTGAATTGAGGGAAACCTCAATCATGTCAAGATGTAGATGATCTACACCTTCTTCTTCCCCTCCTAACTCTTCCTCAACTTCCTCCTCCTCGGGGTCTTCTACCAATAGGACTTGGAGTAATTTGTCCTTGCACCTATGCCCTGGCCCAAATTTCTCATCACACCTGTAACAGAGCCCCTTGGCTCTTTTATCCTTCAGCTCTGCCTCAGTGAGCCGCCTAAACTCCCCCTTGGCCGGTGCACTCCGATCCCTCTCCTTCTGTCCTTCTCCTCCTGCCCCCAAGTAAGCACCCTTGGCTCCTCCCGTAGGATTTGCCACCTTCTGTCACCCTCCGAAGAAAGTAGGTCTGCGGTATTGATCAGAAGACAATCTATCCTCTATCAACTCAGCCATCTCCAAAGTCTCCCTCAAACTCCTTGGCTTGGCTGCTCTAACTGCTGATCGAATGTGGGGCTTCAAACCCTTCATGAAATTTCCCTCAAGCACCTCATCCGTCATCCCACGAAGCCTACTGGACAGCAACTCGAACCTGTCCCTATAAGCAGATACTGTACCAGTCTGGGTCAGTGCAAAGAACTGCTCATGATGAGTTCCCTCCTTTGGTGGTCTGAAGCGGTCTAGGCACATCTCCCTAAACTCTGCCCAACATCTGAATCTCTGTCTTTCTTCCGTCCACTGATACCAAGCAAGGGCTCTTGCCTCCAAACATAAAGGTACCGCCAAGAGTTTCTCCTCATCTGTCATCCCCATCGCTGTGAAGTATCTTTCTGCCTTGAAGATCCACAAATAAGCATCCTCTCCTTCAAAGATTGGAAGCTTCAACTTCCTCATTCCCCATTCTCCTCTCCCGTTTACCCTGCCGTTGCCCATACCTCCTTGCCCATATCTCCCCTCTGGTTGCCTCTCCCATGGCCGTGGGTCCACCCCACGACTCTCCCTTCTTTCCCAAGCTTGAGGTGCCACCGGATCCCCCCTTGCATAACCAGCCGACCCCCAATGAGGCTCCCTAGGGTCGGCCTCCCCTCTGCCTCGATACGATCCTCCTCCCCACTGATTGTAAGGCATGCTTCCTCCCTCCCTTCCTTGGACAAATTGATCTGGATGATTCTGAGTATAGCTTTCCCTAGCGTCTCCCATAAATCCGGCGGTGGAGTAGTCCCCCCCTCCACGGTTTGGGCCATACCTGCCCCCCCCTTGGGCCGGCGGACCAAGCATCCCCTCCATGGTTGACAATGTCAATGGCCTCCTTCCCTTTTGCATTAGGTCCCTCACGAACCCTACTACCTCCTTCACCATCAACCGGCGGCGCAATAGGGTTAGGGTTAGGGTTAACCGAACCCCCCATGTTGTGTTGGCCCGCCACCATTTGTTTGATCATCTCTTGTAACCCTAACATTTGAGTCTTCAACTCCTCTACTCCATCAAGCTTTTCATCAACGGAAGCAAATTTCTCCTTAAGGGCGGTGAACTCCACTTCCCACTCTCCAACTTTCTCTTCAATAGATTCAATCCTTCGTGTACCCATCCCTTCCTTGTGGATCTAGCGCTCTGATACCACTTTGATGGACCTTGAGTTGTAATTTTCGGAATCCAAGCAAAACAGCCCAAAAACGATGGGAAAATGCGAAATTTCTTGGATGAAAACACTCACAAACACTTCGTTTACTCAAATATCAAAAGACTTACAAGTTTCTACGGATACAATGCTCCCAATTCGAGAAGGGAAGCTTTCTCCCAAGCCCTAGAGAAGAAGAAACCTAAAACAGCCACAAAACCAGCTCCTCCAAAAAGCCCCCCTAACACACTTTTAACTCTCACATAAAACCCCCCAAAATCCCCTCAATACCCCTAGGGCAAACATCTCATCCCACCTTTTCAATTTGGTGAGCCCAAGGGGGCCCACCCCATTACTTGCCCCCTTGGTTTGTCCGCCCAGGCAGGCGGGTTCTCCGCCTGCAGTAAGTGAGTACCGGCCCCACAGGGGCCGGTGTGGCAATGGACCGAGCCGGTCCATCAGAGTCTTCTCGTCCTTCTATTATTAAAAATAATAATAATAAATAAATAAAATTAAAAATATATGGACAATCAAATCAATCAACAAGCCAAAGTTCCAATTCAAGAGGGAGATCTGTCATCAGAAAGAATGCATTCAGAACATCAAGGAAGCTCTTTCATTCAACCAGATGAACTAAACCAATTTCTCCATAACTTTCCATCAACAGAATCAGTTCCACTTCAAGCAATTTCTACCGAGGCATTCTCATCAGGAGATGGGATTCTTCCATCAAGGGAGAATTGATGCAATCAATACTTGCCATTTATTATCTTTCTTGCATGACTTCTCAGTTTCCCTTTATGATTCCTTATTTTCCCAGTTGGCTTTTAGTTTTCCTACTATAAGCCTTTCGATTTTCCCATATTGTGGCTGTTTGGTCTTCCCTATATGGTTGTTTGGTCTTCCTATGATTGGCTATTGGTCTTCCCCGTATTGGTTCCATTTTTTTCCTATGCTAGCTATTCGTGTACTATTCCTTGTTGATTCCTATGCTAAAGTGTTTTAATTTAACATTAAGTGGGCTGTTTTGGGTTATTCTATTGGCTATTTTGAGTGGCTCATTAAGGAGAGCATTTATATCTTTTTTCTCCATCTTCTCCTATATAAGGTGGCTGATTTTCATTAGAGTTCGGAGAGAGATATGTGATGAATATTTGGAATGTAAAAGCTTCAGGTTTGTCATAGCTTGAGAGCTATCCTCTTCTACCTTTCTTCTTATAATTCGTCTCGAACTTCATCTATTCTTCTCTCTTCTCTCCAGGGTTCCCATTCCACCTGTATCTTTCTTCTCGAAACTTTGATTAGTCATAACTCATAAGGTATTGTTGTATCATGTTTTATTGAAAGTTGAAGTGTTTTTGTGTCCTGTTTTATTATAAGTTGTAAGGTGTTGTTATGTTTTGTTTAATGTGAATTTGAAGTGGTGTGTTGTTATATTCTATCGGTGTTTGTTTAAGTTTTTTTGAAAGGAAATCTTTAGTTTGCAATTCTAGTGTTTTTTAGATTGCATCACCTCGGCTACTAAACAACCTTAAGATAAACAAAAGCCCAATATAGAATGCAACTTCCTACTACGAGCAATCGGATTAAAAATATTATAACTCTTTAATCACTAATCCAAAATTCATAAAAAATATCATCATTAATTTTCCTAACATCTCAAGAGTTCCTTTTCATATCTCTCAAAGCATAACTTATGTTCAAACCCTAAATAAGCATTTCACCACCACCCTATGGGAATATATAATCAAGTTGTTCTATTTTCCATAAAGATCCTATAGGCTTACATCACAATCTCCCCAAAGGAATGATTAAGGGCTTTATTTATAATTTTGGCACTGTTTTGGAGATAATTAACATCTAGGCTCATACCTATCTAGACATCAAAAGCCATGTAAAATATAATTGGACAGGCCTTTCCCTTGGTCAAGCCTACATGACCCAAAATAGGCCAGTTGTCGCCATTGCTAGTAGTCAACAATACCATCTTCAACCAAATGATTTGAACATGCCGCATTGTTAGAGGTGCATCATAATCGCAATTGGTAGCAATTGATCAAAATTTCACATGAGGATAAACAAGAAAAATATTGAGGTTTGTTATCTCCTCTTTTAAATTTGTTGAAATCAAGTAACAATTCTCCCAAATATGTACATAAAATCAATCATCATCATATTAAATTTTAAAAATTCCTATTCCTTATTTTTCCATTGAATAAAAAATCCAAGATTCCAAGATTTGTTGGACCTCTTACCCCTTGAGACACACAATGTCAAATTCTGTCGTTCAATCATCATTATTCTCTCATCATAACTTCACACGTATGGTCGCATACGAGATCTTAGGATGGCAACAAAACTAATATGCAGCCAAATATGGAAGCTGAGGCATGTTCATATCTAATTCAACTTCCTATTGGGCTGGTGACATGACTTTATGCAAGGATATTCAAACCTGCACTATTGATGTAGGCAGGGGGGGTCAAAACAAGTTGGGTTTTTAATTTTTGGTGACCTTCTAAAATCATCTCTTAAATGCTTAATCTCTACTCTTTCAACTCATAAATCTGAAATTAATTGAAGATTTATTTGGTGCATTCCCCCTAGCTTTTGGCCCTTTGATTTTCTCCCCTTGGTTACTTCCCCCTCTCCCTATGTCTCTTCCATTCCCCTTGTCTTCTCGATTTTCTCCTGGCTGTTGATGATCCTGTGACTTCTCGCTCTCAGTTTTCCCCTGGCTGTTTTTCCGTGAGTCTCTCCCCCGTTTCCTATGCTCGCTCCTCGGGTCCCTTGCTGGCTGGGCTTCCCGTGGCTTGCTGGCTAAGTTTCCCGTAGCTTTCTCTCCCTTTTTTCTGTGCGGTTTTTGTGGGATGTTGTGGTGTCTTTTGGCCTTTCATTTCCCAAATCTGATTGGATTTGGTTGGAGGTGTTGTGGCTGTTTAGCTTCTTCCTTTTGCCTATATAATATAGATGTTTTGAGTTGGAAAAGGGTTGTTGTGTGCTGATTTTTGGAAAAAGAAACCTGAGGGTTTTCTTGGATAGCTTGCGAGCTATGCCACTTCTTCCTCTCCTTCCTGGGAAAGCTTGCGAGCTTGTCCTCCTATCCTTCGTCTCTGACTTCTAGCCTCATTCTCGCCGCAAGTGACCACCCCACATGTATCCTTCTTCTCAACGGATGAAAAGCAGTTTTAGGAAAGTCGTTGTGTCTTTATTTTGTTGTTTGTAGGCGTCAAAATTTGTAAGTCTTTTATATTATAAAGTGAAGTTATTTTTTTGGTTCAATTGTCGTATTTTGTATCTTTTTGGATATTTCGTGTATTTTCTATTACCTAGGAAAGCTTTTATTTTGCTTTTGCATCAAATTGGTATCAGAGCCTAGGTTTGTGTCTTCCTAGGTCTCTCTTTTTGTGACTTTGTTTTAGGTGTTTAAATATGGAAAATAAAAAACAGCCAAGTAATCCAGTGGACAAGCTTCCAACAATAAAATGGATGCCTCATCATGAAGATTCTTCAGATCCTCTACAGTTTGGGCTTTTAAAGATTCAAGAACAACTGCAATTATGTGACGAGAGATTCGAGTCTAAGAGGCGTTCACTTCTAGCAGAATTTGAACGAGAAATGGAAGTTACCAAACGAAAGTATGACATTCTAATCCAAGAGTCTGAGATGCCGGATCTCCAAAATTTTGAAGTCAACTCATCGGCAGATGAACATTTTCAACCAGAGGAGAATTGATGTAGACACAGGGGGGTCAAATCATCTTGATCCTCTTGTCCTTGGCCTGCTTACTGTTCTCGGTTTGGAGTTGTTTGCTGCTCTCGGGTTGGGCCTTGCTTGCTTGGTGTTGAGCTTAAAATGTGGGTTCTACTTGGTGTTAGCTCATTAATGCTTGAGCTGAAGTTTAGCTCATTAATTGGAGTAAATTCATTTCCTAGCTCATAAAATCAAAAAGGTATTCTCATTATTGTGGAGTGGACTTGTGTCTTTTTCCCTTCTTTTTACCCCTTCGATTTCTTCTCCTCTGATGCTATTTCCGAAATGTTGTTCATTCCCCTTGCTGTGTCGTTTTCTCTCTGTTACCTGGCTGCCCGTTGGGATTGTCTGTTTGTCGGTTCTGTTTCCTGCTGCCCATTGGATCTTCTCTGTTTGCCGGTTCTGTTTCTGGCTGTTGTCCTGTGAATATTAACCTGTTTATGGGAGGTTTTTTAGGGTGCTTTATGGCTGACCCTTAGCCTTTCATTTCCTGTTTTCTATGCAGTTTTTTTGTGGGCTGTTTGTGGTGTCTTTTGGCCTTCCTCTTCCCCTTAATTATTGGTTTCAAGTGGTTGTGATGCTATCAAGAATTTATGTACTTTTTATTGAACAATAGTATATTTTATTTTCTATTTTATTTTCTTTTCTTTTTTAGCTATCCAATGATGGGAAAGCATCTAATGATCATGGTAGGTAGTGCATATGGCTTGGTAGACCTTTGGTTTGCTGGCTCGATTGGTCCCTGGCTGATGGTGGTTCACGGGTTGGCTGTTTTGGAGCATTTGGTTTTGAGCTGATTCTCTAAGTTGCTTGAGCTTAAGTTTAGTAGCTCTTTAATTCTCAAAAAGGTACCTCATTAAGAAGAGTTTACTTTTGGAGTGGTCTTGTCCCTTCCCCTTCCCCTTTTCTTCTTGTCTCTTGGGATTTCGTGGCTTGTATTTATTGGGGGGCTGAATTCTATGCTGTGAATTCATTGGGAAGTTATTGATTTTAATGCTTTACCTTTGGGAATTCAGCCAGCCTTTGTTTTCCCGATCTGTGCTGCTTTTCCCGTTGCTGTGCTGCTTTGAAATTTCCGCCTGCTTGCTGGTGCCTTGATTCCGTGAGTTGCTGGGTTATTTTTCCAAAAAAGGCTCTTGGAAATCCTATGGAAAATAATGCTTGGGATGATGTGTGCATTCATAAAGGTGGCTTTTGGCATTCCTTTTCTTTGCCTATAAAAATGAGATGATGTTGTGAAGAAAAGGCAGTTGATATTTGTGAGCATATTTGCTATTAACCTGCGGGTTTATTCGGAAATCCTGCGGGCTCTTTCCAACCTTCTTTTCTCATCCTCTCCGGAAATCCTACGGGCTCTTTCCACCCTTTCTTCTCGGGCTTCTAATCTCTTCGTCTCTCCGCAAGTGTCACTCCATCTGTATCCTTCTTCTCAACAGTGAAGCAACTTTAGGGTGTCGTGTCTTGGTTGATTTGGAAGCATTTGGGACAGTCTTGCAGTGGTGGACCATCGGTTTGCTAGTTCTATGCACTTTACTTATTTAACCTACAAATTCGATGCATGTGAGGAACCCACTCTGACGGTTGTCTGAGGATAGCGTTTTTTTTATTTCTTTAAAATCTCCTAGCATCTTTTGTTGTGTTTGTCAAGTTTTGGGTCGTTTACGTTTATTTAATAAAATTTGTTTTAAGTTCTACTCATTGTGTCAGATTTCTTCTTGTGTGTCTATTGTGTTCAAGAAATATAGGCTCCCTATATCTCTTGTCTACATCAGGTTGTTTGTCTCCCCTTTCTCTCCTATAAATATGTGGTGTTTTTTGTCAAAAAAAGAGTAATGTTTGTTGATTTTTGGAATGGAAAAACCAAAGGTTTTTCTTGGAAAAGCTTGAGAGCTTGTTCCGCTTAATCCTCTCTTTCTTGGGATAACTTGAGAGTTACTCCTCTACTTCATCGAGTCTCCTAACATCTTTCTTCTATCCGCAAGTGACCACCCCACATGTATCCTTCTTCTCGACGTTTGGCAAAGCTCTTTTAGGTGTTGTTTTATTTTTTATGTTTGTCGAGAGTTGTAAGATGTTTGTTTTAATGTTATAAGTTTGTAAGAATCATCTTTATTATAAAAAGTTGTATTTTGTGTTCTTTTGTGTCATTTCTATTTGCTAGGAAGGTCCTTATTTTGCTTGCAAAAATTTGGAGCTTTTCCCAAATTTTTGCTTGTATCAAATTGGTATCAGAGCAAGTTGGTATATCCTAGGTCATTGAGTAAAGTTGTTGTATGAGTCTTAGTGTCATGTGAGTTTTGTTTTTTTTAGACATGAGTCATAATCCATGCAATCAGCCTTTAGAAGCCTCAGGACAAGATTCAAAGCAAACTCAAGCTTCATCAGGGGATGAATTCTTTCAACCAAAAGAGAATTTGATGTAGGCAAGGGGGGTCAAAACAAGTTGGGTTTTTAATTTTTGGTGAGCTTCTAAAATCAGCTCATTAATGAGTCTCTTCTACTTATTTAGCTCAATAATTGATGGAATAAATTCACTTCCTCGCTCATAAAATCAAAAAGGTATTCTCATTATTGTGGAGTGGACTTGTGTCACTTCCCTTCCCCTTGTCTTCTTGGTTTTCTCCTGGCTGTTGCTGATCCCGTGACTTCTCCCTCTCGGTTTTCCCCTGGCTGTTTTCCCGTGAGTCTCTACCCTGTTTCCTGTGCTGGCTCCTCGGGTCCCTTGCTGGATGGGCTTTCCCATGTCTTTGCTGGCTGGGTTTCCCGTAGTTTTTTCTCCCTATTTTTTGTGCAGTTTTTCTAGAATGTTGTGGTATCTGTTGGCCTTTCATTTCCCCAAAACTGATTGGTTTTGGTTGGAGGTGTTGTGGCTGTTTAGCTTCTTCCTTTTGCCTATAAATTAGAGATGTTTTGAGATGAAAAAAGGGTTGGTTATAATGTGATTTTTGGATAAAAACCTAAGAGATTTTTCTTCTTTCTTTGGAATAGCTTGCGAGCTATACTTCGTCTTGGCTTCTAATCGCATTCTTCTTCCCGCAAGTATCCACCACACATGTATCCTTCTTCTCAACATTTGGCAAGCAGTTTTAGGAAAGTTGTTGTGTCTTTATTTTGTCGTTTGTAAGAGTCAAAAGTTTGTAAGTCTTTTATATTATAAAGTGAAGTTGTTTTTGGTTCAATTGTCGTATTTTGTATCTTTTGAGTATTTTCTGTATTTTCTTATCCTAAGAAGAGTTTTGTTTTTGCTCGCAAAAATTTGGGGCTTTTTCCCAAATTTTTGCTTGCATCAATTTGGTATCAGAGCAAGTTGGTATATCCTAGGTCATTGAGTCAAGTTGTTGTATGAGTCTTGGTGTCATGTGAGTTTTGTTTTTTTTTAGTCATGAGTCATAGTCCATGCAATCAGCCTTTGGAAGCCTCAGGACAAGATTCAAAGCAAATTCAAACTTCATCAGGAGATGACTTCTTTCAACCAGAGGAGAATTTGATGTAGGCAGGGGGGGTCAAAACAAGTTGGGTTTTTAATTTTTGGTGAGCTTCTAAAATCAGCTCTTAAATGCTTAATCTCTACTCTTTCAACTCATAAATCTGAAATTAATTGAAGATTTATTTGGTGCATTCCCCTTAGCTTTTGTCCCTTTGATTTCCTCCCCTTGGTTACTTCCCCCTCTCCCTATGTCTCTTCCCTTCCCCTTGTCTTCTCGATTTTCTCCTGGCTGTTGTTGATCCCGTGACTTCTCCCTCTCAGTTTTCCCCTGGCTGTTTTCCCGTGAGTCTCTGCCCAGTTTCCTATGCTGGCTCCTCGGGTCCCTTGCTGGCTGGGGTTCCCGTGGCTTGATGGTTGGGTTTCCCGTAGCTTTTTCTCCCTTTTTTCTATGTAGTTTTTGTGTGATGTTGTGGTGTCTTTTGGCCTCTCATTTTCCCAAATCTGATGGATTTGGTTGGAGGTGTTGTGGCTGTTTAGCTTCTTCCTTTTGTCTATATAATAGAAATGTTTTGAGTCGGAAAAAGGTTGTTGTGTGCTAATTTTTGGAAAAAGAAACCTTAGTGTTTTCTTGGATAGCTTGCGAGCTATGCCACTTCTTCCTCTCCTTCCTGGGGCGTGCTTGTCCTCCTATTCTTCGTCTCAAACTTCTAACCTCTTCGCCACAAGTGACCACCCCACATGTATCCTTCTTCTCAACGGATGAAAAGCAGTTTTAGGAAAGTCGTTGTGTCTTTATTTTGTCGTTTGCAGGCGTCAAAATTTGTAAGTCTTTTATAAGATAAAGTGAAGTTGTTTTTTAGGTTCAATTGTCGTATTTTGTATCTTTTTGGGTATTTGGTGTATTTTCTATTACCTAAGAAAGCTTTTATTTGGCTTTTGCATCAAATTGGTATCAGAGCCTAGGTTTGTGTCTTCCCAGGTCTCTCGTTTTGTGTCTTTGTTTTAAGTGTTTAAATATGGAAAATCAAAAACAGCCAATTAATCCAATGGACAAGCTTCCAACAATAAAATGGATGCCTCATCATGAAGATTCTTCAGATCCTCTACAGTTTGGGCTTTTAAAGATTCAAGAACAACTGCAATTATGTGACGAGAGATTCGAGTCTAAGACGCGTTCACTTCTAGCAGAATTTGAACGAGAAATGGAAGTTACCAAACGAAAGTATGACATTCTAATCCAAGAGTCTGAAATGCAGGATCTCCAAAATTTTGAAGTCAACTCATCTGGAGATGAACATTTTCAACCGGAGGAGAATTGATGTAGACAGGGGGGTCAAATCATCTTGATCATCTTGTCCTTGGGCTGCTTGCTGTTCTCGGTTTGGAGTTGTTTGCTGCTCTCGGGTTGGGCCTTGGTTGCTTGGTGTTGAGCTTAAAATGTGGGTTCTACTTGGTGTTAGCTCATTAATGCTTGAGCTGAAGTTTAGCTCATAAATTGGTGGAGTAAATTCACTTCCTAGCTCATAAAATCAAAAAGGTATTCTCATTATTGTGGAGTGGACTTGTGTCTTTTTCCCTTCTTTTTACCCCTTCGATTTTTCTCCTTTGATGCTGTTTCTGAAATGTTGTTCATTCCCCTTGTTGTGTCATTTGCTCTTTGTTACCTGGCTGCCCGATGGGATTATCTGTTTGTCGGTTCTATTTCCTGCTGCCCGTTGGATCTTCTCTGTTGGTCGGTTTTGTTTCTGGCTGTTGCCCTGTGAATATTAACCTGTTTCTGGGAGGTTTTTTAGGGTGCTTTATGGCTGACCCTTGGCCTTTCATTTCCTGTTTTCTGTGCAGTTTTTTTGTGGGTTGTTTGTGGTGTCTTTTGGCCTTCCTCTTCACCTTAATTCCTCTTCACCTTAATTATTGGTTTCAAGTGGTTGTTTGTCTCCCATTTCTCTCCCATAAATATGTGGTATTTTTTGTCAAAAAAAGAGTGAAGTATGCTGATTTTTTGAATGGAAAAACCAAAGGTTTTTCTTGGAAAAGTTTGAGAGCTTGTTCCACTTAATCATCTCTTTCTTGGGATAACTTGCGAGTTACTCCTCTACTTCGTCTAGTCTTCTAACCTCTTTCTTCTATCCGCAAGTGACCACCCCACATGTATCCTTCTTCTCGACGTTTGGCAAAGCTCTTTTAGGTGTTGTTTTATGTTTTATGTTTGTCGAGAGTTGTAAGATGTTTGTTTTAATGTTATAAGTTTGTAAGAGTCATCTTTTATTATAAAAAGTTGTATTTTGTGTTCTTTTGTGTAATTTCTATTTGCTAGGAAGGTCTTTATTTTGCTTGCAAAAATTTGGGGCTTTTCCCAAATTTTTGCCTGCATCAAATTGTTATCAGAGCAAGTTGGTATATCCTAGGTCATTGAGTCAAGTTGTTGTATGAGTCTTGGTGTCATGTGAGTTTTGTTTTTTTTATTCTTGGTGTCATGTGAGTTTTATTTTTTAAGGTCATGAGTCATAGTTCATGCAATCAGCCTTTGGAAGCCTAGGGACAAGATTCAAAGCAAACTCAAGCTTCATCAGGGGATGAATTCTTTCAACCAAAGGAGAATTTGTTGTAGGCAAGGGGGGTCAAAACAAGTTGGGTTTTTAATCTCTACTCTTTCAGCTCATAAATCTGAAATTAATTGAAGATTTATTTGGTACATTCCCCCTAGCTTTTGGCCCTTTGATTTCCTCCACTTGTTCCCCCTCTCCCTATGTCTCTTCCCTTCCCCTTGTCTTCTTGATTTTCTCCTGGTTGTTACTGATCCGGTGACTTCTCCCTCTCGGTTTTCCCCTGGCTGTTTTCCCGTGAGTCTCTGCCCCATTTCCTGTGTTGGCTCCTCGGGTCCCTTGCTAGCTGGGCTTCCCGTGGCTTGCTGGCTGGGTTTCCCGTAGCTTTTTCTCCCTGTTTTCAGTGCAATTTTTGTGGGATGTTATGGTGTCTTCTGGCCTTTCATTTCACCAAATATGATTGGATTTGGTTGGAGGTGCTCTGGCTAGCTTCTTCCTTTTGCCTATATAATAGAGATGTTTTGAGTTGGAAAAGGGTTGTTGTGTGCTGATTTTTGGAAAAAGAAACCTGAGGGTTTTCTTGGATAGCTTGCGAGCTATGCCACTTCTTTCTCTCCTTCCTGGGAAAGCTTGCGAGCTTGTCCTCCTATCCTTCGTCTCTGACTTCTAATCTCCTTCTCGCCGCAAGTGACCACCCCACATGTATCCTTCTTCTCAACGGATGAAAAGCAGTTTTAGGAAAGTCGTTTTGTCTTTATTTTGTCATTTGTAAGCGTCAAAGTTTGTAAGTCTTTTATATTATAAAGTAAAGTTTTTTTGGTTCAATTGTCGTATTTTGTATCTTTTTGGGTATTTCGTGTATTTTCTATTACCTAGGAAAGCTTTGTTTTTGCTAGCAAAAATTTGGGTTTTTTCCCAAATTTTTGCGTGCATCAACTATATGGGCTAATTCAAGCTACATGAGATTAAGCAAACTATGTGAGGGTCAAAGAAAATATTAATCAAGGTTGGACAATATCATTCTAGCCTTAAAAACTGGGTTATTATTTTCTTCTAATTGTAATACACATATATATGGTCTGACAATGGTTATTAATCGAACTTTATCCACTTTACTACGAGCCATCATTAAGAAATATATCATCACTTGGAAGGAATGTTCAACACATGTTAAATTTATTTATAATAATTATTTATGGTCATTCTGCTACTAAGATTTCACCGTTTGAAATTGTTTGTTTTAATCTTTCTAACTCCATTAAATATGTCTCCATTATCTACTTCTATATGCTCTAATTTGGATGGAAAAATATCTGAGTACCTTATCTTAAGACTTAAGATATAATGTCTTCTGAAATTTTGATCCGAAAACCCCTAAACTCATTCAGCAAAGCTGGGGAGCGAATTTTTGGAGTCCAAAAAGGTGAACAAAATACTCCAAGGGGTTTGGCACAGTGTTGTAAAAAGGTTCTTAAATTTTGAATGTTCCAAATGAAATACATTAGTTAAAACTAGCAATAAAAAAAAAAAAATCCTTTTATTAAGTAAATCTGAAACATATTCCCACAAAGATGACATATGCATTCTAACAATTCCGCAACTCCAACATATTGGCTTCATTAGCATAACAAAATTGGGAAGAGGGAAAACAAAACAGAACTCAAGCCGCCATTACCTTAGAAGCAACTTCAGAATTTCTAAGAACAGTAGCAGAACTACGGCCACTAGAACCGGGTTCTTGAGGACCATGATCTTTCTCAACTGCAGAAGAACTTGCGATTTTTTTAGGCAATTTTGGAGTTACCTTTACAAAAATATCATTGGCAACCTGAGAAATTGTGGTTGATCCAAGTCAGATTTAATAGCTATACAAGTTTCTAGACTGTACCCTATCAATGCTGGAGCTTTTCAGATGTTGTATTATGTCAGAACTAGAATTGCATAATACCTCAATTCCTTGATCATCAGTTTTCTTCAGCTTCTTTGGTGAACTCATTTCAGTCCAATCTTCATCGTCACTAGAATCAGAGGATGATTTACCATATGCTTCCTATGAATTAAGGAAATCATACAACTGTTAATTTCAATAAGAGCAACTTGGCAACAAAACTTTCAGATATTTTATGTAGTAAATTAAACATAAAACAATGCAAAATTCAGAGAGGAAAAAAAAAACATATTTTAGTAAAAAGCAACCACTGTTCTTAGTTGAAGATCATCAAGATATCCAAAAAAACACTGAACATGAATATTTGAAAGAGACTAAAGGGATTAAAAAATTTACAGATTATGATCAACTTGACCCATCTTGCAATGAATATTCTTCTCCCAATGAAATGTTATGGGAAGGATTTCACGAAATCAGAAGGAAGATGTAATGTTATTTTTTACAAACATGACGCACACAAGGTAGACAGTGATTGGTAAACAAAGGTTCAAATTTTGACATAGCTTTAGTAAAACAGTACAAGCTTAGCCCAAAGAAAAGGAGGAAAGCAATTTGAGGAAAACCACATTCTATTGCCAAGCTCTAAGAATGAACAGAAGTTAGAGAACACATAATACATCCATCCTTGAAAAAAAAAATAAAAAAAAATAAAGAACAAAACAAAGAGCAATGGAAGGAAGCTAATCCCCGCAAGAAATCCACTTAAATACCCTCATTAGTAAGTCAATTAGTTACCAGACTCTACACTGAAGAGGCCCCCATGCAGTAGATACACTCCTTTTTATAACAATAAACAATTCTACACGAAGCAATAATCAGATCTTTCTTTTTCTTGCTTTTCTACAAAGATACATATATAATAAGGGCACATAAAAAGGAGGGAGCCTTACATCATATAGCTTCTTGTAATCTAACCTTTCACGGCCCCTTTTATTTGACAAACTTAACCCACTTTCTTGTTTGTCTATATCTAGCATAGCAGAAGGTACCTCATAATAGTCATATATCTTATCTTTATCCTTCATTTCATCTCTACCAGAATCAACAAAAAATTCCAAATTTGGTTGAGAACATGAAGAAGCTTCTTCAGCATATGAGATTTTCTTGAGTTCAGCACAAAATTCGTCGGAATCAGAAGTAAAATCAGATTCATCTGAGCTGGATTTGCTCTTTTGAATTTCTTTGTCTGGATCTACAGCATCAGGATCGTAGTCATCATCTTCAGAATCATCCGTAGGTAATTCAACAGTAGCTTGGTTCCTATTATCATCTGATGATGTAGAATCATAAGATGAGGAACTTGAATCTGATTCACCCGATCCTTCCTCTTGGTCATCTACTTCAACTACTTGAGCTTCAGGTTTATAATCATCATCCTCAGAGTCATCCGATGGAAGATTGAGGTCATCATACTGGCCATTTCCATTTGCCAAAACTGCTGCCTCAGGAAAAATTCTCTGCACAAATGTAAGTTGGAATTCTCTTTTGAAAAACTCTGGAAAAACTATGTTGTGCCGTGTGATTTAAAATAGAGAATCGTCAACAACAATGTAATGCTTACTTCCCATGAGTCCTCAATTGATAGATCAGTTCCTCGAAACTCACTAAGCAAATCAATGCACTCTACTTTGCAATCACATTGAGGGCACAACCATCCTTCATCTCCAGTAGGAACTAAGAATAAGAATAAGAAGATGACAAGTTAGTTGAAGATCAGTCTACAACATAAATGATGAAAGTAAAACCAAAATGATATTTTGGAGGCTCAGGTGATACTATCTTCACTCAACAGAGGAGGATTCAAACACTTCTGATGAAAACCACGTTCACATACACCATCACAGAGAATGATATCATTGTCAGCTGACACTTCCTTGGAACCACACTTACCGCAGAATATCTACAAAATTATGGAGAAATATGAATTATGACCTCTCAAAAACTCTTAATAAATGAAATCAGATAAGAATAACTAAACTTAAAATAGTAATCATTAGGTTCACCTACATCTTCACTGTCAATTCCATCAGGATCAAATAATGATTCCTGAAGCCTTCCTTCAGCAAGCAAAGACTCAAGGTGCTTAAATATCTCCCGTATCTTCAATTTACACCGTAAAATTTCAGATTTAGCACGCTCAAGCTCCTTTTCAGGTCTGAGTTTTTCTGCACTATACATTTCCAGGAGGGAGAGAAAAATCAAGCAGAAGTGACCAACATTACTGCTTCCAAGGCACAAATAATTGAGAATTTGAATACAAACTGCAGGAGGATATATGCTGAAAATAAAAGTATTGGCGGAAAACTCTTCAGAGTTAAAGATGTCAGCTGCAAAACAAGAACTCCACATCTGGCTTTTAAATGGGAAGGAACATTGGCCAAAAAAAAATTGAAGGCCAGAATGAAATTGTTAAAATATTTCAGACAGTACGCTGACACCTTGAAATTTGCAGTGCTACACGACTATTCTGAATAATATGAACATGTCTCCATCTCCTATGGTTTATGGAATGAGAAAGCTAAATCAAATTGTTCAATCCAGCTGGTAAATAGCATGCCATTCAAACATGGATTCAACAAATTCTTTTAACACACAGGATTTAAGCTCCAAAAGAGTTTCCGCATGCTCGTGTAAAAGAAAACTGTTATGAAATATAGTGACAGCAAAGATAATTCAAACTGTTTTCGCACAGTTAAATCCTCAGGCGTGTATAAAATGTTATAAAATAGCATTTGGTCTTTAGATTCATGATATGATTCGTCCTAATCAGAACATCTTCTTTATAAGGACAAATGCCAAAAACCAGTAACTTCCGCTTTAGCACCTAGAAGAACCACAGCCAGATTGACCACGAGGAATAGAAATATATTCAAGAGCTGCTACACAGTTAAATCCCCACAATATATGAAAGGTTATCAAAAAGCATTTGATTTTTAAATTTATTATGAGATATTCTTAGGGGCGGTTTGGTTTGCTGGAAAAAAAAAAACGAATGAATGGTGAAAGGAATGTAGTATATTTGAATGTTTGAAGTTGTATGGATGAGTATAAAAGGAATGCATGTGATTTTTTATTTTTTTTTTAGCTTGAAGTAAAATTAATACAATGCAAAGTCAAATGATCATGGTGGTTAATGACTAGCAGTGGTGGTTGCGGCAGACATTGGCAATGGTCGGTGGCAACGGCAATCAATGGTGTGGCGGCAACATTGGCGGAGGCCAATGGGCAGCAACAACAATCAACAGTAGGCATTGAGTGGCTAGCGACAACAACCCAAGTGAAAAAGAAATTCAGCAAAAAATGGGCAAGTTAAAATCCATCATAAATGAAATATAGAGTGAAAAAAAAAATTACCTAAAACTTCACACTATATTCATTTTCATCAAACTAAACACCCAAAAATTTTGAAATCCCTTAATTTGAAATAGTTTGCATTCTTTTTTCAGCAACCAAACAGCCCCTTAATAAAAAAATTGTCACTCTTCTCTATAATGGACAAATGCCAAAAACCATTAAACTTTCCTTTAACGACATCTAGAGAACCAAGATGGATTCAGCATGAGGTAATAGAAATGGATTAAGGGCTACTTGGTTCACTGCTATACGATGTATCTAAATATCAAATATCATGTAAGAAAGTAGAGTTACCTAAATGCCCAAGTAATCTATTAACTATTGTTTGTTTGGTTCATTGTTATTGTTTGTGAAGATTGAAGTGCTATCTTGAATGACTAACAATAATGCTATCCTTTCTACTACTTTCTCCACAATTCTAAAATCATCAAGATACATGCTAACTGAATGATTGCCAATTTAGCCAACATTTAGATGGTGGCTATCTAGCTTAAACTAAAATATCCATTACCAACAAACAACCTCAAAAAACCTAACAAGTGAAATCTAAAAAATAAAAATAATACAACTTATGAATTCAAAGATATGGACGAGGCAAGAACTTGACAGACAAACACAATATTTAGATGAATAAATATATTATTAAAAACTGAGAGGAAACACTTGAAGATCTCAAGAAATTCCTAGCAATCTTTGGAAAACAGCGAGAATTCTCCACAAAAATCCACACAAAATCAGGAAAACAATAGATAATTTGTATTAGTTGATGAAATAGAAACGGAAAATACCAAGAGACAATTGATCCTCTATTTGAGAGGAGGATCTATCTCTCTCAAATCTCTAGACGCTGTTGGAGCCCAAAAACCTAAGAGATCTCAAACTTCAGCCAAATTCAAGATGCTCTAACCCTAGAAAAATAAACTATTTAATGCATACAATCCAAAAGTAAATCTCTAAACAGTCCCTACGTTCAAATTTCCCTCCTAACTCTAAACAGTCCCTACATTCAAATTTTCCTCCTAACTCCCTCAAAAATCCTTCCTAAACAAGCTCTGTTGGTATTGGCAATTCGGTTAGCTCTTCTGCCTCTATCTTCGTGAGCCGGTATTGTATGGACAGGCTGGACTAGTCTAACAAAAACACGCACTACATAATTATAATAGGTTTCTAACATAAATCTGACAAATCAAAATTCTTATAATTAAAGGATTGTGTATTATGAGTCCAACAAATTCTCACAATGCATTAAAAGGCGAGCAAAAAGAATCCAAAAACCATCGAAGAAGCGGAATAAACTTCATAGAAAACCTAAAACATAGAACCAAATGACATGTCCAACTCTAAATGGAGACCCACAAAGAGTGTTATTGCTTCATAGATTACATGAAGTCATGAAGATGTTAACAAACCAAAATACCCTTGTCATCATCCCATTTGTTGACCTTGTTTTCCCCATACCTTTGGTCAAAGAGGTTGACTTGGTCAAATTGACCAAGCCAAGCCCCAAGACCATTTCCCTTGTGTTCAGTGGGTCAAACCAAGTCTGCTGAGCCCAACCCAGACCCTGGGTCAACCTGGTAGACTAGGTCAACCCAGGTTGACCCAAACCCCCTTCTTTGATTCTAAATCAATTTCACTTCATCTCAGGCTCAAATCTCACTTCCCTTGAACTCAGTAGGTCAAGCCTGGCCAGTTGGGCCCATAAGCATGCCCTGGGTCAACTCAGATTGACCCATTAAGCCCTATTGAGCCTAATCCAATTTTAAATCAATTCAAACCCATCCTAGGCTCAAACCCCCCATCCCTTGGACTCATTTAACCAAGTTGAGCAGGTCAACTCATGGCTTGGTCAACCCAAGCCTTGGTTGGTCAAACTTAGCCTATTTTGGTCAAATTCAACCTAATTAAAGCATTTAAAGCCTTCCTATTGAACTCTCCACTAAAACCACGACCAAATTCATTCAATTTCCCTCCTAATTCATCCTAGATTCAATCTAGGCCGTCCATGATAGGTCTAAGGCTTTAAATAGGTGAATTAGGGCATCTTAAGGAGGACTTTTGCAATTGCTCTCTCACAGGATCTCCTCAGCCCCTGAGATTTGGTGTGGAGCTCTTCAAAACTCCCTTCACTTCCCGCAAGCCAAACCCTGTCGATCAAAGCCACCGGCGGTGAGATCTCCAGGGACCCGAGACCCTAGACACTCCAAGGCGATTTCCCGTCGATCCACAGCGTTTGGAAATGCGATTTCTTCTACAACTAGGAGCGTGGAGAGCCTACAAGTGCAACAAGCTCTTATACGGTTGAAACCGTCCATTAAATTGAGATATAAAGCTAACCCAAGATTAGGACACTTAGATTTAAATAACTCTTCGCACAGTGCTATTCAGAACATGATTTTTGAACCCCACGAATGCTCTTCATTCGTAGTACCTATGTTTAAAAATTCATCGAATTCTATCGTGTGGATCGAGAGAACGAAACAAATTATCATTTTAGGGCTCACTTTAAGTAACATTTGCATTACGTACGATCTGAACCATTGATCTTACGATCAACGGTTCAGATCTCACCGTTCTGCGGCTCTCGATCCCGCAATTAATCCCGTCGTCTGGCGCGATCTAGACCATCAATCCAAACCGCGAAAAATCCGACGGCGCAGCGCGTTGCTAACTCGGATAAGTCAGCCGACGTGCCATTTGCCAATCAATGGCAATAATTGCGCCACCGCGCAATCATTGCCAATGATTGGAAAACGCGTCCGCGATTTGGGGTAGGGAATCAGAGCGTGCCATGTATACCCGACACCGTTATTATTATTTAATGATTAGTCTTAAATTAATTTAAATGTTTTTTTTAATATGATTTCTTTAAAAATTGTTTTAAATTTATTTTTAAATTAAAAATATTAGTATTATATATCATAATTTCCAGAAAAATGTCCTCTTTAATTTAAAAATAAGATTAATTTAAAATATTAATTGTATTTCAAATTATATTAATCACTAAATAATCCCTACTTTTAATTAATAAATAATAAAAAATGTTTTATAAATATTAAAAATCTTATTAAAAAAAAATATTTAAATATTTAAATATTTCAGAGATTATTTAATTTATTTTAATTATAAATTTAATTTAAATATTTAACTATTTTAAATAATTATTATATATTATTTTCTTATATAAGAGAGTTATTCTTAAATATTTAATTTTAACATCATTTAAGTATTTTTAATTAATTAAATAATTAAATATCTAAGCATCTAATTAATAATTAATTGATTTAAAATATAATTATTTTTCCAAAATTTATATAAAAATTTATTTTTTAATAAATTAATTTCCAAATATCAAAGAGTTAATTTAAGTATTTAATTTTAAATTAATAAATATTTTTCTACTTCAAGTTATTTTAATTAATTAAATATTTAAACTACTTAATGATTAATTAATTTAAAAAATTCAATTATCTTCTAAATTCATGAAAATTTATTTTTAATTAGATTTTTCTAAATTCAAAAGCTTTAATATTTAACTTAATTGAATATAATAATTATTTTAAAATATTAGTTATTTTAAATTATTTTAAAACATTTTTCAAATACTTTAAACTCTAATAATTCATAACTAATTCATTCTAAATTGGAAAAATATGTATCATGCCTCATATTTTTCAGAAAATTATATATTTTTAATTAAATATTATTATTAGATATTAAAATTTATTTTTCTGATTTATTTATCTATTACTTAATTATCTTCCATATTTATTATTATTTAAATAAATAATATATATTAATTATGTTGAAATTAAAAATTATTTTGAAATCTCCGTTCGGTGACCAGTGGACCTCTCATGAATATGAAGCTGAAATTATTTTAATTATATTATTTTTAAACTTACATATTTATTTATTAAACTTACATATTTATTATTATATATTTTAATAATTTTAAGATTATATATATATATATATATATATATATATATATATATTAAATTACCCTAATTTTGGGAGATCAACTCCATGGAATTTTAAGCAGAAATTGTATTTGTGAATAACATTCATGGGGAAGAGATTAGTTGATGATTAGGTTCAAATCATTCACCAATTGCATCGTTAATCGCACTTAATTACTTGTTTTATCGTCTTTTGCATGTATAGGATGCATGAGCATCTAGCCTAACCTCTCCAAGTTCTAAGGAGATGGTGTGTTTTGTTTTCTGATTTTTTTTATGCCTATCCCTTTATGTTACCCCAAGGGTTAGTCATTAAACTCGATTTAAACCCGCTTAACGTAGCGACACCCTAAGGATAATAATTAAGGACGCGTCTAGCGAACTTAAAAAAATTCTATAGCTAAAATAGATCCCAAATTGACATGAAATTTTAAAGATTTTGACTTAATGACATCTTAAACCTCCTAGAATTTCCTAAGAATTTTAAATAACAACCCCTAATTTAATCCCTTAATTAAGTCCCGATAATTTCAAAAAGTTCTAATAAATCTAAATTAACTCCAAAAATTACTCATAATATATCAAACTCTTCAGAATTTAATCCTTAATCTCAGAAAATTAAAACCCCTTTATTGGACTTCAATTTGAACCTTAATTTAATTTTAACTAAAAATCACTCTTTTAATTAAATTAAATAATTAAAAATTATTAAAAAAATTCAAATTTTACCCAAATACTTGGGAGCACCTCTTTAGGTCATTTCTGACCTTTGGGGGTGATTCTAAGAGGTTTAGAGCTAATTTGAATCAAAATCTCCAAAATAAAACATTAATTAAACAATTTCGATAATTCATTAATTACTTGAACTTTGAAAATTCATAACTAATTCTAGAAAATTTCGAATTGGACAAACTAAAAGGGAAAACTCCCTCCAACTCTTCATACTAGTAGTGGTACATTGGTAGTGGTGGTCGTTGTATTAATGGAATTAAGTCATAGTCATAGTCATAGACATGGAAGCAATGTTAGCCACAATAGAACTGGTGGTAGTTGAATAGCAGTAGTAGTGATAATGACAGTGATGGTGTTTGTCGTGATGGGGGAAGTAGCATTGATAATAGCAATAGTAGTGGTAGTAATGGTGTTACTAGTAAAAGTTGCATTAATAGTAGTATAGTGGCGGCAGTTAGCAACCAAACTACCACTGGGATGGTTCATCAGCATTAATCTTACCCCAATTATTTGGGATTAGCTGTATGAATCAGCACTCTCTTACATGTGGCTCCAAACATGACTTGTGCAAATCAATCTACAAAATTTCTATCCACATTAGCTTTGCTCTACTACTTTTCTTTCTTATAGTTTGGTATTACTTTTTTGGGGTAAATTAGACTATTTTTTCATGGTATAAGGGATATTTCACGTTAGGTCTCGCCCCCTTCCCCCAACAACTAAAGCTCACAACACTTAAAGTAGAAGTTCAAACAACTCATAGATAGCTAAAGCTCTTTCCATCCTGATCTCCATTGGCAATAGCTCACCACAAGCTCAAGCTCACATAAACATAGAGCAACTATGCCGAAAAGAATGCAGGCCTTCATGCCCAAACTCAGCACACCACCATGCCCCTCGCACTCATATCAATCTCGATGTTATTGTGGAAAAAGACTATTGGGTCTTCCACCACTACTACCACATAGTTGCCAAGTCATAAGTAAACTTCCAAAAAGAACACATGCTCTCTGTCAGATGTAATGCTACTCTACTTTCACCTTCACAGCTATCCTAAGCGGCATAGCATCACAAGTGGAAAGGATACATGAGTGCAAGATAAAAAGCTACCACATAGCTGCCGAACATTGGTGCCACATCCTCACAGTGATGTAAAACAAACTAGGAATTGTTTAGAAATTAATAAAATTTGATATAAGCGTAGTAACCATAAACTAATGTTTCACCAGATGAGATTTAAGAATTTAAGGATATCAAAATTGTTACGGTAATCGGTTACACAATAGAATAACAAGAACTTAAAATAACTTCAAATGTAAACCTAAACTTAAATGATGAAACTTTTAAATCCATCACATAACATATAGAAAAGTCACCTCGAGTTTTCCTCGCTCACACTCTTTGAAGAGATTTAGCGGGAAGAAGAAGCCAACAATCTTAGCGATGCCACAAAAGTGATAGGACGCTAAGGGTCTTGACCCACAGGAAGGTAGACGGAGGAGGAGACGTGGGTGGATGTCCAATGATTTGCCACTGTCCAGAGGGTAGTTGTTCGTCGATAGTCTTAGCTAAGTGGAATAGGATACGGTCGACGTAATCGTCGACGGTGTCTTCTATCTCCCAGTCGGGGTCGAAGAATGGTGATTGAAGAATATCTATTTTCCCTTGAGAATCGTACTTCAGGATCGGCCATCCACTTGCAAGAGGAGTAGGAGAGGATGTGTGTCTTCTCCTTCTCTTGGAATAGTATTCATAAGGGGATAAAATCCAAGAGGAAAGAAGAGAGAGGGAGGGGGCGGCCTAGGAGGGGAAGGGACTTGTTTTATGAAATTAGGGTAAGGGTTTCCAATAGGGTAAGGTACAAAAATCTCAAATTAATTTTAGATTTAGTAAAATAGGAAAGGATATTTGGGATTTGAAATTTGAAGTTCAAATTCAAGTGGAGGGAAATTGAGGTGGAGAGAGGAGAGAGGCTAGGAGGGGGCCGAGAGCATGCATGGGGGAAAGGAAAGGATTGGGAGGGAACTTAATGCTTCCTAATTCATGGATCTAAATTAGGAAAAAGATAATTAAATCCAATCTAATTTAAAATTAAATTAGATTCAGATTAAGGAACTTTTCTAATTTAGATTTAGTTAATTTATGAAGGTATTTGAAATTCAAATTTGAATTTCAAAATTGAATTGATTCCTTTCCAAATCATTTAGGATAATTTAGGTAACTAATAATAATGATTGAAATCACCATTAAGGGGAAGAGGAGGGGTGGCCGGCGGTGGGGCTTGGGAAATGACTTGGCCGGCAGTTGAGGGGGCTAGGTCCGCTGCTATGGTGGTTGGAGGGGTTCGGCGGTTGGAGCAAGGGGAGGAGGTGGCCTGCGGCTTAAATCAAGGGGAATGAGGGGATCCGGCGGCTTAATGCAAGGAGAATAACTTGAACCACGAGTCGGGGACACTTTCACCGACTAGTGGGTGTTGCTTTGCCCACACCTTGGGATTTCACCACTCAAGAACTCACAAAAAAGTTCAAAAAGAAATCGGAATTTTCTTAATCAAGTATTAACCCTAATACAAGACTAAGGATCTCATATATAGGCCTCAAAAGAGAAAAGAAAAGAAAAGACTGAGATGCCTCACGGCTACAACTCAAACTAATTACCCACAGGGGTAAAATAGGAAAAAATTGAAATATAAATAAACAATACATAAAATGCATTAAAAGTAAAGGCTCCTAATCGTGGTCGTTGATCTCTGATGTCTCCTCTGATAAACGCGCCAAAATGTCCTACTGATGTCCTCTTCACACAGTCTATTAGATTTAAAATTTTAAGTAGCTCCGACCAAATTCAACTTTAGGCAGCCACACAAGCCTAGGTCGAATCTAAAGCAACTTCTAACCAAGCTTCTAGTAGTGTTCAATCAACTAATAAGAGTTATCCCACGTCACTTAGTTCAATCAAACCATATTGATCAACACCTAAACTTACCTAACGAGACCTTCAAGGCCTCAATCATTCGTACTTCTGAATCAATCATATAATCCAAGGTCTACAAAAGTCTCCACTTTTGCCATACAATCTTCTAAGGTCTGCAATCCTCCACAATATCTATTCCCTTGTCTAATCTAATTCTTATCGATTCCATTAGCCTTCCACGCCCCATTTTGGGATCACATTGTTAGAAGCAACTTATAAATTTGATAGAAAATCAAAATTAAACATACAAAAAATTATACCATTTGAAACATAGCATACAATAGAAAGTAGTAAGACATAACTCATTTGAAGCATAGTTCATCTTTTTTAGTAACCTAATCTCTATGATAAATGTTGACATTTCATTATTACTTGCAAGTTGCAAGTTAAGAATAACAAGGTTCACGTAATCAGACTAATTATTAAAAATGATTGAATAAAAGCAAATAAAAATAATAGATCACCAAAAGTAACAAATTACCTAAGCACCTAACCTGGCCCTGCACCCACAATAAAACTTTACTTCAAACATGTACCTACAGTAGCAGCTTGACCTTTCTTATCATGGCTATGTAGATGACCAATCTTAGATTCTTTTATCATAGCATTTTAGATTCTTAAGACCATACTAAAGATTTCGCTTATGATTAAACACAATTACTCAAAAAACTCAATAGCCGTTTTAAACAAGGATCTAAATAAATGTGCTACATTATCCTGATTCCTGGTTAGACATAAGCATTTAGAGAACTCTTGAACTTCAACAGGAAAAAAATACGCTGTTAGAGATTAAGCAATTTTAGGAAATATAAATATTGGCATATCATAGAGAATACTTCATAAGAACATAAAGGCATCCCAGCTAACAAATATGTTGGCCTTGCTCCACAATACCCTAATCTCAATGATTATCAACAAATGAATAACATGAATATATTTTTGTCTAAGGAACTAATTCTAAGGAGACGAAGAAAGAAATATAACAGCATAACAAATATTAAACATAATAGCACAACAAAATGTATAAATATAAATCACAGATTAAAGAAAAAGAAGGCATAACCAATGAAAGTTATAAGTACAAAAATATATGATACAAACCTTTGTCCCTTCCAGCCTTCACCAGAGTAAGCATCAATCAAACTCTGCTCATAATTCATTCGATTCAACATATATCTAATGTGTTTCTTTACTCGAGATAGCTCGTCCTGACCAGATTTTTTTATCTTTTTCTTCCCAACTTTCTTTTTTTCTTGTCACCAAATTTTCTGAATTGCTTCCTGGATTCATAGTAGTTTTACATTTTGCTGTACTCAACTTTGATCGAAGAACTCTACCTCGATCTAATGATCTTAAGCTGTAGCTTCCTTTCAGTTTAGGAAGAGATTTCTTTCTTTTGGATACAGATTTATTAGAAACTTTTGCTGCGCCATTTACCATATTTGCTTTTTCATACTGAGGAATGAGCTTATTTTGGGCAGTCTGCTTTTTAGGCCCAACTTTCTGAGAGCTTGAAATGCCAGATTTTGAGAGTTTAATTCTAGAACTGCCTGGCTTTGAATCCTGCTTCTGAGTTTTTGAGTGTTTCTTGGCCCTTGTACTGATTTTCTTTTTGTCATCTTGCTTTTCAGGAGAAGCCATATGCTCGTGCTATATAGGTAAAAGATCCTCAAAATCTTTTGTTTCCAATAAAAGGCACGATCAATCTTCTAAGACATTTTGAATACAAGAATAGAAAGATTTTGATTCGGAGCACAAGGATGGCCTTCTCACACAAAGGGATACAATAAAATAGTTACTCATAAATACAATTATTCCCTGCACAACCGTACAAATTGTGAAATTCAGCACCAAAGCTGCCAGAAAAATAATAATTCACCTGTAAAAATAAATACGCAGATCCATATTAACACAATAATTTCCAAGTCAGTTTCTCTAATGCTTTCCCGCAATAGGCCATCCAATATGGCATACATTTTCAATCAAAATTAACTCCTTAATTTCTAGTTTCGTCGTAGGTGTTTACTGAACTTCTGGAGCTAACTAGATTGTAATTAAGAGAATGCTTATTGAAGTCACATATGTCTCAACTGTATAAATAGTAGCAGTTCATTAACATACAAGTAGTAAGTTGGTAACATTTCCAGGAAATAATTTCATATATACTAGGCTATGGCAAACCCATACATGGCAAAAGGAAAGGCTAGTAATGATCGTTCAGATCTGTAACAAATTGAATTCAGAGAATAAGTTTTAATAATAAGCCATAAATCTAAAGGAACGACATAACTAGTTATTGATCACAACCATAGATAAATAACTACAACCATAGATTTAAATGAAGTAACGAGATTAAAATTATGGCCAGCTCACAGAAAGGAGAATAAAAGAAAGCCAAAATTAATCCAAAAGCCATCATTCAAAACTGATTTCCAATCAAAAAGCTAAAAACCCAAATAAAAATACCACCCCGGCTACATTTTTAACCAAATAAAACGTGCTGTAAATGCATTTCATTGATGGAAGGCAGGCAACATGAAAATTGACCAACTGTGAGTTTCTAAACATGGAACAGCTTCTCAACAATGGAGAGGAATTAAATCAACCCTTCTCGAGATAATCAAAATGGATAATATTATAAATTTCATACAATTACAAGACAATATTCTAATCTTTAATAGTAGATAATTAATTGATTAATCAAAGGCTAAAATCAATAAAAAAAGTCCTTTTTGGGAGCCAGCTGAATTTTCATACTAAGGCTTACGTGGCATTATTTTCTATTTTTGACATTGAAGGCATTCAAACCCATATCATTTCAAGCAATTACACAAATGATGATTTCTAGTGCATAAGAAATTGATTTGAATCGGATAATTAGTGATTTAAAAAGGTTTCTTGGATGCCAGTATCCCCATGAGATCTTAATTCATGAAAGAACGTGGCGCCATAGGTGGATCTTCTTTCCAAGGACATTTTTTATTTAACTATCATCATGATTAAAATAAAAATTCCTTAAAGGAAGGATGAGAAAGCCTTAGAATCCTATGAATCTGTGAGGATAAGGAAGTACAGAAGACAAAATGGGGAAGGATGAAAAATAAAGAAGGGTGTCTCTGAATATTGAAAAATATGAGAGAAGATTGCTACATATTCTTCTGTTACAATGCGTAGAAGAGACAAAAATATTTATAAGAGAAATAGATTACAAAAAGTGGGCATGAACTTCAAAATAAACTAAAGAGCACAAATTATCCATAATCAACCCCTAGAGTAAGGAAGAAAAATATGAATGAAATACACTTAATCAAATACAATAAAGTAGATGGTGAATTTAATATTTTAAATTTATTCCTCAGAAGGAAAATTGAGGCTGGTGGTCAGAAGGAAGGTAAAATAATTGAGTTGTGATAACAAGAGATGTATCGTTTCAGTGGCTATAACTGGAAGACAGATGTATTGCTGATGGGTTGGCCAAAGCATAAGAGCTGGAGGCCGCCTTACTGGATAGAGTAAATGATGACTAAAGTTCTCCATAATAGTTCCCTAAATGTATGGAATTAGGACAGCAATATTTACTAACTTGATTTCAGAATTTCCACAATAATGCTTTTCAAAAATCATTCATAACCAATCTATATGATGCATTTTACAAAACTTGCACCGTGCTGTGTCAATTTTAAGTCATGTTTTTTATGCTTGTGTTCACTTTTTTGTGCACCATAATGTTTTACAAATAGAATGGATTTTATTCAAACAAAGGGCCAACTCAAAACTTTAGTTATTAATTTTGACATGCTACAAATTTTTCCACATCATGATCTGCGAAAATACCCGAAGTTTTGTGATGAGGACATCCATAGGAGATTTCGGCACACTTACCATCGGAGGGGTCGTCAAGCGACGGCCTTGATTCATAGTCTTTATTTTTGATGTTTTATTTTATTCCTGTCATTTATATTTCATGTTTTTTCATTTGTACCCCTATGAGGGAGTTAGTGCTTGTTGTAGCCCAAGGGCAATGTCGTCTTTATGCTTTTTATTTTTGGTTGGCCTATATATAGGCTTAGTCATTGTATTTGAGTTAGTTTTTTATGAATGAAAATTTGTCTCTTATGTTCTCTTTGTGAGTTCAACCCTCCTCGATCTCTTAGTGAGTTCGTCAGAGAAGATAGATCTCTTTGTGAGTTCTAGATTTTCGCCAAACTATTTTTGTCATCGAGAGTTCTAAATTTTCGCCAAGCTATTTTCGTGGAGATCTGGATTGAAGATAATTGAGGTGAGTAGATTTATAGCAAATCGAATCCCTATAAATTCCCCTCCTCCCTTCCCCTCACCCCTTGCTGCCGCCTCCCCTTGAGCCGCCCAGGCCGCCGGCCTGCTGATGCATTTAGATTTTTCTGCTAAATTTTGTTATGAACAATATTTGTTATATTTTCTATTTTTTTTGTTTTTATGCTATCCTATGATGGTGGTAAATCCAATGATCATGGTAGGAAAAGGTTTGGATTTTGTTTCCTTGGATTTGCCGGCTTGGGGGGGTTCCATTTGTCCTTTGAAGGTGGCTGGTTTCATGAGATCTATGGCTGATTCGGTTTGAGCTTATGAAGTTAAACTTTAGTTGTGCCAAGCTCATTAATTTCTAGTGGGGAAGTAGCTCATTATGAGCTGATGTCTTGCTATAAAATTTAAGGTTGGAACTTGATTTGGTGGGTGGATTTTGCTCCTTCACATTCCTATTGAAGTAATAGTTCTGCAGCCAATTTTTCCTGCTCTGAAATGTTTTTCTCACGGCTGGCTGCATTGGGGTGTGATTTGTCTCTTCGGTTGCTGTTTTGACGCCTGGGCATTTCCTCTGTTGACCGAGCATTTATATGCCGCCTGTTTCCCGTGGTGATTCCTCGGCTGTGCTGTCCCTGGCTGGAACCGTGGCTTGGTTTTCTGTATGGTTTTATTGTTGCCTCTTGGGCTTCAGCGGGAATGAATTTTGGCTCTTGGAAAATTGAGAGCTATGTCTGTTATGCTCCCCCCCCTCTTTGGCCTATATATATGAGGTATTTTGTGAAGGAATGGTTGGTGAATATTTGAGAGCTAAGTGCTTATAAAACCTGAGGGTTTTCTTTGGAAAAGCTTGAGAGCTTTTTCCATTCTCCTTCTCCTCTAGGAAAGCTTGCGAGCTTCTCCTCTTTCTTCTCGGTCTTCTAACCTCCTTCTTCTCTACGCAAGTTCCACTCCACCTGTATCTTTCTTCTAGTTCCATTGGTGAGATTGTTGGCTGTTGTGGTGAAGCCGTGGGCTGTTTTTGTTGGCTGTTTTAAGGCAGATTGTTGGCTGTTTTGGTGAAGCCGTGGGCTGTTTGTTGTTGGCTGTTTGGGTAAAGCCGTGGGCTGTTTGTTGGCTGTTTTAGCAAGGTTGTGGCTGTTTGGAGAAGTTGAAAGGACATTGGAACCCCCTAGCCGTGGTGGACCCTTGGTTTGCATATCTAAACCTTATTTTTAAATTTATTCCTACAATCGGTACATGTGAGGAGTCCTCTTGAAGGATGTTCTGAGGATAGTTTTTTTTTGTTAAAAATATTGTTTTTCTTTTTTGATCTTCTTTTGTTTTGTTGTTGGAAGTTATCTTTTCTTAAGCTAGTTGTTTTCTCTAATCCCTTTTGTTCTCTAAGTTATGTCTTAATTTTATAAAAGTTAGAGTTGTTTCTCTTGGCTGATTTCTCTTTGTGCCTTGCTCTAATTTGTTTGCATCAATTTTGGTATCAGAGCAAGTTCTTTGCTTGGGTAGTCTTTTTTTTAAGTCATTTTGTGTGTCTTTGCTTTGCGTCCTATGGCTAATAATCAAGGGGATTTGCAACAACTCTTACAACAGTTAAATCATTTGCAACAACAAATCAATACAATGGCTGAAGCAATCGCTAATCTGAATGTCAATCAAGCTAATGTTAATCCTAATGTCGTATCTTCTGAAAGCGAGGATGAGGGTCCTAGAAATCAAAATAGGCGTCAAAGAAACTGGGATCATGGGATTAAAATCGATGTTCATAATTTCGAAGGAAAATTACAACCTGAACAATTCCTCGAATGGATTGAGAAAATGGATCAATTTTTTGAATGGAAAGAAATACCAGAAAATCGAAAAGTCAAATTTGCAAGCTTAAAATTAACGGGACATGCTTTAACATGGTGGAAAAATTTGCAAAACAATAGAGTAAGGCGAGGTAAAGAAAAAAATTCAAAACTGGGAAAGAATGAAAGAAAAAATGAAAGGGAAATTTCTGCCTTCTGATCATTCAAGAACTCTTTTTCAAGAATTTAATAATCTGCGTCAAGGAACTCAAACTGTGGAAGAATACACTGAAAACTTTTTTAAGTTGCAAGCTAGGAATGATTTAGATGAATCTGAAGAAAAAACGGTAACAAGATACCTTAATGGACTTAAGTGGACAATTCAAGATCAATTAAACTTGCATCATGTCATTAAACTAGATGAGGCTTATCGCATGGCTTTAAAAATTGAGAAACAACATCAAAGGGGAAGTAGCAAAGTTATTGAAACATATAAACGACGACAAACTGGTGGGGTAAAAATTCAATCTCAAACTTCTGTTGGAACGTCGGGAACAAAAATCAAAACTTATGAAAGTCAAAATCTGGATAAGGGTAAAGGGCTAATGGGTTCTAAACCTACTGAACAACCTAAACTAATTGGACCTTGTTTCAAATGTGGACTTTATGGTCATTTGTCGGCTACTTGCAGAAAAAATAATCCTCCTCGAAATAATTTGATAGAAAATGAAAATAAGAGTGAAGAAGAAGAAAATGAACCAGAATCTGATAACGAAGCTGAAATGGAAAATTTTGATTTGGAAGGAGACGAGGGAGAACCTTTGTTAGTAATTCGACAAGTTTTAACTGCTCAAAAAGAAAAAGGTGATAAGTGGCTAAGAAGAAACATTTTTAGAACTACTTGCACGGTTGAAGGAAAAATTTGCACTTTAATGATTGATAGTGGGAGTTCAGGAAATTTTGTGTCACAACACATGGTTGAAAAGCTCAAATTGAAAACAAAACCTCTTGTCAAATCTTACAAAATATCGTGGTTTAAGGAAGGAGGTGAGGTTCCAATAACAAAGCAATGCACCATTAATTTGACAATTGGAGGGGCATACAAGGATCAAATTGTTTGCGATGTTGTACCTTTAGAAGTTTGCCATATACTTTTGGGGCGTCCTTGGCAATATGATAATAAAACCATTCATAATGGTGAGAGGAACACTTATACATTGATTCAAAATAATAAGAAATTCACTCTCTTTCCTCAAAAAAACATTTCTGATCCTCCAACAAAAAAAGAGAAATCTGAAAATTCATCCACTCCTGAATTACTTTTGAACACAAATGATTTGAAACAATTTGAAGTGGCTTATTTGGTGCTTGGAAAAGAATCTGATTTGGCTCTTGAAATTCCTAAGGAAATGCAACCGTTGCTTAATGAATTTTCTGATTTAACACTTGACGAGTTACCAACTGGCTTACCTCCTATGAGAGACATTCAACATCACATTGATTTAATTCCTGGAGCAACATTGCCTAATCTTTCACATTACAGGATGAGTCCAAATGAACATAAAGAGCTTTCTAAGCAAGTGACTGAACTTTTAGAAAAGGGTTTAATAAAGGAAAGTCTAAGTCCTTGTGCTGTACCTGCTTTGCTTACTCCTAAAAAAGATGGAACTTGGCGTATGTGTGTGGATAGTCGTGCTATCAATAAGATAACCATTAAATACAGATTTCCTATACCGAGGCTTGATGATTTGCTTGACATGTTGAGTGGTGCCAAAATTTTTTCCAAAATTGATTTGAGAAGTGGGTACCATCAAATAAGAATAAGGTCTGGAGATGAATGGAAAACTGCTTTTAAAACCAAAGAAGGGTTGTATGAATGGCTAGTTATGCCCTTTGGTTTATCTAATGCTCCAAGTACTTTTATGCGAACAATGAATCATATTTTGAGACCTTTTATCGGGAAGTTTGTAGTGGTATATTTTGATGACATTTTGATTTACAGTATTCATCCTTCTGAACATCTTTCACATATAAAAAAAATTTTGCAAACTTTGAGGGAACAAAAATTGTATATCAATCTTAAAAAGTGTACTTTTATGACTTCAAGTTTGACTTTCTTGGGTTATATTGTGTCTGCTGAGGGAATTAAAGTTGATCCTGTGAAAATCGAGGCAATCAAAAGCTGGCCTGTTCCTAAAAATATCAGTGAGGTAAGGGGCTTTCATGGTTTGGCATCTTTCTATCGTCGATTCATTAAAAATTTTAGTTCTGTAATTGCTCCTATTACTGACTGTTTGAAAAAGGGAATTTTTAGATGGACTCCAGAGGCTGAAAAAACTTTTCAAATTATCAAAATGAAAATGAGTCATGCTCCAATTCTTAGTCTGCCTGATTTTGAAAAAAGTTTTTGAAGTTGATTGTGATGCTTCACATGTGGGAATCGGTGCTGTTTTAAGCCAAGAAGGAAAACCTGTTGCATATTTTAGTGAAAAGTTGAATGATGTTCGATCTCGATATTCTACTTATGATTTGGAGTTTTATGCTATTGTTCAAGCTTTAAAATTTTGGAGATGTTATTTGATTCAGCGAGAATTTGTTTTAAAACACTGATCACGAGGCTTTAAGATTTTTGGGATCACAAAAAAATCTCAACAAGAGACATGCTAAATGGGTTTCTTTTTTGCAAGAGTATTCCTTTCATATCAAACATAAAACTGGTGTGTTGAATAAGGTTGCCGATGCTTTAAGTCGAAGGTCACATTTATTGATTACTGTTTATCCTACCATTACTTCTTTTGAGTTTTTGAAAGATACTTATGCTTCTGATTCTGATTTTAAAGATATTTGGGAGGCTTGTCTTAACTTGGGAACTGATCCGTCTGGTCAATTTGTTATTCACCAAGGCTTTTTGTTTAAGGGTTCTAGACTTTGCATTTCAAATAATTCTTTAAGAGAACAGTTAGTGCAAGAACTTCATGGTGGTGGGTTAAGTGGTCATTTTGGTCAAGGGAAAACTATTGCTATGGTAGAAGAAAAATATTTTTGGCCTCACATGAGAAAACAAATTGCTAAGTTTGTGAAACAATGCAAAATCTGTCAAGCTTTCAAAGGGACTTCACAAAATTCTGGTTTATACACTCCTCTTCCAATTCCAAATAAACCTTGGGAAGATATTTCTATGGATTTTATTCTGGGCTTGCCGGTTACTATAAGAAAACATGATTCTGTTTTTGTTGTTGTTGATCGCTTTAGTAAAATGGCTCATTTCATTCCTTGCAAAAAAACTTCTGATGCATCTCATGTGGCTGATTTATTTTTTAAAGAAATTGTTCGACTTCATGGTATTCCTCGTACATTTACTTCTGATAGAGACACTAGATTTTTGAGTCACTTTTGGAGAACACTTTGGGCTAAGTTAGGAACTTCTCTTCAGTTTAGCAGTGCTTACCATCCTCAAACCGATGGACAAACTGAAGTTGTCAATCGAAGTTTGGGAAATCTTTTAAGATGCCTTGCTGGTGAGAAACCTTTTCAATGGGATTTGATTTTACCACAAGCTGAATTTGCTTATAACAATTCTGTTAATAGAACTACTGGAAAAACTCCTTTTTTGAAATTTTATATGGTCAATCAATTCCTCACATTTTGGATCGAAATGGTTTGTCTTTACCTAGCAAAATAAGTGCTGAAGCATTAGAAACATTTGATCATATCAAATCAGTACAACAACAAGTTCTTGAAAAACTCCGTATTTCAAATGACAAATACAAAGCTGCTGCAGATAAGCATCGGAGAGAGGTTGTTTTTAAAGAAGGGGATATGGTGATGGCTTACTTCCGTCGCCAGCGCTTTCCCGTTGGTACTTTTGGAAAGCTGAGCAGAAAAAAATTCGGACCCTTTCGCATTCTCCGGAAATTGGGCACAAATGCATATCTTTTAGATTTACCTAACACAGTTGGAACTTCTCCTATATTTAATGTTTCTGATCTTTCTTTGTATGAAGGAAATTCAGGTGACTCTGTGGATCTTGAAACATTGCCACTTTCCACTCCTTCGTTGAACCAAGATGATCTGATTGAAGAAATTGTTGATATAAAAACAACAAAGACAAGGCATGGAGAACACCAGAAATTTTTGGTCAAATGGAGTAATCGACCATTAATTGATTGCACGTGGATTGATGCTGCTGAACTTCAAAAGCGAAATTTGGAGCTCTACAAAAGAGTTGCTGAAATTTTCTCATCAGGAGATGAGAATTCCCCACCTGGGGGGAATTGATGCATTTAGATTTTTCTGCTAAATTTTGTTATGAACAATATTTGTTATATTTTCTATTTTTTTTGTTTTTATGCTATCCTATGATGGTGGTAAATCCAATGATCATGGTAGGAAAAGGTTTGGATTTTGTTTCCTTGGATTTGCCGGCTTGGGGGGTTCCATTTGTCCTTTGAAGGTGGCTGGTTTCATGAGATCTATGGCTGATTCGGTTTGAGCTTATGAAGTTAAACTTTAGTTGTGCCAAGCTCATTAATTTCTAGTGGGGAAGTAGCTCATTATGAGCTGATGTCTTGCTATAAAATTTAAGGTTGGAACTTGATTTGGTGGGTGGATTTTGCTCCTTCACATTCCTATTGAAGTAATAGTTCTGCAGCCAATTTTCCTGCTCTGAAATGTTTTCTCACGGCTGGCTGCATTGGGGTGTGATTTGTCTCTTCGGTTGCTGTTTTGACGCCTGGGCATTTCCTCTGTTGACCGAGCATTTATATGCCGCCTGGTTTCCCGTGGTGATTCCTCGGCTGTGCTGTCCCTGGCTGGAACCGTGGCTTGGTTTTCTGTATGGTTTTATTGTTGCCTCTTGGGCTTCAGCGGGAATGAATTTTGGCTCTTGGAAAATTGAGAGCTATGTCTGTTATGCTCCCCCCCCCTCTTTGGCCTATATATATGAGGTATTTTGTGAAGGAATGGTTGGTGAATATTTGAGAGCTAAGTGCTTATAAAACCTGAGGGTTTTCTTTGGAAAAGCTTGAGAGCTTTTTTTCCATTCTCCTTCTCCTCTAGGAAAGCTTGCGAGCTTCTCCTCTTTCTTCTCGGTCTTCTAACCTCCTTCTTCTCTACGCAAGTTCCACTCCACCTGTATCTTTCTTCTAGTTCCATTGGTGAGATTGTTGGCTGTTGTGGTGAAGCCGTGGGCTGTTTTTGTTGGCTGTTTTAAGGCAGATTGTTGGCTGTTTTGGTGAAGCCGTGGGCTGTTTGTTGTTGGCTGTTTGGGTAAAGCCGTGGGCTGTTTGTTGGCTGTTTTAGCAAGGTTGTGGCTGTTTGGAGAAGTTGAAAGGACATTGGAACCCCCTAGCCGTGGTGGACCCTTGGTTTGCATATCTAAACCTTATTTTTAAATTTATTCCTACAATCGGTACATGTGAGGAGTCCTCTTGAAGGATGTTCTGAGGATAGTTTTTTTTGTTAAAAATATTGTTTTTCTTTTTTGATCTTCTTTTGTTTTGTTGTTGGAAGTTATCTTTTCTTAAGCTAGTTGTTTTCTCTAATCCCTTTTGTTCTCTAAGTTATGTCTTAATTTTATAAAAGTTAGAGTTGTTTCTCTTGGCTGATTTCTCTTTGTGCCTTGCTCTAATTTGTTTGCATCACCTGCAAACCCCCACCCGCCGGCCAGCAGCCCGCTGGCCACCCACTGGACCCCCTGCCGCCGGCCCCCTCTAGCTCTCCCCTTTGAATTTCGAATTCCCCTCTCTTAATGACTTTCCTAATTAAGCATATTAAATTTGGGAAATTAATTAAGAGGAGTTACACACGTTTGAAATTCGAATTCAAATTCCCTCTTATTTTCATTTGAATTTGGGAGTTACGAGAATCAATTCAGATTTTAATTAAATCCTTGATTAAAGTTGTGGTCCCCACTCAACTTATGACAATTGTGCTCTCCCCTCTCTCCATGTGGCCGGCCCCCTTTAATGGGTTTTTTCTCTCTCCCAAATTAAATTTAAAAGCTCCACCAAATCAGCCCCAATTACCTCCTCAATTAACACTCCTAGTCATTAATGAATTAATTTGAAATTTCAAATTAATCTCCCTCCAAAACTACTTGGAGCTGAATTTAATTTCAGTTTTCCTAAATTTCCCCCCTCCCTCTAGCTCACGGCTAAACCTCCCACACCTAGCCGCCACCTCCACCCCTCCTCTTCCCCTTGTTTCCAATGGTGCTCATTCATCTCCCGACAAGGATGCATGGCTAAACCCGAATGGAACTTCGGATTTGTGTATGACGATCGAGATCAAGTCGACATCCCCCAATCGCCGTTCTTTAACGTGGGCTTTGATTTCGACGACACCGTTGAAGACTACATCGACCGTATCAAATACGCCTTAGTTGACGTGATCGACAAGCAAAGATCAAAGGGACATTGGATCATCATTGGACGACCATCTTCCTCCACCACTCCGGCCATCTTTCCAAGAACGACGATCTTAGGTTCCTTCTTTCTCGGAGTGACCTCGATTCTAATATGGAGAGTCTTCTGCCGCTAAAGCCTAGACTATTTGAGCGTATGGGCTCCAAAGGTGAAAGCTCTCATTATTAAATTGTGGATTGTTGGTTAATAGCTCTTAGTATTACTACTATTTTTGCTTATCTACTAGGTTTGGTTAATCTACATGTGCTCCTTCGCCTAAGCAAATGGAAAACTAAGATTCTTTATTGAATTGCCTTGTTATTACAATAAGCTATTGAGTGGAATTACATTACCAACTTGTTCTTAAATTCCTTAATGAGCTCCTGCGCATTTGGTTTCACATCATTTTGTGAATGGGAATAACATATTCATAGTATGATTATGAACAAAAATATGGTTACAAGTATTATTTATCATACTCAAAAATAAACTTTTAGAGAGCCCTTCAATCAACTGGCTAAAAAAAATCATTCATCAGCTATCCAAGAAGACAGCTAAAAAAATTTTCTAAGTATTGGCGGGCCATTTCTAAACAAAAAAGCAAATAACCAAATAAAACAGAAAAAAATAGAATTACTTTGCAGAACCATAACTTCGTTAAAATCAACCAAGGGGATTTGCCTATTTGATCATAATTAGGCTCGTAAAATATTTAATTATTTATAATGTGATTCTAGATCCCTGAAAATGTCTGATATGAATGTATATTAAAAATTTCTCAAAAGGACCATATTTTTCTTCAAATTCAATAGTATTTATAACCAAATAAAGAATTATACTATATATATATATATATATATATATATATATATATATATATATATATATATATATATATATATATATATATATATATATATATATATATATATATATATATATATATATATATATATACATACATACATGGACCTTCATTTTGATAATATAGTTTGAAAACTATAGCTAGAGATATGTCATCACTATGAGAATAAGGCACATAAGTAGTGCATGACTCCTTCCTCAGTCCACCCTCCAATCTATGAAGCACGGGCATGACGCAGGATATGGAACGTGACACTAACCACACCAGGCTATAATAAGTCTTCAAAAAAAAAGGGGCGATTCCAAACGATTTAGATTCCAGTGAATAAGACATAAACATGCAAGGCTGCAAGCATATTAATTTCCATTGCATGGAAGATAACAGACATTCTCGATAGACTAGTAGCTCATTGGACAAGATGCTATCTTCATGGCCAACATGCAAACCCATAAATCACCTACAAATCATTTCTTCGTCCAAAAATCGTAAACAAAAAAGGCGAAAACATAATCATCAAGTACAACACAGACAAAACTATCCGCTAAATTAAGCAAGAAACGCATAAACGCAGGGCTCAACAACTAAAAACTTCAATAGAAATAAGAAACAGCCATTATGAAGTAACTTAAGGTCACACTAAGCAAATGCAATAAGAAAACATTTCGAAATCTTCATTACTAGCATTTGCTCACTGTTCAGAATGTTGCAGAAAATGAGGAACCCATCACAAAGAAACACGATGGAAGGAGGTATGATACCCTGAGAGAATTGACAAGGACTTACAAGATTTGCACAACGGCCGGCCAAGAAGCGACACGGATGTGCCAAACTTCGTTGGTACGCAGTGAGAATGCTTCAAATGCCAGAGCAAGCCGTCGAGAATTGGCGGAACGGGAACCCGTTCGCATCAGCGATTTATCGCATGAAGATTCGATGATGGAGCTGGTCGGTGGAAACCCTAAACTCTCAAAACGTGCTGGTTTTGTTTAAACAAAATTAGATCTTTCATGACCAAATAGTCTCATTATTTTTTTCTTTTCTTTTTTTTTACATATATCACAATTTTTTTTATATTCATATATTTAACATATACATTTTTATGAATATTTACTATTTAGATAGTATTTAAAATTTTTAATCATATTAAAAATATGACTAATAATAATTTATTTGAATTATTTATATAATACTTAATTTATTTTGGTTAGTAGCTTCACTCTTAGAGACATAATGTGAAATTGGTAAGGTTAGCATAGCTTTAGTGACAGATAAGATTAGAGATAGTCTCCTTAGATTATTTGGTCACATAAAATGTCAGCCTTTAGAAAAGTAGATGTTTTAGATTCATGCTTCATTTGGGACGGCTTTCTTACTGCTTCTTAAAACAGTTTTCTAGAAAAAAAAAATTATTTTTGTACTAGAAAGCTGTTTTAACAAGCGGTAAAAAAGTCGTCTCAAACGAAACCTTTGTCTATATTAAGAAAGGTGGAGGTTGACCTAAATAGACTTGGTTATAAAGTATTAGAAATAATCTTTCTATATTATATTTAAATGAGAATTTGATTTTTAATAAGGTACAATAGAGAGAAAGGATTCATGTAGCTGACTCCAAGTAATAGGATAAAAGCTTGATGTTGTTGTTGAATTAAAACACATGTTTTTATGCATATGATTTGATATGATTTAAATATTAAAATAACAAATAGATATAATTATTTATGTATTATATATAAACATAAATAAGATTTTGATGATATTTGCATCTTTCTTTTTTTAAAATTACATATAAAATACCTAATGTCACACCCTAGGATTTAAAGTAAAAGAATTTATTTTCTTACCGACTCTTTATTATCTTTTCATTTAACAACTTGTGATCAATCATTTGCAAACAGATAAACTTAAGATTCAGAGCTTATTAATTGCTTTAAAAAAAATAAGTAATAACAAAAAACATAATTTCACATTTATATAGTCCACATTTACAGTAAAAATCTCTAAAGTTCAAAACAATATATACAATAGCTTTCATAAGATACCAAAAAAAATGAAAATAAAATTAAACAGTGTTGAAAGAAAACTATGCATATTGTCTAGTGTCTCATGCCACAAGATCGTGATCCTCCCTGTAAATATGCAAAATCACGCACTGAACGTAAAAGCTCAGCAAGTAATCAAAATCTTACAACTGAAATCAATGCAATGAAAAGAGAAACAATATGTTTTGAATCATAAAAGAAAATTTATATTATATAAATATTCATTAATTATATTAGTTATATGTATCAATTCATCCTTCTAAATCAAAACATATATTAATAAATTACATCATTAGTCACGAATTAGTAACAGTGATCCTTATTATTAACTGTATCAATAATCAGTAACAATAAGCGATGTCTGTATTCCATATGAATATCTATATAAGTATTTTCATATGAATTTATGAATAAGCATTTTATATGAATATCCATATTAATACTCTGGAACAATATCAGTACTCAGTTACAGTATTCATATTAATGTTAGTAATAATTTTAGTATCACTATTAGTAATAGTATTCGTATATTTATAAGAGAATGTCATAACATGACCGGATATGACTCGATATCACATAGGTCAAACCGTGTCTGATTGTGCTAAAATTGACCCTAAGATTTGATTGGAGAAGTATTGAAATAAATTTTTTAATTTATATAATACACAGAGCAACTGCTGAATATAATATAAGTGAAACATTACTAAATCTCAAAATGATTTTCTATAAATCATCAAAAATATATAAAATATGATATTTACAATAGCGGTTGACAATAGAGAATAATAAAATAAAAGTCAAATTTTTTTAAAAAATCAAAATTAACTAAAACATACCTACGACATAGATTGAAGTTTGCTATCCAAATTACTCAACTCACTCCTTGCCCTTCCCCTGGCTTAAAATGGAACCATAAGTAGAAATAAGCTAACAAGACTCAGTAGACTATTGTAGCATAAATAGAAATCAATAACTAAAATCAAAAGAAAATGAAAATAATGCGCTGCAAAATTAAAAGTAACGCAAGAAAAAATGAGACTGAAACTAAAACAGAAGCTGAAATTGAAACCAAAAGAATTATAAGCAATTTTTCATTTAATCAGAAGGCTCTCAGTCGAAATTTTTATATATCTTTATAGCTTCATTAACAGAATCCACATTGGTAGCCTGTAGTTCCCAACACAATAGAATCCCACTTTGGTCGCCTACTAGCATCAGCATAAACAGAATTCCACATTAGTCATCCAATAGCGCCAGTATAGCATCACATCATGTCACTTCACATCACATCACTTGCCTTTCATATTTTTTGATGCATTTTATTAAATGAAGCATAATTAGATTAAATTTATAAATTATCAAAATATCTCAATAGTAAGCAACATAAATACTACTAAAAAAAATTTATTGTTTAAAAATATAACCAATTATTTGATATTGTGTAAAACATAACTATGAAGCTTTAATTGAACTAAAGCATTATTTTTAGATAGTAAAATAAATTTTTGGATAGGCAATTTCTTTTAAAAATCACATAGTAAAAAAGTTTGAGAATATACTCAAAATATTCATAATCTCAATATACATAACATATTAAAAATTATGCAGTAAAAGTTATACCAAAATAAAGTTATCATCATATTTCTGTAACATAAATATAAATTTGATTGAATTTTTTTTTTTAAAACATCAAATCATTTAGAATTGAAAAAGAGAAAATATAACATATCTCAAGATGAGCAAATTTTTGAATTGGTCCAACGGAGAAAAGATGACTCCATGACCTCCTAAACCAAGCTTTCCTCTCTCTCTTTCTCTCTCTTTTTCTTCATATTTCTCCTAATTCTTCTTTATTAAACAAATGAGGAGAAAAAATGTCATTTAATACATTATAATAAAATTTTAGTATAAAATGTATATTTTTTTAATTTAAAAATTATAGAAAAATATTCATAAAATAACTCATTTTATTTAAAAAATTAAGGTGAAATCTATTTGCAAAATAGACACATGACAGTCCCAAAATCTTTACTACTGACATGTGCAAATTTCTTAAGAAATTTCAACGGTGTCCAAATTTTTTGAAAAAATTAGTGAAAATAGAACACAACAATATATAGGTTTTGGCGAAGATGTTTTCTGATTTGGACTTATAATAATTTTTGAAAAAAAAAATTACTATTATATATAAAAAATATATTTTATAAATGTTTTAGTTATAATAGATGATATATTAAGGATTTATTGCTCATGCACTTATAATTCTTAATCAGTCACCCTTATGACTCTCAATTAATATACTCCTTATAACTCCACTTGAATCACGTGAATCACTCGTCTTGACTCTTTATAACTCTCAATCATACTTCAGCTTTGTGTGACTCCCATCAATTGACTCCCCATCAGTGGATCATATAAATCTTGAGGATATCACATGAGATTCTCACATCAAATATTCAATATTAATTGATACATCTTTTTTATCAGATAATTATCACATTTCATCATATCATATTATTAAAAATATTCATATCTATAACATATAAAAAATTATACAGTGAAAATTTATGAAATTATGAGATAATACATTTTTTTATAAATTTAGGAGATATAAAATCCATATAATCAAAATCATATAAAATAGAAGTAAGATGATAGTTATTTACAATAAATAAGATACTTTTTACAACAAAGCGACGAACAGAAAAGCCCCGAAGAGCTTTTTCTCTCTTCTTCTCTCTTATCTTCCTCTCACTGCTCTGTTTCCTTCCCAAGCAAGTCACAGCATGAATGAGGAGAGGTGGCACTAGGGTATGCTATAGTACTTAAGTCCGAATATGGCTGAGCGGAAGTCCGACGCCGATAAGCATGCGAGTGGAAGTCTGACGGCAATCGACGGAGATTCACCGATGGTGGTGTTGGTGCTTTTGAAGCCTCAGAGCTCTCTCTAATCCCTAGCTATAGGTTTTCTTCATGCAGAGAGTGGGGGTTGATTTATAGATTTTCGTGAGTGACACATCCCGTAAAATATGGAGAACATCCCGGGCATGTTCTGAGTCCTCCAACTGATTGTTTGTATTGATTCCCACAATCATATAACATTTTTCTAGTGTTTAAGTGCCTTAACGGTGTCAAAATTTAACGATCTTGGGCTCGTTGGATTTTTCTCATCAAGTCGCTCGATTTGACTATAACCATGTCACATCTGGGTATCATTTTGTCTTCTAATTAATGCTTTGAACCTTTCTAATACACTTCGGGCTCTTCATTCAAACCCATTCGGGGGGCTCGGACCGATTTTGGTGTTGTTGGATTTATCTCATTGAGATGTTCATTTTGACTATAAGCTTGTTGTAATCATAGTTCATATGACCCCAAATATTATTTTGGAAGTTTTCAACTTATATATGTCTGGACATGCTGGATCAAGTCGATTTTTGGTGATATATATATATATATATATATATATATATATATATATATATATATATATATATATATATATATATATATATATATATATATATATATATTGATCATTTTTGTAATCTTTATTGTATAATATATTTTTTATCGTATAGTATGATTTGTTCAGAGGTCTCCTTCATATAGAGAGTGGAGGTTGATTTATAGATTTTCGTGAGTGACACATCCCGTAAATATGGAGAACATCCAGCAGGTTTTGAGTCCTCCAACAGATTGTTTGTATTGATTCCCACGATCATAGAACATTTTTCTAGTGTTTAAGTGCAGTAACAATGTTAGAATTTAATGATCTTGGGCTCGTTGGATTTTTCTCATCAAGTCGCTCGATTTGACTGTAAGCATGACATATTTTGGTATCATTTTGTTTTCTAATTAATGTTTTGAACCGTTCGAATACACTTCGAGCTCTTCATTCAAACCCATTCAAGGGGCTCGGACCGATTTTGGTGTTGTTGTGTTTATCTCATTGAGATGTTCATTTTGACTATAAGCTTGCTGAAATCATAGTTCATATGACCCCAAATTTCATTTTGAAAGTTTTCAACTTGTATGTCTAGAGATGCTGGATCAAGTCGATTTTTAATGATATATATATATATATATATATATATATATATATATATATATATATATATATATATATATATATATATATATGATCATTTGTGCAATCTTTATTGTGTAATATGTTTTTTATCGTATAGTATGATTTGTTCAAATATATATGAATCAAATCATCCTGCTAATTTTACTATTTTTTAGATTAATTAAGAAAGTCTATCACATAATACGACCCATATCACACAATATAATCAACATAAATATTGAATTAACCTAATTAAACATCCTTAAACTATCTGTTAAGTGGAGAAAATTGCCGATCGTGCGATTTAAGTACATACATATTTTTTTTTCAAATTGTAATTAACTTAATTAGCATAAAATGGTCTCATTTGTAATCATTTAATTAGTATAAAACAATCTCATTTGTAATCATATGGTACGCTTTACTTTGAACCGTTCTTATTAGGTCCTAACAGTTCTTTGGGTCGAAGATTGCAACATTAGATCTTATTGGGTCCTGTTACACCTTTCTAATGGATAAAAGCAGTCACAGTTGGGAAAAAAAATATGTAAAAACATTTGGATAAAATTGCATTAAAACGGACAAAAAATAAAAAATAAAAATTATATTCTTAAATCTTAATATAATTTATATTTAAATATCTTAATTTTTTATACAATTTATTCAGCCTGGAAAATACATGACATCTATTTCAATGATTAATTTTAATTTGTTATAAAAAATACTAAATAAAAAAAGAAAAAAATGTCTTGACGTATTAGTTTAACAATAGCTAGAGAGGAAAATTCACCGTTAGTTTAATAGCGACTAATTAAAATAAAAGATTAATTTAAAAAATTACACTAATCCATAACTAATCAATCAATTATTATATTAGACTCGTCTTACAATAGATTCAAAGCTCCTTCAGATTAAATATACATTCCTAAATTTTTCCCCATGTATCTGAGTAGTAAGTACCTTAATTTCAGTAATTGCAGTTAGCTTTTGATAAACTTAGGGCCACTACGAGGGGAAATAATTGTGTGCGGTCACCAGACCAGCCAGAAGCGAATCAGGATGTACTACGTCACCCAATACACAACTGTACATAGCAAAATATAGTGCATCTTGATTGACCTCCGAACATCATCCGGTGACTGCACACATAATAATTTCTCCAATACCTGGCTGCCTTGTTTTCCAGATATCAATCAAAATTAATTTGACTACTCTTTCTTACTGCTTTCTCGTAGCTTTTCAAAAAATTCTATAATTAAATTCTGCTTTCTACAATCGTAGCAATGAAATTGTTTTCTCCACATCAGCTTCACAATCAATTTTATAAAACGCTGCAGCCATCCCAAATATATCCTTATTTTACAAGCACAAGCTCAAGACTCAAATCTAAATCAAACAGTTTGGTGTAATCTACAACACAAAAAGTGTGGATCAGCAGCACTATACAACATATTTCAGAATAATCCAATTTTCATCCTAAAACTCTTAGAACAAAATAATTATTCCATCCATCTTTAACAAATATATTACACCTATTTTCAAATATAGAAAAAGAGTTGAAAAGCCTAGTTGTGCAAAAGAAACTGAAGATTGTCTCTGAATACAATAGCAGCACAAGAACAGCTAAGTGTAACGTTTACAAACATAAGGAATGCGATATTAGAAGGCTCATAGAACAGATCAAATAATTAAGATCATAGAAAGTAGTTTAGGGATCACCAGCAATTGTTAAAAGCTGCGTTAACTCCAGGCGATGCTCCAGACCTCGGAGGTAATGGCCCAATAACAAGCACCTGAAAGTGTTGTAAAGAAAGATTCATGGTTCAATTACGTTTGCACTTTAGCAGAAATTGAAACCGTAGATTACGAGAAATTATTAGGTGCGAAGTTTGGACATAGAGAAAATGTTGACACGTAGATATTCAATTGAACTTATTTTTTACTTTATATATTTAATATATCCGCATAACTTTAAGCCAAGCGCACCAAAAGCGCAGCCAAAGCACGGGTAGAGTGCACAAAAAAGTGCAATCAAAGTGCAGATAAAGTGCGCAAAAAAGTGCAACCAAAGTATACTCAACGTGTCAAATTTTAAGTGGATGTCCGGACGTAGAGATACGTCCGGACTCCGCACCTAATAATTTCTCGTAGATTACAGGTGAGAAGCAGAGGGTAATACCAGAAGAGTAAGCGTGCAAGGTAATCGCGTGGGACAGTAATAAGAGGCTGAAAATGAATGGAAGTATTCTCTAATAGTTCTGCACAGTCATCCTTCCCTATGCTTGAAGCACTACCTGGGACATTATCAGAGTGAGGAGAAGGTTTGGAATGTATCTTGGGAGAGAGAGTTGCAAGAAGGCCATGTGCTACAGAGTGGATGATCTCTAGCACTTCAGAATGGGTGGGCTCTGAAAGTTCGAGAACCTGCAAAAGGATCAATTAGATGGAGTGAAAATGCAAAAAAAAAAAGGCCAACCACAAGCCAGCTCACATTAAAACATGCAAAATCTATTCGAAAATCGAATTGAACAGAAAAATGAAGCTAGTAAATTGGCTCACTCAGCTCAATCTGAGAAACAAATTAATAAAAACTCATTTTCCAGTTGTTTCTTTTGAACACAATAGCGAAAAAGGATTCATGTAGCTGACCCCTCGTAGTGGGACAAAGGCTTGATGTTGTTGTTGTTGTTGTAAAGGATCTCATAAAGTGTTTAATTTTTTTCTTCAAAAATATTTTTAACAACTTCTATTCAAATTACTTTTTTAAGTTCCACCATTTTCTTTCATAATTCATTGTCACTAAATTTATCTTCATGCCAAATAGATGCATTTTTTACCCATCACTATAAATGTTCAAACAACCATCTATTTTTAAGTACCATACTTTCAACAAATGTTACTCAAATTATTTCTCTACTATAATTATCCATTAATTTATATTCCCTAGTTTACAACACATCAAAATTAACAATGAAATTCCCAACACACTACAAATTAGCCAACAGCAATTTTTTACCACCCAACAATCGTATCAATACAACATTGGCATCCTAATAACAATTTCATAAAATCTATCTTTAAATCCCCATATATTCTCTTAACACATAGTAATCCTAATGTATTATCCATTTAAGAATTAGTATAGGAATTTTTCATAAACTCCATATAAAGTGAGATGAGTAGGTTTATTTTGTTGTATCTTAGCCAATCCTCAGATCAATTGACCTTCAATGTCATCTCTTACCAATACACGTAGGATTAACTAAGAAATTCTTATATACTTGCTAATGAATAAACTATAAATAAGTAAAAGGAGAAAAATGAAGAAAACTTAAAATTTAATGTGTTAGATCTATATTCTTCTTTCATAGGTGGCAAACCACATACAAGTTTGATTCAAACAAAATGTGCATGAAATATAAACGAGCAACTTCTTAAAGAATAGTAATTCAAATAGTTTAAAGATTAATCATGAGGAATATGCATTTTTAGATTCAACCGGATAGATGGAGTTTTAAATTTTAAAATTTTTTAGAGGAAGTTGTAATTAATAAATTTAAGATTATATTGATGCAATCTGAGTTGCCAAAAAAGATTTATTTTATAAAATACTAAATTAAAAACAAGGAACCAAAAACAAAAAGAATATCATGTTGATTAGTAAATGAAGAGATGAATACAATACATAATTAATCAAGAATTGTATTATTACAATTAATTGATTCATTAAGTTTAGTGGATATAATTCATTCAAAATTTAAGGATAGATTAAGATTCTAATTTTGATTTGGGTTCATATGATCTCAAGCACAAATATTGCTTCAAATTCAAATTTTAACTCCTCAATTTTAAGTTCAAATGAAAGAATAAACTAACTCAGTCTCTAGCACATATCCGAAGGCTATATTAAAGTCTAGAAGACAAATCTACCTAAGGTTTCTAATGCAAGATAGAACAAGTAGTAATATTGAAAATAACGCAACAAACATGTAAAAATATTATAGGACATCAACTATTAATCCAAAACAACTATTAACTAATTTTGAAAAATAAAATAAAAAAAGTATATATAGAAATCAATTCAAATATAGAAATTATATAACCTTATACAAAAAATTAAAGACTAGAATCAAAGATAATGAAAGCCAGGCATAAGATTGAAACTTCATGCAATCTATAAAAGCCTTATTGTAATTAATTTGACTGAACACAATCTCAATTCCAACAATTATGAAAAAGTAACAGGATGGGTACGTAGGAGGAAACCAAGAAGGGAAATAACTAATAAGTCATCAAAAAAATAAGACTCACGTATATAATGGAGATAAACTCTCTTGGAATTCTTCAAATATCACTTGAATAAGGATCAAAATCCCATAATAATTAAAGAAAAGTAACAATCTTTACATCTAAAATAAAAAATTTATGCATTCCATAAACAATCTTAAATGACTCAAATTCACATATTTATTAATGGAAGAAATATAAACTACAAACAAAATGCTAAAAAACTACTAAAAAAACTGCTCACGGCTAATAAATAGCAAACACGTTGCTAACAAACTTAACGTAGACTAAAGTAATTCAGATTAACTAATGAAATCTTGTGGGCTCCGAAAATTCGGCCTCGGCCTCCACTCGCTTTTCTTATTCGGCGAGGGAGTTTTAACGAACTAAGTTCCGAGATAAATTTTGGAAGGCAGATGGGTTTGTAGATAAGACACTACCCAGAGATTTCGCCCTCATTTTGTGAGGACTTTATGATCTGAGTTCTGGTTTCCTATAGGCGCAAGCCCCTATAGTTAATTACCCCTCCCGATCACGAGAGAGAACTTTCAATTAAGGCTAGTCGTCAATCAGATACGTAGAGAATACGTGTTATCTGGCATATAATAACAGCAATAGGTTTGAGATTGGAAAGATTGGAGAATTTGGGAATTTGGAAAGCTTTAATATTTAAAATAGAAATTTCACCATCTTGCACTTAAAGCGGATGGTGGGGGAATGGATGATTGACCCGATCAAGATCCCATGGTACCGTCGTCCCGGGCCATCGTGGTCCCTGGTCTACTTAGTCAGAGGAGGTAGTCGACTCAACCTGACAGAAGGATCCTTGTCGGCAGCCATGGGTTGCTTCGTCCAAGGGGACCTTATAGACCGGGGTTGAATGTTTGTCTAAGGGGACAAATTTAAATCCACCTTAACTGACAGAGGGCTTTGTGCCTTATCGATCATATCCTATTGATTCATATCTCAAGGATTTAACGCCATTAAGGAGCGTATTGGCTCTGGCCATAACCGCTATCTGTGGTGCCATTTGGCGGCAAAACCACTCGGTTCAGAGGGCCCCGGGTCATAACCGTTTACCTGCAGTGCCATTTGGCGGCGAAACTACTGGTTAGAGGACACGTACCACGTCCTTACTGGCAAGAGATTGTTTGAGAATGGATCCTAGTGATATTTTCGACTAGGCATTTGGCTCTTTGTGAGCTGAAGTAAACTTTAATTTATCCGCCCCGACAAACTGTTGCGGAGGGTGGATGGATTTTGCTTTAAGTGGTTAATGGGTTGAATTTCAAATTTAAATATTTTTGAGATTTTGGAAATTTTTGTGGAGTTTTGGATTTTTGTGGATATTTTGGGTGGAGCTTGGATTTTGACATAAAACTTTGGATATTTGAGAGATATTTGGAAAATTTGGTGAACCCCTCTGGTTGAGATCTGCATTCAACACGGCCATCATTGGGGTGTTTGGGGAGCATTTCCATTTTATGGATTGAACCTTGTCGACTCTATCTATTGGTCGATAGAGGATCAGGTTTCGTAGGCTTTATGCCCTTATTAGTGAATTCATATTGTTGTAGGCCTTGAAAGCCTAATATGAATATTTTAAAGCAAATATATCAGTCGCCACAACTTTATATTTGCTTAATGGTTCGAACCCTGTCGACTTCTATTGATCCGTATAGAAGGATCGGTTTCGAACCTGAATTCACTTGTCAACCCGCGCAGCATCCCTAGACGTCACGTGTGTACCAATAACACGCTCGTCGGGGCCCATGCGGGTTTTATAATTATTTTCACCCCTTTTAGTGTACTTATGTGTATACAATTTATAGTGCACGTGTGGGGGTATTCTTGGAATAGACGCCTTCTGTCTGCTTGTACGAATGTTGCAGATCCGGTGGCGTGGCGTAGCAGCTTCTGGATAGAATTGTTCGCTGCTTCGTACAGATAGACTATCGTGCACTATTTATTGATTTTTGTAGGTGGATCATAGTGCACTAACTAATCTCCTGCCTTAACTCATGGGTGCTTTTAAATGGCTCATTATTTGTACGATGAAACTACCACGGTAACCTGTAGCCATTTTGACATGATATAGTTATCTGTATTTTGCTTGTGGACAATAGACTAGTGTGCTACGAGTCTTCTACAGTGGCCCACGGATACTTGCATTAGTTATAGTTTCTTTTATGCTTTCTCTTAAATTACAGTTTGCTGATTGTGTAACAAATACCCTGCAGCGACCCGTAGGGGCTTACATATGACATGTTGAATATGCGCTTGTGCCTGTAGAGGACCAATCATATCTATAGTATATCCACCAATGTTACTTGCAAGTGAATTGCCCTCTTTGTTTGCATTGATTACAAGCATCTCTTAGTATTTAATGTATGTTGCATATGTATATTTACATGATACATAGCACTTGAGGATACATCGACCTATCATTGCATATTGATCCTTTAGCACTGGTGAGGGATTATGTCTTTCATTTACCAATTAGCTGAAGTTGGTCAATTGGATGTTGTGGTATTTGTTGCATATTAACTTCCCTCCTTCGTAGGGAACTTGTATATGCACTCATTATATGTTATTGGCGGTGAGCATAATGTCCGTCATGATCTTCTTATTCATATTTGCATGATATACACCGCATTGATTATAAGCCACTTTATGTATGAATGAAGTTGTGTGCACATCATGAATCTTCTTACATCACTGTGCTTGTATTCATTACGACTCTTCCACCTTCACTTGCAAGTATATTGTGTTTCTTATCCATGGCTACTAATAAATTAGCATGCTCATTGAGAGCATCAAGATGTTCTTTATAACTTCATCATTATTTATAAATGTGTAATGCCTATAGTCCCTTGGTCCACAAGTCTTGTATATGTTCCCTCGCATTTGATTTAAAATTTGTTATTTTACAAATTAAAATTCTATTTAGAGCATTATGACATTCTTTATATGATTTGATTTGCATATCAAACTCATCCTCATTTGGTCCATATCCAAAGTGGATTCAATTTTGAGTTCAAGTTGTGCAAGTGCATTTCAAGTTCAGTTCGTCGTCATCCATTGTACGAGCTCCCTGTTGTCTGACTCAAGTCTCTCCTTGAGTTTAAATGGTTCAAGATTATGCTCAAGTTCGTGGTTCATTTGAGTTCAAAGAGGAGCTTGGGTCAAATGGTCCTTGTAGTTGTCCCAAACTACAATATCAAATCAATGTTCTTTGTTCTTTTGAGTTATGCTTAAGTTATGGCTCATTTAGCTTTGAGTTCAATTAAGTAGCTTTGGTTCAACCAAGTTCAAGTCTGGATCTTTGTTCAATATCTCTTGCATGTCCTTTCAGTTCAATCAAGTCCAAGTCCAAGCTCCTTTTTTTTTTGTTCAAGTCCTTGGATTTTCAATCCAAATTTCGGCAACCTCCCGGCGTCTCCCCCGTTAAGGGGAAAAACCAAGAGGCCGCCTACCCGCCACGTCAACAAAGACGTGCACGGTTGGTGTTGTTGAGACACTGCGGCGGTTGTATTTTATTTTTTTCTCCCACCACGGCCAACAAAGGCGTGCATGGGGTTTTTAAAAAGTATTTTATGAAAAGATACAGTTTTGCTTTCCCCCCGCCCGGGGGTACTTATGAGCGACCCCGCCTCGCCGTAGGTGCCGCACCGGGGTCCCATCCCACCACGCGCACCAAAGGCGTGCTTGAGGCGGTTTTCCGGTTCGCCACGAACATTGAAACAGAGTTTTGAGTTTTGAAAATTTCATACCTCCGCGGGGTAGTCGTGGATGACACATGGATCGAGGGGTCCGTCACTCGCCTCCCTCGTCGTAGGTATCGCACCGGGTTCCCTCCTACCACGCGCACCAAAGGCGTGCTTAGGTGGTTTGCCGGCCCGACACGAACATCGAGGTGAGAGAGTGGGGGGGGTAAGCACTACTTATTATTATTGATTTTTTGCTTAATTATAAATAATAATAATTACTTAATTAAAAGATAATGATAATTAATTATAAGTATTTATCATAATTAGTAGTTAATTATTATTAAAATAATTAATTTTTTATTAATTAAAATTAATTATAATTAATAATAATTAATTAAAATGAAGGATAATTAGTTATAATTAAATAATTAATTATAACTAAATATCACTATTTATTTAATTATAATTAAAATAATTTATTTTAATTAATTAAAATTAATTACACATTAATATTAATTAACTATAATCAAATATAACTAATCATAATTAAGTAATTAATTATAAATGATTATCACTATCATTAATTAATAATTATTAATTTATAATAAGAATAATAGTAAGAAATCCCTCTCCTCTCCCTTCTCTGTTCGGCAAAATGACGGGATTTGGCCGAATGAGCGTGCAAAGGGGAGGAAGTTACCTTCACGGCTTAAGAGCTCCCGTTCTTGCTTACGATCGGACAAGAAGGGAATGTCGTTGAGTGAGCAAAGTCGGGCAGAGGAGGTGGAGACGAGCTCGGGTCTACGTCTTCAAGAGGTCGGCTACGGCAATGGGAGATCGGAGCTCGGTCGGGACTAGGGAGAAGGTCGGGTAGGTGCTCTCTCCCCTCTATCTCTCTCTCTCTCTTTCTCTCTGTGGATCGGGATGGCTGAGAGGTCGGGGATGGAGAAGCAGTGACGAGATGGGGAGTTCGATCGGAGGGAGGCAGAGGCATCGGAGCTTCGAGCGTTTGTGGGAGAGCGGGGGAAGAGCAGCGATCGTGTGTAGCGAATGGAAGGAAGAGCCGTCAGCGAAGGTGTATGGGGGTTCGGTATTTAAAGATGTCTGTGGTCGTTCGATCGAGGCCAGAGCGGGATTCGTGGGAGGCGACGCGAACGGCGCCGAGAGAACAGTGCCTCGGCGGGATTTCGTGCAGGATTTCGGCCAGATTTCGCGGATCCGCCGGGTGCAAGGTATGTATGCGCGGTTTTTTTCTTTTTTTTTTTGTTTCCCTTTGGTTCCTCTGAGTACTGTGTGGAGGTCAACAAATCTATAAGAAAAATAATTAATATCTATGGCAAAGTAAAATAAAAAATTTATGCCCCCAGCTTCCAGCCAAGCCCAATATGACCTAATTTATTGATCCACTTCTATAACTTAGTTTTGTAAATCTACTCAGGTTGAGCCAAAAGTTAAGTCGGCTAACTAACTAAACTAGAATGAGAAAACATTTTCTAAGCAGGGTTAAATCGGCTAACTTAACTAGAATGATAAAATATTTTCCAAGCAAGTTTACATTACGTTCTTATTCCCAAGACTAGTCCTTGTGAAAAGTTAGGGCATGCCGATCAAGCTAGGTAAGGTCCAGGCTTCTCCACACTTAAATACACATGATACTGCTCACAAATATATAAGGACAGACTTTTCCCTTCCAAGGATAATATCCATTCTCAGAGCTAGTATAGAGTGAGTTCAAATGAGTTCGGCTAGACTTTATATATATATATATATATATATATATATATATATATATATTTCAGCTCAACTTGTAAGTATACTTGAAATAGAAATCATTTTGAGATACACTTGAAATCAATGGAGTCAGGGTGGAGCTCAAAATTTACTCAAGTTTGATTCAAGTTAATTTACAGTTTAGTTAAATTTTGCAAGTTTCGAGCAATTTCAAGCTCTTTTTTAGCCCCAATGTTCTAGTCCAAAGTTCGTTGCTAAGCCTATGAACTTACATCACCAGACCGAAACCTTAAATGCTCTTCAATATCACAATGCTAACAGCACCTTCACAATTAATCTAATGCATTAAAGGTTTTGACAATGGAAGGTTTGGATTGCATTAGAACTGATTTGTGCTGCGTATAATTGCCCAAATCAAATGGAGACTGACACAATTGTTGTTTCTTATGCACTGGCACACAAAAATAAATAATATGATGCTAAATATGGAGGATAGAGTAATAGCAACAACAACAATGATGTAGTAATAAATCATACATTCACTGGTGTGTATCCATGATTGTTTTTTCAAATGTTTTGATATGTAGCTACCGGCAGGGGTGCAAGTGAGCCGAGCCGACTCGTGAACCGGCTTGAGCTCGACTCGTTATGGGCTCGCGAGCCAAGCTCATCGAGCTCACGAGTCGAGTTCGAGCTTATAATTGAGCGCATATATATGTTAAGCTCAATTCCCAAAGTAAAAAAAAAAAAACCTAAATAAACTATAGCTATTCACACTTCATCTTCCACCACCTTTTCATCTTCTCCGCTTCCCGCTTTGCGATGTCAACACTCAATAGCACGGCATTGGGCTCAAGGCAGACGAAAGACGACCGGATCGAAGACGAGATGGCCGGACCGTGCGAGGAAGACGACTGAACTGAAGAAGACGTCGGAGGCTCGCGAGCCGACTCCAGCTCATTTACAGTGGGACGAGCCGAGCTCGAGCTTGCCTTTTGATCTCGACTTGAGCTCAAGCTCGAGTTTTAGCTGACAGACTGATTGACGAGCTGAGCTCGATAAGACTACTACTCGACTCATTTACACCTCTAGCGGCCGTGTCATGATAAGGTTATTCCTCTCAAGAGCAAATCCCTCAAAGGAGAACAACAAGCATCACTTGCCCACATCCTCTTGGGAGCTTACACTATGTTGGACGGCTAAGAAATTCCTCGCTAAGAAAATAAATCTCCACTCACTGAATCAAATGCTTCTCCGAGCTCGCCATACTCAACTACATAAAAACACTTACCTCGGGAACTTCACGCTCCATTTAGTTATTCCTATCAGACCCATAGATTCTTTATCCACGCAAACAAAGACTCTTTATCCACACAAACAACTCTGTTCGTCTTTCACGACAAGGCAACCTCCATCTCCCTATGCCATTCGTTGACCCGATCAAACGACTCTCCGACTACGGGTCTATTTGTAAAAACCCTTAAATTTTAAAAGTTATGTTTGCTTTCAACAATAAAAATCTATTTCAGTAGACATTATAAATTTAAATTACAAATTGTCTTCGTCATAACATAGATATTGTTGTACTCTAATTATAGTATTTTTCCCTAATTTCATAGACATTGCTGTAATTTCTTAAGAAATTGACACATGTTGGTACAAGTTTAGTTTTCGCTTTTTTGGGACCGTTAGAAGTCCGTTTTACAAATCAATTTCACCCAATTATTCTAGACATGCTTAGATAATTTCTGAATATTTTTTTCATAATTTTTGGATCCCTATATTCTCTGATTGAGATAGTAAAGATTTTGCTAGCTTACTCTCCACCTCTATACTCTCTCTACTCTCAATTCTTACTAACAAGTTCTTAGCTCGCCAGAGGAATCTGTTAGTAAAATCGGGTATCATCCACAAGGCAAATCTAGATTAAACAACTAGCATGGCAATATCTTGTCAGATGCATCATTTAAATTAAGCTCAAACACAATAAAATTCTGCATAACAATTAAGCATGAATAAGTCTCAAATTAATGCAAGCTCAATTTAAATGTATTTGAAAGGATTAATTTTTTTTTGGGGGGGGGGATAATAAAAACTGTAGATGATCATTTAAAAGCAAGTATATCAACCAGTCCTAATTCTGCTAAACATTTACTCGCATTCTTCAAAATTAAACATAATTGATTGCACAGAATGACTTGAAGTTTTTAGCAGCATCAAATAGGTTTAGCATAAATTCATTTATTGATGGACAGAAAACAAGCAATACAAGGTGCAAACCTTCTCAGGTTGTAGCGATCGAAGGTAATCAAGGAGGTCATTCTTTTCTTCTCCTACAAACTGTTGCATTTGTAGAGCGGAATTTTTCCTGTTCACCTCATGCAGGTCCTGAGTAAATACCATTGGTTTGCACACAAATAAGAATGATTAAACAACAAATCTTCATATAAGTGAAAATATACAAGTTGAGTTGGTCAGCTCGGAACAAATCAAGTTTAAAACTTTAAGCTCTACCTGAGGTGCTTTTATTTTGAAAAAGGAATTCCTGGTAAAGTAAATTAAACCCAGAAGCAAGAAAAGTGATTCAAGCGAGTAAGTTCAGAAGAACTTAAAATGCAAATGAACAAAAACATCTAGAACAGCTTATAAAGTTAGTTAAATTTGTAAGTTACTCCAGCCCAGTCTTCTAGCTTAAAATTATCCCCATGCATTTATCTCTTTCATTTTGTTTTTATAATATTTTGAAGACATAGTGTCCATGCATTTGAACTATATCATTATCCCAATTCCAGATTTAGCATGTTTGATGGCATATGGAAAAGAAAGCCAACAAGAATATTAAAATTTTTGCTATCAATGCAGCAAGGAAATATACATATCCTTCTCAAAATGGTTTTAAAAAATTCACAGTAAATATTTTATTTCTAACTCCAAGGCTTTAGAATATTTGGTATATAAGCATCAGCAGATAAAATCATCATTTCATACCAGAAAGTAAAATTGTTCAATGTCATTGGCTTTTCAGGTTCTTAAGGTTTACAACCAAACTTTTAACAAATAACAATAAAAAAAATTATAGAACTTTAAAATCTAGAGATGATTCATTTGCCCCTAAATAAGTAAGATACATGTAGGTCAATGAACTAGTTCAAGGAGGTCAAAATTTTAAAAGAGGAAGATGAATTTGCACATCTGATATATCTGCAATTCACAGGCTGCAACAACTCCATGGGGCATTCTTCAAGCTTATACTATCATTTGAATAATCTCAGTTCGAACTGATATCTCTAGTGTGTGTTTCAAATTCATTGCCTGGACCTGATCTTTCCAACTGTTCTCGGATAACAATAAGGAAATCCCGCTCAAGATAGAATTTAATTTATCCTGAAGGCAAGCAAAATCATAGCCAAGTATGGTTATGTTGAAAATTACCCAACCTAACCACACTTATGCATTACATTTTTTTTTTATAATTTAAGAAATCTTAATAACACTTATGCATTACATGTTTAAGCACCAAGAAGATCTGGTGGGCGCATTTTTAATGCCAAGGAAAACAATGGAATAGTAAGAGGGAAACGAAAAGGTATTTATAAAATTTTATGGATCATTAGAAGGCATATGATTTAGCACCACAAAAATTAATTTGGAAGGCAGAAGGGAGAAAGCCTTTACCAAAAGCATGTGACATTTTAAAGATCCGTAATGGAGCAGCAAGCAGTACTAAAAACAATTATGGATAACTGAATAAATCACACTCATCAATGGGTTTGCATCATTGGCCAACATTAAGTTCATATCTTATGGTATTTGTTAATAATATACTTGCAAAGTATAACAAAGAAAAGATGCCTAATCATGCTATTAGTGTATGACATAATTATGATAGGTGCCGCCTTTATTAAAGTGAAAATTAGACTGCTAAAGAAATTTTTTATAAAATAAAGGGTTGCGAGAATCGCAAAACAAAACTTAACACATGATAGGGAATGCTGATAAGTGAAATTGACAAGTATCACTCAAAAGAACTGACAACCAAGGGATAATATATTTGAGTACCTTTTTATACAAAATATGCAAATATAAATGATGGTACATTGAAGATTAGAATGAGAAAAGAGGAGAGAAGAAAATGAAATATTTATAACTAAAATTCATTGCATTGTTTTATGTAATAAAAAAAAAGTAGGACATAAATTGGTGGAGAAATAACTATGTAGGAACAGAACAAATCTCAAAAATTAAATTTTAATTTTGGAATCCATAATTAACTGCATAGCATAAATGGAATGTTGCTGTTCAGTGATTGTTAGATTATTGTAGATTGAAAGCTATTGTTCATAGATTAAGAGACTATTGTAAATGGAAAGCTATTGTCAATAGATTGTTGCTAAAAATGGAAAGGTGTTAGCCGCTGATTCAGAATTATTTTAACACCCCCCTCAAGTTGGGATATATATTAATCATGTCTCACTTAATGATTATTTTATCAAAATTAATTATGGGTAAAGCCTTCATGAGGATATCTGCAATTTAATAGTTTTTTGGAACATAATTTTGATCTAAGGATATGAACAAAGAAGGGTTTACATAGTAGTTTGAAATTTAAGTATGCTTGAGGGCATCTTATCAATGAAATATGTAACTGTTCGGACAGCTTCTCCCCAAAAATACTTAGGAATAATTGTAGATAATATTGGTAATCTAGCCACCTCTAAAGTGTACATATTTTTCCTTTTAGTAACACCAATTTGTTGAGGGTGATGAGAAAAGAGCTTTTGCTAGATAATTCCTTAATGTCAAATATAATTTTTTGAGAATCAATCTGAAGTACTCTTTGACAATGTCAATTTTTAGGATGTAAATTTTAGATTGAAATTAAATGTGGATCGCATGGTTCAAATATTCAAAAATTTATCCCGCTTAGAATTTTCATTCATGAAGGAAACCCAAATGAGATGAGTATGACTGTAGATGGAGAAAACAAACCATCTAGCTCCATATAAAATTTTAACTCTTAAGTGATCACCATATATAACTGCAGACTAAAGTAAAAAAGTTGGGAATATTGGTAGGTTTGATTGGGATATGAACTAATACAATATTTAACCATATGTTAAATTTCATACTAAAAGTCTTTGAAATGTTTTTTATGCAAGTTAAATAAAATTTGGGAGCCCAAGAAAATATTTCTAAAGTTAACCATTACATTTGTTATTTGCAGTATTTGAAATTTAAAGTGGGGATTTGGTGATATACAACACACTTTTTGAGTCCATTGCTTGAGCAGTTGAGCTTATCGCTTGAGCCCATAAATTGTGTAAGGAATATTCTTTATAAATTAGAGTCTTGAACAAGCCTCCAATCATCCTTCCCGGCTTCAAGTCCTAAAAGTGACGAAGCTGGGATGAAAAATTACAAACATAATTTTTTCTCGAGTAATTTGATGATTGATAGTAAGTTATAATCTAGGTTAGGCCTAAAAGCATAGAATTTTGTGTCAAATCTTTTCAGAAAATAACATAGATATTTAGAGCACTTTTGAATTTTGATAGAAACCCATCAACAGTCCGGATATTATAATTTTGACAACATGAGCAATCAAATTTTATCTCCCATCGTATAATTAGACACTCCCGAGTTTAATATCTAAATGATAATTTTCTTCTTATTTACAATGAGAGTCTAAGAATTTACCTTTTTGACCAGCCAAGCCTATTTTGAAGATGTTCCAGAATAAGCTTCAGCTTCTTTTGGGAGAATAGCTCGTTCTCTTTGGTTTGTTATCTAGTTTGTTGAAACAGGGAGAGAATTGCTATTGTGATTTGTTGTTGGTTCTCTTTTGAATTTTCAAGGAATAAAGTTGCTGATTTATTGACCACTAAATTCTTCATGGTAACTACCATAGTTTTCTAGAAGAATCATTCACATATATTTTGCCCTCTCGTTGGACGAAGAGGGGATTTTCAGTATTTGAGCCGAACTCGATGACTTGGAGGAAAGTTCTATGTTGAAGGATCAATTCGTCTCAAAGAGCATAGGACCTTAATGGCTCTTATACCATAGTGAAAATTAGAATGAGAAGAGATGATGGTATAAAATATAATATTTCATAACTGAATTTTGCTTCCTTGCTATGTGTAAAGAAAACATAAGAAGCTATACATAAATATGTGAATAAATATATTTGGAAACCAATCTTTAAGTTTATAATCCATAATTAACTACACAACATAAATTGAATGTTGTATAGAAAATTATTATCCACAAATTATTGGATTATTGTAGATGGATAGTTATTATCCACAAATTATTGGATTACTATAGATGAAAAGGTCCTAGTCAATAATTCATGATTATTTCAACATGAAATAACTTTAATAGTTAAACTTGATGGTTAAATGATGAAATAGCTCAATAGTTATAAGTAATAAGTGAAATTTATAAATGCTAAATAAGACTAGCAAGCCAATATGGATCCAAGTATTAGCCACCAATAATCCACTCAAAATCAAGGAAAACATGGAAAAAATGACAATGCTAAGGGAAGTGAGCCACCAATAATCCACTCAAAATCAAGGAAAACATAGAAAAAATGACAATGCTAAGGGGAGTGCATGTGAAATTAACAACATAATAAGAGATAATTATATCAAAGAAATGGTGGGAATAACATCTATTGAAGATAATATGGTAGAAATTAGACTTAGTTTTATGTAGGAGAGAATCATATATCCACTAGTTAGGAAGGTAAATAGACTTGGTGTTAAAAGGAATATGAAGAAAAAATGATGGAATTAACATGGCTCGAAATTATGCAAAAAGACATGCATGAAATACATTTAACACTTCATGTAACACTAAATAGGAATTAATGGAGATTCATAAAGCCAAGCTCAATAGTTAGGAAAAGAGTGATAATTAATAAGAAGATTAATATTGATATTCATGTTTAAACCAAGAGTTCTAATCCATCCAGTTAGCGTGACTTTTTTATTTATGAATAACTAATTGAGTAAAGCACACGAACATTATTTTTTCTCCTCCCTTCCCCTCAATTGAGAGCATACACGATGATGGCTGCGTTGGTGAATGCATCATCAAAGTTTCTATCATGAGACCGGCCTATAGCTCACCTATTGCTTCTGGATTTTAAAAAACTTTCACTGCAATCCAAAGCAAATTGTGCAAAGGTTTCTAAACTATAAATTCAAGGGGTTCCATTTTGGATCATTAGCTATTTCTTTTCATGGCATCATTTTGAATTGCCTAAGATTGGTTAGCTTTCAAAGATATGTCAGTAAACAACTAAACATAGAACCTGTAGATTAAGCTAATCATACAAAATATAACTGGACCACAATATACATAAAATCCCGAATGATGCACATCATAAAATAAGATTATAAGTTACATATAACAGAAGAACATTGTGAATAAAGAACTACTTAGCTGAACGAAAAAAATAAATTTTTGGGTTATAGGTTCAAAAATTGAAGTTCCTTTGTCCCCCAAATTACAGCTTCAACAAAGAAACAAAATAATTTTTTTCTGTCTCATATGCACAACACAATTAAAGGACTCAAAAGTTGAAATATATCTCTTTGGAAAAAATATGCATTTCATTTTGTTGCAGAAGCCTCCAAGGCATTTCAATCAAGAAAATCTACATTAAATGGCAATACCTTTTCCATGGAAGATATACGAAATTTTAGGCTACGAATATATTCTTTAGCTTGAGGTGTCATTTCCCCCAAGCCTTCCAAATCAATATCCTCACACAGTGTTACTTCATCTATTTTGTCTGAGCTGGATAGATCCCTTTCAGCAACAAACAGTGTGGGACTTCTATCAAGTAATTTGTCACAATCATTCCCCACCACATTTCCAATATCATTTCCTTCCAAATGCCCATCTTTATCTTGAAAATCTCCAAATATTTCTAGCTTCCTCTCAAGGAATAGGCGGTACTCAGCATTGCGTAAAGTATACCTGAAATACAAAGAGATTCAAAACTTCTCGAGTAAAAAATAACATTATGAGTCCAACAACAACAACAACAAAAATATCAAGCCTTTATCACACTACGTGGGGTCGGCTACATGAATCATTTTTCTCCAATGTGTCCTGATAAGGGTAAAATTCTCATTTAAATCTAAAAAAGAAAGGTAATTAATAGTCCAAAAGAAGAAAAATAACTCCAAAATTTTAAGGCATCATCAACACCCTTACCAGAGCTTTATCCCAACTATTTGGGCGCCTTATGAATCTTCATTCTCCATTCATTCTTATTAAGGGGTCGCATCAGGTGTTAACTTCATTTGCATAAATCATTTTGCAAAAAAATGAAAAACTTAAAATACTAGCATTTTCTGCGGAAACTCTGCAGAAGATAATTATTTTCCAACATGTCAGAGAATCAGCAATGTAACACAGCACAACAACAGACTAATAGTAGCTATGAAAAATAGATGATGCATTCATATGTTGGTTTATTTATATTTTGATGTAATTTGAACATTATTAGTTGTGTTTTATGATTTTTTTTATATACTATCAAATGATGGAAAGCATCCAATGATCATGGTAGGATGTGCTTGGGCATGGAAAGGCTTGGGTTTGCTAGCATTTTGGGTCCTTTTGTTCTTTGGATGCTTGCTGTTTCTCGGTTTGGGCTTTGGCTGCTCTTAGGATGGGCTTTGGCTGCATTGGTTTTGAGTTGTGATCTTGGGATCTACTTGGTGCCAGTTCATTAAAGCTTGAGCTGATGTTTAGCTCATTATTTGGAGAAATAATTGCTCTACTTAGCTCATAAATTTAAAAAAGTATTCTTCTTTATGTGGAGTGGATCTTATTTCTTCCCCTTCTTGTGTCTCATTGGTTTCTTCTTTGTGTTGTTCCCGTGACTTGCTGTTGGGTGTTGGTTCCGATTCCCTGTGTGGGTTTTTCGATTTCTCCCCCTGGCTGCTTTCCCATGGCTTCTCTTACCCGTTTTCTATGTTGGCTCTTCGGGTCCCTCCTTGGTTGTGTTCCTGTGGCTTCTCTTACCGGTTTCCTGTGCTGATTTTTGGGAGTTGTTTTGTGGTATCTATTGCCCTTCTTCTTCCCCTTACCTGATTGGTTTGGTTGGAGGTAGATGTTGGCTGTTTGGTTCCCCTTTTCTTATATATATATATATATATATATGGGAAGTTTTTGTCATTGAGAGGTTGTTGATTAACTTGAGATAAGTTACTAAAAACCTAAGGGTTCCTTCTCTTGGAAAAGCTTGAGAGCTTGTTCCATATCTTCCTCCTCTCTATTTCGTCTTGGTTTCTAATCTCTTATTCCCTACGCAAGTTCCACTCCACTTGTATCCTTCTTCTTGAGCTATTGGGTGATGCTTGTTGGCTGATTTGGGAGACATTTGCCTGAGGAGTTTGGTTGGACGTTGGACCATTTTGCTGTGGTGGACCCTCGGTTTGCAAGCCTTTGCATTTTATCATATATTTCCTACTTCTCGTTGCATGTGAGGAAATCGCTTGCCGATTGTTCTGAGGATAGTATTTTTATGATATAATTTTGTTTCGTTTGTTTCAACTTTTCGTTTGCTTTGGTGTTTGTTTGGATGTTTGCTTACTAGATTGAATGGAGTTTGGTTTTCATTTGTCCTAGTGTTCTCCTATTTATCTTTTCTTTCTAGTTTGCTCGCATCAATAGAGGTGTCAATTTCAGGTTACGGGTCGGGTTCGTGTTGAAACCCGACGCATTTTTGCATACGGGTCAGTTTTTCGGATCCGAACTCGACCCGCTTCGGGTTCGGGTCAACCCGACCCAACCCGCTTCGGCAGCCGCTAGCGGGCAGCGGCGTTCGACAGCTGGGGCAGGCGAAGCGATGCGACGCAATGGTGCGGCAGGCGAGGCGATGCCACGCGATGGCGCGGCGGCTCGATGCACGCAGGCAGGCGGGCAAGCAGGGTAAGCAAGGGCAGGTGGGCAAGCAGGGCAGGCAATGCAGGCAGGGGTTTTTCCGGGTCATTCCTGGGTTTTCGGGTCAACCCGAACCCGACCCGCTTCAGGTTCGGGTCAACCTAAACCCAAAATTTTCGGGTCTGGTTCAATATTGACACCCCTAATGAAAAACTATGATTATCCTATCAAATAAGAAACTAAAACCAGGAAAGAGGAATTCATCATCATAAATAAGAAAATTATAGATGGGTTCCTCATTTGAGAAGCGCTGACAGATATGCATTGTTTTAACCCACCAACCTTGATCCCTCATAAACAAAAAGCAAAAGACTAATGCAGTGATACCTCGTGGAGGTACAGTTTCCCCAAGTAGATAACTTATCTTGAAAAGAAGCAATGATGGTATCAACAATAACATCGGCTAACTTTGAGCAAGCAATCGTGGTGAGATAAGGGATACGTGTTATTCAGAATGATTGGGGTTTATGGAACTAAACTAAAACTTTCAATCAGTTTTTCTTATCATCGCATCTGCTTTGAGCCTCAGGTAAATATTTTATTCACATGCTTATACAAGAAAACATCTAACTCGGCTCTTTCATAAGATTATACTAACTAGTTAATTTTGTCTTTTACATATGTCTATTTGACGGTTTGAACTCTGAAATTGGCATTAAGGTCCCTTTTTTCAAGGATTTCTTAAGCAATCATTAACCGTTATCTTTCACCCTTGTTAAATCAATCAGCAATGTTGTTTACTTTTCCTAAAGTCGCTCAGTCTTTCTGATGAGGACATCCAACCATGGAGGGCCTACCAGAGGCGTGGCCGTCGATCTATGACCACGATTGCACCACTGCATTTTTTATTATCATTGTATTAGTTTATTTTGTATTATGAGTTATTATTGTTTTTTCATTTATACCCTCACTTGAGGGCCTAGGTATGTGTAAGCCCTAAGGACATGATGGTCTTTTATTTTTCCCTCATTGTATGTGGCTATTTAAAGCCACACTCTTCATAATTTGAGACGAATGATATTATGTAACTTTTCCTGCATTGTGACTTGGAGAGCTTTGAGATAGAGCTTTGGTGGAAAGCCTAGGTGAGGGAGACGGATCACCCACCAGCCACAGGAAGCATCCGGGCTCATGGTTATTTTCTTTTATCTAAACTCCCCTCTCCTTTCCTCCATTGCCGCCGGCCAAGAGCTCACCTCCCTCCTCCATTAACCGCCGGCCATTCCACCATTCTCCACCTCTCGGCCAAAAACCCCACCACCTCCACAATCCTAGCCGACCACCCTTCCTCCACCCCAAACCGCAGGCTCCTTGAGTCCTCCCCTCCACCTAGCCGTCACTCCCAAACCCTAACCCTAGCCGCTAGTTTCATCTCCCCAAATCCCTTGCCTCCCAAAATTAAAATTCCTAGTTAATACTTTCAAATTAATAAACATCTTAAATAAGAAAATTTTTCGAAATTCAAATTCAAAATTATTTGACTTTGAACTCTTTCCTAAAATAAGTTGACTTATTTTTAGAGACCTCCCCAATCTCCTCCATCTAAAATTAATTAGAGATTTTCCTCTAATCCCCTTTCCTTAATTAATTTTTTATGTTTGGAAAGAAATTCAAATCCCCAATCAATTCCGCCCTTGCATGGCCGACCCCTCCCTCTCTCACCAATTCTAATAACCCACATTAATGATCTCCCCATTAATTCCCTAATCAAATCCAATCAAGGGCTGCCGCCCCCTATCCCTCTCTCACCCTTCCTCAATTGCTTCCTATGTCCATTAATGCTCCACAAATCAATCAATCAATGCCCAATTACTTTCCTCCTTTAAGGCTGAAATTAATTTCAGATTTCTAAATTTGTTTCCTTCCCCTATTAAAATTCAAATTTCCCTGGAATTAAAATTCTACTTCCATCCTCCCTATGGCCAGCTACTACCACATCCCCTCCCACTTAAACTAGTCAACCAAACCCTGAATTTTTCCCTTGCTAAAGTGCTGTCCAGAATTTCGAGGTCTTTGAAACTGTTGTCCAGAATTTTTCCTGGGCGATATCTGCTGTCCAGAAGGTCCAAGCTGCTCTTCCGAAGTTTCAGCAAACAACTATTGTTGTCCCGCTATCCGGAAAGTACCTGAATGCTGTCCAGAAGCTCCGATATTTTGCTATTAACCATTCCTACATCTTGACGAAGGTAAACTTTCTTTCAAGTCTCATATCTTCTAAGTTATCTTTATTTGTGGCTTTGATTGACTCCTAAAGATCTTATTAACTCTCTCCGCTAAGCCTAGTAATTTAGGAGTCAGTGAGGGATTCCTCATAGCAAATAATCTCATTGTTAACGTAGGAATTTCTTGTTGAAAATCTTTCATGAATGCTACATTTGAATAATTGATTATTTTGTGATCATAACTTTTAGTTGTGTAACTTGGCCTAAGCTCGTTTCACCCCTCTCTCATTTTCTTTCGTTGTTTAAATCGCTACAAGCTAATATTTAATATTGCACTCGTCTAAAAGCGTGCAACTTCTAATTTAACATTGCCTAAGCATTTAAGATCTGCATCACTTTCACTTCTCTATAGCTTAATCCCAACTCACCCATCTAACCATCACCACTATGATATCAGGTTGATGGGAACTTGAGCAAACTTCATGCAAATTAAAGTTATTTGCATTAGCCAATAAAATCTACAAATGAGGCCGTGAAGTTGCTAATTATGATGAGTATCATTGACTTGAATTGGGTGGCTTCAACAATAGGGGTGAATCTACACATCAATAAACATGCAACCCATGTAAGTTGTTGCAGGTCAAACTCAAGGCTAAGCCAATCCAATGGAAATAGAGGATATTTTTTGTCAAAAATAAAATTGAAAATTTGAAATTCAAACAAAAATAATTTAATTAAAAATCTGATGTCAAGAATGGAGGTGGACCTCTATAAAGTTCTGCAATATAACTCATGACTAAATTTTGCAATGCCTAATGGAAATCTTCATGCTTATTCCCAATTTCCCATTGAAGGCATCACATAAAGCAGTGATTTGCACACAAATTATTTGCTCGTTTTATTGGTATAATTTATTTATCTAATCTTGAACATGTTTAAGAAGTTAAAGAATCAGCAATTAAATATATCAACCAATACAAATCATTTTAGAATCACGTAAATCAACCAATGCATATTTAATTGCCTTGTAAGCCTATCGATATGCCAAAAGCAGGGAAATGTTAAAAAACAAGTAATTGGCTAGCATACCCAGTCATCATTGAAGAAACTAATAACTTAAATAGGCGCTCCCAAAGCGCTTCAACCATGACATTAAACCGATCAGATGGAAGTATCCCAAGCATGCCAGATATTGTCCTCTTCATTGCATCAACTGTAACAGCTGGAACATCTTTTTGGATAAGATTCAAATCCAGAGGCTCAATCTCCTGAATCAAATCTGAGAGCAAGGATTTCTGAAAGGAAAAAAAAAAAAAACATGAATTCATTGACCATTCAAAAATGTTTGTCAAGCAGAGCCAATATATACTGAAGACACATATTCCATCATTATAATAAATGTAAACTTTCGTAACAAACTCTGCATGTCTTGCAAAAGCTTCTTTTATTAATTGAATAAGAAAGTTAATTAGTTTCACTTCATATTCAAAGATTCAACACAAAGTCAAAGAATCAGCATTTGTGCAAATCATTTTAAAACAGCAGTGCCATGCTATGGCGACGCTAGGATTATCTCAAAGTTTAGATATCCTAGACTTCTCAAAAAAAAAAAAAAAAAAGTAAAGATGTTTCAGAATTTCGTCAACCAGCTCAACTTTATCATATAATATAACGAATTATGTGTGTGAAACATGACTTGGTGGAAATAGTACTTCAAAAGTTGTTCCCTACTATTTCTGAAGCCTATAACAGCATGATATAGCGAGCAACTTAAAACCCTTGTATTTAAATTAAAGCATGTAATTCCTCCATTGCCAATAATGAGTACTCCATATCTTCCCACTTTCCTCGAACTCTACATCACCCATTCACATTAACTACACATTCCCAATAAATTCATTCCAAATGATGAGGAAACTTCTACTGCTTCGCAGCGATGTTTGCTCGTTAGGCAAAGCCTGAACTTTTGCATAGAATTGTCTCCCTAACCATATAAAAGGTAAATCATTGGTGGAACCATTGAGGTAGAGTCAGTAATGAGAACCGTTTGGTAAGGGCATGTAGTTGTTATTTGTTAATTATTTTGATCACATCAAATTATCAGCCATGACCTAATTATTTGGAGTCAGCTTTATGAAGTTCATTTTTCATTTGTTTATGTTGACTATTATTTTAGGCGTTAAAATTTTTTCTTTGCAAATCACTTTGAGCAACTTAAATCTAATTAATCATATATCTATCTTTCTTCCTCATACTCCTCCAACACTAATCTCTCTCTCTCTCTCTCTCACACACACAAACACAAACTTATATATATGAAGTACAGAAGAGAGAAAATAAAGAAATGAATGGGTCGTAGGAAGGCTTGATTTATCATGAAAAGCATGTCAAAACACATCCATGGAATCCATCTAAACAACTCCCTTCCTCCTCCCTCTAACATTTTTTAGATATAGAAATTTAAAGAGGGAAAGCATCTCATCGCCAAAGATTGCAAAATTTATAAAGGAGGGAGAAAGCATCTCATTGGAAGAGAATCTCCAAACCAAACCAAAAAATAGTGACACTCAAGGTGTAGTGGAAGAAATAAGTCACTTAAAATAACTTTTAAAAGGGTGACATTGAATTTAAAAATATCATTATTATATCCTCTTTAAATAATTAAAATCTTAAAAATTTACAACTTTAGCTTTGCTTAATATCCACTTTAAGAGACTTCTAGTGCTGATTAAACTAAAAATGCAGGCACTTCGAATAACATAGCCTAGTATGAATCATTATAGGGTGTAGACGGAAAAGAAGCTTCCTTTTTTCCATCAGGAATAATGGATTTTTATTCAGATTAATTAGCACTAGCCCTGTCAGACATTTAGAGAAAAAGAAATTTTGATCTCCATTGGATTGCATGTCTAATTCAAACATATATGTGCCTATATATAGGAAAAAGAAGGGAAAATAAAGAAGTATAAAAATCACAGCAATAAATGATAACGTCTTTGCTATATATGATTTTGCATATGTCATAATATGTTTATAGTAATACTCACCCACAAACTAAATGAGGCATGTTGCGAGTGTCATAAAAAGAGTGTCTAATAATTGCAAATTCAACAAAAGAGAGTCCAATGCAAATAAAATACATGGATTAAATAGTATGACCTCGAAATTTACAATAGAGACAACACAAATAATATCCTAAAACAAAGAATGAACATATCCTCAAACAGACGATGAATAGCACTATGCCAATCTTGGGAGATGCTACAAAAGGAAATTATCAAGGATGCTAACAAAAGGCATTGATGAGCATTGTTGATGGAGGCATCAGATGCATAAAAAAAGAGCATGATTGAGGCATTGGCCTAGGTAGCAACAAAAAGCATTGATGTTGGAGAACAAATGTAGATCACATAGAACTATAAACCTACAAAAAATAATCTAGAGCAAGCGCCTAGGTGGTCGATATAAAAGATTAGCGATAGGCAAAGTCCAACAAGATGAAAGACTATAGGTGTGCATTTGATAGATTTGGATGATTTGGTTTACAAATTAGCTAAACTAATTATTTTTAGTAGTAAAAAAATATTTTTCATGCCAAACTAAACTAAATTGAACTTTAATTTTCTCAATTAGTTTCAATTTTTTATAAACTAAAATGAAATTAAATTTAACAATAAACCTAATTATCTTTAGCTAAAATAAATGTACAGTAAAAAGAATACTAAGTAATCTTTATTGAAATTTACAGTTTTGGCATGTGAAGTAACTAGTATTCATGTTGATCTTTTTGTCACTTGTTTACTTACTAATTATAAAGTAAAACAATTTTCTAGGATTAAATGGGGGCATTTAAAGAATATTAACAAAAATATTTTTGGAAATAAGATTTTAGATCTTAAGATTTTGTCTGTGCATGAGGATGCTAATATTATGTGGGAAAAAATGGCTACTGATATTAAGAATATTGCAAAAGATGTCCTTGGAGTATCAAAGGGAAAAGCTCCCAATAGTAAAAATAGTTGGTGGTGGAATCCTAATGTGCAAGAAAATATTAAAAATAAGAAGCTTTGTTATAAAAATTGGTTTAATTTTAAAAATTCTGATAATTGGGAAATATATAAAGTGGCTCGTAAGGATGCTAAGAAAGCAATATGCGATGCAAAGGCATTAGCTTTTAGTGATTTATATAATAGATTAGATACTAAAGAGGGGAGAAAGATATATGTATAAGTTAGCCAAACAAAGAGATAGGAGTAGTAAGGATTTAGTTCAAGTGAAGTGTATTAAAGATGAAGATCAAAAAATACTTTTCTTAGAAGATGATATTCAACAAAGATGGATGAGATATTTTGCTAAACTTTTTAATGAAGATTGTGAAAATAAGATTGACTATAGTGACCTTAGCACCCTAGATGAAAATAAATATTTATGTTTTTATCGGCGTATTAGTAAAACTGAAGTTAGAGAGGCTTTAAAGAAAATAAAGGGTGGAAAAGCTGTTGGACCTGATGATATTCCAATAGAGGTGTGGAAATGCTTAGGAGATGAAGGAATTTCATGGCTTACTAAACTTTTTAATACTATTTTGAAGACTAAGAAGATGCCAGATGAGTGGAGAATGAGTGTGTTAATTCATATTTTTAAGAATAAAGGTGATGTGCAAGATTGTGCGAATTATAGAGGTATTAAGTTAATGTGTCATACTTTAAAACTATGGGAGCGAGTTTTGGAGCATAGGTTGCGGCGTGATACTAATGTTTCTCAAAATCAATTTGGATTCATGCCGGGTAGGGTCGACTATGGAAGCCATACATTTATTAAGAGGTTTGATGGAGAAATATAGAGAAAATAAGGAGGATCTACAAATGATATTTATTGATTTAGAAAAAGCATATGATAAAGTTCCAAGAGAAGTGCTATGGAGAGTTCTTGAAAAGAAAGGAGTCAATAATGCTTATATTCAAATCATTAAAGATATGTATGCAGGAGCTATTACTTGTGTTCAAACACAAGGTGGATTGACCAAGTATTTTCCTATTTCGGTTGGGTTACATCAAGGATCAGCCTTAAGCCCATATCTTTTTACTTTAGTCAAGAATGTTCTCACTAGACATTTGCAAGAGGATGTACCTTGGTGTATGCTTTTTGCTGATGATATTCTTCTTGTTGATAAGACTAGAGAGGGAGTTGAAGGTAAACTTGAATTATGTAGGTCAACCTTAGAGTCTAAAGGTTTTCGCTTGAGTAGATCTAAAACGGAATATATGGAGTGTAATTTTAGTAGTAATAGACCTAGTGAGGGGATTGTGACTTTGGGCGATCAAGTCATTAATAAGAGTACACGTTTTAGATATCTTGGATCTATTGTTCAGAGTGATGGTGAAATAGATGGGGATATTATCAGCAGAATTCAAGTTGGATGGTTGAAGTGGAGGAATGCATCGGGCTTGTTATGTGATAGAAATGTACCCCTCAAACTTAAGGGAAAATTCTATAAGATGGTAGTGAAGCCTGCAATGTTTTATGGTGCCGAATGTTGGCCTTTAAAAGAGAAGCATAATACTAAGTTAAGTGTGGCAGAGATGAGGATGCTCAGGTGGATGAGTGGCTTTACCCTTAGAGATAGGATACGAAATGAGCATATACGTGAAAAGGTTGGAGTAGCTCCAGTAGAAGATAAGATTAGAGAAAGTCGCCTTAGATGGTTTGGTCACATAAAACGGCGGCCTTGCGATGACCCGGTTAGGAGAGTAGAGGTATTAGATTTGACTTATGTTAAGAAAGGTAAGGTAGACCTAAAAAGACTTGGTTAGAAAATATTAGGAATGACCTTTCTTTATCAGATTTAAACGAGAATTTGACTTTTAATAGGACACAATGGAGAAAAAGGATTCATGTAGCCGACCCCACGTAGTGGGATAAAGGCTTGATGTTGTTGTTGTTGTTGTTGTTGTTGTTGTTTACTTACTAATTATGAGCTTTACTGATCTAATATTTGAAGAAATTAATATAATTCAGTTTTTATTTGATCGGCTTTACAAAAGCAAAAATAGAAAAAAATAACCTAAAAATAATAAAAATCAAAATTACAACCAATAATCGACCTAATATTTAATAACCAAACCAACTAAAATTGGATTGGCTTTATATTTCAATTTTATCAAAAAAATAAAATAAAATGCATACCCCTATAAGAGATATGATGATGGCCTGACGGGAATAGAAGCAACATACGCACAACCGGCACAAAATCAATAAGTTAGAGATGTCATTGTCAATCCTAGTAGATAGAGGTGGCAAATGTGATTGGACCGACAATGAATACAACAAAGAGTTATTGGTTAAGACATTGGCCAAGTCAACTATACATATGGGGGGCTAATGGGGTACAGAGGTCGATGGCGAGGTTTCGTTATTGCTAAAAAAGATCGACAAATTTTGACAATATTGTGCTCTTAAAACCATTTGAAATGGAAGGCGCAAAACCAACTGTGGAATAAACAAAGGAGATGACCATGCAAAACTCAGGTTGATCTAATGGGTGTTGTTTGTTGGAGAAGTGAATACAGGTAGCAACAGAGATGGCGAGATAGTATGAGAAGAAGAGTTCTTCATTGCAAAGGCCAACAGCGGAATCACAAGTCTAGAAACATGTTTCAAAGGCCATTGATATAAATAATTAAATAGATAAGGCACGGGTTGGCATTCCTTTGTTGGGAAAGATAGTTGAGTCAAACTCGGCTTCAACAAGGGGGCCAAATCTATCAAAAGATTTAAATCGGTGAAATTGGTGGAAGGCCATGTTTGCAAGTGCTGCAGTGGATTTGAGATGCAAAGGATAGATATCAACCATGAATATCAATCATGAGAACGTCGGTGACCGAAGGGATGGCATAATAGAGGTGGCAATTGAATATGAGATTTGGAGGCATTCCACCGCATGAATCCAGGAGTTACAGCTCTTACACATGTTTCGTGATCGCTAAAAATCGACAAACTTTAATAATATTGTGCTCTTGAAATTGTTTGAAAAAGAAGGCACAAAACCAACTGTGGAATAAACAAAGGAGATCACCGTGCAAAACTCATGTTAATCCGATGGGTGTTGTCCATTGGAGAATTGAATATAGGTGGCAAAAAAGATGGCGAGATACTGAGATAGTATGAGAAGAAGAGTTCTTCATTGCAAAGGCCAACCGTAAAAATACAAGCCTAGAAACAAGTTTCAAAGGCCATTAATGTAAATAGAGAAGGCACAAGCTAGCATTTCTTTGATGGGAAAGATGGTTGAGTCAAACTTTGTTTCAACGAGGAGACCAAAACTATCGAAATGTTTAAGTTGGTGACATTGGTGGAAGGCCATGTTCGAAGGGGTTTAGCAGTGGATTTGAGATGCAAAGGATAGAGATTAAGAATTAATATCAATCATGAAAACGTAGGTAATTGAAGGGATGGCATTATCAATAATAGAGGTGGCAATTGAAGATGAGATTTGGAGGCACTCCACCGCATGAATTTAGGAATTATGACTCTTGCACATGTTTAGGCAAAAGGCTCAGTGCTAGTAAGGGGCATATAAAAGATGAGGTTATGGTGATTGAATGCAAGTGAGTCCAAAAGCGTCAACACAAGTGTGTTGCTTGGCACAATAATGGGCATGGGCATAAATAAGGACGATAGCAACAACTTCCTAAAGAAGCCAACAACTATGTAAAGAATGGCATCAAGGTATTTCTCAGGTGGGCAATAAGTACTAAGAAAAATAGATATCGATGATGGTCTGATTCTAATTCCAATGGTGATTGAGAATTCTAAGGTGGCCAATGAGAACAACTTTGGGTTAGCATCAGCATATGACAGTTTGAGTTGGAAATAATGTAGAGTACAAAACAAGTAGACGGGGTTTTTTAACGTCTGGGAAAGGGATCATACAAATGTAGATGGGCATTGTGAACAAGAGATGGCAAGAATTATCCAAATGTGCATCTTAGAATATGATTTGATGGGTACAGGGCATAAGGCCAATTAAGGTTTAATGGAGCAATATAAAGTTATTAGAATTCTAAGCAACAACATAAAACCTATTAAGAGTAAGCATGTTGTGCAATGATGGAGATGGTTGAACTACAATTATGGAGATTGTTCAACCACTTGTTGGGTCTAGGCCGCGGAAGTAAGACAATATGGTGGAAAAGCGAACGATCATGTTTAAAGGCACAATGACATATTAGCATGAGGATATAAATGGGATGTCAGCATTGGCGTTGGGGGTTATAGAGGTAGGTTGGGGGTTATAGAGGTAGGCCGAGATGTTGGATTTGAGGAAAGTGTTGATGGGTGGTAAAAGATGCGCATCATTTGTGACAAATAGGTGTCAACTTGTCTTAGTGGAAAAGGGTGAAATGCACAACCATAGTTTTTTATGTTAGTGGGAAGTCATAGGCATGGGATCGCATGCAAGGGTATGATCATGTTGTGTGATGATGGAGATGGTTAAATTGCATGTTGGGTCTGGCGAAGGTGGTGAGGCAATGGTGGAACTTTCGTGTGATCATGTACAAGGGCACAATCATAGGTAAGCAGGGGATACGAGTGGGATGCCAACATATGCGTTGAAAGTTATAGATATAAGCAAACATGTTGGATCTAAGGCGGGCATTGATGGATGGCAAGGGATGCATGGGCATCGTTGGAAAAGGGTGTTTTGTGCAGTCATGGTCAGTGACATTGGTGGGAGGTTGTAGGCACCACCGCACCATGTGCTATGATGTTGTTAGGAAATACTTGAAGATCTCAAGTAAACCCTAACAAGAGAAGCAAAAACAGCGAGAATGATCCACAAATCTAATGAAAAGAATGGAAAAACAACAGTTTTTATTGCAATAATCAAACTAACGGAAGAAAATAGCGACATACAATTGATCCTCAATTCTAGAGGATGATCGATCTCTCCCAATCCCTAGACACCGCTAGAGCCCAATTCACCAAACTCCAAGAACAAAATCAGCCACAATAATTTGCATAATCTTAACAATAATCCTCTCTTCCTATTTAAAGCAAACTATTAAACAACAAATACTCAAACATCCCTCCCCTAATTCCCTCCTATTTCCTTAATTATTTCCCTCCCAAATCAGCCCTCAAATCATCCCATAAATCTGTCCTAGGAAATATTTCCTAATTAATCCCCCCCAAATCAGCCCCTAAATATGTCCTCTTCAATTAGAAAAAAATTCATGATTAATCCCCTCTAAATCAGCCCCCATATATGCTCCCTTGAATAGGGAAACATTTCCTAATTAACATCCTTTTGATGAAGAACCTTCCTAAACAACCCCCTCTTGATTAAGAAATTTCCTAATTCCCTCCCAATCAAATTTAGATGGTCTATCAGATGTATGGCACGATCAAGGCTAGGATAGATGTATAATACATAGGATAAGTAGGAGATATAGATAGATCCTAGCTATTGCACCAACATGGCAACAAATAGCATAGAGGAATCAAACATTGTTTGTATTATCTTTATAACCCAAAGTCAATAGAGGTCGAGCAACAGGAGATGATAGATAATGTCATCACTCAAATGGCGATGTGACTCATAAAGGATGCAATGGTGGGGAAATGCATTGGATTGTCAAAAAACAATAACGAACCAAATGATTCCTCAAAATGGTGCTAGTGGCAACGGTTTAGACAAGGGCAATTGTCAACCCATTATGGCCTGAAGAATACTTTATGTATGCCGGATTGAAGACCAATGTTGAAAGAGGCAACGAGATTTATTGGGTAGCGATGTCTTAGTAACATAGCCTAGGGGTGAGACGGCTTATCATGGTTCTTATTGTCAACATTGGAGGAGATCAGGAGGTTAAAAATTCAGGATATGGGGATGCAACACCAATGTAATTGGGCAAAGAGTGGTGAGGTAAGGAGAAATTGTTGACGACAAACTCACTAACTTAAAATGCTCGTGAACAATAAGTTAGGAAGTAATAAAAAAATTTTGTTATCATATTTGAAAGAAATATAAAATGATAAATCGATCTTTATTGAATTTCATGTTAAGAACAAGCATAAATACGCCTATATAGCGGCATAAAAAGATTACAAGAAAATAATACAAAATATCATTAAGAAAAAAGAAAATCCACAAACATAAATGGCAGAGATCCTTACCATCTATGATTTTGCAAATGTCATAACATATTTGGTGATAAGTCCATTGACCAAAATGCATGAATGATGAAATTATAGCACATTATGTAAATCATCACTTTTTCAATGATTTATTAACTCCCATATTTGTTTGATAACAAGAGCACCATTTTAGATATAACTACAAGAGATTAATGGTTGCATAAAGCAATGATACTTCCACAAGCATGACCGTGTTTGATAGTTTATAAACAATTTCTAGAATAATGCATATAAAATTAGTCAAATGCGTTGTATGTCAACATATATGAACCTTTTTTCATGCAACACATTCACAACCGTGTACGATATACTACATAATTTCACATAAATGACTATTTGCATCTTTGAAACTACATAGGCACATAGGTTAAGTATAATAATGGATGAACATGTCTTTATTGTGTTTGCATGCATACAATAAGTAGATGAATGGTGTCTTAGTGCATATATAACTATATGAATGCTATGTGCAACAACACATACAATAATTTCTTAGCATGATTCCTCTCGCTTGAGAGGATGCTTCCAGGAAGAGATAAGGCATGTTTCTGCAATGACTTGATGTTGGCAAACTTCCACAAAAAGTTTTGACAAGTAATTTTTGGAGAACAATCTTAACAATAATCAAATGCCTCGGCAGTGTAACTCAAGCAGTCAATGAGCAAACATAGAAATAACAAAAAACATAAACTATCTCTCAGTTTCAGGCTTCCCCTCTTTAACTGTCAAAAACAACAAAACAGTAAAGCGTGCCCGTTTTCTTCAAATAGCTAGCACAAGCACAAATCCAGCAAACCGCATTCTCCTCCCTCAAACATAATCTTCAAACTGCCACCGTATTCACCGTGTACTTGCTAATAAGATCACATAAGACCTCCCAACTAAACAGGCCAAAAGTATAAGAACAACCCCTTTTCAACTACTCCAGAAATCTCGGATAATTCGATCATTCGATATCTACACATTCGCTAATAAGCAAAGATTGTATAATCTAAAACTTTCAGGCCAATTTTCACACAAGAATGCAGCATGCAACAGTAAAACCTACAAACGCAACCAAAAACCTGAAATAATTCACAATTTCAAATGAATTACGGGAAATAAGAGCAGTAATAACCTTGGATGATCGCGGCTTCGACCAGCCTTTGGCATCAAGCTCGTCAAAGGAGGCCGCCGAGGCGGCTACGAGGATGGGCAGCCGAGAGTTCCTCAAGGGTGCGAATCGCGAAGGCGAGAGGGTAAGCCGAGGACAGAAGAGGACCGCTGGTGGGGGAAGCGGTGGAATCGGCCGGAGCAGAGCCCGCGGGAGGCAAGAGGCGACGGTCGGCATGCCCCTCTCACCCCCGCCTCTCTAGCTCGGTGCTATACTTAAATCGGATAGAAGGAAAAAAACAAAATTTATACATTTTTTTTATATTAAGACTTCGTTTTTTTTTTTTTTTTTTTTTTTTTTTTTTTTTTTTTTTTTTTTTTTTAAAAAATACAGTTTTAAAAAATATTAGTTCATAAAATGTAGTTTTCTAACGGAGAAGCACATATAAAAAGCTTTCTCAAAACTGCAGAAAAATGAAAAAAAAAATGAGTTATTGAGAACGTGATTTGACGAACCAAACAACACAAAAAAAAAATCCTCTGTTTTCGAAAACGGAGAAGGCAAAAAAACGCTCAAACAAACAAAGCCTAAGTGAAGGTGAGGCTCTCTGATTTTTGTTATTTAAAATTATTTAATTTTTAATTAATATTTTATTTAAATTCTTCAATGGTTTCTTTCTTTTTTTAAATAAAAAAAAATTAAGCCTAACAAATATAAATAAGCATAATTTTAAATTCTACTACTAATTGTTTATAAATTGTGATGTTTAAGGTCAAAATTTTCAAATGGAGCAGATTTGCTAAAACTTTTAGGATTAGGAGCATTTAAAAAATATAATTTAAAAAGGAGCATAAATGCAAAGCAGGATAGCGTTTTGTATGGAAAACACGACCGGGCTCTGCATTTTCCATGAAAACGCAAAGTTGCTTTGCATTTTCTATGAAAATGCGATAGCAAGTGGCGTTTTCTTCATGCAAAACAACTCTAGTGGTATTTTAATATTATTTGAACTTAAATACTTTAGTAAAGTATTTTAATGTTATTTAAAAGTTTATAATTTGATAAAGTATAATAAATATATAACAATTAAAGTATATAAAATTTAAATATTATAATTATGATTAATTAATTAATTTTAAATTATATTTATATTTAACTTAGTGAAAATTAATTAAATATTTAAAAATTAAATTTCAATTAAAATAAAAATTTAATTAAAATATAAAATATAAAAAGATGCAAGCTTTAATGTGTCTTGGGCTTTTAAAAGATTTTGTTTATTATTAGTTTTAAAACTTTCTCTAATGCTCTCTTCTATCCATAAAAAGCAAGCTTTTTTTTTCCATTACTCTTCTTCTCCCTAAACTAGATGGGAAACATTTGGGTTAAATATATTTTTTAGGGGGGTCAACAGTCCCTCATATAAACTTTTTTTTTTTTATGCCCACCCTGAGTTGTACTGGGATCTGACCTTGGTTGGATATGATTGAATTAGGATTTATTCGGATTTGACTCTTCTAGAAATCAAATTCAAAATATTTGTTGAGTTCAACTCACTTAGGATTTGTTTCGGGCAGTCGTAACTTTTTATTAAGATGATTATAAAATTGTTGATTTGAAAATATTCTCATAACAAAAAAAAAATTCTCAAAGCAGTGAAGTAGTGGCCAAATAAAAGTTCTAGTCGCAATTTGAAAAATAAAACAATATGAAAGCTGTCCCAAATGAAATCTTAATGAGTAAGTATTATAATAGTTGATAAATTAATGCACTCATTACAATTAAAATGATCACCAATAACCCAAAATATAGTGTAATAATTGCAGAAATTAAATAAGAAAATTCATACAATCTAATTTATATAATACTTGATTTTATTCTTCTATAAACAAAAATTAACTTTTAAAAAAATATGTTAAACAAAATTAATTAGTTGTTAATGGTACATTTCAAATATTTCTTTTTAAATAAAATTTCTTTTATGTCTTGCCTCCTTGAAATTCTTTTATTATTGTCATCGTTTGTTCACTTAAATATTTATTTTAATTGAAATTTAATTTTTAAATATTTAATTAAATTTCATTAAGTTAAATATAAATATAATTTAAAATTAATTTTTTAATCATAATTATAATATTTAAATTTTATATACTTTTAATTGTTTATATATTTAATATACTTTATCAAATTATAAACTTTTAAAAAAATATTAAAATACTTTACTAAAGTATTAAAGTTCAAATAATATTAAAATGTCACCTGCTATCACATTTTCATAGAAAATGCAAAGCAGCTTTGCGTTTTCATGGAAAATGCAGAGCCCCATCGCGTTTTCCATACAAAACGCTTTCCAGCTTTGCGTTTATGTTCCTTTTTAAATTATATTTTTTAAATGCTCCTAATCCTAAAACTTTTAACAAATATGCTCCATTTTAAAAATTTTGCCATGTTTAAGCCATCATATGTCAAGCTAGTTGTTGATAAATTTGAGCAAATAATTGTCACTGAGTGTAATAACCCTGAAGAAAAAGTTGTTGGTGCTAATAAATGATGGTCTTCATGCCGCCTCTCACCCTGAAAAAACTATTTTGTGCGGCATCCAGACGGGAAGAACCATATGAACTGTAAGTTTACTTATTTTGTATACACAATGTGTATAGTGATTTAATGTATATTATGTATACATGTATAAACAGTGTGTACACTCACATATCTGAATGATTATTTGTCTGAATGTCGCACATAATAATTTCTCCTCACCTTGGTTATCTCTCCTTTAATGCTACTTAGATATAATATATATATATATATATATATATATATCATTATTATTTATATATTTTATTAATAATATTTATATATTTGTTATAATTAGTGAAGGTGATACTTTTAATATTTTTATATTTAAATTTTCAAGTAATCATAATTTTTTTATTCTTCAATGAATTTTTCTCCTTTTTGCATAACGTTAAACACTATCGTTGACAGGTCCCAAGTTCTGGATAAGAAAAGTGGAGGGTTGTGTTAGATGGCAACAACCAGCATAAAATTGGTCGAATAATCATGACATGAATCCTTTAAAAATTTGTGTTAATATTAGGGCGTCCCTTGAAAGTGACGTGCTGTATGGCCTAAATACATCGATAAGTGTGCAATGGCCGCTACACCGGATTATTATGATCTTAAGATTTTGAAATAAAAAATATGTAAAATAATTTTCTAGGATTAGATTGGACTATTTAAAAAATATTAACAAAAGTATTTTTTTAGAGTAAAATTTTAGATCTTAAGATTTTGTCTGTGCATAAGGATGCTAATATTATGTGAGAAAAGTGACTATTGATATTAAGACTATTATAAAAGATGTGCTTGGAGTTTCGAAGGTAAAAACTCCTAATAATAAAAATAGTTGGTGGTAGAATTCAAATGTACAATAAAATATTAAAAATAAGAAGATTTGTTATAAAAATTAATTTAAATATAAAAATTTTGATAATTGAGAAAGCTATAAAGAGGCTTGTAAGAAATCTAAAAAAGCTATTTGCGATGCAAATAACTTAACTTTTAATGATTTATATAATAGATTAGATACTAAGGATGAAGAAAGATATATGTATAAGTTAGTCAAACTAAGAGATATGAGTAGTAAGGATTTAGTTCAAATTAAGTGTATTAAGGATGGAGATTAAAAAATACATTTCATAGAAGATGATATTACAAAAAAGATGGATGATATATTTTGCTAAACATTTTAATGAAGAATGTGAAAATACGATTGACTTTAGTACCCTAAATAAAAATAAAGATTTTTATTTTTATCGGTGTATTAGTAAAACCGAAGTTAAAGAGGCTTTGAAGAAAATGAAGTATGAAAAAGCTGTTGGACCTAATGATATTCCAATAGAGATTTAGAAATGCTTAGGAGATGAAGGAATTTATTGACTTACTAAACTTTTTAATATTGTTTTGAAGACTAAAAATATATCATATCAGTAAAAAATAAGTGTGTTAATTCTTATTTTTAAGAATAAAAGTGATGCACATGAGTGTGTGAATTATAGAGGAATTAAGTCAATGTGTCATACTTTAAAACTATGGGAGCGAGTTATGGAGCGTAGGTTGCGGCGTGATACTAATGTTTCTCAAAATCAAATTGGATTCATGTCGGGTAGGTATATTATTGAAGTCATAATGAGAGGTTTGATGGAGAAATATAGATAGAATAAGGATCGAGGATATACATATGATATTTATTGATTTAGAGAAAGCATATGATAAAGTTCCAAGAGAAGTGCTATGGAGAGTTCTTAAAAAGAAATGAGTTAATAAAGCTTATATTCAAATCATTAAAGATATGTATGCATGAGCTATTACTTGTGTTCAAACACAAGGTGGTTTGACCAAGTATTTTCCTATTTCGGTTGGATTACATCAAGGATCAGCCTTAAGTCCATATCTTTTTTCTTTAGTCATGGATGTTCTCACTAGACATTTGCAAGAGGATGTACCTTAGTTTATGCTTTTTGCTGATGATATTCTTCTTGTTGATAAGACTAGATAGGGAGTTGAAGGTAAACTTGAATTATGGAGGTCAACCTTAGAGTCTAAAGGTTTTCTCTTTAGTATATCTAAAACTGAATATATTGAGTGTAATTTTAGTAGCAATAGACCTAGTGATGGAATTGTGACTTTGGCCGATCAAGTTATTAATAAAAGTACATATTTTAAATATATTGGATCTATTGTTCAAAGTGATGGTAAAATAGATGAGGATATTATTAGCATAATTCAAGTTGGTTGGTTGAAGTGGAGGAATGCATCGGGCTTGTTGTGCGATAGAAAAGTCCCCCTCAAACTTAAGGGAAAATTCTATAAGATGGTGGTGAGACCTACAATGCTTTATGGTGCCAAATGTTGGCCATTAAAAGAGAAGGATAATATTAAGTTAAGCATTGCATAGATGAGGATGCTTAGGTGGATGAATGACTTTACCCTTAGAGATAGGATACAAAATGAGCATATACATGAAAAGGTTGGAGTAGCTCCAGTGGAAGATAGGATTAGAGAGAGTCGCCTCCTTATATGGTTTGGTCACATCAAGCAGAGGCCTGCTGATGACCCGGATAGGAAAGTTGAGGTATTATATTTGACTTATGTTAAGAAAGGTAGAGTTAGACCTAAAAAGACTTGGTTAGAAAATATTAGAAATGATCTTTCTTTATTATATTTAAATGAGAAATTGACTTTTAATAGGGCACAATGGCGAAAAAGGATTCATGTAGCCGACCCCGCGTAGTGGGACAAAGGGTTGATGTTGTTGTTGTTTGCATAACATTAACCTAGAAAAACAAAAAAGGACAATATTTTAAATTTAATTACAAATCGTTAACAAATTATTATGTCCAGACACCACAAGTAAAGCTATATGCAAATACATTAGATTAAAAAACTATATATTTATATTATTTACAATTAATTCTACTTACGGTGCCTAAATATAATAATTTATCATAATTTTCACTCAAAATATATGATGAAATTTATAATTTTTTATAAACATATTTTAAATAGAGCATAACTGAAATGTAATGTAATTTTTATTACTACATTTGATCTGCTAATAATTTATTATATTAATTCTTTCTTGAATGGCATGTCCACAACATACAAAAGGTGATGTTGTGGACATGTATGTGATAGAAGATAGTGGCTTCAATACAAAAAAACTTCATTGGGAGATTACTACCTCATTTTTTTAAATACATAAAAATAAATAAATGTGAGATATTATGAGTATTACTTATTATTATCAAGTTGTATCAAGAGGAAACTCATTGGGTCTAATCATATCATGAAACTTGATGTATTTTTATGAACATAGTGAAAGGATCAATTAACACAATGGAAATATTATCAATATGTAATTTAGAAAAATTTAATAATACTATCAATTGTGTATGCTTCTATCCAGTGACCATTTTATTGAAGTTTTTGCGTCATAATGCAAAAATGATTATTTGGTAAAATCATAATTGTTGTAATAAAATTATTTAAGTAAAGGAATCAAATATGCATTGGGAAAGCTCTTGAATAAAGCTCAAAGATTAATTGCATATCATGTTAATAATTTGAAACTAAATATCTTTGATAGTGTTTTTAATGATGATGTTTATTTGTGGGAGTGAACATGTACATGCAAACAAATTGATGGTACAGGTCTTTAGTGCAAACATATGTTAGTTACAACTTGAGACATTAGTGTTAGTTATTATAACTTATATTCAAAAAATTTATGTGCATGAATCATGATTAGTCGCATATGTTAAAATTACATATTCAATAGAAAAAGAATGCAGATGTAAAGTTGTCGATGAGATAATTACAGTTCTTATGTTATTCGCATTGGTGATGCCTAAGATTGGTTGTCCATGAAAAAATAAATGACTTTCAAAGGGGGCAAAAGGATAGGGTATAATGTTCGTGCAATTAACATGGAGTGAGAGGGCATAAGTAGGATAATGTGATAGCCATTTTACGGACTTAACTAAAAAAACTAGGTTATAAGATGAGTTGATTAAATGTTGAATTGGGTCTAGGTTGCAAACATTGACCAAAGTTGCCATATTTATTAAATATTGTGTTAAACGAGTTATTTTCAGGTAAAATAGGTCATATTCAGGCAAAATGAGTTATGCTGATAAAAAAATTATATATTTTATATATAAATAGGTTAAATAAGTCATATTGAGTTAGGCTTGTTCAAGTTGAGTTAGATTTGGGTTAAATATTCTAACCCATATAACAAATAAGAATTTTGGTAAACTTTGGATTAGATTTGAACTCAAATAGCAATCTGAATTGATGTGCTTGGGTATAACCTAATTAGATGCAAGACCATTTACAGATAATTTTGATTTGAATAATTTAAATCCCGAATATGATTTGAACCCTTATTTGAATCAATTTGTTGGTGGTAAACTTTGAATAAGTAATTTGTGGTCAAAAGAGGAGAGATTATTACGTGCGGAGTCCGGACACGGAGAACCAGTTTGTTTTTGTGATATTGAACAGTAAAAGCACATGGATGAATAGTAAAACACAGTGATGAACAATGACTACGTTTTTACTATTCACATACACAGCGATTTTCTGTGTTCAAACTCTACATGTAACAATCTCTCCAAAAAGAGAGATTACTTATAATATATCTTTTTAATACAAGAAAAAGTGAAATATTTCTTCAATCACAGCCTATTTTAAATTTTAAGGCCTACAAATTATATATATATATATATATATATTACCTTCCCGCGATCCATTTACAGCACCATCGCCTTCGTCGACTCCCATGGGCCGCATTCATCCGAACTCGCCGGGCCTTTAATCTCGTCACGCCGGCGGTCTGTCTCCGTCGTAGCATCGGATTCATCTATCTCTCTCCGACTTTAAATCGACAGTTCAACTGCAGTCTTCTTCTCTCGGACCATCTCCAAATTGTACGAGCTTGTTCTTTTTTATGATATTCTAAATGTCTTTAACGTTCTTTCTTTGCTTTTACTGGTCATAGGTCACCGCATAGGCTCGGAGGTGCATTGGAAGCTAACCGTAAGGAAAAGGTTAGCTTAAAAAAATGGTCGTTGATGTCTTCCACGGGGGTCAGCTGGGGAGGAATGGCCTTCGTAAGCCCCGCCTAAATCTTTGTGTTGGGTGGAAAGGTATATTTGGAGAAGCCTCTCATTCGGCCTCTAGTGATTCATCATGAAACTTTTTTTTATTAGCAATTAAACAAGTATCACATACTAGTTTGGATGCATTTGTAGCACGAAGTCAACCTGCATTTCCTTCTCAAGATTCCGGGAAACAATATATATAGATGAGTAATGCTTATAATTCACATTTTTCTTTGATATGATTTTGTTCTCAAGCTTAATCATTGTGTTAGCCTTGGGCTAAGACATTATATTAGGCAAGCTTGAGTATTGTATTAGTGTTGGATATGTGTCCTAGATTTAGGATGTGTACTTTCTTTAGTTTTCTTTGAATGGCTTGTATTGGCATTAGTGTAGTTTGAGCCTATATATGGAGGCAATAGGTAGTATTAGGGTTTTGATTAAGAATTAAAATTCATCTCCTCTCCCTCTCTTTCTTCTTCCCTCCCTCCTCCTCAAGAAACTCAAGAGGAAGTGCTTCTTCCTCTGGTTCAAGTTTCAACAATTAGATTCAAGCTTGGTCACAAAATTAAGCTCGAGCATAGCTGATTGATCAACATCTTCATGGACATAGTTATACGGAGGTTTTTTTTGGTTAGTGGAGTTTTTTTAACTCAAAGGGCTTGTGATGTGAGCAAAGCTTGTGAGGACCTTGAAGGTTCCTCCTGCAGGTGAAGTTTGTAATATTGGGGATGTTAATGGAGCATGTAGAGAGGCATGCCTTTGCTTAGTAATGTAGCAACCAAGATCATGCAACAAAGAATTGAATCTAACATAAACTTTCCTATATTGGTGATATGCATCAGAATAAAATGCTTAATAATTATAGGTAGTGATTTGATTTGAACTATTGTAATTATCATATGGATGAAGACATGATGCATAATCATGATAGAGAATTTGATTCATCCATGTACTATTTCTCATAATTATATATCACCCAGTCCATGTAGTCCTTTTAGGGTGAGGGAGCTACAGGTTTTAGATAGCCGTTGTTATTCACTGCACCTTTTTCAGCAAGCAGTTGGAAAAGGTATGAATGGTGTGTAGGGGAAATTTAACTATTGGAAAATGGAGGTTAAAGGTCCTCGTTGCTGTTGGAAACAATAAATTTAGTTTTAAGAGGACAAGTTACTTGTATTTTTGTTTTAAGAAATAGCGAGGAATATATGATATGATGATTAGTAGAGATTTTATGTGACTGCGTTATTGGAAAAAGATGAATGTTATCTTACAATAAATAAGCTTTATGGGAGGATAATGCAGATTTAGGTGAGCACTAAGCAGCATTATGGAAGATTTGTTGGAGCTAATTTTAGAAAGTAATATCAAAAAATTGGGAAAGATTTAACTTCAGGAAAGGAAATTAATGATTAAACTTTTTCCATGAATAGATAAATTGGTGAATAGGAAAGATTGATGCACAAATTTGGAAAGATTTCAAGTTTCACGCGGGAAATAAATCTTGGGGAAATCCATCCAATGGAGAATGAATTTTGAGGCTGTTGGGCGCCTGTTGTTTGGGGCATTAGTTGTCGAAGTTTGCAGGACGACGAACAAGAGGCCACTGGCAACAAATATTCAGTAAAATGTTCAAAGGAACCATAGCTATTGTGACACCGACTTCGACTCCTCGAAGGGTGGCTGGTGGTGGCACTGAGCTTGATGTCCCCGGGTCTCTGCTTATTCCTTCGCCGGTTAGCCTGAAATTTTGAAGCAACCTGCAGGCGAGAAAAGGAACAGAGGAAAACAAAAACAGAACAATCTGTTTTGAAAAATACCAAATGAAAACCTGCTTTATTTCCAGAGAACGAGACTATATATACATGAAAGAAAGAGGCTAAGCACTGTAGCCTAATATAGCTACAGGAAATGGAAAATTAAAAAAAAAAAAAACAGAGGTAGCCGTTAGCTCCTGCGTCATTCACCCGGGGTGACAAGGCAGTCTTCCAAGTCATAGTGAGGAGTTAGATCAGAGACGTTGAAGATTGCCGACACATTATAGTTCCCTGGAAGCTCGATCTCATATGCATTGTCGTTTATCTTTCTGAGGACTCGAAACGGTCCGTCAGCCTTGGCTTTAAGTTTTCCGAACGGCCCAGGGGGAAATCGCTCCTTCCTCAGCTTTATCCAGACCTTATCGCCGACTTCAAAGATGACTGGCCGTTTGTGCTTATTGGCTTGTTTTTGGTATTTGGCATTCTGTTGGGCGATCCGAGTTTGCACTTGTTGGTGTAGCCGTTTAATTTCTTCACTGCGCTGCTCTCCTTCCTGGCTGTAAGAGGAATTTGACAATGCGGGTAATAGATCTAAAGGAGTCAGTGGATTATTACCATAAACAATTTCAAACGGACTGTGTCTCGTCGACTGGTTGGGGGATCGATTGAATGCGAACTCAATTTGAGGGAGAATGAGATCCCATTGCTTCAAGTTCCGGCCTACAAAACAACGCAGTAGATTCCCTAAGCTGCGGTTAACAGTTTCAGTCTGTCCATCCGTTTGCGGGTGGGCGGCGGAGCTGAACTGGAGTTTTAGTGCCTAGCTTCCCCCATAGTGTTCGCCCAAAAGTGACTGAGGAATTTGACGTCTCGGTCGGAAACAATGGTTCTCGGAATGCCATGGAGACGTACTATTTCTTTGAAGTAGAGGTCACCAATGTGGGTGGCATCCAATGTTTTGCTGCAGGCGACGAAATGAGCCATCTTCGAGAATCTGTCGACGACGACCATCACTGAGTCCTTATTTCGCTGGGTCCGTGGAAGTCCGACGACGAAGTCCATGCTAACATCATCCCATAGTCGAAGAGGAACAGGTAAAGGAGAGTATAGTCCGGCATTGGTGAGCGATGTTTTCGCTCTCTTACAGGTTTGACAGCTTCGAGTATACCGACCCACGTCCTTCTTGATGGATGGCCAATAGAATCTTTCGGCTGTGAGTACCAGCGTTTTGTCACGACCAAAGTGGCCTGACAATCCTCCATCGTGACACTCGGAGATCACGGACAGCCTAAGGGAACAAACAGGAAGACATATACAGTTATGCCTGAAGAGATAACCATCCTTAATAAAGAATAATTGATACGGGGCGTGCTGGCAACGCTCCCAAATCTTTCCAAAGTTCGGGTCGGTGGGATACAGATCTTTAATGGCTTCAAAGCCAACTAATTTCGGCTGAACTGTTTGCAGTAAAGTGTAACGCCGACTAAGAGCATCGGCCGCCTGGTTTTCCTTCCCAGCCTTGTGTTTGAGCAAGAATTGAAATGCCGCCAAGAATTCTGACTACGTGGCATGCCACCCTCTTAGTTTCTTCTGGCATTCTAAAAATTTCAAGGCGGCGTGATATGTGAACAGCACGAACTCTTTGCATAGTAAGTAGTGGCTCCAGTGGTGCAAGGCTCTTACAATGGCATAGAACTCTTTATCGTATGTCGAATACCGTTGCCGGACCTCGTTAAATTTCTCACTGAAGTATACGATGGGCTGACCTTCTTGACTGAGGACTGCTCCTATGCCCAGGTTGGATGCATCACACTCCACTTGAAACAGTTTGTTGAAATCGGGCAGGCATAAAACAAGAGTAGAAGTCATTTTCTGTTTTAGCACATTGAAACTGTCCTGTGCCGCAGTTGTCCAATTGAAGACACTAGACTTTAATAATTCGGTGAGAGGAGCTGCAATGGAGCTAAAGTTAGCTATGAACCGGCGATAAAACGATGTCAGCCCGTGAAATCTGCGCACCTCAGTGAATGAATTGGGGATAGGCCATGTGAGAATGGCGGTGATCTTGTCTGGATCTACTTCAATGCCAGTGGCGGAGAGAATGAATCCCAAGAACCGAATCCGGCGATCTAAAAACTGGCATTTCTTCGGGTGGCAATACAGTTTTTGTTCTTCCAGGATTTGCAACACCTGCTCCAGATGTCTAAAATGTGTATTCAAGTCGGGACTATAGACTAAGATGTCGTCGAAATAGACGATTACAAACTTGCTTAGCAGGGGTTGAAAGATTTGGTTCATGAGGCGCATAAAGGTGCTGGGCGCGTTCGACAACTCGAATGGCATGACCAGCCATTCATATAGCCCATCTCGCACTTTGAAGGCAGTTTTCCATTCATCTCCTTCCCAGACGCGGATCTGATGATACCCGCTCCTTAAGTCAAGCTTGGAGAAAATGGTGGCTCCTTGTAGCTGGTCAAATAGATCGTCGATGCGGGGAATAGGAAATCGGTAGCGCACCGTGATCTTGTTGATTGCGCGACTGTCAACGCACATCCGGAAGGATCCATCCTTCTTTGGCACGAGCAAAGCTGGTACTGCACAAGGACTTACGCTGGGCCGTATATATCCTTTGGCCAGCAATTCTTCCACTTGCCGCTGTAATTCTTGATGCTCGTCCGGTCGTAGCCTGTAAGGTGGGCGGTTTGGTAAGGTGACTCCAGGTTGGAGATCGATGGCGTGCTGAATTTCACGCAGGGGAGGGAGTCCAGCCGGTAATTCTTCTACCCAGACCTCTCTGTATTTGTCAAGTAACGGTTGAAGCTCTTTCGGGACAGGCTTAATGCTCTTCTCAGCTTCTTTAATCAATACGAGGTATCCTCCTTTCGCCTGTTGGATGGCCTGATTGCATTCAGTTTGAGTTACCAACAGCTGTTCATGCATAGCTTCAAGTGGATGTTTAAAAGGAAGGAGCACAATGGTTTCGTGGCCTTGCATCAACGTATAAGTTTTGGCCTCCCCATCATGTACTGTTTTTCGGTCGAACTGCCACGGTCGTCCCAGAAGTAGATGACAGGCGTCCATGGGCAACACATCGCACCACACTTGATCCTTGAATCTGCCAATAGAAAACTGAACAAGACATCGTTTTGTTACCTCAATGGTGTTGCCTTTCTGAATCCAGGATAATGCATAAGGCTGGGGATGCATCTCGGTCGGAATCTGCAATTTTTCCACCATAGTGCACGAGGCTATATTCTCGCAACTGCCGCTGTCAACAATAACTTGACAAACTCGATCTTGGACGGTACATCTAGTACGAAACAAACTGTGGCGTTGCTCCTGCTCTTCTTTCTGATTGCTCATCAACAATTTTCTAAGGACTAACAGGTTTCCATCGTCAGCCTCAATAATAGTGGGATTACTCGTGGTTTTTGATTCCACTGTATTTCCTGTTGAGAAATCCTCGCTGGGGTCGGTATCATCTTCTAGGATAGTGACGATTCTTCTCGTGGGGCAGTTGGAGGCAATGTGGCCAAATCCCTGACACTTGAAGCATTTTCGCGCTGGGGTGCTGCTGCCTGTGGTTGGGGAAGTCCAAGTCCTACCCGGAGATTTCTCCTGCTGTTTTTCTTGCGATCCGGATGTTCCGCCTTTGAATGACTGGGTAATCTTTTCTCCTGCCAGTTCTTTAAATCTGTTTGCGGTTCCCTTAGAAGAGCTATGTTGTCGTTCTACTTGGAGAGCTAGATTAATAGCATCCTGCAGGGTCCAATGGGGCTGTAATTGAACTACGTGGGCGATTGCAGGTTGGAGACCTTCCAAGAACCGGGCAATGGTGTTCTCCACGGGTTCGTTGAGATCGCATTTCAGCGATAGCTGTTCAAATTCAGCTACATATTCTTCGACCGACCGGTGATGCTGTTGAAGGCGGTGAAGCCTCAAAAATAAATTCCGGCGATGATAGTCGGTGATGTACTTACGTTGCAACTCCTTCTTCATTTTCTCCCAGCTGGTAATCTTGCTTCGCCCTTCCCTTGCTCGGTTGCGTTTTAAATTCTCCCACCAAAGAGAAGCACCTTTCTTCAGTTTAATAGCTACAAGCTTAACAATCCGGTCTGCCGGAATTTCTTTGAACTCAAGAACTCGCTCGACCGTATGCAACCAATCCAAGAATTCATCAGGATCCATTCGTCCTTCAAATTCGGGTAGATCAATTTTAATTCCGCTGTCAACTCGATCCGGGGGACGGTCTTGCCGTGGCCTTCTTGGACAAACTTCATCATCGCTTGAAGTTTCTTGATGGAAAGGATTAACCTCCTCTTCTTCCAGTCGGCTTCCGGCCTCTTACTGGTCCCTTCTTGCAAGTTCTTGTTGCAGCCTCTGAACTTCCCTTTGCAAATCTTCAACCACCATATCCCGCACCGGGCGCTGGCGGTTCCTCCGTGGCGGCATCTTGCCAGCTCTGATACCAGATGACACCGGCTCCGACTCCTCGAAGGGTGGCTGCTGGTGGCGCTGAGCTTGATGTCCCCGGGTCTCTGCTTATTCCTTCGCCGGTTAGCCTGAAATTTCGAAGCAACCTGCAGGCGGGAAAAGGAACAGAGGAAAACAAAAACAGAACAATCTGTTTTGAAAAATACCAAATGAAAACCTGCTTTATTTCCAGAGAACGAGACTATATATACATGAAAGAAAGAGGCTAAGCACTGTAGCCTAATATAGCTACAGGAAATGGAAAATTAAAAAAAAAACAGAGGTAGCCGTTAGCTCCTGCGTCATATTGAGTAGCACAACGTAGTAACATGATGGTAATCGAGTATGTGAAGTGGCAATCTAGTATCAACAATCTTTTGTGCAGTAAAACAAAGAAAAATAGCTGCATAGCTTGTAACATATTTCCAACAAATGAATTTCAGCTTCCACCTTTTGCAATATGGTTTAAATATCGTAAAAAATGCAAAAAATGCTTTAATTTCGAATTTTAGTTATAGTTTCATTAGGCAGGCAGAAATACCACAAAAAAAATAGTAAGTTAGATGAAGCTCATCAAAATACAACATGTAGAGTCATCAGAATTCAAACTCAATATGAGACAATGAATAAATTTAGTATGCACAATAATGTGATCGGGTTTGAGGGGAGGGGGCTAACCTAGAGGTTCAAGAGAGAGCAGGAGATTCTCTAATGGGGAAAAAGAAGGGGGCTAGATAGACTAATAGAGGGAGAGAGTGAGGTGTGTGGGTTGTAGGGCTACCTAAGTGTAGAGAGATGGAAGAGAGGCAAGGTCATCCAAGATGGGAGAGAAGGATGGCCTTGTTTTTGAGCAATATTGATTCACATTTCTAATATTGATTGTCAGTAGAAGATCTCCTCATATAGAATGGCATGGAGGGGACATTCTTTCAGTTGCTCTGATATTTTTTTTCTTAAATGCCTAATATGAAAAATGAAACTCAAATGTCATTGAGCATAAATAATTGTGCAATAAACACAACGGAAATAACACAAATTAGATATCACACAACAAACATCACAAAGAACATTGCAATTTACTTGGTTCGACGAAGATTTCTGCGTTCACAGGGAGGAGATGATTATATTATATTGGAGAAACAAATAGGGATTACAATTTCTCTCAAGCTCTCACTTCTTCTCATGCATACAATACAATAACCCTCAAGCCCTATTTAAAGATTTGAAATAAGATTTAATAAAGAAAATATAATTAATGTAAAGATTTGATACAAATTAGATCTCCTAATCAGTACACTAATTAAATCTCCTAATTAAAGCCAATCAAATCTCTAATCAAACCCCTAATTAAATCTTCAATAAAGTTCCCAATCAAATCTCCAATCAAATAAACTAATTAGGGAAATAATCAACTCCTTAATCAATTACATAAATTTGCCATCAAAGTTTTCCAAAATAAAGTTTTAATTAGATTTGGAAATAATTCTAAATCAACAGTTATCTCAAATGATTGGAGTTTTGGTTGAAATTAGAGTGGATAGCGATGCGAATAGACCCACTTTTAGTTGTATATTACATCAGCTTTTCTCCATTTGAGTAAAGAACCACGATCTTTTGTTGCCCTCACGCATATTCATATCTCACATATCTCAACCTAATATATGTTGGGAAGTGTTGGTGAAGTTGGGAGAGTCATATGAACACAAAACATAATGCAGCGTTCTTATCGCAATTGATTGGTTTGAGGAAGAACTCAGACAACTTAATTCACAACTATGGTGGCATATGATCTCTTCATCGATTATACTGGATAACGTTCAAATTGTCTGAAATGTATTTATATGTTGTCATCTAGGCATCTAAGTGAGCCAAGTTGGTTCTCGAGCCGATTTGAATTTGACTTGTTAACGAGTTCATGAGGCAAGCTTATCAAGCCATGAGTTCAAGCTTGAGCCTATAGTCTAGCTCAACCTAGCTCGGCTTGTTAGCTTGTAGAGCCGCACGTTTAAATTAAAATATATTTCAAAATTAATTTTATAATAATATAATAAAATATATACCAAAAAATTTTAATTATTTCTTGAGTCAATTCGAATTTTCCAAACAAGCTTTGAGTAATTGAGCCGAGCTCGAGCATAATAGTTTTCGAATAAGTCTAGTTCGAGTTCAATAAGAATTAAATGAGCTTAGCTTGATTAGGAAGATACTCGACTCATTCACACCTCTCCTATTACTTGCTCCAATGGTTCAAATCTCATTGTAGAGACTAATATTGGATGGAGTGAACATGTAACAGCGGAGGAAGAGAATAGAAGAAGAACAGATAAATTGAATTGTATTGAATGAATCATTCTGTATACAACTGATGTTTATAGAAGTTAAACTAACTAGAGAATACAAAGAACGAATGAGAAAATGACATGTGTACAAATATATGAGCTAACATGCCCCCTCAAATTAAGCAGTCATGTGTTGAATGGTTAATTTGAAGCGGAGGTCTTCTAATCTAGCAAGCGGAAGAGGTTTAGTAAGAATGTTCGCAATTTGATCTGAGGAGTTAATATGTGAGATGGAGATAGCGCCTGCTGTCATGTGTTCCTGGATGAAGTGAAAGTCAATTTCAATGTGTTTGTACGGGCATGAAAGACCATGTTATTGGCAATGGCGATGGCGGAGGTGTTGTCACAAGATATGTTTGTAGGTTCTTGTTGAGGAATTTTGAGTTCTGCGATGAGTCTTTGAAGCCAAAGAACATCTACAGTGGCCGAGGATAGAGATCTATATTCGACTTCGGTGGTGGACTTTGCTACCGTAGCTTGTTTCTTGACCGACCAAGAGATGAGATTCTTGCCGAGGAAGGTGCAATGTCCGAATATAGATTTTCTGTCTTGTGAGTCTGCCGCCCAATCGTCGTCCATGTACGATCGAAGCTGCATATTGTTAGTGGTAAACCGAAATGAGAGGTACCTTTGATGTATCATAGAAGCCTTTTGAGAATTTGAAAGTCCTAAGTAGTCGGAGAGTGCATATGCTGACAGATGTAGTTTGTGGCGAAGGCGATGTCGGGTATGGTGATGGCTAGATACTGCAGTGACCCCGCCAGTTTGCGATAATTTTGCAGATCAGAGTAAAGCTGATTTGAGAGGTTGGAGGCTGTGGATTTGGGTGTGATTTTCATTGGGTTTGGTTTACAGTCGGTGAATCCTGCGTTTTGAAGATTTGTGTTGGCGTAGTGTTGTTGGCTGAGGAAGAAGCTGTTTGGATTGCGGGTAATCTGGATACCGAAAAACAATGAAGCTTCGCCCGATTGTTTGAGTTTAAATTTGGATTGCAATTGCTCCAGCAACCGTTGAGTTGTGAATGAGTCATTGCCTGTAATTAAAATATCATCAACGTAAATTAAAATATATAGTTCAATATTGTCGTGATGATATAGAAGAAGAGAGGGATCAGAGCGACTGAGCCCGAATCTGAATTGTTGTAGAAAACTGGTGAGCTTGTGAAACCATTGACGAGGAGCTTGCTTGAGGCCATATAATGATTTGCGAAGTTTGCAAACATGGTTGGGGAATTGAGCGTCGACAAATCCTGGTGGTTATTTTATATATATTTCTTCATTAAGGTCACCATACAAAAATGCGTTTGCCACGTCCAACTGTTTGACTGGCCATTGTCAGTGAAGGGCCAAAGTTAGAAGAATTCGAATGGTAAGCATATTTGCGTCTGGACTGAAGGTTTCCTTATAGTTTATTCCATATTCTTGAGTGTAGCCCTGAGCCACCAGTCTAGCTTTATACCGATGAATGTGACCTTTGGGAAGAGTTTTAATGCGAAAGGTCCATTTACAGCCCAAGATTGGTTGGTCCGGAGGTGGGGGGACTAGTGACCAAGTGCCCTGTTGCTGTAAAGCCAAGAATTCAGACGACATGGCCGATCACCATTGGGGTAATTTAGCGGCTTGGGAGTAAGTAATAGGAATGGAGGGATTGTGTTGAGTTTCATATATATCAAGAATTTGCTTGGGTTTGGTTATGCCAGACTTTGATCCAGTTTGCATCTTGGAATGGAAGTTGGAATATGATTGGATGGAGCGGATGTAATGGAAGAAGAAGTTGTGAAGGTATTAGTGAGAGACGGCGATGTAGAGATGGGTTCCGTAGTTATGGATGTTGAGGGGACATGGGAGATAGAGATAGAGGTTGGGATGAGAAGGAGAGGGGAAGCAGTAGTTGGAGAAGAATTTGTAGAAGTGACGGTATGAGAGGATTTGAAGGGAAAGTCTTGTTCGTGAAAGACCACATGCCTTGAGATGTGAATTTGATTTGTTGAAGTGTTGAGACAATGATAACCCTTGTGATGTGAGGAGTAGCCTAAGAATATGCAAGCGTGAGAGCGAGGTGATAATTTGTTGGGAGCATAAGGCCGAAGCCAGGGAAAGCATAAGCAGCCAAAGGTGCAGAGATGCTTGTAGTTGGGCGGTTTTCCGTGGAGTTTTTGATTAGGAATTTGAAGTGAGATAGATTTGGAGGGTCTGCCAGACTCCATCCGAAGTCCGAACTCACGCCGTCGCACGGTCCAGAGGACTTCGTCCGCAAGCCCGGTTCAGGCACTCGCACTATCGCGACTCGTGAGCTCCGCCCTCTGCTGCGCGGGTCGGGTCGGGTCAACCCGGCAACCCGCGCGGGTCGGGTCCAGGTTGAAATGTCCGACCCGTTTGCAAAAACGGGTCGGGTTCGGGTTGACCCGTTTAGATCCGGGTCAACTCGGGTTCGACCAGAACCTGACCCGTCGACCCGAATTGACACCCCTAGTGTTGGGGGGCAAGGCCCCCCCCCCTAAAAAAAAAAATTCAGTCAGCTTTCAATTTTCATTTTATTTATTACAGACTTATTCCATTTCAAGTCTTCAATCCACCTTTTACCCGGACCTTGCAATGCTTCAGCTATTGAGAGAGAAAGACTAATGGACCCGGACCATGCAATGCTTTAGCTGTTGAGAGAGAACGACTAATGGGGTAAAATATTGAAAGAGAGAGGGAGGAATGACTTTCCATTGTGGACGTACGGAATGATGAAACCTGCTCTAATTTTTAGTGGCTTAATAGAGCAACAAGTTCGCCAATGAGGAAACTTGCTTTAATTTTTGTAATTCTTCATTTTAAAGTTATTTATTAATCCATAAAAGCCACCACATCTTTTTCTGGACACATGAAAAGCATCAATGGTTCGTTTTCTACTTTGCTCTTCTCTCGCGACTCGACTTGTGACTCACGACCTCGTGCACGACTTTCATTTTTCCTTTCACTCCTCTCTCGCCCCCAAACGAAGACCGCCCGTGGCAGATGTTTATGTCTTCTAAGCTCTAAGGACCATGTTATTTGCATTCTTAATTTTGATTTTACAGTTCTTCTTAGCTCCGGTATTGAGACTGCAAACGGAAGTATTTTAATGTATTCTAACCTTCCAAATGAGACGACAAACATAACTATTTTAATTTAGATATCCCTCAATAAAATTTTTGGCTCCGCCACTGGCTATAGATGAGAAGTCGCTATTCACAAATTGTTGGGTTGTTATAGATGAAAATGTGCTAAAAGCACACTTCTTTCATCTCAAAAGCTAATTTTGGAAATCCCATAAGCAAATTGTGTTGTGACCAAACACAGAGTTTTAGTAACAATTAAGTTCATCTTTAAAAAAATACATTTTGGTACGTATCTTGATAGATTAAAGAACAGTGACAGAAATCACCCGAAGGAAGAATCATGACCCACGCAGGTACTAGAAGATTCATCCATAAAGGTGGTTGCGTGCAACTGTGAAACAGTAGAAGACACACATGCAAAAAACACTTGCATAAGAATAGAGGAAAACTTGGAATTTTATTTCAACACGATACGTTCATTTTGATTATTTTATGCTTAAGCATCCTATTTGTAGCCTATAAATAACTCAAATAAAAAACCTCTTAAAATCTACGAAGATCTGTTAAAATGCAACGAGTTTCAATTCTTTAAGCACAGAAATAGTAAGAATCAACTTTAAATCTACATAAGAAGTAGAAATTATTCTGTGCGGATTCCGGACGTAGATAATCGTTCGGATTGCTGAGTATTTGTTGTTTATTTACTGTGTATTTTAAAATACACTATAAATAAGCAACTAATACGTAGCAAATCAGCAAAATATAATAAATACTCAGTAAATACTAAAAAAAAACTCATCAAAAACTTACTAAATACTCAGCAAATACTCACAACGGAGAATTTGCTAAGTATTTACTACGTATTTTAAAATACACAGTAAATAAGCAACAAATACTCAACAATCCTGATGATTCTCTACGTTCGGTGTCCACACATAATAATTTCCCATAGGCTATCATACTGTAGCATAATATCTTTTGGGATTCTGCATCAGCTAGTCTTTGCTGGCGAAGGAATTAAAAATTTCCCTCAGTATGTCCAGAGGGAATTATAAGTGAGGATTGATTTCTCATCTATAGATTTGTATTGGGATGAATCCAAACCATTTGGAGCACCAAAACTCATTGATTTGAAAACAAAAATATTTTCTTTGTAGGGATATAATATTTTAAATTCATACTATGAAGCGTTTCTACAAATTTCAGCAGTTCTTATATTATTGACTTGGAACATTCTCTTCTTTTTTTCTTATAATTTTATTTTGCGAATATAAGGTGACTGCTTAAGTGCGGAGCTAAACGGATATTTGATGGTTTTGAGGCAGGGAAGGCAGTGAAAATTATGCCCAATAAAAGGTACGCTTTTATTTGTACTTGTTTTGATCTCTGGGTCTCACAGTGATATGACTGCCTAGATTTTGATCTTTGGGTATGCTCATGATATTAAGTTGATAAACTTATAGGGCAATGCATGGTGTATTTTTTGATTATTAGTTAATTAAGCTCTGACATAGTAATATACATAGGCTTTTAACGAGTTTAGTCTCTTAAAAAATTATAATATTCAACATTAAATATTTGGGTTTCGTTTGGAACGGCTTTCTTACTGCTTATTAAAGCAGCTTTCTAATATAAAAAGTTTAATTTTTAAACTAGAAAGCAGTTTTAAGAAGCAATAAAAAAGCCGTCCCAAACGAAGTCTTAGTGTGCATTTGAGATAATTTTTGCTATATGTGATTTAAGTGGTAGATATATACATATATAAAAATTCAATGGTATATATGTAAATTCCACTGAAAAAACATTTGCAATGCAAAGTTCAATCTAGTAAGTCTTGCAAGTATTAACTAAATATATCTAATTCTGTATTTTATTTATCTTGTTGAGATTGCAATTTGTGCTTTAATAAATTCTTCACTTAAATTAAAGTTTCTCTTTATGCCCCTCACTTATATCTATCAACTCTATCGTGTTGGGAATAGCGCTTTCCATAGCAATTAAGGGTGCGTTTGGGACGGCTGCAGCTGTCGGTAAAATAGGTTGTGAAGTTGGTGTACAGAAAGTTGCTTTTTGAAGTTACTGTACATAAATCATTATATTTTGTTTGGATAGTATAACTGTCAAACTGCTGTGCTGCACCTGTATGCGAATAAATTACCGTACTACCCTTATATATATTAATATGAAAAAAATTTGTATAAATATACATTTTTTTTTCTATTCACGTACATAATACAAACTAACAATGTTAAACTATTATTTTATCCACTTTAAATATCAAAGTTCTCTAATTTTATTTTGATAATGTTATATCATATTTTGAAGTAAATTTTTTTTTTTTTTTTAAATGACGAAAAAATCCAATCTGCTCCCTCATCAGATCGAAATCTGACCGTTTCCACTTCCTCTGGCTTTTCACTTCAACACCTTTTTCCCTTTTCTCATCAACACTTCAAACTACAGGGCAGAGAGAGCTTCGCGTCTTCCTCTTCCATGGCGAGCTCGACCCTCTGTCTCTCAATCGACAAGGGACCTAAGGCAGGGGAAACCCTAGCGTGCAACCCAGGAACCGTAATCCGCATTGGCCGAGTAGTCAGAGGCAACACAGTCGTCATCAAGGATCCCAGCATTTCTCAAAAGCATCTTACTGTTAACTTCCTTCCTGAAATCTCTCGCTGGGTTGTTACAGACCTCGGATCATCCAATGGAACCTATGTCAACGGTTCTCTTATTTCCCCCGACGAAGAACCAACCTCCCTCTCCGACGGCGACGTGATCAAGATCGGCGAGTTAACCTCCATCTCCGTGAAAATTTCAGATCCTGTGAACCAACCGCTCGTGATTCCGAGATGTGATCGGCCGCCGAGGCCGCCGAAGCAGGTAAAGCTCGAGGACAAGGAGTGGGAGGAGAGGAAGGAAGCGGTGAGGGCGATTGGATTTTTTCGTCATTCACTTCCTTCAAAACGGCGGAAAGCAGCAACAGCAGCGGACCGCGGGACGCAATGGAAGGTCGCGAGAAGCAGCAGCGGGCCGCAGAAATTTTTGTAACTTTGTTCTACCGCAATGCCCCAAACGCACCTTTACTAAATTTTTCTGAAGCAAAGCAACCGTGAAGTCGTCCCAAACGCACCCTAAATAAGGTAAAAATTTATGTAGATATATTAAGATGCAAAATATGTCAGAATGGACTTTAGAGTCCTTGAATTTATATTGAGATTAGCGTTACAAATGTTTTTTTAAAATGTTGTCATGATATTTGATGTAAATTTTTTCCATCAAATATTGAGATTGAGGGGCAATAATTCAGAATAAGAGCACCTGAATGAATATAGAAGAGATACATGATTAAGTAGAATTCAACTATATTTTTGATTGCAAAAGAGAGATAATCATCTGTTAGTTTAAAGATCATAATCTGATCTAAAACTTTTATTCCTTTTTTTTTTTTCCATCTTTATTCTTTTCTCTTATTCCTTCTCTAAATTCAAGCATAATTCTTTTATCCATAAGCTCATCTTGTAAGTCAAATCATCTGATGGTCTTCGGTTTCGTTTGGGACAATTTTTTTGCTACTTCTAAATCAACTTTTTAGCAAAAACTAGTTTATAAAGCATCAAGAAAGCTATTCTCAATGAAGCCTTCAACCCTTCAACCCTTCTGACCATAGCTAATTTTCATTTGAGAAGGCTTAATTTCAACTTTTCAATTATCATCTCCAGCTTTTTAGTGGTCATCACTAATCACCCGATAAGTAAACAAATCTCAAAATAACAGGTTGAATAAATTAGAAGAATAAGTAATTTCTTGGAACTACTTATTTTCCTATCAAAATAATTAGAAAAATTGCACTCCATCAAGCATATTATATTCTTCTTTTTCTCTCCTTATCCTTTTCATGCGCTATGGATGCTCTCTCCATATGCCGCACTACTAACAAAGTAACAAGAACTATCACAGACCGTCCAATTTGGGCAGCTGACTAAGCTTCTTTGGATTCCATATGAACTTGTCCCATTCATTATTTTCTTACCAACAATAAAAAAATTGGAATTTGGGAGTTTTAGAAGTTTTCTTCTTGTTCTTTTGCAGTGCAGAGTGCTATATAATATAGAGACTAACCAGTTACATATTTCATTTAAGGCATTTCAATCGTGCATTACATTTGTACTGCATTTTTTTTTTTATGTATAGTGCATGCATATATATTAGAAAAATTCATCCAGATATTTAAAAAATTCATTAGAGGGGAGGCAGCCACAATTTGAATTTTATTTATTTAGGTGCATTATGTAAAATTAAAATTCAAATGCTCAAATGTGTAATATGAAAAGATAAAGTCACTCTTATTTACATCTAATAATGATATTATGAATGTTTCAACCTTAAGTTTTTTGGTATTCAAATAACTATTAAGAGAGATTTAGACTTCGTTTGCGATGGCTTTCTTATTGCTTCTTTAAGCAACTTTTTAGTACAAAAATTTCAACTTTTAAGAAGCAGTAAGAAAGCCGTCCCAAACAAAACTTTAGTTGAACCGTAGAATTCAATAAGGCCATGAATTAGTTTTTGGTTTACTAATAAAGGGATATGTTTAATCTGTGAAGAATCCTATTTAACTTAAATTCTTCCTCCTTGGAGGTTGAGAAATTGTGATAGCCTTTTTCATTAGAGAAAAATTGAAGTATCCTGGTAGATATATGATCAACATCACAATCAACATTAACTTTAGACTCCAGAAGGCATAACAAGTAAAATAGTATTTTTCTTATTACTATATTTGCAATGAGAAATTATCTGCTCTCACATAGGGTCCCTTACATTCCAACAAGTGTAGTGAAGGACATAATACAAGATGTCTTATTATGCAAAACTTGAGGTTAGGGCCTTAGGGGGGAAGGTTATGAGGTTGGTATGTGGCTTAAGAATGATGAAAGAATGGACAGTGTAGATGATTAAAGGAAAGAGGAAAAGGGAATTAGCATATGTTTAAAGAAGGCGGGGCACATATTATTTGTCGCAATGGCTATTTAATGTTAGCGATGAGAAGTGATTGATACTAGAAGCTGAGACAAGAGGAGTTCAGAAGGGAGGTGGCATTAGTACTCTCCCGATTTGGGAGACTCTATTTATCGAGAGGTTCTTATTAAAATCCGATTATCATTGTTTGAAAATGAATATCCAAATTTTTCTAGCTTTTACAATAAAGAAAGACTGCCGTTGCCAGGTCCCAGTCCTGGATGAAAATCCGTTAGGTAGTCGACAGCCAGCGAAAAAACTTGTTGACATGAATCCTTTAAGAAAATGCTAGGGCGCGTCCCTGGAAGCGACGCGCTGTATGGCCTGAATACAGTGACAAGTGTGCAAGGGCCGCTGCACCGGCGCCCGGGTGCAGTGTTAAATAGGCAAGGGTTCCCGCATCAAGGACGGATGTGGGCAAAGAAGCTAGTCCATGATACTAAAATTAGGATAGGAACTTGGAATATAGGTTCCCTTACAGGTAAATTAATGGAGTTAATAGATATTATGATTCATAGGAAATTAAATATTTTATGCATTCAGGAAACTAAGTGGGTTGGAGAGAAGGCCAAGGAAATCGATAGTTTAGGATTTAAACTTTGGTATTCGGGTAGGAGTCGTACTAGAAATGGTGTAGGTGTCATTATAGATAAGAGTTTAAAGGATAATGTTATATAAAAATTAATAGGATTGGTGATAGAATTATAGCTTTAAAGATTGTTGTTGAGGATAAGATTGTTAATATTATAAGTGCTTATGCTCCTCAGGTAGGTTTGGATATAAGTTCTAAATTAAATTTTTGGAATGACTTAGAAGAATTAATACAAAATATACCTCTTGAAGAAAGAGTTTTTATTGGAGGAGATTTAAATGGACATGTTGGTAAAGAGGTAGTTGATTTTAAAAGCATTCATGGTGGCCATGGATTTGGAACGACGAATGAAGGTGGCAAGACCATATTAGATTTTTGTTTAGCTTATGATTTTTCAATTGCTAATACCTTATTTAAGAAAAGGAATGAGCATCTCATCACTTATAAAAATGGATGTAGTACAACCCAGATTGACTATTTTCTTATTAGAAAATTAAAACCGTTTAGATTGCAAAGATTGTAAAGTTATTCCGAGTGAAAGTTTATGTACCCAACATCGATTATTAGTTTTGGACTTTAAGATAAAGGGGCATAAAATAAAAAATAAAGTAAAACGTTTTTTCGAGGATTAGATGGGGGCATTTAAAGAATATTAACCAAAATATTTTTGTGAGTAAGATTTTAGATCTTAAGATTTTGTCTGTGCATGAGGATGCTAATGTTATGTGGGAAAAAGTGGCTAGTGATATTAAGAATATTGCAAAAGATGTGCTTGGAGTATCTAAGGGAAAAGCTCCTAATAGTAAAAAATAGTTGGTGGTGGAATCCAATTGTGCAAGAAAAGATTAAAAATAAGAAGATTTGTTATAAAAAATTGGTTTAATTTTTAAAAATTCTGATAATTGGGAATTATATAAAGTGGCTCGTAAGGATTCTAAGAAAGCAATATGCGATGCAAAGACATTAGCTTTTAGCGATTTATATAATAGATTAAATACTAAGGAGGGAGAAAGATATATGTATAAGTTAGCCAAACAAAGAGATAGGAGTAGTAAGGATTTAGTTCAAGTGAAGTGTATTAAGGATGAAGATCAAAAAATACTTTTCTTAGAAGATGATATTCAACAAAGGTGGATGAGATATTTTGCTAAACTTTTTAATGAAGAGTGTGAAAATAAGATTGACTATAGTGACCTTAGCACCCTAAATGAAAGTAAAGATTTCTGTTTTTATCGGCGTATTAGTAAAACTGAAGTTAGAGAGGCTTTAAATAGAATGAAGGGTGGAAAAGCTGTTGGACCTGATGATATTCCAATAGAGGTGTGGAAATGCTTAGGAGATGAAGGGATTTCTTGGCTTACTAAACTTTTTAATACTATTTTGAAGACTAAAAAGATGCCAGATGAGTGGAGAATGAGTGTATTAATTCCTATTTTTAAGAATAAAGGCGATGCACAGGATTGCACGAATTATAGAGGTATTAAGTTAATGTGTCATACTTTAAAATTATGGGAGCGAGTTATAGAGCATAGGTTGCGGCGTGATACTAATGTTTCTCAAAATCAATTTGGATTTATGCCGGGTAGGTCGACTATGGAAGCCATACATTTATTCAGAGGTTTGATGGAAAAAATATAGAGGAAATAAAGAGGATCTACATATGATATTTATTGATTTAGAAAAAGCATATGATAAAGTTCCAAGAGAAGTGCTATGGAGAGTTCTTGATAAGAAAGGAGTCAATAATGCTTATATTCAAATCATTAAAGATATGTATGCAGGAGCTATTACTTGTGTTCAAACACAAGGTGGTTTGACCAAGTATTTCCCTATTTCGGTTGGGTTACATCAAGGATCAGCCTTAAGCCCATATCTATTTGCTTTAGTCATGGATGTTCTCACTAGACATTTGCAAGATGATGTACCTTGGTGTATGCTTTTTGCTGATGATATTCTTCTTGTTGATAAGACTAGAGAGGGAGTTGAAGGTAAACTTGAATTATGGAGGTCAACCTTAGAGTCTAAAGGTTTTCGCTTGAGTAGATCTAAAACGGAATATATGGAGTGTAATTTTAGCAGTAATAGTCCTAGTGAGGGGATTGTGACTTTGGGCGATCAAGTCATTAATAAGAGTACACGTTTTAGGTATCTTGGATCTATTGTTCAGAGTGATGGTGAAATAGATGGGGATATTATTAGCAGAATTCAAGTTGGATGGTTGAAGTGGCGGAATGCATCGGGCTTGTTATGTGATAGAAATGTACCCCTCAAACTTAAGGGAAAATTCTATAAGATGGTAGTGAGGCCTGCAATGCTTTATGGTGCCGAATGTTGGCCATTAAAAGAGAAGCATAATACTAAGTTAAGTGTGGCAGAGATGAGGATGCTTAGATGGATGAGTGGCTTTACCCTTAGAGATAGGATACGAAATGAGCATATACGTGAAAAGGTTGGAGTAGCTCCAGTAGAAGATAAGATTAGAGAGAGTCGCCTTAGATGGTTTGGTCACATAAAAAGGCGGCCTTCCGACGACCCAGTTAAGAGAGTAGAGGTATTAGATTTGACTTGTGTTAAGAAAGGTAGGGGTAGACCTAAAAAGACTTGGTTAGAAAATATTAGGAATGACCTTTCTTTATTAGATTTAAACGAGAATTTGGCTTTTAATAGGACTCAATGGAGAAAAAGGATTCATGTAGCCGACCCCACGTAGTGGGATAAAGGCTTGATGTTGTTGTTGTTGTTGTTTTACAATAAAGAGAAGAGACTTATAGAATGGCCTTTTAACAATAACATATCTAGGAATAAATCCCAATCTTTTGTGCAAGAGGAAAGATCATTCATATTGAAGCTATCTTAATATGAAGTATTACTGATCTAGGGAAGGGGAAAGTTCCCATATCCAACAATATGAAATTTAAGAAAGTATTTTCATTTGAGGATGCTGGATTACATGTTCGGGGAGGGCGAGAAAATGCTTTACTCCACATTTATTAGGTTAGGGTTTGTAGGCTTTGCGCGAAGAGATATAGAGAGAGAAGAGCAACAATGCATAGTCAAGAAAGAGAAATAAACTTATAGAAGTTACACGACTCATAATATTTTAGAAAGAAGAGTTCTCTATATAAGGATTGGAGAAAAAAACTATAAAGTTGATAACAATCAAAATGAGTAGAAATTATTAGGTGCGGAGTTCGAACATATCTCTGCGTCCGGACATCCATTTAAAATTTGACACATGGAGTGCATTTTGGTTGGGCCTTTTTGCGTGTTTTACTTGCGATTTACTTGTGCTTTAGTTGTTCTTTAACTGTTTTTTTATTGTGCTTTTTTACTGTGCTTTGACTACACCTTACTCGTGATTTGACTGCGCTTTACCTGTGTTTGACTTAAAGTTCCGCGGACACATTAAATATATAAAGTAAAAAAAAATAAATCCACATGTCCCCTCCAGGTGTCAATATTTTATTGGAGTCCGAATGTATCTCTATGTCTTTGACTCTATACCTAATAATTTGAGTGACTATTGTCCACAGAGTATACTATTTAAAATAAATAAAAAAAATCATTGCAAAGAAAAGAGGTGGAATCACATAAATTTGAAACTCACTTCAATTAATATATGTATATAATTAATTCATATTAGTGATAAAAAATCATTTATTAAAAAAACAGTAACTACCTTAATAAAATAAAAAATTCCCAAAATTTCACCGAGGACAGGAAATCCTCGGTCCCACCTAAAGCACAAGCACCAGGTGGATTGGTGGAAGATGTCGACAGCGGCCGAAGGCATGACGCCGGTGGATATAAGCCTCCCCGCACCCTCATCTTCCTCCGACAAAAATCGGCGCTTCTTTTCCTTCCTACCTTCCCTTGCCACCGTCGTCGGCGCCAGCACCCGAAATACTTCCATGCCGTCTCCCTTCGACGAGGAAGCCAACACTCTCCTTCCTTCCAGGTCGCCGGAGCCCAACGACGAGGAGGAGAAGGCCTACGAATCCAGCGAAAAGATAATCGTTCCTGGCGCCGAAGATGAGGAGAGAGAAGGCGAGGTACGACGTTTCTCTTGGCGGAAGCTATGGCTATTCACAGGGCCGGGGTTTCTGATGAGCATAGCGTTTCTGGATCCGGGGAATCTGGAGGGGGATCTCCAGGCGGGGGCGATTGCTGGATACTCGCTGCTCTGGCTGCTGATGTGGGCGACGATGATGGGGCTTTTGATCCAAATGTTGTCGGCGCGGCTTGGTGTGGCGACTGGGCGGCATCTGGCGGAGCATTGTCGGGAGGAGTACCCATGGTGGGCTAGGGTTTCGCTGTGGGTTATGGCGGAGGTGGCGTTGATTGGTGCGGATATACAGGAGGTTATTGGGAGCGCTATTGCGATCAAGATCCTTAGCCGCGGTGTGCTGCCACTTTGGGCTGGCGTGGTCATCACCGCGCTTGATTGGTAAGGTTATACTTCGAGATGTAGATGAATAATGTTTTCTGCTTCTTGATCTTGACCTGCAATTACAATTTTTATTTTCAGTAAAATTTAGAGAATCTACTATTTTATTTGCTTGAATTCAGTTTAAAAACCGGATTTCTTACGCTGTATTTGTTTGGAATCTGCTGTTTGAATTCTTATGGGGTACTATTGTTATGCAAGTTTAGTTTGACCTATATATGAAGAAAATTATTTGGCTGTGTTATTTCATGTATGCTGCAAATATGAAATTGTAAGTTATATTAAGAGATCTCCCATTAATTAGCAACTTATGTGAAAAAGGCATGTCCCGCCTCCCAAGTTGGCGCTTTTGGTTCTTAGTACCTTAGTATTGCTTTCCCGTTGATTAAGTATGGATTGATGTTTGCTATTGTAAAAATTATTTCAACTAGAAAATGGATTTTGGAACCTACCTTGTTATTAAGGAAGCTTGAGAATTATCACTAATTTATTTGGTTGAAGTGAAACTATTCCTTGATTCTTTCATTTGCTTTCGTTATCTAGTTATTGTTGGAAAGGACCGTCCAATAATGTTAACTATTTTCTTAGCTATTCATTTGACTTTTGAGTTGTTGGTAAATTGAAATGAGCATATGAATAATTTTTTTTAGGGCTCCTGAATACATGTCTACTGTTGTTTTAAATTTATTTTTTAATCAAACACTATATATCTTTATTTCTTTACTTCTTTTGGCAGCTTCATCTTTCTTTTCCTTGAGAACTATGGGGTTAGAAAGTTGGAAGCTTTCTTTGCACTTCTCATATCAACCATGGCCATTTCTTTTGCGTGGATGTTTGGAGAAACCAAACCCAGTGGAAGGGAGCTTCTGATTGGTAATGCTCTCTTACAAAGACATTGATAACTAGCCCTATTACATTTCTCACTATGCTTAGCTCTGAGTTCTCTTTGCAGGTGTTTTAATTCCTAAATTGAACTCTAAAACAATTAGGCAGGCGGTGGGGGTTGTGGGTTGTGTAATTATGCCACATAATGTATATCTGCATTCGGCCTTGGTGCAGTCAAGAAAGGTTGATCCTAACAAGAAAAGTCGTGTTCAAGAAGCACTAAATTATTATACCATAGAGTCAACAGTTGCTCTCATCATCTCCTTCATAATAAATTTGTTTGTGACAACTGTTTTTGCAAAAGGATTTTATGGGAGTAAAGATGCTGACAGTATTGGCCTTGAGAACGCGGGGCAGTATTTAGAACAGAAGTATGGGGGAGGACTGTTGCCTATTCTCTATATATGGGGTATAGGACTATTAGCTGCAGGGCAAAGCAGTACAATTACTGGCACTTATGCTGGGCAGTTTATTATGGGAGGATTTCTCAATCTAAGATTGAAGAAGTGGCTCAGGGCGTTGATAACCAGAAGCTTTGCTATTGTGCCAACAATGATTGTTGCTCTCTTTTTTGACACCTCTGATGATGCATTAGATATTTTGAATGAATGGTTGAATGTTCTTCAGTCAGTACAAATTCCATTTGCCCTCATTCCTCTTCTTACTTTGGTATCAAAGGAGCAAGTCATGGGAGATTTCAAGATTGGCCATCTAACTAAGGTAACATATTCTTCTTTTTCTCTCCTTCTTATCTTTTGCTTGTAGTACATTTGAGCAATAATAAGCCTCTATTAGGACACATTAATTTTAGGTCACTGCATGAATAGCACCATGCAAAAACTAGTATTTCAACTTCGACTTCTTTTGGGACAACTTTCTTATTGCTTTATGTACTAGAAAACTGCTTCATAAAGCAATAAGAAAGCTGTCCCAAACGAAACATTCATCTCATAGTACTTTTAATATCAACTCTTCACGATTTTCTTATCCTTAAATTTGATGGTTTATGGAATGATGGAAATAACTACTTTCATGTCTATGTCATTTGTTAACCGATTGAGAATAAAAAGGAAAAGAAAGGGAATGAGATGAAAGAAGATATGGTGGATAACCTAGTTTTCTTAATCACTTAGATGATGAAGAAAGCCTCGCACATTCTTAACATGGCTGAAATCACTTACAGTCATAAAAAAAGTTGGGTTCTAAATAAATGACAATACTTCATGAAAGGGTCTTTTGCTCTAAAAATAATATCAGTGATGCAATGAAATGACATAAAATAAAAACATAAACAAATAAACTATGACTATTGAAATAAACATGAAAAAACTCTTCTGTTGCACTCATATCAAAATAATTCCTAGCGTTTTATAATCTTTCTTGACTGAAGTTTGGTCTGGATATCCTCACCCAATTTATTTTCAATAAATATGCTCCAAAGGTAGGCTTGATAGACGCCATGAATATCATTTCTCTTGGGCTTTAAAGCACACTTATTCAGATATCAGAGGTAGCAATGTATCTAGAAAACTCAGAAGTAGGAAGAATAACTCATTAGTTATAGGTCAACAAAACAACGGGTCACATATCTAACCAACTACGAGGTGATGGTGTTTAAAGGTCCATTAGTTATTTGCTCTGGAAGAGGTATTGGAAGATGTGGTTGGAGTGTTACTTGAAAGCAAAAAAGTTCACTTGTAGAAACACTAAAATAAAGTATCAGAGGCTTGAGAGTTTAATGATTTGGAAACAAATCTTCAATATAAGACTTGAAAAGTCATGATAATATGCAATATGTACAAATACAACAAGTCTTAGCTGAGAATGTTGTAGGATTAAAGGTACTACTTATAGCTTCTTGTTGGACTGTATCGATCAAGTGGGATAGATATAAATTAAGAGATAACTTTCTTCATTGTAACCCTAATCACTTTCAGGGGTACTCTGATGTGAAACCACATGCGAAGGAGCTTCTTAAGAAAATTAAAAGTGATTGACAATGAAATTACAATTAAGAGCTTATTGAGATAACAAGTAAAATCATTAAAAATTCTTGGTTTTCAACTCGCTTAGGCGAAGGAGTACATGTAGATTAACTAATCCTTGGAGATAAACAAAAATAGTAGCAAAGCTAAGAGCTATTAAGCAACAATCCACAACTTAATAATGAGAAATTCCACCTTGGGGATTATTCACTCGAATACACTAGGCTTGGCGAGAGAAGATTTTGCAACTAGAATTGAGATCACCACTAGGAAGAAGATGCCGGAAGTCTTTGTCCACGGGAAAGTAGTCGGAGTAGGTGGGGTTGGCGGATGTCCGATGATGATCCAACGACTTGGTGGAAGATGGATCTCAAGATCCGCCATTCAACATTGAAGTGGAGAGGGGAGGCGTCGTCTTCTCCTTTCCTTGGCTTCTCTATTCGAGGGAGAAGCAAGATGGGGCGGCGGGAGCTGGAGGAAGAGGGGAGGCCGGCGGGTGCAAGGAGAAAGGCTAGGGTGGAGAAAAGGTGTTTAGGGAATTATGGGATTGATTAAACAAAACTGAAATTTAATTTCAGTTTTGAATAAATTGAGAGGGAATTGACTTGAAATTTGAATTTCAAATCAATGAAATTAAGGCCTTAATTGGGGAGTTAATGGATGGGAGCCATATATGGGGCCGACGGTTTCATTAGAGGAGGGAGGGAGGGAGGGAGGGGAGAGGAGGGGATTAATTCCCAAATCTGAAATTGATTTTAGAATTAAGTAATTTGGGAGGGAAGATTTATTTGAAATCAATTTAAATTTCAAATAAGAGAGAGCATTGAATGACCCAATTAATGAGGAAGCCCATCCTTGGGCCGGCGGCAAGGTGAGAGGGGGAGAGGGAGAATGGTGGTGAGAGAGGTTTCCAAATGGGTGTGATGATGTGGCGATTAATTCAAGATTCCAATTTAAATTAAATTGAAATTGGAATTTGTCTTGAAAAACTTTCCAAATTTGGAATTCCAAATTAGGAAAGATTTTGAAATTCGAAATTCAAATGTCAAATTTGAATATGGCGTAGAGATGGGGTGGACGGGTGAGGAGGTGGGGTGGTCGGCGGCCAAGGAAGGCTTAGGGCCGGCGGGTTTGGGGAAGAGGAAGGGGTCTTCTTGTGGTGGAGGAGAAAGAAGATGGAGGTGAATACGAAGGAGAAGATAGAAAACCTAACCACGAGCCGCGGACTCTTCCAACGACTGGTGGGCCTTGCGATTTGCTCCCCTTGAGCTCTCTCCCTTCTCAAACTATCATGCAAGAAGAAGAAGTAGAAACACACAATTTTTTCATCCAAATCTTCATTACCCATTACATAAGAAATGGCCATATATATAGGCCTAAAATGACAAAGGAAACAATAGACTAAAATGCCCCTTGGGCTACAATAGCGACCAAATACCCATAAGGGTAAAAACAGAAAATTGAAAAATAAAATAAACTACTACATAACATGACTAAAATTAAAACTCCTGATCGTGGCCGTCGATCTATTGTGTCTCCGATGGTACACGTGTCGAAATCGCTGACGATGTCCTCATCATACTCATTATAGCCTTCAAAATTTTATTGCATATGGTTATCAGCAAACGTTATAAACACCAAGTTTCTGCTAAATTAGTAGTTCTTCTAAATTCTCAAATGTCACTTTGAATAAGATGAAAAATTGTGGATGGTTTGTATGGTTGTGGTGAAAAGTTACTTGGGGTATTTTTAGCATCAACACGTGTTTCACGTTTGACGGAAATATTATCTTTGTTGATAAATAAATTTGGATATATGATTTCAAATAGTAAAAATTTGATGTCTCAAATGCTTATTTCATAACATAATACTAGAATTTGAAGAGAAAAAGAGACCCACATTATTATGCAGGTTTGAGGTTGTTTGGCAGTAAGAAGGTAGTATAATCCATTAATTTAATTATCATTTCCAATAATTTTCACTGAAGTTTGGCCTTAAAAATTATAATAAGGATAACACGTTATTTTATATTTCGTTTCTTTTGCCATTGTACTATGATATAATAAATTATAAGTTAACTTAAGCACATATAAAAAACTCTTTAATAGGAGATCTATCATATGAATCATTCGTCATCTCACAACTAAAGATTTCTTACCATTAATCACCCAAACATCAATAGGCTGATGAATCTTAATGTAGGTTTTAGATACTTGCGGCAATCTGATCATATGATTTGATGGTCTGCATCAATTATTCAACATGTTTCGGTTTTTGATTAAGGAATGTGACGCCGGCTTGTCCAAGTTCTCTGTTTAGCTTTTACTGTTTTACTGTTTACAGCTCTGTTTTGATTAGCATTGTTTCATTTTCTTTTCCTTTTGGTATTTTCGGTTCTCTAGCCTAGCCTGTAGCTGTAACTTGTATAAATACTTGATCTTTGCCGGCTAGACAGGTACATTGGTGATTTTTCAAAGAATTGAATAAAGTTCCTTATGGTTCTCTGGAGTTCAAGAAACTCTGTTTCTGTATCCTGGTAACGTCTTCGTTTCCAGGTGGTGGTTGTTTGGTTTGAACAGATTGCATCGGAGTAGTTCTCGTCGGCCGTAATCCTAAGTTCCGGTATCAGTTTGGTATCAGAGCCGGCGAAGATGCCGCCTCGTCGTAATCCACAGCGTCCGGTGCAAGAAGTGCTGATCGAAGACTTGCAAAGGGAAGTACAACGATTGCAGCAAAGATTAGAAAGATTTGAACAAAGAGAAGCTGTTGATGATCAAGAGGAAGGAGAGGGTGTAAACCCATTTTATCATGCCACTTCCAGCGATGAAGGAGGGCGTCGGACACGAGAACGAGTGAGAAAGACAAGGCATGACGACGGAGGAATCAAAGTTGATTTACCAGACTTTGAGGGAAGATTAGATCCGGACGAGTTCATAAACTGGATTCATACCGTAGATCGAATCTTGGAATTCAAGGAAGTACATCCTGATCGCATTGTCAAGCTCGTGGCCATTAAATTGAAAAAGAATGCGTCATTGTGGTGGGAAAACCTGAAGCGAACAAGACTCCGGGAGGGCCGTAGCAAAATTGTGAGCTGGGACAAAATGAAAAAGGAGCTTCAAAGGAAGTATTTACCGGAGCAATATAGGCAAGAACTGTTCTTGAAGCTGCAAAGAATTCAGCAAAACCAGTTAACGGTGGAAGAATATGTAGCTGAGTTTGAACAGTTGACATTAAAATGTGATATGGTTGAACCTGTTGAAAACACAATTGCAAGGTTCTTGGAAGGGTTGCAGCCTACGATCAGTAATGTCGTTCAACTGCAGACTTATTGGACATTACAGGATGTCATTAACCTGGCTCTTAAGGTGGAGAAACAGCAGAGAAAAGCAAAAATTGTGCAGAACAGGTGGGGGCTCAAGGGAGAATTCAAGGAGCGGAATAACGGCAAGGATGAAGCGAACTCCAGCAGCCGAATGAAGACTCCCGAGACTGCTCAAGTTGTCAAGAAACCGAGTAACACCCCAAATTATCCAGCCAGGAAGTGCTTCAAATGCCATGGTTTTGGTCACATTGCTTCCAACTGTCCTAATCGGCATGTAATTACTCTTCTAGAAGATGACGAAGGGGAAGAGACCGAAGGCAATGGGGAAGATTCGACTGGTCTTGTTGTTGTGGATCAGCCGGTTCCTACTATTCTTTCTGCAGATGAAGGGCCAATGTTGGTTATACAGCGTTTACTCAAAAATCAGAAAGAAGAATTTTTGCAGCGGCATAATCTTTTTCGGACCCGTTGTACAGTTCAGGGCAAAGTGTGCCAAGTAATCGTCGATAGCGGAAGTTGCGAGAATGTGGCTTCAAGCTCGATGATAGATAAAACTACAGCTGAAGACAGAAGAACATCCTCACCCTTATAAATTGGCATGGATTCAAAAGGATAATGTGGTCAGGGTCACAAAAAGGTGCTTGGTCAACTTTTCGATCGGTAAATATCGAGACCAACTTTGGTGTGATGTGGTACCGATGGACGCCTGCCATTTACTACTAGGGAGGCCTTGGCAGTATGATCGCCAGACCATTCATGATGGTGCTAAGAATACGTATACATTCAATTACAATGGTTGTCCGGTGGTGTTAGTTCTATTAGAGGAAGAACTCTCGACCAAATCCACAGAGGACTTGTTGATAAGTTAATCTCAATGCCGTAAGGCTTTGCAGGAGACCACCACAAGCTACATGATAGTTCTAAAGGAAATATTTCCTTCTACGGAAGTAAGTCATCCATGTCTCCAGAAACTCTTACAGGAGTTTCAAGATGTTTTTCCTATAGAAATTCCCGACGGCCTGCCTCCCGAACGTGATATTCAGCATGAGATCGAGCTAGTGCCGGGTGCTGTGTTACCCAATCGGCCTCCTTACAGGCTTAGGCCAGATGAGTATGAAGTATTACAAAGGCAGATAGAGGAACTGTTATCAAAAGGCTTTATTAGGCCTAGCGTAAGTCCATGCGCTGTGCCAGTGCTGCTGGTTCCAAACAAAGATGGGTCTTATCGAATGTGCATGGACAACAGAGCAATTAACAAAATCACTGTCCGATATCGATTTCCGATTCCACGCATAGATGACCTTTTTGATCAATTACATGGCGCCAAAATATTTTCGAAAATCGACTTGAGGAGCGGGTACCATCAAATCCGTTTACGAGCTGGGGACGAGTGGAAGACTGCTTTCAAGGTTCGAGACGGACTCTATGAGTGGACAATAATGCCTTTCGGACTGTCTAATGCCCCGAGCACCTTCATGAGGCTCATCAACCAAGTATTCCAATCGTTTCTATGTAAGTTCGTAGTTGTTTATTTTGATGATATATTAATTTTCAGTGAAAACCTGGAGGAGCATATACAGCATCTGAGGTTGGTGCTCTGCAAATTGTGGGAACAGAAGCTGTTTGGCCATCTTGGAAAATGCCAATTCCTAGATAATAAAATTGAATTTCTTGGCTTTGTGATTTCGGCTAAAGGCATTGAAGCCGATCCAAGGAAAATTGAGGCGATCGTGAATTGGCCGATTCCGCAGTCGTTCACGGAGGTCCGAAGATTTCATGGACTTGCATCCTTTTACCGAAGATTCATCAGGAGTTTCAGCTCTATAGCCGCTCCAATTACTGAAGTCCTGAAGATGGAATCATTTCTTTGGACAAGTAGCGCCCAAAACAGTTTTGAGCTCCTGAAGAAAACGATGACAGCTGCGCCCGTATTGAGTCTACCAGATTTCAATAAGGTTTTTGAGGTTGAATGTGATGCCTCCAACGTGGGAATAGGCGCTGTTTTGAGCCAAGACGGGCATCCCATAGCTTATTTCAGTGAGAAGCTAAATGAGGCTCGACAAAAATATTCTACGTATGACAAAGAATTTTATGCCATAGTCAGAGCTTTGCATCATTGGAATCATTATTTGTTGGCCAAAGATTTCATCCTGTACACTGACCATGAGGCTCTCCGCTTCCTAAACAGTCAGAAGAAGCTGAAAGGTAGGCACGCGACGTGGTCGGAATTCCTGGCGGTGTTCAATTTCTTGTTAAAGCATAAGGCAGGACATTTGAACCGTGCGGCTGACGCTTTGAGCCGTTGTCACTTGTTGCTACAAACAATCCAGACTAAAGTTGTGGGAATGGAAGCTTTTAAAAGCCTGTACTCAACGGATGAAGATTTCCGAGTAATATGGAATAAATGCCTGTCCCAACCCCATAAACTATTTCATATCAAGGATGGATATCTGTTTTATGGCCATTTTCTCTGTATACCCAGATGCTCTACACGGTTAGCCATTATTACCGAATGCCATGATGGGGGTTTGATGGGGCATTTCGGGAGAGACAAAACCGTGAATCTAATTCAAGAAAAATTTTATTGGACGTTATTATCAAGGGATGTTGGAAGGTACGTACAGGGGTGTCGTGTTTGCCAACTAGCCAAGACCCAAGGTACCAATGCCGGCCTGTATTCACCATTGCACGTTCCTAAAGCGCCTTGGGAAGATGTCAGCCTTGATTTTGTGCTGGGACTGCCCCATACTCAGCGTAACAAAGATTCGATCATGGTGGTGGTAGATCGATTTTCAAAGATGGCGCATTTTATAGCTTGCCACAAGACTTTGGACGCGAGTCACATTGCTGATTTATACGTCCGGGAGATAGTAAGATTACATGGCATTCCGTTGACTATTACGTCCGATAGAGACGTAAAATTCATGAGTTATTTCTGGAAGACCTTGTGGGGAAAATTGGGAACCCGCCTGCAGTACAGTTCAGCTGCTCATCCGCAAACGGATGGGCAAACGGAGGTCGTCAATCGCAGCCTGGGTAATCAGCTAAGATGCTTTGTGGGAAAAAATATTAAGCAATGGGATTTAATATTAGCTCAAATCGAGTTTGCCTTCAACCGCTCGGTTAATCAGACTACCAGGCGAAGCCCATTCGAAATAGTGTATGGGCGCAATCCCTTAACGCCATTGGATTTAATTCCAGTGGTGCAACAGGCTGCTTATAATCCTGATGGTGAACAAAGAAGTAAGGAGATTCAAAAACTGCATCAGCAAGTTCAAGAGGAAATCAATAAGCAAAATGACAGGTATCGGGTTCAAGCAAACAAGCATAGAAAACAGATTGTATACAATGAAGGGGACCTGGTGTGGATTAGATTAAGAAAAGAGCGATTTCCACCTAAAGCTTTCAGTAAATTAAAACCCCGGGCTGATGGACCTTTTCGTGTCGTCAAAAAGATCAATGATAACGCTTATCTGATAGATCTACCAGGGGACTACAACATTGGCTGTGTTCAACGTGGCCGACTTAACTCCACATTATGAGAACGAGGCTTTTCCAACCCCGGAAGAATGACGCCGGAGCTTGTCCAAGTTCTCTGTTTAGCTTTTACTGTTTTACTGTTTACAGCTCTGTTTTGATTAGCATTGTTTCATTTTCTTTTCCTTTTGGTATTTTCGGTTCTCTAGCCTAGCCTGTAGCTGTAACTTGTATAAATACTTGATCTTTGCCGGCTAGACAGGTACATTGGTGATTTTTCAAAGAATTGAATAAAGTTCCTTATGGTTCTCTGGAGTTCAAGAAACTCTGTTTCTGTATCCTGGTAACGTCTTCGTTTCCAGGTGGTGGTTGTTTGGTTTGAACAGATTGCATCGGAGTAGTTCTCGTCGGCCGGAATCCTAAGTTCCGGTATCAGAATGACTTTGTATTACCTTATTGTGCCAAGCCAATCATATGCGTCTTTGCTTCTTGAGTGCCTGTAGTTTTGCTAAGTAGACGGAGAGGCGTCTCCATTTACTCAAATGTAAAATCAAGAGACTTTTTGGGATTTTTTTTTTTTGTGATATGAGCTATTTGCTTCGTCCCTTTTTGGATTTTAGGCTTCCAATTTTTCGATTATCATGTACTCCCAACATTGATCAAAGGTGTGATATGGTTTGTGATAGCGCTCATACCATTCTTTAGCTTGAGAGCTTCGACCTTTATACTTATTGGCGGTCATTGTTGTGGATCCTACAAGCGTCGGAGTATTGTGTATCTAATGAGTATGGTGTTTGGTTCATCATTACTCTTTTTTGTCTTTTTTTTTTGCTTCAGCTATAGGAAAATTCTGCATTCCAAGTAATCGTCTCCAAATCTCATCTAGATCAGAGTTACAACCTTAAGAGGAATTTAAATATCTGCTCTTTTTCTAATATTTTTCTATATTTTTTTATCACTTGAACAACTCCATTCAACTTCATAGAGTAGATATATTTCCTGCCAAAATTCAAGCAAGGAGTTGTAGTGTTTGGTGACATCGTTGTTACTTCTGGGTATTTTTTATTTTAGATCTATTCTCAGAACGCTGGGCTGTGTTTTCTAGATCAGATTAGATTTTTTAGGCAGCATCCTTGGTTTCCTTTATAGTTTTGTAGAAGAAGTAGGTTCTTCCAAACTTTGACTCCATGATGAAAGTTATAAGCGAAACCATGACAATAGATTATCAGCTTCTAAAGAATTGTAATTTGATACATCTTTGGAAAGTTGTTCTGCAATTCCTATAAAATATTTGACATTCCCTATTCTTCTTTTCACTAGCAGTAATAATTGGAATCATTCACTAAAATTAATTTCATTATGCTTGTGATATATTTTTGGTTTTTGATACCAAATTTATGCAGGATGGCTTTTAATAGATTTTCCTTAATGCAATCTAAGTTGGGATGCACAAAAATTCTTGCAATCAAATTTACAGTCCACTTTTGGTCCTATTTGATGGGAAAAAAACCACTTAAATGCTTCAAACAATGATTTGAAGATTGTTAAAATAAATATTGTAAGAAATCTAAGAAAAAATGATTAAGACTCACACTACAATTTTAAAGATAAGCTTGTAGCATATGTTGATGAAATCCCAATTACATTTGAAAAAATTAATACGAAAATATGTGGATGAAAAAAGGGCAATGATACAAATCACCAAAGAAGATCTTGGCTTCAGACAAGAACAAGGAAAAAAATCTTCTTGCCGAAGTTGTCAATACTTGTATCACATTCAAACAATTCATATGCACGATAAATTCAAATTTGAACGGAAATCTTAGTTTCATTAAGCAATCTTTTCAATTTTTACTTATCTCAGTAATCCTATTCCTAATAAACAATTCTCAAATTAATAGTTTAGTAGAATCAAAATCCGGGGAAAACAAAACTGTTCCAAATTTAAACAATCCCTATTCCAGCTATAATGCAAAACTATTCCAAAGTCGCAATGGAATCAAATTGCAGAGTCATAATTTAAACAATCCCTATTCTAGCTATAATGCAAAACTGTTCCAAAGTCATAATGGAATCAAATTGGGAAATAGTGCAGCAATCGCATAGAGACTCCAGCTACAGTCACCCAATCCAGCAACTTCTATTTTTGCTACAATGAAAAAAACTAGTCGTTGATATCAATTTATAGTAGTTGGATACATTGATTATCATATAGGGAAACAAAGAATAGCTGCCAAAGAAGGTAGTCACTTAAAAGCCATGGCTGAAGGGATAGTGAATCAGCGGGTGAAGGGGAACAGCACAGGATTCTGATTGAACTAAGGAATCAAATTAGAGGACATCGCAGTCTCGCAGGCATTATCATCATGACATGCTACATCAAATGAAGTAGAAAATTACAAAATTGAAACTACTAAATCAATACCATACCATAGAAAGTCAAAATGTTCTCCTCAATGCTCATGCGGTATTTTAGATGAGCATAAACCTGTGGGTTTCTATCACAGGTTTATTAAAGACCTTTATTTTTAATGCAAGGGTTTCAAGAAATGTAGGCGTGCATAGGGAAACTTAGCGATGCATGTTAGGATTTGAAGAAACAATGGATGGAGTGAAAGGCTTAGTTCATGTTTACACATTATATACATTAATACAAAGCCTTGAAATATTATCATTTTTCCAATAAAAAAAAAAGTTTTTTTAGGAATTTTATACAAAATTCCCTTCATTTTCAAAAAAATAGTTCTTAAGCATTTAAACTTTGCTATGCTAGACACAGGCTTCGTTTGAGGTAATTTTCTTACTGTTTTCTACAGCTGCTTTCTAGTAAAAAAAAAAACTCCTGAAAGTAGCAAAAAAATAATGATCAAAAGTGTCCCAAATGAAGTCATACTTTGATTCTTTTTTGCTCAACACAAAACATTGCACTACTCCACATGCATGTTATAGCCCATTAGCTCCGAACTAATCTCATCTGATGTTCTAAGCTGAATTTTTCAAGTAATGCACATAAATAAAATATAACCGCCCTTCCGAAATTTCACCATCTTACTGCATCAGCCTTATAATTATAGCAGTCCAAATTGAGTAACTTCTGAACCTCCAATTCTCACATTTCATCTTCCTTCTTCTGCAGGTAGTCACTTGGGTTGTAGCCGCTCTATTGATTATAATTAATGGTTATCTTCTTCTGAATTTTTTCTCATCTGAAGTTAACGGCCTACTATTTGGTTCTATAATATGTGTTATCTTAGCTATATATGTTGCTTTCGTTTCATATCTCATCCTAAGAGGTTTTGATTTACTAGATCAGTTTTTATCAGTAGTCTGCAAGAGATTCTCATGAGAATAACTAATAACATTAGACATAAAGGCTACAGTGAAGTGAAGTAAACTTCAATCTGCTCCCTGCTACATTGATCTTTCTCACTGCCGTCTATTTACAATACAAATCAACACTGTTGCAGATTTAGAATTTAATGCTGAACTTAGTTTAGCCTTCGTTTGATACAGCTTTCTTAATGCTTTCTAAAACAACAACTTAGTTAAAAATTTTCTTGAATTAGAAATTTTTGTGCTAGAAAGTTGTTTTAAAAAGCAATGAGAAAGTTGTCCCAAACGAATCCGTAGTATCTTGATTTTAATTGCATTAGCTAAAGTTAAGCAGATAGGATAGTTGCATTTCAGTAGAGAAAAGGCATTTCTTCCCATTTATTGTATCACAATTTTGTAAGAACAATGTAGTTCTGAAATAAGAAAGTCCTGTTGCATGTAAAATGCTGAACAATGCAGCTGTTGACTGTTTATTTGATTGAAATTTTCTTTTTTTGTTAGATCAGAATAAGGAACTCCATTGCATTATTCCTGTTATCAAACATAAAGGCTAAGGTTTCGTTTGGAATGGCTTTCTTACTGCTTCTTAAAGCAGTTTTTTAGAAAGATGCTTTAAGAAGCAGGAAGAAAACTGTCCTGAACGAAATCTTAATTGCATTTTAGTTGTTTCTGTTTGGTTTATTTCTTATTTTATCTTTATTATTCAGAGCTTCTTATTGAAGCCATGGAATATTGTCTATAAAAAAGATGTCATTGATGTTATTTTTGCTACGCCATTAAAAAAATTTATCTGATTTTTGACATTCTTTTGGAATCTTAAAAAGTCTCCGAGTGCCCCAAGTATTTTGTTTAAATAACTCTTAATTTTTTTTTAGCTATTTTATAATTGTCATAATATTATTTGATAATACGAGCTGAATAATATTAAGAACAATTCGATTTAGGTTTCATTTGTGACATCTTTTGTTGTGTTTTATAAAACATTTTTTTAGTATAAGAAGTTTTTGGAAAAGAAAATTTAGTATAAAAAAAGTTGTTTTAAAAAGCAGTAAGAAAGTTTGCCCAAACAAAACATCAAACTCACACGAGCATAAGGTTTCATTTAGGGTAGTTTTTTTGTTGCTTCTTAAAGCCGTTTTATAGTATAAACATTTTAATTTTTTATTAGAAAGTTGTTTTAAGTAGTAAAAAAAATCGATTCTAATGAAGCCTAAATTTGTAATATATCATTTGTGTGTGTTTGTAGTTGAAATTACTGGTTCTATCTTCAACGAGGGAAATCGAATGTTTGAAATTGCCTAATTTTGAATTAATTAAAGTTTTATGATATCCACAAGAAATTTTTAAAACTTATAATTAGGAGAGGAAAAATTTTGATATGTATAGTTTTAGAATTACCCTTTGTAAAATGATCATATTTATAATAATACTTTGGCATAAAAATATTTTTTGAGCTACTGATGTTTGTAAATTAAAATAAAATTAAGCTTATAATTTTATTATAATAATTTATTGAATTTTTTAGCCATAATTTCAGCCTCAAAATATTTTAAAATGATTTTAAAAAAAATTAAGAAGACAATTTTGCATTTCTTGTTTGTAGAAGCATAAACATGTGTAATAAGAATGTACAACAAATAAATAAAAAAAAAAGATGAAAAACAAATGTAAAAGAGCTTATAAATGTTTAAAAATTATGTTGCCGATCAAATCTTTTTTTATTGCATCCTGTTTATAGCACATCATTGTTTCAACCTCCTCTCTTTCTTTCTCTCTCTTTGAATATTAAAGTTTGAAAACAATCAATTTCCTTTTAAAAGAAAATCAGAGCTTTAAAATAATATTTAAAATCTCAAAACCCAAATCAAACAGTGCAATTAGCACTAACACACTTTTTTTTTAGCTGAAGGCTAAGGGTTCGTTTGGGATGATTTTTTTATTATTTCTTAAAATAAAATTTTAATACAAATATTTTAATTTGTGTACAAAAAAGCTGTTTTTAGAAACAATAAAAAAATATCACAAATAAAATCTAAGTGATTGCATCATAATAAACTGAATATTGCATTAAAAATCCCCCCTCTTCCTAAGCTGTGGCAGCCTTTCTATGTTCTTCTTGATCTTGAGAAATTATTCTGTGCGGTCACCCCATCACCGAATACTATCCAGAGATAAATCAGAATCCGTCACATCACTTTTTGTTGTATATCAAATGACATGATGCATTCTGATTCTCCTCCAAACCGTCTGTTGATCACACCAAATAATTTCTCCTCCATCTCTCTCTCTTCTCTTATATGTTCTCCTCACGCCTCTCTCCTCATTCACATCTCCCCCTCCCTCTTCTATCACTCTCCAGATTAGAACTTCTACTTTCAGAATTGACAACAAATGTGGTAAGCAGAAGAAAACATTAATAAATGGCGATCAACAAGAACAGATCCCCATTTCACAACATAAAATTCCACCTCAAGAAAAAACCATTGAAAGTTCTTCAAAAAAAAAAAAAAAAATAAAAGTTCTTAACAACAGCTTTTGGGTAAGCAGATGACCGCCAACAATCTGCTTTCACAAAATCAAAATGGCCTACTCTGAAGCTTCTCTCTTGAATCAGTTACACGTTCATCAATACCATTTTGTGAACAACTTCTGTTCTCAATCTGAATTTCATTGACGGGCTGAGACTTGCAAGTTCTAAAATTATGCCCATCTTGCTTACACTTACTGCAGCGATAGGTTGCAGGCGGCAAGCCCTTATTTATACGTACAGAAGCTGGTCTCCCTCGCTTCCTTGCCATTGCTGGTGGTGTAATGGGCGTCCCTCCTTCCACAGAAAGACAACCAGTCTCCTCTCCAACACCATTCAGCTTCACCTTATACGTCTCTCTATAGCCATTGGAGGTGAAGTACTCTGCACACAGATTGTAATATGAAATCTGCAAGCTCATGCAAACCGCGACGATATGCGCGCAGGGAATGCAGGAAATCAAGAACCTGTTGCATGTACAACTGTAGCCCTCTGTGTTTACAGTATGTACTCGATGATTTACTCTATATACCTTGAAGATTGTGGCTGAATATGGCTCCACCATATGTTGCACAGCCAAGTTCACAATTTCATTCAGTTGTGATTCAACACTGCAAGTCATCATACCCAGCATTCTGGATCCTTCTTCATGGCGTTTACTGAAAATCTTGCTTAAACGGGACAAAGTCTTTCCAACAAGTACCTTTATAGGAAGCCCTCTTACTCCTTTAAGAAGACTATCACAAGTTTCAACAATGTTGGTAGTCATAATTCCTAAGCGTTTTCCTCCATCGTGTGCAAATGACCAGTTCTCTGCACCAACTTTTTCCAGCCAAGCTCTTGCACTTGGATTCCGGTCGCCGAGTATCTTCATGGTCTCATCGTATTCGCAAGCCTCGGTTTTCTTCGCAGCCTCCCAGAAGAGATTCACCAGTGTCTCATCTTTGAATTCCTTTCTAAGGCTGCATGAAAGCTGCCTCATGCAATATCTGTGGCTTGATAATCTGGATGGGTATGCAGCCTTTACAGCTTCCACCAGCCCTCTCCCTCTGTCAGAAATGATGGTAATATCATCCCTATCTGTTACAGAGCTTCTAATGCATCCCAAGAACCAAGTCCAGGTTTCCTCGGTTTCGGACTCGGCAACAGCGAATGCGAGAGGGAAGAGACTGTCATTACCGTCAACGCCGGTTGCAACCAAAAGACTTCCAGAGTATTTACCATGTAGTTCTGCGCTGTCGATGGTGATCAATGGTCGTAGGTGTCGAAAGCCCTCTATGCACGCATTAAACGACCAGAACAAACGGTGAAACTCCCTAACCTCCCCCTTTTCGTTCGTTAGTAATTGTATCACGGTTCCTGGGTTGGCTTCCTGGATGGCATTCAGATACTCTTGCAGCATGGTATATGAATCATCCCATGAGCCATGAATCTTCTTTAAAGCTTTGTTCAATCCTAACCATGCCTTTGAATAGCTGATCTTTATATTATACTCATTTTCCATCCATACTATGATCTCAGCAGGAGTTACTGTTGATTTGCGCTTCATTAATGGCAATATACACTTGGAGATAAATTTAGTATCACATTGCTTGTGATCACCAACTGATGTGGAAATACTGCAAGTATGATCGCCGCCGTAATACTTGATTTTAAATCTTTGAAGACGCTTGGCCAGTCTTGATCTGACTTGCCATGGACAACCCTTCTGAGTGCATCTAACATTGAATATCTTTTTGGTAGATCTAAGTACTTCATATTCAACATGTCTTCTAATAGAGTACTCCTGTAGTGATTGCTTCAAAGCCTCCTTATCTTTGAACATTTTGCCTTCATGAAGTAATCGATCGCCGGATGCAGGATCGTCCTCGAAGCCTCGACAAGTGTATCTTATGATCGAATCACTAACCAAATCATCTTCATCTTCATCTTCAGCATCTTCTTCATCAGAGATCTTCCAATCTGATCCATTGTCTTTTGAATCCACCTCCATATTCTCAACTCTAGAGATATCAATAACATGTCTATCATGATAAGTACCATCTAAACCATGTGACTATAAAAAAATTCGTGATACAAAGCAATAAAAAAACTTACTCAATGGGATCGGTTGTATGATTTCCATCCTTTGCAATTGCTTCAGCAAATGGAAATTTTAAACCACAAATAGGGCCCGTTGCTCCCAACTTGGTCAAGCATCTAGTTTTGCTGCGTGTAGTCCTACCAGGGATATCACAGGTAGGTATCCTGACAATAATTTGACCGTTATAAAATGAAACAAAAGAAGTAAAAAAACAGGAAACATATTTTGAGAATGAACACTTGAAATTTATTGTGAAAGTAATAAAAATGCACTGTCACCTTGTCAATTTGATACAAGTAAATACCTGGGTTGAGAAGCATTATCGAGTAAGTGGTTTGAGTTGCTGGTCACAGTGTCCTTATTTGTACCATGCATTGAAGAACTAAGAGAATCACCACCTTCAGCTCTCATTTCCATTGGTTCTCTTACTATTCTTTCTTCAAGTTCAGCACTTTCATTAATTCTGAAGCAATCCAGAAATAATTCCAAACTATAAACCCGGGGATACAATCCAAACATCATTTTAGTTGTCATTTCATCCTTTACCTCTAAAGCTACATAATCCGATCCGCTTGTAGGAAACCTACACTTCATGATCAACTTGAATTTTTTAGGGTCAGTAGCAGTTAATTCATTCATCTTCTTCAATAAATCAGGGTATAAAGTTGACTTGTTTATCAGAATGCCCTCCATAGAACCTCCATTATACTCAGGTTTACGACCATGCATCACGATTCTTCCGCCATGATAGCACATAACTGGAACAACTTCTTCAGTCATAATGTTACTTCCTGCCATGTCATGCCATTAAATTACTCCATACTAGCTTAATAGAAGTTTAAGTGGTCCAGATAAAATAAACTAATATCAAATACATGAGATATTACAAATACTTCTACAGAAACATAACAACTAACTAACAATGGAAAATGAAAGCCACCTAGACTGGTATGAAAATAATAGTTGAGATGCAGAGATTTTGGAGAAAAAGATCCTCATCAAAAGCAAAGCATTTTAGCACTATTTGGCTTGTTGAAATTTTTTATGCAATATTATGCTACTAACATATATTAAAAAAGTATTTAACAAGTATTTCTTTTCCATTTTGCTAGCATCTAGATGAGCAGCATGTAAATGGCAGGTTTTTTTAAAACTTCTGATACAAAAATAACCTCAATAGAGCAAACATCTTTTACACACTGTCTAGTATCCTATTTTAAGCAGAATTTAGGCAAGATTTAGGAATTTACAGACTGTCTAGTATCCTATTTTAAGCAGAATTTAGGAAAGATTTAGCTTAAATCCCGCCGGATAGAATTTTAGGGATTTAAATCCTACGATTATGATAATTTTTATCTCAATGCCATTATTGGTTAAACCCCAACAAGGACTAAAGGAATTCACTCTCTAACAAATCTTAAATACTTACATATATATATATATCTTGATTTAAAGATTTAACAATTATCATGCCAAATAATTTTCAGGCTTTAATCCTCTCAAGATTGACTAAATGTAGATTTAAGGGATTTCCAAAATACTATTTGAGTTGGATCCTACTTGCAGCCAAACAATCCCTAAATATGATAGTATTGAACCAAACAACCAATGTTAGCCAGATAATACAGATGTCTAAACTTTAACAATCCAAACTCTTAACTATTGATATATTGTCCACTTTGGCCTAAGAGCCTCACGGTTTTGTCATGTTGGTGTAAATTTCCAGTAGGTCACTCATCCCAAAATTGCTCCAGGATGACACGCTTAACTGCACAATTTCTTAATCAAATTCCAACCATTACACCAAAAGTCGTCTCGATGTTTAAGAGTTTAACTTCTTTCACTTAAGGGGTTTCACATAAACAACACTAACATCTTAATAACCTTAACATCTATATAATAATGAACAAACATCCCCTGATTTTAATATATTTTGTTATTAATCATTTTCCATAAAAATCAAGCGAAAGAATTGCTGCTTCAAGAACCAATCTGTTGCAAATCTTCATATACAAGCTGAAAATGTAAGGAAAAAAAAAAGGAAATAGTGCCAGTGATGCTACTTCAAACTCATTGTCAAATAGTTTACAAGGAGAAAAAAAGAAGCTTTTGGCTTCTGAATCATGAAAGAAAAGGTTGCAGCAGCAGCACGGTATTATGGTTCATTCACCAAAAAACTATTCTATTCTCCTACAGATTTGTTAGATATGCGGTGCGAAAAAGGCGAAAAGCTGTGTTTTTTAAACCATCACCTTAATTCAAAAACCTCTAAAACCCTAACTTCATTGCCATATCTTCAAACAAATTGCGGAGGTGCGAAGCTAAATTCAAGAAACCGCCGCATTGGCGAAAGCAAATCCAGAATCCGGCAAAGTGAGAGAAATACCGCAAGCATTGAACTCAAGTTACATCTTTTACCTGGAAAAAAGATCGGAAATTGTTGAGGCGGTTGAAGAGGACGAACGCAATCAACAAGCGATTGGCCTTCAGAGAAAAGAAAATGCGGGAAGTGGGAGAAATTAGGGTTTAAGCTGTTGCCGCCCCTTTTATCTCGGATCTGCGAGTAGATAGCAGGTTATGAAACTTTGATGTTGATGGATTTAAGCTGAAATTAGTATATTATTTTGATATTATGTTATATTAATCTCAGTATTAATATAATTATATTTAAGTTCATCAAAATTCGTGTCATTATATCATGAACAAGGATTTGTGTGGATAATTTTCTCGCTATTTTTTTTTTAAGACAACAATATAGACTGTGGATAACTTTTGGCCACTCCTTTCTTGCTATTTTAAGAAAAAAATTACTAAAAAAAATGTTCTGAAAAACAATAACAAAGTTATCGCAAACAAAATCTTATGATCTATTTGGGATGATTGTAGCTTTTTATAAGATTGTTACAAAGGTGTTCAAAAGAAAGTAATTTTTTTAAAAAATTTTATAAAAAAAAATTTTTTAGTATAAAAATTTATTAAAAACAATTTTAAAAAAAGCGACTAAATAAAAATCTTATTTGTGATTTGAAAAAAAAAAAGTTCAATACTATTTCTTTCTTGCTATTTTTTCATTATTTTTTTTTTAAATTTGGGTAAGGTTATACTTGTATAACATTTTAAGGGGATTTATACTTATTTATATTATGTATTATTTATTAATATTTAAATATCTAACTTAAACCACTACAGGAAAAACGCTGAAAACCGGCGGTTAGTCTAGATTTACCTGCGGGTTTTAAAGTTACCGGCGGTCTAACGGCGGTTTGTGAACCGCCGGTTCATGTTGATATCCGGCGGTTTACCGGCGGTTTATAGACCGTCGGTAATACCGGCGGTGTATCGTAGCTAAGCCGCCGATTTGGCCGTCTTTAGAGTCCGACGGCTTAACCGCCGGCGGAGCCGTCGGTAATACCGACGGTCCATAAACCGCCGGTGCAAACCGCCGGTATTTGCCATTTTTCCTGTAGTGAACTTTTCCTTTGCTATTAAGTTATTAACACTCTATTTACTCCACTTATTACACTCAAAATTGAGAAACTATTTATTAAAAATCTCAAAACTCTCGATCGAGAAGAGAAAGTTGCGATAAAATATTACTGGGAAGTCCTTCGATAGGATCTGTAGTATCACATGAAGAAGAAGACATTAGAAATTCATAACGGGATCTAGTTGAGAAAGGACATTCACAAGATTGATGACGCCCTATGACAAAGATTAGCTTGAGCATCAATTTATTCAAACAATTCAAGTAGTAGAAATGAACTAGTAATGTTGTGGGTTTAGTCTCATGAATTAGATAGTGTTAGCATTTGAGCCTAGATCATAGTAGCTAGGGGAGATGCTAGCTAGTCTTCTATTTTAATTAAACAAATATTTGAACTTTATGGTTCATAACATTCACATATATCTTTTAGGCCTATTTAAGAATAAGTTTCAATGACATATATATCATTTATCTTAAACAATGCTCTACTCTTCATCGCTCTGCCTCTCTTTAGTAATGGATGCCCAAAAAAGTCTTCTATCTGGTGCTACATATTCTACATTTTGTGATAAGAGTGGAGTTTTTAAAGGGAATGACAAGTAGGGTCCTATGTCGGTAGGCGGTTAGGGAACTTAGGGTAAGTTTTTTGGTTATGGTATGTATCATAATTTCTTGTTTTGGATGGTAGGAAAATGTTCTAGAATTTTTACATTGTTCTAATTTGCTTCTTTGATACTAACATTAATATGATCAAATTGGTGAATGTTTTTCTTAATAGGAGGATGTATAATTTGTTCAATAAAAAGTTGCTACAATAATGTTCAAAGTTGCCTTTGTGGAAGAATTTGGATCAAATGAAACCAGTTGAGGACTACATTTACTACCTTAGTTTCTACCTCTTGTCTCATTAACAAGAATATTACTTTTTTCTACATATGTTCATTTATCAGTTACCTTTATTTATGCTATCAATGATGTTCTCTATAGAAAGAAAATTTGAACATCTTTGATTGAATTATCAAGCTTTAATAACATTGGTTGGTTGATAATTGGTGCCTTCAACTTTGTCTATTTTAGTTTAACAAGATTGAGGCAAACTACAAGACCCAACATGACTTACTTCAATAATTATCTTTTTGAGCTCGGGTTGTTGGAACTTCCGAGTTCAAATCTTTCTTTTACTCAGTTCAATAATCAAATTAACGATCACTTCCGCACCAAGGTTGATCGTTATCTTTGCAATACTCACTTGTTGGATTTTTATTCTTCTTTTCAACAACGTGTATCTTTTTTATCCCTCGCTCATTGTCAAGTTAGTTAAAATGACCCTTAAGAATTTTGTGTATAACTTTCCTCTCCTCATAAGGTTATTTACTCCCACAATGACATTGCGAGGAAAGTGTGAACTTGCACTTCTCTCATATCTTTAATAGCTAAAACTCCATTATTATTGCCAAATCAATTGATATGCAATATTAAGACCTAGACATTAAATTATTTTGTTTACATATCTAATATAAAAGTTTAATATCCTAAAAAAATATTATAATAAATTTTGTCAAAGGATATCATGCCTTATTTAATATACAATTTTGTTAGCCTTTTAGATTTACATCAATATTAGTCTAGCACTAATCTCAATGCACATCCAAGGGCTATCAAACTTATCATAACATATATTTTTTTAATCTCTCATTATTTTCAACACCTTTGTTCTTCTCTCTAGCAAGTTAGGAGCAGTCATACAGTTACACACACTCAAGAAATTAGTTTCAACTAATCCATACCATTTATGGTAATCCAAACCATTTATGCTTACAAGCTAGCTATGTTCTAATCTTAGCTCCATTCATAAATTTCTTTGATTAGAGAGATAATTAGGTTTGAGATTAGACAAGTGTCAAACTAATATCACATGTGTAAACACGTGTGAGCTTTGGATGGTTGACACGTGTGGTTTTGCTTTGAAAGTTGTGGTGATGTTGATGAAGGTGATATGAAAGCGCAATTGCCCATGCTTAGATACCTAACAAGTAATTGGCCAAATGGAATTGGTTTTATCCTCATTTAGGACTTCAAAATTTACTTCTCTCTCTCTATCTCTCACATTTTATATTAAAGATTTTTTTTTTTTTTAAATATGTTGTGATTATTTGCTTTTTTGCATGACTTTTACATATCACCCTAATTATTACAATTTTATAAAATATATTTAATGAGCGATTAAGAGACAATTTGTGATAACTTTCTTACTGTTTTGCTTTTCACTCAATTTTATTTGACTGTTGCTTTCATATTGTTTTTATGAAATTTCTATATCAGTAAGCTATTTTTTTACATCAGATTTAAAAAAAAAATTACTTTCCTCATAATAGCTTTACTATTATCATCACAAAAAGCTATAGCCATCCCAAATAGATCCTATGGATCTGTTTGTGATAACTATAGCATTTTATAAACATAATGATATAATTATTATGGAGAAAATAACTTTGCTACTTTGATTACAAAAACAACTTTTCATTATAAAATTTTTAAGAAGCAATGAGAAAACAATAAGAATGCAACAACCAAATAAAATTGTTATTATTATCTAAAAGAACAAAACAATCAGAAAGAAACCCCAAACAAATCCTAAATCATAATTAAAATTAATAAAATACATTCTTCTCATAGCCTTAAAATTTTAAAATATATAATAATAATAATAATAAAGATATAAAATGGTAAGATAAAATTATAAAAATAAAAATAATTTTGATCCTCTTACAATATATAGTGAATAATACATGAAATATAAACAATTGTGATGGCGTGAGTCAAAGCTAAATTTAATTGAGACAAGCAAAATATAACAGTACTTAAATATATTTTACTTGCACTAAGATACACGTAAAGATCTGTCTTCTCTATACTAATATTAGTTAGTTTTCGAGACTAAGTAAGGTTATATACTGTTAATGACATCATTAATTATCTCTTTCAATTGATTTGCTGACTTTTTTTGTTTCACATTTGCATCAGAATTGATCAGATAGATCCTACAGAAATCTTCAATGAGATAGTGGATTAACAACAGATTATCTGTTAATTAATTAAATAATTACAAAGATTCTTAATTAATCAGTTGATTAATGATTATTTTAATGTTTAACAGCTAATGAAACAATTGAAATCAAATTGGATTAACTAACTAATTATATGAGTTGATTCTTACAAGTAATTGCTGCAATTCAGGTCCTTAAATACTTGAAGCCAACAAATAGTTTGGCTATCAGTTCATTTTCATAAGTAATCTGAAACTAAGGTTTATAATATATATATATATATATATATATATATATATATATATATATATATATATATATATATATATATATATATATATATATATATATATATATATATATATATGCAAAGAATAAAATTTTATCTCATGAATTTTTATTAAGATATTATGGCATAAGAAAAATTAAAGATTTGGTGATAGAGAATTCATTCACGCTGATCGTTTAGGATATATTTGGGGTAGCTTTCTGACCGCTTTACTCTTGATACTATGATTTTGTTTGAGACAGTGTAGCTTTCTTACTGTTTTTAAAGCAGTTTTTTAGTAAAAAAGTTTACTGAAAAATTGATTTAAGAAGCAGTAAGAAAGCCGTCCCAAACGAAGCCTGTAACTATACTTCTTTTTTACTACTGCTTTGTGGTGGAAAGTTGTTTTTTACAACCAAATATACTAATACGTACGTGGTTTCTATATGACAACTACTGTTAAACTTTTCAAGGACATAATACCCACAACAACTTTTAAAAAAATTGTTTTTCTCACAACAGCTTCATAATCATCTTTATAAAATGCTATAGCCATCCTAAATAGACCCTTGATCTTAAACTAGAGAAATAAATATCTTAAAAATCCATGAGCATAATGCTTGAACCACAAAGATGGCAAAATGTAAATGTTAAATATTTACAGAACTACCCAAAATTTATAGTAGTTATGAAGAGAATTTTTTAGCATACAGTAAAATAGCAAAATATTATAATAAAATATTTTATTTAATATTCATCTATATATAAATAAATATTTAATGAAAAAAGAAATAAATACACTGAACATAGACCCTTCTAATAAAAGCATAAAAATTTTTCTCTGTTCATTCACATTCACATGCATGAATTTATATCCTATTTTAACCCTTTTCTTTTATTAAAAAGAAAATTATCAATATTTTAATATTTTTTATTATTTTCTTGCAGAAAATAAATACTATTTTTATGCAAGAAAAAAACAATATATTTTTAAATCTATTAATTAAATAAAAATGTAATTAATTAATTTCTTATGATTCTTTTTTATTTTTACTAAAACTTGTAAAAATAAGGAAGTAACAGTACTTTTTGAGGAAATTTTTGTAGACAAATTTTAATAAGAATTCTCTATAAAAATTTGTCAACCTAAATAGTTACATGCACTGTGTTCAGCTAAGTACAGAAAGCCATCTTTAGCTTATCCTATGATGTGATATTTGATCAATTTGGAAAGACATCAAACAATGTAATTGAACCTCTGCCGAGTAAATATATTGCTATGGGAGATGGGTAAGTGAGTCAAGCTGACACGTCCAGTTCAGGTTGGACTCAATAAATGACTCGTGAGTTGAACTCCATGAGCTGAAGGGCTAAGCTTGAGTAGGCCAGTCCTGACTCGAATCTTTAGCTCGATCGTGTGATGGATCATTTAAAAAATATTAATATAAAATTCACTTAAAATATATTCAATTTAGGGTTTTCTGATATTACGTGATTTTTCATTATTATTCTTCTAACTTTTCATTTTTTAAGCTTTTTATTATAAAAATTATAAATGAGCTGACTTGTGAGCAGGTTCAAACTCGATTAATTAATCAAATTCAAGATCAAATGATAGGTGACTTTAGCTCGGCTTGACTCGTTGGCAGCGGGGTTATGGAGGAAAAATAAATAAGACACGTGGCAAACACTGATGTGATGGAAGATTAAAGAAAGGGTGATGATCAGACACCCTCACGTTTCAATCTCTGCTGAAAATAATTCTCTCTCTCTCTCTCTCTAAATATGTCTTCTCATTGCCATACCTCAACTTACTATATGTATATATATGTGCGCATCAAGGCATGGGTAAGTAATCATCTGGTCTCTCTTATATCTGTAGTTATTCTGAATATCTGCATTGATATTGTTTCTTCTTCTTCTTCTTCTATATATCTCTCTCTCTCTCTCTCTCTCGATATAGCTAAAAAATGATTCTGTTGTTTTCTCTCCTCATTTTGTCATTTGAAGGCTTCTCCTCATGTGTGGCTGACTTTGATCAAGATGTGAGCTCTTTGGGAGCTTTCTCTTTGCATGGTGTGGGGGCTTATGCTGCTGGCTTTTATAAGGAGATGGAAGGAGATGAAGGGGGTCTATTGGTGAGGAGCATTGATCAAATAAGAAACTTTGGAGGAAGATCAAATGAGAAAATGGTTAGTGTGGAGGACTATGGTGCAAAAGGTGGTGGAGCCGATGATACCATGGTAAGGTTAAATTTGTTTTTTTTTTTAATATTGTAATATTTTTTTCTATTTTATGTTTGTCGTATGTTGGAGAGATAGTGAGTTTAATGACCCTAGTTTTACATGAAGATCCAGCACACATAAATATAATTAAGAGAGAAGGTGCAAGAGTTATAAGAGACATATGATTTTTTAAGTGAAAAAACCCAAGAAAGAGAAAAATCGCGGGACTTGGCATAGTTGAAATGATTTCACCAAATTTTCCCACTAATTAATAATGACGCCCTTTCTCGGGGGAAGACATTGGCTCAATATAGTAAATACACATTGTATAGAACACATTATATGATTGTAGTTGGAAGAATGTATTTAATGGCATGAGAGATGTTCTTAAGAGATCGTTTGCCTACTTGTTTGGTTAGAATGATCGTAATCGGATGATGGTGGTTAGAAGAACATAGCGGGCAATGGTGGTTGAAGGATGGTAGTTAAGTGATAAAGGTTGTAGGGGCTGTAGTTAGGAGATGGTGGTAGGAGGAGGGATCATAGTTGGACGACCAAGGTCGAATCGACCATATGTAGCAGGGCGATGGAGGTCAATGCATGGGATCATAGACGAGCTAGAGTAATGGAAAGATCATAGTCGGCCCTTGGAGGTTGGAGGGGCAGTGGTCGGAGGAATCGTATAAGGTCAAAGCTACTGTAGTCAGGCGATAGAAGTTAGAGGGACAATAGTCAAACGACTAAGGTCGGAGGGATTGTAGTATGATGATGGAGATTTGATGGATTGTTGTTCGGTGACGATAGTTAGAGGGATCATAATTGAGGGCTTGAGGTCGGGGAGACCATAGTTGTGTGACGAAGGTTGGTGGGATCGTAGATGAGCGATGGTGGTCAGAGGGACCATAGTCGGGTGATGGAGGTCAGATGAATTATAATTAGGTGATAGTGGTCCGAGGGAGGTGGTTGGCCTACAAAAGGTGTGACAACTGTAATTCAACAGAGGTAAGATTGCAACAACATCGTGGAGGAATTCGGCTGTGATGGTCTTTAAATGAAAGTTCCTATGGCGGCAATCAAAAGGAGGCTTGGCGATGATGGCCAGGTAGCGAGGGTTCATCGATAATAGTGCTTAGATGCAGCCCCGAGATTTTTCAAGCCATAGTGCTCTCTTCACTCCCTAGCCTAGGGTCCACGCCCCACTTCATGTAAGTTGGAGTGGGGGCCTATTTATATATTTTTTGTAGTGGCATGACCTATAAAAAAGTAAAAAATCTATTGCAAATCCGGAGCACTCCATCGATTCCCTCTATCATAAATTGTTAATTCAACATTCATGTGCTTAAACGTTGCTAGAATCATACATTCTTGGGCTCATTCGATTGGTCTCATCAAGCCACTTGATTTCAATATAAGTATGTCAAATTTGAAGTTAATTTAGTTGTCCAACTAATGTCATGAATCTTTTAAATATTCTTCAAGCCCTTGATTTGGGCATATTGGGGCTCAGATTGGACCATTGTTTGATGTCATTTAGTTTGTCTCGTCGAGACGTTCAATTTGCTATAAGTTTGCTTAAATTATAATTTGGATGATCCCAAATTTAATTGTAAAAGTTTCTAATTCATCAAATATATCTCGAGATCCATATTCGATTAAGGCGATTTTTGACGACGTATCAATGTTGTTGATAAAAAAATACAATTGCAACTTACTATTTTTTATAATATTAAATGAAGATGATCAATCTTTATTCTATGCCAACATATTTACACACATACTTGAAAACACTCATAAATATTTCCATGTCAATTCTATATGAAACTCCTTTTGTAATTATGCATAACAATAGCATTACTTCATCTATAAAAGCAAATTCTCACATCTATTTAACTTAATTACCTTATTATGCAAGGCGTTTGAAAAGGCATGGAATGCAGCTTGCTCCTCTGATAGCCCAGTCTCTCTATTGATTCCTAAGGGTAACACATACCTATTGAAGCCCATCACATTTTCTGGCCCCTGCAACTCAGATATTTCAGTCATGGTGAGACCATAACATTCATCATATATAAATCAAATCATCAAAGTTATATAAGGTCTCTAATGCATTAATATTTGTGCATAAATATATATTTTTTTCAGATTGAAGGGACAATTGAAGCTTCTTCAAACCCATCAGATTGGAATGGAAAGAATCAAAGGCTTTGGATTTATTTCAACAAAGTAAACAATCTTGCTGTTCTAGGAGGTGGAACCATCAATGGCAATGGAAAGGTTTGGTGGCAAAAATCATGCAAAGTAGATAAATCACAAGTAAGCTTTTTTTTTTCCTCCTTATTTAGGTTTAGTTTGGGACGGTTTTCTTACTGCTTCTTAAAAAGCTGCTTTAAAAAATAATAAAAAAGTTGTCCCAAACGAAGCCTAGCTTGATTTTTGCTCTTAAATCCTCATCTATATGTATTTAATTGTACTTACATGTTAATTTGATTTCTTGCCTTTTTGTACGTACAAAACTACCTATTTCAGCCATGCAAAGATGCACCTACGGTATGTGATCATCATATAAATTAGATTATTACATGAAATTGATATTCTTGACATATAAATAAATTAATAATTTTACTTTTTTTTTAATGTAGGCTTTGACTTTTAATTCTTGTAATTGGTTGAGAGTAGAGAACTTGAATGTGATAAATAGCCAACAAATACACGTGGAGTTCGAGAATAGCAAGAATATTATAGTTTCGAGTCTCAGTATAAGTGCACCAGGCAATAGCCCTAATACAGATGGAATCCATGTCACACGAACACAAAATATTACCATCAATCATTGCACCATTGCTACTGGTATGTATAATATCATTGACATATATATACACCTGAATGTTTTGGGTGAATTTTTACCTCTATTTGGTAAACATAGTAAATTTATTTCTAACATATTACTGTAACTTACAGGAGATGATTGTATCTCAATTGTAACTGGATCTCAGGATGTGCATGCCAATAACATAATTTGTGGCCCAGGTCATGGAATCAGGTGCATATAAAAAATAAACTTAGGCTTCATTTGGGAGAGCAATAAAAAGCTAGCTATCTCAAATGAAACCTTAATGTTATATATATCTATTTGGCTTTATTAATTTAAATGAAATTGGATATGTTTTATGATTGATTGCATTAATTAATGTATTTTAATATTCCTTAATTATTAATGTTATCTAGCATTGGAAGTCTGGGAGCAAAGGGCTCCACTGCCCAAGTCTCAGGTGTGACTGTAAACACTGCACAATTTAGTGGTACTTCAAATGGAGTTCGTATTAAGACATGGCAGGTAATCAATTAAATTAAGGAACATTAAATTCATACATTTGATTTTGATATAAATATGATATAAATTTTCATTGATTAATCATAAATTACACTAATCTAAAAGTAAATTCAATAGATATATATATAGCATAAATTACACTAATCTAAAAGTAAAAAATGATCAAATTAGGTCATCTAAGGATCAATTAAGATCTTAAATTTAAGAATAGCACCATAATAAAGAAAATAACTATATGCATCTCTTCAATCTTTAGGTTCATAAATACTATGAACTTAGTACAAACAAATAAAATCAATCATATTATTTCATTTCCTCATGCTCACATCAACATGTTTTTTTTTTCCCTTTTTCAGGGTGGAAAAGGCTATGCTAAGAACATTGTATTCAAAAACATTGAAATGAGCAATGTCAAAAATCCAATCATCATAGATCAAAACTATTGCGACTCCAAAAAGCCGTGTGGTCAACAGGTAAATGATCAATAAGAACTCACAAACCAAAATATAAATTATGAACGTATAATCTAAGGCAGCTTTCTTTCTCTTTTATAAAGCAAATTTTTAGTAAAAAATTTTATACTAAAAACTTGCTTTAGAAAACAATAAAAAAAAACTGTCCTAAACAAAACCTTAAACTTTTAGAGAAGATATCAGACAAAAAAACATGAATATTTATGAATAAAAGTTATTATATTATTCTATGCAGAAATCTGCAGTGCAAGTGAGCAATGTACAGTACAGTAACATCAAAGGAACAAGCGCTTCGAAGTTTGCAATGAATTTCAACTGCAGCAAAAGCTTTCCATGCAGTGGGATAGTATTAGAGGACATCGACTTGGTTAAAAATGGTGGTGGCTCAGCTAAGAGCTTCTGTGCAAATGTCAAGTGGTCCAAGGAAGGGACAGTCATCCCACCACCCTGTGCTTTACAGCTTGAAGATGCATGAACAATCATGTTCATGATAGATACATAGAATATAACTTCATGCATGGTTGCAGATATGAAAACATATAAATAATTTCTGTGACTGTATATCTCTTAACATATTTGATGTAGTTGTATACTAGCTTGTTGCAAGTATATGCAGTGTAGTTGATGGATGAATAAAATTCACATGAAAAGAACATATCTAGCTAATACTCTATTAGAACATAAATAAATAAATTATGTATTCATTTGTACGTCCAGCCTATAAGGGCTTGACATTGTCTCAGCTCTATGTCTCAGCTCTATGAATGTTTATTATAAATACACTCAATGGACAGATGTATGTGAGATTAAGCAATAACAGAATACAATATAGTTTTATATTTCTTGATCTGTCTTCTTCCTTCTTCCTTCTTGAATAATCTTTCTACATGGTAAAGGAGTCATTCCTTCCTAAGGACCAGGAAAATGGCAACTGCGGCGTCGGCTTCTTCCACCGCCGGCAACACATCAGGTGCCGTCCCTCCCAAATCTATTATAGATCCGACACTCAAATTTGTCATATCCAACCTTAAATCCATTATTCCCCATCCCTTATCCTCGGATAACTATCCAATATGGAGCAATCAAATTACTAAACTCCTCAAGGCGAATGGCTTCGAATGCTTCTTGCATACCGCATCTAACCAGGCTTCGTCCTCGTTCACGTCTGAAGCGGAAAACGAAGATCCCAATCTGGTTCGCACGAAATGGATGGTCACCGACCAAAATCTGGCAGCGGCAATATGCGCAACAATCTCACCGCAAATCTTGCCCTACGTGGTGCATCTTGAGTTCACCTCAGAGATCTGGCATACTCTGCAACTTCAATTTCAGGCGACAAATCGCTCAAAGGCGATCCAGCTGAAAAATGAACTTCAGAATATCTCCATGAAAAATCTGTCAATGAATCAATATCTAACTGAGATCAAGAAACTGGTTTATCAAATTGCATATGCAGGAGCCAAGCTAGACACGGAAGATATTCTACATCACATCTTGAACGGGCTCTCGCCGACCTATCAGTCGTTCAAGACGACGGTCAGAACGATGCAAACGCCCCTGAGTCTTGACAACCTATATGCGCTCCTCATCAGCGAGGAAATTCATATCAACACAGATGCCACGAGACACTCGGCTAACGTTGATAATCAGACGGCATTGTACACAAACAGGACTAGAGGGAGACGTGGACGAGGTCGCTCGTACTCGAATGGAAATCAAACATCCCGATCGACCACTGCCTCAGCTGTAATCTGCCAGATCTGCACAAAGAAAAGTCACGCAGCAGATGTCTGTTGGCATCGCATGAATGTCAACTACACTCCGGCGCCGGCATCCACTAAGGCAAACAACGCACTTCTTGCAACAAACGATCTCTCTTCTACAGACTGGTATCTTGACTTAGGAGCTTCGGCACACATGACCAATACAACTGCAAATCTTGACAATGTCAAAGAATATAACGGTACTGATACTATCACTGTTGGGGATGGAAGAAAAATCCCTATAGCTCACTCGGGCACGGGTATTCTTCCCACCCCAAATAGTAAGATCCATCTCTCTCAAATTCTTCATATGCCTTCGATTACTCATAACTTACTGTCCATTTCAAATTTAGTTAGAGATAATAACATTTCCATCACATTTGATCTAACAGTTTCGTATTTAAGGATCGTGTGACCAACCAGTAGCTTCTCCGTGGACACAGTAAGAACGGGATCTATCGCATCTCGCCCAAGATTCTCGATCACCACCAGAAAGCTCTGCACGTTCATCAAACTTCCTCTCAAGATTGGCACAATAGACTTGGCCATCCACATCCGCAGGCGCTTAGGCTCATCTATAGCACTCATATAAATCTGCATATACCGAAACTTCTTTCTAGCTGTATTTCCTGTAATTCGTGTAAAAATCATAGAGCTTGTTTTCCTTTATTGTCAAATAGAAAACTATCTAGTTTAGAACTCATACACTCATATGTATGGGGACCGTCTCCGGTCACGTCTATTCAAGGTTTTAGATACTATGCTATCTTTGTTGATGACTATTCACGCTATACTTGGTTTTTCTTGCTTACACTGAAGTCGGATGTTACAAAAACATTGATCAATTTCATAGCTCTTTTTGAAAGGCAAACAAATAAACAGGTTCGTGCCATAAGCACGGATGGAGGTCGTGAATACATAAACAACCAACTCAAAGAGTTCACACAATCAAAGGGCATCGTCCATCAAACATCTTGCCCTTACACTCCTGAACAGAATGGGATCGCGGAACAAAAACATAGACACATCACTGAAACTGCGAGGACATTACTACATATGGCATCAATACTGCACACTCACTGGGATGATGCAACGTTCACTGCCACATACCTCATTAACAGGCTTCCATCACCTAACACAAATTTCATTTCACCTCTGCAGCTGATGTTCAACATTATACCCTCGTACAAGCATCTCAGGACCTTTTGGATGCGAATGTTTTCCATTAAACCTGCAGCCAGTCCGAACCAAACTGCATCCAAAATCGGCATCATGCGTTTTTATGGGTTACTCTGAAACTCAAAAAGGATATAAATGCATAAATATTGAAACCAAAAGGATTATAATGTCTAGAAATGTTCTTTTTAATGAATCTAATTTTTCTTTCCAACAGCAAATTCAGCAGAACAAAACAGTTGATTCTGTAACACCGGTGAAACTACTTCTTCCTACATCCGTTCCCATGACAATTCCGTCCACAACTATACCTAATTCGCAGCGCAATAACAACATACCAGTCGAACCAATACCCGCCAGTCTTCCAGTCATTGAGCAAGAACCGATTCCTCAACCCACACACATAGTTAATCTGCCCACAAAACATAACATGAGGATGAGACTACAAGCTGGCATTACCAAACCGGCTCGCCAACTTAACCTGGCTCATACACTGTCTACATCCCATGTATTACCAAATCCCCAAAACTACAACGATGCCTGTAAAGATCCAGAATGGAGGAAGGCAATGGCATCAGAATTTTTAGCACATCAACAACAAGGTACATGGTGCCTAGTCACTCCTCCAACAAATGCCCGTATCCTAGGATGCAAGTGGACATACAGAACAAAATTTCACTCAGACGGATCCGTTGCTCGTCTCAAAGTTCGACTGGTGGCTCAAGGCAACAGACAGGAGCAAGGACTGGACTATAGTGAAACGTTCAGTCTGGTCGCAAAATTACCAACCATACGCATTCTATTCACAATTGTGTTATTCCATGAGTGGTCGGTTGAACAACTCAATGTCACAAACGCATTCTTACATGGTACGCTCAATGAAACGGTGTACATGAGACAGCCCAAGGGCTTCGAGGACACCACGAATCCGGAGCTAGTGTGTCGTCTACACAAAGCAATCTACGGGCTTAAACAGGCGCCCCGACAATGGTACACAACATTCATATCATATCTGCTTACCCTGGGATTTCAACACAGTAAAGCAGATCAATCCTTACTCACGCTTCACCAACACAAAACGCAAATATACCTGTTGGTATACGTCGATGACATTTTAATCACCGAAAATGATCCAAACGCTATTCAAGAGCTTCTTCGCAAACTACATCAGCGGTTCACAATGAAATATTTAGGAAGAGCAAACCATTTTCGGGGAATACAAATTTGGACATTACTAGCTAGGTATTTTCTGTCTCAAACTTCTTATGCTCAGTCTATCATTCAACAAGCAAATCTTGATATTATTAAACCTCTTGCTAATCCCTCATGTACAAAAATGCTAGAAAAATGTCTGCCGACTCCAAACAACTTGGATCAGCAAACATATAGACGGATTACGGGAGCATTGCAGTATCTCACGATTACACGTCCGGATATCGCATTTGCAGTCAATATACTATCTCAGCATATGCACGATCCGAACAGTTAGCACAAATACCTTCTCACACTAACACTAAGGTACATCCAAGGCACTATTGATTTCGGATTACCGATTACGAAATCAAATTTGCAGCTAAAAATATTCACGGACGAGGACTGGGCGGGAGATCCGCTAACCAGGAAGTCTACCTCCGGCTATTGCATTTTCTTGGGTGATACTCTCGTCTCCTGGACTGTCAAGAACCAATGTACAATATCTCGATGTTCAACTGAGTCCGAATACAGGGCGTTAGCGGCGGCAACAGCATATATGATTTGGACGAAACATTTGCTCTCAGACTTTCGGGAAAACCATGAACTTCCTATAGATCTATTCTGTGACAATATGTCTGTGATAGCTTTAGCCAATAACCCCGTCTTCCACACCAAAACGAAACACATTGAAATTGATCAATGTTTTATACGTGATCAAATTCAACACAATATATAATATTAGGCTCTTACCAATTAACACAATGGATCAAATCGCAGACATCTTCACAAAGCCACTGTCTACCACCAGATTTCGATATCTCAGATCCAAACTGACTATTACGCAGGAATCGTCAGCTTGCAGGGGAATATTATAACATAAATAAATAAATTATGTATTCATTTGTACGTCCAGCCTCTAAGGGATTGACACTTGTCTCAGCTCTATGGATGTTTATTATAAATACACTCTATGGACATATGTATGTGAGATTAAGCAATAATAGAATACAATATAGTTTTATATTTCTTGATCTGTCTTCTTCCTTCTTGAATAATCTTTCTACATACTCAACTTCAAAGAAAAAATATACTTGGAAGTGCTTATCTTTGATACTAAGATTTCGTTTGGGACGGTTTTCTTATTGCTTCTTAAAGCAGTTTTTTAGTATAAAATTTTATTTGTTGTACTAGAAAGTTGCTTTAAGAAGCAGTAAAAAAGCCGTCCCAAACGAACACAGCTTTGTTTGGGACGATTTTTTAACTACTTTCTAAAGCAGGTTACTAATACAAAAATTTCAAGTTCAAGAAATTTTTGTACTAAAAGCCGTTTTAGAAAGCAATAAGAAAGTTGTCCCAAACGAACCTAATTTGTTGATTTAATGTATAGTAGAAGGAGATGACGAGCATTTCAACAGCTTATTTTGCACTATTGTATCATTTATGTCTCTTTCAGCTCAATCTCTCCATTTTTTTTTTTCATACACATGTAGTAGTAGAAGAAATGAGAAGAAAATGGTGAAGGATTAATGCTTCATTTGTGACGGCTTTCTTACTGTTTCTTAAAGTAGTTTTCTAATTTAAAAATTAAAATTTTGGTACAAAAAATTGCTATAAGAAGCATTAAGAAAAACCGTCCCGAATGAAGCCTAAGTAGAGAGGCAAATATTAAACTATTAGAAGCATATAATTGCTGTTTTATTTCTTCCATCAATTCTGAAATAAATTGGGGGATAGGTCAACCTCAAATATTCCTTTAAAGTTACTTATAAACCGGTCTGAAAAGCAGCCCAATTTATTTGGGACGGCTTTTTTATTGCTTTTTAAAACGGAGTTTTAGTTAAAAAATAAAAAAATTTGTACTAAAACTCCATTTTAGAAAGCAGTAAAAAAGCCGTCCCAAACAAAAGAAACGGCCCACTTCATTACATAAGGGATTGTGTATTTTTAATATGGCCCAGTTTAGGAAAAGCCGCATGCGAGTTAGCCCACAGTAAACGGCCCACTTTGCTACAACCTTTTTAAATTTAGTAAGGAAATTTATGCCAAATAATTTTATAATTTTGAGTCGCATATGCCAAATTGTAGCTAATTAAATATAATGGGATGGCAAAATTTCTTTCTAATAAAACAAAAATTTTATTGCAAATTTCTTAATCTCATAGCATTGAAGAGTTAATATCGTAGCCAATAATCTCCTAGCTTCTATATATCTTGAAATTTCTGCAATGTTATTGAAGTCGTTTTAGGCTTCGTTTCCGATGACATTCTTACTGTTTCTCAAAGCAGTTTTCTGTATAAAAAAATATTTTTTGTACTAAAATACTACTTTAAGAAGCAGTAAGAAAGCCGTACCAAATGAAGCATTAATCATATTTGGAGTATCTTCTACAAAAATTATATGCATTATACGCCTAGATAGGATTGTACGACCGGAGATTTTGTTATAAATAGTTAATTTAGGAGAGTTCCTCGTTCTAAAGATGATTGTTATATTGCTAATTTTGTAGGTTGTTCTCCATCTCCATGGCCTCTTAACCAAGTGGTTATTATGTTCATTCTATTAATTGATTGATCATTGATGGTGACTCTCTACTGAAAAAAGACTGTGAAACTTCATTCTTTAAATACATAATATAAAGAGCCCCATTGAAGGAGCTTATTCTTAAAAGTTTTAGAGAGCATCAACCAATAGTTCACCTCAAATTAATAAATTTGTTGTTAAAATATGGTACGAGCTCTACCAAAAAATATGGCTATCGTAGCATGAATTTCGACCTATACTGGCGGTTATAACCACCATTTTTTTCTTTGCAAGTGTTTTAAGAGTTGGACACGAGCGGACGGATTTAAGACTTTTACGCAGTTGGTCGACTCACTCTCCGATCGAATACTAAGATTTATGCATGAAGAATAAAAGAACGGGAAGAGGGAATCATGCTCGCATGCAGGCCATGAAGGGTGGATATCAAAAGCGCGAGAGAACAAGATTAAGAAGCCAACGTCCGACCAGGTTTAAGACCTAGGGTTATGTTTGGCTATCCCAGCGGTTAAAACCGATGGTATTTAACCGATGCAAATAATAATTAAGACAAATTCACACCATATAATATATGTAAGCTTCAAATCCAAGACCTCTTGGTTAATAGTCAAAACACCCAACCAACGGATATGAGAATATATATATTTTTTCTAATTCTCATATCCTAAATTATATATATAATCTGAAAGGATATGAGAATATATATATTTTTTCTTTATTTTACACTGAACATATTTTTCTTTATATTAAATACTATATCTTGAATGATCATGCATGTGCTTGAAGATGATAAGCTGAAAATCTTTGATAGATTCAATATTATAAACATATTGATAAAAATCATTTGGTGATGGCCCATTGGCTCATCAAAACACTATTTATACAGTATTAATAATTGGGATGAGCAGCCATTAATAATTTTGCTTTTTTTTTGGACAAATTTCTCACTTCTTTTTAAAATAGTTTTTTAATACAAAAACTTAAAACTTAAACAAATTTTATACTAAAAAGTTATTTTAGAAAGCATTAAGAAAGCTATCCCAAACAAGACGTTAATGATTGGACATGCAGTCGTTGGCGCAATCCACGGCATGACTCTTTCTTTTATCTACCTAAGAAAATGGACAAAGATATAGCAGCTGAAAGCAATGGTGCTGATAATGTATGAGAGCATGTGCACTGCTCATAATGCAGAGACTTCTGGTCTTTCATTTTGGAGAGTGGGGTGCAGCTGTCTTTGAGATTGGAGCGTTCTATCGTTTACTATTTTATGTGAATGATCTGTTTAAATTTAAAAAGCAATAAGCTGTTTTTAAAAGTGATTTTATAGGGTTTCACTGATGATTTTGACCGTTGGGGGGGAAAAAGTTTTCAGTGGTTCCCTACCATTTGTGATTGCTAGCAGTTGGAAAGTTCTTCGGCAATGATTTTGTGGTTGCTGTAAAAAGATTTTTATGATGTTTAAGATGATAGCGGTTTTAGGGTTTGTTTGGGATAGTTTTGGGCTATTGCTTTTTTCGTTTTTTTTTTTAAGTTGTGTTAGAAAAATGTTGGAGAAAGCGGTAAGGAAACTATCCCAAATGAAGCTTTAATTGTTGAAACTTATAGTTTTGCAGCTATTTTTGTTAGCAGTGGTTGAAAACTTTGGAAGGTTGAATTAGTCGTGGTTAAATTTAGGGGTGTCAATATTTGACAAGACCTGAAAACCCGACCTGAACCTGACTAGAAAATTTCGGGTCCGGGTTAGAAATTCTGACCCGTTTGTAAAATCGAGTTTCTGGGTAAACCTGAATCTGACCCGATTTGACCCGTTTCATGCTCTATCTATCTGTCGAGACCCTATTAGTCGAGTATGTCAGTCCATCCATCGCATCCCCATCAGTCGCGAATGTTGAACCCCCATCAGTCGCGCCGTCCGCGTCCTGTCAATGTTTATATGCGTCAAGCCCACAAGGGCATTGCCGAATGCTGACCGCGTCCTCCATCAATGTTCGGTACGTTAGCCATCGCTGCCTCGCCACCTACCTTTGACGCGGTACAGAGTCTGCAGACGGAGTTTCAGGTTCCTCGCTGGCCTGCCATGACCATCTGTCAGCCCGCCATTCACGTGCTTCTTCGACATGCCATTCGCGCACTTCTTCTTCAAGGTTCCAGGTATTTTGTGTCTTGTCGGGTTAACCCAAACCCGAAGTGGATTGGGTTCGGGTCCAAAAAACTGACCCGTTTTCAAAAATAGTTCAGGTTGGGTTGAATAGTGTCGGGTCAGTTTCGAGTTGGACCCGAATGTGACATGTGACCTGATTTGGACGGCCCGTTAAAATCATCATAAATCCAAATAAATATCTATTTCGATGATTTTAACCACTACAGATCAATGTTAAGGCTTAAATAGCTGTTTTTTATATATAACAATTTTAAAAGTTATTTTCTCTGCAACTTTTTTACAAAGTGATAAAAAAACTCTTCCCAAACAAAAACCTTAGTCTCAATCGAATCATCTATTTTGACACCATTTATTAATCTACAAATAAAAGGTTGATAATTGTTTAGCTCTATGCTAAATCCATTTTAACCTAAAAATTTTTGTCTATAAGAATATATCAACCACTTGATAAAGATATATACTCTCATATAAGATTGAACTCAATATTTTTATATGACTTAATAATATATATTACTATTTTTATATTACATTGAATAAAATTATTTTTAAAAGAATAAAAAATTCATCATCTTCCCACCCCTCACAAAAGAAATCTATGATATCAAAACCGATTGGTCTTTGACACACCATCAATGGTAATAATAAAATGCACAAGTTGGCATGTTATGTCTCAATACATAGAAACACAAATTCTCTTGGTTTTAGCTATATATTTATGTAGAGAGAGAAAAAGATAGAGATAGAGAGAGATACATAGATAGAGAAAGAGATACATAAAGAGAGAGAGAAAGGGATACATAGAGAAAGAGAGGGAGAAAGAAATACATAGAGAGAGAGAAAGAAAGAGAGGGAGAAAGAGATGCATAGAGAGAGAGAGAGAGAGAGAGAGAGACTGAGCAGTCAACTGTGTAGTTTATATGTTGATGTCTTCCACAAAACTTTTATTTTAATGATAGCACTGAGAACCAAGTTCAACTGCTGCTTATTTATGTGTACACAGCTGCATGGAGCCAACTTAAATTATTCTCTAGCCAAACAGTGTATCTAACTATCTAAGGACATAGACCATTTGGTCCAGACTGAGGGGCTGGTCCAGACCTTTCTGTGCCAACAAATTTTCACCTAAATTAGTTCATATATCTCCAAAGCCTAGCCTAGATTACTAATCATAAGCTTTGTTTGACACAACTTTATATAATTACTTTTTTTTGAAAACTTTCAAGAGATTTTTGTATTAAACAACGACTTTAAAAAGCAGTAAGAAAGTTATTCCAAACGAAGCTATGTTATAACATACAATTTAATTTTCAATTTATGTCGGATAGTACATATTGATTAGATACTATGAGTTTATTTTGTAAATATGTTGTGAGGAAAATATTTTTTTAAAAAGTTCATTTAGATATTATAAATATATTTTAATTTGAAAAAAATAGGACTTTCTCATAGCTATCGCACATTAGCGGATTTGGTTGTAAAAAATAACTTTTCAATATATAAATTTTTTAAAAGAAAAGAGAAAGCATCAAGAAAATAATAGTTAAATACACTTAAATATTACAAAATAATTCATATATATTTAATCATAAGGCATTTAAAAGTCTCTCTTCAATCATTGCTATTATCTCAAACAATTAGATTCAATAGCTTAACAAAATTAAAAAAATATATATTTTTGAAATTATTTTCATGTCATAAGTTTTAGTGGCATTAAAGATAAAAGATAATTTTGACCTTTTGAATATCTTTATCATGATTAAGATCAAATAAGCATGATTTTTCTCATGGGAAGAGAAAAGTCTTCATCAATAGACTATTACTCTTCTATATGCTTAAAGTCAAACTTTCATGTGATGTTATTTTGACTTATCTTTCATCATGCTACATCCAATTGTTAATTAAAGAGATTTGATCTTAATCTACATTATAAACAAGAAGAAAATCATTATTCTCCTTTCAATTATATTTTTGAACCTATCATCTTATGTAATATTCAAAGTCAAAATCAACAGTTAAATGTGATTTGCTAGATAAAAAACTATGTAGATTGAGATTTGAGGGTCTGTTTAGAACTGCTTTTTGGCTACATATTTTGCTTTCAGACACTAATCACAATTTCATTTAGCTGCTACTTTTTCTTGATTTTTTACTTCTTTTTAGAATTTCTGTGATGAAAAGTTGTTTTATGTACTCATAGTAGCAAAAGTTATTTTCTTCACAATAACTTCACAATCAACTTTATAAAATATTGCAACCATCATAAACAGGAAAAATTATTACGTGCGGTGCCTGGACGCGTCCAAATGTCAATCCGGATGCACCATGTCATCCAATATACAATGCATTGGGTGACATGGCGCATTCGAATTGACCTCCGGACACCACACATAATAATCACTCCCTAAATATACCCTGACTTTCATCAGTTTTACAGAATAATATAATTTGTCATTAAGCTTGTGAATGTTATAAGGATGATTGAAAAGCTTAGGTATGCTATTTGAAAATTCGGGTTTTATCTAAATATTTCATTGATTAAAAATATTCAATACATGCAAATATATCCTTAATAATCTATATATTTGACTCATAGGCATTTGAAAGCCTCTACACTTGAAATTTATAATTATATTCTTATGCAATTAGAGACATATACTAATTTTAATTTTACATTTAGATAAAAGTTAAATAATCAATTTAATTAGTCACATATGAAGAGAGAGAGAGAGAGAGAGAGAGAGAGAGAGAGAGAGGAGAGAGAGAGACTTTCTTGTCCTACAAATGTTAGATCCGGGCTTAGGTTTGGTGAGATTCCATAATTATTGATGTAAGAATAATAGATGAAAGGACTTCCTAAGCCTTTAGACCACTTTTCACATGTGAACATCTTATGACTATTGAGATGAAAGAGCTAATTAGTGTTATAAATTTTATTTTTAAAGAGTTAATCTCTCCTCTAATTAAAAAAATCCTAATTAAATTTGTTAATATCTCATCATTCTATCTTAGTTTATCATAGGCTCAAAGTTATTTGGTTCAACTAAGAATGATCCGAAACGGGTTGATTCAAAATGGGTGTGCGAGTGGCCGCACTGGCGAGCGCGAGCGGGCGCACGGGGGAGCGCGAGCGGGCGCGCGGGCTAGCACGAGCAGGCGCGCTGGGGAGCGCAAGCGGGCGGCTAGTGCAGGTAGTTGATTTTAAACGGGTTTGCGGGTTGACCCAGCAAACCGTCGGGTCAACCCGAACCCGACCCGTTTTGAAATCGGGTCGGGTCAAACCCGAAATTTTCGAGTCGTGTTCGAGTCGGGTTTTCGTGTCGTGTCAAATATTGACACCCCAACTTTCAGACACAACTATAATTTTATTTTGCTAATATATTTTTCTCAGCTTTCTCGTAAGTTCTCAAAAATTTCTGTGGTAGGAAAATACTTTTTAAGGCTACATTTGAGACAATTTTATTACTCTTTTAAAAGCAACTTTTATTACAACAATTTATTGAAAAAAAAAGTGTCCAAGATTTCGTTTGGGACAACTTTCTTACTGCTTCTTAAATTCGTTTTTTACTACAAAATTTTTAATTTTTTATTAAAAAGTTATTTTAAGTTGCAGAAAGAAAACCGTCATAAATGAAGCCCAAAAGTTGTCTTAAACAAAATGTAATTTTTTTTTTATACAATAACTTCATAACTAATTTTATAAAAATTCTCCAATCAATTCACAGAATCCATAAATTAGATACAAAATTCAGAAAAATCTTAGAGGCTTCATTTGGCATGGCTTTCTTACTACTTTTTAATACAAATAAATCTACTTTAAAATATAGTAAGAAAGCCATCCCAAACAAATTTACATCTCTAGATTTTGTGCAATATCTGCAAATTATAAACTGCTTTATAATCAGACTTAGGCTTCGTTTGGGACGGCTTTTATATTGCTTTCTAAAACGGAGTTTTAATACAAAAATAAAAAATTGTACTAAAACTCTGTTTTAGAAAACAATAAAAAAGCCGTCCCAAACAGGCTTCGTTTGACACAGTTTCTTGATGCTTCTTAAAACAGCTTTTTAGTTCAAAAATTAAAATTTTATGCTAAAAAGCTGCTTCAAAAAGCAGCAAGAAAGTTGTCCCAAACGAATCCTTAGACGTTATTTATGAACTGCGTTGGGAAACGCTGTCTGTGCTCCTAACAGAGATTATTGGAGACGAACGGATGGGATTCAACTGGTGATTAGTGATGAAGGGTTAGGATTAACTGTGGGAAGAGGTGGCAGCTTCACAGTAGAGGAGGTGCGGCTGCCGCATAGCTATTCTTATTTCTTACTTCAATTAATGAGCATGAAAAAAGTTAATGCTAAATATTGTTACTCCAATTATAAATTTATTAATAAATAATAATATTTATAAATAAATCATCATTCTCTACATGAAAGAGAAATGAACTTTAAGTTATAAGAGAATTTGAAAATATAAAAAATTCTAGAGTTTTAGACTTCGTTCTGGACAACTTTCGTACTGCTTCTTAAAGCAGCTTTCTAGCACAAAAAAATTTAATTTTTGTACTAAATATTGATTTAAGAAGCATTAAAAAAGTAGTCTCAAACGAAATCTTACTTGACATTTAATACATATATCACCGCCAACCACCACCATCGACTGATTGCAATTGTCGAACCACTAGCTCCTAAATGCCATCACATGATTACTATTGATATGTCATCACAAAATTAGCTTGATCGGGCACGAATCTCGAGGCAAAAGCTAGTTGGAAACTTCAAAAATTAATTTCGGGAGCATATGAACTCCGATTTCAGTGAGCTTACAGTCAAACTGAGCGTCTCGAAAATACGAACCCAACGACACCAAGATCAACCCAATCCGAGCCCAAATGAGTCCGAATCAAGGGTTCAAAGCGCTGTTGGAAGATTCAAACCGCAATTTGAGTAACCAAACGGTCTCCGATTTTGACGAGCTTATACTCGAATCGAACGGCTCGACGAGACGAATCCAACGAGCCCAAGATCAACGAATTCCGACATCATTAAGGCCTTCAAATAACCAACAAACGATGCATGATCAAAGGATTCAATATCGGCCGTCCATTCAAACCACTCCCAATTCGCCCTTGATCTCACGCCTATTTACGGGCTATGCCACTCCAGAAAAACTATAAATAGAGCCCTCATTCTACACCAAAGGTACTCAAGTGAAGAGAGAGAAGAAGAAGAGTAGGAGAAGGAGAAAGGGGAATAAGAGATTCCTCACCTCCTCGACCACCGCCGCCGGAGCTCTTCCTGCCGCCTGAAGACGCCGAAACTCTGCCGGATTTTCGGGAAACACCAGGAATTCGCAGAAGAAGAAGGAGAAAGGGGAAAAGGAGATTCCTCACCTCCTCAACCACCGCCGAAGCTCTTCCTGCCGCCTGAAGACGCCGGAACTCTGCCGGATTTTCGGAAAACGCAGAGAATCTGCAGAATTTTGTAAACTTCTTGGGAGAAACAAATTGTATTCGGATTATCCCAATTTGTGGGACGAATCCTCCATTTATAATCTACAAAAACACTAGTGAAACTTTACAACTGGGCGAGGCCCCGTGGTTTTTTCCCTTTTTGGATTTTCCACGTAAAAACCTTGGTGTTCACTTTCTCTTTTCTGTTTGTGTGCGGAATACTCGTGCAACGCTAGGACGCAAATTTACAAACTCTACCGCCGCGTATATTCTCGCACGCAACAGTTTGGCGCCGTCTGTGGGAAAGTGGTTCCCGACTGGGGGGCAACTTTTGCTCCAATCTCAAAAGTTCATACATAGCATCAATATCATAAGAAGCAGATGCGGACTGGAGGGCAACTTTGACTCAAACCATGGTCAAATAGATCCTCCAATACCTTCAACATCAAGTTGATATTTCAGGAATATCCGAGCAAATGTAAGGACACTTCAAATCAATTGCAAGCTTTATACAGTCCCTTGTTGGACTTCTACTCCTCGGGCAAGGTCTTAACGTCGACCTCAAAAAGGCAGTAACGGTCTAAAGATAGACCTTCTTCACTTTCGATTCAGGATATACGCGGCGTTCGCCCCCTCCCAATCAAAGCAAAATCAATCCCAGGGGGATTCGATTCGACCTCTTCCACACAGGTTAATGTCGTCGAGCAAAGGCTCCGATATACAACCTCGGAAAGGTCTTACATCCTTGGCGGATTCTCCCGACCTCTTCCACACAGGTTAACGTCGTCGAGCAAAGGCTCCGATATACAACCTCGGAAAGGTTTTACATCCTTGGCAGATTCTCCCGACCTCTTCCACACAGGTTAAGGTCGTCGAGCAAAGGCTCCGATATACAACATCGGAAAGGTCTTACATCCTTGGCGGATTCTCCCGACCTCTTCCGCACAGGTTAACGTCGTCGAGCAAGGCTCCGACATACAACCTCGGAAAGGTCTTACATCCTTGGCGGATTCTCCCGACCTCTTCCACACAGGTTAACGTCGTCGAGCAAAGGCTCCGATATACAACCTCGGAAAGGTCTTACATCCTTGGCGGATTCTCCCGACCTCTTCCACACAGGTTAACGTCGTCGAGCAAAGGCTCCGATATACAACCTCGGAAAGGTCTTACATCCTTGGCGGATTCTCCCGACCTCTTCCACATAGGTTAACGTCGTCGAGCAAAGGCTCCGATATACAACCTCGGAAAGGTCTTACATCCTTGGCGGATTCTCCCGACCTCTTCCACACAGGTTAACGTCGTCGTGCAAAGGCTCCGATATACAACCTAGGAAAGGTCTTACATCCTTGGCGGATTCTCCCAACCTCTTCCGCACAGGTTAACGTCGTCGAGCAAGGCTCCGACATACAACCTCGGAAAGGTCTTACATCCTTGGCGGATTCTCCCGACCTCTTCCACACAGGTTAACGTCGTCGAGCAAAGGCTCCGATATACAACCTCGGAAATGTCTTACATCCTTGGCGGATTCTCCCGACCTCTTCCACACAGGTTAACGTCGTCGAGCAAAGGCTCCGATATACAACCTCGGAAAGGTCTTACATCCTTGGCGGATTCTCCCGACCTCTTCCACACAGGTTAACGTCGTCGAGCAAAGGCTCCGATATACAACCTCGGAAAGGTCTTACATCCTTGGCGGATTCTCCCGACCTCTTCCACACAGGTTAACGTCGTCGAGCAAAGGCTCCGATATACAACCTCGTAAAGGTCTTACATCCTTGGCGGATTCTCCCGACCTCTTCCATACAGGTTAACGTTGTCAAGCAAAGGCTCTGACATGCAAACTCAGATAGGTCTTACATCATTGGTGGATCCAATATCGGTTAACATCGTCGAGCAAATGCTCTAACATACAACATTGGATTGTTCTTACATCCTTGGTTAACGTCGCCAGAATGACGTCAAGGGACTTCCATTTAACTTCTTCATAAAGTTAAATTTTTACCCGATGTTGAATTTCCTCCTGTTGCTGAATATTTGCCTTGCAGGACCTTCGTTAAACTTCTACACGACGTCGGACTTCTTCCTGTCATCGGACTTCTGCTTGTTAGCAGACTTCTACTCGTCGTCGGACTTCTGCTCGTCGACGAATCTTCGTCGGTCTTCTACCCGACGTTGAACTTCTACCTGACGTCAGACTTCTCCTTGTCATTGAATTTCTGCTCGTCAGCGGACTTCTACTCGTCGTCAGACTTCTGCTCGTCGACGAATCTTCGTCGGTCTTCTACCCGAAGTTGAACTTCTACCCGACATCGGACTCCTCGCTGTCGTCAGACTTCTGCTCGTAGGAAGACTCCTATGCATCGTCAGACTTCTGCTCGCCAGCAGACTTCTACTCGTCTTCGGACTCCTCCTTGTCGTCAGACTCCTGCTCGTAGGAAGACTCCTACGCATTGTCGGACTTCTGCTCGCCAGCAGACTTCTACTCGTCGTCGGACTTCTGCTCGTCGACGAATCTTCGTCGGTCTTCTACCCAAATTTAAACTTCTACCTGACGTCAGACTTCTCCTTGTCATCGAATTTCTGCTCGTCAGCGGACTTCTACTCGTCGTCAGACTTCTGCTCGTCGACGAATCTTCGTCGGTCTTCTACCCGAAGTTGAACTTCTACCCGACGTCGGACTCCTCGTTGTCGTCAGACTTCTGCTCGTAGGAAGACTCCTATGCATCGTCAGACTTCTGCTCGCCAGCAGACTTCTACTCGTCTTCGGACTCCTCCCTGTCGTCAGACTCCTGCTCGTAGGAAGACTACTACGCATCGTCGGACTTCTGCTCGCCAGCAGACTTCTACTCGTCGTCGGACTTCTGCTCGTCGACGAATCTTCGTCGGTCTTCTACCCGAAGTTGAACTTCTACCTGACGTCAGATTTCTCCTTGTCATCGAATTTCTGCTCGTCAGCGGACTTCTACTCGTCGTCGGACTTCTGCTCGTCGACGAATCTTCGTCGGTCTTCTACCCGAAGTTGAACTTCTACCCGACGTCGGACTCCTCCCTGTCGTCAGACTTCTGCTCGTTAGAAGACTCCTACGCATCGTCGAACTTCTGCCCGCCAACAGACTTCTCCTTGTCGTCGGACTTCTCCTCGTCGGCGGATTACTACTCACCAGCAAACTTCCGCCCAAATGGCATTCAAATCCCGTAGGCTTCTGCACGTGACGAGGGGCGCTATTTGAGTAGGAAAAAATTCCAAACTCGCAAATAACGGAAGCCTCAGCCGTCAGTAAGCCGGAGAGAGAAATCCCGTAGGCTTCTGCACGCGACGAGGGGCGCTATTTGAGTAAGGAAAATTCCAAACTCGCAAATAACGGAAGCCTCAGCCGTCAGTAAGCCGGAGGGAGAAATCCCGTAGGCTTCTGCACGCGACGAGGGGCGCTATTTGAGTAGGAAAAAATTCCAAACTCGCAAACAACGGAAGCCTCAGCCGTCAGTAAGCCGGAGGGAGAAATCCCGTAGGCTTCTGCACGCGACGAGGGGCGCTATTTGAGTAAGGAAAATTCCAAACTCGCAAATAACGGAAGCCTCAGCCGTCAGTAAGCCGGAGGGGGAGATCCCGTAGGTTTCTGCGCGCGAAGAGGGGCGCTATTCGAGTATCCCAACTCGCAAATAGCGGAAGCCTCAGCCGCCAGAGAACGGAGGGAGAAAAAAAGAGAAGTTGCAAATTCTTCAAAGGCCTAAGGAGCCTATTTATAGGTTTTGGAGAGAAAGGAGTGAAGTTACAACCATTTTCGAAATTTCCTATTTTTAGAATTTTTTTTTCCGAATTTTTTCGGATTTTTTGAAATTTTTTTGAGATTTTTTGGACCCAAAAGGACAAAATACGACCATTTTCAGCACCTGTGGGGACCACAATGGCGGTGCAGCCAACCGGCCGCGCGAAACGGCGCGGCCAGCTCACTGATCCGCGGTCAGAAGCCGCGGATCGCGGCTGCCCACGGCAAGCGCGCGAGGCAGGCGCGCAGCAGGCGCGCGCGACACGCGCGCGCGCGGGCGCGGCTAACCCAGGCGCGGGCGCGGGCGCGGTCCCAGCGCGGGCCGGGCGGGCGCGGGCGGCGGGGTCCCAGCGCGGGAGCGCGGTTCGGCCGCAGGCGCGCACGGTCGCCAGCGGCGGCTGCGGCGGTGGCCGGCAGGCCGGTCCGGCCGGTTCGGCCGCTTAAGCCCGTTTCGGGTCCGTTTTTCGCCCGACAAGTCCGATTTTGACATTTTTGGGGTCCCCGGACACGTTTTTCGACGTTCCAGACTCGATTTCAACGCTTTCGGAACTCAACGGGGCCTCTACAATCAAGTTTGTGAAAATATTCAACTTTTGGAACGCAATTTTTTGCGATTCGGCCAATGTAAGATTTCGGAACAAGTATTTTCGGACTTCTGGAGCTTCGACGTCCGAAAATAGGGGGGCAACTGATATGTCATCACAAAATTAGCTTGATCGGGCACGAATCTCGAGGCAAAAGCTAGTTGGAAACTTCAAAAATTAATTTCGGGAGCATATGAACTCCGATTTCAGCGAGCTTACAGTCAAACTGAGCGTCTCGGAAATACGAACCCAACGACACCAAGATCAACCCAATCCGAGCCCAAATGAGTCCGAATCAAGGGTTCAAAGCGCTGTTGGAAGATTCAAACCGCAATTTGAGTAACCAAACGGTCTCCGATTTTGACAAGTTTATACTCGAATCGAACGGCTCGACGAGACGAATCCAACGAGCCCAAGATCATCGAATTCTGACATCATTAAGGCCTTCAAATAACCAACGAACGGTGCATGATCAAAGGATTCGATATCGGCCGTCCATTCAAACCACTCCCAATTCGCCCTTGATCTCACGCCTATTTACGGGCTATGCCACTCCAGAAAAACTATAAATAGAGCCCTCATTCTACACCAAAGGGACTCAAGTGAAGAGAGAGAAGAAGAAGAGTAGGAGAAGGAGAAAGGGGAATAGGAGATTCTGGCCTCACCTCCTCGACCACCGCCGCCGGAGCTCTTCCTGCCGCCTGAAGACGCCGGAACTCTGCCGGATTTTCGGGAAACACCAGGAATTCGCAGAAGAAGAAGGAGAAAGGGAAAAAGGAGATTCCTCACCTCCTCAACCACCGCCGAAGCTCTTCCTGCCGCCTGAAGACTCCGGAACTCTGCCGGATTTTCGGAAAACGCAGAGAATCTGCAGAATTTTGTAAACTTCTTGGGAGAAACAAATTGTATTCGGATTATCCCAATTTGTGGGACGAATCCTCCATTTGTAATCTACAAAAACACTAGTGAAACTTTACAACTGGGCGAGGCCCCGTGGTTTTTTCCCTTTTTGGGTTTTCCACGTAAAAACCTTGGTGTTCACTTTCTCTTTTCTGTTTGTGTGCGGAATACTCGTGCAACGCTAGGACGCGAATTTACAAACTCTACCGCCGCGTATATTCTCGCACGCAACAACTATTATCTAATTAACCACCATCTCTTGACCACAATGATATGACTACAGTTGTTCGACCACAATTGATCATCGTCGACCGCCATTGCTCAACTGTCGTCATATGGCTGCCAACCATTATCCTCTAATCACCATTATTTGAATGCTATAGCTATTATGCCGTCATCCGACCACCGTCATCGAACTCTCATTATTTGAGTAACATCGCTCAACCATAGTTGTCTGAATACCATTGTACGACCATCATCGTACAACTTACATCATCTAAATATTTCATCTTCAGCATCCTCCCTCATTCACAGAAGTACAAGCTTGACATTTCATTTTCTCTACTTTACTTGAAAGAGAACTGATTTTTGTAAGATATCTTCATGAATCATTCGAGTCAAATCTCTTGATTTTCTAGCTTTTTGTATAAAAATTATAACATTTACTGTATTCTTTTTTGTTATTAATAAAAATTCCTATATCTATTACAATAAATTTTCTATCACTCAACTCTACTTATTTTTTAATAAATCAACTTCTAACTTACTAATAATTTTGTAATTGTAATAAATAATGTTACTTTTTTTTATATTGCATATAATTCTAAAATTTTCTTGTAAAGCATTTAGCCGGTGATAAAATGAGCAATTTTAACTAATTTTATCTAACGGCCAAGATTAAGCCGATTGCATCAAACATCCAACCACCTAACGGACCACCGCACGTCCATTTACTGAGCCCCCACCGATTCGTCGCGTGGACTGCTTCGATGTGGGACAGCCATCCGATAATCATTGGGCGGAGTACCCCAATTATCTGTCCAACTAAATCACGACCGTCCGAAATCGTCCCCCTTCTAAATTATATATACCTATTTTTTTTATAAATATTAATTAATATAATCCCTCAGCTCACAATAACAAAGAAGGAATGATCTATGATCAAAATTCGATGAAATGTTTTCGATTTTGACTATATTTTTAGGGCATGTCATTTTTATAAATATATAAATATGTCATTATTCTCTGCATAAATGAGACTACATTGACTTGAGATTCAATAGAATTTATAGGCTCTAAGAATCTCGGAGCACCAATCGATTGCCATTGAAGAACCACCATCCAATTGCCTTCGTTGGAAAATGATCGCCTAGCCACCTGCTTCAAACCATGACTTAATCATCATCATTGGACCACTGGACCACTTTTGTCTGTTATGATCATCTAACAATTATCTCCTGATTGTGATTTTCAGACCAACATCACTTAATTACAGTTCTCTGATGATCGTCGCCAGTGGCGGAGCCAGAAAGTTTATCAAGGGGGGCCTAAATTATGTTATTAAAATTTTCCCTCAACTTTTTTCATCCGGGCTTGGGACCGGCATATGCAGTTTTAAATTTTTTTTATTAATAATTATTCAAAAACATATAATATTAAATATAAGAGAATAAACAACTTACAATTTATAACGTCGACTCTTCATATTCTGAAAGAGTTGAATGATTACTTCATTATCAATAGAATCCAAAATTTCTTTTTCAACATAAGCAAGCAATAAATCATTCATCCATTGATCGCCAATCCTATTTCGCAGCCGATTTTTTTATAATATTCATGGCAGAAAATGCTCTTTCAACGCCTGCTGTAGCAGCGGGTAATACCAATGCCAATTCCAGTAGTTTAAAAACAACATGATATACTATGCATTGGATCATTTTTTCAGCAAGACTTCCAATATCTTTTAATGAGGTGAACTGATCATCATATCGCATATCCATGATATAAGTATCCAATTGATTTTCAATGCTCACTTCTATATTGTTAGGTAAATTTGTTTCCACTCGAATTCGCTTTTCTTTATGATCTTCTACCTGATTGCTATTGTCATTTGATATTTTTGGAGTTGATGATCGTTTGAAATATCTCTCTATAATATTCCAACTCAAAGATGCCTTAAGATTAATCTGATTATAAAATCAATCATATAAATGCCAAGAAACAAACAATAAAACTTATTAACTTAAATCAATTGCAGCAAAATGAAACCAGTGTTAAGGGCCTCGTTTCATAAAATAAACTATATTAACTTAAATCAATTGCAGCAAAATGAAAAAAACAAAGAAAAAAAACAACTCCTGGTTGACGGGCAGAAGTTCGGGCCGTTCGGCCAAACATCAGATCCGACCAATGAAGATGAAGACCTCGGCAAGAGGATCAATTTCTTTATGCCTTCTTAATATTGAAAGTAAAGGTGAGTGTTTTGTTAAAAAAAAACATCACGGATTCCTTCCGAGCAAGTCAGGCCGAAGCAAAAGGAGTAAGAGCCGTCGCGTGTCGTCGAGGCAAGTCAAGCCGTCTCCGACCGTTGTCCGCCGCCGCCGGTCGCCTCGTTGCGAGAATATGAGCTGCAGCAGTGCAGCGTCGCGAAAGCAGCGGGGCGAAAGCCATACGAAAGCAGCGGCTGCGTGAAAGAGCGAATGAGAATAAGAGATGAACCGGGCGTTGGGCGACTGAGAAAAAGAAATGAACCGGTTAACCTAAATATTTTTTTATTTATTCATTAAGCAGCCTTTAATCCCGTTTTTTTTTTTCCCTTGCCCCCCCCCCCGGCCCTCCATCTGCCCTTGATCGTCGCCTTATAGCAATTGTTGTATGTCTACATTGATGTTTGCAGACTTCATTACTCTTCTTAACATACGCCATCTTTCAAATTTTGTCTTATTGCGTGTGTCAGATCTTCGTACAAAACTACGAAGCTAAACTCTCTCTCGGTCTAACGTCGCGAATATTCTAGCATATAACAAATATGATGATCTAACATAAATGTAAAGGCACAAACTCTTCATTTTAATTTCTTCAACCAAAATAAAAAAAAAATTCACATTTTATTTATTTTTAAATTTAATAACTGATTTAAGATCTTTGTATCTTAATAAGGATAATATATTTTTAAATTTTTTTAACCTTTATGCAATATTTAAAATATATACATATTATTTATTTATAAGTTATTAGACTCCCCATGTGCAAAGCATCGCGCCCCATAACGAAGGCGTTGGAGTACGGTGGCCATCTCTTTCTCCGTTTGTTGCATCTTTCCCATTTTGCCCTTCCTCACACACAATAATTACAGAATGAGCCCAATGCTTTCTTTTTCTTTTTATTTGTTTATTTTTCTCGACAGTTTCTTTTCTACAGAATAAAAAAAAATAAAAAATCATGAGAGAGTTCTTTCCGTTATGTCCTAAATCTTAGTAAAAATTATATTATCATCCCATTCGCAGCAAAATGTCGTTATTACAGATCTACCCATGACGGGCATCTTCAAATAAGTTGAAGGGTTTCTCGGCGAGGAGGGTTTTGCACGGAGATGGAGAGGAAGCAAGGGTTCTTATCGGCGCTACGGGAGCTATCGCCGGGGAGGTCGAGGTCATATGGTCTGGCGATTGGCGGGGTGATCATGCCTCGCCGGAAGAACTGGCTGGAGCCGCCGCCGGTGGTGAGATCCGGTGGGGAAGCGTTGGCGCCGCTTATGGAGGGGCCGGATCCCGGCGATGGAGGTGGCGGAGGCTGTGGAGAGGGGAGGAGGGACGGTTGGGGGCAGTGGATGCGGACGCAGCTCTCCAAGGCGCCGGTGGCCAGCGGTGGCCACCGGCGGTCGGACCTTAGACTGCTGCTTGGAGTCATGGGTGCTCCCCTTGCCCCCGTTCACGTCTGCTTCGGTGAACCTCTTCCGCATTTAAGCATCAAGGATACTCCTATTGTGAGTGCTGGTCTTTTTGTATTTTGCATGTGAGAATTCAGTGGAATTCCTAACTTCGACGCATTTTTAATAGCTTTTAATCGTAATCAACCGCTTTAATTCTTGGTTGTTGGGTTGATCGTTAAATTTCGAAGCATTTGGGTCCGTTAGGTTGTCAATCTTCCCTCCTGGGTGGCTGTTGTGGGTCTGCATTTATTATTTTAGGAGAATTTGGTGTAAATATAATGTGTTTTTGTTCTAATAATGATAGCACCAATCTGAACATTTTTAATACTGCTATTTCGTCACTGTGAGATCTCACTTCTGCATCACTAACAACCAGCTGCTTTGTTCAATTTCACTAATTCCTCGTCTTTCATGTCGCAGGAAACTTCTTCTGCACAATATATACTACAACAGTACACTGCAGCATCTGGAGGAATTAAGCTTTTGAGCTCTATTCATAATTCTTATGTCATGGGGAAGATGATGAAGATGGTGGCATCTGAATTTGAGACATCGACAAGGGTGATGAAGAATCGAAATGCTTCAAGAGATGCAGAATCTGGTGGTTTTGTGCTTTGGCTAATGGCTCCTGAGATGTGGTATGTTGAGCTTGCAGTTGGAACCAGTAAGATCCATGCAGGATGCAACGGCAAGATAGTTTGGAGGCACACTCCCTGGCTCGGTGCTCATGCTGCCAAGGGTCCTGTTCGTCCTCTCCGTCGAGTTCTTCAGGTATATAAATCATCTAAAACTTTAAAATCCCCTTAAAATTTCCTTGCTTTGGTTGTTCATTGAAACCTGTGTGCTATATATAATTATGAATTTAATAAAAATCATTGCAATTATAGTTTTCTTTTAGCAATTTCACCAGTTATCAATATAATTCTCATATCATGTATGAAATGAAGAATTTTTTTGTTTAATTTGACAATTTTCTTTGTAGGGTCTTGATCCATTGACCACAGCTAGTATGTTTGCTAATGCACAATGTATTGGAGAGAAGACAATAAGTGGAGAGGATTGCTTCATACTTAAGCTATTTGCTGATCCACAGACACTGAAGGCAAGGAGTGAGGGGCCTTCAGAGATTATAAGGCATGTTATGTTTGGATATTTCAGTCAGAAAACTGGGCTTCTGATACACATGGAGGATTCACATCTAACTCGAATCCAGTCAAGTTCTGGTGGCGAGGCAGTGTATTGGGAGACTACCATTAGTTCATTCCTGGACGATTATCGTGCAGTTGAGGGCGTTATGATCGCTCATTGTGGTCGATCAATTGTCACTCTTTTCAGGTTTGGAGAGATGGCGATGAGTCACACGAAGACGAGGATGGAAGAAGAATGGACGATTGAGGAAGTGGCTTTCAATGTTCCCGGTCTTTCCATCGATTGCTTCATTCCGCCCGCGGATTTGAAGTGCAGTTCGGTTACTGAAACCTGCGACCTATCGCAGAGAGAGCGGGGTAAGAGTTCTGTGCTTAGTTTTAATCGATCTAAGGTCGCAGCTGTAGAGAAGAAACAACAACATAACATCACTAATACTGTCCTGGGTATAATGTAGGACATGAATTCATTAAATTGTTTATATTCCTATTTTCCTATATCACTAACTATCATGACAGATTAGGGTTCTAGAATCTCAAAACTGAGTCCAGTTGGTTTGGAATTTTTCTTTGTGGTCTGTAAATAGGAGCATTGAGTATTCTCAGTGCTGTCTACTTGTTCATGGGAGGATTAGTTTTCAGTTTTCACCTCACTTCAATGGGATGAAGGGGGGAGTTTGATCCATTATGATTGGCCTATCAATTTGTTTTTGTTATTTTGATTTTATTTTATCTCTTTTTTGTAATATTTAATTGTTGATAGTTTTGGATTCAAAGGCTGAGGTTCAGGATTTGCCAGGTTTTCTCTCATCAACAAGCCATTGGCTTTTTCTGATCTGGTTTTGGGGCTTTGGACTAAATGTCTACTCTGCAAAAATTCTTGTCATAGAAACTCATCTTTTCATGAGATATTACTGATTTGTCTACAAATGTTTGCCTTTCAATTTCCATATTTTGGCTATTTATTGATGCTTAGATTGTATATTTTGATGTTCATCTCATTATTTAATATGTTTTAGTATAGTTCCTCCTTACTTTACAGCTTCTTCACAGCATTGGATACTGGAAAAGGTACCAGGTAAGATGGTGATGTATTTGTTGTCTGGTTGTACACCTTTCATATTGTTTTGTCCCCTTGCATAACATAATTATCTCCATGGCTGCTTGGCTATAAGTTCTATTTAGTAAATTTTGGAGACATTAAGGCTTCGTTTGCGACGGACGGCTTTTTTACTGCTTTCTAGTAGAAATTTTTGTACTAGAAAGCTGCTTTAGAATCGTTTGGGATAGCGTTTGATCACTATTTTTTCGCTTCTTTCTTCATAAAACGGTAAGAAAATTATCCCCAAAAAGGCGTAAATTATAAAAACTATTTAGTAATATTTAGCCTAAATATTACAACCAAAGAGCTTTGTAGTGGAGAAATTATTCTTTGCGGACACCGGATGATGTCCAGAGACCAATAAAAATGCATCACATCACTCTTTTAATGTATCGCTGCTCGGTACTTGGTATCAGTACCCACACTTAACACTGCTCGGTACCACGACATCCAGATGTAAAGTTGCGTCCGGCATTAATTTCTCTTTGCAGTGAGTGTGAACATTACTTGATATGTGACCAAATGCTGGTAGAGATATTGGGCATGTGAAAGGAATAATCAAAGGAAGGCTTCTATGTGTTTTCCAGTCACAATCATTGCAGGCTGTCTTCCTCTTTTTATTCCTTTTATTTTTGGCTTCTGGATTTCATACTTTTACATACTTTGTCAGGAATTGTCACTATAAAGGGTGAGTGTGGTCCTTTTTTTCATGCCACTAAGAAGCTTCCATTTACCTCTTTCAACTTCAGTTTATGGCCATATTTCATCTTTTCAAGAGCAACAGAGCTTCTTGGAACAAAAGCTTCACAGTCAATGCCTTAATTTAAGATTTTTTTTTTTGTGAAATAATTTAATTATTATTAATTGATTATATTCAAATTTTTAACAAAACATATAATATTTTTTATATTATTTTAAAAACAATATTATATATAATGTAATTATTTTTAATATTGATTTTTATTTCAGCTTCAATAAAATATTATTAAAAATGAAGTCCTATCTATGCAATAATCTGAAAAAAGAAATAAATATATAAATGTCCATTTTTATGTCTAAGAAGAAACTTTAGAAATTTAATGCAATAATAATTCTAAGTAAAATTTATAGTAAAAATTGGAAAACATCATAAATGCATCTGGCCTTTTTGATGACCATCCAAAGCATCTACAGCTACCAATTTTTTTTTTAATTAAATAATCGAGAGAAGAGACTCTAACTGTATTAAAAATAGAAAAATTATTACATATAAAATTCTGAATTATCAGCCTGCAAAAAATTTTAAAAGCGGTAAGAAAATTGTGTCAAACGAAATCTAAGTCTTTTAAATAGTCGATGACCATTTTGATTATTCATGAAGAGTCAATGGATCATTTTGATTCTGATCTGTAATAATTATTAATTAGTAAGCATTAAATTTTACAACTTTATTAATATATATTATTAGTTTATTTAAAAATATGAATTAGCCAATTTTTTTTTTACTTACAATTTGTAGAAAATTATTGCTGATGTAATTAATGTACAGCTTGAATATGGCAGTCAACCTCAGCAGGAGCTTGGGCATTAAAGGCTTTAGTCCCCACTGCACAAGCTGTGTAGTTAGTTGCATGTGAGCTTCCAACATTCTTTGTTTCCATTAAAGACATTCCTTTCTACTCTTCTCCTCAACAATAAATCAAAATATTCAGATAATAATTAGCTTTATTTATTTATTTTTACCTTTATTATAGTAGCAATTAAGGACATTGGCATTATTCTCGCCATATGCTACCTTCAAACTTTCATGAAAAATATAATTTTCTTCATTGAGTTTAATTTTTATTTTTGATAGTTTGGCAATTAGAGAGAGAGAGAGAGAGAGAGAGAGAGATTCATTCTCTCAGATGAGTAAATATTAGGGCTACAAGTTAAGCAGGTGCATGGTTATGTTTGAGCACGTTTACTATCAGCTTGTTCAAGTTCGATTTCAGCTGTGTTAAAGCTTGATTTGTTTAAAATGTTCGAGTTTGATTCATTTTGTGCTTATAGAGCTTTAAGCAAATGAGTATTATCAAGCTATAAACAAGCTTTATTTCTTAGATGTTCTTTAGCTTAACAGAATGAGCCATGTTGAACCTACTAACAGACAATTACCATAGATCGAGCATATTTGTGAATATATCTAACAGAGTGTTTTAGAGCTACCAACGATCTTGTTCTCGAATATATCGAGTGAGTATTTTTAAGCTACTAAAGGAGTCCGATCATGATATAAATAAATTTGTTCATAAACACTTTAAATAAGCAATCTAGTGAACATGAACAAATACCTCTTGTTCATAAATAAATTCATTCTAATGAAATGATATGACATAAAAATTGAAATTAATATTTCATAAAATAAAATTAAAAATTATGATAAAATATATCAAATAAAGATTTAAGCTAATCATAAAAATGTATTTATTTCCAAACAAAAATGAATCAAGCTTTTTAATGAGCTTTTTTCTTGAGCTTGTTCATGAACTTTAAATAATAGTTTTCATAAACAAAAAATGAGCTGAATACATTGTTGTTCAAGCTTGTTTACTACCGAGTATTTAAAAAATATTCAAACTTGTTTGATTACTTAATCAAACGATCGCAAATGATATATAATTGAACCGAATCACGAGTAGCTTATCTAACACTTGGTTCATTTATAGTCCTAGTAAATAATTTGAACATATCACACATAATGTGTATGGATTCATATCATGAGCAAGATCCTTCGAAGGCCCAGACAGACAACCATGAGTTTGCTTAAGCAGGCCTTAGTTGGGCCGTGTTTAGATGGCCCATAAACTGATTGCTGTGAAAAATCTTGTTCCCAGCCCAGAACTTTCATTCGTCTAAGCAATACCTTTAGCCCATTGAGCATTTAAACGGGCTGTAGTGGCTTGGATGGGCTAACACATAGTTTTTTTTTTGTCCTTTTATGAGTTGGTTTTAGACGGGCTATTTCGTAAATGGCATAGTTATTAAAAGCTCACAGATGATTGAAATTCGAGATAAAATTTGAAGAAAATATAAACTTCAAACTTGTCACAATAATGAGTAGAGTAAATTAAGGTGAAATAAATGATATAATAATAAATTATTTGATTTGTGTTAGTTTTGTGTGGAATCTATCATGCTGATCAATCGAGTTGTGCTACAGCCTCAAACCTCAATTCAACTGGTCGAGCTCGTCGGAGATCCTCCTCCTGATTGGGTTTTAGGTGCTTTGTATATGAATTTTTTTGGTACAGTCATACAACGTTGTGTACCCGAACATTGTAAAGTTGTATAATTTGCTTGGAGATAGACATAGGGTAGAGCATTGTGGTGTTCCAAACCCCGGAGCCGCATCACTCCAGATCCTGACATTGCGGTGTTGTTAGACAGACATGATACAGAGAGTTGAACTCGGTGGTGCTCTAAGCTTGGCGCTGCAGTATGAGGTGGGCTATGTAGTTTTTTTTTTTTTTCTACTTTTTCATGAGGGTTGCGCCTTTTGGTAATTTAATTTATATTTCTCTTTGTTTATTTTTAAAAGAATAGTACAACAAAGAAGGAGACAAGGAGAGAGTCAGAAAGAAGAGAGATCTATACTATTTCTCCAAAAAATTTATAGTAAATTTTTTGGCATGGTGTGGCTCTGTGATTTTATCTGGTTTCAAGTTTTTCCAAATTAAATAATAGTGCTCTTTATTTCCGCTGCACATTCTCATTCTTGTTTGTGTATGCTACGTAGTGGTTTATTTCCTCAACAATTTGTAGCTTCATATGTTTGGAAATTTTTATATATGGGCCTATATATTTATACATATAAATAAAATATTATACATTAGACTCTAGCTAACATTGAGCCAATTAAATTTGTGATATATTTAAGGATTAAATTATTTTGGGTTTATGTGGCATCTCAATTAAATTTGTATGGAAATAATTATTTGTGTAGAGACAAAGTATTTGTTTTATTTTAATGATCGGCTGAAATAAAAATAAATATACTTGAAGTATAAAAAGGTCATGATCCTCAGTTTAAGTGGTAAAGTTCTCATTTCCCTCATTTCTCATCTTGAGTGAAAAGAAGAGATCTCTCATCTCTTGGAGAACGCCGCTTCAAACGTGAAAGATCGAAGACATCACTTCTGCATTTTATTAAATTCAGGTACGCTTCAAATAATTTTTCTCGATGATTTGACATGTCTTTCATAAACGATGAAATTATTTTTCCGTCTCATTTAAATCATAACATCATATTATTTCATTTCTTATGTGGCACGAACTCTTTTGTCACACCATTGGCTATGTGTCATCCAATATAATAGAGATTAGAAAAAAAAAAAAATCTTTATCAATTTGATAGCCCCATATAACCATCAAGAGTAGCCTCACCTTATTTGTTTTATCTTGGTTGATATTATGTAGAAATGATCAGCCCTCTAAATGGGAAGTAACATTGAATCATTTAATATAAGGATAAGTGGTCTGCCCCTTCTATATGGGATCTAGCATGTCTGACAAATTCAAGGGCTTATCTATATAGTTGATAAGTCACAAAAAGTTGGCTTGACGGAGTATGAATCTCGAGGTATATTTCAATTGAAAACTTTTAAAACTAAATACGGGGCCATCTGAACTCTGATCGCAACAAAGTTAAAGTGAAATTAAACGTCCCGGCAAGAGGAACCCAACAACATCAAAAATGGTTTAATTCAAGCTCAAATGCACCTCAATCAATAGCCTAAAGCATATTTGATAGTTTTAGAATATTAATTAGGTGACTAAATGATATTCAAATATCAATCTTATAATCGAATCGAGCGGCTCGACGAGAAGATTCCATCGAGCCCAAGATTGCTTAATTTTAATGACATTAAGGAACTTAAATGATGAACGAATAATTTATGATTGAGGGAATCAATATGAGGCATCCAATGGAGTACTCAAAATTTGTCATGTATATTCTCCATATTTACGAAGCATGTCACTCTCAAAATCTATAAATAAATCATCTCCCCCTACATGAGGGGTATATTTTGGGGACTTGGACCTTGGGCTAAAGACTCAAGGGAGCTCTAAGCTTTGAAGCTTGAAGAATCCCAGCGCTCCATTAAGTAGCACTGCCGTCGAACCCTTGCAAATCAACTATGGTCCTTCTGGCCTCCATTGCCGATGAATTATGGTCCCTCCGACCTCAATTGTCTGACTATGGTCTTAGACCTTGGCCACTCAATTATGATTCCTAACCTTAATCGCCGGACTATAGTCCCACAAACCACAGTCGACCATCTGCAGCCCTACTGACCAAACGAACAGGCTAACGTTCTCTTGAGAACAGCTATGTCATTGTACTCAACCAACTCTAATAATTTAATTTCCTCTATATGATGCATATTTTCTACATTAAACTAATGTCTTCTCCCGCAAAAATATATCATCTGTAACCAATGACAAATACTAGTGGGATCATTTTGCTGGGTCAAACATCATAGTTTTTTTTTTCCTTTTTTGGGATTTGTACATAAAAAATGACTCCTCTTATGATTGATGCTCTCATTTCTATTTTATGTATGTGTATTGGATCTTTGTACAAAATTAGGACGTTAAACTTTTTATTTCTCTGATTGCACGAATATTCCGACATGCAACAATAAATCAACATGATAAGATAATTGTTTAGATTAGAAATTTGAGAAATTCAAACTCGATATACTTCTCAAAGAAAAAAAAAAAATATAATCAAAATTTATTTTAAGAATTTGATAATAAATTTGAAAATTTTATTAATAAAATAAAGCAACACCTACTTTAAAAAACTAGGGATGCTAACAAGATGCACCAAAAAAGTGTACTAAATGATGAATAAATAATTTTGTAACAATTCAATTTTAAAAATTTAATATTTATTAAAGTATATTTTATATATTTACTAAAAATTAGATGACACATAGTTCTAATTTATCACTAAATAAGATATTAATAAGAACTATGGGAATAGAATAATGCATCATTAATATTAAATAAATAAATAATATACATATAAATTCAAATATTTATCAAAAATATCAACTCAAAGTATATAGTATCTTTTAAGCATTTTTCTCACTTTTTTACTTTTTAGATTAGAATCACAATTTTATTTAGTTGCTGATTCCTTATTACGTTCTCGTTGCTTTTTTTTTTTAAGTGAAAAGCTGTTAATGCATAATAGCTTTTAGAAAACACTTATTCAAAAATTATAAAGTTATTAATCATCCAAAAATAATAAGCTAACAAGTCTAGCATTTGTGCCTATATTTAAAAAAAATATATAAAAAAGATTGAATTTTAACTTGAAATTAAAGTGAGGGTTGAAGAATTAAAATAAAAAAAATATTAATTTTATAAGTAATTAAAATTTATAAATAGTTTGACTACAATGTTCAATTCCAGCTTTCCATTATATATGCCTCTAACAACCATCTAGAATGGTGTATGCTTTGAGATCAATTAAGAAAGATTGAGACATCTAATTTCCCTTGGATTGTCATGAGATATTTTAATTGTTGTTAGTTTTCATCTGAGAAGATTGGTGGGAATACTATCTCACAAAATCACCTTTTGGACTTTAATTCATGGTTTTCGATAATAATATTCTTGATATCCTTTTGGTAGGTGTAAATTTATATTATTTAATCAGGGGATTATTAATTCAATCCACATCAGGTTGGATCATGCTCTTGTTAATGAGGAATGGCTTTCAATTTTTTCCCAATTCTTACTTCTCTGTGCAAAGTCCCTCTTGTTCGGATCATTTTCCTATTGTTCTCCGATCCGCTCTAACATTAACGGCAATACTCAGCATAGGTTCTTATTCCAAAATTACTAGACTAATATTGATAGTTAATGGAGCACTGTTATCAATGTTTTTGCTTAGCCTTCTCTTGGAAACCCTATTAGTGATTTTTATAGTAAGGTTAAAAAGTTGAAATGGGCCATTAAGTCTAAATCTTGGGCAAACTCAAATTCTATCAAAGCCCATCTTTCCGAGCTTCATTGCTTTTAGACAGATTATTTAAACAAGCTCTCTACCACCCCTTTGGATCCTCAATTGAATGGCCAATTGAAACTTGTCAATCTTCAAATATCTGAATTTACATCTCACCTAGCTTCCTGGGTTATCCAAAGAGCAAAAGCTAAATGGCAATCCCATGGAGAGGATGATCTTAAGTTTCTATACTCTAAGATTTGCACCCGAAAAAAAAACATGAATAATGGGGTTTTTTGGATCTAATTCCTCTCGTGATGCTGCTGTTAATGGTATCATCAACCATTTCCACTCCCTCTTTAACAACTATCCTCCCTCATCTGCTGATTTGACGAGCTTTTCTCTTGAAAATATTCTCCCTGATAGCTTGGCACAGTTCCTCTCTATGCTTATTTCTAATGAAGAATCAAGAAAGCTATTTTTTCTAGTTCTTTCTCCTCTGCCCCTAGCCCAAATGGATTCAATTGCCATTTTTACAAATCGGGTTGGCACATTTTAGGTCCAGTGGTTTGTCATGCTATTAAATCCTTTTTCTATAAATCATATTTAACTAAGGGTGTTAAGGCTATTGCTATAGCTATTATCCCTGAACCAAATCATGTCAGCTCCATATGAGATTTTAGGCCAATTGCTTTATGCAACACCTTCTATAAAATTATTTCAAAAAATTTAGCCGCTAGGCTTAAGCCTCTAATGCCCATGCTTATTGCTGACAATCAAATGAGTTTTGTTAAGTTTAGAATTTCCACAGATAATATTATCCTTGCTAAAGAGCTCTTGTCCAATTTTAATAAGAGATGTAATTTGAAAGATTTTTGTGCCAAATTTGATATCAGGAAAGCATTTAACATGATTTCGAGAGAGTTCTTACTTGCTAGGCTTCGCCAAAAAGGCATTCCCCCAAGTTCATCCAATGGATCAAGGTTTGCATTTCAAATGTTCATTTCTCTATCTCTATAGATGGAGCCCTTAAGGGGGTTTTTCCCTCGTTGAATGGCTTAAGACAGGGATGCCCTCTCAGTTCTTACATCTTCTATTTTGTGATGGATGCTTTCTCCTCTCTATTGAATATTGATAACTTTGAGGTTTTATCTGTTTATGGTTCCAAAATTTCACATCTAATATATGTATATGACATACTTATTTTTGGGAAAGCTATTGTTCTCAATTGTTCCTCTTTGAATCAAGTTTTGAATACTTTTACCACTGCCTCTAGTTTTCATATAAATTATGATAAGAGCTTCATTCTCATCTCTGCCTGTTTGGACAACCCGACCGTAATTTGTGATGCCATGCATTTTTTTATCAGAGCAAAAAAACTTACCTTGGAATTCTTATTGGCATTAACAGATGCAAAATTGTTGATTTCTCTCTTCTTGAATCCATTACTTGCAAGATGTATGGTTGCAAGTCTAACCTCCTTTCTCTTGCAAGTCACTTATAGTTTGTGAAATTTACTATACTTAACTCTATTGCTTATTGGATTAGAGGATCCATTTCTCCTAAAACTATCATCAAACACATTAAAAAGGTTTCTTTTAAATTTTTTACTTTTTGGAGATTGCTCTGCCGGTGCTAAACTTCATATGACCTCTTGGTACAACATATGTAAGCCTAAAGATAAAGGGGGTCTTGGTGTACCTTCCATCACTGCTCTTCAATTCAGTACAAAATGTCATCTCATCAGGAGGATTTATAATCAGGCTTCTCTCCTATCTAATTGGTTATTTCATAGATACACTTCACCTTGGAGACCTAGTCACCCTCTAGCACTAGGTTTTAGAAGTCTGTTTGTAAAACTGCGAACAAAGCAAGGAGCTCTTTTAACTTCAAGATTAATTTCACTTTCCCCATCTCTCTTTTTTGGGATCATCGGTGTAATGATTTGAACATTCATGAAATCCCTTCTCTTCAATCTCTTAAATTATCTTCCCTCTCTAATATGAGGCTGAAAGACTTTATTTCTAATTCTTCATGGAGCTCGCCTGACTTTATTCACCAATCACTATCTTATGTTGTTTGTTCTTCTGTTATTTATGAATGCTCAGAGAACTGCTGTTTATGGAAGAATAACTTCTCTGGGCTTTTAGTGATTATATGACTAAATTTTATAATGATCATCCCTTTTGTTCATGGGCTCGTCTTATTTGGCATAAACATCATGCGTAGGTATTCAATTTTTTTTTTGTTGGTGCTGGTGGTCAGGCTGAAACCTCAGATGCTCTTATAAAATATAATATTGTTGTGGATAGGAGCTTCTCTCTTTGACAGACTAACTTAGAAAGTACTTCCCACTTATCTTTTGAGTGTGACTACTATTTCTCTGTTATTTCTGGCATCATCTCGGGTGCAAGTACCATTTATTTTAGACCTACTCTACAACAATTGCTTGGTTGGATTCTTGATAATAATGATTTTAACTCAGACTCTATAAACCTCTTCCTCCTCCTCTCTTGCTGTTTGGTTTACTCTTTATGGTGTGAAAGGAATGAAGGAGGTTTGGTGGTCATGCTAATAGCAGTTCTACTCTTTGCCACATGATCAAGAAATCAATTATCTCTAAAATCTGCAAATGGAAGAATAAGGAAAAATTTTTACCTCTGCTTTGATGCTTTTGGTGGATCTCTCTTTTGAGATTTCTTCTGTGCTATTTTTCTTTGGTCTATCTTCAAATTGCTTCGCCTTTGCATTGTGTGCTGCTGTGACTGTTTGGCCTTTCTGTCATTTAGAGGTTGGATTTCTTTTTGTTGGGAAGGTGTCTGTTTTTGATTGAGATGTTTCATTGCCTAGGTTTTTGGATGGTTCAATTTTTGTTAGGGGCGATGATGATGGGGTAGTTTCCCTCTCTCCCCTAGGTCGGCGATTCTATGCAACTTTTTTTCTATTGTGATGACAGTTCTCGCAACCGGGGACAATTTTGATTTTGAGGACGCTACTCCACTTTCCTGAGCTCATGCTTTCAACTTGATACTTCTTGTTCTCCTTTTGACATGTGTATTTTTAAACTTTTTTTTTGATGATTTATTTATGTTTTTCTTTTCTTGTAACTAATTTTACTTAATAAAAATTAGGCTCCGCCCTTATTATTATTTTTTTAAAAGTTATAAATGAAATTGCTTCCTTCCCTTTTAAAAAAATATTGATTTAAAAACTTAATATCTACTTATATTTTATTAAGACTGCTGTGCCAGTGAATTTATTCCTTTATTCTCCAAAAAAAAAAAAAAAAAAATTCCGTTCACCGCTGCTCCTTGATCTCTCGACATTTGGCGTCCCTAAAAAAAGCTTTCCTTTTCGTGATTGGGCAAAGGAAAAGAGGCCCAGAAAAGCTATTATGCTATGGGCAATGGTGGGCAGACAAGGACGTCAAGTCATTCTGCAGTAGCTCTTTCCCTCTTCTTCAGCGCCCCACCGCTATTTCTGCTTCTAAAATACTTGAAACGAGATTCTTGTGATCTCACTCCAAACCTCTGGGTGCCATTACTGCTCTGGTTCTCACCTTCTTAGCCTAACTCTTTTGAAGAAAAGAAGATTTTTTGTGTTGATTGTGGAGAGAAAGGCGAATCTTTGGGGCCGTTTATTTCCTGCTAATCTCTTTCCCTTTCAAGAAAGACTGAGAAATCCACTGGTTTCTACACCAAAATCTCAATGGACAAAAAGATGATATGTCCTTGATTTTTTGAAGCTGAGTAAAGGGAGGAGGCGGTGGGTGGTGAGCTAGCGAAGTTTTGAACATGGGATCTCTTATACCCTCCTTCTACTCCCTTTTGATGGCTAGTTTTCTTCTTTTGACTTCTATGGCGGAGCTTCCTGATGATGCTCCCATGGCGGCGCTCAAGAAAGAGCTTCATGGTGTGGGATGGATTTTTCAGGGGTCCAACTATTGTTCATGGGTTGGGGTCACTTGCAACCCTCTGAATCTTTCCGTGGAAGCACTTGAACTCCCTCGCCACGGTCTTAAAGGTAACATTTCCGGCATTTCTGAGCTAAAATCTATAAAAAGGTTGGATCTTTCTGGCAATCTTTTTCATGGGTTCATTCCTCCCTCACTTGGAAGCCTCTCCGGGCTTGAGCTCCTGGATTTGTCTGGGAACAAGTTTGAAGGATTGATTCCTTCATCTCTGGGCAGTCTCGGGAGCCTAAAATCATTAAACTTATCAAATAACTTTCTTATTGGTGGAATACCCAATGAGTTGAAGAATCTAGAGAGGTTGCAGGAGTTTCAAATTTCTGGAAATAATCTCAATGGCTCTATACCTGAGTGGATTGGGGAGCTATCCGGTTTAAGGGTCTTTTCTGCGTATGAAAAATCATCTGTTTGGTAAAATTCCTGAGAACCTCGGCACAGTTTCAGAGTTGGAACTGCTTAATCTTCACTCCAACCGGCTCGTAGGTGTTATTCCCGAGAGCATTTTCTCCTCAGGAAAACTTCAAGTTCTTGTTCTCACTCTGAACCAATTGACTGGAAGCATTCCAGAATCAGTTGGGAAATGCAAGAGCCTTTCAAGTCTAAGGATTGGCAATAATAAGCTAGTTGGAAGTGTTCCTCCGTCAATAGGCAACATTAGTAGCCTTACTTATTTCGAGGCAAATAATAACCATCTCTCCGGTGAGCTGCCTGTGGAGTTTGCGCAGTGCTCCAACCTTACTTTATTGAACTTGGCTTCGAATGGTTTATCAGGATTTGTGCCGATAGAGCTTGGTGATCTCAAGAACCTTCAGGAGTTCATAGTATCAGATAACAATCTCACTGGCGAAGTGCCCAGATCTTTGTTGAAGTGTAGGAACCTTAGTAAGCTTGATCTAAGCAATAACAGATTCAATGGGAGCTTACCACAGAATATTTGCAGCACATCGAGGTTGCAGTTTCTTCTTCTTGGTCAGAATTCTATAGGTGGGGAGATACCTCCAGTGATTGGAGACTGTGTGAGACTGCTTGAGTTGCAGTTGGGCGGTAATTATTTGACCGGTGGAATTCCGCCGGAGATCGGAAGGATCAAGAACTTGCAGATAGCTCTAAATCTTAGCTTCAATCACCTCCATGGCAATTTGCCCCATGAGCTGGGGAAGCTTGACAAGCTGGTTTCATTGGATGTATCTAACAACCAGCTATCTGGAATTATTCCTTTTGAATTCAAGGGTATGCTGAGTCTAATAGAGGTTAATTTCTCTAATAACCAGTTAACTGGTTCAGTGCCAATTTTTGCTCCATTTCAGAAGAGCCCTCCTTCAAGCTTTTTAGGAAACAAAGATCTTTGTGGTGATCCTTTGATTACTAGTTGCACTTCTGTTTCTGATACTGCAAATGAAAATAATCACCACAAATCTTCATACAAGATGGTTCTTGCTGTAATTGGGTCTGGTCTAGCTGTTTTTATCACAGTTTCAGTAGTTGTGATCCTGTTCACAATCAGAGAAAGACAGGAAATGAAAGCAAAATCAAGTGAGTTATGTGATGAAGAAATACCTGTTGCTTCTCCACTAGTGATAACAGGAAATGTTTTTGTTGATAGCCTCAAACAAGCTGTGGACTTTGATAGTGTTGTAAAAGCTACTATGAAAGATACAAATAAGCAAAGTAATGGAACTTTCAGTACCGCTTATAAGGCAATCATGCCTTCAGGGCTTGTTCTTTCAGTGAAAAAACTCAAGTCCGTGGATAGAACTGTTGTGAATCACCGGAACAAAATGATAAGGGAGTTAGAGAGATTTGGAAATCTCATTCATCCTAATCTAATGAGACCTATTGGTTATGTGATATATGAAGATGTAGCTCTTCTCCTTCACCCTCACTTAGTTAATGGGACATTGGCACAGCTTCTTCATGAATCTCCTAAAGATGAGTATGAGCCAGATTGGCCTCGAAGACTTTCAATTGCCATTAGTGTTGCAGAAGGTTTAGCTTTTCTCCATCAAGTTGCCATTATTCACTTGGATATCTCATCTTGCAATATCTTCTTGGACGCACATTATAATGCTTTGCTGGGGGAGATTGAGATTTCTAGGCTTTTGGACCCATTGAAAGGAACTGCAAGTATTAGTGCAGTGGCTGGCTCTTTTGGCTATATCCCTCCAGGTAAAACCTGCTTCTTCATTTCCTTCTACTCTGTAGCCTATTATTATATGAAAATTTACTTATAATTTCAATCATTTGATCTAACACCCCACAATATCTCTAAACAGTACTGTAGAGTGTAACAATAGATGAAATACTAGCTGCTACAGATCCCACCATAGCCTGCATTCTTTCCATCATTTGCATCATCATACACAAGTAGGAACTGATGCTGCTAATGTAATGTCAGGGAATTTAATGTGAATGTGGCATCTAATAATTTAAAATTTCAATAAAGACATAGTTATAGAGCCAAACCAAATAAATCCTTCATTGGAATGTTTATGTTAGTAATACTCCCCGTACTATTAAGAGGTACTTTGGAGTGTTACATTTGATGCATGGTTTGTTGTTCTTCATTAATGTTCCTCATCCTCTACAATTCAAAAAGCCTTCATATGTGGAGCTGAATGATCATGCCATTCCTTCTTCCGACAGATGCTAACTGCTTGTAGCATTTCTTTCAGAATATGCTTATACAATGCAAGTTACAGCTCCAGGAAATGTCTATAGCTTTGGCGTCGTTCTTCTTGAGATCTTAACAACCCGGCTGCCGGTAGATGAGGTATTTGGTGAAGGTGTAGATCTTGTTAAATGGGTTCACGGTGCGCCGGGGAGGGGCGAAACGCCTGAGCAGATAATGGATGCTAGGCTCAGCACCGTCTCCTTCGCATGGAGGAAACAAATGCTTGCAATGCTGAAGGTCGCCTTGCTGTGCACTGATACCTTTCCTTCAAAGCGACCGAAGATGAAGAAAGTGGTGGAGATGCTTTTTGAGGTGAAGCAAAGTTAGATCTTTATATCTTTATCAGATATTTTGCTTAACTTGATTGCTGTTCCAAGCCTCTGGTTCTATGGCTTCACAACTGGGGTGCCTGAATTTCAAGTGAGTTCTTGTGGTTCCAAATCTCTCTCTCTCTAAATATATATATCGATGCTTTGTATATCAATGAAGGATTGCTAGGCAAGGTTGCCTCTTTAATTTTGCTAATGTGGAATCTGATTTAGGTGTTTGGCTTGTTGTATGATAAACTACTTTCTACAGGTCAAGCATGCAAATTTTTCCTTTTTTTCTTGATGTTGAGTTCTGAAATAGCATACTTGGGACTTTTATTTTTAGATTCTAGCTATTGAAGTCTATCAAGGGATAAATTATTTTGTGGGGACGTCGAACACAATTTATCGTTTGTAGACTAATCAAATTGCGTCATGTCAACAGTACCGAGCCCGGTACCGAGCAGTACGGTACCGAGCCGGGCACCGAGTAGGGGGTGACGTGGCACATTCTAATTGGGCTCTGGACGGCGTTCGGCATCCAAATTTCTCCTATTAAGGATTGCTTGGAGAAGTTTTTTTTTTTCATATATAGTTTTGCTTTTCAGGCAGCTGTCACACTTGTGTTTGGCTAAATTTTTTAGCTTTTTTTTTTTTCATATGGGAAAAGTCTATAATTTTTAGAACAACTTTTGAAAAAGCATTTTTTTTTCTCATGATAGTTTTAAAGCTACTTTTAACATGTTCTTTTATCTTGAATGCTAGTTTGATTCTTGTGCTGATTTCTTTTATGCATTTTATGAATTCTCTATATATTAAGATTTTGGTACTAACAACATAGTGCTCAAATCTAACAAATTACTCAGTTTATAATCTTCTCCTTTGCTCTCTTAATTATCATGAGGAAGATTGAATAATTCAATCAGAACTTTAACTTCATGCATTGATTTCATAATGCAAAACATTGGTATTTGTTTGTTTTATAATTAAGGCTTCGTTAGGGACAGCCTTCTAATTGTTTCTTAAAGTAATTTTTTAGTATACAAATTAAAATATGTATACTAAAAAGCTGCATTAAGTAGTAAAAAAGCCGTCCCAAATTTAGCGAGATTCACATACATATAGCACTCAAGATTGTAAGATTTACACATTTAATATGAAAAATTAACTATTTACATGCATATCATTCAAAATTTTAAATTTCTTAAAAAATAATACCATCCTCATCCTCTCGGTTACAATCCCATCATGACGACAAGGGATAGGTCGTCTGAGGCGAAATCATTGCGCAAAGGAAGTTCAGGGGAGAAAAAAAACAACGAGGGCATTACAGGAAGATAAAGGAATAAAAAATCACTACGTGTGCGTCAAGATTCTGCGAGTGTGCGCAATAAAAACGTAGTGTGCACAGTAATTACGCTTTTATTGCACACACTCACAGAATAAGTGCATTTCTCCGGTCTGGAATCTGCACGTAATAATCTCTCGAGAGAAGGAGAGGGATGGCGGTCGAAGCTCCTTCCTAATGCATTATGTGATACATATATATGTATATATTATACCATAAGAAGACAAAATAGTTGAGTAAAAAAGAAGTGTGAGAGAAGATGGGAGACATTAGTTGGATTCAAATTTGATGCTGCTTCAGCTTTGGACATTGTATGAAGATGGAAGGCCCACTGAGTAAAGGCAAAGATGAAGCAATGGAACGTGTTATGCCCCCCATGCTATAGCTATATGTCTTCACTGAGGGAGCATCCCATGGCCTATATTTTTATGTGAGGGAGTCCCACTTTTGCCTGCTAAGTATGAGAGAGGGCAGTATGATTGATTGATTAGGAGAGTAATTAAGCTAATCATTCAGCTAATTATAAGAACCATATCAAAATTCATTTGTAATTAATTTTCTCATAATTTTATAGAATGTTGCTATGTTTTTCTTATGAAAAAAGAATTATTGTATTAAGAATAGTATGATAGAAGCAAATTGACAGAGCTATATTATTATAAGATCCTTAAGAAATGGTCGTATGATAGACTCTTTGAAGATTTAGTAAAAGAAAATTTAAATAAATAAACATTTCAGCAAATATTTTATGTTCAAGACAAGCTTCTCGTGACCAGTTCAACTACCAATGGATTGACTCTCCTACAGTCTATTCTTGTTTTTATAAAGCCTGATGAGAGAGAGAGAGAGATGTAATAATAGCTTTACAATAAGTTAGGGCTAGGCAGAACTAGCCTTATTTTTCAGGGGGGCAAATTTATAAGTAACTGTTGGTGTTGCCTCGAATTTGGCTCGGCCCTTCACTACAAGAAAATAGGTCAATAACGACAAAAAAATATAGATAAAAAGAAAATGGTCATTAAAGATATATTTTAGCTATCAAAAGTAACCAATTGAATGATTATTTGTACTTGATGACTTGATGTAATTGATTAATCATTCAATTTCTATAAAATATATGTTAAAGTTTCCTTGAATTTTTTGCTCGACCCTTATTTGTTTATATTCTTGTTTGTCGTACGCTTCACAGATATGTCGAGGGTCCAAGGGGGCAGCTCCCACTAACAGGGTTCGACCTGCCCTATTATAAGCATTGTTGGGGATATCTCATGCTTTTAAAAGCTCTTTTTCAACCACAATTTCAAATATGCTTTTCAAAAATTAGCTTTTTAAATACAAAATTTTAAAAAGTTATATAAAAGCTGGCATCCAAATATAATTAATTTTATTGACTGTTTTTCATAACATAAAAAAAGTTGAAAAAATTGTTCCAAATGAAGGCATAATCTTTCATGTTTTCTTTAGAAAATGACCCTTAAACAACTCTCATTATTATAAATGAAGTATAAATTTTAGTTGCTATACTAATCTTACATAGTTTTATTGGTCTTTCTCTCTCTCTTTCTCTACACACACTCTCTCTCTTTCTGTCTTTGTCTCTTTCTCATTCTCTCATTCTCTCTCTCTGTCAGGTGACCTGATGCAATAATTTGCCACACAGGCAAATTATTGCGTCAGGTGACCGAACGCAGAGATGCGTTCGGTCTCTCTCTGACTAAGTAACCTGCGCTTTACTGTAGCACTACCTGCGCTTACCTGTAGCAGTGCTACAGTAAAGCGCAGGTTACTGTAGACAGAGAGAGACCGAACGCATCTCTCTGTCAGGATACCTGATGCAATAATTTGCCACACACTCTCTCTCTTTCTCTCTCTTACACACACACTCTCTCTTAAAAAGCATGTTTTTATATTACTGGTCATCTAAATTATGCTTCTGTTGAGCTAACTTTATAAGTTTATTTATCTTCTACTATCGCTTGTAGGTAGAACAATACCTACCTCTTTGACATATTTATTAGTTATTTCCATTTGAAAACAGTCAAAATTATCATAAAATAATTTTATGATGAAATTTTCAAATAATTATTGCTCGTAAAGACTCTCATTATACAAAATTTTCTGTCGCAATTTCATGAACTATATTATATCATTAATCTGCCAGCGATAGAATTATGACCGTTTTGCGACTTGCGCATTTATCAATTTCATCATGCAGTAACATATTTGTTATGAAGCATTTTGCAAATCTGTATGCTTGCCGTAAATCCTTCGTGATTATTTATCGTAAATACAATATTAAAGACGACCATTTCTATCACAAAATACTCATAAATTCATTGTAAAAATTATGCATCGATCCTTCTGAAATATAGAGGGAATTCCCTCACTTTTTTTTTACTTATCTACTAATTGTCAATTATATTGATGATTAATGTGAAAGTTAGTCGTTGTTGTGTAACTTAAAGCTTGTTTGGAATGACTTTCTTACTTATGTCTAAAATAGTTTTCTTTTACAAAAATTTCTAGTTCAAGAAATTTTTGTACTATAAAACTGTTCCAAAAAATAATTAGAAAAAAAAGCCGCTCCAAAATAATCCTAAATGAGCCGACAAATATTATTTTATGTTGATAATTTAGTCTATCCTTATTAGTAGATATAGATGATTTTAATCATAAGTGTTGCGTCCTGGAGTATTCCCGGCGGTAGAGAAATATATAGTTTAACGTCTTAGCATTGTACGAAGATCCAGCACACAATCAGATAAGTGAGAGGGTGTAGCATTCACCAAAGTTTTTACGTGGAAACCCCTGAAAAGGGGAAAAAACCACGGGGAGCAACGGCGTCAAGGGGTGGTCCGGCGGAGCAACGACGTCAAGGGGTGGTCCGGCGGAGGTGAGGGCCTCAAGTGTAGGTCCGGCAGAAGTCCGAGCCACAGGTGGTGGCCTGGTGGAGCACAAAGCCTCTAGTGGTGGTCCGGTGGAGTAACGGCGTCAGGCGATGGTCCGACGGAGGTGAGAGCCTCAAGTGGAGGTCTGGCAGAGCAACGGCGTCAGGCGGTGGTCCGACGGTGGTGAGGGACTCAAGTGGTGGTCAGGCAGAAGTCCGGACCATAGGTGGTGGCCTGGTGGAGCATAAGGCCTTAAGTGATGGTCCGGCAGAGCAACGACATCAGGCGGTGGTTCGGCAGAGGTGAGGGCCTCAAGTGGTGGTCCTGCGAAGCAATGGTGTCAGGCGGTGGTCCGGCGGAGGTGATGTCCTCAAGTGGTGGTCCGGTGGAGCAACAACGTCAGCTGGTGGTCAGTTGGAGGTGAGGGACTCAAGTGATGGTCCGGCGAAGGTTCGACGATGGTCCGGCGAAACTCCGGCGGTGGTCGAGGAGAAGCTTCTTCCTTCTCTTCTTCTCTTCTTGCTTCCCCCTCCTCTCAAGAGAAATGAGGGGTCTATTTATAGATTTTTGGAGTGGCATGACCCGTAAATAGGTGAGACATCAAGGGTAAATAGGGAGTGGTTGGATGGACGGCCGATACCAAATCCTTTGATCATGGACCTTTTGTCAGACATTAAGAGGTCTTAATGATTTTGGAATTTGGTGATCTTGGGCTCGTTGGATTCTTCTCGTCGAGCCGCTCGATTCGACTATAAGCTTGTCATGTTTGGAAACCGTTTGGTAACTCAAAATATGGTTTGAACCTCCAACAACACTTCTAACCCTTGATTTGGACCTGTTTAGACTCAGATTGGGTTGAATTTGGTGTCGTTGGGTTTGTATTTCCGAGACGCTCAGTTTGATTGTAAGTTTATTGAAATCGGAGCTCAGATGATCCCGAATTTAATTTTTGAAGTTTTCGGCTTGATTTTGCATCGAGATTCGTGTTTGATCAAGATAATTTTTTGATAACGTATCAATAAATAACTTAATTTTTTAGGCATAAAGATCAAATATTAATAAAATAATATTTTATTTTATATATCTAATAATTTATTTAGTATTTTCATTACATTTATCCTCTTAATAGTACAAAGAATGATACAAAATTTTGATACAACAATATAAGACAAAAATTTCCAATAAAGAATTAAGTATTATTAAATGAGAGTTTTTAATAAGATATTTATTAAATAACAAGTAACCTTATTCTTTATATTTAATTATTTAATAATTTTTTATTTATATTTTTAATAAGAAAGCAAGAGAAGCTGACAAAGTAAAATATAAAAGATATGACATAACATTGAAGGTTTCAAAGGGTCAATAGTCATGTTGATGATAAATAAATAAATAAAAAAACTGTTAGGTTTATAGAATAAGGAAAATTGTTTGGTATTCTTTTGGAATTTGGTTAGGGTCAATGTTATATGGAAAAATCTTTTGGTTCAAGTTGATCCGTTTAATAAATGGGTCGGATCCGGATTGGATTTGACTTGTTTATTAAATGGGTTAGCTTTGAGTTTACCTGACAACCCATTTTAACTAAAAAATAATATGTTTAATATCTTTTCCTTAATTTTGTTTTTTTGTTTTTAACATGAGTATAATTTTCGTTTTTTTAGATCAAATATTTTAAATTTTACAGGTAATAATTTATTAAAATTTTGTTTAAGTTATATATATTTTTTAATCAAAACTGGTTAATAGTTTAGGTTCAGGTCATTCGGGTTGCTAGCTAGTTAGGTTCATGTCAGAGTTTTTGACCTGTTTATTAAAAGGGTCAGATTTGGATTGACTAGATTTGAGTTGGACAAGATCAATTTCAAGTCAGACACATCGACCCATTTTTACACCCGTAGGATCAATATAAAAAAGTAGGAACGATAAATCATCATAGATTATTGGAGACGATCAACATGAGTAGAGAGAGAGAAAGGAGTTAAGGAAGCTTAATTGATGGTTCTAAATAATATCCATATTGTTTTTTATATCATATGCTTATTTATATGATGCTTTTAATTACAATATTAAAAAAATAATATAATTTAATATTTGATTCGATCATTTTTATAAAATAAAAACTATACCAATAATAAGAAATCAAAAGAAAGTAAAAAATAAATAAATGATAACCCAATTTTTAATTTCATCCAAATAGTGCCCATTTCTAAAAAAATTTGTATTTTTAAATAAATAAATACATAAGAGTTATATTTTACAAATGAAATATTATTATAAGACAATACAAAATAATCTCGAAATTCTCGGTGCCGGTCTTCCACAGTCTCTCTCTCTCTTCTCTCTCTCTCTCTAAACTTCTCTGTTGCGACGCGCTTTGAAATTCAGAAATTCCACACTTTCACCTACTCCGCTTCTACCTCGAACTATTAGTGGTTGGACTCTGGGCGAGCGGCACCAGAGAAGGGGATTTGGATCGGAAGCCGTCCCTCTCTCTGCTGCTGCTGCTGCGATCTTCGATGGGCACACCGGCGTTCCCAAGTCTCGGTAAGCATTGTTGCGTCGAGGACTGCAAGCTCATTGATTTCCTTCCTTTCAACTGCGACCGATGCAATCAAGTACGCTCTCCTGCTCTTCTTCGATTGGCATGTATTCTTGGCAATCCGGTTATTGTTTGATTCGTTTGTTAGATTGAATAGGTTGATTTTTAGATTGACTGGAAGTTTAAGAAGTCAATTGTAGTTCGGAGTTGCTTGGAAAATTGAATTCTGTTTGGCTTCAAAGGCTCCTAACCTGTTTGCTCGTTTTGCTATATATTAACATCCCAGTTGATTCTTGATTGATCTTTAGGAGTTTAGCTTGTTGTGCGATTTCTTGTAGAGCTATGCTGTTGGGGGATTCTAATTTTCCGTTTTTAAAGCTGTTTTGATTTGAACATGAGACTGGAAATTAGAAAAAAAAAAAAAACATTGGGTGCTTTGACTTTCTTTTCTTTCTCTCTGTAATTCTTAAGTTATTGATCGACGGTTAGGTTTTCTGTTGGTCAAGAAAAGAAATTCTACAGAGATCTATTGTCAAGTGCTCTGTGTTATTTAGATGTTTAGGGTTTATTGAGATGCTATGATCAAGTGCTGTGTGTTTGGTACTGTGTTGTTTTGCACCATTTTATGCGTTTACTTTGGAGTTTTGATTGGGGACATTTAGATGCTAAGAAAATAGGACCAAAACTTCTTTTTATTTATAAATTTCCGAGTTAGAGATATCATTGAATCAAACAGATGATATGTACTAAGAGTATAAAATTATATAGCATATTTATTAAATCAATGAGCTCCTTAGAAATTTTTACCTGAACATACAAGCTATCCAAATGCATTGGCTATTCTTGAAGCCCTTCAGGCAATGCAACTTGAGAACAGATCATTTTTTTAAAAGGTTATGGGTGCAAACCTAACCATCTTCACAGCCACTTCTTCTTTCCTGATCTTAGTTTTTCCTTCAATTTCAGTGAATCTATTAAATAAAACTGGGATTGTGCACTATCATGATGAATTGGTTGTTATACAAGCGCTTGCAGGAACAACTAACATGGTGGAAGAGAGAACAAGCTTGAAGATAGTTATTTAGTTGTAGAGAAAACTTACCAAATAAGCTTTATGGGTATATATATAGATTTTAAGGACATTCTAATCCTTATAATGAGTAATTCGAATCTTCATAGTTATCGACACACATTAAAAACTCTTTAATTCTCTCCACTATGCGGCTGGGCCGCACCTATGGGAGAGGCGGCAAAAGAGCGAGTGGAACCCCCTGGTTCGTGGCCGGTCAGGGTAGACCAGCTGGGCCACCGCTGCTCCATCAGTTTATTGTAGCCATTATGTAAACTAAAGCCAACTTCTGTTACTGATCAACTGTAATGTTTGAAGTTAATCTCTTTCTCACCATTTGATTTTATTCAGAACTAAGTTGTTGAAATGATGAGCAGGTATTCTGTCTGCAACACAAAAGTTACACAAAACATCCATGTCCACTTACCAATCAAATAGATGTGACTGTCCTTATATGTCCACTCTGTGCTCAACGAGTTCACCTTCATCCAAATGAAGACCCAAACATCACTTGGGATATTCACGTAAACTGTGAGTGTGACCCATCAAATTATCAGAACGCAACGAAGAAGAAACTCTGTCCAGTCCCCGGATGCAAAGAGCCATTGGTCTTCTCCAACACAATTCGATGCAAGGATTGCACACTCGAACACTGTCTCCGACATAGATTTGCACTCGACCATGAATGTTCTGGGCCGAAGAAATCTGAAACTGGCTTCTCATTCATAAGTGTTCTGAGGAGAAGTCTCAAGCGTGAGCTCACACCAATTCAATCCTCAAATGGCTCGGTGAAATGGTGCTTAAATCTGCGAAATTCAGCCCTGAATTTACGTGCCTCGGCTGAAGCTGGAATGCAGAAGCTAAGTGCTGCAACTAACCATGCTCTGCAGAAGGCAAAAGAGGGTTTTGGTGCTGGTGGCCAACTTGTGGAACACTGCCTTCAATGCCCGGCAAGATTTTCCAACGTGAATGCTCTCATAGATCATGTGGAGAAAGTGCATGAAGATGCTGTACAGAAAGCCTGCGCTGTAGTAACGATTGATATTTGCCCTCTCTGCAGCAAAGCATTCAGGGATCCTGTATTGCTGGTAGAGCATGTTGAGAACCATGAGAATGCTACAAGGTAAATTTAATGCTGTTTTCATTATCATTTTCTATGCTATTTTGGCTACTTTTTTGTCAGTTTTAGGAATCATTTGTATGGATCTCATTTCGATTCTAGTTTTAAGGTTATGTTCGTGACAATTTTTTTACTATTTTTTAAAGTAATTTTTTAATTAGTCATTTTAGAAAGCAGTAAAAAAATTATCCCAAATGAAGCCTAACATATAAATTTGATAAGAGGTGTCAATTCAGATTGATGAGTTGAGTTTGTATTTGTCTGGAAGTTGACCTGACGTGAATCTGCTTGACCCGACTCCAATCCGTTTTTTATATTGGTTAAAATATTTTTTTGAACTAGATTCAACTTGAACTTGACCCGTTTAACCCATTTATTCAGCCAGATTAATTCAAATAGAAGTCATTTACCTAATATTATACATATAGGGGTTTGTTTGGATTCAAGTAGGATATAACTCATTTTTAATAATTTAATTTTCGTACTAAAAAGTTGTTTTAAGAATCACTAAGAAAGTTGTCCCAAACGAATCCTTAGTAAATCTTGTAGTCCGGATTTATTAAGTTTGAGGGTGCTAAATCTTGAAAATTAATAAAATAGTACTTATTATATATTAGTATAATAATTAAGTATTAATTAATTAAATATTAAAATAATGAAATATTAAAAAAATATATTTAATATCTAATTTCTAAATAAAGATTTTGGATATTAGATAATTTCTCTACCATTGCCTATCTATTTGAATAATTTCTCTTTGCTTTGGTTTATCTATGCTCTTCCAAGAGCCTCCTCGCCTGCGGCCCTGTCTAGGGTTTGCTTTTCCTAATCGCCATTTCTTCTTCGGTTTTGGCGTGAAGAATAGTTTAGAGAGAGTTGCTAAAAGAGCTTCGTTGCCTTCTTCGACGACTTTGTTCCTTTCGGATCGGAAGTCACGACGGGAGCTCGCCACGAATGTAACGAATAACGATCGAATTTTCTCCCTTTTGCGAGCTTCTTCGGTTAAATCCCGTAAATTTGACGCAAAACGGAGAAGGAACGGGATTTAAGTTTCTGCAGGATTTAGGGCATCCAAACAGTCCGCAGAAGTTTTATCCATTAATCCATTAAATTCTTATCTAATTATGTATCTTATAAAAGCTGTGTCTCCCCCAAATTTGGGAAATTTTTGTTTCCTTCTGGCTTGAAATTCTAACTATTCTCCTATTATAGTAATTTTAGCTCTGACGACTCATCTTCTTAGAAAATTGAGATTATCGAAGCGTTTCTTATTTGTTCTGCTTTCTCTATCTTCCACATGCTTCTCCTTTCATGGTTTTGATTTAGTACTATCCTCTCTAATTCCTAAACTTTATTCATATTGGAAGTGTTCCTCACTCTCTTCAACCTATACAAACTTCATCAGCACCGCATATTTCTTATGCATTTCCTTATTTCCTTATGGAATGACACTTACAGTTATTTAGATTAGTGTAAGAGTAATAAAATAAATACTTTGAAGTTTTTTGGATTAGTGGAAGAGTAATGCATGAGATTTTTTTATTATTATTTAGCTCGAAGTAAAGTGAATGCAATGTAAAATTCAAAAAAGATGTGATCGGTGGCAGCTAACATTGGTGTTGGAGGCCAAAGGCGACAAATCATCATCAATGGTGGTGGTGGTGGTTAGCGGTAGGTGATTGACGTTTGTTAGCGGTGATGAGTCCTTGGCAGGCGGTGGCAGTAGGTCCTCTGTTGTGGGTGGCAACGTTGGTTGGCCGACGGTGGCTAGCCATAGGGGGTGTTCGATAGCGATGGTGGTCAACGGCACGTGACGGGTTACGACCATGTTTTTTGATAGTGGCCAAAAAGGTTTTTGCTTAAAATAGGGCAAGCTTAATTTCCTTGAAAATAAAATAAAATGCTTTACACCATATTTAGATATTTTATGCTGCATTATTTTTTTTCATTTAACTAAATATTAATATTTTACTTCAAATCAAACATCCCCTATATTTGATCATCAGTAAGCACATTTTAAAATAATTTGAATTACTTCTTTTGCTTCTATCCTGCTTTTCTTTTGATTATATATATTTTAATAATTTTTTGCAGCTGAATTATGTTGGTGTAGCCATCTGAAACATAGAACAAATTGCCTCAGAAATCATATTCAGCCAAAGGCTTAAGCAGAGCTGATTATTGGTAACATTTCTGCGATTTTTTTTTTCCTCTGTGTGCTTTCTGCCAAGAGCTGTAGTTTTGTTTGCATCTCCAGAAGGAGATGGTTACATATTATTATAAATTGTTGGAATTTTAAATTGTGGAGGTCAAAATGGTCTTATAGTTAAAGATTTAGGCTTTGTTTGGGACAACTTTCATACTACTTTTTTAAAATGATTTTTTTTAGTACAAACATTTCCAAATTCAAGAATTTTTTTTTGTGCTCGAAAGCTGTTTTAGAAAGAAAGAAGAAAGCTGTCTCAAACGAAACCTTAAGTTTCGTTTGGAACTGCTCTCTTACTGTTTTTATGAAACAGCTTTGTAGTACAAAAAAAATTTTTAAACGAAAAAATTGCTTCAAAAAATAGTACGAAATTCATTCCAAACCAAATCTTAATTTTGTTATTTTCCACTTTAGAGCATTATTGCCACAGAAATGTGTCTACAGCTTGAGCAAAATGGGTGTCTAATTACTCTTCTTAGTTTTTTCTTTAATATCATCTCTCTCTCTCTCTCTCTCTCTCTCTCTAACTATAATATTCTTTTCAGTAATGGTTGATAGTAAATTATTTTGGAAAAAAATGGGCAAAATGATTGTCAGAACCTCAAAGACTTGAATTTTTTTGAGATAAATATAATATAAATTTTGATTATTTTTTCATTTAATATGCTTCTTTTGAAATTAATTTGTTAATTTTGAGACCCATTATTCTATTTTTTTTCAATTACTTTAGTGTGATTGTAATGCCTGAACGGTCTTTTGGCTGTTTTTCGGTTATCTAATGCATTATTAGGATCATTTTTAATTTTTAGTTTTTAATTTTTAATTTTTAATTCTAGAATACATTCATTTAATAAAAAAATTTATTATTTTTAAAAACTAAAAACATTTTGAGATGTTTTTAATAATTTTAAATGTAACATTTTTGTGTTGGCTATAAATCATATTAAATATTGTGTTAATATTACTTTATTTTTAAAAATTATATATTTTTTTAATTTTTTATTTGATTTAAAAATTATAATGTACATATATAAATATGCAATTTAAGTTTAATATATGTGAATATATAAAAATTTCTTGATGGAGTGATAAAATATTTATGTTGATGTCATAATATTTTTTCCTAAAAAATTGGAAGCAGTATTTTAAAATGAACTGTACTACAAATTGAAATTATTAGAAAGAGCGTTGTTAAAAATTAAAAAAAAGGAAAAAATTGCTAAATTGATGGGCCTAATTTAGATTTATGAAGAAAATGTCAAAACATTTGGTTATTTCAGTAGAAAATCAAAAAATTTGTCAAAATTTTTATCATATTACCCTCACCTGAGGATATGGAATAATTATTGTGTCCGGACACCGAACGCATCCAGAGACTTAATAAAAATACGTTACATCACTAGGTGTTCGATATTGTGGTTGGTATCGCTCGATATATTCGGTATCTTGTTCGGACATAATAATTTTTCCAAGATATGAGAGAGGCAGTATTGTAGTAGAGAGAGACAATAGATAGAGAGAGAGAGGAGGAAGAGAGAAGGTGAGAGAAATTTTAAATATAAATATAAGTATAGTTATAATATAATTTATAATTTATAATTAATTTTAATTTATTAACATGATGAATATTAAAAATTTTAATTAACTTTATTTTTGCTAAATTTTTAATTAAAATTTATATTTCATTTAACATAAAATAAATATAAAAGTTATATTATTTATTTTAACTAAATTTAATCATTAAAAATATTTTAAAATTAAAATAAAAATTATTTTAACTAAATTTTTTTTGTATAAATTAATATTTTTATCTAATTATTTAAATGAATATTTTTTTGTATAATTATTTATAAATTATTTAATTTAAAATTTTATGTGTAATTATTATAAATATTAATTAATTTATGTAAATATTTTAAAAAAGTTATATAAAATTGTATAAATATTATAAAAACAAATTATGTAAATAATTTATATATATTATAATAGTTATAATAAATTATAATAAATGAATGTAATATAAATTTTAATCTAACATATATAATAGTTATATATTGCTTCTATATAATCTATTTCTTAAAGAAAATAAAATAAATTATTTAAATTAAAAAAAAACTGTATATAATTAATTTAAAGTATAAAAAAAATTATGCGTACTAGATAAAAGTAAATTTATTAGATAAAAGCATTAGTTTATACAAAAAAAAAGATAAAATAAATAAATATACATAAATTTAATTTAATTTAAAATTTTATAACAATTAAATTTTTGTTAAAAATAAATAATGATAAATAATATATTTATTTTAATATAGATGAATTATAATTTATATTATAATTATACTTATATTTAAATTATATCTATATTAAAATTAATTATACTTTCTCTCACCCGGCTCTCGCTCTGTCCGTCTCTCTCCCCGTTTCTCTCTCCTGCCTCTCTCTCATCCGAAACAAGAGGACCACGCACGAATTTCCAAAAATCAATAGATTTCATAACAGGATCTATTGATTTGTTATTACATATTCCGATTAAATTTTTATAATAATTATTTCCCCCAAATTTTTTTTAATAATAATTTATTATATTAAATAACTAATTAATTAACTATTACATTTTACTTTTCTAAAAAATAAATATAATTACTATAAAAAATATATTCCAAAGAATATCCTCTCGCATTTTGCCCCAAAGGTGAGCGTCAATGCTGTAGCGTAAATCCTCCGCTTCTTATAAATTTAAAATAATAATAATAATTGATACTTATCTCAAAATTATCTTGGTCGAGCACGAATCTCGAGGCAAAAGCTAGTTGGAAACTTCAAAAATTAATTTCGGGAGCATATGAACTCCGATTTCAGCGAGCTTATAGTCAAACTGAGCGTCTCGGAAATACGAACCCAACGACACCAAGATCAACCCAATCCGAGCCCAAATGAGTCCGAATCAAGGGTTCAAAGCACTGTTGGAAGATTCAAACCGCAATTTGAGTTACCAAACGGTCTCCGATTTTGACGAGCTTATACTCGAATCGAGCGGCTCGACGAGACGAATCCAACGAGCCCAAGATCATCGAATTCCAACATCATTAAGGCCTTCAAATGTCCAACGAACGGTGCATGATCAAAGGATTCGATATCGGCCGTCCATTCAAACCACTCCCTGTTCGCCCTTGATCTCACGCCTATTTACGGGCTATGCCACTCCTCAAAAAAACTATAAATAGAGCCCTCATTATACACCAAAGAGGGGAGGAAAGAGGGAGAAGAAGAAGAGGAGAAAGGGGGGAAAAGGAGATTCCTCACCTCCTCAACCACCGCCGGAGCTCTTCCTGCAGCCTGAAGACGCCAGAACTCTGCCGGATTTTCAGGAGAATGCTAGAATTCCGCCCCACTTCCATGGGATGCTGAAACTCTTTCCAATTTACAAGAGAGTTCCCTCCTGACGCCGAAACTCCGCCCAAGTGAAGCCGGAGTTCTCCTCTGCCACCAAAGACATCGGACTTCTACCCGACGTCGAACCTTCACTCCTCGCCAAGTTTCTACCCGATGCCGGACTTCTACCAGTTATCGGACTTCGCTATGCGAAGATGCATTTCTTTCCATTGCTGGACTTCTACCTGACGCTGTCCTACTGATCTTCATCGTCAGACTACAGTCCTTCCGACCTCCGTCGCCAGCCGACTACGGTCCTCCTGACTTACGTCGCCCGCCGACTACAGTCTTTCCGACATCCGTCGCCCGTTGAATACGGTCCTCCTGACTTATGTCGCCTGCCGACTATTGTCTTTCCGACCTCCGTCGCCCGCCGACTACGGTCCTCTTGACTTACGTCGCCCACCGACTACAGTCCTCCGTCGCCAGTTGACTACGGTCCTCCTGACCTACGTTCGCACGCCGACTGCAGTCCTTCTAACAAAGCGAATACGTCGATAGTAGCTCTTTGTATTTACATCATGTAATGTACTCCATAAGATGTACATCAAGCTAAGGCCTTCTCCCAAGGAAGGGTCTCATTTGTAATCGATTGCAAATACTAGTGGATTCGTTCAAACTGGGCTAGGCCCTGTGATTTTTCCCCCTTTTTACAGGGGTTTTTCTACGTAAAAATCTTGGTGTCTCTTAAATGCTAGACCCTCTCTCCTTATCTGATTGCGTGCCGGATTTTCGTACAATGCTAAGACGTTAAATATGATATTTCTCTACCGTCGCGAATACTTCTGGACGCAACAATAATAATAATAATAAATGAAACAACTAATTAATATCTTCAAAATCAAATTCTTCAACGACCGTTTAAAGGGAAATAGATAGCCTTCTCAGATTTCATTAAGGCAGAAAAGGCTGAAGATGAAGGACACGGCAAGGCAGCTTCTTCACTTCCTCGCGATCGTACTGACGACGCCGGTAGCGGTGGTCGCGGCCTTCGCCGGAAATGCCAACGGCGTGGGAGATCCGGCTGGGCTCTCCGGAGTTCAGCCGCAGGCGATGATCACAATCCACATGGCGTCGCTGGAGCTTGACAGCTCCGCCAACATGAAGGCTTCGCCTAACCTGCTTGGATATCTATTGATTTTTGGAAATTCGTGCAAGGTCCTCTTGTTTTCCGCCATCCAATTTTCTGAAAAAAATAGTGATATCATATGGTAGTAAACATTGGATTGGATAACAAATCAGAAGAATAGATTTATGTTTGACTATTTAAATTGGAAGATATAATAAATAATAATATTATAAAAAATTAATAAAATTAACATAATAATAATAAAAAATTTAATCTTCAAAAAAGTTTAGGATAAAAATTAAAAAAAAATTTTAGGACTAAAAAATACTTATTATAAAAAAAATATAAATAATTATATAATATATAATATTTCAAATTTAATATATTTAATAAATATAAATATACTTATTATATTTATATTTTTATATTTAAATATAAATAATTATTAATTTTCAATTTAATATATAAATTTCTCCAATCTTCAAATTTAATTTATATTTAATAAAAAAAATAATTTATATATATAATATATATTAACATAAATAATTATTATTTTATATATTTTGATATAATTTTACATCTATAAATTATATAAAAATTTCACATTATAAAACTATATTTATAAAATCATACATTATAGCTTAAATATTTTATTTGCCTCTCAAAAAACATTTTATGTATTTGCATATCTTATATTTAAATAACAACCTTTCTTTTTCAGTCTTCCTCTAACAATAAATAAAAAATAAAATAAATTATTATTTATTAAATACTAAAAAACATGCTTTGAGATAATTATTATTCTTAATAAAATTATTTTTAAATACTAAAAAACATATAATAATTTTTTTTTCAAAAAATAAAAAATAAATTTCATGGCTGCTCCACAACATGAACGATTAGAAAATGAGGGAGTCAATCCTGAAAATAATAATGTTTTAAAATATTGAATATTTTTTAATATTAAAATATAAACAAAATATATAATTAATATTACAATAATAAAATTATATTTATTTTTAGCAAGAATATAATTTATAACTAATAAATCAAATTTTCTATTACAATTATCTTAAATCAAATCTAATCATTATAAAGTCTATCATAAATCCTCAAATCAAATCTTCTGAAGATCTTATTACATCAATAGTACCACATTTTCACTCAAAAAAAAAAAAAAAAAAAAAAAAAATCATATTTAGAGAAGCAATGAAAACAAGAAGAATTTCAAACATTTGGGGAATTACTATGGCAAAGTAATGAGCTTCTGCACCAAAGAATCTACAGTTTGATAAGGCCATGGCCACCCCTGAAGGATGCAAAAAGAGGCCTTGATCTTCTGAAGCTGCAAACATCCTTTATTCCAACTGTTTTGGGAGGATGATCTGGCTCAGTTATTGCTTGCTTGTACTCGGCAGAATGCAAACATCCATAGACTCGTACGCTAAGGGTTTTCCTTTTCGGAGCATCAGCTTTAACAAAGCCATTGAAGAAATCAATCAATTGCTCCTTGGTCAGATTTCTCAACGCGGCTACCTGCAATTTCCATAATCACTTTAGATGGATTACGAGATTTAGGCCTCGTTTGGTTCCCCGGCTTTTTTAAAATGGGAAACGGAGAAAGTTTTTTTGTTCTCAGATTGGCGGAGATTGGGCGGAAATACGGAGGTTCGGGAGAAGGTATTTTGAAAAAGCTGTCTTAACAAACAACAAAACAATAATTTTTTCGCCGATTCAAACTGGAGACGTAGAAATTACGGCCAAACAAACGAGGCCTTATAAGGTATACAAAATTCTTTCCTTTGTAGGTGGAAAAAAAAGAAGTGAAATGGGCAATAAACAATAAAATTGGTGGTAAAATTACCTCAGCCTCTCTTCTGTCAAATTTAAGAGTACCAACAGCAATCTCTTTCCAATAGAACGATGATTCCTCCCACAGATTCTTATGTTTCTCAAGTTTCATTTTAATTAGTGCGTTGACATTGCTCTGCAGATTAATTGCCAATTTGTTAAAAGAAGATATGTTTGTCCATTAGAACAATAATATGTGAAGTTGTTAATAAAGGTATTCTAGTTTGAGTTCTCAAATTTATGGGTATCGTGAGATTTTGTAAATACTGAAATTTTGTTCACACAAAGATCTAGAGTTCTTTGATAAAGGCTAAAGAACGAGAAAATATAAGTTGTAGATAATGACAATAAACTCCAGAGAACAGATTTCAGACTAAAGTGGATATAAACCTTAAAATCACTGTCAGCCATTTTGTTGAGTTCACTTTCAAACATTTTAAGAAAAGCTTCGACTCTAGAATCTAGCTGTGCAGGATCCTGCAAGGAAAAAAGAAAACAATAAGAATTCTGTTATGCGTCATAAAAGGATAGCAAAACCTTCCAGAGATGGCCAAGTTGCTGTACCTTCACAGTGGACTGAATAATAAACTGCAGTCCTCGGATTCCTGAATCATTCCTGCATGTTGAGTAATAGAAGAATTGGAGCTCAAATTCATGTAAAAATTGGATAAATCAACAAAAAAAATCTTTATACCTCTGCAGAAGCACAGTTATGTAGCCAAGTTGTTCAACTGAACGAAGCTGATGGAATGCTGGTTGCTTGGCAACAAGAGCAAACAATTCCAGCAAGATGTTTAACTTTATATCATCTCGATGAACCTGAATCCATACATCACCAGATTTTCATTAACTTAATGAGTACAATGTCATGGCGAAGGTGAACACTAAGGCTTGGTTTGGGACGGCTTTCTTTTTGCTTCTTAAAGCAGCTTTTTATTACATAATTTTTTAATTTTGTAGTAAAAAGCTGTTTTAAGAAGCTGAAAAAAAGCCTAAATTACCTGAATATAATACAAGAGAGCAGAATTCTCATCACTTGGATTTAAGCAGTCAATTGAGAAACAATACTTAGTGCTCCTTTCAAGCTTAACAATTCTACTTGTTAAATGCTGTGAAGGAAATAAAGGTTTGCATATAGGTTGGGGATGTTGAAATAGAACATCTTCAATATGTTGGACCATTACTTCTGCATTAGCTGTCTCAATGTTTCCTAAACAAACAACAAAACGTTTAAGATATAAACATTCTTCCAAAGTTCATGGAAAAAAGTTGATGATTGGTGAATCTGACCTGCAACAAAACACTCCAAAAAGGTTCTTGAGAGAAAATGCCTGGAGAAATTTGCAAGATGCGCAACTTCAAGATGGGGCAGGACTTCAAGTTCCTCATTCCATGGCCAGGCATTTTCATCTAGTATCAATGAGCAGTTATACATGGCTTGCTGATATGGTTGTCGAAACTTGAAATTATCATACTCCTTTTTCACTGTTTCCTAATTGTAAGGTGAAAATATTAGCATTTACTCAAATGATATAAATAAATAAAAACATGAAGTTCCTATATCATGATGACTTCTGGCGTCATGTTTTGCCTTGGAAAAAAAAAAGTTTTTCCTTGACACAGCAAACAAATATTAAAAGTTTTTTTTCTTTCAAGAAAAAAATTTAACCATCAAGATAAAATGTTCTACTTTGGAATTCATACCATTTAAAATGCATCGCACCAACAAGATGCACATTCAAATGAAGCAAAGCTTGGCATTTTATTTTTAAGCGCAAAAGCATACAAATTCACCAGAAATTTTACTGTGCTCAAATTTTACTTCTTTTAGGTTTTTACAATTTTGCAAGCAATTAATTGTAGTTCAAGATATTCGAAGATGAATATTGAACCCAAATCAATTGTCCGTCACATAACTAACTGAAAAGCAATGCTTGTTATATATATATGTGATCTAAGCATAACAATTCTCCACCTCAAACTAATTCTGCAGTCCAGTAAAGTTCAAACATTTTCCTAGAAAAGATTAAAGGCACCCAGTGACATGTAGTAGGGCAGCAGCAAAGAAAAATTCAGAGTTGTAAAAGAACTGGAGAGCTAGAGAGAAAAGAGCATTGAAGAAATAACAGAAAGAAACAAAGTAGGCGAATCCGGCATAGAAAGTTAATCAAAGAGCAAGAGAGAAAAGAGAATTGAAGAGAAAAAATGAGTGAACTCAAGGAGGCACAAGGTAGCGAGAAGAATAGTAAGGAGAAACCCTAGAAGTGAGTGAATTCCTGGAGGGAGGGGGAGGGGGAGAGAGGGAGATGGCTAAAAGAAATCTTTTTTTCAATTCCATTTCAACTCTAATAATAATATTTCAAACTATGCCCTATTTATACAAACAGGCTGTATTAAAAAATTATAAACTACCCTCGAAAAAATAAAAATATCAAACTAATCATAACTGCCATAAAATAACAGAGAAAATTTACAACACAAATAATACTTATTAATAAGAACAAATTTCTATTGCATTAACTTACTACTTGTGATTGCTGATAAAACAAAGCCTAGATGTTGTACTTTCCTCTGCTTGTTGAATCTTCAATGAACTTCAAAACCCGATGGCAGCCATCCAGAGCAACTTAAAAATTTCACTAACCATAACATACCAAAGTCATATCTCATTCTCTTTGTATTTATTTTATGAATTGTTTCATGAAGTTTGATATAGTAGAACTTGGGTGTCATTTGTTTCAGAGTCGAGTCATGTTCTTTGGCTTTGGCATGTGCCCCATGATCAAGTGATTAGCCGTTTTTTATTTCAAGAAAAATATTTAATAAGAGTATGACACGAAGCAATAGCTAAGTATTGCTAGATGAAAAGAAGAACTAAAAATATAATACATCAACAAGGCTAATAGGTGAACCAATCGCCAAAACAGAGAAACCCCCATTGCCATCATTAAAACCATTAATTTGGAGCCTAGTAAATTTTACAGACTGACGGTATACTTTTATGCTATTTCTTCTCATCATAAAATGTAAGATTTAAAGCATTTTTTCTGTGTTAGAAATGCCAAAAACAGAGGCAGCAGAAAGAGAGTGAATCATCCATATTCTCAGCATCAAGAGGATCATTGAGAGCAAAAACTCTAGAAGGGGCTCCATCACTAATCATGTGAATAAGAATTGAGGCTAGCAACCCGTGATGGCAATGATACTGATAGGAAACACTTGAAGATTTCAAGTAAATCCTATCAAGAGAGGAAAAACAGCGAGAAATCTCCATGATTCCAATAGAAAACAATTGAAAAACAGTAATTTTAGAGGCAGAAATGTCCGCCTCTGTTCGCGCAAGCTGGTCCGGTCGGACCGGTCTAACAATACTCCCCTCCCAAAAATCCACCTTGTCAGTAAGGTGGAAAGACGACATTCTCCTCCATTCCTTCTTCATCACAAACGGTAAGAACCTGAAGAGTTCAGTCCTTACACCAGTACCCCAGCGTATACCTGTCGTCACATCTGAAACACATCCCTTCGCCCTCTTCTCCTGTAATTCCTCCCTTCCCCTTGCAAAATCAACACCTCTTTGTTTGCCAACGCTTCTCTCCTCCCTAGAAAACAACTCTAGCGGAGGCATCTCATCTTCTCCCTCCAGGATCTCTACTACCGAATTTTCACTTCCCCTAAACGGGTTAGGGTTTCCACCTCTCCCATGGCCGCCGATGGTTTCCTTTGCTTCAGATTTCGCTGGATTAGGTTTGGCTTCAAGTAATTTCTTCAACCTGTCTTCCACCATGGTGAACTTTCCTTCATCATTTCATTAACGGATGCAATCAGATTTTGAAAATCAGAAATCTTTTCCTCAAAATCTGATTTGAGTTGTCCAAGTTTTCTCTCCAAGACTTCAACCTTCCTTCCATCAATTGATATCCCATAGATCGGCATGCTTTGATACCAATTTGATAGGAAACAACTGAAGATTTCAAGTAAATCCTATCAAAAGAGCAAAAATAGCAAGAAATCTCCACGATTCCAATGGAAAACTAGCACAAAACAAACTACAAAAGAAAATAACAATATACATTTGATCCTCTATTCAAGAAGAGGATCGATCTCTCCCAATCTCTAGAAGCCGCTAGAGCCCAAAGAAAATATATGAGATCTCAAATTTCAGCCAAATTCAAGATGCTCTAACCCTAGGAAAACAAACTATTAATGCATACTCTACATTCAAATTTCCCTCCTAACTCCCTCAAAATTCCTTCCAAAACAGCCCACGCACGCCTGAGCGTGCGTTCGGTGCGTACACGAGGCGGAAATGTCCGCCTCTGTTCGTATAAACCGGTCCCGTCGGTCCGTGGACTGGTCTAGTAGATTCCAAATTAAGATACAAAGTAAATTCCAAGTTTTGAGAATAAACCTGACAAGAAGTAAATAAAATTGCCACCATTGCATTAAAAGATAAGAGTTTTCATCCGATGAAATATCCTCATTGCCATGCTTACCAAGAGATTTTCATAGCTACAGGTACGTCTTTAAGCATTCTGAGTAGTTATGACCTAATATTTTGCAAGAAGAAAAATAAGGAGAAATGTCTTCAAACTCAACCTTCTGCCTATAGCAATTAGATGTGGAGCCAATCCAAATTTCTTTATTAAGAGGGGAAGAAAAAACTAATTCAACTAGAAGCCTAGACACTAACTGCCCGGATGGTTTGTCAGCAGTGGCATCCACCTAAGTAGTTCAGTAAAAATTGAGGCAAAAGATTAAAAAATAGATTAGTTGAAATAGTGAATCCAAAGATGAGAGAAAATATCACAAATCGAAATGACTAAGAAGTTTCACAAAACACTTAAAATGAGGTGTCCACTTAAGCATAAAGCTAGGATAAAGCAAGTTTGGGCGCCCCACCGCATGCCGGAAAAGGGGGCGCGAGCATGCGAGCTTGCAGGCGAGGAGTTGAGCTCGTGAGGGCGAGCGCGGCCTACGCGGGTGCGGTTCCCTGCACGGGTGCTGTGCGGGTCCAGATGCAAGCTCGGGAGGGCTCGCTATGGAGTGCAGGCACAAGCACAAGATGGCGAGAGTTGTGTGCGGGCTCGAGCGCAGGATCGCAGCAGGCCAAGGGTGACTCGGGTAGATTTCAGGTTTCTGAGTCAACCCAAACTCAACCAGATTTTAGAAATGGATCAGAAAATGAAACCTGTTTGCCAGACGAACTATCTTCTCAATGTGATAAAGAAGAAGAAGACTAGACTAACATCCTGACTGTCAGAAATGCTATCTAATTTACCTAGTTACGTGTGGAAGTGTAAGGTTAGTCATTTCTAGATGAATAAGAGATGTCCACATCATAAACTTACCAGATGACAAAGAAGCCTATCTAATTCACCTAGTGACATCAAGGAATTGCCCCTTTTTAGAGCATGAGACTGACAGAGGCCTATCACTTCACTAATGTATGGCAATTAATGTGAAGGGAAGGCTAGGATCAATTTTCTATGGAGGCATAGAGTATGAGCCGATTTCTTATGTGAGGGTCATGGATCATTTCGAATGTGAGGCCGAGAAAATGGTTCAACAAAGGACTTGCAATTAGCTAGCAGAGAGATTGATGAGGACATCTACAGGATATTCTAGCGCGAGGAGACATCGAAGATCTACGATTAAGCTTGCATCCGCCTACCATAAACATTCCTTTAAATAATTAGATCCCATAAATTAAGGATCTAATTAATTCAATCCCCGTCCTCACTTTCCCTTCTAATTCCACTTGTTTCTAATTAATTCAAATTTCAAAGAAATTAATCCCTAATTACTCATTAGATCTGAAATTATTTTTAGATTTAGCCTTTTTTTCCTTCTTCCCCCCCCCTTTGCTTGGCCGAGCCTACCGACCCCTCCTCTCACTATCTATTTTTTTATCTTAGAAAATCACGCTTGACCCGACCCGGATGTTGATCATTGCGGTTTGTAAGAGGCTTCTCTGAGCCGTAACCGGCATTCTCCAACTCTTACCCTAGTATCAAGAAAGTACTGGAATTCCACTGTTTTCTACACAATTTCATCTCAATGGTCAAAAAGGGATGATATGGCCTTGAGTTATTTGAAGCGGAGTAATAAGGGTGAGGAGCGGTGTGGTGAGAGGCTGAGCGTGCAAGTTTTAACATGGGATTCTTCTTATACCCTCCATCTACTCCCTTTATGAGGCTATTTTTTCTTCTTTTGACTTCTAGGCTGAGCTACCTGATGATGGCCCCCATGGCGGCAGCTCAAGGAAAGAGCTTCCATGGTTTGGGATGGATTTTTTCAGGGGTCCCAACCTTATTGTTCATGGTTGGGTCACTTGCAACCCTCTGAATCTTTCCGTGAACAACTTAGAACTCCCTCGCCACGGACGTAAAGGTAAGCATTTCCGGCAATTGCTGAGCTAAAATCTATAAAAAAGTTGGATCTTTCTGGCAATCTGTTTCATGGGTTCATCTCCCGCACTTGGAAGCCGACTCCGCTGACTCCTGGATTTGTCTGGGTCAAGTTTTTGAAGATTGATTCTCATCTGCTGGGCAGTCGGAGCTAAAATCTAAAACTTATCAAATAACTTTCTTATTGGTGAATGCCCAATGAGTGATGAATCTAGAGAGTGCAGGAGTTTCAAATTTCTGGAAATAATCTCAATGGCTCTATACCTGAGTGGATTGGGGAGCTATCCGGTTTAAGGGTCTTTTCTGCGTATGAAAATCATCTGTTTGGTAAAATTCCTGAGAACCTCGGCACAGTTTCAGAGTTGGAACTGCTTAATCTTCACTCCAACCGGCTCGTAGGTGTTATTCCCGAGAGCATTTTCTCCTCAGGAAAACTTCAAGTTCTTGTTCTCACTCTGAACCAATTGACTGGAAGCATTCCAGAATCAGTTGGGGAAATGCAAGAGCCTTTCAAGTCTAAGGATTGGCAATAATAAGCTAGTTGGAAGTGTTCCTCCGTCAATAGGCAACATTAGTAGCCTTACTTATTTTGAGGCAAATAATAACCATCTCTCCGGTGAGCTGCCTGTGGAGTTTGCGCAGTGCTCCAACCTTACTTTATTGAACTTGGCTTCGAATGGTTTATCAGGATTTGTGCCGATAGAGCTTGGTGATCTCAAGAACCTTCAGGAGTTCATAGTATCAGATAACAATCTCACTGGCGAAGTGCCCAGATCTTTGTTGAAGTGTAGGAACCTTAGTAAGCTTGATCTAAGCAATAACAGATTCAATGGGAGCTTACCACAGAATATTTGCAGCACATCGAGGTTGCAGTTTCTTCTTCTTGGTCAGAATTCTATAGGTGGGGAGATACCTCCAGTGATTGGAGACTGTGTGAGACTGCTTGAGTTGCAGTTGGGCGGTAATTATTTGACCGGTGGAATTCCGCCGGAGATCGGAAGGATCAAGAACTTGCAGATAGCTCTAAATCTTAGCTTCAATCACCTCCATGGCAATTTGCCCCATGAGCTGGGGAAGCTTGACAAGCTGGTTTCATTGGATGTATCTAACAACCAGCTATCTGGAATTATTCCTTTTGAATTCAAGGGTATGCTGAGTCTAATAGAGGTTAATTTCTCTAATAACCAGTTAACTGGTTCAGTGCCAATTTTTGCTCCATTTCAGAAGAGCCCTCCTTCAAGCTTTTTAGGAAACAAAGATCTTTGTGGTGATCCTTTGATTACTAGTTGCACTTCTGTTTCTGATACTGCAAATGAAAATAATCACCATAAATCTTCATACAAGATGGTTCTTGCTGTAATTGGGTCTGGTCTAGCTGTTTTTATCACAGTTTCAGTAGTTGTGATCTTGTTCACAATCAGAGAAAGACAGGAAATGAAAGCAAAATCAAGTGAGTTATGTGATGAAGAAATACCTGTTGCTTCTCCACTAGTGATAACTGGAAATGTTTTTGTTGATAGCCTCAAACAAGCTGTGGACTTTGATAGTGTTGTAAAAGCTACTATGAAAGATACAAATAAGCAAAGTAATGGAACTTTCAGTACCGCTTATAAGGCAATCATGCCTTCAGGGCTTGTTCTTTCAGTGAAAAAAAAAACTCAAGTCCGTGGATAGAACTGTTGTGAATCACCGGAACAAAATGATAAGGGAGTTAGAGAGATTTGGAAATCTCATTCATCCTAATCTAATGAGACCTATTGGTTATGTGATATATGAAGATGTAGCTCTTCTCCTTCACCCTCACTTAGTTAATGGGACATTGGCACAGCTTCTTCATGAATCTCCTAAAGATGAGTATGAGCCAGATTGGCCTCGAAGACTTTCAATTGCCATTAGTGTTGCAGAAGGTTTAGCTTTTCTCCATCAAGTTGCCATTATTCACTTGGATATCTCATCTTGCAATATCTTCTTGGACGCACATTATAATGCTTTGCTGGGGGAGATTGAGATTTCAAGGCTTTTGGACCCATTGAAAGGAACTGCAAGTATTAGTGCAGTGGCTGGCTCTTTTGGCTATATCCCTCCAGGTAAAACCTGCTTCTTCATTCCCTTCTACTCTGTAGCCTATTATTATATGAAAATTTACTTATAATTTCAATCATTTGATCTAACACCCCACAATATCTCTAAACAGTACTGTAGAGTGTAACAATAGATGAAATACTAGCTGCTACAGATCCCACCATAGCCTGCATTCTTTCCATCATTTGCATCATCATACACAAGTAGGAACTGATGCTGCTAATGTAATGTCAGGGAATTTAATGTGAATGTAGCATCTAATAATTTAAAATTTCAATAAAGACATAGTTATAGAGCCAAACCAAAATAAATCCTTCATTGGAATGTTTATGTTAGTAATACTCCCCGTACTATTAAGAGGTACTTTGGAGTGTTACATTTGATGCATGGTTTGTTGTTCTTCATTAATGTTCCTCATCCTCTACAATTCAAAAAGCCTTCATATGTGGAGCTGAATGATCATGCCATTCCTTCTTCCGACAGATGCTAACTGCTTGTAGCATTTCTTTCAGAATATGCTTATACAATGCAAGTTACAGCTCCAGGAAATGTCTATAGCTTTGGCGTCGTTCTTCTTGAGATCTTAACAACCCGGCTACCGGTAGATGAGGTATTTGGTGAAGGTGTAGATCTTGTTAAATGGGTTCACGGTGCGCCGGGGAGGGGCGAAACGCCTGAGCAGATAATGGATGCTAGGCTCAGCACCGTCTCCTTCGCATGGAGGAAACAAATGCTTGCAATGCTGAAGGTCGCCATGCTGTGCACTGATACCTTTCCTTCAAAGCGACCGAAGATGAAGAAAGTGGTGGAAATGCTTATTGAGGTGAAGCAAAGTTAGATCTTTATATCTTTATCAGATATTTTGCTTAACTTGATTGCTGTTCCAAGCCTCTGGTTCTATGGCTTCACAACTGGGGTGCCTGAATTTCAAGTGAGTTCTTATGGTTCCAAATCTCTCTCTCTATAATATATATATATGGATGCTTTGTATATCAATGAAGGATTGCTAGGCAAGGTTGCCTCTTTAATTTTGCTAATGTGGAATCTGATTTAGGTGTTTGGCTTGTTGTATGATAAACTACTTTCTACAGGTCAAGCATGCAAATTTTTCCTTTTTTTCTAGATGTTGAGTTCTGAAATAGCATACTTGGGACTTTTATTTTTAGATTCTAGCTATTGAAGTCTATCAAGGGAGAAATTATTTTGTGGGGACGTCGAACACAATTTTATCGTTTGTAATCAAATCAAAACAGTGCGTCAGCGTTAGCGGTACCGAGCCGGGCACCGAGTAGGGGGTGACGTGATGCATTCTAATTGGGCTCTGGACGTCGTTCGGCATCGAATTTCTCCTATTAAGGATTGCTTGGAGAAGTTTTTTTTTTTCATATATAGTTTTGCTTTTCAGGCAGCTGTCACACTTGTGTTTGGCTAAATTTTTTAGCTTTTTTTTTTTTCATATGGGAAAAGTCTATAATTTTTAGAACAACTTTTGAAAAAGCATTTTTTTTTCTCATGATAGTTTTAAAGCTACTTTTAACATGTTCTTTTATCTTGAATGCTAGTTTGATTCTTGTGCTGATTTCTTTTATGCATTTTATGAATTCTCTATATATTAAGATTTTGGTACTAACAACATAGTGCTCAAATCTAACAAATTACTCAGTTTATAATCTTCTCCTTTGCTCTCTTAATTATCATGAGGAAGATTGAATAATTCAATCAGAACTTTAACTTCATGCATTGATTTCATAATGCAAAACATTGGTATTTGTTTGTTTTATAATTAAGGCTTCGTTAGGGACAGCCTTCTAATTGTTTCTTAAAGTAATTTTTTAGTATACAAATTAAAATATTGTATACTAAAAAACTGCATTAAGTAGTAAAAAAATAAAGCCGTCCCAAATTTAGCGAGATTCACATACATATAGCACTCAAGATTGTATGATTTACACATTTAATATGAAAAATTAACTATTTACATGCATATCATTCAAAATTTTAAATTTCTTAAAAAATAATACCATCCTCATCCTCTCGGTTACAATCCCATCATGACGACAAGGGATAGGTCGTCTGAGGCGAAATCATTGCGCAAAGGAAGTTCAGGGGAGAAAAAAAACAACGAGGGCATTACAGGAAGATAAAGGAATAAAAAATCACTACGTGTGCGTCAAGATTCTGCGAGTGTGCGCAATAAAAACGTAGTGTGCACAGTAATTACGCTTTTATTGCACACACTCACAGAATAAGTGCATTTCTCCGGTCTGGAATCTGCACGTAATAATCTCTCGAGAGAAGGAGAGGGATGGCGGTCGAAGCTCCTTCCTAATGCATTATGTGATACATATATATGTATATATTATACCATAAGAAGACAAAATAGTTGAGTAAAAAAGAAGTGTGAGAGAAGATGGGAGACATTAGTTGGATTCAAATTTGATGCTGCTTCAGCTTTGGACATTGTATGAAGATGGAAGGCCCACTGAGTAAAGGCAAAGATGAAGCAATGGAACGTGTTATGCCCCCCATGCTATAGCTATATGTCTTCACTGAGGGAGCATCCCATGGCCTATATTTTTATGTGAGGGAGTCCCACTTTTGCCTGCTAAGTATGAGAGAGGGCAGTATGATTGATTGATTAGGAGAGTAATTAAGCTAATCATTCAGCTAATTATATAGAACCAAATCAAAATTCATTTGTAATTAATTTTTCTCATAATTTTATAGAATGTTGCTATGTTTTTCTTATGAAAAAAGAATTATTGTATTAAGAATAGTATGATAGAAGCAAATTGACAGAGCTATATTATTATAAGATCCTTAAGAAATGGTCGTATGATAGACTCTTTTGAAGATTTAGTAAAAGAAAATTTAAATAAATAAACATTTCAGCAAATATTTTATGTTCAAGACAAGCTTCTCGTGACCAGTTCAACTACCAATGGATTGACTCTCCTACAGTCTATTCTTGTTTTTATAAAGCCTGATGAGAGAGAGAGAGAGATGTAATAATAGCTTTACAATAAGTTAGGGCTAGGCAGAACTAGCCTTATTTTTCAGGGGGGCAAACTTATAAGTAACTGTTGGTGTTGCCTCGAATTTGGCTCAGCCCTTTCACTACAAGAAAATAGGTCAATAACGACAAAAAAATATAGATAAAAAGAAAATGGTCATTAAAGATATATTTTAGCTATCAAAAGTAACCAATTGAATGATTATTTGTACTTGATGACTTGATGTAATTGATTAATCATTCAATTTCTACAAAATATATGTTAAAGTTTCCTTGAATTTTTTGCTCGACCCTTATTTTGTTTATATTCTTGTTTGTCGTACGCTTCGCAGATATGTCGAGAGTCCAAGGGGGCAGCTCCCACTAACAGGGTTCGACCTGCCCGATTATAAGCATCGTTGGGGATAGCTTATGCTTTTAAAAGCTCTTTTTCAACCACAATTTCAAATATGCTTTTCAAAAATTAGCTTTTTAAAATACAAAATTTTAAAAAAGTTATATAAAAGCTGGCATCCAAATATAATTAATTTTATTTGACTGTTTTTCATAACAAAAAAAAAGTTGAAAAAATTGTTCCAAATGAAGGCATAATCTTTCATGTTTTCTTTAGAAAATGACTCTTAAACAACTCTCATTATTATAAATGAAGTATAAATTTTAGTTGCTATACTAATCTTACATAGTTTTATTGGTCTTTCTCTCTCTCTCTTTCTCTACACACACTCTCTCTCTTTCTGTCTTTGTCTCTTTCTCATTCTCTCATTCTCTATCTCTCTGTCAGGTGACCTGATGCAATAATTTGCCACACAGGCAAATTATTGCGTCAGGTGACCGAACGCAGAGATGCGTTCGGTCTCTCTCTGACTAAGTAACCTGCGCTTACCTGTAGCAGTAGCTGCGCAGTAAAGCGCAGGTTACTGTAGACAGAGAGAGACCGAACGCATCTCTCTGTCAGGTGACCTGATGCAATCTTTGCCACACACTCTCTCTCTTTCTGCTCTCCCATCTCTCTTCTCTCTCTCTTACACACACACTCTCTCTTAAAAAGCATGTTTTTATATTACTGGTCATCTAAATTATGCTTCTGTTGAGCTAACTTTATAAGTTTATTTATCTTCTACTATCGCTTGTAGGTAGAACAATACCTACCTCTTTGACATATTTATTAGTTATTTCCATTTGAAAACAGTCAAAATTATCATAAAATAATTTTATGATGAAATTTTCAAATAATTATTGCTCGTAAAGACTCTCATTATACAAAATTTTCTGTCGCAATTTCATGAACTATATTATATCATTAATCTGCCAGCGATAGAATTATGACCGTTTTGCGACTTGCGCATTTATCAATTTCATCATGCAGTAACATATTTGTTATGAAGCATTTTGCAAATCTGTATGCTTGCCGTAAATCCTTCGTGATTATTTATCGTAAATACATTAAAGACGACCATTTCTATCACAAAATACTCATAAATTCATTGTAAAAATTATGCATCGATCCTTCTGAAATATAGAGGGAATTCCCTCACTTTTTTTTTACTTATCTACTAATTGTCAATTATATTGATGATTAATGTGAAAGTTAGTCGTTGTTGTGTAACTTAAAGCTTGTTTGGAATGACTTTCTTACTTATGTCTAAAATAGTTTTCTTTTACAAAAATTTCTAGTTCAAGAAATTTTTGTACTATAAAACTGTTCCAAAAAATAATTAGAAAAAAAAGCCGCTCCAAAATAATCCTAAATGAGCCGACAAATATTATTTTATGTTGATAATTTAGTCTATCCTTGTTAGTAGATATAGATGATTTTAATCATAAGTGTTGCGTCCTGGAGTATTCCCGGCGGTAGAGAAATATATAGTTTAACGTCTTAGCATTGTACGAAGATCCAGCACACAATCAGATAAGTGAGAGGGTGTAGCATTCACCAAAGTTTTTACGTGGAAACCCCTGAAAAGGGGAAAAAAAAACCACGGGGAGCAACGGCGTCAAGGGGTGGTCCGGCAAAGCAACGACGTCAAGGGGTGGTCCGGCGGAGGTGAGGGGGCCTCAAGTGTAGGTCCGGCAGAAGTCCGAGCCACAGGTGGTGGCCTGGTGGAGCACAAAGCCTCTAGTGGTGGTCCGGTGGAGTAACGGCGTCAGGCGATGGTCCGACGGAGGTGAGAGCCTCAAGTGGAGGTCTGGCAGAGCAACGGCGTCAGGCGGTGGTCCGACGGTGGTGAGGGACTCAAGTGGTGGTCAGGCAGAAGTCCGGACCATAGGTGGTGGCCTGGTGGAGCATAAGGCCTTAAGTGATGGTCCGGCAGAGCAACGACATCAGGCGGTGGTTCGGCAGAGGTGAGGGCCTCAAGTGGTGGTCCTGCGAAGCAATGGTGTCAGGCGGTGGTCCGGCGGAGGTGATGTCCTCAAGTGGTGGTCCGGTGGAGCAACAACGTCAGCTGGTGGTCAGTTGGAGGTGAGGGACTCAAGTGATGGTCCGGCGAAGGTTCGACGATGGTCCGGCGAAACTCCGGCGGTGGTCGAGGAGGAGCTTCTTCCTTCTCTTCTTTATCTTCTCTTCTTCTCTTCTTGCTTCCCCTCCTCTCAAGAGAAATGAGGGGTCTATTTATAGATTTTTGGAGTGGCATGACCCGTAAATAGGTGAGACATCAAGGGTAAATAGGGAGTGGTTGGATGGACGGCCGATACCAAATCCTTTGATCATGGACCTTTTGTCAGACATTAAGAGGTCTTAATGATTTTGGAATTTGGTGATCTTGGGCTCGTTGGATTCTTCTCGTCGAGCCGCTCGATTCGACTATAAGCTTGTCATGTTTGGAAACCGTTTGGTAACTCAAAATATGGTTTGAACCTCCAACAACACTTCTAACCCTTGATTTGGACCTGTTTAGACTCAGATTGGGTTGAATTTGGTGTCGTTGAGTTTGTATTTCCGAGATGCTCAGTTTGATTGTAAGTTTATTGAAATCGGAGCTCAGATGATCCCGAATTTAATTTTTGAAGTTTCCGGCTTGATTTTGCATCGAGATTCGTGTTTGATCAAGATAATTTTTTGATAACTTATCAATACATAACTTAATTTTTTAGCCATAAAGATCAAATATTAATAAAATAATATTTTATTTTATATCTAATAATTTATTTAGTATTTTCATTACATTTATCCTCTTAATAGTACAAAGAATGATACAAAATTTTGATACAACAATACACGACAAAATTTTCCAATAAAGAATTAAGTATTATTAAATGAGAGTTTTTAATAAGATATTTATTAAATAACAAGTAACCTTATTCTTTATATTTAATTATTTAATAATTTTTTATTTATATTTTTAATAAGAAAGCAAGAGAAGCTGACAAAGTAAAATATAAAAGATATGACATAATATTGAAGGTTTCAAAGGGTCAATAGTCATGTTGATGATAAATAAATAAATAAAAAAACTGTTAGGTTTATAGAATAAGGAAAATTGTTTGGTATTCTTTTGGAATTTGGTTAGGGTCAATGGTATATGGATAAATCTTTTGGTTCAAGTTGATCCGTTTCAATAAATGGGTAGGATCCGGATTGGATTTGACTTGTTTATTAAATGGGTTAGATTTGAGTTTACTTGACAACCCATTTTAACTGAAAAATAACATGTTTAATATCTTTTCCTTAATTTTGTTTTTTTGTTTTTAACATGAGTATAATTTTCGTTTTTTTAGATCAAATATTTTAAATTTTACAGGTAATAATTTATTAAAATTTTGTTTAAGTTATATATATTTTTTAATCAAAACTGGTTAATAGTTTAGGTTCAGATCATTCGGGTTGCTAGCTAGTTAGGTTCATGTTAGAGTTTTTAACCTGTTTATTAAAAAGGGTCAGGTTTGGATTGACTAGATTTGAGTTGGACAAGATCAATTTCAAGTCAGACACATCGACCCATTTTTACACCCGTAGGATCAATATAAAAAAGTAGGAACGATAAATCATCATAGATTATTGGAGACGATCAACATGAGTAGAGAGAGAGAAAGGAGTTAAGGAAGCTTAATTGATGGTTCTAAATAATATCCATATTGTTTTTTATATCATATGCTTATTTATATGATGCTTTTAATTACAATATTAAAAAAATAATATAATTTAATATTTGATTCGTTCATTTTTTATAAAATAAAAACTATACCAATAATAAGAAATCAAAAGAAAGTAAAAAATAAATAAATAATAACCCAATTTTTAATTTCATCCAAATAGTGCCCATTTCTTGTATTTTTAAATAAATAAATACATAAGAGTTATATTTTACAAATGAAATATTATTATAAGACAATACAAAATAATCTCGAAATTCTCGGTGCCGGTCTTCCACAGTCTCTCTCTCTCTTCTCTCTCTCTCTCTAAACTTCTCTGTTGCGACGCGCTTTGAAATTCAGAAATTCCACACTTTCACCTACTCCGCTTCTACCTCGAACTACTAGTGGTTGGACTTTGGGCGAGCGGCACCAGAGAAGGGGATTTGGATCGGAAGCCGTTCCTCTCTCTCTGCTGCTGCTGCCGCCGCCGCTGCTGCTGCCGCGCGATCTTCGATGGGCACACCGGCGTTACCAAGTCTCGGTAAGCATTGTTGCGTCGAGGACTGCAAGCTCATTGATTTCCTTCCTTTCAACTGCGACCGATGCAATCAAGTACGCTCTCCTGCTCTTCTTCGATTGGCATGTATTCTTGGCAATCCGGTTATTGTTTGATTCGTTTGTTAGATTGAATAGGGTGATTTTTTGGATTGACTGGAAGTTTAAGAAGTCAATTGTAGTTCGGAGTTGCTTGGAAAATTGAATTCTGTTTGGCTTCAAAGGCTCCTAACCTATTTTCTAGTTTTTCTATATATTTAACATCTCAGTTGATTCTTGATTGATCTTTAGGAGTTTAGCTTGTTGTGCGATTTCTGGTAGAGCTATGCTGTTGGGGGATTCTAATTTTCCGTTTTTAAAGCTGTTTTGATTTGAACATGAGACTGGAAATTAGAAAAAAAAAAAAAACATTGGGTGCTTTGACTTTCTTTTCTTTCTCTCTGTAATTCTTAAGTTATTGATCGACGGTTAGGTTTTCTGTTGGTCAAGAAAAGAAATTCTACAGAGATCTATTGTCAAGTGCTCTGTGTTATTTAGATGTTTAGGGTTTATTGAGATGCTATGATCAAGTGCTGTGTGTTTGGTACTGTGTTGTTTTGCACCATTTTATGCGTTTTCTTTGGAGTTTTGATTGGGGACATTTAGATGCTAAGAAAATAGGACCAAAACTTTTTTTTTTTAAATTTCCGAGTTAGAGATATCATTGAATCAAACAGCTGATATGTACTAAGAGTATAAAATTATATAGCATATTTATTATATCAATGAGCTCCTTAGAAATTTTTAGCTGAACATACAAGCTATCCAAATGCATTGGCTATTCTTGAAGCCCTTCAGGCAATGCAACTTGAGAACAGATCATTTTTTTTAAAAGGTTATGCGTGCAAACCTAACCATCTTCACAGCCACTTCTTCTTTCCTGATCTTAGGTTTTCCTTCAATTTCAGTGAATCTATTAAATAAAACTGGGATTGTGCACTATCATGATGAATTGGTTGTTATACAAGCGCTTGCAGGAACAACTAACATGGTGGAAGAGAGAACAAGCTTGAAGATAGTTATTTAGTTGTAGAGAAAACTTACCAAATAAGCTTTAAGGGTATATAAATAGATTTTTTTAAGGACATTCTAATCCTTATAATGAGTAATTCGAATCTTCTTAGTTATGGACACACATTAAAAACCTCTTTAATTCTCTCCACTACGCGGCTGGGTCCAGCCGCACCTATGGGAGAGGAAGCAATAGAGCGAGTGGAACCCCTCTGGTTCGTGGCCGGTTCAGGGTAGACCGGCTGGGTCGCCGCCGCTCTATCAGTTTATTGTAGCCATTATGTAAACTAAAGCCAACTTCTGTTACTGATCAACTGTAATGTTTGAAGTTAATCTCTTTCTCACCATATGATTGTATTCAGAACTAAGTTGTTGAAATGATGAGCAGGTATTCTGTCTGCAACACAAAAGTTACACAAAACATCCATGTCCACTTACCAATCAAATAGATGTGACTGTCCTTATATGTCCACTATGTGCTCAACGAGTTCACCTTCATCCAAATGAAGACCCAAACATCACTTGGGATATTCACGTAAACTGTGAGTGTGACCCATCAAATTATCAGAACGCAACGAAGAAGAAACTCTGTCCAGTCCCCGGATGCAAAGAGCCATTGGTCTTCTCCAACACAATTCGATGCAAGGATTGCACACTCGAACACTGTCTCCGACATAGATTTGCACTCGACCATGAATGTTCTGGGCCGAAGAAATCTGAAACTGGCTTCTCATTCATAAGTGTTCTGAGGAGAAGTCTCAAGCGTGAGCTCACACCAATTCAATCCTCAAATGGCTCGGTGAAATGGTGCTTAAATCTGCGAAATTCAGCCCTGAATTTACGTGCCTCGGCTGAAGCTGGAATGCAGAAGCTAAGTGCTGCAACTAACCAAGCGCTGCAGAAGGCAAAAGAGGGTTTTGGTGCTGGTGGCCAACTTGTGGAACACTGCCTTCAATGCCCGGCAAGATTTTCCAACGTGAATGCTCTCATAGATCATGTGGAGAAAGTGCATGAAGATGCTGTACAGAAAGCCTGCGCTGTAGTAACGATTGATATTTGCCCTCTCTGCAGCAAAGCATTCAGGGATCCTGTATTGCTGGTAGAGCATGTTGAGAACCATGAGAATGCTACAAGGTAAATTTAATGCTGTTTTCATTATCATTTTCTATGCTATTTTGGCTACTTTTTTGTCAGTTTTAGGAATCATTTGTATGGATCTCATTTCGATTCTAGTTTTAAGGTTATGTTCGTGACAATTTTTTTACTATTTTTTAAAGTAATTTTTTAATTAGTCATTTTAGAAAGCAGTAAAAAAATTATCCCAAATGAAGCCTAACATATAAATTTGATAAGAGGTGGTGTCAATTCAGATTGATGAGTTGAGTTTGTATTTGTCTGGAAGTTGACCTGACGTGAATCTGCTTGACCCGACTCCAATCCGTTTTTTATATTGGGTTAAAATATTTTTTTGAACTAGATTCAACTTGAACTTGACCCGTTTAACCCATTTATTCAGCCAGATTAATTCAAATAGAAGTCATTTACCTAATATTATACATATAGGGGTTTGTTTGGATTCAAGTAGGATATAACTCATTTTTAATAATTTAATTTTCGTACTAAAAAGTTGTTTTTAGAATCACTAAGAAAGTTGTCCCAAACGAATCCTTAGTAAATCTTGTAGTCCGGATTTATTAAGTTTGAGGGTGCTAAATCTTGAAAATTAATAAAATAGTACTTATTATATATTAGTATAATAATTAAGTATTAATTAATTAAATATTAAAATAATGAAATATTAAAAAAAAAATATTTAATATCTAATTTCTAAATAAAGATTTTGGATATTAGATAATTTCTCTACCATTGCCTATCTATTTGAATAATTTCTCTTTGCTTTGGTTTATCTATGCTCTTCCAAGAGCCTCCTCGCCTGCGGCCCTGTCTAGGGTTTGCTTTTCCTAATCGCCATTTCTTCTTCGGTTTTGGCGTGAAGAATAGTTTAGAGAGAGTTGCTAAAAGAGCTTCGTTGCCTTCTTCGACGACTTTGTTCCTTTCGGATCGGAAGTCACGACGGGAGCTCGCCACGAATGTAACGAATAAACGATCGAATTTTCTCCCTTTTTGCGAGCTTCTTCGGTTAAATCCCGTAAATTTGACGCAAAAACGGAGAAGGAACGGGATTTAAGTTTCTGCAGGATTTAGGGCATCCAAACAGTCCGCAGAAGTTTTATCCATTAATCCATTAAATTCTTATCTAATTATGTATCTTATAAAAGCTGTCTCCCCCCAAATTTGGGAAATTTTTGTTTCCTTCTGGCTTGAAATTCTAACTATTCTCCTATTATAGTAATTTTTAGCTCTGACGACTCATCTTCTTAGAAAATTGAGATTATCGAAGCGTTTCTTATTTGTTCTGCTTTCTCTCTATCTTCCACATGCTTCTCCTTTCATGGTTTTGATTTAGTACTATCCTCTCTAATTCCTAAACTTTATTCATATTGGAAGTGTTCCTCACTCTCTTCAACCTATACAAACTTCATCAGCACCGCATATTTCTTATGCATTTCCTTATTTCCTTATGGAATGACACTTACAGTTATTTAGATTAGTGTAAGAGTAATAAAATAAATACTTTGAAGTTTTTTGGATTAGTGGAAGAGTAATGCATGAGATTTTTTTATTATTATTTAGCTCGAAGTAAAGTGAATGCAATGTAAAATTCAAAAAAGATGTGATCGGTGGCAGCTAACATTGGTGTTGGAGGCCAAAGGTGACAAATCATCATCAATGGTGGTGGTGGTGGTTAGCGGTAGGTGATTGACGTTTGTTAGCGGTGATGAGTCCTTGGCAGGCGGTGGCAGTAGGTCCTCTGTTGTGGGTGGCAACGTTGGTTGGCCGACGGTGGCTAGCCATAGGGGGTGTTCGATAGCGGTGGTGGTCAACGGCACGTGACGGGTTACGACCATGTTTTTTGATAGTGGCCAAAAAAGTTTTTGCTTAAAATAGGGCAAGTTTAATTTCCTTGAAAATAAAATAAAATGCTTTACACCATATTTAGATATTTTATGCTGCATTATTTTTTTTCATTTAACTAAATATTAATATTTTACTTCAAATCAAACATCCCCTATATTTGATCATCAGTAAGCACATTTTAAAATAATTTGAATTACTTCTTTTGCTTCTATCCTGCTTTTCTTTTGATTATATATATTTTAATAATTTTTTTTTGCAGCTGAATTATGTTGGTGTAGCCATCTGAAACATAGACCAAATTGCCTCAGAAATCATATTCAGCCGAAGGCTTAAGCAGAGCTGATTATTGGTAACATTTCTGCGATTTTTTTTTTTCCTCTGTGTGCTTTCTGCCAAGAGCTGTAGTTTTTTGTTTGCATCTCCAGAAGGAGATGGTTACATATTATTATAAATTGTTGGAATTTTAAACTGTGGAGGTCAAAATGGTCTTATAGTTAAAGATTTAGGCTTTGTTTGGGACAACTTTCATACTACTTTTTAAAACGGTTTTTTAGTACAAACATTTCAAATTCAAGAAATTTTTGTGCTCGAAAGCTGTTTTAGAAAGAAAGAAGAAAGCTGTCTCAAACGAAACCTTAAGTTTCGTTTGGAACTGCTCTCTTACTGTTTTATGAAACAGCTTTGTAGTACAAAAAAATTTTTAAACGAAAAAATTGCTTCAAAAAATAGTACGAAATTCATTCCAAACCAAATCTTAATTTTGTTATTTTCCACTTTAGAGCATTATTGCCACAGAAATGTGTCTACAGCTTGAGCAAAATGGGTGTCTAATTACTCTTCTTAGTTTTTTCTTTAATATCATCTCTCTCTCTCTCTCTAACTATAATATTCTTTTCAGTAATGGTTGATAGTAAATTATTTTGGAAAAAAATGGGCAAAATGATTGTCAGAACCTCAAAGACTTGAATTGTTTTGAGATAAATATAATAGAAATTTTGATTATTTTTTCATTTAACATGCTTCTTTTGAAATTAATTTGTTAATTTTGAGACCCATTATTCTATTTTTTTTTTCAATTACTTTAGTGTGATTGTAAGTGCCTGAAAGGTCTTTTGGCTGTTTTCCAGTTATCTAATGCATTATTAGGATCATTTTTTATTTTTAGTTTTTAATTTTTAATTTTTAATTCTAGAATACATTCATTTAATAAAAAAAATTTATTATTTTTAAAAACTAAAAACATTAATGTTTTTAAATGTAACATTTTTTTGTGTTGGCTATAAATCATATTAAATATTGTGTTAATATTACTTTATTTTTTTAAAATTATATATTTTTTAATTTTTTTATTTGATTTAAAAAAATTATAATGTACATATATAAATATGCAATTTAAGTTTAATATATGTGAATATATAAAAATTTCTTGATGGAGTGATAAAATATTTATGTTGATGTCATAATATTTTTTCCTAAAAAATTGGAAGCAGTATTTTAAAATGAACTGTACTACAAATTGAAATTATTAGAAAGAGCGTTGTTAAAAATTAAAAAAAGGGAAAAAATTGCTAAATTGATGGGCCTAATTTAGATTTATGAAGAAAATGTCAAAACATTTGGTTATTCAGTAGAAAATCAAATAATTCGTCAAAATTTCTATCATATTACCCTCACCTGAGGATATGGAGTAATTATTGTGTCCGGACACCGAACGCATCCAGAGATTTAATAAAAATACGTCACATCACTAGGTGTTCGATATTGTGGTCGGTATCGCTCGATATACTCGGTATCTGGTTCGAACATAATAATTTTTCCAAGATATGAGAGAGGCACTATTGTAGTAGAGAGAGACAAGAGATAGAGAGAGAGGCGGAAGAGAGAAGGTGAGAGAAATTTTAATATAAATATATGTATAGTTATAATATAATTTATAATTTATAAATAATTTTAATTTATTAACATGATGAATATTAAAAATTTTAATTAACTTTATTTTTGCTAAATTTTTAATTAAAATTTATATTTCATTTAACATAAAATAAATATAAAAGTTATATTTATTTATTTTAACTAAATTTAATCATTAAAAATATTTAAAATTAAAATAAATTATTTTAACTAAATTTTTTTGTATAAATTAATATTTTTATCTAATTATTTAAATGAATATTTTTTGTATAATTATTTATAAATTATTTAATTTAAAAATTTTATGTGTAATTATTATAAATATTAATTAATTTATGTAAATATTTTTTAAAAAGTTATATAAAATTGTATAAATATTATAAAAACAAATTATGTAAATAATTTATAAATATATTATAATAGTTATAATAAATTATAATAAATGAATGTAATATAAATTTTAATCTAACATATATAATAGTTATATATTGCTTCTATATAATCTATTTCTTAAAGAAAATAAAATAAATTATTTAAATTAAAAAAAAACTGTATATAATTAATTTAAAGTATAAAAAAAATTATGCGTACTAGATAAAAGTAAATTTATTAGATAAAAGCATTAGTTTATACAAAAAAAAAATAAAATAAATAAATATACATAAATTTAATTTAATTTAAAATTTTATAACAATTAAATTTTTGTTAAAAATAAATAATGATAAATAATATATTTATTTTAATATAGATGAATTATTATAATTTATATTATAATTATACTTATATTTAAATTATATATCTATATTAAAATTAATTATACTTTCTCTCACCCGGCTCTCGCTCTGTCCGTCTCTCTCCCCGTTTCTCTCTCCTGCCTCTCTCTCATCCGAAACAAGAGGACCACGCACGAATTTCCAAAAATCAATAGATTTCATAACAGGATCTATTGATTTGTTATTACATATTCCGATTAAATTTTTATAATAATTATTTTCCCCCAAATTTTTTTTTATAATAATTTATTATTATATTAAATAACTAATTAATTAACTATTACATTTTACTTTTCTAAAAATAAATATAATTACTATAAAAAATATATTCCAAAGAATATCCTCTCGCATTTTGCCCCAAAGGTGAGCGTCAATGCTGTAGCGTAAATCCTCCGCTTCTTATAAATTTAAAATAATAATAATAATTGATACTTATCTCAAAATTATCTTGGTCGAGCACGAATCTCGAGGCAAAAGCTAGTTGGAAACTTCAAAAATTAATTTCGGGAGCATATGAACTCCGATTTCAGCGAGCTTATAGTCAAACTGAGCGTCTCGGAAATATGAACCCAACGACACCAAGATCAACCCAATCCGAGCCCAAATGAGTCCGAATCAAGGGTTCAAAGCACTGTTGGAAGATTCAAACCGCAATTTGAGTTACCAAACGGTCTCCGATTTTGACGAGCTTATACTCGAATCGAGCGGCTCGACGAGACGAATCCAACGAGCCCAAGATCATCGAATTCCAACATCATTAAGGCCTTCAAATGTCCAACGAACGGTGCATGATCAAAGGATTCGATATCGGCCGTCCATTCAAACCACTCCCTGTTCGCCCTTGATCTCACGCCTATTTACGGGCTATGCCACTCCAGAAAAACTATAAATAGAGCCCTCATTATACACCAAAGAGGGGAGGGAAGAGGGAGAAGAAGAAGAGGAGAAAGGGGAAAAGGAGATTCCTCACCTCCTCAACCACCGCCGGAGCTCTTCCTGCAGCCTGAAGACGCCAGAACTCTGCCGGATTTTCAGGAGAATGCCAGAATTCCGCCCCACTTCCATGGGATGCTGAAACTCTTTCCAATTTACAAGAGAGTTCCCTCCTGACGCCGAAACTCCGCCCAAGTGAAGCCGGAGTTCTCCTCTGCCACCAAAGACGTCGGACTTCTACCCGACGTCGAACCTTCACTCCTCGCCAAGTTTCTACCCGATGCCGGACTTCTACCAGTTATCGGACTTCGCTATGCGAAGATGCATTTCTTTCCATTGCTGGACTTCTACCTGACGCTGTCCTACTGATCTTCATCGTCAGACTACAGTCCTTCCGACCTCCGTCGCCAGCCGACTACGGTTTTCCTGACTTACGTCGCCCGCCGACTACAGTCTTTCCGACATCCGTCGCCCGTTGAATACGGTCCTCCTGACTTATGTCGCCTGCCGACTATTGTCTTTCCGACCTCCGTCGCCCGCCGACTACGGTCCTCCTGACTTATGTCGCCCACCGACTACAGTCCTCCGTCGCCAGTTGACTACGGTCCTCCTGACCTACGTTGCACGCCGACTGCAGTCCTTCTAACAAAGCGAATACGTCGATAGTAGCTCTTTGTATTTACATCATGTAATGTACTCCATAAGATGTACATCAAGCTAAGGCCTTCTCCCAAGGAAGGGTCTCATTTGTAATCGATTGCAAATACTAGTGGATTCGTTCAAACTGGGCTAGGCCCTGTGATTTTCCCCCTTTTTACAGGGGTTTTCTACGTAAAAATCTTGGTGTCTCTTAAATGCTAGACCCTCTCTCCTTATCTGATTGCGTGCCGGATTTTCGTACAATGCTAAGACGTTAAATATGATATTTCTCTACCGTCGCGAATACTTCTGGACGCAACAATAATAATAATAATAAATGAAACAACTAATTAATATCTTCAAAATCAAATTCTTCAACGACCGTTTAAAGGGAAATAGATAGCCTTCTCAGATTTCATTAAGGCAGAAAAGGCTGAAGATGAAGGACACGGCAAGGCAGCTTCTTCACTTCCTCGCGATCGTACTGACGACGCCGGTAGCGGTGGTCGCGGCCTTCGCCGGAAATGCCAACGGCGTGGGAGATCCGGCTGGGCTCTCCGGAGTTCAGCCGCAGGCGATGATCACAATCCACATGGCGTCGCTGGAGCTTGACAGCTCCGCCAACATGAAGGCTTCGCCTAACCTGCTTGGATATCTATTGATTTTTGGGAAATTCGTGCAAGGTCCTCTTGTTTTCCGCCATCCAATTTTCTGAAAAAAATAGTGATATCATATGGTAGTAAACATTGGATTGGATAACAAATCAGAAGAATAGATTTATGTTTGACTATTTAAATTGGAAGATATAATAAATAATAATATTATAAAAAATTAATAAAATTAATTAACATAATAATAATAAAAATTTAATCTTTAAAAGTTTTATAATTCAAAAAATTTTAGGACTAAAAAATAAAAAAAATTCATATATTATATAGTTTTATAATTAAATATAAATACTTATTATATTTATATTTTATATTTAAATATAAATAATTATTAATTTTCAATTTAATATATAAATTTCTCCAATCTTCAAATTTAATTTATATTTAATAAAAAAATAATAAATATATATATATATATATATTAACATAATATAAATAATTATATATTTTGATATAATTTTACATCTATAAATTATATAAAAAAAATTTCACATTATAAAACTATATTTATATAAATATAATCATATAAATTATAGCTTATTTATAAATATTTATTTTTGCCTCTCAAAAAACATTTTATGTATTTGCATATCTTATATTTAAATAACAACCTTTCTTTTTCAGTCTTCCTCTAACAATAAATAAAAAATAAAATAAATTATTATTTATTAAATACTAAAAAAACATGCTTTGAGATAATTATTATTCTTAATAAAATTATTTTTAAATACTAAAAAAACATATAATAATTTTTTTTTTTTCAAAAAATAAAAAATAAATTTCATGGCTGCTCCACAACATGAACGATTAGAAAATGAGGGAGTCAATCCTGAAAATAATAATGTTTTAAAATATTGAATATTTTTTAATATTAAAATATAAACAAAATATATAATTAATATTACAATAATAAAATTATATTTATTTTTAGCAAGAATATAATTTATAACTAATAAATCAAATTTTCTATTACAATTATCTTAAATCAAATCTAATCATTATAAAGTCTATCATAAATCCTCAAATCAAATCTTCTGAAGATCTTATTACATCAATAGTACCACATTTTCACTCAAAAAAAAAAAAAAAAAAAAAAAAATCATATTTAGAGAAGCAATGAAAACAAGAAGAATTTCAAACATTTGGGGAATTACTATGGCAAAGTAATGAGCTTCTGCACCAAAGAATCTACAGTTTGATAAGGCCATGGCCACCCCTGAAGGATGCAAAAAGAGGCCTTGATCTTCTGAAGCTGCAAACATCCTTTATTCCAACTGTTTTGGGAGGATGATCTGGCTCAGTTATTGCTTGCTTGTACTCGGCAGAATGCAAACATCCATAGACTCGTACGCTAAGGGTTTTCCTTTTCGGAGCATCAGCTTTAACAAAGCCATTGAAGAAATCAATCAATTGCTCCTTGGTCAGATTTCTCAACGCGGCTACCTGCAATTTCCATAATCACTTTAGATGGATTACGAGATTTAGGCCTCGTTTGGTTCCCCGGCTTTTTTAAAATGGGAAACGGAGAAAGTTTTTTTGTTCTCAGATTGGCGGAGATTGGGCGGAAATACGGAGGTTCGGGAGAAGGTATTTTGAAAAAGCTGTCTTAACAAACAACAAAACAATAATTTTTTCGCCGATTCAAACTGGAGACGTAGAAATTACGGCCAAACAAACGAGGCCTTATAAGGTATACAAAATTCTTTCCTTTGTAGGTGGAAAAAAAAGAAGTGAAATGGGCAATAAACAATAAAATTGGTGGTAAAATTACCTCAGCCTCTCTTCTGTCAAATTTAAGAGTACCAACAGCAATCTCTTTCCAATAGAACGATGATTCCTCCCACAGATTCTTATGTTTCTCAAGTTTCATTTTAATTAGTGCGTTGACATTGCTCTGCAGATTAATTGCCAATTTGTTAAAAGAAGATATGTTTTTGTCCATTAGAACAATAATATGTGAAGTTGTTAATAAAGGTATTCTAGTTTGAGTTCTCAAATTTATGGGTATCGTGAGATTTTGTAAATACTGAAATTTTGTTCACACAAAGATCTAGAGTTCTTTGATAAAGGCTAAAGAACGAGAAAATATAAGTTGTAGATAATGACAATAAACTCCAGAGAACAGATTTCAGACTAAAGTGGATATAAACCTTAAAATCACTGTCAGCCATTTTGTTGAGTTCACTTTCAAACATTTTAAGAAAAGCTTCGACTCTAGAATCTAGCTGTGCAGGATCCTGCAAGGAAAAAAGAAAACAATAAGAATTCTGTTATGCGTCATAAAAGGATAGCAAAACCTTCCAGAGATGGCCAAGTTGCTGTACCTTCACAGTGGACTGAATAATAAACTGCAGTCCTCGGATTCCTGAATCATTCCTGCATGTTGAGTAATAGAAGAATTGGAGCTCAAATTCATGTAAAAATTGGATAAATCAACAAAAAAAATCTTTATACCTCTGCAGAAGCACAGTTATGTAGCCAAGTTGTTCAACTGAACGAAGCTGATGGAATGCTGGTTGCTTGGCAACAAGAGCAAACAATTCCAGCAAGATGTTTAACTTTATATCATCTCGATGAACCTGAATCCATACATCACCAGATTTTCATTAACTTAATGAGTACAATGTCATGGCGAAGGTGAACACTAAGGCTTGGTTTGGGACGGCTTTCTTTTTGCTTCTTAAAGCAGCTTTTTATTACATAATTTTTTAATTTTGTAGTAAAAAGCTGTTTTAAGAAGCTGAAAAAAAGCCTAAATTACCTGAATATAATACAAGAGAGAGCAGAATTCTCATCACTTGGATTTAAGCAGTCAATTGAGAAACAATACTTAGTGCTCCTTTCAAGCTTAACAATTCTACTTGTTAAATGCTGTGAAGGAAATAAAGGTTTGCATATAGGTTGGGGATGTTGAAATAGAACATCTTCAATATGTTGGACCATTACTTCTGCATTAGCTGTCTCAATGTTTCCTAAACAAACAACAAAACGTTTAAGATATAAACATTCTTCCAAAGTTCATGGAAAAAAGTTGATGATTGGTGAATCTGACCTGCAACAAAACACTCCAAAAAGGTTCTTGAGAGAAAATGCCTGGAGAAATTTGCAAGATGCGCAACTTCAAGATGGGGCAGGACTTCAAGTTCCTCATTCCATGGCCAGGCATTTTCATCTAGTATCAATGAGCAGTTATACATGGCTTGCTGATATGGTTGTCGAAACTTGAAATTATCATACTCCTTTTTCACTGTTTCCTAATTGTAAGGTGAAAATATTAGCATTTACTCAAATGATATAAATAAATAAAAACATGAAGTTCCTATATCATGATGACTTCTGGCGTCATGTTTTTTGCCTTGGAAAAAAAAAAGTTTTTCCTTGACACAGCAAACAAATTAAAAAAGTTTTTCTACTTTGACACATCGCACCAACAAGATGCAACAAATAATACCATTTAAAATGCATCGCACCAACAAGCATAACAATTCTCCACCAAATCAAAAATTTTACTGTGCTCAAATTTTACTTCTTTTAGGTTTTTACAATTTTGCAAGCAATAATTGTAGTTCAAGATATTCGAAGATTTATTGAACCCAAATCAATTGTCCGTCAAAACTAACTGAAAAGATGCTAATATATATGTGATCACCAATTCTCCACCTCAAACTAATTCTGTGAAAGTTCAAACATTTTCCTAGAAAAGATAAAGTAGTAGGGCAGCAGCAAAGAAAAATTCAGAGTTGTAAAAGAACTGGAGAGCTAGAGAGAAAAGAGGATTGAAGAAATAACAGAAAGAAACAAAGTAGGCGAATCCGGCATAGAAAGTTAATCAAAGAGCAAGAGAGAAAAGAGAATTGAAGAGAAAAAATGAGTGAACTCAAGGAGGCACAAGGTAGCGAGAAGAATAGTAAGGAGAAACCCTAGAAGTGAGTGAATTCCTGGAGGGAGGGGGAGGGGGAGAGAGGGAGATGGCTAAAAGAAATCTTTTTTTCAATTCCATTTCAACTCTAATAATAATATTTCAAACTATGCCCTATTTATACAAACAGGCTGTATTAAAAAATTATAAACTACCCTCGAAAAAATAAAAATATCAAACTAATCATAACTGCCATAAAATAACAGAGAAAATTTACAACACAAATAATACTTATTAATAAGAACAAATTTCTATTGCATTAACTTACTACTTGTGATTGCTGATAAAACAAAGCCTAGATGTTGTACTTTCCTCTGCTTGTTGAATCTTCAATGAACTTCAAAACCCGATGGCAGCCATCCAGAGCAACTTAAAAATTTCACTAACCATAACATACCAAAGTCATATCTCATTCTCTTTGTATTTATTTTATGAATTGTTTCATGAAGTTTGATATAGTAGAACTTGGGTGTCATTTGTTTCAGAGTCGAGTCATGTTCTTTGGCTTTGGCATGTGCCCCATGATCAAGTGATTAGCCGTTTTTTATTTCAAGAAAAATATTTAATAAGAGTATGACACGAAGCAATAGCTAAGTATTGCTAGATGAAAAGAAGAACTAAAAATATAATACATCAACAAGGCTAATAGGTGAACCAATCGCCAAAACAGAGAAACCCCCATTGCCATCATTAAAACCATTAATTTGGAGCCTAGTAAATTTTACAGACTGACGGTATACTTTTATGCTATTTCTTCTCATCATAAAATGTAAGATTTAAAGCATTTTTTCTGTGTTAGAAATGCCAAAAACAGAGGCAGCAGAAAGAGAGTGAATCATCCATATTCTCAGCATCAAGAGGATCATTGAGAGCAAAAACTCTAGAAGGGGCTCCATCACTAATCATGTGAATAAGAATTGAGGCTAGCAACCCGTGATGGCAATGATACTGATAGGAAACACTTGAAGATTTCAAGTAAATCCTATCAAGAGAGGAAAAACAGCGAGAAATCTCCATGATTCCAATAGAAAACAATTGAAAAACAGTAATTTTAGAGGCAGAAATGTCCGCCTCTGTTCGCGCAAGCTGGTCCGGTCGGACCGGTCTAACAATACTCCCCTCCCAAAAAAAATCCACCTTGTCAGTAAGGTGGAAAGACGACATTCTCCTCCATTCCTTCTTCATCACAAACGGTAAGAACCTGAAGAGTTCAGTCCTTACACCAGTACCCCAGCGTATACCTGTCGTCACATCTGAAACACATCCCTTCGCCCTCTTCTCCTGTAATTCCTCCCTTCCCCTTGCAAAATCAACACCTCTTTGTTTGCCAACGCTTCTCTCCTCCCTAGAAAACAACTCTAGCGGAGGCATCTCATCTTCTCCCTCCAGGATCTCTACTACCGAATTTTCACTTCCCCTAAACGGGTTAGGGTTTCCACCTCTCCCATGGCCGCCGATGGTTTCCTTTGCTTCAGATTTCGCTGGATTAGGTTTGGCTTCAAGTAATTTCTTCAACCTGTCTTCCACCATGGTGAACTTTCCTTCATCATTTCATTAACGGATGCAATCAGATTTTGAAAATCAGAAATCTTTTCCTCAAAATCTGATTTGAGTTGTCCAAGTTTTCTCTCCAAGACTTCAACCTTCCTTCCATCAATTGATATCCCATAGATCGGCATGCTTTGATACCAATTTGATAGGAAACAACTGAAGATTTCAAGTAAATCCTATCAAAAGAGCAAAAATAGCAAGAAATCTCCACGATTCCAATGGAAAACTAGCACAAAACAAACTACAAAAGAAAATAACAATATACATTTGATCCTCTATTCAAGAAGAGGATCGATCTCTCCCAATCTCTAGAAGCCGCTAGAGCCCAAAGAAAATATATGAGATCTCAAATTTCAGCCAAATTCAAGATGCTCTAACCCTAGGAAAACAAACTATTAATGCATACTCTACATTCAAATTTCCCTCCTAACTCCCTCAAAATTCCTTCCAAAACAGCCCACGCACGCCTGAGCGTGCGTTCGGTGCGTACACGAGGCGGAAATGTCCGCCTCTGTTCGTATAAACCGGTCCCGTCGGTCCGTGGACTGGTCTAGTAGATTCCAAATTAAGATACAAAGTAAATTCCAAGTTTTGAGAATAAACCTGACAAGAAGTAAATAAAATTGCCACCATTGCATTAAAAGATAAGAGTTTTCATCCGATGAAATATCCTCATTGCCATGCTTACCAAGAGATTTTCATAGCTACAGGTACGTCTTTAAGCATTCTGAGTAGTTATGACCTAATATTTTGCAAGAAGAAAAATAAGGAGAAATGTCTTCAAACTCAACCTTCTGCCTATAGCAATTAGATGTGGAGCCAATCCAAATTTCTTTATTAAGAGGGGAAGAAAAAACTAATTCAACTAGAAGCCTAGACACTAACTGCCCGGATGGTTTGTCAGCAGTGGCATCCACCTAAGTAGTTCAGTAAAAATTGAGGCAAAAGATTAAAAAATAGATTAGTTGAAATAGTGAATCCAAAGATGAGAGAAAATATCACAAATCGAAATGACTAAGAAGTTTCACAAAACACTTAAAATGAGGTGTCCACTTAAGCATAAAGCTAGGATAAAGCAAGTTTGGGCGCCCCACCGCATGCCGGAAAAGGGGGCGCGAGCATGCGAGCTTGCAGGCGAGGAGTTGAGCTCGTGAGGGCGAGCGCGGCCTACGCGGGTGCGGTTCCCTGCACGGGTGCTGTGCGGGTCCAGATGCAAGCTCGGGAGGGCTCGCTATGGAGTGCAGGCACAAGCACAAGATGGCGAGAGTTGTGTGCGGGCTCGAGCGCAGGATCGCAGCAGGCCAAGGGTGACTCGGGTAGATTTCAGGTTTCTGAGTCAACCCAAACTCAACCAGATTTTAGAAATGGATCAGAAAATGAAACCTGTTTGCCAGACGAACTATCTTCTCAATGTGATAAAGAAGAAGAAGACTAGACTAACATCCTGACTGTCAGAAATGCTATCTAATTTACCTAGTTACGTGTGGAAGTGTAAGGTTAGTCATTTCTAGATGAATAAGAGATGTCCACATCATAAACTTACCAGATGACAAAGAAGCCTATCTAATTCACCTAGTGACATCAAGGAATTGCCCCTTTTTAGAGCATGAGACTGACAGAGGCCTATCACTTCACTAATGTATGGCAATTAATGTGAAGGGAAGGCTAGGATCAATTTTCTATGGAGGCATAGAGTATGAGCCGATTTCTTATGTGAGGGTCATGGATCATTTCGAATGTGAGGCCGAGAAAATGGTTCAACAAAGGACTTGCAATTAGCTAGCAGAGAGATTGATGAGGACATCTACAGGATATTCTAGCGCGAGGAGACATCGACTAACCGTCGGCCTCCCCCTCCCATGGATCCCAAATTGATTGTCTTGCCTCTTTACAAAAGTGGAGCATGAAGATTAGAAGGGAACTCCAATCCAAATTCTATTTTCAAATTCAGATTTTGAATTTTTTCCTAAATTGACATAATCCATATTAGAAAAGTGCTCAATTCGTGGATCTAATTTACCAAGCCCAAGCCCTTGGCCGCAGGCATGAAGCGTCCAAACCCCGCCCCTTCCTCTCCCACCCGCCGACCCTCTTCCCTGCTACAACCGCCGGCCCCATACGTTTTCCCCCTCCAAATTTGAATTCAAATCCACCATAAAATGTTTCCTAATTTGGTCCAATTAATTTAGGAGTTGATTTAAATTCAAATTCAATTATTTGAATTTCAAATTTTTCTCTTAAATGATCCTCCTCTAATATAGGAAACATTCCCAATTAATTTAAATCTGAAATCAATTTCAGATTTAAATCATCAATCCCCTTAATTGCGTGGACACACCTTATAAATACCCAAATCCCTTCCTCCCTCTCTCCTTGGCCGGCCATCTTAGCCCCCCTCCCCCTTTTATTAATTAGATCCCATAAATTAAGGATCTAATTAATTCAATCCCCTCCTCACTTTCCCTTCTAATTCCCACTTGTTTCTAATTAATTCAAATTTCAAAGAAATTAATCCCTAATTACTCATTAGATCTGAAATTATTTTTAGATTTAGCCTTTTTTCCCTTCTTCCCCTTTGCTTGGCCGAGCCTACCCGACCCCTCCTCTCACTATCTATTTTTTATCTTAGAAAATCACGCATGACCGACCCGGATGTTGATCATGGGTTTGTAGAGGATTCTCTGAGCCGAACCGGCATTCTCCAATCCCCATTGGTCGATTTCAACTTGGACGTCGACGACTCCGTAGAAAGCTACATTGAACACATAATCTTCAAGGTGGCAACATCAATTGAGGAACACCTCCCAACCGGATCGAGGACGATCGTAGGACGTCACCCAATCCATCCGTCGCCGGCTACCTTTCCAACAAAGAAGTTCTTGGGCTAGTTCTTCGGCTCCTTCCTAGTGGTGAACTCTTCACTAGTGTGGATCATCTTCTTCCGCTAACCCCACGAGTGATTGAGTGAGGAGGTCATCAAGTTTCACATCATCTACATCTTCCGCTAACCCTACGAGTGATTGAGTGAGGAGGTCATCAAGGTGAAACCTCTCATTATTAAATTGCGGATTTTTGTTATTGCGGTCATAAAACTTACTCTTGTCTTTGATGTTTGATCGAAATGTCTTGGTTAATCTAAAGTGCATTTCTTTGCCTAAGCAAGTTGAAAACTATGAAATCATAAAATCTTTCTTTGTTGTTGATGCATGCATTATTTCAATTTATTTTCATTTTATTGTAATTTGAATATTATAATGTTTGTTTAGTTTTTTTATGCTATCCTATGATGGAGAACATCCAATTATCATGAGTAGGAAGTGCTTGGGTTTGTTGGGTTGATTTGGAGACATTTGCCAGAGGAGCTTTGTTGGGCGTTGGACCTGGTTGCTGTGGTGGACCTTTGGTTTGTGTTAACCTTCATGTAAAAAAAAAGCATCACAGTTATACCTTAACCGCTGGATCCACGAATTCCTCCGCAAATCCAGTCGTTCGGCGCCGACTGCGTCGTATCCCGAAAATCTGGCGTAAATCCTGCTCAAATTCTGCGATCCGTAGCTCCGCTCGCGTCGTTAAATACCGGCCCAAATGAAGCATTCGGCTGCTCTTACTCTCTCGACTCCAAGCTCCGATCCCATTCCACTTCCACACGCGATCGAGCTCCAGTCGCTACTCCCCCTCTGCTCCGACCTTCCCACATCCGACCGAAGCCTCCTCTCCAACCTCTGCTTCTTCCATTCGCTCTCCACGCTCGACTCTTCCTCCCGATCTCCCTGTGCCGACGCCGTGTCCGATCCTCCCGTCCAGAGAGAGAGAGAGAGAGAGAAAGAGAGAGAGAGAGAGAGAGAGAGAGAGAGAGCCGAGCTCTTAGAGTACCGATCTCCTCCAGCCGAGCTCCCTCCATCCCGTCCGAAGCCAAGCCCGATCATCGCCCCTCTGCCGCCATTCGACTCTACCCCTTCGACCGACCTTCCCTTCCATTTGGATCGGAAGTTACTTCATTTTGATCGGAGAAACAACACGGGAGCTCGCTAGTTGGGAAGGTAGCCTTCTCCCTTTCAGGCGCTACTTCGGCCAAGTCCCGTAAATCTCTCACAGTAGAGAGAAAAGGGAAAGGGTTTAAGTAACCTTAATTAAAATTAATTAACATTAATTTTAATTAAAAATTAATGTTAATTAACTTTAATTATTATTATTGATTATAATTAAATATTAAGTAATTAATTTTAATTAGTTTTAATTAAAACTTATTTTGATTAATTATAATTGATTATTTTTGTTTAACTGTAATTGTTAGGTTAATTATATTTATAATTAATTAATTATGATTAATTTTAAATAATTAATCATAATTAATCTTAATTAATTATGATTAATCTTACTTAAGGTTAATATTAATTCATTATAATTAATTATTATATTTTAAAATTAAAACTAATTAATACTAATTTATTTATAATTAATTAAGATTATTTATAATTAATTATTCTAATTAATTATAATAGCTTATAATTAATTATAAATAATTAAGAACCATTTTAATTTTATATTATAATTAATTGTGATTAGTCATAATTAATTATGGTTAATCATGATTAATTACAAAAAATAAAAATAAAATGCTTCCCCCACTCTCTTACCTCGACCAACGTGTCGAGTCGGTGGTCTGCCCATGCACGCCTTTATTGAGCGTGGTGGGAGGGGCAACCGGCGCGACACATACGACGAGATAGGCGAGTGACCCCTCGATCCACGTGTCAACCACGACAACCCCACGGAGGTACGTACTCTTCTAAACTCAAAATCTTGCTTCAATGTCCGTGGCAAACTGGAGAACTGTCCTAAGCACGCCTTTATTGGCCGTGGTAGGATGGAATCCCGGTGCGGCACGTACGGCGAAGCAGGGTCACTTATAAGTACCCCCGGGCGGGGGGAAATCAAATCTGTTATCTTTTAAAAATGTCTTTTTAAAACCCCATGCACGCCTTTATTGGCCGTGGTGGGAGAAAACAAAATATACAACTGCCGCGGTGTCTCACAAACACCAACCGTGCACGTCTTTATTGACGTTGCGGGTAGGCGGTCTCTTGGTTTTTCCCCTAAACGGGGGAGACGCCGGGAGGCTGCCGAAATTTTGTCTGAAATACAGACAAGGACTTGGAACCATTTGGGACTTGTGGACTTATTTCAATCCATCTAAATGAACTTGAACCCAATTAAATTCAATTCTAAATGAATATGAACTTGGACTCGCAAGGTTGGACTCAAAACTTATGGACATCGAACTTGAACGGGACTTGTGGACTTGTTTCAATCTATCTAATTGAACTCAAACCCAAATGAATCATAACTTAAGCATAACTCAATGAACATGAACTTGGTTTGAACCAAGTGAGGACTTAGACTTGCAATATGAATGAATATAAAGGACTTATTGAAGACTTGAGTTGGACTCAAGCCGAGCTGCACTTGAACAATAGAACTTTGATTTGAATTCAAAAGACCTCATTCAAAGCTTAATTCAAACTCAAGCGGTTATAATTTGAACAACTTGGACTCTCATTTGAACTTCAACAAAGACTCAAATTTGATTTGAACTGAACTCAAATGAACAAGTGAGAACTCATAAAGAATGTTGAATGAATTCTCAAGATATACAAGCGATGACTGATAGAATTAGATGGCTTGTAACATTTAAGCAAAAATCAACTTGTAAGTGAGAACAAGTGATATCTGAGTCGTCATGCAAGCAAATTCAATTGCTCTTATAAACAAATACATTTGGTTTGCATGGATAAATCTCCAATAAGTGTGGCTCATTTTGTTCACTATAAATATAGAAGTGCATGTAACATACTAGATGAGACATCAAAGGAGCTACAAGGAATGAAATGTCATATCTCTTATCAACAACAATTCAATTCCAAGAAAATATAATAACGAAGGAATTGCAAATACTAACCAAAGATGGTGGTCTATTTGAATCTTATGCAAGCAAACAAATTTCAAGCCATGGTTTAAATCATTCAAATAAACCACCTTTGAAGATAAGGGACTTGCAAATGCAACGTGCTTACAAACAACAAGAAGAGGTTGAAAGATATGTTGTGGTTACAAGACCATGAGCTAAAATACCTTGTAAAATGATAATTGATCTACATGCAAACAATGATCAAAAGATCTGCAATACGTACATCTCCTTACAAATATGGATGTATGTATAATATGCCACTTATGGGTAGATGTAGAAGGACTTCAGTAAATGCAGTATCCTGAAGTCAAATTCAACCTATAAATGACATCTACCTACCTACATGTAGCAGTTGCGGATGTACTGAAAGGATCAAAGACCACAACAAAATGCATGAAGAATACGAAAAGTGTAAGCTCCTACGACTCAAGGCAGGAGATTAGTTAGTGCACTATGACCCGCCTACGAAAATCAACAAATAGTGCACGACAGTCTACCTGTAAGAAGCAGCGAACAATTCTATATAGAAGCTGCTACGCCACCGAATCTGCAACATTCGTACAAGCAGACAGAAGGCGTCTACAATTATTTCAAAGAACCCCTGCACGTGCACTATAAATTGTATACACATAGGTACACTAAAAGGGGTGAAAATAATTATAAAACCCGCATGGGCCCCGGCGAGCGTGTTATTGGTACACACGTGACGTCTAGGGATGCTGCGCGGGTTGACAAGTGAATTCAGGTTCGAAACCGATCCTTCTATATGGGTCAATAGAAGTCGACAGGGTTCGAACCAACAAACAAATATATGGTTGTGGCAACCGTCATATTTGTCTTGATACATCCATATTAGGCCTTCAAGGCCTATAACAAAGAGAATTCACTGATAAAGGCTCAAAGCCTACAAAACCCGATCCTCTGTCGACAGCCCGACAGAGTCGACAAGGTTCAATCCATAAAGAGAAATGACCCCGAACACCCCGATGATGGCCGTGTTGAATGCAGATCTCAACCGGAGGGGTTCCCAAATACTTTCAATTGTCTCCCAAATATCCATATTCCAAAGCTCCACCCAAAATACCTATAAAAATCCAAAATCCCAAAAATATTCAAAATTCCAAAAATATTTAAAAATGAAATAAATCCATCAACGCAGTTAAAGCAAAATCCATCCGCCCTCCGCAATAGTTTGTCGAGGCGGACAAATTCAAATAAACTCTAGCTCGCAAAGAGCCAAATGCCTAGTCGAAAATATCACTAGGATCCATTCTCAAACAATCTCTTGCCAGTAAGGACGTGGTACGTGTCCTCTAACCGGCAGTTTCGCCGCCAAATGGCACTGCAGGTAAACGGTTATGACCCGGGGCCCTCTGAACCGAGTGGTTTTGCCGCCAAATGGCACCACAGATAGCGGTTATGGCCAGAGCCGATACGCTCCTTAATGGCGTTAAATCCTTGAGATATGAATCAATAGGATATGATCGATAGGGCACAAAGCCCTCTGTCAGCTAAGGTGGATTCAAATTTGTCCCCTTAGACAAACATTCAACCCCGGTCTACAAGGTCCCCTTGGACGAAGCAACCCATGGCTGCCGACAAGGATTCTTCTGTCAGGTTGGGTCGACTACCTCCTCTGACTAAGTAGACCAGGGACCACGATGGCCCGGGATGACGGAACCATGGGATCTTGATCGGGTCTATCATCCATTCCCCCACCATCCGCTTTAAGTGCACGATGGTGAAATTTCTATTTTAAATACTAAGTCTTTCAAATACCCAAATCAAAACCCAATTTCCAAATCCAATTTCTACCAACATCCAAACCCATTGCTGCTACTATATGCCAGATAACACGTATATTCTACGTATCTGATCGACGACTAGCCTTAATCGAAAGTTCTCTCTCGTGATCGGGAGAGGTAATTAACTATAGGGGCTTGCGCCTATAGGAAACCAGAACTCAGATCATAAAGTCCTCACAAAATGAGGGCGAAATCTCTGGGTAGTGTCTTATCTACAAACCCATCTGCCTTCCAAAATTTACCCCGGAACTTAGTTCGTTAAAACTCCCTCGCCGAATAAAAGAAAAGCGAGCGGAGGCCGGGGCCGAATTTTCGGAGCCCACAGTTTGCAAGCCCCTAAGCACTTATCTTATTTTTCCTACTTTTAGTTGCATGTGAGGAAACCGCTTGCTGGTTGTTCTGAAGATAGTGTTTTTATTTTTAAATTTTGTTTTCGTTTGTTCGGCTTTGGTTTGTGTTTGGTGTTTGTTTGGATGTCTGCATTCTAGATTGAATCGAGTTTTGTTCTAGTTGTCCTAGTGTTCTCCTATCTTGACTTTTCTTTCTAGTTTGCCTACATCAGTTGTGAATGATAAATTTATATTGGAAAATTTTCAACAATAGTTCTTCTTAATTTCTCATTAACTCCTGGTAGTTTCACATCAGAGATGCATGAGAGTTTATCTAAGTTCACAATCACAAAGAGATGGGTGATTCTTTGAGCAGTTGAGTGTTTTAGAACATCTTTCTTAATTCTATTAAGGATGGACCCTGTGGAATTTTGATGGCGAAAAATTTACCATAAAGTCTTTGATGGGGACATCGACCAGAGGTTCAGACATGTGTATCGCCGTAGACAGCGCAGATCGACGGCCGTGATTTAGAGTTTATATTTCTAGCTATTTATGTATTTCTTTTATGCATTTTTCTTTTTATTTCCTATTGTACCCCTAGTATAAGCTGAGTCATGAGTGTAGCCCCGAGGGCAAAAGAGTCATTGTATTTCTTTTTGTATTGGGACCTATATATAGGTCATTTCATGTTGTATTATGGCTAATGAATATTGGAATGAAAATCTACTTTGTTTCTTCTTTGTCTTCTTGCATGAGAGCTTGAAGAAAGAGAGAGAGAGCTCCAAGGGGAGCAAATCGCAAGGCCCACCAATCGTTGGAAGAGTCCTCGATTCGTGGTTAGAATTTTCTATCTTCTCGTTTGTGTTTTCATCCATCTCCTTTCCCCCACCCCATTACAAGAAACCCCCCTTCACCTATTGCCGCCGCCCTTTTAGGAACCCGCCGCCGACCACCCTCCAAACTTCGGCCGGCCACCTTGCCGGCGACGTCCCCGGCACCCACCCAACCCCTTCCATACACAAAGTTTAAATTTGAAATTTGAAATTTCAAATTTCGAATTCTTTCCTAATTTCGAAATCCAATTTAGGAAGGTTTTCATGAGGAGATTTAATTTCAATTTAATTCAAATTGGAGTTATGAAACCTATCGCCACATCACCCTCCTAAATTGGAAACCATCTCCCTTGAATTCCCCTCTCTCCCTCTATGCATGCCGCCGGCCTCAAGGAGGAATCTCCCCCATTAATTGCGAGATTAATGCTATGACCGTTTTGAAATTCTAATTTGAATCCAAAGATTTTCCCTCCCTATTTACTTAAAACTGAAATTAATTTCAGTTTTAAGATTTAAACCTCCTCCTCCTCTCCAAACATGCCGCCGGCCACCCCTCTTGATGAGCCCCATTAATGGCTCATTAAGCCCCCTTAATTACATTTGAAATTTGAATTTACTCTCAAGTATTTCCCTCCAAATTTACTAAAGTTTGAGATCAATTCAGATTTTAGTAAATCTCCCTTCCTCTCACCTAAACCTAAGATCTCTTCCTATTTTCCCTAGGCCGAACTTCCCCTCCTCCTTGGGAATTCCGCCAGCTCTCCCCTCTCCCTATCTCTCCTTCTTCAAGTGTCAAGGCTACTCCTCACCGCCTCCTACTCCCTTCTCCTTGGAAGAATTCCCCAACATCAAGCATGTATGGCGGATCCGGAGTTTGAGTGGGGATTAGTCTTCAACGCCGACGGGAGCATTAACATCCTACGGTCCCCGTGCTTCGACGTAGGATTTGAAGAAGAAGCGACCGTGGAAGAGTACTTGGAGAGAGTCGTTCCGATCCTTGCAAGCATCTACGACCGACAATTTGCTAAGCACACTTGGAGTCTCAAAGGTCAAGCATTCACGCCCTCCTCGTCGTCGTCAACCTCTCCGTGGCTAAAGGCCCTTAGTGTGGCCACCATCTTCGTGGCATCATTGAGCGTACTAAAGGCCTTCTCCCGCTAACCCGAATTGAGTGTGAGTGATCAAGGTACTCATTGTGAAATTTCTAAACATTAATCGTGGGATTTTATTAATTTTCCGCATTTGCTTTGTTGTGAATTTTTGAGATTCATTATTAATTGTGCCTAAACACTAGCTTGAAATTGCTTATCATAATACTTCTTCAATGAAAAATGCTTGAATCTTAATTTACGAAAGGCCTAATCTTATTTGAGTAAACTTTGTTGAATCTTAATGAATTTCATGTGCAATCCTTGAATATTTCACATCAGTCTTGCTGTGTTTCTCTATCGAGAATTTGAACCAGATTTGAAAATCTATCACTCCGCATAAAATTATTATTCTATGTTGGTTCAATTATCTGAGAAATTTTCCTGCTAAGGTAAATCTTTACAGATTTACTATATTCTCTTCCATGAATTGTAGCATATGCAAAACCTACCCGAAGAAGGCTTCCATATCTTTTTCAACTACTAAACTATTAGAAAAATTTTGGGTATAACAAGAACAAATTGGTCTAATTTTAGATTTTTTTTTCCTTCTAGGAGGATTAAGGGTGACAAAACTAATAGAGTAAATGATTGAATTGTGTTTCTCTACGAATAGAGCTTTATCTCCTCTTGGTATAGCCTCTATTTGACTTTCAGTTTTCCTCCATTCTTTGTCATGAGCTTTTCATCTATGTTTTAAATACTTTCATCGGCTTATGATGAGAAATGTCTGATACAATAGTAACAAAGAGGGTGAATTCAAACACAAGAAAAATAAAAATAAGAAACGGACCTTTTCCAAGGAAAGAATCATGTGCAAATCCTAGAAATCCCATAACATTAGAAAATGGGAGTGCATGCGCAGCTATGATGCACGGACACGGACACGACACGACACGGACACGGGACACGGTTTTTTTTGAAAATATAGGACACGGGTACGGCGCTGACACGACAATACATTTTTTTATATATTCTATATATATTAATGTAATATCATATTAAAAATGACAAACAATAATAAATTAATGACATGATAACTTGTCTAGCTTATAATATAAAATATTTAGTACAAAATATCTAGTATAACCACAAAAATATAAGCAAATAATCACTTACTATAACATCAAGCATTCTAGCTTCAACTACTAGGATTAGCTTTAGAGGTTTGTTTTTGGCCTTCAATATCATCATCTTTGAATATCACTACTTTCAACTCTGGTTTAACAAGAGAAAGATTTGTAATTGTGCAAAAAGAGAGGAGATGAAAATACCTGCACTGCCAAAGAGAAATGAAAATGAGAATATTCGATGAATGGGTATTAAATGCAGACGTTGATTTGGTGTTGTGGATATGAAATAAGAAATTTAGTTTAAATCTCGCCAAATATAAAAAATTCTATTTTTAAAAAATTATAAAATATTTAAGATACGTGTGTTGGACACGCGTGTCCAATTTGTTTTTAATATTTTTTAATCGGACACGTTTTCGGCGTGTCCGACACGTGTCGAAGGAGTGTCGGACGAGTGTCGTGTCGGAAACGGTGTTGAACACTGCACGCCTCTTTGAGGAGAAGTGTCGGTGCATCATAGATGTGCAGTCACTACGGGAAAACACGCGAATACCGGCAGAAACTTTTGGACGGTAATAAACGGCGCAGTCACCGGTGGATTTGTTCGACGTAAGGTTTGCGTCAACCTTTCCGGCGCAACATACGTCGGAAATTCACCGACGCCTTGTCCGCCGGAAAAACCGACGGTATAGGGATGCCTGAACCATTTCCGTCGCATGTTACGGCGGAACTATTCCGGCGTACGGTACCGGCGGATAGTGCACCGGCTTATTTAAACTCAACGAAATATATCCGACGGATTATACGTCGGAATTTATACCGACGTCAATATTGCCATTACCGGCGGAAGTTACGCCGGTAGAAGCCCTATTTCGCGAACCCGAACCCCTCTGGCCGTCATTCTTTTCCTTCCATTCTCTCACTTCGATTGCTTCGCTCGTCGCCCTCCGTCGTCGTTCGTCGCTCGCCGTGGTTAGACGTCGCCGACGGTCACCGGACTTCGCCGTCGACGATCACCGAACTTCGCCGAGCCTCCTTCCTAGTCGCGCGCCGCCGAGGATAACCGAAGTTATATGTTTTCAAATTTTTTTGCGATTTCGGTTGGATTACATATAGATTAGCCTTTAGTCCATATCTTTTTGCTATAGTCATGGTTGTTATCACTAGACATTTGCTTGAGGATGTAGTTTGGTGCATGTTTTTTGTTGATGATATTGTTCTTGTTGATAAGACTAGAGAGGGATTTGAGGTTTTTGTTTTCAATTTTTTTTGCTATTTCGGTTGGATTACATATAGGACTAGCATTAAGTTCATATCTTTTTGCTATAGTCATGGTTGTTATCACTAGACATGAATTATAGAGAAATTAAAAAGATGCCAAATGAGTGGAGTGTGATGTTTACAATTTTCAAGAATTAAGGTGATGTACAACAGTGCATGAATTATAGAAAAATTAAGTTGATGTGTCATACATTTAAATTATTGGAGAGAGTAATTGAGCATAGATTACTGCATGATACTATTGTTTCTCAAAATCAATTTGGATTCATGCTGGGTAGGACTACCTATGGAAGCGACATATATTTTGTGAGGTTTGATGAGAAAACATGTGATAAAGTTCTAGAGAAGTTCTCTTGAGAGTTTTAGGAAAGAGAAGCGTTAATAATACCTATATTTAAGTTTTTAAGGTTATGTATGTAGAAGTTTTTACTTGTGTTCAAATGCAAATGAATCGAGCTGAGCCGAGTTTGTGAGTGTTCCTCTTGGATATACTAATTAGATATATATATAAATTCATTAATTTTTTACTCTTATATATAGGTTATGGATATTAGAAATCAAAGAAGTTAGATGTATAACCGATTATCTCAAGGTCGGAAGACATTAACAGATGAATTCATCAATGGAGTGAACTTTTTCATTCAGCAAGCGAAACAGCTGCCCAGCTTTATATCAGAAAGAAAGTTTCGATGTCCATGTTCTAAACACAAAAATCTAGTGCACCTAGAACCAGATGATGTAACTGTTGATCTGTATCGCAGAGGATTCATGCCACGGTATTGGTATTGGACTTCTCATGGTGAGTATGAGCCACTATTTGATTATCAATGCGGTCATTCTACAAGTAGTAATGTTGCTGAGGCTGAAAACATCCGTCCAAATCTTGAGGAATTAGTTCATGATGCAACTGGAATTCAAACTGAACAAAATACAGAAGATTTACCGAATACGGAGGCACAAAACTTTTATGATTTATTGCATGCTGCCCAGCACCAATCTGGAAAGGGTGCACGACTCACTCAGAATTATCTGTTGCTGTGAAGATGTTAAGCATCAAGGCTGAATATAACGTTGCTCGTGAATGTTTTAATCAATTCATTGGGCTGCTTAAGGAAACTAATCCGACAGATAATTTAATTCCTACAGATCTATATCAGACAAAGAAGTTAGTTTCCAAACTTGGTTTGACATACATAAAGATAGATTGTTGTATGAATGGATGCATGTTATACTTTAAAGAAGATATCGCAGAAATTATATGCCGTCATTACAATGCACCAAGATTTAAACCCAAATCTAGAAATAGAAGGAAGCAAAAGGATGTGCCTGTTAGTAGGATGTTCTACTTTCCAATAATTCCGAGACTACAACGGCTATATGCATCCATGAGATCTGCTGCACATATGAGATGGCATAATGATCACATTCCACAAGAAGGTGTTATTACACATCCATCTGAAGCAGAGGCTTGGAAGCACTTTGATCGTACACATCCCACATTCGCGGCAGAACCAAGAAATGTCAGATTAGGTTTATGTGCAGATGGTTTTACTCCATTCAGTCAATCGGCTACACCGTACTCATGTTGGCCTGTGATACTCACTCCTTACAATCTTCCTCCAGAGTTATGTATGACTACTCCTTATATGTTTCTATCACTTATAATTCCAGGGCCACATAATCCAAAATTAAAGATTGACGTATTCTTACAACCTCTGATTGATGATTTAAGTTTATTATGGGAAGAGGGAGTAAGTACATATGATATCTCCACCAAACAGAATTTTATACTAAAAGCAGCATTACTTTGAACAATTGGTGACTTTCCTGCATATGGTATGCTCTCAGGTTGGAACACTTCAGGCAAGTTAGCTTGTCCATATTATATGGAAAATACAAAATCATTCACTTTAAAGTATGGTAGGAAGAACACTTGGTTCGATTGTCATCGAATGTTTTTGCCTCAAAGTCATCCTTTCAGGCGAAATAAAGAAGCGTTTACTAAAAATAAAATGGTGATGTTTCAACCTCCTCCAAGATTCAGTAGTGAAGAAATTTTTGAAAGAGTAGATTTCTTGCCCACCATAATGGAATCTCCAACATTAGCTGAGATCAGATTGTCAGAATATGGTGTCAACCATAATTGGACCAAGAAAAGTATTTTTTGGTCGTTGCCATATTGGAGAACCAACTTGATAAGATATAACTTGGATGTTATGCATATAGAGAAAAATGTTTTTGATAATATTTTCTATACAGTTATGGACATCAAAGAGAAATCAAAAGATAATATAAAAGCAAGGATGGACTTAAAGGAGATTTGTAGAAGGAAAGCTTTGGAATTGAAGGATGGTGGAGCCGAAAAATTTCTCAAACCCAAAGCTCCATTCACATTAACTTTAGAGCAAAAACGAGCAATTTGTGAATGGGTGAAGACTCTACGAGTACCTGATGGATATTCTTCCAATCTAAGCAGGTGTGTTGACATAAGATCAGGGAGATTATTCAGATTGAAAAGTCATGATTGTCATATCTTCATGCAATGTCTACTATCAACTGCTTTTAGTTATCTTCCAGATCAGATTTTAAAGCCTCTGATCGAGCTAAGTGTCTTCTTCAAAGATTTATGCTCTTCTAAATTAAATGTGGAGAATTTGATTCTTATGGAGCAGCAAATTCCATTCATTTTGTGTCAACTTGAGAAAATATTTCCTCCAGGCTTTTTTGACTCTATGGAGCATCTACCTGTTCATTTACCATATGAGGCTATGGTTGGTGGACCCGTTCAGTATAGGTGGATGTATCCTTTTGAGAGATATTTAAATAAACTTAAGAACACCGCTAAGAACAAATCACGACCCGAAGGCTCTATCTGTGAAGCATATTTAACATACGAGACAACTCAGTTTTGCTCGTATTATTTTGAAACAATATCTCAATCAGGTGAAAGTTCAGCATCTCAAAATGTTGGTAAATCCTCTAATATATCTGTATTCAGCGGAATTGGGGAATCTTTAGGTGCTAGCACTGTGCGCTATTTGACCGATAAGGAGATGACAGTTATCACATTGTACATCTTGCTTAAATGTGATGAAGTGGAGCCATATCTCGAGTAAGTATGAGTTAAGTTGTTTTATTTTTTTTTTTTTCTTTTAGACTTTGTTCTAAACTCAAGACAAAAATTTGTAGGAGGTTCATTGATGGTCTTAGTACATCAGAAGAAGGAGAAGTCCAGAAGATAGTGGAAAAAGAATTCACTGCTTGGTTTAAAAATACGGTATGTTTTGAATAATTATTCTTACTTAATGAGTTAATTATTTGAATTAATAACATCTTGTACATTTGAAGGTACACACTGAAGATAGTTCGCAGTATTCAAAGTTATCTGAGTTAGCTTGGGGACCAAATATATTAGTAAAATGTTATCAAATATTTGAGGTCAATGGTTATAAATTCCAGACAAAAAATTGATGTGAAGGAAGGAAGACAGAAAATTCAGGCGTATGTGTAAGAGGGAACACCCATACAGGAGATGATTCTGAATACTACGGGGTATTACAAGAAATATTAGAGGTTGAATATCCCGGTCAGAAGAACACTGTGTATCTCTTCAATTGTGAATGGTTTGATCCAGTACCAAATAGAGGCACGAAAGTTCATCCAATTTACGGTATAACAGAAGTAAAGCGGGGTAGGAGATATGCAAAGTTTGATCCTTTCATCATTGCTAGTCAGGCAACTCAAGTCTATTATGCTAACTATCCAAGCGGAATACGAGGCAAACAAGATTGGCTGGTACTTATGAAGACAAAACCAAGGGGAGTAATTGAGAAAACCACCTCAATACCATCAGCACATCAAGAAGAGTTTATGTCTAATTTAAAAAATCTCTCAATCAATGTAGATGACCAAATCAGAATTAATGAGAGCGAGTTTGCAGTTAGAGGAGGTAGATCTAACCATAGAGGAAAATAATGATGAATCTGATAGTAATGGGAGTGTATCATCTTATGCAAGTGAATCAACAAATGATGAGTTAACAACAACATAAGGTACTTAAAATTTTTTTTAGCTACTGCACTGCATTTTATTTTACTTCTCTGCGTTTACTTACTACTTTTTTTTTTTTTAGCTACTGCACTGTTTTTTTTACTCCCATGCATTTTACTTGACTGTATTTTTTTTAGCTACTGCACTGCTTTTTTTTTTACTCCCCTGCATTTTACTTGACTGTATTTTTTTTAGCTATAGCTACTGCACTGCGTTATTTTTGATTAAATTTTTGTTATAACTCATATTTCTAATATTTTTTTTATTTATGTGCAGATGGCTTCAGGTGAGGAGCCTAGTAGAGGATTGATAAAAAATATTTTTAACAGACGCACGAAGAAGACCACTGCAGCTGGACCACCTAGGCCAGTACGTACTGAGGGGACCACCTCGGCTCAGCCTGCTACAGAGCCTCAGCATACTACACAGCCTCAGCCTACTACACAGCCTCATCCTGATACACAGCCTTTACCCACTCATGGAAGCGGTAGCCCACAGTTTTACTCACCAGACCCCCATTTTCCTTCACCAGATCCAGTACTCCTTTCTACCCATACTACACACCCCCACCGTATGCTGGTGCCCCTCATACTTATCTATTTCCACCATATGCTCCACCATACTATCCCCCACCACCCCATCAGCCCGCTATAGCTGGTCCTTCGACAGCAGCTGGACCTTCGACAGCAGCTGGACCTTCGACAGCAGCTGGACCTTCGACAGGAGCGGAACCTTCGACAGCAGCTGCAGTAGAACAGGAGACAGATGGTAGAATGTTGATAGCACCTGAGGGTGACACGTACGTACATTCTCTTTTATTTTTTTAAACTAACAAATATTTTTATTTTATATTTTATATTTGTTTTAAAGTAAAGATTTCTGTTTTTATCGGCGTATTAGTAAAACTGAAGTTAGAGAGGCTTTAAATAGAATGAAGGGTGGAAAAGCTGTTGGACCTGATGATATTCCAATAGAGGTGTGAAAATGCTTAGGAGATGAAGGGATTTCTTGGCTTACTAAACTTTTTAATACTATTTTGAAGACTAAAAAGATGACAGATGAGTGGAGAATGAGTGTATTAATTCCTATTTTTAAGAATAAAGGCGATGCACAGGATTGCACGAATTATAGAGGTATTAAGTTAATGTGTCATACTTTAAAATTATGGGAGCGAGTTATAGAGCATAGGTTGCGGCGTGATACTAATGTTTCTCAAAATCAATTTGGATTTATGCCGGGTAGGTCGACTATGGAAGCCATACATTTATTCAGAGGTTTGATGGAAAAATATAGAGGAAATAAGGAGGATCTACATATGATATTTATTGATTTAGAAAAAGCATATGATAAAGTTCCAAGAGAAGTGCTATGGAGAGTTCTTGATAAGAAAGGGAGTCAATAATTTTATATTCAAATCATTAAAGATATGTATGCAGGAGCTATTTACTTGTGTTCAAACACAAGGTGGTTTGACCAAGTATTTCCCTATTTCGGTTGGGTTACATCAAGGATCAGCCTTAAGCCCATATCTATTTGCTTTAGTCATGGATGTTCTCACTAGACATTTGCAAGATGATTTACCTTGGTGTATGCTTTTTGCTGATGATATTCTTCTTGTTGATAAGACTAGAGAGGGAGTTGAAGGTAAACTTTGAATTATGGAGGTCAACCTTAGAGTCTAAAGGTTTTCGCTTGAGTAGATCTATAACGGAATATATGGAGTGTAATTTTAGCAGTAATAGTCCTAGTGAGGGGATTGTGACTTTGGGCGATCAACAGTCATTAATAAGAGTACACGTTTTAGGTATCTTGGATCTATTGTTCAGAGTGATGGTGAAATAGATGGGGATATTATCAGCAGAATTCAAGTTGGATGGTTGAAGTGGCGGAATGCATCGGGCTTGTTATGTGATAGAAATGTACCCCTCAAACTTAAGGGAAAATTCTATAAGATGGTAGTGAGGCCTGCAATGCTTTATGGTGCCGAATGTTGGCCATTAAAAGAGAAGCATAATACTAAAGTTAAGTGTGGCAGAGATGAGGATGCTTAGATGGATGAGTGGCTTTACCCTTAGAGATAGGATACAAAATGAGCATATACGTGAAAAGGTTGGAGTAGCTCCAGTAGAAGATAAGATTAGAGAGAGTCGCCTTAGATGGTTTGGTCACATAAAAAGGCGGCCTTCCGACGACCCAGTTAAGAGAGTAGAGGTATTAGATTTGACTTGTGTTAAGAAAGGTAGGGGTAGACCTAAAAAGACTTGGTTAGAAAATATTAGGAATGACCTTTCTTTATTAGATTTAAACGAGAATTTGGCTTTTAATAGGACACAATGGAGAAAAAGGATTCATGTAGCCGACCCCACGTAGTGGGATAAAGGCTTGATGTTGTTGTTGTTGTTGTTGTATTTTATATTTGTTTTATATAACTTTATTTTTGTAGGTTCTACCCATCAAAACAACCGACACATAAAATACGGGACATCATACGGAGCAGGTTTGACGCTCCATATGTTTCTTGGATTAAAGTCTCGAAAGAAGTCCGGGAGATATGGTTCAGAGAGTTTGAGGTATTTTTGGGTTTTAATTTTTATGTTAAATGATTTATTCTTTTTTACTTAAGCTAATACTCTTATATATTATATATCATATGTATTTGATTGCAGAAAGAGTTTTGTTGGCTGCCCCAACACAATGACAAGATTAGAAAGAATTTTGAGAAGCGTGGGTCTACTCGGATGCGCGACATGTTCACTGATATTAGAAAGTCTGGGAAACGACCACTGTGGATTGGAGAGGTAATATGGGCTGAGTTAAATGCAGCTTGGGGCAGGGAAGAGTACAGTAGGAAGAGGGATCAGAATCGACAGAACAAAGCTTCTGATGTTGGTGGGTTGGGAAGTTCACTTCATACAGGCGGCTCTGTTCCACATACTGAGCAGAGGCGTCGTTTGGTAATGAATTTTAAATGTTTTTTAAAATTATTCTTTAATCTATATTAATAAAATTTTCTTACTTCAAACAGAAAGCGATGCTTGGTAGAGAACCAACTCCTGTTGAATTGCATAGTCGCACTCATAAGCGACAGGAGGATCAACAGTGGATTGATGAGAGATCAAAAAAAGCCTATGTAAGTATATTTTTATATATGTTTAATATTTTCTAAGTTTTAGTTTAACTATATATATTTATATTATACTTTTACAGGAGGATTATACACGGCTTCGAGAAACTCATGCCGCATCAGGTGAGGGCTCTTCTGGCGGCTCTGTGGAGTATTCTGAGTATCGCATCTGGTCGCAGGCCGTCGGAGGAATGCAGCATGGTAGAGTATATGGATTAGGTGCGCAAGCTCAGGCATACAAGGGGATGACATCCTCTACTGCATCCAGCTTCGCATCCAGTTCGCATGATTCCTTACAAGCTCAACAAATAAGTGCCCTTCAAGCTGAGCTAGAACAAGTAAGGAAATCACAAGCTGATTGGCAGGCTCAGCTGCAAGCACAGGTTCAAACAAGTATTCAGATACACAATCAGTTGTTGGATGAAATGCGCAAGATGAAGGAGCAGCTGAGTGGAAAAGAGGTAGCTCCACCTGAGGAGGAGTCCACGGAGTCAGAGTAGTTTAATTTAGTTTATATGAACTTGTTTATTTCTGTGAACATGTTTTATTGAACAGTTTTTTTAATGTGATGTGTTTAGTTGATTGTTAGTACTGAACTGTTTCTTTTAATGTTATAAACTGTTGTGAAATTGTGATGAAATTGTTGATATGTTGTAATGTTATAATTGAATTGTGGTGGAATTGTTATTTGTATTTGTTTGCAGGTGTGGAAATTTGATTGTTGGCTGAGAAGGAATTTTTTTTTTGTCAATGCTATAGGTTTCCGGCGGATTTTGCGCCGGAAGGTCGCCGGAAACGACGTACAACGAATCGTATCGTGTGTTCCGGCGCCTTTGTTCAGACGGAAACTGCCGGCGTAATTACTGGCGCACGGTCCGCCGGTAATTACCGGCGTATACTTTGCGTCGCAAGAGAGTTCGTGGGTTTCGTGCATGCACTTTGCGGCGTCATATCCGCCGGTAATGACCGGCGCATAATGCGACGATAATTACCGGCGGAAATGGCGCCGGAATTAAGGTGTTTTTCAACGTCGAAAACGATCCGTTTTTTCGCCGGTAATTCGTCGGATCATGCGCCGGAAAAATTTCCGACGCCAATTTCGCGCCGGAAATAATTTATCGACGCGGCCAAAACCGGCGTATGAATTTCCGCCGAAAAGTCCAACGAAAACGTATGATTCCGTCGGATTATCTATGTTCTCCGGCGGATTGTGTCCACCGGTAATAACGGGTTTTCCTGTAGTGAGTCAAAGCAGTGTAAAGCTCATGCAGACAAACTTATAGCCCATAATTTTTAAATAAGTTCAAATGCTACCAGAACTAAAGTTTATAACGACTACAAACAAAATGACATGTAATACTAATTTGAATAATTAAATCCAAATAGATGGAAAGGGAAGACGCATCAAATCAGTTAAGATAATCACTCGAGATATTATAAGCAATTCACGGGATGGTTCGGACTGAAAAGCTTAGTCAAAATCCTGCACAAAGTAGATGAGAGGCACGAGATCTAGCATATGAAAGTCATCTGCCCAAAAAAAAAAACAAATACCTTGATTACAGAAAACCGGTCAGCCTTCACCTCAAAGTTCTTGATTTTATCAATAACAGTTTCTAACAGACTTTGCATTTTGTGATTATAACCAAATACTGTAACCTACAAAAAATAGGTAAATGAAAATAAGCATAAAAACTAGGTAAAATAATTTAATGTAGGAATAATACAAAAGTGCTCAAGCAATAAAATTAAAAACATTATATCATTTCCAAAAAAATTAACCAGGTCTACATTGAAGAATAGTGAACTGCATAGCTATAACTTCACTCTTATGAATGTTATTCAAGCTAATTATCTTGTTTGTCAAAAAATTTGGTGTGTGATAAATTTTCCTTGAGAATTTGGTACATAACAAACAGAAATTATACCTACATTAAGAATTGTATTTATTAAATCAAAATTGTACAAATATCACAGCAGAATTTTTTTATTGATATAAATTAGACCTGAGCCACAAATCCAAACAAATAACTATTTATAACTAAATTGCCAATTATTCAAAGCAATAAGAAACGATGCATCGTTAGTTTATGCTCTAATTTCTAGAGGTGGTTCCTGCTTTATAGACATAGGATTTCATTTCCCTTAAATCAAATTGCAGTTAACCAGATTTCTCCTAAGAGTAGGGTTTAATTAGATCTGAGTTCTTACTTCCCATGAGCGCAAACACTCATAATTAATTTCCCCTCTTAATACATAAGAGAGAACTCTCGATTAAGGAGGAATAAATTTTGGGTGTTTTAGTCTCAGTTAAGGCGGGGGAGGGGGGGGGGGGGGAATGGAGGTAAACCCGATTAAGATCTCATGATTCTGTCGTCCCGGCTATACCAAAGGTTTCAGTCTACCAACACTAGCAATGGTGAACTGTAGTGTCCAATAAATCTGATTTGCAGTCATAAATTGTCTTCTCTCATGGATCCCGAGTAGACTGATGTGGTTAGATGTGGGTTTTAATTTTATAGGATTTTGGGGTTTATATATATTAAAATACATAGTAATTGGTCCGGTTTGGGGATTTATAACTTCTTTTAGAAGTTACAAAGTATTTTAATTTGAAGAGGATCTTACGACTTCTCTTAAAAGTAGCCCATTTGTTTGAATTTGGGTCGGGACTTATGTCTTTCATTGAAAGTAGCATGAAATTGCGAATCTTACGGCATCTATTAGAAGTAGCCAATTGGTGGGTCTTTGATAGGAAATACTTGAATATTTCAAGTAAACTGATAGGAAATACTCGGGATCAAGTATTTCCTATGTGTCTCTCGTGCAAATCTCCTCGCCAAATGCTGTCCCGCACAGGAAAACAGTGAAAAACAGCGGAAAAGTGGGGAAAAACTGAGAGAAAACGTAGGAAATCAATAGCAAATAATTGTATTCCACTAGTAGATGCAAGAGACAAGTAAGATACAACTTTCCTTTGATTCGAGAGGAGGAAAAAAACTCTCCAAATCTCTAGCCGTAGTCTAGAGCCCAAGAACAAGAAAACCTAGATCTCAACAATATTCCAAAATGCAAGATGCCCCCCCTTTTCCTCCTAACCCCCTAATTAACCACAAAGGAGTTTTACAAAATGTCTAAACAGCCCCTCAAATTAAAAAATTCCGTCCCAAAACTCCTCCTTGGCCCCCGTCGGATGAGCTCGGTTCCGCCCGCTGTTCCGCCCGCTCCGTGGGTTTCCGCCTCGAGTAGGTGTGGACCGGTCTGGTTTGGACCGGTCCAGCCGGCTCAAGTGCCGGCCTAACATTACTCCCCTCCCAAAAACTCACCTTGTCCTCAAGGTGAAAGTCAGGGAACTGTTGCCTGATCATCTCATGGGGCTCCCAAGTGGCCTCGTAGTCTGGAAGGTCGCTCCACCTAATCTTCACCTCCTTTTCCCCCTTCTCATTGATGCGCACTCCTTCCACCGCTAGAGGCTCCAATGTCACTTCCATGTCCTCCCTCAATGTGCTGGGCAGCTCTGGGCTCACTGCATGCTCCCCCACCACTCTCCTCAACTGTGAGACATGAAAAATAGGGTGTATTCTGGCTGTTGGAGGGAGCCTCAATCTATAGGCCACCCCTCCAATTCTCTCCTCCACTTCAAAAGGGCCAATATACCTTGCCGCAAGCTTCTCATTTCTTCTTTGAGCCATAGTCCTCTGCCGGTATGGTCGGAGCTTCAAGTAGACCTTGTCCCCAACTGCAAACTGTATATCTCTCCTTTTGTCGTCCGCCTGCTTCTTCATAAGTTGCTGGGCTCTAAGTAAATGCCTCTTGAGCTCCTCCAACACCTGATCTCTTTCCTTCAAATGCTGATCCACTGCAGATACTGGAGTACTACTATGACTGTAGTGTACCAAATGTGGGGGGTCCCTCCCATATAACACCTTAAAATGTGTCATCTTGGTCGCCGAGTGAAAGGAGGTATTGTACCAGTATTCTGCCCAAGCTAGCCATTTGGCCAACTGCTTTGGTGTTTCAGACACGAAACACCTCAAGTATGTCTCCAAGCTCCTATTCACTACCTCCGTCTGCCCATCAGTCTGTGGATGGTAGGCTGTGCTCCTCTTCAATACTGTTCCCTGCATCCTAAATAGCTCCCTCCAAAAATGGCTCAGGAATACCTTGTCCCTATCAGAAATGATAGACTCTGGTACCCCATGCAGGCGGACTATCTCCCTCACAAATGCTGCTGCTACAGACACCGCTGTGTACGGGTGTCTTAAGGGAATGAAATGAGCATATTTGCTCAGCCTGTCAACCACTACAAGTATAACTATGTAGCCTTCTGATTTTGGGAGCCCATCAATGAAATCCATAGTAATTTACTCCCAAACCTTCTCTGGTAGGGCCAGAGACTGTAGTAATCCTCCTGGTGCCATTGTCAGGTACTTGCTCCGCTGGCAGATATCACACTTTTCCACCATCTCCTCTACATCTTTCCTCATCCCCTTCCAGTACAATTCCGCAGCTAATCGACTATAAGTTTTTTGCACTCCTGAATGCCCTCCTATGGCACTCCCATGAAACTCCTGTAGCAGCTGTGGAATGTGGATGGAAGACCTCGGAATCACACTCCTTCCCTGATAGTACAGTCTCTCTCCCACAACCGAGTAGCCTGGGTGGCTGTTCCCATCTGATAACACATCTTCTTTGATTTTCCTTAGCTCCTCATCCTGAATGCTCTCCTCTTTGATGGCTCCCCAATCTATCAGTACTGGTACAGATACAGCCATCCCTTGGAGCTCCCCCATACAACGTGATAAGGCATCCACTGCCTTATTCTCTAGTCCCGGTCGGTAGTGGATCTCAAAATCATATCCCAGCAGCTTGGACAACCACCTCTGGTGCTCCTCTGTGACCATCCTCTGCTCTAACAAGTACTTTAGGCTCCTTTGATCAGTCCTGACAATAAAATGTATGCCCAATAAGTAAGGTCTCCACTTCTGGATGGCTAGTACAATAGCCATCAGCTCTCTCTCATAGACAGACTTCAGCGTAGCCCGGGACGACAGTATCTGACTGAATTAAGCTATGGGCCTGTGGTTCTGCATCAACACTGCTTCCAATCCATAGCATGAAGCATCTGTCTCCACCACAAACACCTGGTTGAAGTCTGGCAGAGCAAGCACTGGCACTGTCGTCATGGCCTTCTTCAGTTTCTCAAGAGCCTCTGAAGCTGCTTCACCCCATAAAAAGTTGTCCTTCTTCAACTGCTCTGTCAGTGGTCACGCTATGGTGCTGTATCCCCTCACGAACCTCCTGTAGTAGCCTGTCAATCCCAAGAATCCTCTGAGCCCCTTCAAGGTCTTGGGTTGAGGTCATGCCAACATTGCCTCTATCTTGGACTGATCTGCAGCAACTCCCTCCTAGGATATCACATGTCCCAGGTACTCCACCCGTGCCTGAGCGAAGTCACACTTCTTGAAGTTGGCCTTCAGTTGATGCTCCCTCAGCACACCCAACACCACTCTCAGGTAGTCCTCCTCAGTCCTGCTATAGATTAGAATGTCATCAAAAAATACCAACACAAACCTGCGGAGGTGTGGCTTGAAGATCCGGTTCATCAGGGCCTGGAATGTGGCAGGTGCGTTGGTGAGGCCAAAAGGCATCACCAGAAACTCGTAATGACCCTCATGAGTCCTAAAGGCCGTCTTCTGCACATCTTCCTTCCTCATCCTAATCTGGTGGTAGCCTGACTTCAGATCGACCTTGGTGAACAAGGCTGCTCCATGTAGCAGCTCATCCATCAACTCGTCAATAACAGGAATAGGAAACTTATCAGGCACAGTCTCCTTGTTGAGAGCTCTATAGTCTACACAGAACCTCCAACTCCCATCCTTCTTCTTCACAAGCAAAACTGGACTAGAGAAAAGGCTCACACTGGGCCGAATGATCCCTCCTTCTAGCATGTCTCCCACCAGCTTCTCAATCTCATATTTCTGCACCTGAGGGTATCTGTAAGGCCTCACACTGATAGGAGATACTCCATCTTTCAGGATAATCTCGTGTTCCTGCTCTCTGTCAGGTGGTAGTCCCACCGGAGGTTGGAACACATCCTCAAATTCCTGCATAAGAGGCTGAACCAACGTGGGAATGAGCTTTTCCTCCCCCTCCTCCTGCTCCTCCAGGCTCTGCAGCTCCACAAGGAATCCTCCTCCTTCCTCATGGATGATTTTCGCCATTGATCTGAGTGACACTCCAGCTCTGGACAATCCTGGTTCCCCTTTTAGCTTCACCCTCTTCCCCTCCACAATCAACTCCATCACCATGGTCCCCCAGTTCACCTTGGTTTCACCCAAGGTCTGTAGCCACTTCATGCCCAGAATGACATCCGTGCTACCCAACTTCAGGGGTAGGAAGTCCTCTACCACCCTGATCTCCTGTAGCCTCATCTCCACCCATTTGCAAATCCCAGTGCTTGACTCAATCTTTCCTGTCCCCATCATCACCCCATAACTGCCTGTCTCAGTAGGCTCCATCCCTAATTCCTCCGCCACATGAGTGGATATGAAATTGTGGGTTGCCCCACTGTCAATCAGGACCACTACCTCCCTCCCAAGGATCTTCCTCTTCACCTTCATGGTATGGCTAGGAGTAAATCCCAACACAGAATTAAGGGATACCTCAGCTACCTCCAACTGGGAATCAATCTGCTCCTCATCAGAATCATCACACTCTTCAGGCTCCTCGTCTATATAGACGGTGAGAGCCCGAAGGGCGCGATCCTTGCATCTGTGCCCTGGAACAAACTTCTCCTCACATCTGAAACAAAGGCCCTTAGCCCTCTTCTCCTGCATCTCTTCCTCAGTCAGTTTCTTGAAGCTTCCAGCAGATCTGGTCACCCCGCTCTTCTCCTTTCCACTCTCCTTAGGGACGCTGGGGCTTGGCCCTTTTGGAGCCAAGTGGTAGTTGTCCTGCTGGGACCTCGTGAGTGGTTGTTTCTCCAAGTTCGGGCGTTGGTCTTTTGATTCTCCACCAACTGAGCCAATTCCATCGCCTCCCTCAGGTCTCTTGGTCTCATGACCTTCACAGCATCTCTAATTTCTGGTTTGAGGCCCTTCATAAAATTTCCCCCCAAAGTACTGTTTGAGAGGCCCTCCATGTCTCCCACTAAGCTCTCAAATTTCTTCCTGTATTCCTCCACTGTTCCCTCCTGAGTGAGGGCGTAGAACTGTTCTGATATCTCCCATGGGCTGCTCCCCCTGAATCTCTCCCTGATAACCTCCTTGAAGTCCCTCCAGGACCTCACCGGTTCCCACTTATCCATGTACTTGAACCAGGCAAATGCCGCCCCTTCCAAGCACATACTAGCAGCCATCAATCTCTCCTCCTCCATCAGGCCGTTCACTGCAAAATACCTCTCCACCTTATGGATCCACTCATCCACATTTCCCTCCTCGAATACTAGCATTTTCAGCTTCCTGGCCCTCGTGTCCACCCCGTATGCCCTATTCCCCCCATGGCCTCCTCTGTCCCAAGCTATGGGGTCTTCCCAAGTTCCTCTTTCTCCATATCGGGGCTCATCCTCCCTCCTTGGCCGCCGGTAGCCATCTTCCCCTCGTGCCCCGCATTGGTGGTTATAGATCCCCCACGGCCGGTCCACTGGGTCGGGCCTCCGACGTCGCCAATCATCTTCTCTTCCTTCTCGGAAGTCTCTCCGTCTATCATGTTCTTCTCGCCTGATGGACTCCCGAGGTAGCATCCTCCCGTTGCTGTTAAGCAGTTCCACCTCCTCTTCCTCTTCTGGATTCACCTTCTCCTTACCCCTGCTCCCACTACCTTCTCCTCTTTCCTCCACTGGCACAGCCCTTGCTTGCCCTTCCAACAACTTCTTCATCATCTCCTCCAAAGCCATGAATTTCCCTTCCACATTCTCGCTAAATGTGGCCATCTTCTCCTCCAGATCCGCCTTATTTTGACCCATCTCGGTCTCCAAGACTTCTACTCTCTTAGATGCCATGGGAAACAACGAGATGCCTCCGGATCCTCCAAAAATCAGCAAAAAACTGCAGCGAAACAATGGGGAAAACAGCCCTCCACCGCCCGGATCTTGCTATGATACCAATTTGATAGGAAATACTCGGGATCAAGTATTTCATATGCGTCTCTCGTGCAAATCTCCTCGCCAAATGCTGTCCCGCACAGGAAAACAGTGAAAAACAGCGGAAAAGTGGGGAAAAACTGAGAGAAAACGTAGGAAATCAATAGCAAATGATTGTATTCCACTAGTAGATGCAAGAGACAAGTAAGATACAACTTTCCTTCGATTCCAGAGGAAGGAAAAACTCTCTAAATCTCTAGCCGTAGTCTAGAGCCCAAGAACAAGAAAACCTAGATCTCAACAATATTCCAAAATGCAAGATGCCCCCCCTTTTCCTCCTAACCCCCTAATTAACCACAAAGGAGTTTTACAAAATGTCTAAAAAGCCCCTCGCATTCAAAATTTCCCTCCCAAAACTCCTCCTTGGCCCCCGTCGGATGAGCTCGGTTCCGCCCGCTGTTCCGCCCGCTCCGTTGGTTTCCGCCTCGAGTAGGTGTGGACCGGTCTGGTTTGGACCGGTCCAGCCGGCTCAAGTGCCGGCCTAACATAAACCCTAATAATATTGAAAAATATAGCAAAATACACTCAACAATTCCAATGAAAACAATCAAAACAGTAGATTTTATTCTAGGAATCAAATCAATGGAAGAAAAACAGGCAAAGATACAATTGATCCTCAATTCAAGAGGAGGGTCGTTCTCTCCCAAATCTCTAGATGAATTCTAGAGCCCAAGACACCAAGAAGAAACTCCAAGAGAACATAATAATCAAGCATGTCCCAATTCTCCTAATCTCTTGTTATTTAAAGCAAATCCCCTTCTTTAACCCTAGCGCCCGCCCCCCCTCTTAATTCCTCATTAATCCCATGGGTCCCACCTCCTATTGGTGACTAACTCAAAGAGGACGAACCAGCCTTGTTCCGCCTTTTATAGTGTGAATCGACCCCTTGTCTAAGACCAGTTACACCGGTCCATTAGGGAGCATCTGCCAGATCCAGATGCAGCTTCTCCTCCATCTCTTCCTCTACCTCTCCCTCACCTCCCTCATCAGTTTCCTCGTCATCACAAATAGTGAGAACTTGAATAATTTGGTCCTTACACTTATGCACTGGGGTATACTTCTCATCACACATGAAACATAACCCCTTTGCCCTCTTCTCCTGCTTCGTCAGCCTCTTGAAATTTCCCCCCACTTCCTCCTACTGGCTTCTACCTAGTGGTCTCAAGAAATACTCCTATTGTCGGACCCTTCGGTGCTAAAAGAATGGTTGTCGTCTTGTAAGACCCCCCCCCCCCCCGAATTGCTGCTCCTAGCCCCCCTCTCATGATATATCTGATTTTTCACCAGCTGTGTCAACTCCATGGCCTCTCCCAAGTCACGAGGCCTCATGGCCTTCATTGCAGCTCAGATCTTCAATTTGAACCCCTTCAGGAAGTTCCCCTTTAATGCCGCCTTTGAAAACCGCTCCACTCAACTGACTAGATGCTCAAACCTCACCCGGTAGTTTGCCACTGATCAGTCCTACACTAGTGCAAAGAATTGCTTATAGAAATCTCCTCCCCTGTTCGTTTGGAAACGTTATATTAAACAATCTTTGAACTCTTTTCAACTCCTTAGGGGTCTCCTTTGATCCTTCCACTGATACCATAACAGTGCCTTGCTATTATTTATTTGTTGTTATTTTTCAATTTTTAAGGCCATTTGATAAGCTTCGTCAAGTTTGATTACATGATGTAAGCTTAATTAATCTTGAATTGCCCATTTACCACATTAATATATCTAGTGACAGTTCGTTCTTCAGATTCGTCTAGATCGTTTTGAGACTGAAGTTTATAAAAGATTTCAATGTACTCATCAATTGATTGATTTCCTTGACAAAGATTATTAAATTCTTGTAATAAAGTTCGTGAGTGATCAGAAGGCAGAAATTTTCCCCGCATCTTTTCTTTCATCCTATCCCATGCTTGAATTTTATCTTTCCCTCTTCTTAACCTATTATTTTGAATATTTTTCCACAAAGTTAAAGCGTGACCTATAAGTTTTAAGCTAGCAAATTTAACTTTTCTGTTATCAGGGATTTCTTTCCATTCGAAAAATTGGTCCATTTTTTTATCCATTCAATGAATTGTTCAGGTAACTTTCCTTCAAAGTCATGAAGGCCAATTTTTTTCCCATGATCCCAATTCCTATGACGTCTATTTTGATTCCTAGGATTTCTTCTTCACTTTCAGAATTTTGAGCATTAGCATTGTTGACATTCAAATTTGTCAGGGTGTCAGCCATATTGTTTATTTGTTGATGTAAGTTTGCCAATTGTTGCATCATTTGTTGACAATCCCATTGGTTGCATTGATTAGCCATTTTGTTTCAAGAAAAAACTCACACACCAACCTAGGATATGCTAACCTAGGCTCTGATACCAAACTTGATGCAAACAAATAAATTAACAAAAATCAAAGGAGAACACTAAGGCAAGAACTTTTCTCAATTCAAATTATAGTAAGCCAACACCAAGCAAATCTTAAAACAAATGGAAGTTAGACAATAAACGAAAACAAAAAATAAAAATAAAATAAACTACTCTCAGAACAACCAGCTAGTGATCACCTCACATGCATCGAAACAGTATGTAAGATAATAAGCTAGCATACCAAAGGCATAGCATGTCCAAGAGCACAACCTACTCATGATCATAGGTTGTCTTCCATCATAGGGTAGAAAAATAAAAAACACATAAAATTCAAATTACAATATAGTTCAAAATAAGAAATAAGAATTAAAAAATGAAATTTGCATGCATCACAACCTAGCTCTACAACAAGACTTCCCGTGGATTTAATTATTTGGGTAGGTATTACTACTTCCCTTTGAAAGTTGTCTAAAAGTGGATCTTACAATCTAATCCTTTAGATTAAAATACCCATTAATTTTTGTTTGAGGGTTTGATATTTAATTAAAATTTTTTTTCTAAATAAGAAGTCTTATGACTCCCATTATAAGTTACCTAATTATTTGGGTAGGACGAGTCTAACTATTTTTCTTTGAAAGTAACACACTGGTAGGTCTTACAACCTAGCCCTATAGGCAAAGATGCTTATTAGTTTTGTTTGTTTGTTTGAGTGGACAACAATTATTTATTAGCTTAACACTAGACTGCACTTTTCAGTTGTTTACTAGCTCGGCACTTACTAGACAACAATTGTTATGTGACGCTATTATTTCTGCTACAGTACTTAGCTCTTTTTCTTTTCATTGCCACAGACTATACTAATAGTTATTTTACCCATAGTCTATTCTACTTGTTCTACTTTCTGTCAGTAGCTTAGCATAACACTTGTTCTTTTACCTGCTTTAGCATTTATTTTGATATTAATTTAATTTCTATGCAAATGAATTAAACAATCTTCATTAATTAATTTTAAACAATTAATTAATTTTAATTAACCAATTTAATTTTAATTAATTAACTTTAATTAATCAACTAATTTTCATTAATGGCTTAATTTGCATTAATTAAACATATTTTAATTAGCTAATTTATTTTTAATTAAATTTAATTGGATGATTAATCAATTAAAATTCATTTTTAATTGCTCTCAAATTGAATTGCTGTTGCTAAATGGCTGAATTCATGAAAAAGTGAAAGGAAAATAGGTAAAGGACAACTGTAATTTGATGTTGAACTGCTGTAGTTTGTTGTTGGGCTGCTGTGTGTGGGAGATGCAGTTTTTAGTCGTTGATTTCTAAGGTAATGAGATGTAGGAAGGAAAGTAGGGAAAGAAGTTTAAAAGACGATAGAGAATTTTGAATGAAATGAAGGTCACAAATGAGGTAATTTGTAAGATATTCATATTTGCTTGTTTTATTTATTTATAAGCATGTGTAAATAAAGAAATGCATGTTTTAGGTAGTGTATAAAAAGAGAAGAAAACAGGACCTAGAAGAATGAATTTCAAGTGAGGTGAGATACTCAATCAATGATAGAGAATAGTGGATATGCTACTCTCCTACAAACATATGATGAATATGAAATGAATACATCAATATATCTACAAGTAGTATATCTCTTGCAAATATATATAACTAATACACATTGAATGCTATGACATGCTTGTAATCAATACAAACAGAACTGCCAGTCACTTGCAAGCAACATTGATAGATATGCTATAGAGGTGATGACACCTCTGCAAACACAGGCATACATTCATACATTCAGCACATTGTCTACGGGAAAGTGCAAGAAGGCTATAACAGATGCAAGCTCCTACGGGCCGCTATAGAAGACCCATTATACACATCATACGCAAGATGCAAAAGAAAAAAAAAAAGCTAATACATGCTCCTACAAGCCACTGCAAGAGGCCCTTCATGCATAAATGCATCCATCTATGAATGACAACAAGCATCATGTAGTATATGCTAACGACATCTTTGCAGTCAATAAGAGTCCAGTGTTAAAAAAATACACTAAACCCTATGCAAACAAGGATAAAAGATCTAAAATACATATAATTTCTCTACGAATACAGATGTATGCACCATATGCCACCTGTGAGTAGATACAAAAAGACTTCAGTAAATGCAATATCCTGTAGTCCATTTTAGTCGACGAATGAGTACATCTACATGCCTACCTGCAGCCGTAGCAGATGTATTACAGGGACCAAAGACCATAGCAAAATGCATAAAAAATGCGGCAAATGCAGGTTCCTATGAGCTTCTACAATAGCAGGAGATTCATTAGTGCACAATAATCTACTTGCAAAAAGTAACAAGTAGCGCATGATAGTCCACCTGTATGAAGCAGACAAATGACCACAGAGCAACTACACGCCACCGAATTCACAACATCCTTACAAGAGGACAAAAGACGTGTATGACCTTCCAAATAGAATTTTGCACTCAAATGACGGTCACCCGCACAACCAAGTGGCGTCAAATATTCCAAAAATGCCCCCACACATGCACTACAAATATATACACAAACACATAAACACAAAGTGCATATGCAATCAAATACCTGCATGAGCCCTGACAAGCATGTTATGGGCACACACTTGACGTCTAGGGATGTTGCGCGAGTCAGACAATAAACCTAAGTTCGAGTCCGATTTTTCTATACAGGTAGATAGGAGTCGACACGTCTCGAACCATCAAACAAATATACGGTCGTAATATTGACCAGGATATTTGTTTTATACGTTCATGTTAGACCTTCAAGGCCTATAACAAGAGAAATTCATTAATAAAAGAACATAGCTGACAACGAACCCGATTATCTGTCGGCAAGTTGATAGAATTAACAAGATTCAATCAACAAAGTACAATGACCCCATACACACCGATGATGGCGTGTTGAAGGTTTATCCCAACCAGAGGGGACTATATATTTTCAAATGCCCTCAAACTTCCACAAAACACAAACATTTTCAAATGATCACATACACCCCGATGATGGCCGTATTGACAGAAAATCTCATACGGAGTGGCCCAAACAAATCTCAAAGAAATGCCACCCAAATACCCATGAAAGTCTAAAAAACCAAAAACTCCAAAATATCAAAATCCAAATATTTAAAATTAAAAAAAAAATTAAATGCTTAAAGCAAACCCCTTCCACTCTCCGCAATAATTTGTCGAGATGGACAAATTTAAAAGCATCACTTCAGCTCACAAAGAACTAATGTTTGGTCGAACATATCACTAGGATTCATTCTCAAACAGTCTCTTGCCAGCAAGGACATGACACGTGTCCTCAAATAGACAATTTTGCCAACAAATGGTGCCGCAGGTAAACGATTATGACTGGGGCCCTCTGAACCGAATAGTTGGCCACCAAATGACACCACTAAATTACAATCATGGCCAGAGCCCATATGCTCCCCAATGGCATCGAATCATTGAGATATGAATCAATAACATATAATTAATAGGGCACAAAGCCCTCTGTTAGCTAAGGTGGATTCAAATGTCCCCATAGACAAATATTCACCCCAAGTCTACAAGGTACCCTTGGATGAAGCAACCCATGGCTGCCGACAATGATCATTCTGTCAGGCTAGGTCGACTACCTTCTCTGACTAAGTAGAGCAGGGACCATGATGACCCGGGACGACGAAACCATGAGATCTTGATCTGGTCCATCATCCATCCCCTCACCATCCGCTTTAAGAGTAAGGTGGTAAATTTTTAATTTTAAATATACAATTTTCACCCTAAGCCCATGCTAATACTATATGCTAGATTCACGTATCTCTACATATCTGATTGACGACTAGCCTTAATCAAAAGTTCTCTCTCGTTATCGGAAGGGATAATTAATAATAGGAGCTTGCGCCTATAGGAAACCAGAACTCAGATCTAAAGTCCTCGCAAAATGAGGGCGAAATTGATGTGATACAATCAAGAATTGCACGTGAAATTTATAAAGAGTCACAAAGTATACTAGTTCAAGATTAAGATTTCGTAAGGTGAGGTTTAAGAGTTTTCCATTGTCAAAGTTGTTATGATAATCAATTACAATCTTGATGTTTAGACACAATTGGCGATAGATCTTGAAATTATCACAATAAAACAAATGCGAAGTAAAATAGAATCCTACGGCTAATGTCTAGAAATTTCACGATGAGTTACCTTGCTCACTCACACTCAAGTAGGGCTTAGCGGGAGAAGGTCTTTAGCAAACCCAACGATGCCACGAGGACGGTAGCAACCCCCACAGCCTTGAACCACGGAAAGGTTGACAGTGGTGAGGATAGCAGGAATGATCGACTGTTGATGCTCCAATCGTAGTTTGGACGTTGGCGGTCGATGATGCTCGCAAGAGTAGGAACCACTCGATCCAAATAATCTCCAACGGTGGCATCGTCTTCAAATCCCACCTCGAAGAACGGGGATCGTAGGATATTGAGGTTTCCGTCGGCGTTGAATACAAGTCCCCACTCAAACTCGGGATCCGCCATGCATGCTTGGCTTAAGAAAGAACTCCGAGGAGAATAGAAAGACGTGGTGGTGAGGGAGAGCCCTTGCATTTTGAAGAGGGAGGAAGAGGAAGGGGAAGGGGCCGGCGGGTGCAAGGAGGAGGGAGCTAGGGTTTGAGAGAAAATAGGTTTAGTGGAGAGTGTAGTAGATTAATCAAAATCTGAAAGTTAATTTCAGTTTTGATTAAAAAGAGAGGGAAACGTCTTGGATTTTGAATTTCAAATCCAAGGGAATTACGACATTGATTGGGGAATTAATGGGGAGACAAGGGGGGGGGGGGGTTTTGTTGACCTGCTATGCCGTGCAAAAAAAAAAAATCGAAATAAAATATTACCTGTCCGGCTTCTGCCATCCCACGACGTTCGCACGTCGTCGCCGCAATCAAAGTCGTATCCTCGCACGTCGTCTACACGACTCGATCGAGTCGTTAAATGGCAGAGGAAACGAAGCAAAAGGGCTTCTTCCTCTTTCTCTCGATCTCCCGCACCTTCGACGACTTTTCCTTCTATCGGATCGGAAGCAAGACTGGGAGCTCGCCTGTGAAGGTAATTCTCTCCCGTCGAGCACTCCTCCGGCTCCTTCTGGCTGTTCGACCCCGCTCCATTGGCGACGTTTCCTTCGAGTCGAATTGGAAGTTACGGCAATTTGATCGGAGCAACAACAGGCGCTCGTTCACTGTGAAAATAACTTTCTCCCTTGCGTGCGACTTCTCCGACACCTTCGTGGCTGGACGACTTCGTTCCGACGTCGACTTACCCTTTCAGTCGGATCGGAAGTTACGACAGCTTGATCGGAAGAAAGACAGAGGCTCGCCGGCTGTCAGGTGCTTCCCCGCCTCCTTCGTAGCTGTTCGACTTCACTCGCTCGTCCGACGTCGTTCCCCTGCTATCGGACCGGAAGTTACGACAATTTGATCGCAAGCAAGAACGGGAGCTCGCCGCCTGAGAAGGTAACTTTCTCTCTTTGGCAGGCTTCTCTCGGCCAAATCCCGTAAAAAAAAATAATAATAATAAAATATATTAATTATAATTTATTTTAATTTATTTTAATTAATTATAATTATTATTTTTAATTAATTATAATTATTATGATTAATTATACTTAATTCTAATTAAATTATTATAATTAAGTTATTTAATTATAATTAATTTAATTAAAATTAATTTTAATTAATTATAATTTACAAAATTAATTATTGTTAATTATTAATAATTAATTATAAGTTATTAAAATTAATTAATACTAATTAGTTATAATTAATTACAGATTAATTATAACTAATAGTTTTAATTAATTTTAATAAATTTGATTAATTATCTTAATTAATTATAATTAATTATAAATAATTAATTAAAAATAATTTATTAATTAATTATCATTAATTATTAATTAATTATAATTAATTCAAAAAAAAAGAGAAAAAATGCATGCCCCTTTACCTCGATCTGCGAGCCACCTCCAGCCGACGCCGCCAACAATCGTCGCCGGGCCCAAAGGTATACATTTCTAACTTAAATCCCGTCCTCGACGCTTGCAGCGGACCGGAGAACCACCTATACGCGCTCTTGTAGCACGGTAGGAGGGAGCCCGGTGCGAAGCATACGACGAGGCGGGTAAGCCCTATACACGCTCTTGTAGCGTGGTGGGGACGGTCCTCGACCTCGACACCGACACCGACACCGCCGACACTGCTACGAAAGGTACGATGTTCCAAAATCCCATTCTCGACGTTTGCAACGGACCGGAGAACCACCTATACGCGCTCTTGTAGCACGGTAGGAGGAGCCCGGTGCGACGCATATGACGAGGTGGGAGAGCCCTATACACGCTCTTGTAGCGTGGTGGGGAGTCACTGCTGTTCTGGTACGTCACTGCTGTTCTGTTGTACGGGTACTGCTGAAGGCCCCATACACGCTCTTGTAGCGTGGTGGGATGAGAATTTGTACGGCCGCGGTGTCTACGGACACCTACCATACACGCTCTAGTAGCGTGGTGGGAAGGCCCAGCTCCCCAATTTTTCCCCCAAATGGGGGATATGCCGGGGTGCTGCCGAAATTTTCACTGAAATGTACGAAGACTTGAACAATAAGAAGACCTTCTTGGGCAACAATATAAAGACTTGTACTCGAACAGAAATGCACAGAACTCGAACTAAAAGTGCAGAGGACTTGTATTGGAATAGAAATGCATAGAACTTGAACTAAAATGAGCAGAGGACCTGTACGATGAACAGTGGACTAAAACTCTAAGTGATTTCTAAAGATCAAACCCAAATGGAATGAAATCAAATTGGAATCAAAACTCAATCAAAAGAACTCAAATCAAATTTGATTGCAAGGAATAAATCTATTCGGACTCAAGCCAAAACAAATGTGCAAGGGTTTGTGCCAGAGAACTGCAAATCCAAACATTACTTGGGCATCAGGACTTGAGTCAGACCTGAACAATGAATGACCCGTCGCATTCAGTACGGTCCTCTACAAATGACTATCAACCACCTGAGATTGGTGACAGGTGGAGATAATGTAGACAATAATGGGTCTCCTACGAACAGTTCCAGGTGCTCATAGTGGATACAACGGGTCACTGCAAATAACTACAAATCACTTGTGGATAACAACAGTGAGAGTCTCGTAAGCATAACGATCCACTGTGGACACAAATATTGATATCATCTACGACAGCGGTGATCAAAATCTCTAAGTACACCGGGTACAAAGGCAACCCGATGTACGAAAAAAGACATCCCCTGACAAAAGGAAGGACATGTTTGAACAAATTAGAACCAAACTTCCTGGTGTTTTAAAGTCTCTTTTTGGTTATATAATTAAGAAGAGAACAGTTCGGGTGCCCACAAACACTAGAAATAACATGTCCGCTATACTGAAGATCTAAAAGGAGTTCTCCCCAAATCAAGAAGTCTTTAACTCCAGAATCCAGAAAATCCTTCCCCCGGTGAATGAGAAAGGGGGAGTCAAAATCAAGATGCAACGCCACCGGATCTGCAACACTGATATAAGCAGACAAAAGGCGTCTACAACATTCATATTCGGCCTTTAAGGCCTTCAACAAAGAAAGTTCATGAACAAAGGCATGAAGCCTAAAGAACCCGATCCTTCTATATAGATCAATAGGAGTCGACAGGGTTCGAACTATCAAATAGATACACGGTTGTAGTGACCGGTGTATTTGTTTAAATACATTCTTTTTAGGCCTTCAATGCCTAAAATCAAGAAAATTCATCAACATAGGCACAAAGCCTACGAGAAACCCGATCCCCCATCAATAAGTTGATAGGGTCGACAAGGTTCAATCAAATGGAAATGACCCCCAAACACCCCGATGATGGCCGTGTTGATTGTCTATCTCAACCGGAAGGGTCCATTCAAATTCCACAAATATCTCAAATTCCACTCAAATGTCTATCAGAATCCAAACTCTACAAACTCCAAATTTCAAGATATTTAAAACTGAAATCAAATCATCAATACCTTAAAGTAAAATTCATCCACCCTCCGCAATAGTCTGCTAGGGTGGACAAATTCAAATAAACTCTAGCTCACAAAGAGCCAAATGCCTAGTCGAAAATATCACTATGATCCATTCTCAAACAGTATATTGCTAGTAAGGACGTGGTACGTGTCCTCTAACCGGCATTTTCGCCGCCAAATGGCACTGCAGGTAAACGGTTATGACTCGGGGCCCTCTGAACCGAGTGGTTTTGCCGCCAAATGGCACCACGAAATACCGGTTATGGCCAGAGCCAATACGCTCCTTATTGGCATCAAATCCTTGAGATATGAATCAATAGGATATGATTGATAGGGCACAAAGCCCTCTGTAAGCTAAGGTGGATTTAAATTTGTCCCCTTAGATAAACATTCATCCCAGGTCTACAAGGTCCCCTTGGACGAAGCAACCCATGGCTGCCGACAAGGATCCTTCTGTCAGGTTGGGTCGACTACCTCCTCTAACTAAGTAGACCAGGGACCATGATGGCCCGGGATGACGGAACCATGGGATCTTGATCGGGTCCATCATCCATTCCCCCACCATCCGCTTTAAGTGTAAGATGGTGCAAATTTCTATTTTTAAATATCCAAATCTTTCAAATTCTCAAATCCAAATCCAATTTTCAAATCCAAACCCATGCTGCTACTATATGCCAGATAACACGTATTTCTACGTATCTGATCGATGACTAGCCTTAATCGAAAGTTCTCTCTCTCTGTGATCGGGAGGGGTAATTAACTATAGGGGCTTGCGCCTATAGGAAACCAGAACTCAGATCATAAAGTCCTCGCAAAATGAGGGCGAAATCTCTGGGTAGTGTCTTATCTACAAACCCATCTGCCTTCCAAAATTTACCCCGGAACTTAGTTCGTTAAAACTCCCCTCGCCGAATAAGAAAAGCGCGCGGGGAGGCCGCCGGGCCCGAATTTTCGGAGCCCACAGATTTCTGGCGACTCCGCTGGGGAATGGTTTCTCTTTCCATCTATGGCTAGTCACTTAAAAGGCTATAGTAGCAAGCAAATCAAACTTTTAAATTTTCTAAAAATGAATCTTTTAAATAAGATTAATGGAAATTCAATCAGCAGGATTTTAAATTCTATGCTAATTTCCTTGCTTCTATTATTTGTTCTGCGTTATTTCTGTTTTGTGAAAGTGTGGGGTGATGTATCAAATTCTGATCACTAACCCCTGCCTTTCATTTGTGCAGAATGAAAAATGCAGGACACCCCGATGACCGTCCAACTGGGACGAGGAGCTAAAATTCAACTGGCAAATGCTGTCATAGAGACTGGAAATACTGGAGCCACCATTCACTTTGGTGGACTCGAATTCTCAGCAGCTACTGCAAGGGCTGCAGCCGTCCCTGTGTACGGCGTAAACTCTGAAGAACTTTTTGGAAGATCCTATTCTGCAAGGACTGCTGCCAGAAGTACTGCTCAAGGAAGAACTTCTGTGTTCAAAAGACTATCCCAATCTGAGACCCTTACTGCAAAAAGGGTTGTTGATGGAAGAAAAATTTCTGTGGTGACTGCAAACACCACTGCCTTGCCCAGGGAGCCTGTTGCTCCTGGGAGGTATGATACTGAAGCTTCCTCATCTGGAGGAAGGCTCAACAAAAGACAGAGGAGGAAGAGAAATGCAGAGCTGCGAGCTCAGCAATTACCTGTACCAGTTCATCCCTCCAACCTGCCAGCACCAGAACCAGAGATAAATATTCCCACTCAAAACAGGTTCACTAACCTGAAATGGGTAAAGAGAAATAGCTCATCTTGTGAGCTCAAGCGATCTTTCTGGGAGCGTCGACCTGAAGCTCCAACCCCTCAGAAGATAAGAGAGCCCGAACGTCTATCTGCCCGGGTACACCGTGTATTGAAAACAGTCAAGGAGAAGGGCTTAATGAAAAAGAAGTTCCAGAGGTCATTGATCGTTGAGGCCCGAAGAACCCCTCCAAGAGAGAGGCTATCGTCTGTTGTGATAGCCAAACGAAGAAATTACCAACGCCAAGCTTCGCAGGAAGCACATCGGGGCGTGACACTTGGACCCCGTGTCCAAGAATCCGCCGCCGAAAGGGCCCAGCGAAAAGGCAAACAAGTTTGGAGGCCGAAGCCTCGAAAAGAAAATATCTTTGAAGAAAGGATTAGTTCGGGTGTGACATCCGGAGCAGTCTCCCGGAGATCCGCCCCTGCCAACAGAACTCGTCAGAAATGGGTCCAAAAGAAGGCCCATAATGACGACAATTATAATGACAGTCGACATCCTGGAGAGTCTTCCAGGAGATCCCGTCATTCTCCTACTTCAGCCAAAGAGGAAGTTCATTTCGATCGTAGTCCGCAGATCGAAGAAGTAATCATTCCAAGTCAAGAGCCTGAAATTCAGTGGCGACGCCGCTCAGAAATTCAGGTACAAGGAGATGAAGAGGAATATGTCGATGATGATACTATGGAAATCGAGGTGGTTCGTATGGTCAGCCATGTCGATGTTGAAGAGAAAGATGATGATGGTGATGATGATGACCAACAATCACAGCCGCGCGTACGTGTTTATCGACGTCGCCACAGGGCTAGACCCATTGCCAGCCAAAGTGCTCACTCCTCAGAAGAAGGCGATGAGGAAAAAGAAGAGGTCGGAGAAAACCCCTTCGCTGGTGAAGACATCACACTCGCTGAAATGAGAAATCAAATGAGGCGACAGATGCGAAGAAAAGACAGAGAAATCTCTCAGTTAAATGATAAAATGACTGAGATGATGACTCAAATGACGGTCATGATGGAAATGATGCAGAAGACCACTTCTGTGGGCCCTGCACCGGCTCAACCCGTCAACCAAGCTGCTAATTCTCAAAACCCTCAAGCGCCTCAAGCCTTAGGAGTGAAAGGTGTACTTGAAGGTGGCAAAGAAACTGATGATTCAACCCGCCAGCGTACTCCCCAAAATGTGGCGAATGCCTCTGAACCCGTAACTGCATCGCAGTTGGAAGGCTTAATCAGTGAAAAGATTAAGGCTATTATAGCTGCTGAACAAGCAGAGAAGCTGGTAGGAAAAGGTCGCCCGTACCCATCAGAGTACGATCATGTACCATATCCAAAGGGATATTCTGTTCCGAAGTTCAATATCTTCGATGGCAATAAAAATTCCAGACAACACCTGGCGCAGTTCAAAGCAACCTGTGGAAATACAGGAGGCAATGATGCTCTGCTATTCAGGCAATTCGTAAGCAGCTTGAGTGGAACTGCTTTCGAATGGTACGCCGAGCTGCCAAATGATTCATTGAAGACTTTTGCGGAGCTGGAGGCCTTATTCGTGAAAAGATTCGCCAGTGCGACTGAGAAGACTACCATTGCTGATCTAGCCCTCGACAAAAGGAGAAAGGATGAATCAGTAACGAGATACATAACACGCTGGCGCAAAATCTCAGCATGAAGTGCGAGCAGCAGCTGGAAGAAGAGCAGCATGCAGTTCAACTATTGATGGGAAACATTGACGACAAAATGCAACCCTTCTTATGCATGGCTTCAATCACTACCTTCCAGGATCTGTTGGATATGGTGTGCAAAATTTGAGAAGTTAAACTTATCAAAGTCTAAAAGCTTCCCTGATAAATTCAAAAAAAGCTAAAGCTCCTGATGCTAGAGAAAGAATGAGGTTTACTCTGCATTCCCTCCCAGACCTGATAAAGGTAAACGGGTAGTGTGTATAATGTAGACAAAGGAAAGCAGCCTATGCAGTATGAAGAAAAAATCAAAACAGGCTTACAATCCAAATCCTCAACCAAAGCTGGTACTTGGAGGAAATGATAAACCTCGAGCCTTTCCTGGTGGAGGAGAGCGTCAAAAGCAAACTACAGGAACTGGTGATAGAACGTTTCCCTCCCTCAAGGAGAAAATGAATAAAAGAATATTCATTTAAGAGGGAGGAAAGTGTTGCTAAATTGTTCCGACAAGCACTCAAGAATGGTCTGGAGTTGCCAGAATGCAAAAGACCTGAAGAGTCCAAACATAGTGGAGACCCAAACTACTGTCCATATCATCGGGTAGTTTAGCCATCCAATTGAAGATTGTTATGTCTTCAAAGATTGGTTAGAGAAGAAATACAAAATGGGAGAATTAACATTATCAGATAATGTGTTAGTTCGTCCCGGAAAGGAATCCTACCCGGGTAGTCACGTCATTTTCCGTACTCCCGCCTAAAAAGAAACAATAACAAAAAAATCTGTCCAAGAGAACAATGGGAGACCGTGGTCTCCAAGAAGACAACAAAAATGCTGAAACAACTAGGAGTTCCGGGTGTCAAGTGGAAGTCTCCTACTGAGCCGGTATTGAACTTAAAATGGTTGCCTCTGTCACAAGCATCCACCTCTAAACAGCAACCTGGCCAAGCTAGCTCATCAAAGTCTGGAAAGTCAAAGTCAAAGTCTTCCAAGAAGAAAGCCAAGTTGAAGAAGCCTATGGCGAAGAAGACTGCAACTCAAAAGGCTATTGATAGCTTGGGTGAATATTACCAGACTGTCAGGAAGCCTATCAAGCTCGGTGATTTTATGAAAGAGCTTAAAATAGATGAAAAGGAAGAAAAAGCAGAGGATGAATCTCTTCCTACGGAGATATGCCGAGTCATCTCAACAACATTAAAAATAACAGATAGGGAGAAATACGCTGAAAAAGCGGCCCCTGAATTCTGTCTAATGGTGTCATCAATGGAATACAGTTCAGAAGAAGATCTATGTTTTCCCGATGATGAAGATTCAGACCCAAGTGTAGCGTCGCAAATGAAGCAGGTGAAATTGGGAGACGATTCTGAGTCCACCCCGGCGAATCTCCAGACGCGACAATGGTTGATTCTGAAGAAAATGCTTCATCAAACAAGTCTGAATCAGATGAGGTAGCCCAAGTACAATTGAGAAGTGGCAAGATACTGCCGCCTCCACCAAAGAAAGGGATCCCTAATAAAGATAAGGGAAAAGAGATAATTATCAATGAAGATATTATCCCCGAAGATCCCAAGAAAAATAATACTTTATCCAAGGGGATAGATTACAATATCTTATCCCACTTGAGAAAGATCCCGGCGCAACTCAGTATATATGATGCCTTACTAATGTCTAAAGACCTTCGAGAGACTTTGATCCAAGCTCTCAAGGACCCTGAAAGATATGAGGCATATTTTGCTGAACGTAACTTGACTGAGGTTTTGCAAGCTCGAAATGAGCCCCTCATCACCTTTGCTGAGGATGATATGATGCTTGGAACGGCAGATCACAACCGCCCTCTGTATGTTGCGGCAGAGAGTGATGGTATGATGATCAGTCGGATTTTGATCGATCCTGGATCTTCTGTAAATCTCATGAGTCTTAAAGCACTGAGATCCCTCTGCCTCGATGTGGAGCATCTTGGGCAAGACAAGTTGATGGTGCATGGTTTTAATGAGAAAGGGCAGAAAACCCTTGGATCATTTATGCTCCCTCTTGTATTTGGGGAACTCCATACAGAAGCCAAATTCCATGTAATTGATGCGGACACTTCGTTCAAGGCGTTATTGGGTCGCCCCTGGCTACATGAATATGGTGTTGTCCCTTCAACATTACACTAGTGCATGAAGTATCTCAGAGAAGGAGAAAGAATTTAGAATTCTCTGGCGATATTCAGCCCTTTGCAGTACATGAAGTAACAGTTTATGAAGATGCTAAGTACTTCATGCCAAAGAAGCAAAAGTCGTCAAGTTCTCTTGAGGCTAGAGCATCAAATTTCTAAGGCTGCAAAGAAACCCAAGCAAGAAGGTGATAAGAAGCGTGTAGGAAGAAAGAAGGCAGCGCCGGCTCTTCCCAAATCACCAACTCTTCCTAAAGAAAAGAAGCATGTACCTCATCTTGGGAGCGACACGGATGAAGATGACGTTACTCCTACCAAATCTCGAAAAATATGCCAGTCCACGGATGAATGGAGTAGGCAGGTTGAATTTTCAAATGATGATTATGACTACGACTCAATCTACATGAACTCAGTGCAGAGTGTGTTCTCTAGAAGAATAGACAGTCTGTTAATTTCAGACAGCGTACTCGTAGTCACACGTGTTCCCTTGCAACATTTCAAGGAAATCATTTCGCGCGAGGTTCATAAAATTGAAAGAACTCTCCACTCTTTATCTGCCTCCCCGTAAAAATGGGACTGTGCCAAAGAATGTACTATATTCCACGGGAATATGCGAAGAAGAGAATCATGATTGGGATTGCATGCTCTTCGACTCCGAGGAATTATTTCCTACGAGGCTACCCAAATTCAATACCAAAAATATTCAAAGAATGTTACGAAAAACAAATCAATATTTCTACTACCAAACGACAACTGCGTACAAGCTTGGGCCTCTGGTATGGAAGAAATCCGCGTCCACTACGACGAAAGGATATAGATGCATATAAAGGCATCGGGTTCATCAAACGAAAATTCCTCCGGAAAGAGACTTGCCGGGCAATCACGAGCATGGAAATCGAATCCGAGGATGATGGTGTTGAAGAGACACGCGATTCTGATGATTATGATGATCAACTCGTAGAAGCTGAGCCTGCACCAGAAGAACTGGAAGATGGTGGACAAGCTGCTACGATGGACGAGCTAAAAGAAGTCAACTTGGGAACTGAGGAAGACCCTCACCCAACCTTCATTAGCTCTCTTCTACCAGAAGATCAAGTAGAAGAAATAAAAGAACTCCTATGTGAATTCAGGGATTGCTTTGCCTGGACATATGCTGAGATGCCCGGCTTATCCCCTGATGTAGCGGTTCACAGATTAGCAATCAAGCCTGATGTAACACCCGTCAAGCAAGCTCCAAGGAGAATGAGATTGGAGATTGAAGAACAGGTGATTGCAGAGACGAAGAAGCTTATAGATGCTGGCTTTATTCGTGAGGAAAAGTATGCTGACTGGATTGCCAATATCGTCCCTGTAAAGAAGAAGAATGGTCAGATTCGTATCTGCATCGATTTCAGAGACCTCAATAAGGCGTGCCCAAAAGATGACTTTCTGCTTCCAGTATCAGAACTTCTCGTTGACAATACTTCCAACTACGACATGTTCTCATTCATGGACGGATCGTCGGGCTACAATCAAATCAAAATGGCGCCTGTAGATGAAAGACATACATCATTTAGAACGCCTATAGGCATATTCTGCTACACAGTCATGCCCTTCGGCCTGAAGAACGCTGGTGCCACCTACCAGCGGGCGATGACTCGTATATTTGATGATTTGATTCATCAGAAGGTCGAATGCTATGTAGATGATTTGGTCATTAAAAGCATAGGCCGAAAAGACGACCTTCATGACTTGAGGATCGTGTTCGAAAGAATCAGAAAATATGATCTGAAGATGAACCCTCTCAAATGTGCATTTGGGGTATCCTCAGGGAAATTCCTAGGGTACGTTGTTCGACATCGAGGCATCGAAGTCGACCCCAACAAGATCAAGGCGATCGTGGAGATGCCACCTCCAAAGAACCTTCGGCAACTCCGCTCCTTACAAGGACAACTGGCTTTCATTCGGCGATTTATATCAAATCTATCGGGTAGGTGCCAGCCATTTTCAAAGCTAATGAAGAAAGATGTCCGTTTCAAATGGGACGCAGAGTGCCAAGAAGCATTTGACAGCATCAAAAGATATCTGTTGAATCCTCCTATTCTCGCGGCGCCAATCCCGGGGAAGCCTCTTATACTGTATACGGCAGCACTAGAAGAGTCCCTCGGAGCATTATTAGCCCAGCATAATGAAGAAGGCAAGGAGAATGCACTCTACTACATCAGTCGGAGATTGATAGGAGCAGAAATCCGCTATTCTTCAATCGAGAAGCATTGCTTGGCCCTGATCTTCGCAGTTCAGAAGCTCCGCCATTATATGTTGTCTCACAAAAAATCACATTGATATCAAAGATCGATCCGTTGAAGTTCTTGATGACAAGACCAGCGTTGACAGGTCGTTTGGCAAGGTGGGCAGTGATACTCCTGCAGTTTGATATCACATACATCCCTCAAAAGGCAGTGAAAGGGCAGGTATTAGCAGACTTTCTTGCAGCACATCCTATCCCTGCAGATTCTCCGCTCAACGACGATCTACCTGACGAGCAGATCATGAACGTTGAAGAAGAGGAGATACTACGAGTATGGGAAATGTATTTTGATGGAGCATCGTCAATAAAGCGTGCTCGACCTCCAAATCACGAAAAGGCTCAAGCCGGAATTGGAATCATTTTCGTAGCACCCGAGGGAGGCATAATGAGATTTTCATTCAGTTTGACTGAACCTCGGACCAATAATGAGGCTGAAATATGAAGCCCTAATAGCAGGGTTGGAGATTGCAATCGATGTCCGAATTCAAAAAACCTCCAAATCTTTAGCGATTCTCAACTTGTTGTAAATCAAGTATTTGGAGTTTACAAAATCACCAAATTCGAGTTGGCCTGTTATCATCGGCGAGTTCTTGAGCTTATGAAGCAAATTCCAGTTGTTAAATTAACTCAAGTTCCACGAGGTCAAAATGCCAAAGCTGATTCTCTTGCCAAATTGGCTAAAGAAATGGCGAATATGGAACGACGAATGGCCTATAATAATTATGGTGCACAATCGGCAGATCCTAGAGCCATCATTACTACAATTCCCGCAGGCAGAGGGAATACCAAATTCAAGCCAGCAGGATGCAACTCCGGTTGATCCTCAATCTCCCCAATCAGTTGATCCTGAAGATCAGTCTGAAGAACATCAAGTTCCTAAGAAAAGACGCAAGGCCAGTCAAACTTCAGAATCATGGTGGCATTGCCTAGATATCGAGGAAGAAGATGACTGGAGACTGCCTTTTATTGATTACTTTAAAGAAAGTAAATTGCCAACAGACAAATCACTAGCTGCTCAAATCAAAAGAGAGCGCTACGATATGCATTTGTCAACAACACATTGTATCGGCGTGCTTTCGATCAAATGTGGCTAAGGTGCCTAGGAACTCGAGAAGCTGATAAAGTGGTAGCAGAAGTTCACGAAGGACTTTGTGGAGCGCACCAATCAGGTCCCAAGATGGCAGTCAAAATCAAAAGAATGGGCTATTATTGGCCGAGAATGGTCAAGGATTGTATCAATCATGCTAAGAGGTGCCATGAGTGCCAGATCCACGGTGATGTTATACATCAACCGCCAAATCCACTGCACCCTACGATAGCATCCTGGCCATTTGAATGTTGGGGTACTGATATTATCGGGCCGATAGATCCGCCGTCATCAGCAGGACACCGCTTTATCTTGGCAGCAACCGACTATTTCTCCAAGTGGGTAGAGAAGCGGCTCCATTTAAAAGAAGTTACGTTCGAGCACGTGATCAACTTCTTCACCCACAATGTTGTTTACAGATTCGGTGTGCCACGCCGCATAATCTCAGACAACGGAACTGCTTTTCAAAAGTACAAAAATCTATAAGTTCGTTGATCGGCACAAAATTGATTGGCGGTACTCTTCTATATACTATCCAAGAGCAAATGGCTTAGCAGAAGCCTTCAACAAAACACTGGTGAAATGTTGCTAAAGAAGATCCTCTACTAAGAACAAAAGAGAGTGGCATACGAAAATGGCAGAAGCGCTATGGGCGTATCGTACAACTTACAAAATGCCGACCAAAGCCACTCCTTATTCTCTGGTGTTCGGAGTTGAAGCTGTACTGCCACTAGAAGTTGAACTTCCATCTCTTCGAGTTGCTGTCCAGAATGAGCTGACTCAAGAACAAAATGCTCGTCTAAGAATGGAGGAGCTCGATGCACTCGATGAAATCAGGTTACAAGCTCAGCAGAACCTGGAGATCTACCGAGCAAGAATGACAAAGTCATTTGATCGAATGGTACGCCCTCGATCATTTCAAGAAGGGGAATTGGTTCTAGTGCAGAGAAGACCAATCATCCCGCATAGAAAAATTGGTGGCAAATTCATTTCCAACTGGGAAGGACCTTTCGTCATCGAAAAGGTGTATCAGGGTGGAGCTTATCAACTGATCGATCTGAATGGTCAAAGGCCCATGCCGCCGATCAATGGCAGATACCTGAAGAAATACTATGCATAAAAAATGTCCCATAAAATGCTATGTCTAGTGTATTATGCTTTCATGTCTGTTTATTAGCATATACATTTCACATTTTGAAATTCTGCTCTATCATGAGAATACATTTCAAAATTTCCTTAGTAGACTGGGGGCATTTTAAACATTTATTCGGGTCGACATCGCGCTGCGTGCCGAGATCCCCGAATAAATATTTAAAATTTCAAGATTCCAATTCTATCCTGCCCTAAAATGTCCCTGTGAGACAGGGGGCATTTTAAATATTTATTCGGGTCGACATCGTGCTGCATGCCTAGATCCCCGAATAAATATTTAAAATTATCAATCCAGATATTCTTTTGTGCTAAAGAATATAAATATTTGTTTTTCAAAGTATACGCAGGTGGTTTTTCAAATGTTAGAGACACCTTCTCCAACAAACCAAGGTTCAAAAGTCAAGAAAGAGACTTTTGTGGTTACACACTCCTACAAAATTGAGCCGGAAAAGCTTGAAGTCTTTCAACAGCCTGAAGCTTAAAGTTCGAATGGGTGTAAAAGGTCGGATCCAACACGCCCAAATATGGCCGGATCGCTGGCAGCTCCGTCTACTCAACAAGCCACAAGAAAGGCCGTAGTAGCGGAACCCCCACTTCGTCAATCTGTTAGTAGGGACTGAAGAAAGTACGAAGGCTAATTTGACTCGACCAGTTCAAGTGATCATAGTCTACAAAATTCTCCAAAATGACTGGAGAATCAAAGTTCTAAGGGAAGATGAGTCTCGAGCAACTACCAAATGTTCGTAGGCTCCAAAATCTAAAATCGCGAAGGATGACTCCAAATCTGTCAACTTCAGCAAAATCAGCATTGGGAAACACAATTCCCATAGCTCGAATCTGAAGCCTGAATGGGTGTAAAAGGTCGGATCCAACAAGCCCAAATATGGCCGGATCGCTGGCAGCTCCATCTACTCAACAAGCCATAAGAAAGGCCGCAGTAGAGGAACCCCCATCTCAGCAACCAGAGGACGAAGAGCTGTCAAATACCAGCTCTCCCGATCTGATGAACTCAAGTGATTCAGATTAAAGTCTTCTCAAGTGGTTTAGGATCAAGATACTACCTACGTTCGGTACTGTCAATCAAATCCAAAACCTGCAAATCCTTCAACAAATCCGTAAAGCACAAAGCGAGGATCAAAGGAATTTTTCTTCAATAAGTCCGCCAAAGCACAAAGCAAAGGACCGAAGAAAACTATCTCAAAGTTCAAGAAAAGCCTCTGGGCGAACTAAGAGGATTTCGTCATCAACAAGTCAGTTATGCACAAAGCTCTGGACCGATGACTTTTCGCCATCGACCTAATGCAAACCTAAGGGTTTAGGTCATCGGCATCTACTCCTTCATCAAGCCCACCCAAAGCTAAAAGCAAAGGGCAGAAGGCATACAAATCTTCTGACAAGTCAGCAAAGACAAATCAGACAACCCTTCACCAAGTCCGCAGCACAAAAGCACAGGACAGAAGGATCAAAATCTCAGGGCTCTAGCTAAAGTTGCAGAATGAGTTCCCTGAAAAATATCTACAAATGTCTCGAAATACTGGGGGCATTTTAAATATTTATTTGGGTCGACATTGCGTTGCATGCCGAAATCCCCAAATAAATATTTAAAATTCTATCAAGATACAACAAAATGATAGAAAAATCTTGAGCATAATGCTATCCATTAACGTCAATCTACAAAGATAAGATATCAACCATCTATGGATACATCTAGAAGCGCTATGGAAAAAAAAAATCTTAGTGTGACATCCAAATAAATTTTGGAAATCCACTAAAAAGAAACTTTTAGTGTGACATCCAAACAAAATTTTGGAGATCCACTAAAAGAAAACCCTTGTGTGACATCTAGAATAGATATCTAGAGATCCACAGGGTCAATCAGCATGCAACAAACGTGGCCCGCTCCAGACGCCTACCACATTTGTTGGGGGGCATTTGTTAACCTGCCGTATAAAACAAAAAAAAAAAATATAAATAAAATCCACCTGTCCTGTCCGCCGCCCCACGACGTTCAGCACGTCGTCGCCCAATCAACCTCGCACCTCGCGGAGTTCCACTCTACGATCGTCGTTAACGACTCTCGCTCTCGTTCTCTTTTCCCTTACTGTCGAATCGAAAGTTACGACTTTTTTTCTATCGGATCGAAGCAACTGGAGCCACTCACTGTGAAGATAGCTTTCTCTCCCCCGTCGATCACTTCTTCGACATCCTCCATTGCTGTTCGACTTCGCTGCTTCGACGACGTACCCCTCCCTGTCGGACGGAAGTTAGGACACTTTGATCGGGACAAGAACGGGAGACTCGTTCGCGTGATCGTAACTTTCTCCCTTTCGTTAGCTTCTCCGACTCCCTCTTCGCTGTTCGACTTTGCTCATTCAGCGGCATTCCCTTCCTGTTGGAGCGGAAGTTACTACATTTTAATCGGAAGCAAGAATCGAGAGCTCGCTTGCTTGAAGGTAACTTTCTACTTCAGTCGCTCCTCCGACTCCTCCTTGGCTGTTCGACTTTGCTCCTCGTCCACGACTTTCCCTTTCTGCGGGATCGGAAAGTTGGACATTTTAATCGCAAGCAAGAGCGGGAGCTTGCTGGCCGTGACTTCCTCTCTCTTGCGTATGCTTCCACGGCCAAATCCCGTTAAAAAAAAAATAATTAAGGGATTTGAGAAAATAAATTTAATATAATTTATTTTAATTAATTTAATTATTATTTTTAATTAATTAATTATTATGATTAATTATAGTTAATTTTTAATTAAAAGTATTATAATTAATTAAATTAATTATAATTCCTTAATTAAAATTAATTTTAATTAATTATGATTTACAAAATTAATTATTATTAATTATTATTAATTAATTATAATTTATTAAAATTAATTAATATTAATTAGTTATAATTAATTATAAATTAATTATAAATTAATGGTCTTTAATTAATTTTAATAAACATTAATTAATTATTTTAATTAATTATAATTAAACTAAATAATTAATTAAAAATTAATTTTATGAATTAATTATAATTAATTAACATTAATTATAGTTAATTTAAAAAAAAAAATGATCCAAAAATGCATGCCCCTTTACCTCGATCTGCGAACCACCTCCAGCCGACGCCTACCAATCGTCGCCGGGTCCAAAGGTATAAATTCTAACTTAAATCCTGTCCTCGACGCTTGCAGCAGACCGGGGAACCACCTATACGCGCTCTTGTAGCACGGTAGGAGGGAGCCCGGTGCGAAGCATACGACGAGGCGGGTAAGCCCTATACACGCTCTTGTAGTGTGGTGGGGATGGTCCTCGACCTCGACACCGACACCGCCGACGACTGCTACGCAAAGGTATGATGTTCCAAATCCCATTCTCGACGTTTGCAAAGGACCGGAGAACCACCTATACGCGCTCTTGTAGCACGGTAGGAGGGAGCCCGGTGCGACGCATACGACGAGGTGGGAAAGCCCTATACACGCTCTTGTAGCGTGGTGGGGAGTCACTGCTGTTCTGTTGTACGGGTACTGCTGAAGGCCCCATACACGCTCTTGTAGCGTGGTGGGATGAAAATTTGTACGGCCGCGGTGTCTACGGACACCTACCATACACGCTCTAGTAGCGTGGTGGGAAGGCCCAGCTCCCCAATTTTCCCCCAAATGGGGGATATGCCGGGGTGCTGCCGAAATTTTCACTGAAATGTACGAAGACTTGAATAATAAGAAGACCTTCTTGGGCAACAATATAAAGACTTGTACTCGAACAGAAATGCACAGAACTCGAACTAAAAGTGCAGAGGACTTGTATTGGAATAGAAATGCATAGAACTTGAACTAAAATGAGCAGAGGACCTGTACGATGAACAGTGGACTTGTGGACTAAAACTCTAAGTGATTTCTAAAGATCAAACCCAAATGGAATGAAATCAAATTGGAATCAAAACTCAATCAAAAGAACTCAAATCAAATTTGACTGCAAGGAATAAATCTATTCGGACTCAAGCCAAAACAAATGTGCAAGGGTTTGTGCCAGAGAAATGCAAATCCAAACATTACTTGGGCATCAGGACTTGAGTCAGACCTGAACAATGAATGACCCGTCGCATTCAGTACGGTCCTCTACAAATGACTATCAACCACCTGAGATTGGTGACAGGTGGAGATAATGTAGACAATAATGGGTCTCCTACGAACAGTTCCAGGTGCTCATAGTGGATACAAACGGGTCACTGCAAATAACTACAAATCACTTGTGGATAACAACAGTGAGAGTCTCGTAAAGCATAACGATCCACTGTGGACACAAATATTGATATCATCTACGACACAGCGGTGATCAAAATCTCTAAGTACACCGGGTACAAAGGCAACCCCGATGTACGAAAAAAGACATCCCCAAACAAAAGGAAGGACATGTTTGAACAAATTAGAACCAAACTTCCTGGTGTTTTAAAGTCTCTTTTTTGGTATATAATTAAAGAAGAGAACAGTTCGGGTGCCCACAAACACTAGAAAATAACATGTCCGCTATACTGAAGATCTAAAAGGAGTTCTCCCCAAAAATCAAGAAGTCTTTAACTCCAGAATCCAGAAAATCCTTCCCCCGTGAATGAGAAAAGGGGGAGTCAAAATCATCAAGATGCAACGCCACCCCACGATCTGCAACACTGATATAAAGCAGACAAAAGGCGTCTACAACATTCATATTCGGCCTTTAAGGCCTTCAACAAAGAAAGTTCATGAACAAAGGCATGAAGCCTAAAGAACCCGATCCTTCTATATAGATCAATAGGAGTCGACAGGGTTCGAACTATCAAATAGATACACGGTTGTAGTGACCGGTGTATTTGTTTAAATACATTCTTTTTAGGCCTTCAATGCCTAAAATCAAGAAAATTCATCAACATAGGCACAAAGCCTACGAGAAACCCGATCCCCCATCAATAAGTTGATAGGGTCGACAAGGTTCAATCAAATGGAAATGACCCCCAAACACCCCGATGATGGCCGTGTTGATTGTCTATCTCAACCGGAGGGGTCCATTCAAATTCCACAAATATCTCAAATTACACTCAAATGTCTATCAGAATCCAAACTCTACAAACTCCAAATTTCAAGATATTTAAAACTGAAATCAAATCATCAATACCTTAAAGTAAAATTCATCCACCCTCCGCAATAGTCTGCCAGGGTGGACAAATTCAAATAAACTCTAGCTCACAAAGAGCCAAATGCCTAGTCGAAAATATCACTATGATCCATTCTCAAACAATATATTGCTAGTAAGGACGTGGTACGTGTCCTCTAACCGGCAGTTTCGCCGCCAAATGGCACTGCAGGTAAACGGTTATGACTCGGGGCCCTCTGAACCGAGTGGTTTTGCCGCCAAATGGCACCACGAAATACCGGTTATGGCCAGAGCCAATACGCTCCTTATTGGCATCAAATCCTTGAGATATGAATCAATAGGATATGATTGATAGGGCACAAAGCCCTCTGTAAGCTAAGGTGGATTTAAATTTGTCCCCTTAGATAAACATTCATCCCAGGTCTACAAGGTCCCCTTGGACGAAGCAACCCATGGCTGCCGACAAGGATCCTTCTGTCAGGTTGGGTCGACTACCTCCTCTGACTAAGTAGACCAGGGACCATGATGGCCCGGGATGACGGAACCATGGGATCTTGATCGGGTCCATCATCCATTCCCCCACCATCCGCTTTAAGTGTAAGATGGTGCAAATTTCTATTTTTAAATATCCAAATCTTTCAAATTCTCAAATCCAAATCCAATTTTCAAATCCAAACCCATGCTGCTACTATATGCCAGATAACACGTATTTCTACGTATCTGATCGATGACTAGCCTTAATCGAAAGTTCTCTCTCGTGATCGGGAGGGGTAATTAACTATAGGGGCTTGCGCCTATAGGAAACCAGAACTCAGATCATAAAGTCCTCGCAAAATGAGGGCGAAATCTCTGGGTAGTGTCTTATCTACAAACCCATCTGCCTTCCAAAATTTACCCCGGAACTTAGTTCGTTAAAACTCCCTCGCCCAATAAGAAAAGCGCGCGGGGAGGCCGGGGCCGAATTTTCGGAGCCCACAGGTTTCAATAGAGGAGGGGAGGGAGTTTCCAAACTAATCCTGAAATAAATTTCAGGATTTGAAATTTTGGGAGGGGAAATTAATTGAAATCAATTTGATTTCAAAATGAGGGAAAGGAGTTATGTAGCAATTAATGGGGATAATCCCCATTAGGGGCCGACGGCATGTTGAGAGGGGGGAGAGGGAGAGATCAAAGGGAAGAGGGTTTCCAATTTGGGGTGATGACGTGGAAATAAATTTTAAAGACTCCAATTTAATTTAAATTGAAATCAGAATTCATCATGGCAACTTTCCTAAATTGGATTTTCAAATTTGGAAAGGATTTTAAATTTGAAAATCAAATTTCAAATTTGAAACTTGCGGAGGGAGGGGTTGGACGGGTGGGGGAAGTTGCCGGCAAGGTGGCCGGCCGGGGCCGTGGGAGTGGCCGGCGGCGGGCTTCCAAGGGGGGGCGGCGGCAATAAGGGTTTTGAAGGGGTTTTCTTGTGGTGGAGGGGAAGAAGATGGAGGAAAACGCGAACGAGAAGATAGAATAATTTAACCACGAGCCGCGGACTCTTCCAACGACTGGTGGGCCTTGCGATTTGCTCCCCTTGAGCTCTCTCCCTTCTCAAGCTCTCATGCAAGAAGAAGTAGAAACAAAACACAAAATTTTCATTCAAATCTTCATTAACCTTTTACAAAGCATGAGACCACTATATATAGGTCTTTAAACAAAAGAAATGAAAAGTACTCAAATGCCCTTTGGGCTACAATAAGACAACACTCCCCATAGGGGTAAACTAGGAAATGAAAATGCAAACTAAATAAAACATAAAATACATCAAAAGTAAAGGCTCTGAATCGCAGCCGTCGATCTGCGCTGTCTCCGGCGATACACATGCTTGAACCTCTGATCGATGTCCACATCGAAAATCTTTGGGTAGTGTCATATCTATAAAACCAATCTGCCTTCCCAAAATTTACCCCGGAACTTAATCCGTTAAAACTCCCCCGAAAAACAACGGGGAGGCCGGGGCGTGAATTTTTGAAGCCCACATATCCAAATATTTTTCATCCACAAGTTCAGGTTATGTTACATCTATATCTATGCTTCACTGCAGCAAAAATAATCATTTAAAAAATCCAGTATCAAGCATTCAGCCAAGATTCTACGGTTGACATCAACATACTCTTATCACCATGATATATCCCTAATTGGCTAGACGAAGCAACAATGATGAGAAAGGAGAAGGCAAATCTAAATAGTAAAAGATAACAAGTTCAATGTCCATTAAAAACTTAACGGAGTCACTCGTAATTATTTAATTCTTTTAGTAGTCTCCTACGAAGTAAAACGTCATTATTAACAGAGAAATTGATTTGTAAATGAAGAAAAAAAGAAAAAAAAAACAATACGCACAAACACATAATAACACAAAATGAGTGAAAAAACAAGTACCTGAAATCCATAATTTGAGCTATGTATCGAGTAATAAAGACCAGCCACCGCAGCATAATAGGCTAAAATAGAGAATAAAATTAGCTATAGGTGAAAATTTGAAAAATAATCCATGATTACTAATTATGCCAGCATAAACATAAGGAATGTACAAAAAAAGAGAGAAAATTTTACTGCCGGAGGCCACTCCAAGTTCAATGACTTACCTCAGAAAGGATCTCCATTTTTCATATAGTAACATTACATTTACTGTAAGGCATAGGTAACACAATGAACAATATAATCACACTATAAATATAAATATTTCTTATTAAAATTATGAATTGTTATTTGCAATCGCATTTTCTTTTCACCAGAACTGACTCTGATCAAATGCTTTCAAAAGTCACCAATAAGTTTCCTCAAAATGTAAGAAGTGGAGGGCATGGAGAGAAATAAGTGGCCGCTAGCTTCAATTTATGGGCTCAAGGTCAAGCAGAAGAGAAGACAGAAAGGATAAGACAGAAATCATGCAATCAATTAAGCAAGACAACTGAGAAACTAAAGAGATTAGCTCAAGCCCTTTTTATGGTGGCTCCTGAATTGCCGTCCCTTCTCTTCAATACTTTAAAATACAAGAGTAATAGCAAGTTGCTAATACTAACACGGAACAACTTTCAAATGTTCTCGTACCAACTGGGAATTGGTCATAAATATTATCTATTTTGTATACTTGAGTCTATGTAATTAGCAGTTATAGAACTCTGTCCAAATCTAAATTTTGTGCTATTTGATGATAGAATTTTTATTTCTCATTGACAAATTTCCTCTTTCCCTCATTCTACAAACCCTTTGATCTCTAGCAGGCACAGCAATCCTTGTTTACTTTCCAAATTCCCTACTATCTCTCAACTCTAGGGATTCTGTGTCACCATGGATGCACTTCAAATTCTCAAAAATCCACCTCTTGTTTATCTCACTCTGTTTAATATTTTTCTAATAAGGCTCTCAACAAATAAGGTTAATTTGTTGGCCTCGATATCCGATGCATAGTGATACGCCTTAGGTTTCACAAATTAGGGTTTGCCCTAATTTTCCTTCAAGGATGAAGTTTATCCACCAAATCAAAGTTAACTCAAAACAAGAAGAATGAGAGGAAGAACAAAAGAGCTTTGCATTAATCTTCAAGACAAAACAAAAGACAAAGCTAGTCCACTTCGAGAAGGACCAAATCTCCCAACACAAACCCTAGAGAAAACAAGAAGGAAAAGAGAAAGAACTTTCTTCACATCATGCCCAAAATAAATCCTAATGGCTCCTTTCATACAATCTCACAACTTTCCCCTCATCCCTAAATTACACCCCATCATCCACCCTCCATTTTCCCCCCAAAACTTGGCCTCCCCCCTTGATGCCCAAGGATTTAAGTAAGTGGGCCCCAAGGGCCCACCGTGACCCTCTCCCTTTTTCTCCCCAGGATCGCCCCCCCCCCCCCCCCCCCCCCCTTTGGCTCACCCCCGGATGCCCCCCCCCCCCCCCCCCTTTGGCTCCACCCGGATGCCCCCCCCCCCCCCCCCCCCCACATTGCCTCCTGTAGACCCGCAAGGGTCTCGAATGGACCGGCTCAGCCGGTCCATCAATACCGCCCTCTAGAAGATCAACCTTGTCCTCAAGGTTGAAGTCTGGAAATTGCTCCTGCATGACCTCATACATCTCCCAAGTAGCCTCATGCGTCGGAAGGTCCTTCCACTCGATGAGTACCTCCCTCTTGTCTTGATCATTCTTCCTTACTTCTTTCACCTGTAGTGGCTTTAATAAGAATTGCATATCTCCTGTGAGGCCCCATGGTATGGTAGGAGTGGCCATGATGTTCTCCCCTATGCTCTTCTTCAATAGTGACACATGGAAAACAGGGTGGATGGAGGATTGAGGTGGTAACTTGAGGCGGTAGGCCACCATCCCCACTTTCCTTTCGATCTCGAAAGGCCCGTAGTATCGTGGGGAGAGCTTCTCACTTCTTCTGTTAGCCAAAGTCTTCTGTCGGTAAGGCCGCAGCTTTAGGTACACCATTTCTCCCACCTCAAATGTCACTTCCTTGTGATGCGAATCTGCCTTGGTCTTCATGATCTGCTGGGCTCGCAATAGGTGCTCCCTCAACTCTTCCAACACTCTATCCCTCTCCTCCAAGTATTGATCCACTAGATAGACAGGAGTCGTTCCCTTCTGATAATTCACCAATGGTGGTGGATCCCTCCCATAAAGAATCTTGAAAGGTGTAAACTGAGATGCGGTATGGTAGCAAGTATTGTACCAATATTCTGCCCATGGTAGCCATTTGACCCACTGCTTAGGCCTCTCCCCAACGAAGCATCTCAAATAAGTCTCCACGCTCCGGTTCACCACCTTGGATTGTCCGTCTGTCTGTGGGTGGTATGCTGTACTCCTCTTCAAGTAGGTGCCCTGCATCTTGAAAAGTTCCTTCCAAAATGAACTCAAGAAGACTTTGTCTCTATCCGAGACAATAGAAGTGGGGACCCCATGCAATCGAACCACCTCTCTGATGAAAGTAGATGCAACAGTAGGAGCTGAAAAAAGATGCCGTAGAGGAATGAAATGGCTATACTTACTCAGACGATCCACTACCACCATGATGACCGTATATCCTTCCGACTTGGGTAACCCCTCGATGAAATCCATGGTGACTTCCTCCCAAATCTTGTTTGGAAGCACCAAGGGCTGTAGTAAACCACTAGGGGCACAAGCTTGATACTTGTTCCGTTGACAAATGTCACACTTACTCACCATGTCCTCAACATCACCTCTTAACCCCTTCCAGAAAAATTCGGCTTTCACCCGCCGATAGGTCTTTTCCACCTCTGAATGTCCACCAATCCGACTGTCGTGGTACTCTCGTAGAAGAATGGGGACGAATGCTGAGTCACGGTGTAGTACTAGCCTCCCTTTATATAATAAAAGAGAGTTCTCTAGGTGATACCTTTTGAACCCTCCTTCGCCCTTCTGGATAACCGCCCGAATTCTCTCTAACTCCTCCGCCTGTTGATTTTCCTTCACCATTTCTCCCCAATCAACCAATTGTGGGACAGATAGTGCCATCAGCTGTGAGCACTCCATGCGGGAAAGCGCATCTGCCGCCTTGTTTTGGGTTCCGGGCTTGTACTGAATCTCAAACTCATATCCCAAGAGCTTTGCTAGCCACCTCTGATGTTCTTCCGCCACCAATCTCTGCTCTAATAGGTACTTGAGACTCCGCTGATCTGTACGAACTATGAATCGTTGCCCCAATAGATAAGGCCGTCATTTTTGAATAGCCAACACAATGGCCATCAGTTCCCGCTCATAAACTGATTTCAGTCTTGATCTAGTCGATAAGATCCTGCTGAAGAAGGCAATCGGCCTATGATTCTGCATGAGAACTGCTCCCAAACCCACTCCTGAAGCGTCAGTCTCCACCACAAACTGCTGGGTGAAATCTGGGAGTGCTAGCACAGGAGCACTAGTCATGGCTTCCTTCAGAGTCTTCATGGCTTCCTCTGCCTTCTCTCCCCATTGAAAGTTGTCCTTTTTTAACTGATCAGTCAAAGGACCTGCTATGGAACCATAACCCTTGATAAACCTCCTGTAGTAGCCAGTAAGTCCCAAAAATACCCGTAGGCCTTTAAGGGATTTTGGTGTAGGCCACTTCACCATGGCCTCTATCTTGGTGGGGTCAGCAGTTACCCCACTCTCTGAAATGATGTCCCAGATACTCCACCTCCTTCTGAGCGAAAGAACACTTCTTCTGGTTGGCATATAACTGATGCTCCCTTAAGGTAGTGAGTACCACCCCAAGGTGGGCGAGATGGTCCTGCAGAGACTTGCTATACACCAATATATCATAAAAAAAAACTAAAACAAACCTCCTCAAGTAGGGCTGGAAGACCTGATTCATCAGGGCTTGAAAGGTGGAGGGAGCGTTAGTGAGCCCGAACGGCATCACTAAAAACTCATAATGACCTTCGTGTGTCCGAAATGCCGTCTTCTGAATGTCTTCAGTCCTCATCCTAATCTGGTGATAACCAGATTTCAAGTCCACCTTTGAGAAGATGGTGGCTCCCCCAAGTTCATCCAAAAGCTCGTCTACTACAGGAATAGGAAACTTGTCCAACACAGTTTCCTTGTTGAGGGCTCGGAAGTCTACACAGAATCTCCAACTACCATCTTTCTTCTTCACTAAGAGTACCGGGCTGGAAAATGGGCTCACACTGGGCTGGATAACCTGAGCCTCCAACATCTCCGCTACTAACCTCTCAATCTCTTCTTTCTGAGCATGAGGATATCTGTAGGGTCGCACACTGATGGGTGCCACCCCTGCCTTCAACACAATACCATGCTCTCTAGATCTGATAGGGGGTAGCCCTTTAGGCATCTGAAACACTGTAGAGTGCCGCTGTAGAAGATCCTGAACCACCTCCGGTATGACTTCTGATTCCCCTTCGGTCTCCCCGTCTACTTGTTGTAGCTCTATCAGATAGCCCTCTCCTTCATCTCTCAAAGTCCTGAAGATGGACTTTAAGGCCACTCTGGTTCTGCATAAGCTGGGGTCTCCCTGTAGTGTCACTCTCCTGCTTCCCTTTCCATACTCCATGTATAACTTCTTCCAGTTTACCTTCATCTCTCCCAAGGATTGGAGCCACTGCATCCCCAGTATCACGTCAGTGCTTCCCAAATCTAACAGTAGAAAGTCCTGTACTATTTCCTCCCCTTGCAATGTGAGGGTCACTCCCCTACACTGCCCGCTACAACGCTCCTTCTTCCCCGTGCCCAACATGACTCCGACACCTCTCCCTTGGGTCACCAGTAGCCCCACCCTGTCCACCAATCTGCAAGCTATGAAGTTGTGAGTGGCCCCACTATCAATCAGTACCATCACCTTGCAACCTGCAATCTCTCCTTCTAGCTTCATGGTGGAATGTGATGTCAATCCAGCTATAGAGTTGAGTGAAACCTCCACCATAGCCAAATGAGGATGCTCTTCCTCCTCGCCCTCCTCCTCAGTTGCTCCTGCATCCCCTTCCTCCTCCTTTGAATCCCCCACTAGGATCACATGTAGGGTCTTCTCCTTACACATATGCCCCGGTGTAAACTTCTCATCACATCGATAGCAAAGGCCCTTGGCCCTTTTTTCCTTCAGCTCTGAATCAGTCAACCTTTTGAACCCTCCTTGGTTCACTACCGTAGTGGGTTTCTCTTTGGCTATCTCTCTAGGAGGAAGGATGGTCGTCGCCCTTGGGCCTCCAACCATGAGTGGTGGTCGGTAAGTGGGGTAAGACACCCCTGATCTCCTCGGTGGATCCACCTTCAGCTTGTCCTCTACAAGCTGTGTCGTCTCCATGATCCTTACTAACCCATGTGGAGCCACTACTCTGATGGCTGCTCTGATGTGAGGCTTCAGCCCCTTCATGAAACTCCCCTCTAGAAGGTCATCTGGAATTCCTCTCAGTCTGCCTGATAGTAGCTCAAAGTGCTCTCTATACTCTGCCACTGTGCCCTCCTGCACTAGAGCCACCAACTGCTCATAGTGTGTGCCCTCGCTGGACACCCTGAACCTGTGCAGTAGGAGGTCTTTGAACTCCTCCCAACTTCTAACATGTTGTCTCCCTTCAAGCCATTGAAACCAGGCCAATGCCTTCCCCTCCAAACATACCGGGACTGCCATCAACTTCTCCTATTCTGTGACACCATTCACTGCAAAGTAGCGCTCCACCCTGTAGATCCATCCATAAGCATCCTCCCCTTCAAAAATAGGGATCTTCAATTTCCTCATGCGGTTGTCAGCTCGGTGGAAAGTTCTTCCATCTCCCCAAGTTCCCTGAGTAAAGCCCTCCCCTTGTGGCCTTCCCCTTCTCTCCACCGGGTAAGGATTTTGAAGCCCCCTCCATGAGGGTTCTCTTGGCTCTCCATAGCCCATGCCGTAGTCTTCCCTTCTTCCTCCCTGCTCCCATGTGGCACGATTTCCTTCCGGAAACCCCCCATCTGATTCGGCCACCCTTCACGTGTGCCGTGGGGCCTCCCCGAGCCCATGTATGGTCGGCCCCCTTGACCACCGGTCATTCCCCAAGGGCCACCTACTCCCGACCCTTCTCCTCCTTCCCTTGGCCATTGCCATTGCATGCCATCTTCGCTTTGATTTACTCATTCTTCCCTAATTGGAAAATTAGGGTTAGGGTTTTGGTTCGTCACCGGAGATTTCCCTTTTTCCTTAGGGTTTGATGGAACAACTTGAGCTTCTAACAATTTCCGGATCATCTCTTCCATTCCCCCAAATCTTTCTTCTAGGGATGAAAATTTTCCCTCCATCGATGAAAGTTTCTCACCCACCTCCTCTTTCAATTGGCCCATCTCTCCCTCCAAAACTTCTACTTTCTTTGACGCCATGCCTTCTAGGATCAAGAGCTCTGATACCAAATTGATACGCCTTAGGTTTCACAAATTAGGGTTTGCCCTAATTTTCCTTCAAGGATGAAGTTTCTCCACCAAATCAAAGTTAACTCAAAACAAGAAGAATGAGAGGAAGAACAAAAGAGCTTTGCATTAATCTTCAAGACAAAACAAAAGACAAAGCTAGTCCACTTCGAGAAGGACCAAATCTCCCAACACAAACCCTAGAGAAAACAAGAAGGAAAAGAGAAAGAACTTTCTTCACATCATGCCCAAAATAAACCCTAATGGCTCCTTTCATACAATCTCACAACTTCCCCCTCATCCCTAAATTACCCCCCATCATCCACCCTCCATTTTCCCCCCAAAACTTGGCCTCCCCCCTTGATGCCCAAGGATTTAAGTAAGTGGGCCCCAAGGGCCCACCGTGACCCTCTCCCTTTTCTCCCCAGGTTCGGCCGCCCCCCCCCCCCCTTTGGCTCACCCGGACCGGATGCCCCCCCCATCGCCTCCTGTAGACCCGCAAGGGTCTCGGATGGACCGGCTCAGCCAGTCCATCACATAGCTTGACCTGATCAAACACCAAAAGAATGCTGGTTAACAGGCGCATTGTTGTGCAAAATTATTTCAAAATGCCTTGCATCGGCAATATTCAAATGCTATTGTTTTGCAAAATGAATTGTGTTGATACATTTGAAGGATTGAAATTACCAAAAAAGAACTACCACAATCGACTCTATCAAACCCAAATAAAATGTCAAACGATGGGAGCAACGCCACACAAATCCTATTCGGGACACATCAACTAAAATGAAAACCACTCGAATATCACATGTTTTGTTGAATGAGCTATGATGACTTGTTTGAAACATTAATAATATCCAATAAGGGCTCCCCAAATCACATCTTTCGCCGCACTAGAGGATAATCAAAATTCACCGCCGTGAATGAAGCAAGGGTGAAAAACCAACATACTTAAATGATGAAAAAACTAATTAAATTACATTTAAATAAAATCAATTTTGTTATTATAAAAAAAAGTAAATTAAAATAATTTTAGAATTATAATCACTATAATTAATGTTATATATATATATATATATATATATATATATATATATAAGACGCACTCAAATTTTCCCTACCCAAATCAAAATCACTCATATGCCATACAATGTTCTTGAATGGGCAGCCTTGCTTATAAGGTACGACCATAAATCCTACATTTCAAGTCTAACTTGATGTCCCAATAACGCGATCCTCTACATATGGGCGTAGGGTCGATAATGATTGTAGTACAGCAAATACTTAAACAAGCTTAAGTAATGCAACTTCTTGAACCCAATCCTCTGTATGAAAGATAGTAAACAAGGTTCAAAGCCATTTTTAAATACAAATGATTCAAATAGTCTCTTCTTGACGATGGCTGCATTAATTGAGAACTCAACCATAGTGGAATAGTATTTGCAAAAAGCCCCCAAATCTCAATAGAAATCTTTTCAAGTTTTCTTCATATATAATTAAAAAATTCAAGCGAAATTTTAAAGCAAATATTAATCTACACTTCACAACTACCTACTATTTTGAGATTAATGCCAACTATAACACTTTAAGAGCAGGTGTCTTATTAAATGTATCAATATATTTACTATCAACTATTCTCTCGCTAGTAATGAAATGTATTCTTTGACCCAGTTATTTTGTCGTCAAATAACACCACTAAATAACAGTTATGATCAGGGCCCTCTGATCGAGTGACTAACTACAAAATAACGTCATTAAATTATGCTAACAATCAAAGCTCAAATTTTCCCCATGGCTATAACCACTTAAGTTATAAATCATAGGTGCACTTGATATGACACAAAGATCTATCAGCTAAGATCTACATAAAATTGCTTCCTTTGACAAATATCCACCTCAGGTTTACAAGGAATGTTTACAAGATTCCTTGGATGATACAACTCATGACTATTGACAAGGATCTAAGTTGGGTTGACTACTTCCACTGACGAAGTAGACTAGGGTTTATGTAACATGAGATGACAAAACTATATGATGTTGATTGGGTTCGTCATCATTCCCTCATCATCCCTTTTACACTAAGGATGATAAATTTCCTTCAACTTTAAAACTAAAATTTCCTACTATTATATGCCAATCACTTAACATATAACAACTAGCCTAATTGAAAATTATTTCTCATCACTGAGAGGGATAATTAATCATAAGGGCTCCTATGAAAAACCTAGAATCATATCATAAAATTCTCACAAAATAAGGATGAAATTTATGAGTAGTGTCTTATTTGCAATTCAAGTCTTCTAAAAATTTAACCCAAAACTGAAAGATTGAAACTCTCCAAGAGGAGTTGGGCATGAATTTTCTGAGCCCACATAATCCAACTATGAGCCAGTTTCATTGGATGCATAACTAATAATTGGGTTAACTATTACAATTGCTTTGGGCTATATAGACATACATAAAACTGAAATAAGAGCTGCATTGAAAACAACAAACGTCTCTCAATTGTTCTTAACAAGGTGACACTCAAGAAGTTACAAAACGGTAAACAAGGAGGCCAGACAAAAGGTCCAAAATAATCCAATCATAATCTGGTTGTCCCATATCCAACAAGGTGTTGGAAAAATTCCCTCTCTATCTTCCATCTCCAAAGAGGATAAGTACTCCATACCTCATCAACTCTTGTTAACCATTCTCATCATTTGTGGTCTACATGGCTAAAAAGCATGTTCTAGCAATCAAACTTGTTGCAACCACTTGGCAGAGAGTTAGGATTTCGTGAATTCCTCCTATTATAAATATCAGATCTTTACTGGCCTTAAAGGGATGCATGTATTCATTCATGTATCCAATATCGTAATTTTACATAAAAGACTAAATTTGTTTCACTTTATCTATTTTTTAATAAAACTCTATATGAGCTCTCACTTCATTCTCTCCACTTGTACGGCCATCTAAGAGGAGTTCTGGTGGATAACATCATGGAGGATTCAAGGAAGTGAAGAACCATCTTCAATCAAGAAGGAATCTCTTCACCAATCAGGTTCAAGGATTTTATTTAATTTTTATTTCAATTGCTATCCACAGCCCTCATCAACCTTGGATTCAAGATTATTCTTAATATGGTAACATTTTAATCCCCTATCAGATCATTGTAACTATGCCCTTGAACTTGATCACATCTAGGTTTGCTGAACACTACTTTCAAATCCAATTTTGCTCTAATTCTACTTATTGTTTCCGGTAAAACATTAAAACACCCCTTAATATAATTTTAAGAAGGATCATTTCATCCTCTTGTTAAATTTAGATAACCTGCATCCAGATTATGTGAAGGCTCACCAAAACCCTTCATTTTAATTACGAATCATTCCCTCCTTCCCATCGTTTTATCAAAGTTTAAATAGCTTGACAAACTTGAAACCACTAAACTAATTAAAAGATTTTTTGAACTGGCCTGCTTGTAATAGTATTGCCCATCCATTGGCCAAGCTACACCATCCCACAAGTGCCACTCAATCTTCCTTCTCAAACCATACTTGCAGCCAAAATAAAGATTTCATGGAACAGAGTAATTTAGATGTACTACTGACCCGCCTTCCCTAATTCTAGTGGCGTTGATACATCCAAATAGAATTTATGCTAACAAGCATCATTTCAGTCAGCTTTCAATTGGTTAAATTTGTTAAAAATACATCAAACTTAAGATTTAATGTGCTTTGATGTAAATTACACAAATAGAAACTTCCAACAACTTTAAAAAAATTCAGATCTTGAAAGCTTTTTAACTATCACACTTTTCTTGACTTTGAAAATGCACTCATACTGAATAATTCAATGAAACTGTTTTGCGTGTCAATTAGTACTTACAACATTCATCACGTTTGAATTCTTATCCTTCTTTTCTTACTTTTACTTTCCTTTTAGAAAACAATGTGTGATAAAATTAAATCAAGTTAATGATTAAATAGAGAAAATCCTATCATATAGATCAAAAGTAAAACTTGACATAATGCATGAATAGATTTAAAAAAAAAAAAACATGCCCCATAATACAAATAAATACATTAAAAGATGTTGACTGAAAAAATAGAATAGTCATTTACCATATTCATTCAAATAATCCATCAACAATCGTGTAAGCATATCAGTAAGGACTGCTGCTTCAGGTGACTGGTTTGACAGTGGGCAATTGAACTCTATTTTTATATATGCTTTAGGCGTAAAGAACATAGTATCAGGTTTGTACCATAATCTTGAGAAAGGAGATTTCCTTATAAGATATGGATATGGAACCTGGTTTTGAACTTCAAAATATCAGATACCCCAAACAGATTATTAATTTAATGAAGAATTAAACATACACATTCATATATGCTGTTTACTTTGTCTGAAACTTGCTTTATTGTAAGATCAGTTGCAATGAAAATGTTGGGAATTGGAAGATGCAAATCTTCTTTAGGAGCTTTCTCTATCCATTGCTACAAAACACATACACATTCAGTAACCTATTACTTCTCAAACAAATTCAATCTAAAAGAAAAAAGAGGAAAATATAATTTTTTTTGGATTTTCAACCAGAATTTTTCATCTCAAAAATTCAATAATCAACCTGAATGGTGGAAGGAGGTAACTTCTGAACAGAATATTTAGTTCCGTACCATGGCTCAACTAAATCAGTACACCCTTCAAATGATTTGGATTCCCAGAATATTCTGATGGGAAAGAAAACTTTCTCAGCATAGAACCAGTTAAAAACTTTTGGACAAAAAATTTCATGAAAATACCAAAAACTGCCAAAAAACAAGACTGGAATTCAGAAGGAAGCTGTCATAGACGAACAAGGTCAATTTGACACCAGCAGGCAGACGAGAGGAGCTGCTGACACAAAAAGCCATGCGATTTTAGCTTAAAGTTTATAACAGCTAAAATAGTACCAATTTACACATGAACAATATTTAGATCTATGAAGAGCATCCTATCGAGCAGCTAGTAGAAGCTATCATTATCGTACCTGTTTTCAAACAGTTTTGAGTTCATCAGATGCTATTTTTAGTGTTTTCTTCATGTCATTAAGTGTTCATGTTATTTCTGCAGGATCTATACATTTTTTTAATGTTGCATGGGTTCTTAATATAAAAGGTCCCCAAGGGCAAGTCTATCTTTGCAGTAGCCTAGCAATTAGTATAAATATCTATGTTAGGTCATTTAGAACTGAGTTCAATGAATGAGAAGTCATCACCCTTACAAAGGTTGAAATGTTAAAAGAGCTCTGCAAGACTACAAGAGGCCAAACTGATGACCTCTCTCCCCTGCTGGCTGTTGTGATCAAAATATTGGAATGTCAAGTCTCAATAGTATTCTTTCTTTAAAAAATTAATCCATACCGATTTATTGATGGCCAACAGCAGGAAAAGTAAATGCAGATTATCTGAAAAAATTATAAAAAAACAAATATAAAAACCAGCTCTTCCTTAAATGAAGGCACGATAAAAGAAAGAGGCAGAGATAAACTCACAGGAATAAGAGGCATTGCTAATATGGTTCATTCTTATTGAATGGTAAAAGAGTAATATTGTTTGGGTACTTTTGTAATCCAGCTTAATAAAACGAACTAAAATGATAATAAGGCAAAGGGCACAGGGATAAATGACAAAAGTAGTTCTCCAATAATTCCAATGCTACAAAACATCTAAGAATAAAATAGCTACTTCAAACAGCACAAAAAAATGTACTAAATGCAATACACTTTTAACCTAACAGTCTCTGGGCTTAGCTCATCCAGCGTCGCCTTTATGGCACTCGGAAAAAACTTGGAAGGCAGTGATGACTGTACAAGCCAATCTTCTGAAGGGTACAACTGAAATATCATTTTCCAGATTAGAAAATTAAGGTTTTAATATAATTCACAAAGAAAATTAAATTACTTTTCAATATTGCAATGCAAATAACAGCAAATAATTCGATTATGGGCTGCAGCTGTGGTGGACTGCCAATTGAAGAAAAGACTCGGTTTGGAAAAAAAAAACTTCACTGAAAGTTGCTGGTGCCACAATAGAGAACGGGATGCATTTTGATGAGTTGAAAATATTTCTAAAGGAACCGTCCAACAACAAGTTCTCAATCCCCATAAGGAAAGAAGAAGCCCAGCTAAACGATATCTCCACTATGATCACTAAATTATGAAAATCAAGTGAAAAAAAAACTCCAGAAGATATATTTTAAGCGGCTATGCTTGTGGATGATTTATAACAACAATGATAAATTATCAATAAAAAATATTTTAATAAGTGTGGCATAATACCGATCCCAAAACTCCCTCAATAGCAAAGTTTTGTACAAGAAATTGGTAGTAGTAGGTAATGGGAGCAAGCTATGTAAGCTCAAAAGTAACAACAACAGTGACACATGTCATCATCTAATCTAGGTAATGACAGTAAGTGCTTCATGGAAAAGAAAGACAACTACAACCAATTGAAGTACTATTCATGTCATCTACGATTCCTAAAGCTAGCCCTAAATAGTTGGATAAGCTAATGATGATATTGACAAAGATAATGTTGTAGGATCCAAAATTTTGAGCTCCAAAACTGCTGAGAAAGTTTAGTTATTTTAGGTCAAATTTTCATAAGGCCTTATGTTCCCTTTTGAAGTTAATGAATTAATGATAAAATTTTCTACGTTTTGATTTCTTGCGAGAGCATGAGAGGTTAAGAGAGAGATCCATTGGAGAGGGAAGCGTAACACCTCCCTATGTCACCGGTCCCCCTCCTATTTCTTTTTGGAATTGTTTCCAAAAGACAATCTGCACACTTGGAAATAATTCAAACCATCTCCTCTCTCTCTTGGCCGAAATTCCCAAGGCCCCACCTCCTTTATTTCTTTCCAAAATCTCATCCTTTTCTTTTGGTATTAAATCCTAAACCTCCTCTCTCTCACCCACCCCCTCTCATCTCTTTCCTCTTTCATTAATTCCAAAGTTAGGAATCAATTAGAGGAATTAATTTTCCCAAATTCCCTCCACCTTTCTTCATCTAAAATCTGAACCTAAATCTTTCTCCACACCCTCACCCTTGGCCGGCCACATATTTTCCTCTTCCCCTCTTGATTTCTCAAGATAATCTCCTCCCTCTCAAGAGGAGTCTTTAAGGGAAGCAACATTCATCCTCGTCAACATTTCAACCCTTCGGAACAGATGAATGGCCAATCCCGATCTTGATTATGGATTCATTTACAACGATCAAGGAAACGTCGACATACTCTGGTCAACCTTCTTCGACGTCAACCCGGAAGACAACAACTCCGTCGAAGAATATTTGGATCGCATCATCTTTTCACACTATCCGAAGCAATCAAAGAACAACTCGCCAACGTTCAATGGCAAATTGTTTTCGATCATCAACAAGGGTGAACTTCTTTACCCTATTCATTTATTTTCTTAATCCACTAATCTTGTAGGTGGTGATTCAATCGCTAGGAGTCGTGCTTCGCTCTCTGCTTTACCTTAGTAAACGTAGGATGAGTTTTGACTTTTATGCTTCTGATTTCGTTGTTAACTTAGGGATTTTATTGAGTAACTACTTAATTTGCATTTTGTTGAAATTCTATATTCCTAGCATGTGAGTTGGCCTAAGCGTAGCTATCCCTCTTTTGTTTTCTATCATTGTTTAGTGGCAAGCATTCTTAATTACTCTTTGCTCTTTTCAAAATGCGCAAATTTTTTATTCCAATCATTTTTACATTTATGTCATGCATCAATTTCACTTATAATTAAATCATCTCCGCCTAATATTTTTTCCTAAGATTGGCCATGATGATTGATCATTCATTCTTTCTAGCATTTCTTCAAGTATATTTAGTCGTAAATATAATAATTTACTTAATTAGCATAATTTATTATAGGATGATTGTATTATGCATAAGTCACTCCTGAGCTCAATCGAAGTAACCATCCCAATTTGATCGACCTATGGCGCTATAATAATCATACACAAATTCAATCTCATTCTTAACTTCATTTCTAAATCCAAATATGCTTTCATTATAACTTAGAATTCAAAGCTTGCCCTGATACTACTTTCTATCATGCTCCATTTCAACCCCTCTAATCAATCATGAGGCAAAATACAAACAAAAATCTAATCAAACACATTTGCCACAAAAACCCATCCTGATTTTATTAGTAGGATCAATTAGAAAAGTAATATGCTTAGATCGCCACAACTCATGCTTTAATATTTTCATCATAATCATCGATATGGAATCATGCATAAATTAAATTGTCAAAATAAACTATAAAGCTTGTAATAATTTCATAGAAAATTTATACATACTGAAATTATATAATTTATACAATGTACATTCTTTTCTACATTACATCCCAAAACTATACATCCATTCATAATACTTACATATGGAATAGTTGGTTCATCTGCTCATTTTCCTTCCTTGAAAAGTAATCCTAGTGATATCTAATGAGCTAAACACTCAGCGAGACAAACAATTCTAATACAATGTTCAAACATACAAAAAAAAAAGAAACTATGCATACCGATATTCTGAACTAACATAAGCATTTTTAATCATAGATATTGTTAGCTTAATGCAATGATAAACTTTAAAGAAAGCATGCTTTAACATTTAAATAAATAAAAGATTCAATTTTAAGCAAGGGACATCAATATTTGTAAAAACATGAAATGCGACTGTCAAGGTTTAAATTATGAAGTATACTCTACTTATCATTTACTTGCACTATTTTCATTTTCACTATTTCTCATTAATTTCTTAGAAATAATATATAATACTTATAGACTTTTAGCATATTTATATCATTGATTCACTTGGCCCATTTCCCTAAAAACCATAGCATTTGGACAACCTAACACAATAATTATCAATGGTCACTCGACCCTAAGTTTAAACCTTAAGGTATTAACTTTCTAAGAATGAAAGCCAAGAATTTTTCTTTTTCCCTATTGAGGCTAATTTCTTCAGAACTTTTTTCCCTCCTTGCCAGTTTATCATAGCTTGTCAATATATCCCACATGACCTTTCATCACCTTCTTTCAATTTAATCTCATTATCATTAATATTTAGATTTTTTATAGCATATTAATTGATATGTTTAACATGCGTCAAGATAAACATAATATGTAATGGTCAACTTCAATGTGCTTAAATAAATTTATATACTATCAAATAATCTTATAGATCAAGAAAATTAAAAATACCTTGAATTCATTTAAATAAGTGATTTCATAAAATGCATTAGACTTGTTGATATGATCATATCATGCTCGATATGAAGAACATCTATTTACATGAGCATCGTCATTCAATAGATTTATATATATTACCAATAGTATACTTAAGAATAATTTGCTCATTATATTAGAGATTTATAATCTCACATGAATTATAGGATCTTCTGCATGTGAATTTCCTATTTTTTACCGCTTCAATGTCTTGTTCTTTCGTAAACAACCAAATAACCATAATTATCTCAATTTCAGATAAATTATAATTTTGTTTCATCGAATCTAACTCACTTTAAGATAACCATATATCTTCTAACTATAAAGAAGCTCGTAAGGAATCTGTGGGCTCCAAAAATTCGGCCCCGGCCTCCGCTCGCTTTTCTTTTTAATTGGCGAGGGAGTTTTAACGGATATGTTCCAAGGTAAATTTTGGAAGGCAGATGGGTTTGTAGATAAGACACTACCCAGAGATTTCACCCTCATTTTGCGAGGACTTTATGATCTGAGTTCTGGTTTCCTATAGGTGCAAGCCCGTATAGTTAATTATCCCTCCCGATCACGAGAGAGAACTTTCGATTAAGGCTAGTCGTCAATCAGATACGTAGAGATACGCGTTATCTGGCATATAGTAGCAGCATGGGTTTGAAATTCGAAGGGTTTAGAGATTTGGAAATTTGGGAATTTGATAAGTTGGAAGATTTGATATTTAAAATAGAAATTTTCACCATCTTGCACAAAGCGGATGGTGGGGGAATGGATGATGGACCCGATCAAGATCCCATGGTTCCGTCATCCCGGGCCATCGTGGTCCCTGGTCTACTTAGTCAGAGGAGGTAGTCGACCCAACCTAACAGAAGGATCCTTGTTAGCAGCCATGGGTTTCTTCGTCTAAGGGGACCTTGTAGACCTGGGGTGAATGTTTGTCTAAGGTGACAAATTTGAATCCACCTTAGCTGACAGAGGGCTTTGTGCCCTATCAATCATATCCTATTGATTCATATCTCAAGGATTTGATGCCAATAAGGAACATAACGGCGCTGGCCATAACCGGTATTTCGTGGTGCCATTTGGCAGCAGAACCACTCGGTTCAGAGGGCCCCGGGTCATAACCGTTTATCCTGCGGTGCCATTTGGCAGCAAACCGCCGATCAGAGGAAACGTACCACATCCTTACTGGCAAGAGACTGTTTTGAGAATGAATCCTAGTGATATTTTTGACTAGGCATTTGGCTCTTTGTGAGCTGAAGTAAATTTTAATTTGTCCACCTCGGCAAACTGTTGTGGAGGGTGGATGAAGTTTTCTTTAAGTAGTTGATGATTGGATTTTCAATTTTAAATATTTTTGGAATTTTGGAATTTCTGGAATTTTGGATTTTGTGGATTTTTGGATTTTCGTAGGTATTTGGGTGAAGCTTTGAATTATTTGAAATGAACTTTGGATATTTGAGAGACATTTAAAAATATTTGGGAACCCCTCCGGTTGAGATCTGCATTCAACAAGACCATCATTGGAGTGTTTGGGGGGATTTCCACTTTCTAGATTGAACCTTGTCGACTTTGTCTACTAGTCGACAGAGGATCAGGTTCCATGGATTTTATGCCTTTATTAGTGAATTCTCTTGATTATAGGCCTTGAAGGCCTAATATGAATGTATTAAAACAAATACACTGGTCGCCACAACCATGTACTTGTTTGAAAGTTCGAACCCTGTCGACTCCTATTGATCCAAATAGAAGGATTGTGTTCGAACTAGAATTCACTTATTGACCCGCGCAGCATCCCTAAACGTCACATGTGTACCAATAACATGTTCGCTGGGGCCCATGCGGGTATTTGGGGGCCTTTTATAATTGAACCCTATCAACTTCTTTTATCTACTTAGAATGATCGGGTTCAAATTTAATAACACGCACAGCATCCCTATTCATCACGTGTATACCAATAACACGCTCGCCGGGGCTCATGCGAGTATTTGATTACATTTACCCCTTTTAGTGTGTCTATGTGTATACAAACTATTGTGCACGTGCGGGGGTATTCTTGGAATAGATGTCTTCTGTCTGCTTGTACGAATGTTGCATATCCGGTGGCGTGGCGTAGCAGCTTCTGAGTTTAGTTGTTCGCTGCTTCGTACAGGTGGATCGTCGTACACTACTCATTGCTCTCTGCATGTGAATTGTAGTGTACTAACGAATCTCCTGCTTTGGGTCGTAGGAGCTTACATTTGAAGCTTGTGTTTGCTATAGTCTCTTTCGTATTTATCCACAAATGACATATGATTCATATAGCGGATCTGCTATAAGGGATCGTAGGTATTTGCATTTGCTATGTATCTTTTGCCTTTATATGTAGATAGATTGCTACATCAATATTAGGGAATGATCACTTTTATTGCATGCATCTATCATCACTAACTACGAGCAGGTTATTGAACTTGTCATCATACTAGTCTTCATTAGTCATGAACTAGCCATCATTAGCTACAAGCTAACCAATACCAATCATATTCTTCGTGGCTTCTCTCAGTTTGCTATGATATTGGATCACTATCTCTTCTATATGATTGATACAAATATCATGATTGATTGTAGTTGTTTCTTCCATTTAGTCTTTGCTTGCAAGCAAGTTGTATCACAAGTTCATTTGTTCGTCAATATTTGTTTGAGTGCACTGAATGCTTTAAACACTGTGGAAAACTTCACGTAAATTTGTAGGAAGTCTAGTTACTTTCATTAAAAGCCATTTCAAATGGATATATCCTTGGAAGAGTTCTTCTTCATTGGTGCCTTCGTGCTCTTTTCACAAGTTTATGTTGAAGGCTTGTTCACTACAAATTTCACATTGCCTTTGCACTATTGCTTATAAGCAAATGGTATGAAAAAAATTATTTATCACAGCTCATTTGATTGCATTCAATTAGAGCCAAGATCAAGTTAGGTTCTATGCCATTTGGTTCAAGTTCAGTTTAATGTTGCTTATTTCATGTCAAATTCATTGTGTAAGTTCGATCCAAGTCCAACTTCAAATTGAGTTCTTTGTGGTTCAAATGTCCACAAACTTGGTTGCAAATTCAAGTCTAAGTCCCCTGCTGTCCATGTGTGTTCAATTTTGAGTTCAAACAGGTGCTTTGCATTGAATTCAAGTTCCACTGTCATTTCTTTAATGTTCATTTGATTAAGCTTGATTTTATCTCAAGTTTTGCCCAAATTAAGTTCATTTTAAGTAGATTGAATTAAGTCCACAAGTCCCATTTTGCTCCAAATCCTTGTCTGTATTTCAGACAAAAATTAGGTAGCCTCCTAGTGTCTCCCCCGTTTAGGGGAAAAACCAAGAGGCCGCCTACCCGCCACATCAACAAAGACGTGCACGGTTGGTGTTTGTGAGACATCGCGGTGGTTGTATTTGTTTTCTCCCACCACGCCACCAAAGGCATGCATGGGGTTTTAAAAAAGCATTTTTATTAAAAATGGCAGTTTTGCTTTCCCCCCGCTCGGGGGTACTTATGAATGACCCTGCCTCGTCGTAGGTGCCGTACCGGGGTCTCATCCCACCACGCGCACCAAAGGCGTGCTTGAGTGTCTTGTTCCAGTTAGGCAGACACCAGGCTTCGTGATTCTTTTGTTCGCTGACCCGATTTGGTCAAGCAGATACTGAGTCACCCCAATCCACTGTCCTGAAATGGGCAGGAGGATATGGGATCCTTTCACCTTCTATTCTGCTGACTCGCTACAGTCGAACAGATAGTTGGTATGTTTTTGCTACCTTACTTGTGATTCTTCTCTTGGCTCTACCCCTGCTACGGGGTAAGGCCGGAGGAGAATCCCTTTACCTTTTTCACCCTTGAGGTGATCTTTACTTTTGATTCTCTTTTCTGCTCTGCCCTCGCTATAGGGCAAGGCTATAGGAGAATCCCCTTACCTCGTTTTCACCTTTTTAGGTGATCTTTACCGTTGGTTCCATCTTGGCTCTACCCTTGTCAAAGGGTAAGGCCAGGAGAAGGCCCTACTAGCAGTTCACCATTTTGGTGATTTTTGACTTGTACACTGCTGCTTTTTCTTCTTTCCTAGGCTCTGCCCCCGCTATGGGGCAAGGCCAGGAGGATAATCTCTTTCTTTTTTTCCACCATCTCCTTGATATTCTTTCATTCATGATCTTTACTCTACCTTTCTGTGGCTTAGTCGGTCAACGCCAACACGAGCGGTTCACTAGTTGTTCGCCACTCCTGTTGGGAGTCCGTTTGTTGACCTCGATTTTGCCCAGACCCTTGGTCAAATGGTTGACTTGGTCAAATTGACCAAGCCAGACCCCAAGACCCTCTCTAATGGGTTCAGCTAGTCGAGTCGAGTCTATTGAGCCTGGACTCGGGCCTACGTCAACCCAGTTGACCAAGTCAACCAGGGTTGATCACTTAGCTCATTTAGAGCCCAAATAAATTTCAATCAAATCCAATCTTTTTCATGGCTCAAACCCCTCATCCCCATGGCCCTCTTGACTAATTTGACCAAGTCAATCGTTGACTTGGTCAAATCAAGTCTTAAATAGGCTAAATTAGCCTATTTAAAGCCCGTTTAATGCCTATTTAACTCCCTAATCAATGCCCAACGTTTTAGAAATTCAAATCCCGTGGGTTTCATCTTATTTCCCTCCAAATCACCTGGGGATTCGATCCCGACCGTTCACCTTAGGTTTAGGGTCCTTAAATAGCAAAATTTTGATCTTTTTTTGGACTTTTTCTTCTTGCTCAATCGAGAGACCACCCCAGGCTCTGAGATTTTATGAGAGCACTCCCACGACTTCCCTCTACTTTTTCGAACCAAAACCCGACATCCAGACCCTGCCGGCGGCGCTCCTCCGGCGAACCCGAGGCGTTTCGCATTCCAGGACGAATCCCGGCAGATCGAGCGAGCTTCGGATCTCGACGTCAACTAGGAACTTGCTCTTGAGGATCCCACGAGTCCAACAAGACCAAGATCTCCCGAATCCACCGTGTGGATTGAGGTATATCTCAAACCATAGTTAAAACACTTAGGGTTAATTAGCATCGTCATTAGCGTGTTTTAATTCGAACAAAATATACCCCATGGATGCTCTTCATATGTGTAATATGTGTCTAAAATTTTGTTACATTTGATTGAGTAAATCGCCCAAACGAGACGAAATATTGTTTCGTTCCTTGAGTTCGCCCTAAGCCCAGGTACACGGGATCTGGACCGTTGATTTCATGATCAACGGTCGTGATCCCGTTGATCCGTGGTTTGAAACGACCGCGGGATCGGATCTGGGAGTTCCGCCGTTCATCCGGCCAGATCACGGCCGTCCTTCTCATACCGCGCGAGATCGACGGTCAGGATCTCTGCTGACTCATTTAAGTAACCGTGCGGGGCCCGCGGTGTTGATTGCGCCGCCGCCAATGATTAACCGCGGTTCCGCGGTCCAGTAAGGACCCGCCACGTGTCTCCCGCCGCCGAATTTTATTTATAACAATTTTAATTTTTTTTAAAAGTATTTTAAATTCAGGAAACTTCTAAAATGCGTAGAAAATTCTTTTTTTGTCCGATTTTTGCGTACAATACCTCGTTGGATTCGTATCGTCGTCCTCTACATGATAAATTTTTTTTTTTATAAAAATGACATATAGATTTTAAATTATTTTAAAAACAGTAAAAGTAGTATTTTTAAAAAATATATTATTTTTAATTATTTTATCATTATTATATTATTATATTATTTTTTTAATTATAATATTAATAGTTATATTATTTTAATCTACTTTTGCCACTATTTTGTATTTGTGTACTACTATTATTATTATAATATTTATTTAGATATAAAAAGGTATTTTTAAATAATTAAATATTATTCTAATTATTTTTATTAGTTAAATTACTTAAAAAATATTATTAATAATTAAACTATTGCTATTATTATATATATTTTAGATTACTTTAAGTTTCATAACTTTAAAAATATCATTTTATACTATTTTTAATAATTATTTTTAAATATTATTTATTTTAAAGCCTATTTATTGCATTTAATCTTCCAAAATCCATAGCTTTCCCGTTTTGAATCCGCTGTCGACGCACAGCACCTCGATTTGAACGTATTTGAATTCTGCACATTCTGGAACTAGCTTTACTTAAAATTTTTGTATCTGTATGCAGTTATATTGAAAACAGTCAATAGCACTATTTTAAAACTATTCAAATATTGCCTTTAAACTTTGAAATTGCGTAATTTTCTCGTTTTACATCGAATTTTGTTGCATATCACCTTGTTTTGGGTGTATTTTGAATTCTGTACAGTTTAAGACTATTTTTAAATAAAAATTATGTCTGTACTTTCTGTTATTCCAAAAACAGTAAAGTGACACTATTCTAAAATATTCTTTTATTATATTTAAACTTCAGAAAATAATATCTTCGTCGTTTTAAATCGGATTTTGACGTGTAACCCCTCGATCTTTTCAGAAAAATGTGTATTTTATTTTGAAACCATTTACAGTCACTGATTTTGGCTGTTTTGGAAGATCACTGTTTGAATTTGATTATTTGAGTATTTTTGATATCGAATATTAATATAATAATTATTTTCAAGATACAAACTATTTTCAAATCGTTTTGAGGCATTGATTGAGTGATCAGCGGGTCTCCCCTATATTTATGTAATTATGAATTGACCTATTTTTAAATTAAATTATTTTCAAAGATTATATATATTTACAATTATTTTGAGTATTTGCGAAATTACTTATGTTATTAAATTCCTAATTCCGGGAGATCCGCTATTTCATGAAATTTTAGACATGGGTTCTAGATATGAAGAGCAATCATGGGGGAGAGGATTAGTGGGTGATTGAGTTCCAATCATTTACTAATCCCTTCATTAGGTGTCTTTCCTTTTATTTTTCGTAGACTGCATGTGTAGGTCGCACCACGAGCACTTAGTTTAGGTTCTCCTAAATCTAAGGACATGGTTGGTTTATTTTATTTTTGTACTCCCATGCATTTATTACTTTGAGGGTTAGATAAAACACTACTTTAAACCCATATAACGTAGTAACACCCTAAGGACAATAATTAAGGACTCGTCTAGCGAACTTAGAAGTTTTCTAGGAGCTAGGATAGATCCCGGATTGACATGAAAACTTCAACACTTAAACTTGGTGACATCATAAACCTCCCAGAATTTTTTAGGAATTTTTAGGAGTCTTTAGACCCCTTAGTTAACTAACCCTAATTAGCTGGTTAAATAAGGCCCCGAGACCTTCCAAAAATTACAGTAAATACATTTTAGGTCAGAAAATTAACCATAATAGCTTGATATGTTCAGAATCTGATCCTTGACCTTAGATAAATAGGGCTCCCTAGTTTGACTTCAGGTTGACCCCTAATTTGACCATAGGTGGAATTTACCTTTTTGCCCCTAATAATTCATTAAAAATTATTTAAAATCCCAAATTTTCCCTAAACACTTGGGAACACCCTTTCAGGTCATCCCTGACCTTTGGGGGTGATTCCAATCAGTTTGGAGTTGATTTGGATCAAAATAATAAAAAATGCCCTTTATTAGGAAATTTAGAAAATCCCCTTTATACCCCGATCTTTAGAAACTCATAACTAATTGTAGAAAATTCTAAATTAGGCAAACTCACTTGCATTAGATGCCAATTAGGGTCTAGTATTTATTAAAAATTTTAGGTTTCCAAAAACTGGCCTAGATTGGAAAGTCAACTTTTTGGTCAATCCTAGTTCATTCAGGGCCCGAAACTTAGAAAATTCATAACTTTGCCTAGAAAACTCCAAATTCAGTATACTACCTGTCTAACTGCTCGTATTAAGGTCTAGTATTTTCCTAAAGTGATAGAAAACCCAAACCTAGCCTCTTTTCCATAGTGACTTTTTGGACCCTTAGTCTAGTTCCTAGAAGGACCCGGAACTTTTCAAAAGTGGTTAATACAATTAAAATTCAAATATGAATACCCTAAGCTTTTAAAACTGATCAACAAACTAAAATAATTAAAATGGACCCTAATCCATTAATGTTTGAATATCAACTAAATTTTTCTTTCTTAATTTTCAACATACCTGACTCTAAATAACTTCAACTAACTACCCATGTTAGGATCTATCCAAACCACACAAGCCTTACACACACATAGCATTGTTTGCTAGGGCACTACTTCTAGACTTAGGTTAGGCCGCTGGATTTTATTTTCCTGCTGTGTGCCGGAGCTTTCTGTGGTTTTCACTGCATGTTGTTTGAAAAAAAATGATTGATGTGTTTGCTTACTTTCTCTGCACTCTGGATGTGAGCGCTAGATTTACCCCTAGGTTAGAAGCGTCATATATATATATATATATATATATATATATATATATATATATATATATATATATATATATATATATATATATATATATATATATATATATATTGTTCTTCCGTGCAGGTGGCCATGCTCAAGCTAATAAAAAGGGGGGAGCAATGTTATGATTTCTAATAATATTTTATGCAGGTGCTTGCTCAGCTCCCCTAAATAAAATGAGGGCTAAGTTAATCATAACTGCACAGGTGGAGCGCTTAGCCCTCAAAATTAAGAGCATGGCTTGGCACAGGGTCAATGGTGTTAGCACTTTTATTTTCATATAAACTGCTTGAGATTTTTATTAGGATAACCATGCAGGTCCTTTAGAATTTACTGCTTTTCAATAAATGTAAATTTATATGTAATAATTGTTAAGAGTTGTGAAAACAACTTTTGAGTTGGGATATTCTTATCCAGCTCGGATTCTAAAAGAAGAAGGTATCCCTAAGGGGAGAGTCTTCTTCCATTTGGAAGATCGAGCTGGATGGTTTTAGATATCCAAAGAGAAAAGGCAATACCCCCATACTGGGGAAATTGTCTCTTCGTTTGGATATTCAAGCCACGACAGATCCAAGGAGTCTAAGGAGGAGAGATCCAAGGAGTCCAAGGAGGAGAGATCCAAGAAGTCCAGGGAGAAGATATCCAAGAAACTAAAGATTTGAAGACCCAATATCCCACTCAAAGTTGTTGGCATCTGTCATAGGCTTAGAAATCCGGATTGTTGGCAGTGGTGTCCGGCCACTTTATTTTCTGCATACCCTGGGTTGTAATAAGGGCAGTTTGCCTATGGACATTTAGTTGATTATTTTTGTGGATTTATATAGATGTGTTTACCTGATTGCGCTTAGAAATATCTGCTTTTTCTAGGTTTCTTTCTTGCATGCCGATTTTGTTTTAGCCTGGATTGCGTTAGGCTCTTTAAGGACTATAAAAATCTTCTACTCATAACCAACGATTTAATATTTAAGTTTTAAATAACATAGAAACCTAACGAAACTAGGGAACTGCCGGAACCGTCCGGGGTTGCATGCATATTAATGCATTTCTCTCTCATTCTTATAAGACATCTCCCTACCTGCGGGTAGAGTCCGGATAATCTGGCCTATGAGGATGAAGTGTCGGACCTAGGGAGACTCAGTCTTTTCAAAAAAACTATTTTCTATAAGCCTGATTTTTTAAAATTCTATAGCATTCATGAGCTGACAGTTCAACTAGCATGCATCGCATTAGTAACTAATTAAATAAGATTTAATTGCATTAGCTATGAGCATCTGACCCACATAAGTTCAGGACCACTTAGGAAACTCTCTAGATGTCAGTCCTATTTCCAATAACTGTACCATCCACCCATCCTTCATAATTGACTGAATATCATGGTTTTAAAGCGATTAGATGGTTAGCTGGCTCCCCAATCCAGGCCGGGGTAAGTCCAGGTTTTACACTGCATTAGTTAGGACACGGGTCTTAGTGTTTCGTAGAGCACTAAGCCCAACCTAGATTTAGGATTCGAGGCTACTACATTCGGTCTCGTAGTATGACTTAAATAGTAGGTAGGTCCCTTCCTTTCAGGGACTATAAATCCTACTTATCCGCGTCACAGGATGACGCCACCTCCATCTCTTCTCTCACGCATATGATTGAGTGCTTGATTTTCTTTTCCCAGTTTCTCTTTAGTACCATAGAGTCTCCGAATGCTGGTATGAACCATGCATGTTGATTCAGCCCTTCGAACCCTTCTTTCCTTTTGATTAGGACTTCTTAGTCTACCTCTTATGTCAATCCCACTTTAGGAGAGGATAATGTATGATCCTTAATCGAGAGTTTTCTCGGGCTTCGGCCTGGGATGTAATTAACCACGGGGGCTTGCGCCCGTGGGAAACTTGGCCCCCCATCTACTAAACCCCATTCGAGCCTTTGTATCGGATGGGGAAAACCCGTGACTAAGTCGTGTATATTACTACCCATCGGGGTGTGTTGGCGACAGCCCCTATCCTCAATAGTTAGTCGTATGCACGATCCAATATGCCCTTCCAATCAACTCGTTCGCGCGGTGCTCTTTTCGGAGGTCCACAATAATAATTAATTATAATAAAAAAATAATTAACTTTAAATAATTACTCATAATTACTTAATTTATTATAATTAATGATTAATTAAGACTAATTAATTAATTACAATTATAATAACTAATAATTAATTATAATTAATAATTATAACTAATTAATAGTTAATTATAATTAGTAATTAATTAATAATAAATAATTAGTTATAATTAACAATTAATTATAAAAAATAATATAATTAATTATGATTAGTAAAACCTAATTAAAATTAATAATGGTTACAAAAAAATCTACCTTCCTCCTCTCTTTGTTTTGGCACAGTTACGGGATTTGGCCGATATAGTGAGCGAAAGGGAAAGTTACCTTCACAGCAAACGAGCTCCCTGTGTTGCTTCCGATTAAAATGTTGTAACTTCTGAAACAACAGGGAGGGAATGTCGTCGGAGCGGGTGAAGTCGAGCGACCACGAAGGGTCGGAGAGGGGGTCTCGACGGCTGCTTGGAATCGGAAGGTGAGAGAGCTCCTTCTCTCTCTCTCTCTCTCTCTCTCTCTCTCTCTCTCTCTCTCTCTCTCTGGACCAGAAGAAGCAAGGGAATCGGGATAGATCCGACGGGATCTGGCTTCGAGCGGGAGAGATCGGGTCGAGGAGGTCGGAAAACAGTGAGGTGGTGGCTTTGGCTTCAGTTTACTATGGAGTTTGTGTGGAGTTGGAGAGGGAAGATCGGAGAAGTGTCGGGAGAGAGCGGGAGGTCGAGAGCAGGCGGTCGTGGATGTCGAAGCCTTTAGTTGGTGCGGTATTTAACGACCTCAATGGGCAACGATCGAGGTGAGATGCGGGATTCGTGGGAGGTGATGCAAACGGCGCCGAATCGGTGCGACTTCGACAGGATTCGAGGATCCATCGGACATGAGGTATGTACGTTGAATTTTTTTTCTTTTTTCTTTTTTTTTACAGAGGTTTAACAGAATCTAATAAAGCTATTTGCGATGCAAAGAGCTTAACTTTAAATGATTTATATAATAGATTAAATACTAAGGAGGGAGAAAGATATATGTATAAGTTAGCCAAACAAATAGATAGAAGTAGTAAGGATTTAGTTCAAGTGAAGTGTATTAAGGATGAAGAACAAAAAGTACTTTTCTTAGAAGATGATATTCAACAAAGGCAGATGAGATAAACTTTTTAATGAATAACTTGAAAATACGATTGGCTTTAGTGACTTTATCGCCCTAAATGAAAATAAAGATTTTGGTTTTTATTGGCGTATAAGTAAAACCGAATTTAGAGAGGCTTTGAAGAAAATGAAGTCAATATCCTCATCTATTTAACTAAGGTATGTTTTATTACTTGATTTAATTTCGAGGACGAAATTTTATAAGGAAGTGAGATTGTGATAACCGGTTTAGACTAGGTCGGTTCAACCGAACCGGCCATCCTTCTATTAATAGTCGCGACCCCAACAGAGGGGCCGAATTTGCTGTTCGCGAAACAGGGAGAGGAGCGAACGGTCGGCTGCGTGTGAGAGAGCGAGGTAAGTTTGTTTTTTTTTTCAAATTTTAACAATCGATCGCATTAAAGGATGAGAATAATTAACTCCTTTTCATTCCCATAATTAAAGGAGTGCTAATTTGGGAGAATTTGCAACGAACGAGAGAAACGACCAAGGAGGAAAAAGGAAGAAGTTTGTGGTATTTTTCTTTCCAAATTTTGTATAAATCCCCTTCTTTTATTTCATCTAAAGAAAATGATATTACTTGAAAGAATAGAGGGGATTGAAATCAAGGAGAGAGTATTTTGGAAGAGGAAGAAGGATTTTTGGGAGATTTGGAAAATTCCCATTGTAAGTAATTTTTATCATGAAACTATTCTTAAGTTTTATTTGATAAAGCAAGTTCATGAAAACTTTATTGGTTGATGTTAAAGATTTGGAGAGAGGTTCGAGGTTGTACCCTACGCCGAAGACTTATAATTATGAAATTCCAAATTTAGTATTATTCTTTGCTTTCAAAGTTTTAAATTTTAAAAGACTATTTTATGTGAAATGCTGAAAGATTAAATGCCTAACATGGATGCAATTATGAATAGAAATGAAAAAGAATGTTATATAGTACATGTATGTATTAAGGAAATATGCAAATAAAGAAATGATATATGAAACTGAATAAAAATGTTCAAGATAAATGAAAAAGAAAGGAAAAATGATATGCATGAAAACTACATGAGTTCACCGCCTTATGGTACTGGTTAGGGACGCCGTACTCGTGCACCTAAAAAGGAAAAGGAAAAAGGTCATGGAAATGGAAAAGAAAATAAATGGAAAAGATTGTACCTTTGAGTACTTTGAGATGGTGCTCCTGTGCAAATCAAATGGGAAAAAAAAAATATTAATGAAATATTAAAGTTTCAAAATGCTTTAAATTGTTTTAAAAGAAAATGTCTGGAGATGTATAAATCACTGAAATGAATGAAATAATATTAAGAATTGATATGATGCATATTAAAGAATAATTAAAATGATTGTTTTAATAGTTACCCACTGAGTTTACATTGTAAACTCAAACCCCTAAATTAATGTTTCAGGTCAATCCCCTAAGAAGAAGAAATGACTGAAAGAGAATAATTCTTCTATAGAAGACGACGTGCAAATGAAAACAGACAAAATAACTGATGAAAATATTTAGTTTGGTATTAGATTAATTAAAGTTTTCTTTGTGATTAGTGGCTCTTCAGTTGCTGAGAAACTTGTGTTAATGTTTTTTTTTAAATGATGAAATTGTATACCGTCCGACTTTCAGTTCCCGCCTTGTTAAATCGAGTATCCGGGCCGGGTCGTGACAAATATAATACGCTAAAGCAAGCACAACCTCCAAACGAAGAGACAATCACCACCACTAGAACAATAGCAACAACAATGAAAAGAGGAAGAGATTTAAAGACAGAAAAAGAAAAGGTGGCACATAAGGGGAAGAGAAAGAGCACAGGAAAAATATGAAGGCCATTAAAAAGAATCATACATTCCTTGTTAATTATGTAACTATATTACAAAAGAGTAATACTTGACTTGCTAACTAAGAGACCATATTATTTGAAGAGCAATATGTACACCATTGGAAAATTTAAATAAACTAAAAACTGCATACCACTATCCAGCTACTAAGGCTCAATGCCTGAAGATCATTTCTAAAGGGAAAAAAAACAACAAATGCTGAAATAGATACAAGATAAATATGCTCGATATTGAAAAATAATGAAAATTAGGCAGATGCTATGGATCCTAAAGAGTTCTGAACATGACAAACTCACTTGCATCCTTGAGGCAATGTTCACAGCATAACTGCTCGGAGGAACTTTGTCCTGATAATGAAAGTGCATTTCACAAATTGCCACAAGCTGAAAAAATAGCACTAATTGTTAGAACCATTTTCCCTCGGTGATCACAAAATAGATTATTAGCTAAAGCTACAGTAACGCAGTGCATCAACATTCAGAGATTAAAATGACCTTTTTAATTGCAATAAGAGAAAAAAAATTGAATGAAAATTTCTTTCTACGCATGAACAGATAGAAAAAACATTTACGAATAATCATAACACTAAGAGAACCATGTAACTCTTATTTGGGTTTCTCCATATGAACATTTCTCCATTAATTCCTATGAAAGCTATTCAAGGACATAAATCCAGATATCAAGCCTTTTTGCATAATTTCAAGCCAAATTATCTCTCCCCAACCCTTCTCTATCTTACGCACACATTAATTTTATCTCCCCATCTTGCTGCACAATTCACCCTCTTTTCTACATGCAAAAATCATATAAGTTTATTATCTACAATTTTATCATCAATAATTTCTACTCCCACACCATCCCCAAAACAATTATTTTGTACCATATCCTCACTAGTTTATGAGGTACCCTTCTAATATTTTTATTTTTACCACACTTAACTTAGTTGTTAGCACCTTCTATATAGTCCTAATAATTTTTTCTTTAATGCCACATGATATTCTTTTATTACACATCACTTATGCGAGACTTCTCCATTTTAACCATGTAGCGTTTACTTTATAAGCTATTTCCTCGTAAATTATCACTTCATTCGGGTAAACAATTCATAACTCATCACCCAAGGAATAACCTCTTCCTCCACCGTTATTGCTCAACATTCCTAATTTCACACCTATTAAAATTGTATGCTAGACCATTTTTTACCCATCTAATCCTAAGCCTTCTACACCTATTAAAATTGTATGCTAGAGCATTTTTACCCATCTAATCCTAAGCCTTTTACACCTATTAAAATTGTATGCTAGAGCATTTTTACCCATCTAATCCCAAGCCTTTTATAATTGAAGTTTTACTTCATTGTTCCAATTTATCATTTACATCAAAAGTAACCGCATCAAACAAGGCTATTTAACAATAGCATAAATTAATGTAAATCTTGGATATTTTCTGACCACGTTATATACAAAGAGTTATGGCTTCATATAGTCCTAAATTTAATCCATTTTTATTGGAAGTTCAGTCACCTCACGTGTATTTCTAAGAATAGTTAACAATCATTTATATCTTCAATACAACAACAACAACATCAAGCCTTTATCCCACTACGTGGGGTCGGCTACATGAATCATTTTTCTCCATTGTGTCCTATTAAAAGTTAAATTCTCGTTTAAATCTAATAAAGAAAGGTCATTCCTAATATTTTATAACCAAGTCTTTTTAGGTTTACCCCTACCTTTCTTAACAAAAGTCAAATCTAATACCTCTACTCTCCTAACCGGGTCATCGGAAGGCCGCCTTTTTATGTGACCAAACCATCTAAGGCGACTCTCTCTAATCTTATCTTCTACTGGAGCTACTCCAACCTTTTCACGTATATGCTCATTTCGTATCCTATCTCTAAGGGTAAAGCCACTCATCCACCTAAGCATCCTCATCTCTGCCACACCTAACTTAGTATTATGCTTCTCTTTTAGTGGCAAACATTCGGCACCATAAAGCATTGCAAGCCTCACTACCATCTTATAGAATTTCCCCTTAAGTTTGAGGGGTACATTTCTATCACATAACAAGCCCGATGCATTCCTCCACTTCAACCATCCAACTTGAATTTTGCTGATAATATCCCCATCTATTTCGCCATCACTCTGAACAATAGATCCAAGATATCTAAAACGTGTACTCTTATTAATGACTTGATCGCCCAAAGTCACAATCCCATCACTAGGTCTATTACTACTAAAATTACACTCCATATATTCCATTTTAGATCTGCTCAAGTGAAAATCTTTAGACTCTAAGGTTGACCTCCATAATTCAAGTTTACCTTCAACTCCCTCTCTAGTCTTATCAACAAGAAGAATATCATCAGCAAAAAGCATACACCATGGTACATCCTCTTGCAAATGTCTAGTGAGAACATCCATGACTAAAGCAAAAAGATGTGGGCTTAAGGCTGATCCTTGATGTAACCCAACCGAAATAGGGAAATACTTGGTCAAACCACCTTGTGTTTGAACACAAGTAATAGCTCCTGCATACATATCTTTAATGATTTGAATATAAGCATTATTAACTCCTTTCTTTTCAAGAACTCTCCATAGCACTTCTATTGGAACTTTATCATATGCTTTTTCTAAATCAATAAATATCATATGTAGATCCTCCTTATTTTTTCTATATTTCTCCATCAAACCTTTTAATAAATGTATGGCTTCTATAGTCGACCTACCCGGCATGAATCCAAATTGATTTTGAGAAACATTAGTATAACGCCGCAACCTATGCTCCATAACTCTCTCCCATAGTTTTAAAGTATGACACATTAACTTAATACCTCTATAATTCGTACAATCTTGTGTATCACCTTTATTCTTAAAAATAGGAATTAACACGCTCATTCTCCACTCATCTGACATCTTTTTAGTCTTCAAAATAGTATTAAAAAGTTTAGTAAGCCAAGAAATCCCTTTATCTCCTAAGCATTTCCACACCTCTATTAGAATATCATCAGGTCCAACAGCTTTTCCACCCTTCATTTTCTTTAAAGCCTCTCTAACTTCAGTTTTACTAATACGCCGATAAAAACATAAATCTTTATTTTCATTTAGGATGCTAAGGTCACTATAGTCAATCTTAATTTCAGAGTCTTCATTAAAAAGTTCAGCAAAATATCTCATCCACCTTTGTTGAATATCATCTTCTAAGAAAAGTATTTTTTGATCTTCATCCTTAATACACTTCACTTGAACTAAACCCTTACTACTCCTATCTCTTTGTTTGGCTAACTTATACATATATCTTTTTCCCTCCTTAGTATTTAATCTATTATATAAATCACTATAAGCTAATGTCTTTACATTGCATATTGCTTTCTTAGAATCCTTACGAGCCACTTTATATATTTCCCAATTATCAGAATTTTTTTAAAATTAAACCAATTTTTATAACAAATCTTCTTATTTTTAATCTTTTCTTGCACAATTGGATTCCACCACCAACTATTTTTACTATTAGGAGCTTTTCCCTTTAATATTCCAAGCACATCTTTTGCAATCATTTATATCTTCAATAACTTAAAAAAAAAAACTCTTAGACACAAATCATTTTTACTCAATGAAAGATAAAAAAATTCTCATATTAATTGATTATATCTGTTTTCAAGCGCAATAAAAACCCATACAAAAAGCTTTGCTCTAAAATTTGCCTGACGATATTTTTAGCACAAAATATGCCTCCATAATTGCTCTTCTTGACACAAAGCAAACTAATTCTTTAATATTAATTCAATTTCTATCAAACCTTGTCCCCTCACTTTCCCAGAAACAAATATTGAGTTGAATAAGCTTTATCACACAGAATTACCACGACATTGGTCATCAATTTGTTCATAAATATTTGAAAGAATAAAGTTATGCATCAATTATTTGGTAAAATCTTAATATTTATGATTTCCATGTTGTACGAATCAAACTAACTTTCAATCATTAATTACTAAATAGATCATAAAATTGGCCATCCAAATATAAAATAATATCCTTATTTAATGTGGAATACAAGGGCCTGAAGGAATTTACTTGTTTCGAAAAGCATTTGATAGAAAGCAATTTGTAGGCTAATTTAGGAATAAAAGAAAAAAAATATTTACACATAAATAAATATAGATTTGTAAAACATGATTGAATTTCCATTCTTAGCATGAATCTTTGGGATTCCACTTTACTTCTTTAGCATGAATCTATAGGATCTTAATTTCCTTCCTAGTCATAAATCCCTGAGATCTTTATTTCGACCATAGGCATTAATCTGTAATTTTCAATAATAAGTTCCAAAAATTTGCAACCAACTCTATTGAGAGAGCTTTGTCTTCCGGGTTAAACTTTTAGAATGCATATTAGATTGAAGAAAGGATAATTCCAAAAGATTTTACCCTCACTTTGCAAAACATTAAAATCTAATTAGAAGTTTCCCATAGGCACAAGCCCCATCATACCACTCCCAATAATGAGAGAGAAATTATGATTCAGGCCAATCATTAGATATTAAGTGCTTAGCATATAGTAGTAGTAAATTTGGGTTTTATGATTATGAACTTTACCACCATAAACCTAAAATGGATGGTGCGGGAAATAATAACGAACCCGATTAAGAATTCATGGTTATGACATCCCGAGTTAATAAGAACCATGATCTAGTTAGTCAAAGGAGATAGTCGACTTAACCTGACTGATAAATCCTCATTAGTAGTCATGAGTTGCATCATTGAAGGTAACCTCATAGATCTTCAGTGGATATGTATGTACTTTATAATTCACAACTAAGAGAATTTAAAGCCTATTTTGGTAGTTAACCATCCCATTAGGAGGACCCCAATCATAAATGTTTACATGTGATATCATCTGGTGAAAAAAAAATCAGTTATGGCACGCATGCTACATCCTTACTAGCAAGTGATATTTTAAGGGTGAACATAGCAACACACTGTTATGCCGGTCCAGCCTGGACCGGCTCAACCTGGACCGGCCCAGCCGGTCCGGGTTTAATTCAGACGGAAGCGGCACAGTGAATAGGCGGAAGGGAGAATTGGGGTTGGGGTGGGGTCCACTTGCATTTCAAACATGGTTTAAGTGTTTTTGGAGGGAGAAGGAAGGGTAGAGAAGTCCTTTTGCTTTTAATTTAAATTAGATTGTCTTAATAGGGAGTTATGAGGGGATTAGAGTTTCATCTTGATTTTGAAAAGAGTTTTGTGTTCTAGGTTTTCTTGCTTGGGCTCTTGGCGTTGCCGGAGATTGTGGGAGAGTTGTTCTTCCTCTCGAATTGAAGAACATTGTATCTTGCTTTGGTTTTGATCGTCTACTAGTGGAATACAATTGTTTGCTATTGTTTTCCCAACGTTTTCTCCCTATTCTCTCAGTTTTTCCACTGTTTGGTGGCTGTTTTCTATTGAAAACAGTGGAATATTTGTGTTTTGGCGAAGATCCGATAGGAATAACTTGGAATATTCAAGTGGTACCTATCAAATTGGTATCAGAGCAGAGATCCGGACGGTGGAGGGCAGTTTTTCCCACTGTTTCGCTGCAGATTTTTGCTGTTTGGTAGGGATCCGGAGGCCACTTTTTGGTTCCCATGGCATCTAAGCGTGTAGAAGTCTTGGAGACCGAGGTGGGACAATTTAAAGTTGAACTGGAGGAGAAGATGGCGACTTTGAGCGAGAATGTGGAAGGAAAATTCATGGCCTTGGAGGAGTTGATGAAAAAATTATTAGAAGGGCAAGCAAGGGCTGTGCCAGCGGAGGAAAGAGGAGAAGGTAGTGGGAGCAAAGGCAAGGGGAAGGTAAATCCGGAAGAGGAAGAGGAGGTGGAACTGCTTGACAGCAACGGAAGGATGCTGCATCGGGAGTCCATTAGGCGGGAAGAGCATGAAAGAAGGAGAGACTTCAGGGAAGAAAGAGAGGATGATTGGCATCGCCGGAGGCCCGACCCAGTGGACCGGCCATGGGGGATCCATAACCACCATGGCGGGGCGCGAGGGGAAGATGGCTATCGGCGGCCGAGGAGGGATGATGAGCCCCGATATGGAGAGAGAGGAACTTGGGAAGACCCCATTGCCTGGGACAGAGGAGGCCATGGGGGGAATAGGGCATACGGGGTGGACACGAGGGCCAGAAAGCTGAAAATGCCAGTTTTCGAAGAGGGAAATGTGGATGAGTGGATCCACAAGGTGGAGAGGTATTTTGCAGTGAATCGCCTGATGGAGGAGGAGAGATTGATGGCGGCTAGCATGTGCTTGGAAGGGGCGGCTTTTGCCTGGTTCAAGTACATGGATAAGTGGGATCCGGTGAGGACTTGGAGGGACTTCAAGGAGGCTATCAGGGAGAGATTCAGGGGGGGCAGCCCATGGGAGATATCAGAACAGTTCTACGCCCTCACTCAAGAGGGAACAGTGGAAGAGTACCGGAAAAAATTTGAGAGTCTGGTGGGTGACATGGAGGGTTTATCGAACAGCACTCTGGGGGGAAACTTTATGAAGGGCCTCAAGCCAGAAATTAGAGATGCTGTGAAGGTCATGAGACCGACGGACCTGAGGGAGGCCATGGAGTTGGCTCAGCTGGTGGAGAACCAGAAGACCAACGCCCGAAGTTGGCGGAATAACCACTCAGGGGGTCCCACCAGGACAACTACCACTTACTTGGCTCCAAAAGGGCCAAGCCCTAGTGTCCTTAAAGAGAGTGGGAAGGAGAAGAGCGGGGTGACCAGATCGGCTGGGAGTTTCAAGAAATTGACTGAGGAGGAGATGCAGGAGAAGAGGGCCAAGGGCCTTTGTTTCAGATGTGAGGAGAAGTTTGTTCCAGGGCACAGGTGCAAGGATCGCGCTCTTCGGGCTCTCACCGTCTATATAGACGAGGCGCCTGAGGAGGGTGATGATTCTGATGAGGAGCAGATTGATCCCCAGTTGGAGGTAGCCGAGGTATCCCTCAATTCTGTGATGGGATTCACTCCTAGTCATACGATGAAGGTGAAGGGGAAGATCCTTGGGAGGGAGGTAGTAGTTTTGATCGACAGTGGAGCCACCCACAATTTCATATCCACTCAGGTGGCGGAGGAGCTGGGAATGGAGCCTACTGAGACAGGCAGTTATGGGGTGATGATGGGGACAGGAAAGATTGAGTCCAGCACTGGGATCTGCAAGGGGGTGGAGATGAGGCTACAGGAGATCAGGGTGGTGGAGGACTTCCTACCCCTGAGGTTGGGTAGCACAGACGTCATTCTGGGCATGAAGTGGCTACAGACCTTGGGTGAAACCAAGGTGAACTAGGGGACCATGGTGATGGAGCTGATGGTAGAGGGAAAGAGGGTGAAGCTGAAAGGGGAACCAGGATTGTCCAGAGCTGGAGTGTCACTCAGGTCGATGGTGAAAATTATCCATGAGGAAGGAGGAGGTTTCCTTGTGGAGTTGCAGAGCTTGGAGGATCAGCAGGAGGGGGAAGAAAAACCCATTCCTGCGTTAGTTCAGCCCTTTCTGCAGGAGTTTGAGATGTGTTCCAACCTCCGGTGGGACTACCACCTGACAGAGAGCGGGAGCACCAGATTATCCTGAAAGAGGGAGTATCCCCTATCAGTGTGAGACCTTACAGATACCCTCAGGTGCAGAAAGATGAGATTGAGAAGTTGGTGGGAGAAATGCTAGAGGGAGGGATCATTCAGCCCAGTGTGAGTCCTTTCTCTAGCCCAGTTCTGCTGGTAAAAAAGAAGGATGGGAGTTGGAGGTTCTGTGTTGATTATAGAGCTCTCAACAAGGAGACAGTGCCTGATAAGTTTCCCAACCCTGTGATTGACGAGTTTATGGATGAGCTACATGGAGCTGCTTTATTCACCAAGATTGATCTGAAGTCAGGCTATCACCAGATCAGGATGAGGAAGGAAGATGTGCAGAAGACGGACTTCGGGACTCATGAGGGCCACTACGAGTTTCAGGTGATGCCTTTTGGCCTCACCAATGCACCAGCCACATTCCAGGCATTGATGAACCGAATTTTCAAGCCACACCTTCGCAGGTTTGTATTGGTATTTTTTGATGCCATTCTCATCTATAGCAGGACTGAGGAGGAACACCTAGAGCACCTGAGAGTGGTGTTGGGGGTGCTGAGGGAGCATCAGCTGAAGGCCAATTTCAATAAGTGCGACTTCGCTCAGGCACAAGTGGAGTACCTGGGGAACGTGATATCCCAGGAGGGAGTGGCTGCGGATCAGTCCAAGATAGAGGCAATGCTGGCCTGGCCTCAACCCAAGACCTTGAAGCGGCTCAGAGGATTTTTGGGACTGACCGGCTACTACAGGAGGTTCGTGAGAGGATACAGCACCATGCAGGACCACTGACAGAGCAGCTGAAGAAGGATAATTTTTTATGGGGGGAAGCAGCTTCTGAGGGTTTTGAAAAGCTGAAGAAGGCCATGACGACGGTGCCAGTGCTTGCTCTGCCAGACTTCAATCAGGCGTTTGAGTTGGAGACAGATGCTTCAGGAAATGGATTGGGAGCAGTGTTGATGCAGAACCATAGAGCCATAGCTTACTTCAGTCAGATACTGTCATCCCGGGCTAGGCTGAAGTCGGTATATGAGAGAGAGCTGATGGCTATTGTACTGGCCATCCAAAAGTGGAGACCTTATTTATTGGGCAGACACTTTATTGTCAGAACTGATCAGAGGAGCCTGAAGTACTTGTTGGAGCAGAGGATGGTCACAGAGGAGCATCAGAGGTGGTTATCCAAGCTGCTGGGATATAATTTTGAGATCCACTATCGGCCAGGACTAGAGAATAAGGCAGCGGATGTCTTATCACGCTGTATGGGGGAGCTCCATGGGATGGCTGTATCAGTACCTGTTCTAATAGATTGGTGAGCCATCAAAGAGGAGAGCATCCAGAATGAGGAGCTAAGGAGAATCAAAGAAGAGGTGCTATCAGATGAAAACAGCCACCCAGGCTACTCAGTGGTGGGAGAAATACTGTACTATCAGGGAAGGAGTGTGATCCCTAGGTCTTCCATTCATATTCCCCAACTGCTACAGGAGTTTCATGGGAGTGCCATAGGAGGGCATTCAGGAGTGCAGAAAACTTATAGCCGGTTAGCTGCTGAATTGTACTGGAAGGGGATAAGGAAAGACATAGAGGAGATGGTGGCTAAGTGTGATACCTGCCAGCGGAGCAAGTACATGACGATGGCACCAGGGGGATTACTACAGCCTCTGGCCCTACCAGAGAAGGTTTGGGAGGAGATTACTATGGATTTCATTGATGGGCTTCCAAAATCAGAGGGGTACACGGTTATATTTGTAGTGGTCGACAGGCTGAGCAAATATGCTCATTTTATTCCCTTGAGACACCCGTACACAGCAGTGTCTGTAGCAGCAGCTTTTGTGAGGGAGATAGTCCGCCTGCATGGGGTACCAAAGTCCATTGTTTCTGATAGGGACAAGGTGTTCCTGAGTCATTTTTGGAGGGAGCTATTTAGGATGCAGGGCACAGTATTGAAGAGGAGCACAGCCTACCATCCACAGACTGATGGGCAGACAGAGGTGGTGAATAGGAGCTTGGAGACATACTTGAGATGCTTTGTGTCTGATACACCAAAGCAGTGGGCCAAATGGCTAGCCTGGGCAGAATACTGGTACAACACCTCTTTTCACTCGGCTACCAAGATGACACATTTTAAGGTGTTATATGGTAGGGACCCTCCACATCTGGTACACTACAGCCATAAGAGTACTCCTGTATCGGCAGTGGATCAGCACTTGAAGGAAAGAGATCAGGTGTTGGATGAGCTCAAGAGGCATTTACTCAGAGCCCAACAGATTATGAAGAAGCAAGCGGACAACAAAAGGAGGGACATACAGTTTGGAGTGGGGGACAAGGTCTATTTGAAGCTCCGCCCATACCAACAGAGGACTATGGCCCAAAGGAGAAATGAGAAGCTCGCAGCGAGATATTTTGGCCCTTTTGAAGTGGAGGAGAAAATCGGGGAGGTGGTATATAGATTGAGGCTTCCTCCAACAGCCAGAATACACCCCATTTTTCATGTCTCATAGTTGAGGAAAGTGGTGGGGGAGCATGCAGTAAGCCCAGAGCTACCCAGCACATTGAGGGAGGACATGGAAGTGACACTGGAGCCTATAGCGGTAGAAGGAGTGCACATCAATGAGAAGGGGGAAAAGGAAGTGAAGATTAGGTGGAGCGGTCTCCCAGACTATGAGGCCACATGGGAGCCACTGGAGAGGATTGCAGAGCAGTTTCCTGCCTTCCACCTTGAGGACAAGGTGGTACTTTGGGAGGGGGGTAATGTTATGCCGGTCCAGCCTGGACCGGCTCAACCTAGACCGGCCCAGCCGGTCCTGGTTTACTTCAGGCGGAAGCGGCACAGTGAATAGGCGGAAGGGAGAATTGGGGTTGGGGTGGGGTCCACTTGCATTTCAAACATGGTTTTAAGTGTTTTTGGAGGGAGAAGGAAGGGTAGAGAATTCCTTTTGCTTTTAATTTAAATTAGATTGTATTAATAGGGAGTTATGAGGGGATTAGGGTTTCATCTTGATTTTGAAAAGAGTTTTGTGTTCTAGGTTTTCTTGCTTGGGCTCTTGGCGTTGCCGGAGATTGTGGGAGAGTTGTTCTTCCTCTCGAATTGAAGAACATTATATCTTGCTTTGGTTTTGATCGTCTACTAGTGGAATACAATTGTTTGTTATTGTTTTCCCAACGTTTTCTCCCTATTCTCTCAATTTTTCCACTGTTGGGTGGCTGTTTTCTATTGAAAACAGTGGAATATTTGTGTTTTGGCGAAGATCCGATAGGAATCACTTGGAATATTCAAGTGGTACCTATCACACACCTGATAAGATATAAGCTCTTTACGAGCTGAGGTCATTTTCAAATTCATCACCTCGACAAATGCTTGTGGAGTATAGAAGGATTGTTGGTTATAGCTTTGAAGTGGTAGATATCACTTCAATATTTTGGATTTTGTGATTTTTTCTTATATTTTTATATTTTTGCTTGAATTTGAACCCAAATGATTTGCGCAAGGATATGTGGGTAGTTTCAAAAAAATAGAGACCCCTCTGATTGTCATCAAGGGATTCGAATGATTTTATTTTGTTACTTGAATCTTATCAACTTTGTTCGCCTACATATAGAGGATCAGGTTCAAATATTAACATTACGAGCTACTATATGAGTGAGGTGATCTTAAGAGTTTGTAATTTATAAAGAGTTTTTGCATATAAGGATTTGCAAAAACTAATGCAAAGGTAAAATAAAATATTTTCGTGAATTTTAGAGTTGATGTATTGATACATGTCACAAGATGCAAGTCTTGCCAACCCTATTCCTTGAAAGAAGGACGATCGAACTTGAAATGTGAGTCCTATGACCCTCCTTATAGGCAGGGCAACCCACTTGAGAGCATGCTTATCTAATGGTAAATTTTTTTAGGAGATTTGATGTCGTGCACGGTCTTTTGATGGATTTGCAAAGCATATTTGCATGTTTTAAGATGCATTTCATAATGCACTTAACTTGTTTTTGGTGTATTTGCATAATATACTTGCATGTTTCTTGATACAATTATACGATGCACTTACACGCTTGCACAATCTTCAATGCGCATATATGCACTTGATGTCGTGCACAATCTTTTATGCATTTACAAAGCATATTTGCATATTTTAATATGCATTTGCAAAATCACTTAACTTGTTTCTTGTTGTACTTGCATAATATACTTTTATGTTTCTTGATGCAATTATGTAATACACTTACATGCTTGCACAATCTTTAATGTGCATGTACAATGCACTTGCATGCTAATAGATATATTTGCACATTATTCTAGGCGTTTGCATGTTTTCAATAAATTACACTATTGGGAATATAAATGAGTCGAGCTAAGCTCAAGCCATCCTCAAACTTGAGATTGATTAATTAATCAAATTCAAGCTCAAGCTCGAGCTTAATTCTACGAGTTCGAGTTGGCTCTTTTATTAAGAGAGAGAAAAGATCATTCTTATTCAAGCAGTAATTATAATAACAAGATAAAAAGACTAAGAAACTAAATGAAAAATAATAAGAAATCACTTGAAATAAGAGAAATAATTTTTAAATATTTTAAACTTTGTAAAAAATCATTAAATTTTATATTAACAAATTTTAAACTAGATACTCATGAGGTAATGAATCGCGGCTCAAGCTTGGCTCATTCGCTAGCTTAATTCTACGAGTTCGAGTCGGCTCATTTATTAAGAAAGAGAAAAGGTCATTTTTATTAGTAGTTATAAAAATAACAAGATAAAAAAAACTAAAAAATAAAATGAAAAATAATAAGAAATCACTTGAAGTAAAAAAAAAGATATAATTTTAAAAAATTTTAAACTTTGTAAAAAAAAACATTAAATTTTATATTAACAAATTTTAAACAAATCGACCCATCAGCTAATGAATCAAGTCAATCTTGGCTCATTAGCTCATCGAGCTTGGATCACAAGCAATTTATCGATTTATGCTCAAACAAGCTCACAAGCCGTCTTGACTCAATTACACCACTATACACTATATTTGTAGAAAATGTATGGATAAAATTGATTTACTTAATTTGACGCATCATACCAACATTGTCAAAATGGTCATGAGAGACCCACAACGATCAATAATGCATTGTTTCCTCAAATTTGAAAATTTTCATTCACTGAATGCACTATTCGTTCAAAGCGTATGTATCGGTTCTTTAATATGTGCTTGCCAAAATTAGGTCTTTCACACTTACAACCATATATCGACACAAAAACATAAATAAGACAAAGCGACAACACAAACAAAATATAATTCAACTTTTATATTATAAAGACGACGCTTACAAACTTTATGAAATAAAACTCCTAAACCTGCTTGCATTCCTTGAGAAGAAAGATACAAGTGGCATGGAATTTGCGGAGAGAAGAAAGAGGTAAGAAGTCCGAGACGAAGGAGAGGACAAGCTCACAAGCTTTCCCAAGAAGAAAAAGAAGAAGAAGAATGGAACAAGCTCGCAAGCTTTTCAAAAAAAAACCCTAAGGTTTTGTTCCAAAAATCAGTCCATAAACTCTCTTTTTTATTCTCAAAAACACCTATACATATAGTTGAAAAGAGGCAGCCAAGCAGCCTCAAAGAACACCAACCGAACCAAACAGGGCAAGGGAAATAGAAGGCCAGCAGGCTGTCCAGATATAGCACCCGAAGAGCCACATAAGGGGGCAGGAACGGGCGGCCAGGAGAACCGGAATAGGCGGCCACAAGGGAGAAGAACCAGCCAGGCAGGATTAAACCGAAGGGTCACAGAGAAGGGAAAAGAGGGGGAATGAACCTGAATATGTTCATTAATCTCAGCATTAATGAGCTGGAGGCTGGAACCTAGCAGCTCTCCACAAACAGCAAAAAACCGAGCAGCCTAGTCCAAACCGAGAAGCCAACCTCAGCCCAAAACTTTGGCATAAGAGTTGCCCACCCCCCCCCCCCCCCCGAAAAAAAAAAAAGGGCAGTTGTGCATCCTATGAACAAGCTAAAACAGTTTATCTTATTTGAAAGCCAATCAAGTGAACACAACAATTAGATATTTGTAACTATATGACATGGCGATTGTCCACGAGAATGGGAGGGTGAGTTCGGTCCAGTGAGAAGAAGAAGGGTTGGGTTGTCTGGCTCGTCTAAAGGAGTTCGTTAGTCCGTTGAGTGAAGGAATGAGGGTTGCGGCCGTTGTGAGTCACATGACAAGGAGGATCAGGCACCACTTGGCATGTTGAGGGCTGGGTCGGTCAGGTAGAGGAAGGTGGAATATGTGGCATAGTGATGGATTGGATGGGCAGAGTGAAAGATTGGTATGGACGTCAGGTGACTAGGTAGAAGCCTATGGCATTGAGGTCTTGCGGCAAGAGGATTTGTCGGAGGCTGTCGAATGAGTAGAGGGGGTTTTGAATCGGGAGGCTGGGAGTCGGAGGTCAGGTTCCAAAGGCTAGGATGGAGGTTGGGTTAGCAGCGAGGAAGAGAGGGAGATCGAGATTAGCGGCTTATGTGTTATCGGGGTGAAATCGGGTAGAAGGTTGTGAGGAGGAATCATGATTTAAAGGATTTGTGAGAACATGAGGGGTCGGACGGCCTATTCGTTCGACAAAATGAAGGATGAGTTGCGGGATCGGACAGCTTTGGTTGCAGGTCGAGAGACTGATTCGTCAGGCTGAGGGAGAAGGAAGTGGGTGATGGATTGGCATATCAAGCAAAGGAGCAAGAATTCGAGAATTTGAGCTCATGAATGAGGAGCATAACCGAACGTTTTAATAACGAGAGCGAGAACACCATCGTCTATGCTTTTGAGCAGAGATCGGGGGAAGGGCTGCGAGCGGTGTCGGCGCCGAATAAGTTCACATCCTCTCTTTTTTTTATTATTATTATTATTATTATTATTATTATTATTATTATTATTATTATTATTATTATTATTATTAAAAAACTAATTTAATTAGTTATTTTTAAATTATAAAGCAAAAAAAAATAAACATATACATGTGTTTCATCGAAATTCACATCATTTTTTCAAGATGGTGTCCCCTAGGCAATACTGCAGTCATTTTTATATAATTCGGACATTCTGAATCCCGCGGCGAAGTCCATTTTGCGATCGAGCATCGTTTGGGCAACATCACACAAGATTTTCGAGTGTAGATACTAAATTTCAATCATCTCCGCTCGATTTGACTCCGAGGGGCACCCTTCTAAGTAATTTAGATGTTCTGATCGCAACGGCGCAGTCCGTTCGACGATTGAAGGTCGTTTGAGCATTTTAGTGATATGTCACATCGCTTTCATCATTGATTTCAATGTATGGGTCAGAACTTGTCGTTTGCTTGTGTGTTAGTTTTATGTATGTTGCAAGAAAGTAAATATGTGTGCATGTATGCATATATAGGTATAGGTGTTCGGGTCTATGGTATAAATACTACAACATCCTAAGTCTATCGTATGTATCCCAGCATGGATAAACGATGCAAAGAAACCTAGGAAAATAAAGTACCCTCTAATGCAGGTAATCTACCAACCCCATAAATCAATATAAGAATATGTATGTATAATATATGTATATATAAAAGAAAAGTGGCAAATGTCATTATAAGAGCAATCCAGAGTCTGTTAGAAAAGAAAGGTAGCCAAACTCCACCACAACAAGTTTGAATTTCTATACCTATAGAATAATATAAATCTAAATCTGGTTGTGATGTGAAACGTATTAGCATGGATGATTAAATTAAGGAAGTTTGCACGCTTAAATTTTAGAGCACAATAATTATAAGCTTTTTCTTGATGATAAACGACAAAATAAAAATGATAAGGTGATAAAATAGCTTTGGTCTAAACACATGCGAGAGGTTGAGATCATTAAATAGTCAACTAAATCTTACTTTGCATACATGAGTGGTTTCAACGAGAAATTCTAAAACTAACAATAAGATTATGCTATGAAAGATCTCTCACACAACTCTTCTAATTACTAGGCTTTAGCGGTGAAGAGCTTGACATGAACCTTGTGAGTCAAAATATAACCACAATTGGAAAATAAACTAGGAAAATAAACTAGGAAAATAGGAAACTTGGGGAAGAGTTCACCATCGTCAAAATTCTTAGATGAATTTGAGTAGCAAGGGAGAAGATCCGGAGTCCGGTGGCTGAATTTGAAGAAGTCCTGCGTGTGGGCAGTAGTGTGGGATCTTCTGAGCAACCAATGAGAGCCTTCCGGATGACGAATCAACACCAGAAAACTGCTGGAATCCTGAAACAGCAGCCGTGGCTTTTCCGGACAGCAAACGGGGGTTCCGGGGGTGCAGGACAGCAGTTTGCCTCGTCGGAAATATTCAGGACAGCAGCCATGAACTCTCTGGACAGCAAAACAGAAGTGTTCGGCTAGCAGGACAGCAAGTGTAGTCTTCCTAAAGTGCAAGCCAATGAAGAAAACGTAAGCCTGAAAGGCCGGCCAAGGTGGGAGAGGGGGGCGGGTGGATTGGGAGAGGGATGTTAGGCTGGATGTGTGGAGCAAGGGATTTACTCAAATCTGAAATTAATCTCAAATTTAGTAAATTTGGAGGGAATTACTTGAGACTAATTTCAAATTTCAAATGTAATTAAAGGGGTTAATGAGCACTTAATGGGATCCATGAAGAGGGGGGGCCGGCAGCTCATTAGAGGAGGGAGGGGGTTTCAAATTCAAAACCTGAAATTAATTTCAGGATTTTAAGTGAAAAGAGAGGGAAATTAATTTGAAATTTGATTTCAAATTAAGGAGTCATTAATGAATTAATTGGAGCATTAAAGAAGCAATCAAATGGGGGAGAAAACCCACATGGGGCCGGCGGCAAGGTGAGAGGGGGAGAGGGAGATTAGTGGGATGAAGCTTCCAATTTGGATTGATGACGTGGCAATATAATTAAAGACTCCAATTGAAATTAAATTGAAATTGGAATTCGTCATGAAAACTTTCCTAAATTAGAAATCCCAATTAAGAAAGAATTTGAATTTTGAAATTCAAATTTCAAATTTGAAACTTGCGGAAGGAGGGATTGGACGGGTGGGGAAGGTCGCCGGCAAGGTGGCCGGCGGCGGGCTTCCAAGGGGGCGGCGGCAACAAGGGTTTTGGAAGAGATTTTCTTATGGTGGAGGGGAAGAAGATGGAGGAAAACACGAACACGAAGATAGAAGAATTTAACCACGAGCCGCGGACTCTTCCAACGACTGGCGGGTATTGCTTTTGCCCTCACCTTGGGCTCTCCATAGAACTCACACAGAGATCTAGGAGAAAAGAACTCATTAAGAGATCTTCAAGACGGAACTCACAAAGAGAACACAAGAGCCAAATTTTCATTCAAAATTCATCATCCCTCAATACAAGAAAGCTAGCCTATAAATAGGCCTCATGAAAAGAAAAATAACAAAGACTAAAATGTCCTTCGGGCTACAACACTACATGACCACCCATAAGGGTAAAAAGGGAAAAACAACAATATAAAATAAACTAGTACAAAAACATATAAATAAATAACTAAAAAAAATCGTAGCCGTTGATCTCTGATGTCCTCATCAGGTTGCTTAATTAATCTTCATTTCTCTTGACTCCAAGTCATTTATAGAATTCAAAAAGAGTGTCCCTCAAAGGAAGAGCGATCATTTTCTTTTGAAGTCCAACAAGTGTATATAATAAGCAAGCACATTTAAAATTTGTATAACTCTTTTACATTTATAACTTGATCTACCTACACATTTATCTCTACACATTACATTTACATTTGACACTTTACATGTTCATGCATTGATACTAATAATGGTCTATAACTATTTGGAGGAATTTTGTGTAATTATTAAACATTTTAAAAAGGAGAAAATACATCAAATAACTTGGTGTTTTCTTAAGAAAACACTACTTAATTTGGTGTGTTAAGAAAATGCCAAATCATTTGACGTTTTCTTAGGGAGACATAAAAAAATTTACTTAAAAGTATTTTGTAAATATAAAACATTTTAAGTTTTCGTAGCATGTGCCTTCCATTCATTCGATAAGTATTCTATTTCATAACAAAGATGCCCAAGTTTGAATCCCAAGATAGTAACTTATTTTTGAAATATACATATGTTTTATTTAAATATAAAATTTTTAAAATATTTATGTTTAATATTAATAAAATTGAAAATATTATAAAACATATAATCCATCATATTGATTTATTATAATAACTATTAAATATAGTTTTTTTAAGAAACTAATAAAAAATATTAATTACTTTAAAATTATCTGATGAGGACATCAATAGGATATTCTTACGCATCTATCATCGGAGGAATCGTAGATCGACGGCTACGATTCGGAGTCTTTATTTATGAAACATTTTCTGTATTATTTTATTTTGTGTCTTAGTCTTTACCCTTGTACGCTTAGTTCATGATGTAGCCCAAAGGGCATTTTAGGCTTTGCGTCTCTTTTTATTTTAAGGACTATATATAGAAGTCTTCACTATTGTATGAGTTTAATGATTGATTAATAAAAATTTTCAGCCTTCTAGTTCCCTTGAGAGTTGAGAACTCTAGAGAAAGGACAAGTCCCTAGGTGAGGGCAAAGGTGATACCCGTTAGCCATCGAAAGAGTCCGGGCTCACAGACTACCTCCCCATCCCTTTCCCCACCACCGTCCACCTCTCCTTTTCCTCCCAACCGACAGCCCCTCCCCATCTCAACCCAAACCACCGGCCAAATTCCCCCGCCGTCCGCTCCTCCACCCAAATCGATCCCTCCCTAGCTGCCGACCTCTCCTTAGTCAATCCTAGCTGTCGACCATGCTAACCCCAATCCCCATGATTCTATTTCCCAATCTCCACATTAATGCTTCCCTAATTTAGAGCTTTCTAATTTAGAAGATCCCTTAATTCAAATTCAAATGAATTTGGATTTCAAATACTTTCCAAATTAAAACAAACATAGTTTAGGAAATCCCCAAATCACTCCAAATCTGAAATTAAAATTCAGGTTTATTTCACCAATCAACATTTAATGTTTGGGGCCGCATACATTGTATGTGGACACCTCCACCTCTCCTCCTTTGGTCGGCCCCCCTCTCTCCCTCTCTCCTAATTATTTTCTTCCTCATTAAGGACTCCAATTAAGGAGATAATTAGCCGCCTCTCTCCACTCTTTCCCTTTTTGTTTTCTACAATTAATCTCTCTAATCAATCACCCACTTTTAATTTCAGAAATCTGAAATTAACTTAGCCCTTCTCTAGTTTCGGCCGACCACCCAAGGCTCTTCCTTCTTCACTACACCTCCCCTCTCATGTTTGTTACATCTTCAAGGAAGACAATAATTAATCCCCTTGGCCTCCCTATCCATGAATTGTCGATCCCGAGCATGATCATGGATTCATGAATGATCTTCAAGGACGAGTAAATATTCTCCGGTCTCCCTTCTTCAACCTCAACTTGGAGATCGACCACACCGTCAACAACTACGTTGACCAGATTCTTTTCACTTTGACAAGCGCCATCGAGAAGCACCAAATCTCCAGACAGTGGCGAGTTATTCAACATCCACCGACTCATCCCCCTCCAGCAAGGTTCTCCTTGGGCTATAATATAGGTGATGAGGACATCAGTAGAAGATTCCAGCGCGTCTAACACAGAAGAAATCGCAGATCGACGGCCACGATCATGAGCATTTATTTATAAGTTATTATATGTTATTGTATTAGTGTTATTGTCATTATTTGTGTTATTTTACCTTTGTACCTCTATGAGGGAGTTTAGTGAGTTATAGCCCGGAGGGCATATGTGTATTTGAGTTTTCTTCGTTATTGAGGCCTATAAATAGCAGCCCTAGTCTTTGTATTTGTTTTTAATGATTCCTTAATAAAATTTCTGATTTTCTTCTCTCAAGCTTGTGAATTATTGAGTGGTGAGTCCCAAGGAGCGGGCAAAGCAATACCCACCAATCGCGGAGGTGCTCTGGGCTCGTGGTCCGACTTTTCCCCCACTTCAAGCCGACGGCCATCCCCTCCCCTTGGTGCTAAGCCATCGGCTAGTCCCTTCCCCACTGTCGGCCAACTCTCCCACTGGCCCTCCTCCATTTTTCCCTTAAACCGACCCCCCTCCTCCACCCAATCTAGCGGACATCCCACCCCACCGGTCCAGCCGCCGGCCTCCACCCTCCAACCGCTAGTTTCGCTCCCTAGTTCTCTCTTAGCCGCCGTCCTACCTTATCCCAACATTTGAATTTTAAAATTCAAACTATTTTAATTGCATCCCTAAAATAACCCATTAGCATTTAGGAAAGTATCCTTATTTGAATTCAATTAAATATTTAAATTCTAAATAATTTCCTATTATTAAAACCCAATTAGGAAGCTTCCCTAATTAAATCAAATATGAAATTAAAATTTAGATTTGATACAAATCCATAATTAATTCCTTTGGGGCCCACATGCATTGAACCTAGACATATATTTCTGTTGTAGGCAAGTGGGGGGGGGGGGGGGTCAAAATCATATGAGAATTTGTTTTGACCCTTGGGCTTCTGGTGTTTTCGGGTGAGCCTTGGTTGCTTTGTATTGAGCTCAAAATGCTGGAATTCTACTTGGTGTTAGCTCATAAATGCTTGAACTGAAGTTTTAGTTCAATGATTGAGATTAATTGCACTTCCTAGCTCATTAATTCAAAAAGGTTTGATATTAAGTCTTGAATTCATTTTGTAGTGGACTTTGCCTCTTCTCCTACCCTTTTGTCTTCTCATTTTCCTGTGTTGGCTGTTTTCTGTGCCTTGTCCCTTGGGTTCCCGTGACTGACTATTGATTTCCTGTGCTGGGTGGTTTTCTCGTGCCTTTGCCTCTTTGGTTCCCGTAGCTGTTGCTTGGTTTTGCGGCTGGCTGCTCGGTTCCGTGGCTTTTCTGCTTGGTTCCCGTGGGCTTTCTTCTCTGTTTTGCTGTGCCGTTTAGGGACTGATGTTTAATGAATGTTGGTCTTTCCTTTCCCTAAATCTAATAGTTCATTTAATGTTGTTTGGTGGCTATTTGGGGGGAATTCCATGAGTTCTTCCCTGTTTTCTATGCAGAATTTTGGGAGTTGTTTTTGGATAGAATTTGGACAGCCTTTTACCCTTCCTCTTCCCTTTAGTTAATTAGTTTTAAATGAAGTTTTAGGTGGTTGTTTGGTTCCCCTTTCTTGTTATATATTTTGTATGAATAAAAAGGATGGATATAATGTGATTTTTGGGACAAAAACCTGAGAGGTTTTTCTTCTTTCTTGGAAAAGCTTGCGAGCTTGTTCTATTCCTCCCTTCCCCTAGGAAAGCTTGCGAGCTTGTCCTCCTATCGTCATCTCGGCTTCTAATCTATCTTCTTCTATCCGCAAGTTCCCTTCCACTTGTATCTTTTTTCTCAAGGCAAAACAAGTTTAGATTTTTATTATATAAGTTTGTTTGAGCGTTTGTAAGAGTCGTTTGTAAGGTGTCGTTTGATTTTATAAAAGTGAATTGTTTTGGTTTATTTATTGTAATTTGTGTCTTTTTGAGAAGTTCTTGTAGCCTTCTATTATCTAGGAAGACTTTCTTTTGTTAGCAAAAATTTGGGGCCCTCTCCCAAATTTTTGCTTGCATCAATTTCCCTTCCCATATGGTCGGCCCCCTCTACCTTCCTTTTTCCCTCCCCAATCAACTCCTTAATTCAAATTAAATACTCCCTAAACCCTCCTAAACCACCGGTCCCCCTTGAGCTATTTTGGGAATAGTTTGGGAGATTAAATCACCCCTTTTCTCTCTTAGAAAAATTCTGAAATAAATTTTAGAATTCCTAAAAACCTCTTCTCCACCTCCCTAACCTTAAACCCTAGCCGCCCCTTACCTCTTCCCCACTACCCGAGAAACCCCACCACTGGCTCATCCCCTCCCTTCACTCTTTACTTCCGCCGGCTCCTCCAAGGCTCTTAACAAAGATGACTCCCATGTTCATGGATGGCCGATCCTGAAGTCGACCACGGATTTGCATACAACTCTCAAGGACAAATCGACATTCTCCAATCGCCCTTCTTTGATCCTGACTGGGAGTTCGAAGATTCCGTTGAAGACTACGTAGATCGCAAACTCTTTCATCTCGCCGAGACGATCGACGAACAACGACCATCCGGGCAGTGGCAACTCGTCGGACATCCACCTACGCCTCCTCCTGCTACTCTCCCGTGGATCAAGACTGTCGGCGTAGTAACTTTCTTCGTGGCGTCGTTTGGCTTGCTGAAGATCTTTCTTCTCTAAAGCCCTCATAGAGCGTGAGTGAGGAAGGAAACTCTAGGTGAAAGCTCTTGATATTAACCTGTGGATTATTATAACGAGTATATTTAGTTTTATTGTATTTTTTATATTGTTTTAAATTGATATATTCTCCTAAAAGTGTAACTGCATGCCAGAACAATACCTTAACGAATAATTCTTAAATTATTTCTTGTGGTTTATTAATCTTAAAGAAGCAAGCTTACAATGATTTTGTTATTTCCTTGCAATTCCTGGTGGTTTCACATCAATAGGCGTCTTATGTCTTTTGGTGACATCTTTAAGTTTGCTGAAATTATGCTCCCGTTAAAACAACTTCAAGAGTGAAAGTGAGGGGAAGTAAAGGTAAAATTTATATTTGTTAAATGGTAGATTTCTGCTACTTATGCATCTAGCTTCTATAATCTTGTTGTTATTTTAAATCGCCCTTCAAATCTCGCTTGTAACCGCATGACAAAGCACAACAACTAAGAAATCCTAGAATCTAATCTTGTGAAACATTAATTTTAAAATTAGCAAGCTTAACAACTGTTTATTAAATTCCTGCAATTCCATTTATTTTCACATCATTATCATAATGATTTATAAATTTTAACATATATTATATAAATGTAATATCTAATTAAATTATTAAAATACTAATTTAATTTAATAAAAACTTATATAAAGTTTTAAAAGATATAATTTTTTTGTGTATTATATTTAAAAAAAAAATTCTGATATAAAAATATTTATAACTTTTAACGGTTTTATTATTATCTTAAAATAATAATAATATATTTTTATAAATTTATAAATATTGAATATATAAAGTTATTATTAAAATTATAATAAATATACAATATAATATCTATTAAAATAGCTAAATATTTAATTTTTAATTATAACATCAATATTTAATTTCTATTTTTATTAGTATTATATTTTTTTGTATAACCGCAATTAGAACAAAATGTGAAAAATACTTACCTGGTTTCGAACCCGAGTCCATTTGTTGGAATTCCAACCTTACTGCAAGAACTGTAGGTAAAATCTGTATATTTATAAAATGATTTTGTAAGTATTAGTAACTTACAGAAATTTTTTTTATGTTTCCTTAAGAAAATGCTAAAGGATTTGGTGTTTTCTTAACACATCAAATTAATTAGCGTTTTTGCAAGATAAAGACATTATTTGGCGTTTTTGCTCCTTTTTAAAATCTTTAATAATCATGCTTCTTTTGCTTAATTATGCTTTAAATGTGCTCCTTTTTAAAATTCCTCCTAACTAATTCATGATTAATAAGATACTCAAAGAAATTTGAAAGAAAACAAACCATATAAATACGATACATATATGCATTGGCGGCACTTTTAAACAAAACTAACCCCAAATGACTTGAAATATTAGTTTACATGATGTAGTATGCCTTCGGATTTAGGGCTTACAAATACCAACCTAGCATGAGATACATAAAGAAACACTAGGAATATCATAATTTATAATTTTCTAATAATTAATTTAAACAAAAATCGATCTCTTTTGATGTAAAATAAAAAAAACATACTTATTTTGTTCCAAAAGGCAATGTAAAAATCACATAAATCTGAAATTCTCTTGTAACTGAAAAAACTGTACAATTAATGAAATTTACACCACAAAGAAAGCCAACACGTAACAAACTTGATAAAATCTCAATCACACACACATGCCAATCACTAACAAACACAAAAGAAAGAAAAAATGATAGCATCACCAATTGTAAGACCAAGACCCCATGTCGTACAAGGAGAATTATCTCACAGAAGTTGTCCTCAAGACTTAACAAATTCCTTAAAAATCAACATTCAATAGTACACACAAGAATTGAAAGTAACCAGAATTTTATTCAGCCATTCAACACTTATATTTTTGTAAATGTCTCAAGGGCCCTATCAGCTCTCCCATCTCTAGCCTCTGCCTCTGCCCTCGCTAGCTCCCAACCCTTCGGCCTCCTCAATGCCTTCTTCCTTTCCCTACCCAACTCTTTTCTCTTCCACAGATGCACTCCCCGGTTTAATCTAAAACCTCCACAATTCACCTGCTTCTCCATTTCAATTTCCTTGTTATTTATCATACTCCGTGAGAATAAACTTGCAACCATTCAGATCTTGATCCAATGACAGAAAAACTAGGGGGGAATGGAGTTTCTCCTAGGAAGAGAAAATTCCATCTCATATATGATATATATAAATAGAGCATTCGCGAGTACCTCATCAAAAATCCATTTGGCAACTCCATCTTTCTGTAAGAGGTGAATATATTTGAACAATAATCCAATGATATCTTCATGATGATCTGGCACAAAATTTTTGCACATTATTGAACAAATTGACTGTTAACAGGACATACTAGAGAAAAAGGATTCACGTAGCCAACCCCACAATAGGTGGGAAAAAGGCTTGATGTTGTTGTTGATGTTGTAATGAACAAATTGACAGCTTGAAAAACCAATAAAAAGTGATGCTAAAAAAGCAACACTTGAAAATTTGATAAATAATTTATAATGTTAGAGAATAGACTAACCATGACCAGAATCAGTGAGCTCAATGGTAACAGAGAAGAAAGAATAGTCAACACTGCAATCCATTTCCCCAGCACTCAAACTCATAGCCCAACCTACAATTTAAAGAAACAAATATATTCTATTTAATTTAACAGAGAAATGAAGTGATCCAGCTTGACCATGTAATTTGAGATTAATAAGGATGCCTTGTTCTTAAGATATTACAGATTTTAGACCAAGAACATGCGGTACTGCTGCTCATAATACTGGTACTAATGGACCGTGAAAGCAATATCCAGGAGGCACAGGATAACAACAGAATTTAGGCACAAGCTAACGAGGGAAAAAAAAGTTGCATCTGCTAATGTCACTAACCGTCTAATGCCATTGCATCTAACTTCCAGTAATCAAATGCAATTTCAAACATAACAAACAGATTACCTCCCATAAAAACAGTGGATATGATTCATTAAGTTAAATATATTTACATAACACAATGGCAAAAAAGGATTCATGTAGCCGACCCCACGTAGTGGGATAAAGGCTTGATGTTGTTGTTGTTATATATTGATCATTAGTCACCCAAATCAAGTAAAGCTAGGTTGGACTATGAAAATGCTGTTTCCAAGATGAACTTATAGTGATTGAAAGTTCAACCCAGCCAATTCCTTTCATCAAAGATATGGTCATCCACTTTATCTTACAACATCATTGATAGATATCAATAGATATTTGATGATTAATATAAAATTTTCACCTCAATTATTCATAAAAAAAAAAAAAGTTGAATCTAGTCCTCAGCTCCATCAAAACTTTTTGAAGCAAATGAGCGTAATCTTGGTCAGTGGTGTCAAAAAACAACTCTAGCTTAGCTCTCCAAAGCAATTTATTAAAGAAACTTAGGAGCTGCTTGGTCAAATAGATAAGTTCATCCGGATAAATAAAATCTAGACAATCTGCTAACATCTGCTAAGCTGATAACTAAACAAAAGCCCTAGCTAATACGTATAATTGGACTTTATCATGATTTATGTCTCGTAGAAAGAAGGATTATATGGAATAAATACAAATCATCAATTCAATAAATAGCACAATTATATTTGCCACTAATCTGTAATCAGAATTTAAATAAACATGGCAGTATGGCACAATTAGTACAGTAATTATGATTATATTATTGGAAATTAGAAGGATTAATAAATCGTATAAAGTCAATAATTGATTTAATTAATTAATCAAGGATCAAATTAAACAATAAAAAAAATGCTTATTAATTAATGTGTCATCCAAAATTAGAAAAAGTGATTAGTCACCAAAAATAAGTTTTTAGCATTACTAGAAACTAATTGTTGAAAAAGAGTTAACTTAAAGCTTTAGACAACATTAAGAAATGAAGTGAAAGGTTCTAAGTTCAGAGGCAGTGTGAAATTCAATCAACACAGGGAACTGGACGCAATTTAATCATTATTTAAATGAGAGTAGATTCAACTAGACTGTCTAAGCCTGAATTTTTAATTTGCAATACATGATTTCCTAACTTTTATAAGTACATTAAGCTTTTCTTTTTTTTCATGTTCTATTCATTCTATTGCATTGTGATTTTTTCCATGCTATTTCTTTCATCCTAATGTTCCATGTTCAAGCATATTCACACGAAATCTTGTCGTGGGATTGGGAAAATAAACTTCAGCTTGCACCTTCAAAAATGTACATATACTTCCAACAAAATGCAAGAGCCAATACTTGATGCGGACATCCAACCGTCCATGCCTATCCGAGGAGGAGTTGAAGATCGACGGCCGAGATCCCTTCATTTTATCTTATTTTATTAATTGTAATTTTTATTTAATTATGCATTTTTCTTTTTTACCCTTAAGGGATTTGTTTTATGTAAGCCCAAGGGGCAAAATTGTCTTTTAGTTTCTTTTAAGGCCTATATATAGAGGTCTTTGCTCTTGTATTAGAACATGATGGATTATTAAAAAAAAAAGAATTAGAGCCTTTGTCTTGATCTCTATGTGAGTTATGTAGAAGAAAAGTCCTATGGGAGGACAATCTTGTTTCCACCAGCCGCAGGATGGATCCGGGCTCGTGGATTGAATTCCCTCGGGGAGGGCAACGTAGTACCCACCAGCCGCAGGAAGTCCGGGCTCGTGGTTTGTATGGTTTTTATTTTTATTTTTATTTTTTTTTATCCGTCCTCTCATCTATAGTCTCCATCATTCACCATCCGTTTTTATTTTATTTCGTTTGATTTGGGTTAACTTTTCTTTTGGATCAAACATCAACCCCTCGATCTCCATAGTTGGCCGACTACCTCATCCCTAGCCTCTTCCCTCCTCCACAAATTTTGAATTTTGAATTCAAAATAGCCTCTTGATTACCTTCCTAAATTAGATTTTGTTAATTTGGAAAATCATTCAGTTTTGAATTCAAATAAATTTGAATTTCAAAATATTTCCAATTTAATAAATTCTACATTATGGAGCCTCCTCAAATTACTCTCAATCTGAAATTAATTTCAGATTTAATTCGCCCCATACCATTTAATGCTTGATCCACATACGTTGTATGTGGACACTTATCCTCCCTCTCCATATTGCCGGCCCCTTCTCTCACCTCCTCTCTAAGTAATGCCTCTCCATTAAGGCCCTCAATTAACTCCAATCACCCCTAATAACCGCCGATCCCATCCCTCATCAAATCCTAATTAATCCCTTCCCAATTAAGGTGATTTGAAATTCAAGTTTTCCCTCGACTTTCCCCCTTTTTTAAGTCTGAAATTAAATTCATATTTTAATTTTCAAATGACCCCTCCCCCCATATCTGTTCTACATCAATACTTATCTGCATGACTTCTGAACCAGTGAACTTCTTTATTCCCAAAAAAAAAATTTGGTGTGGATCAATTTATAGCTTTGCTAGAACAAACTTTACAATGCATGCAATCTCTACCATGAATTAAAGTCTGGAGTGTTTGTTCTTCAACTAAAAGTTGCTTATCAAATGCATGGCACAAGATGATATAGTACCTAAAAAAAAGATGATATAGTATCTACCCTAGCAACTGCCATTTTAATTTACAAACATTTAAGTTTGCTTGCGTTAAAGGAAAGTGGAGCTGTGAATAAAGACGAAAAATATTTTTTTTTTAAAAAAAACCCATTTGGATACGTAATAGTTTTAAAAGTAGGTATGTCTCTTTCTACAGAAGTCTCTAACATGAAGGCAATGTGAATGAGAGTAATTATTAATTGATTTATATAATTAGATAAATTACAATGATTGGGTTAAGTTAACAATGAATGGGGTGCTTGAAAAAATTTAAACCCGCTTTTCAATAGCCCTATAGATGAAATCTAAGGAGTTCTATTATTTTCTGTATTCTGAATTGAAGTCTAAAGGATTTCAAATTGTCAATAATAAGTAATGCTCTAATCTTCAAAGGAGACTGAATACCTAGTGCAGCAACATTAATACACGAACAGCCTCAAATTAGTTCATTTTTGTAATAAACAAATAAAAGTCTATAGATAAAATCAGAGTAAACATCTTAAAAGATACCCTGATGCTTGATAAACAGAAACAAAAAAAAAAAACGATTGTAATGCAATATCAGATACTTAGCTCATAGACATTTAAAAGCCACCCCATTGACCGAAAGTTAGTACAGAATCACTCAGGAAGTAAAATTCTTATTAGAGATTCACAAGAATGTTTGAGGTAATCTTCTGAAAGGATTTGCAGAAATTATATATATATATATATATATATATAATACTAAAGGCTATAAAAATTAAACCATAAAATAGCATTAATAAAAAGAAGCATAGAATTATTTTTAATTATAGAATTAGAAGCCTAACAATAGAAATTATGTTAGACAGGAATATGACAAGAACTACAAAACTAATAGGGGTTTGACCTCAGAAAAATAAAAAATCATTCAGCTTAAAAAATAGCAAATATTTAAATTAAATATCATTGAAATTTGAAAATAGGAATCTGTCCTACCCATTTTTTTCAAATTATAAAACAAGGACCCCTCTCCTTCATGCCCAATAAGGTGACCGATATATTTTGAAAGCCCTTCTTTGTAATGCCGTATACCAGGAGTAATTGGCCATATAATTCTCAATATGTGGCCTTCTTTAATCGGAACTGCTTTTACAAGGATCTACAATTACACAATATAACAATTAAACATCAGTGGCTGAGTACATTGCATCTGCATAAAAGATAGTCATCCCTAAAGTGCAAATTCTAGAGTTGAATTAAAACTAGAGAATAACTGCCCATTACAGGAATATAAATAGCATTCAATCTACTACTAAAGAAACCCAGCCTCTAATCAATAATTTGAAAAATATTAAAATTGTCCAAGAAAAAACATGATAGATGTCGCACAATATTTGTTGGATTTACATCCAATGGGTCCAGCTTGGACCGGCTCTACCTGGACCGGCCCAGCCGGTCCAGTGCTACTCGCGACGGACGCAGAGGAGCCGCGCGGAAGAGAGAGGGAGCCAGGGAGTGGGGTCCACTTGCAATTCAAACATGGGTTAAGTGTTTTTGGAGGGAGAAGGAAGGGTAGAGTAGTCCTTTTGCTTTTAATTTGAATTAGATTGTATTAGTAGGGAGTTATGGGGGGATTTGGTTTTCATCTGGATTTGGAATGAGTTTTGTCTTCTAGGTTTTCTTGCTTGGGCTCTTGGCGTTGCCGGAGATCGTTGGAGAGTTTTTTCCTTCCTCTCGAATTGAAGGAAAGTTGTATCTTGCAAGTGCTTTTCATCCTTTATTGAAATAAAAGCGTTTGCATCGTTTTTCTACGTTTCTCCCTACGTTTTCTCTCAGTTTTTTCACTGTTTGAGCTGTGTTCTTGCTGCGGACAGCAGTTTACTTGGCTTAGGTAATTGATTTGGGTTAGGTTTACTTGTGCAAACGAGTATTTCCTATCAAATTGGTATCAGAGCCAAGATCCGGACGGTGGGGGGCTGTTTTCCACTGTTTCGCTGCAGATTTTTGCTTTTCGGAAGAGATCCGGAGACCATTTCGTGGTTCCCATGGCATCTAAACGTGTAGAAGTCTTGGAGACCGAAGTGGGTCAATTTAAGGCGGATCTGGAGGAGAAGATGGCGACGTTGAGTGAGAATATGGAAGGTAAATTCATGGCATTGGAGGAGATGATGAAAAAGTTGTTGGAAGGGCAAGCAAGAGCTGTGCCAGCGGAGGAAAGAGGAGAAGGTAGTGGGAGCAAGGGTAAGGAGAAGGCAAGGCCGGAAGGGGAAGAGGAGGTGGAACTGCTTGGTAGCAACGGAAGAATGCTGCATCGGGAGTCCATCAGGCGGGAAGAAGGAGAGGATGATTGGCGTCGTCGGAGGCCCGACCCAGTGGACCGGCCATGGGGGATCCATAACCACCATGGCGGGGCGCGAGGGGAAGATGGCTATCGACGGCCGAGGAGGGATGATGAGCCCCGATATGGAGAGAGAGGAACTTGGGAAGATCCCATTGCTTGGGACAGAGGAGGTCATGGGGGAAACAGGGCGTACGGGATGGACACGAGGGCCAGGAAGCTGAAAATGCCAGTTTTCGAAGAAGGGAATGTGGATGAGTGGATCCACAAGGTGGAGAGGTATTTTGCAGTGAATGGCCTGATGGAGGAGGAGAGATTGATGGCGGCTAGTATGTGCTTGGAAGGGGCGGCTTTTGCCTGGTTCAAGTACATGGATAAGTGGGATCCGGTGAGGACTTGGAGGGATTTCAAGGAAGCTATCAGGGAGAGATTCAGGGGGAGCAGCCCATGGGAGATCTCCGAGCAGTTCTATGCCCTCACTCAGGAGGGAACAGTGGAGGAATACAGAAAGAAATTTGAGAGTCTGGTGGGAGACATGGAGGGCTTATCGAACAACACGTTGGGGGGGAACTTCATGAAGGGGCTCAAGCCAGAAATTAGAGATGCTGTGAAGGTCATGAGACCGAGAGACCTGAGGGAGGCAATGGAGTTGGCTCAGCTGGTGGAGAACCAGAAGACCAACGCTCGAAGTTGGAGGAACAACCACTCAGGAGGTCCCACCAGGACCACTACCACTTACTTGGCTCCAAAAGGGCCAAGCCCTAGTGTCCCTAGAGAGAGTGGAAAGGAGAAGAGCGGAGTGACTAGAACTGCAGGAAGCTTCAAGAAATTGACTGAGGAGGAGATGCAGGAGAAGAGGGCCAAGGGCCTTTGTTTCAGATGTGAGGAGAAGTTTGTTCCAGGGCATAGATGCAAGGATCGCGCTCTTCGGGCTCTCACCGTCTATATATAGACGAGGCGCCTGAGGAGGGTGATGATTCTGAGGAGGAGCAGAGTGACCCCCAGTTGGAGGTGGCCGAGGTATCCCTCAATTCAGTGATGGGATTTACTCCTAGTCATACTATGAAGGTGAAGGGGAAGATCCATGGGAGGGAGGTAGTAGTATCTGATCGATAGTGGGGCAACCCACAATTTCATATCCACCCAGGTGGCGGAGGAGCTGGGGATAGAGCCTACTGAGACAGGCAGTTATGGGGTGATGATGGGGACAGGAAAAAGATGGAGTCTAGCACGGGGATCTGCAAGGGAGTGGAGATGAGCCTACAGGAGATCAGGGTGGTAGAGGATTTCCTACCCCTGAGGTTGGGTAGCACCGATGTCATTTTGGGCATGAAATGGCTACAGACCTTGGGAGAAACCAAGGTGAACTGGGGAACCATGGTGATGGAACTGATGGTAGAAGGCAAGAGGGTAAAGCTGAGGGGGGAACCAGGTTTGTCCAGAGCTGGAGTGTCACTCAGGTCGATGGTGAAAATTATCCATGAGGAAGGAGGAGGTTTCCTGGTGGAGTTGCAGAGCTTGGAGGATCAACAGCAGGGGGAAGAAAAACACATTCCTGCGTCGGTTCAGCCCTTTCTACAGGAGTTCGAGGATGTGTTCCAACCTCCGGTGGGACTCCCACCTGATAGAGAGCGGGAGCATCAGATCATCCTGAAAGAGGGAGTCTCCCCTATCAGTGTGAGACCTTACAGATACCCTCAGGTGCAAAAAGATGAGATTGAGAAATTGGTGGGGGAAATGCTAGAGGGGGGGATCATTCAGCCCAGTGTGAGCCCTTTCTCTAGCCCAGTTCTGCTGGTGAAAAAGAAGGATGGGAGTTGGAGGTTCTGTGTTGACTACAGAGCTCTCAACAAAGAGACAGTGCCTGATAAGTTTCCCATCCCTGTTATTGACGAGTTGATGGATGAGCTGCATGGAGCTGCTTTGTTCACCAAAATTGATCTGAAGTCAGGCTATCATCAGATCAGAATGAGGAAGGAAGATGTGCAGAAGACAGCCTTCAGGACTCATGAGGGCCACTACGAGTTTCTGGTGATGCCTTTTGGCCTCACCAATGCACCAGCCACATTCCAGGCATTGATGAACCAAATTTTCAAGCCACACCTTCGCAGGTTTGTGTTGGTATTTTTTGATGACATTCTCATCTATAGCAGAACTGAGGAGGAACACCTGGAGCACCTGAGAGTTGTGTTGGGGGTGCTGAGGGAGCATCAGCTGAAGGCTAATTTCAAGAAGTGCGACTTTGCTCAGGCACAAGTGGAGTATCTGGGACACGTGATATCCCAGGAGGGAGTGGCTGCGGATCAGTCCAAGATAGAGGCAATGCTGGCCTGGCCTCCACCCAAGACCTTGAAGGGGCTCAGAGGATTTTTGGGACTGACCGGCTACTACAGGAGGTTCGTGAGAGGATACAGCACCATAGCTGGACCACTGACAGAGCTGCTGAAGAAGAAGGATAATTTTGTATGGGGGGAAGCAGCTTCTGAGGCTTTTGAGAAGCTGAAGAAGGCCATGACGACGGTGCCAGTGCTTGCTCTGCCTGACTTCAATCAGGTGTTTGTGTTGGAGACAGATGCTTCAGGCTATGGATTGGGAGCAGTGTTGATGCAGAAACCATAGAGCCATAGCTTACTTCAGTCAGATACTGTCACCCCGGGCTAGGCTGAAGTCAGTATATGAGAGAGAGCTGATGGCTATTGTATTGGCCATCCAAAAGTGGAGACCTTATTTATTGGGCAGACATTTTATTGTCAGAACTGATCAGAGAAGCCTGAAGTACTTGTTGGAACAGAGGATGGTCACAGAAGAGCATCAGAGGTGGTTATCCAAGCTGTTGGGATATGATTTTGAGATCCACTATCGGCCAGGGCTAGAAAATAAGGCAGCGGATGCCTTATCACGCTGTATGGAGGAGTTCCAGGGGATGGCGGTATCAGTACCTGTTCTGATAGATTGGGGAGCCATCAAAGAGGAGAGCATCCAGAATGAGGAGCTAAGGAGAATTAAAGAGGAGGTGCTAACAGATGAGAACAGCCACCCAGGCTACTCAGTGGTGGGAGAAAGACTGTACTATCAGGGAAGGATTGTGATCCCTAGGTCTTCCATTCATATTCCCCAACTGCTACAGGAGTTTCATGGGAGTGCCATAGGTGGGCATTCAGGAGTGCAGAAAACTTATAGTCGAATTGCTGCTGAATTGTACTGGAAAGGGATGAGGAAAGACATAGAGGAGATGGTGGCTAAGTGTGACACCTGCCAGCGGAACAAGCACATGACGATGGCACCAGGGGGATTACTACAGCCTCTGGCCCTACCAGAGAAGGTTTGGGAAGAGATTACTATGGATTTTATTGATGGGCTTCCAAAATCAGAAGGGTACACGGTCATATTTGTAGTGGTTGACAGATTGAGCAAATACGCTCATTTCATTCCCTTGAGACACCCATACACTGCAGTATCAGTAGCAACAGCTTTTGTGAGAGAGATAGTCCGCCTGCATGGGGTACCTGAGTCTATTGTTTCTGATAGGGACAAGGTGTTCCTGAGCCATTTTTGGAGGGAGTTATTTAGGATGCAGGGCACAGTGTTGAAGAGAAGCACAGCATATCATCCACAGACTGATGGGCAGACGGAGGTGGTGAATAGAAGCTTGGAGACATACTTGAGATGCTTTGTGTCTGAGACACCGAAGCAGTGGGCCAAATGGCTGGCCTGGGCAGAATACTGGTACAACACCTCCTATCACTCGGCTACCAAGATGACACCTTTTAAGGTGTTATATGGAAGAGACCCCCCCACACCTGGTACACTACAGCCATAGGAGTACCCCTGTATCTGCAGTGGATCAGCACTTGAAGGAAAGAGATCAAGTGTTGGACGAGCTCAAGAGGCATCTTCTCAGAGCTCAACAGATTATGAAGAAACAGGCGGACAGTAAAAGGAGGGATATACAGTTTGGAGTGGGAGACAAGGTCTACTTGAAGCTCCGACCTTACAGGCAGAGGACTATAGCCCAAAGGAGAAATGAGAAGCTAGCAGCGAGATATTTTGGCCCTTTCGAAGTGGAGGAGAAAATCGGGGAGGTGGCATACAGATTGAGGCTTCCTCCAACAGCCAGAATACATCCCGTTTTTCATGTATCACAGTTGAGGAAAGTGGTGGGGGAGCATGCAGTAAGCCCAGAGCTGCCCAGCACATTGAGGGAAGACATGGAAGTAACACTGGAGCCTCTAGCGGTAGAAGGAGTGCGCATCAATGAAAAGGGGGAAAAGGAAGTGAAAATTAGGTGGAGCGGCCTCCCAGATTATGAGGCCACATGGGAGCCATTGGAGAGGATTGCAGTGCAGTTTCCTGCCTTCCACCTTGAGGACAAGGTGGTACTTTGGGAGGGGGGTAATGTTATGCCGGTCCAGCTTGGACCGGCTCTACCTGGACCGGCCCAGCCGGTCCAGTGCTACTCGCGACGGACGCAGAGGAGCCGCGCGGAAGAGAGAGGGAGCCAGGGAGTGGGGTCCACTTGCAATTCAAACATGGGTTAAGTGTTTTTGGAGGGAGAAGGAAGGGTAGAGTAGTCCTTTTGCTTTTAATTTGAATTAGATTGTATTAGTAGGGAGTTATGGGGGGATTTGGTTTTCATCTGGATTTGGAATGAGTTTTGTCTTCTAGGTTTTCTTGCTTGGGCTCTTGGCGTTGCCGGAGATCGTTGGAGAGTTTTTCCTTCCTCTCGAATTGAAGGAAAGTTGTATCTTGCAAGTGCTTTTCATCCTTTATTGAAATAAAAGCGTTTGCATCGTTTTTCTACGTTTCTCCCTACGTTTTCTCTCAGTTTTTTCACTGTTTGAGCTGTGTTCTTGCTGCGGACAGCAGTTTACTTGGCTTAGGTAATTGATTTGGGTTAGGTTTACTTGTGCAACAACAAGGTGCATAATGTTTGCCGAATAGTTTTTCTCATAAAATCTAATCAATTCTTGCCTTGTATCAAGGCCGTTTTCCTTCGGTTTAACCTCCAAAGTATCCCAATTTCCTAAAATATTACAAGTACATTAGAAGATAGACCAGAAAAATGGCAATAACTAAATAAGCTTCATATCCAAAACAAATTTGGAACCGCTTACGAATAAGTAAGAAATGTGCCTTTTCTCATTTAACATAAGCATGGTAAAACAAACACAAGTAATTAACAAGCACTTGGATCATATAAAATGGGAGCAGTTCGGGTAACAGTTTTGCTTGCCTTTATTGCATTCTTACAGAAATTAAATTACTCTTTTCCCTGAACGGCAATATGCAGAATTACCAGGCTATCCTTAACTATCGTATGCCTAGGCACTCAACTGGAATAAAATGTGGAGCAGTCATAAAGCAGACATACAGTTGGGATAAGAATAATAATGATGATGTTGATGATAAATATGCCTTCGAGCAATCCCCTAGGCTGAAACAAAAAATGTATATTTCTAAATCTCTACCCATAGTTTTAGGGAAAGAAATGAATGAGCTTGCATGAAGATGGTGCGCTCTATAAAGCTTTATAATCATCAGTCACCAAACAAACAGCAAGACCTCCAACCATTAACATCCATCAACAGTCATAAATAAGGATAAGCTTTACAAATCTTCCAAAGTTTGTTTCTTCTAGACTATAGATCAGCACATTTGTTCAATATTATTTACTCAAACCTTCCAAATTTACTGCTAACCATCCCTGCCTTGCCTTTTAAATCTTCTCTAAGCCATTCCTTCACACAAATTCAATTAAGCAAACCTTATCAATGCTTCCACAACTCATTTTCAATAAAATACAAATCAAATCGCCTAATTTGTACTAACTTATCATTCACATATAAATTATTTGTACTTTATCAATTTAGTTTGGTCACATATCTTAAAATTTTCACTTATCTATACAATAAACTTGATTTCCTTCCTTGTTAACCATTTTGGAGATTATACCATAGTGTATCATAACATCCCTCAATTTAGCTATAAACAACAATGAGATTTTAGAATTGCACGTTCTCACAAATTAAATATTCACATAAATTACTTTCTAACAACAAAAAACTAATAAGGATACTGTATTGTTTATTAAAAGATGCCGAGATGTCAATAGTATATGCGATATCTAGTTTCTTATTATTGAAAGACGCCTAGATATGAATAAGCAGGCTTATCCTAAGCATCCCAAATTAAATTTGAATTGAATGCGTAGGAGAGGGGTAGATTGACGGAAAAGGAGCAGATTTCAGCATAGAGAGAGAGAATTCAAACAGGGAACAAAGGATTTCCCTGATCCAAAAGCTGTAAGGAAGTTTACAAAATAGAAAGGAAATAAACGGTGTGATTTTACCGCCAAATGGCACCACAAAATAATAATTATGATCAAAGTGCTCTGACTAGATGGTTTAGCTAAAAAATAGTACAATCAAATTATGATCAAGGCCAAAGCCCAATGCTTCCCTCATGACTAAGCCCATTGAGTTGTGAATCATATAGTGTACTTAATGGGACACGAAGCCCTCCGTAAATTAAGGTTGATCTAAAGTTATCTCATTAGATAAATATTCACCACAGATCTACAAAAGCTCCTTAAATGATGCAACACATGACTGTTTATAAGATTTTTCAATCATATTGAAACGACTACCTCAACTAAATAGACTATGGTTCATAACAACCCAAGATAATGGAATCATGGAATCTTAATCAGGTTCGTCACCATTCATCCCACCATCCACATCAAGCAGCAACAACAACAACAACAACAACATCAAGCCTTTATCCCACTACGTGGGGTCGGCGACATGAATCTTTTTTCTCCATTGTGTCCTATTAAAGGTCAAATTCTCGTTTAAATCTAATAAAGAAATGTCATTCCTAATATTTTCTAACCAAGTCTTTTTAGGTCTGTGATGAGGACATCGATCAGAGGTTCAAACATGTGCATCGCCGGAAGCATCGCAGATCGACGGCCCCGATTCAGAGTTTATATTTTAAATATTTATGCATTTTATTTTCTTTGAGTCTTCCCATTGTACCCCTATTATGAGTTAAGTCATGTTGTAGCCCTGAGGGCAATTTAGTCTTTATTTCTACTTTTATGTTGAGACCTATATATAGGTCATTTCTATTGTAATGAGAATAATGAACATTTTGAATGAAAATTTTGTTGTTGTCTTCTTCTTCTTCATCTTATGGTGCACTAGAGAGGAGAAAGAGAGCCCGAGGTGAGGACAAGCGCAATACCCACCAGTCATTGGAAGAGTCCGTGACTCGTGGTCTACCTCCATCCCCGTTCTCCTTTTATTCCCCCACCCACCGGCCCTAGCTCTTCCCCAAGCCGCCGGCCACATATCCGTCCCCTTATTTCCATGTCCTTTTCATCCCCTAGCTTCCCCACTTCCAATCCAACCTCCACCTAAACCAGCTAAACCGACGGCAAGCTCTCCCCCTCCCCCTTTTGCCGCCGGCCATCTCTATGATCTTAGTCGTTATGATGATTTCATCATTCATAATGACTCTCCCTTAATTTAGATCTTGCATTAAGGAGTTAATGAATTTTGAAATTCAAAATTCGAAATTCAAAAACTTTCCTTATTTGTAAAGTCTAAATAAGGAAGTTTTTTCGCATTCAAAATTCAAACGGAATGTAATTGGATGACTCATTATTTTCCCCCCACATCATCCAAGCTCATTTGGAAAGAGATTAAAGCTCCCTAATCTCTCCTCTCCCTCTCTCTATGCCACCGGCCATGAGTGGGGCCCCCTCCCATTAATCCCCTCAATTAGGGGTGTAAGTGAGCCGAGCCGGCTCGAACTCGACTCGTTAACGAGCTCGCGAGCCGAGCTTATCGAGCTTCGAGCTCGAGCCTATAATCGAGCTCGAATGGTTAACGAGCTCGAGTTTGAGCTTGAGCCGGTTCGGCTCGTGAGCTCGCGAGCCGGCTCGTAAATTATTTATTAAGTAAAATAATATATAATATGTGTTATAATATATTAAAATATATGTTAATGATTATCTATGTTATTTAAATTAGGAAGCTAGTACAGTAAATTTTATTAAAATAATATATAAATTATATTATAATATATATTAATCTGTGGCTCATTAATGAATTGCCATGATGCTTGATAAAGTTGATATGAGTTCACGTGACAGGTGCTTTTTTTTTTGGGAATTACGTGACAGCTGCTCATGAAAGTGGACGGGCAGGAAAAAAAAATCGGGCGGGAGAAATGAAAATGGACGAGCGGTAAAATGCCAAATTGAATCGAGCCGGCTCGAGCTCGTTTATAGAGGGACGAGCTCGAGCTTGAGCTCGTCTGTCGAGCTCGACTCGAGCTCGAGCTCGAGTTTGAGCTCGCTTTTCGACTAACGAGCCGAGCTCGATAAGGCCTAAACTCGACTCGACTCGACTCGTTTACACCCCTACCCTCAATCAAGGCATTAATGACCCATTGATATGAAATCAATTTTCAAATTATCTTCCCCTCAATTTCATTCAAATCTGAAATTAAATTTCAGATTTGGAAACGAAACCCCCTTCCTCCCCTCTTGAACCCGCCGGCCTCCCTTGATGGGCTCCCCATTAATTGTCCATTAACCCCCTTGACCTCATTTGAAATTTGAACATAATTCCAAATTGGTTTTCCCTCCAAATCCACTTAAACTTGAAATTAATTTCATGTTTAGATTAAACTCTATTCCTCTCTTGGACTAAACCTACTTCCTCTTCCCCTAGCCGACCCCTCCCCACCCTTTCCCTCTTCCCCTTCTCCACTTTGGCCATCCCTCTCCTTGCTCCACCTTGGGAAGTTTGAAGCCAAGAGAAGAAGAAGACGACGTCATCCCACCTCCACTTCAATGACGTATGGCCGATCCCGAAGTTGATAGCGGATTCGTACTCGATGCCTACAGAGACATCCACATCGTTCGATCACCATTCTTCGACTTCGGGTTTGGTTTTGACAACACTGTTGAAGACTACTTGAACCGAATCCTCCCCACCCTCGTGGACATCATCGACGATCAATTCTTGGACTACAAGTGGACCATCAACGGCCATCCACCCGTGCCACCTCCACCACCGTCGACCTTTCCGTGGATTAAGACCATCGGCATTGTGACCGTCCTCGTGGCTTCGTTGGGTGTGCTGAAGACCTTTCTCTGCTAAGCCAAACTTTGAGTGTAAGTGAGCATGGTACCTCATAGTAAAATTTCTAAATATTAATCGTGGGATTGTATTACTACATGTTTGTTTTACTGTGATAATTTCATATCTATCTTAACTTGCTTAAACTTCTGATTTGTAACTGCCTACTACAATAAGATTGACGATTGAATGTTTTCTAACCTCATGTTAAGAAATCTTAATCTTAAGTTGCGAGCTTTGTCATCCTTTTAAATATTTCCGTGCAATTCTTGTTTGTATCACATCAGTCTGCCTCTACCTTTCTTAACATAAGTCAAATCTAATACATCTACTCTCCTAACCGGGTCATTGGAAGGCCGCCGTTTTATGAGACCAAACCATCTAAGGCGACTCTCTCTAATCTTATCTTCTACTAGAGCTACTCCAACCTTTTCACGTATATGCTCATTTCGTATACTATCTCTAAGGGTAAAGCCACTCATCCACCTGAGCATCCTCATCTCTGCCACACTTACCTTAGTACTATGCTTCTCTTTTAATGGCCAACATTCAGCACCATAAAGCATTGCAGGCCTCACTACCATCTTATAGAATTTTCTCATAAGTTTGAGGCTACTTTTCTATCACACAACAAGCCCGATGCATTCCTCCACTTCAACAATCCAACTTGAATTCTGCTGATAATATCCCCATCTATTTCACCATCACTCTGAACAATAGATCCAAGATATCTAAAACGTGTACTCTTATTAATAACTTGATCTCCAAAGTCACAATCCCCTCACTAGGTCCATTACTATTAAAATTACACTCCATATATTCCGTTTTAGATCTACTCAAGCGAAAACCTTTAGTCTCTAATGTTGACCTCCATAATTCAAGTTTACTTTCAACTCCCTCTCTAGTCTTTATCAACAAGAAGAATATCATCAGCAAAAAGCATACACCAAGGTACATCCTCTTGCAAATGTCTAGTGAACATCCATGACCACCATTCACATCAAGCAAACCATGATAATTTTTTTCAATCCTAAAACCCAAAATTGCTACTACTATAAGCTAAACACTCAGCACCTAATCATTAGCCTGAATTTAAAGTTCCCTCTAGCAACTAGAAGGGGTAGTTAACCATAGAGAATTGCGCTTATGAGAAACTTGTAGCAATATCATAAAATATTCGTAAAATAAGGGTTAAATCTTTGGGCAGTATCTTTCTACAAGATGGTCTACTTTCTTCAAACCCAAAGCCAAGCTGAAGTGTGCCTTGAATAACTTTTAATAAAATTTAGATCTAGTCGTCAAATTTAAAAAACATAACAATAACACAAAAAGTAACAAAATTAATGTACATGCAAATAACTTGCATATTCAATGAATAAAGATTTTCATATTTGCATCACACCTCAGCTTCAAATCCTTTAGTTCTGCAAAGTTAATTGGAAGCATACTTTCATAGCTTTCCTTCAATATTGTGCTCACTTCCTCACATCTTAGTCTAATGTCATCAGTAAAAGTTTTGGAATCAGATTTTTTTTTTTTTCGTGCTTTCCTTCCTGAAATATTTTCAACGGCCATAGGACAAACTAATTCAAACCAAGCCTGTTAATTTCAGGAGAAAAAGGAAGACCTGGTTCCACCCTGCATAACCAAAGCATTAGACAACTTTAAAAGTTGAAGCCCAGGAAAATAGTGCTACCCAAAAAAACCAACTTAGCTAAAAAATTACAGTAAACCCGTTCCTAGTTCATCAAAGCATGGTGCATTTCAGATACTCCTATGATTCTGCTGCTTGCAATCCTCATAATCATCAATTAATTCAGGGAAGAAGGGCGTCACTTTCATGGAATTGCAACACTTCAAAAATAAAATCAAGAACTTCACAGGAGCTCCGCTTCCAGATGTACATAAAACCAGGTATAAGATCGCTCCATCCCTTACCCCCTCTCTCTTGGACTCCACCTCATTGGTATTTCCTGCCGACAAAGCTTCCGCCTCCCTCATTTTTATGCATTTCTTTTCCTCCTCTTCCCTTGCCACCTCCTTGATCCTTCAATGTAAGAATCAAAATAGAGGCAACACGGAGTAGGAGAAGAAAAAGGAACCATTTCTTATTAGCATTTCTGTGATAGATCATCTTATACGTTTTGATACATATTGTTCAAGAGAAAGATAGCATCACCCACGCCCCAAACAATTTAGTCAACTATGTTTTAAGAATAAATAAGACTGTCATGGTTAGCTTATCTCCTGTCCCGTGTTTGTTCATACTCACACACACATAAAATGGAAAATGGAAAATGATTTAAAATACCCGTAAGAACAAATTTAATAAGACTGGAAATTCTCAAATGAAATGAAGACGCCATTGCAAATGCAAATGTTGACAACAGCGCAGTCCATTATTGGTAAAAGAAACCTTTAAGTCACCAAACCATTCAAAAGATGTTTTTTTCTTAATTTACACGCTATCAAAAAACATAAAAGTTAAAAGTAATGCATATGCATATATTATTTTCGTTGTTAAAACAAACAAAAAATAGCCATTTACCTGTAATGAATTTATGATATGGATGATTCTTGGAACTCAGATGCTTTTGAAGCTGGTAAAGGTCGAAAGAAATGAGCATGTATTATCAATGATTAACAAAACAATTATTAAGAGAAAAGTAAGGAACAAAGATAGCAAAGTGAATAAATGAGCAAATAACCAAGAAAACATAAACAAGTGGTAATCCGGAATGACAAATACGCATCTTATTTTTGTCAACTCATACTTAAATAACACTGTGATATGAGTCTCCACTTTTGCCATAAAAAATTCAAACATTTAAGAATCTTCTCTTTCTAGAATAAAAACCATGATGGCATGCTGTAAACCTTCTTCTAAATGAGTGTTGTATCCAGCAATGGATTGGAGTACCTGTTCCTAACCCAAGCTGCCCAGAACCCTAACCTTTTACAACTACTCATTCCTTCTTCCCCTCCCTACTCCAGCTCCACCGGAGGCTGACCATCTATATCCATATGAAATCCCCGCCACCCACCTCATCCTCTACCCTTGACAGTCCCTTTAATAAGCATCAGCTGGCTTCTCCACACAAGATGCTTTTATCCGATATTTTGCCCAACCTTAACTTTCCCCCATTAATCATCTTCAAAACAAGCATGCATACTTATCTTCCCCTTCTTCTACCACTGATTCCGTTAACCCCTCTTCTTCCAAAACTACCAAAAATCCATCGTCTACCTCCTTCCCCGATTCCTTTGTTGAGCCTGAGGACAACATGGCTTGCTTCACTAACTCTGAAGTGGAAGAGAGCTCCAACGAATGGGACTTGTCTTTAATCGGACATGCTATCGTAAAACATACTTATTATAAAGTTTTACTTCCAATAGCACAAGAAGTCTGGCAATTAAAAGGTACCAAGTCTCTACTATCGCTCAATGATGTCTTCATCCTTTTTTAAGTTTCCAAACATAGTGAGGTTGGAGGCGGCATTGGTTCTTCTTCGGAAAAGAGGTTGCCTGACTTTCACCCTAAGAGAGAAGAGTTTAGTACTATCACTATGTATATCAAAATTTATGATTTGCCACTTAGTTTGATGTGAAACAAACAGGAATTGCAAGGAGGTAATAAAATTATCGTAAAGCTTGCTACTTTAAGATTAATGAGCCACAATAATTAATTTTAAGAATTATCAATTGTCATTTTGCTTTGGCATGCAGTCACAATTTTAGGAGAACATAACGACTTAAAATAATATCAGAAAAATACAATAAAACTAAATGTGTCATAAAAAGAATCCATTGGTTAATATTTAAAGCTTTTCACCTAGGGTTTCCTCTCTCACTCACACTCTATGAGAGGCTTTAGCGGAGAGAGATTTTCAGCAATCCAAACGATGCCACCAAGAAAGTTATGACGCTGACGGTCTTGATCCACGGGAAGGTAGCCAGAGAAGGAGGCGCAGGTGGCCGTCCGACGAGTTGCCACTATCCAGAAGGTTGTTATTCGTCAATAGTCTCGGCTAGATGAAATATAATGCAGTCGACGTAGTCTTCGACGGAATCTTCAAACTCCAAGTCGGGGTCGAAGAAATGTCGACTGAAGGATATCAATTTGTCCTTAAGAATCGTAGGTGAATCCGTGGTCGACTTCAGGATCGGCCATCCATTAATATTGGAGACTTCTTTATTGGGATCCTTGTAGGAGCCGGCAGCTTGTAATTGGGGAAGGGAGAGGAAGAGCCGACGGTTGGGGTGTCGGGTAGAGAGGGAAAAGGAGGGGGGCGGCTAGGGTTTATGGGAAACTTCTTGGGTTTAGGGCTAGGGAGGTGGAAGGGATGAGTTAGAAAATTTTGAATTTAATTTATGATTTTTCCAAGGGAGGGAAAGGGATTAGTTTGAATTCCAAATTATCCAAAATTAGGCTAAAGGGTGCGGCGGCTTAGGAGGGAATTATGAGGGGGTTTAATAAGGATTAAGGATTAATTGGAGAGAGAAAAGCCAAGGGGAAGGGCCGGCCATATGAGGAGGGGAGGGAGTGTCTAGATTCAATGTATGTGGGCCCTTTAATTTATATGATGATTGAAATCAGATCTTTGATTTAATTTCAAATTTTGAGGTAATTATGGACTTTCCTAAAATAGTTTCATCAATCAAGAAAGTGGTTTAAATTCAAATATTAATTTTAATTCAAATAGTAAACTTTCCTAATTAATAATAGGTTATTTTAGGAAGGGAATTAAAGGGAAAATTGAAATGGAAATTAAGCATGTAAACACTAGGGGTCAGTGGCTTGGAGACCTTGGGAGGCCGGCGGCTTGCGGGCCTTGGGAGGCTGACAGCATGGGGTGGTGGGGCGGCGGCAAGGGGAGGGATTCTCCGTTAGAGGAGAGAAGGGGGGATGTGGTGGAGCCGTCAGGTGGGGGAAGTTTGGAAGGGGAGCCGGCGGGTGTAGGGAGTATGGGGAGGTGGCCGGATGTAAGGGAGGGGAAAAAAGAAAAAATAAGCCACGACTCTCAAACTCTTCCAAAGACTAACGAGTATTGCAGTCACCCTCACTTAGGGCTCTCTTTCTTCTCTCAAAGCTCACAATAATGAAGAAGAGAAAAGATCAAAATTTTATTCATCAAAATCATGATCCCAAATATAATAGAAGGGGCCTTATATATAGGCTTCAACATGACAAAAGAAAAAAAGTACTAAAATGCCCATAGGGCTACAATAGCAAACTAACTTACCATAGGAGTATAGTAGGAAAACTGAAATATAAAAATAAACAATATATAAAATGCATCAAAAATAAAGGCTCCTGATCGTGACCGTCAATCTCTGATGTCTCATCTGATAAATGCGCAAAAATCTCTTGTTGATGTCATCATCATAGTTGCTAGAACCCAAGCGAATTTCTAAGATCGCCAGTGTGATTGGCCAACCCTTGGCTATTGATAATTTGACTATTAAAACAAAATCAGATTATCCTTTTGCATGAGTTTGTGTCCAAGTTGAAAAAATTTTGAGTTTACCTTATCTGATTTTCATTAGTTTAAGATGCAAACAACAAACTCTACACGTCCACTACGACTAGAAGCCCGTTCTTTGCATTAATTGGGTTTTTTTTTCCTATCCTTCTAATCTATGCCCTACAAATACAACCCCTATGACCCCCAACCCTAAACCCAAGAAATGCCCAGACAACTAAAACCCAACCATAGCAACCACACTCAACCTCAACTACACCACATGCACATTAACATGTTATCTCTCTGAATAATATTTAAGGCAAGGAGGTTAACACTGTAGACCCCACCGACCCATCTATTTCACAAGCAACTTCATTACAAGAAATAATTCCAATCCTAAACATTCCTCCTTCTGATCCTTTCTCTTTTGTTGATCCTAAGCAGACGGCCACTCTTACCCAAAATCGCTTCAACTCATTAAACAATGACAAATAAACCACAACTTAGCCTCCTCTGAAAACAAAACAAATGCAAAAAAACCTTCGAATGACAACTCTCTATTAGCAAGAAAGAACAAAAATCCAAACTTGGCCAAAAAACATGCCACCCATACCTCTAAAGCACAATGAGTTACCCAACTTCTGCCGCTAGGAATGTTAGGCCATAATGGGTGGGTTACATAGGGTGCAAATTGCCCTCGTCCAATCTTTCAACCTTGACATATTTTGCATTCTAGAAGCAAAAATTTATAGTATCCAAGCTTCTAACAAGTGGTTCCTCAATCACCATAAGCTCTTCAATAATAAAAGCAACTAAAAAAACTTCATGCTTGTTCACCCTGGCACAATTTGGTTGAAATGGAATGCCTTTAAAAGGATCTTCACTGCCATCACTTGGCATAACTACATATCAATTCTTAGATTTAACAAAATGCATTGCGTTCAGGTTAAAACGGGTATGCTGGAATCACATAAATGAAAGAAAAGTGTAAGGGAATGATTTTGGCACAACATTTTTGGCAGGGGATCCCTGTTCTCCAGCAGAATCAACTGATTTCCCATCCTTCTTTATACTTGAATTTATACTATTCTGTAATTTTATCTATGAGGACAGTAATTTTATGCACTTAACTAGACATTATTCAAAACTTGCATATCGATCAAAATAACTTATGCCAACTTGCAATCAGTGCAGTAAATATTATATTTGCAGACATCTAAAACAGATGAAACAGGGGACAACCAAACAAAACATGAAAAAATAAAGAAAAATACCTGATTCATCCGCCAAACATCTGATAACAAATTTTTCTGATTCTCTAAGTTAAAAGAAAAAAAAAACATGTGTTGACACATTAATCAACCGACCACATAAAAATCGGGAATATAACGGAGACAAATGAAGAGAAATCACCAACCAGAGTCCACTGCTTTTATTTCTCTAATAGTAGCGTCAGGGGACATCAATGGCTTGATAAAGAATTGCGCAAACCTTAAACAAGTAACAAACAAAACTGAAGGTCACATACAAGAAAATGCAATGCAAAAAGCAGTAAAAAATACATTTTACCTGTCCAAACCTTCTTCCAGACAATCTGTGTTAATATCAAAGTAGAAATTTGTATGCTCCGCAGTGGTGAAAGCATTAGTAGAGCCGCCATGCTTAGTTTTAGTATTAATGATAATGTAATGTGGATGCAAATATTAGTTCTTCAATTGAAAACCAAAGCAGAACGTACAAAGCAAGAATGAGCATATGAAATATTAGAAGCACAAAGAAAAATGAAGATAAAACACAACGTATAAATAGATCAGAAAATAATATGGCACAATATTTCAAAAATGTAAAAAACGTTGAACTGAAGGTGTTGAGTGTCATAGTAAGTGGCTCGAAAGAAGGTAAAGAAAAGAATAAAAGGAAATAGCATATACCTCTATTATATACTTTGAGTAACTTTCTTCAACTGGATATTTCTCACTAGCATAAAACAACATATGTTCTGCAATAGAGAGATAACCAAAGAAGCAAGCAAACTATTTATGGTCAATATAAAGATCAGAAGAAATAATTGCTGAGAAAATAAATAGACTTGCCGAGCAGATGTGCACAAAAACGTTTATCAAGATACAGTTAGAAAATTGTTATGAAGGTACATTTCCAAACCAACGGTGCTTTCATCTCAAGTTCTCACTTTGTTAAAAAACTTCTGTATAGAGAGGTAGTGATATAGCTATACACGCTGGTATGGTAACAAAAAATCTCCAGCAAAATAAAAAAGCAGCAAGAAAAAGGAGTACGCTTTTACCTAAAAGAAATGCATATTTTTTAATCCAACAATTTCTCCATATAGCAATTGTCCCGCAACTGAAAAGGTAAATCAGTCCCAAAAGCTTACTGCTAGAAAACATGGACGCCAAGAACAAACAAGAACTTTATGTGCCTTCGGGGTTCATAAGCAATCTTTCTGAGTGGCAAAGGCTGGATTAAAATATCCTTGCACATATAATTCATTACTGGTCATTCAAGCAAGAACATGAACAATCTAATCTTGTCTTTGCAGCTTTATGTAATGCCTCTAGGTCCACAATTGACCTTTAACAGATTATATTGAATAATTTACATAACTTTCACATAAACGTTTTTATTGCATTTACAGAGCCTTCGAGATAGTTATATGCTTTAAATAGAAATAAAACAAAAGCAATAAAGCATCACCAATATCCTATAATCCAGAGGCATCATTAATGTTGCAAAAATTACCCTATCACATTCAGTATATGTGATGCGGACATCCAACCATCCATGCCTATCCGAGGAGGAGTTGAAGATCGACGGCCGTGATCGTCCTACATTATCTTAAATTTTTATTTGTAATTTTTATTTTAATTGTGCATTTTTCATTTTTACCCTCACTTAAGGGTTTAATCTTATGTAAACCCTAGGGGCATGATCGTCTTATTTTAGTTTCTTTTATTTTAAGGCCTACATATAGAGGCCCTTGCTAGTGTAATGGGATGATAGAGTTTTAATAAAAATTTTGTTATGCACTTTTGTTCCTTGGGAGGACTTAGGTGAGAACCTATGGGAGGGAATCGTAGTTTTCACCAGCCGCAGGATAGGTCCAGGCTCGTGGCTTGAAGTCCCTTGGTGAAAGGAAACACATCACCCGTCAGCCGCAGGAAGTGTCCGGGCTCATGGTTTATTTTCTTTCACTAATCCCCCACATCTTTCTCCTTTAACCGCCGGCTAAATTTTCCCCTAGCCGTCGACATTCTACCTCTCATCCTCTTCCCCACCACCGGCCACCCACCCCCTTTCCTTTTTAACCGTCTGCCACCACCCTCCCCTTCTTCCAATCGTCGGTCTCCTCCCCATCCCCACCACAAACCGCCACATTTGGGTTTTCCAAAACCCTAGCCGTTAGCCCCTTCAATCCAAAGTGGTCCTTGCCTTTGCTACTCCCCAAAGTTAGGTTATGAAGATTGGGAGGGAAAATAATTCAAATTCATATTTGAAATCTTTCCTAATTTAGCATGACCAATATTTGGAAAGTTTTAACTCATTCGATTCAAAATTCAAATTTAAATTAAAAGGAAATAGAAGTCATCAATTCATCCTAATTTAATTAGCCTTATTTAGGAAACCCCATTAAACATTTCCTTAACCCTCCCTCTCTCTTTGAAGCCGCCAGCCCCCTCCCTCTTTCTCCCTCCATTCAAGTAATTTATTTCCCCTTATTTTTCTCCAATTAACTCCCATGAATTTAATTTGAATTTTAAATTTTGAAATGTCTTTAATCCCTTTCCTAATTTAAGATTTTAATTAAAGAGTCATTCAATTACCCCATTATCATCTTCCTAAGTTAGTCCTATCTTATTTGGAAAGATTTCGTAATTCATATTCAAATGAATTTGAATTTTAAAATCTTTCTGAAATATCCTACACCTATTTTAGGAAATTCCCCTCAATTAGTGCAAATCTGAATTAAATGATGGGATTTGAATTTAATTTCGTATGTTGACACATACATTGAATGTGGACAATTCTCCCTCTCCCCTCTCTCTTTAGCCGACCCCCATCCCTCCCTCCCTTCTCCAATTAATTTGAAATTTAAAAGTTCACATGACCCCCCCTCCCGTTCTACATCAACATGCCACTAACCATTGTCTAATCAATGACTCGCTCACCATCTATCAGACAAGGCTTTCAACTCAGCTTTGCTGACATAAGCATAAGTGTGAGGAGATGACTCACAATACATAGCCACGAATATCCATGAAGTTATATACTTGTGTGGGGGTTCTGAAAATCCTCACCAAGAATTACTAATATAAATAAAAGAGTATTTCTATATAGGGTGATTTTTCAAATGACAAACTATATATGAGGTAAGACACTACCCGAAAAATTATCCTGTTATGAGAACTGTATGATCGGATTCGAGGTTTCTCATAGGCACAAACATCAATGGTTAATTATCCCTCACGATCACAAGAGATAACTTTCAATTAAAGCCAGTTTATACGTTCTATGATGTTTTACTTTGGTAGCAATAATTTAGATTGAGCAAAGAAAGATATTTTATCATTGGCTCAAAGAAGATGCAAGGTAGAATTATGATAAACCCTATCAAAATCAAATGATTCCATCATTGCAAGTTGTCTTGTACTCTAATTCACTTAGTCAGCTCAACCTAATAAAAAAATACTTGTCAACAACTATTAGTGTGTCATCCAAAGAGACCCCATAGACCCTAGTGAAAGCTCAATGAATGTGACAATTTTAAGACTAACCTTGACTAAGGTTTATTGAACAAAAAAAAAACTTTGAAACACCCACTGGACCATCAAGCATGCTAAGTGTGGGTCGACACAACATAATGGTCTTCCTCTGATTTATGTGCAGGAAAGAATGTTCGTGTCTCTAAAATCCTGGCCAATTTTATCCCCTTGTGGCCCTAGGATGATGAGCTAGCCTTTTTTCTTACATTTTTCAACTCAGCTTGTTGGGCTTTACGAGCTTTAGAATTTTTCTTTTTCGAATGTCGAAGCTTCCTAATTGATCAAAGAGATTGACCCTCAAGGACTTTGAATTTTGAGTATTCATAATTCATGTAAATAGCAACCCCTTTGACTATGATCTTTTTGATAACCTAGCTCATCATCAAAGTCTTGCGCAAACTTATCTTGCTTTATTGATGCTGGATTAATAGCTAAGTAGAAATTTGATTTGTGTATGGTATGCTTGAAGAAGACAACTCCAAAGGCTAGACTCATTGCCTTGATTTGTTTGGTATAAACTCAAGGTTCAGTTATATGATCTTGAGGGCTATGCATATTGGCACATAAATCGAGATGGCATATGTCTACACTAGTTAGCATTATTCTTCTTCATATTTGTCTTTTGCTTGCCAATATCAACAATATTCAACATTTGTCTCGTCACCTGAAGTCGGCTTGCTAAACTTGTTTTCATTACCAAATCAATCGCTTCAGCATGTGCTTTTGAGCTCTGGCATGATCTATTGATTTCAGCATCTAATGGTACACACCTGATGCGGTGCATCAAGCCGCCGCGGGGAGCTGCTTTACTTATTTGCCTTAAGCATTAATTAGTTTAATTAATAGTTATTTGTTTTCTTATTTTAAGTTTAAGTTCTATCATGACCGTTAGTGGTGGCTGCTCCACCAACAGCTTTTTCCTTATTTAGTTTGCTGCAGTTTTTCTTTTGCTGCTAGCTTATCTATTGCCATTTTAAGCAATGGCATTCCCTGTTTTTCTTCTCCGGGAGAAGAAGAATGAGGCAGTTTGGAAGAAATACAATTTCTTGGCTGAAGCCATTACTGTTACATTGCCTTCTTCATTTTCTTTGTTTGTGAACCTGCTTCTTCCCAAAGTATACCACATCATCTTGGTATCAGAGCCAGCGGCTTGGAAAGATGGCAGAGTCCAGCAAGCGTGCGACGAGCGAGGATAACCGAAGTTTGGAGGCACTTTGGGCTGTGCACGCTGGAGTCGAGAAACGGCTGGATGATCTCACGGCTGCTGTAGATCGTCTAACCGCCGCTTTACGTCGCGAACCACCTCTTGTTCGGACGGGAGACGTTCCTTTCCGAGCCGGACGACCGATTCCGCACACCATCACTCCCGCTGAGGACAACCGGGGATTTCAGAATCGAAATAGGCGGCGCGCAGTATTGATTCCCGAATTTTCAGATTCGGAGGAAGAGCAGAATACTTTCAATCCGGAAGGTTTTTCTGATTCGGATGTCGACCTGGCTGAACGACGCCCTCGGCGTTATGCTGGACGAGATAGACATCAGGGCGAGTTTCGAGTGAAGCTGGACATTCCGTTTTTCGATGGGAGATTGCATATCGAAGATTATTTAGACTGGGAGCGGTCAGTCGAGAACTTCTTCGATTATATGGAGATCGAGCCGGAAAAGCAGGTCAAATACGTGGCGTGTAGGCTCAAAGGCGGAGCTAGCGCATGGTGGTCACAGTTACTGCAGTGCCGTCGCAGGGAAGGCCGCGGACCAGTCCGCAGTTGGAGCAGAAAGAAGCAATTGCTACGCGGGCATTTCCTTCCGACCGATTACGAACAAATGCTATACCTGAAATATCAACATTGCACTCAAGGTAATCGCTCAGTTAGCGAATACACCGAAGAATTTTATAGTTTATCGGCAAGGAATGATTTGAACGAGACGTCAAACCAGCTCGTAGCCAGATACATAGGAGGTCTAAAAGAGAGCATCCAGGATAAACTGGAATTAAGTTCAGTGTGGTCACTTTCGCAGGATGTGAATTTCGCTCTCAAGGCCGAAATTCAGTTGGGGCGGCACTCAAGAAGCGGTACCTATCGCAAGCAGAATGTGGAAACTGGAATAGATTTAGCAAAACCATCGGGATCAGCTGTGCGTAAGACACCCGTAGCAGCTGAGGGCAGCGGAAGTTCACAACCACCGAAAGTTCTTTCTGATCCCAAAGCACCAGTTAAGCCCAAATTTCCCAGAAAGGAGAATCCTTATCCGAGACCACAAGGTCTCAAGTGCTTCCGATGTTTTCAACCAGGACACAAATCGAATGAGTGCCCAAACCGTCAACAATTGCAACTCTTGGAAGGTGAAGGCGAGGAGGAGAACGAATTGTTCGAGGAAGAAGTCGAAGTAGAAGACGTCACTGCAGATGATGGTGAGCCATTAATCTGTGTGCTTGAGAAATTATTACTAGCCCCACGTAAGGCTGTACAGTCGCAGCGACATTGCATCTTCAAGACGAAATGCACCATTGGCGGCAAGGTTTGTGATCTTCTAGTGGACAGTGGGTGCACCGAAAACGTGGTGTCCAAGGCGGTCGTGCAAGCCCTACAACTAAAGACGACCAAACACCCCCAGCCATACAAGATTAGCTGGGTTAAAAAAGGAATGGAAATCAGTTACTGAAACATGCCGAGTGCACTTCTCTATCGGAAAACACTATGTGTGTGAGGTGTTGTGTGACGTCGTGGAAATGGACGTCTATCACCTAATTCTTGGTAGACCATGGCAGTTTGACGTCGGTGCCATCTATGATGGACGAGCCAATACGTACACTTTGGAATGGAAGGGAAAACGACTTCGTCTCTTGCCACATTCCTCCACAGCAGATTCAAAAAAGGAGTCAGCCCGTCCAGCACTGCATGTAGTAACAGGGAATGGTTTGCTAGCTTCCTGCAAGGAGAATGCACCTCTATTTGCTTTAATTATTCGGGAATCCGCACCCGATCATAACTCATCAGATGACAAGGCCGTGGAACAAGAGCTGATGGGGAATTTGCTGAAACAGTTCCAGGATGTGTTAACTGATGCCGTGACTACCTTACCGCCTCTACGCTCGTTGCAGCACCAAATTGATTTCGTGCCTGGATCAACGTTACCGAATCTACCTCATCACCGTCTGAGTCCAACAGAGCACCAAATTCTACAGGAACTTGTTGATGATCTATTGAAGAATCAGCTGATTCAACCAAGCCTCAGTCCCTGCGCGGTGCCAGCGCTATTGGTTCCAAAAAAAGACGGAAGCTGGCGAATGTGTATGGACAGCCGAGCCATTAACAAAATCACAGTTAAATTCCGATTTCCAGTACCACGGTTGGAAGAGCTGTTAGAAAGGTTGGCGGGCGCTAGTATCTTCTCCAAGCTTGATCTTCGGAGCGGCTACCACCAAATTCGAATTCGGCCTAGTGACGAGTGGAAGACCGCTTTCAAAACTCGTCATGGTCTCTATGAATGGCGGGTCATGCCGTTCGGATTGTGCAACGCCCCCATCGACTTTTATGCGGCTCATGACCGAAGTGCTCAAGCCATTTTTGAATGTCAGCTGCGTAGCATACTTTGATGACATCCTAGTCTTCAGCTCGTCGTTGGCTTAGCACATAACGCATTTGACAGACATTTTCAACGTCCTGCGGCAAAATCAGCTTTTCTTAAACCCGAGTAAGTGCGAATTCGGTGTTTCTACCGTTTATTTCTTTGGGTTTTTTATCTCAGCTGCAGGTGTTCATGTGGATAAGCGGAAAGTGGATGCCATCGTGAATTGGCCAACTCCGAAGTCCTTCACGGAAGTTCGTAGTTTTCACGGGCTTGCCAACTTCTACCGTCGCTTCATCAAGAATTTCAGTTCGGTAATGGCCCCAATTACCGATTGTTTGAAATCTAAGCAGCTTCATTTGGGCGAAGAACAGGCGAGCAGTTTTGATCAAATCAAGGAAGCCTTGTCCACTGCACCAGTCTTAGCCTTACCCAATTTTGACAAGCCGTTTCATGTCGACACTGACGCTTCAGGCATTGGGATAGGCGCGGTTTTAAGCCAGGAAAGTCGGCCTGTCGAGTTCTTCAGCGAGAAGCTTTGCCCGTCCCGGCAGAAGTGGAGCGTATACGAACAAGAATTGTATGCTGTGGTACGAGCTCTTAAGCAATGGGAGCCATATTTGTTGCATCAAGAGTTTGTTTTGTGCAGTGATCATCGAGCAATCCAGTTCATCAACAAGCAGAAGCACATCAATCGGATGCACGCGAGGTGGATTCTATTCTTACAGCGATTTTCGTTTGTGCTGAAGCATAAATCGGGTAAACAAAATGTAGTCGCTGACGCGCTCAGTCGTCGCAACTTACTCCTTACCCAACTTCAAACGGAGATCACGGGGTTAGAATGCTTGAAGGATCTATATGCATCTGACCCAGATTTCAAGGACATTTGGGAAGCTTGTCACCAGGAAAATCCCAGCGTGGAGTACACTATCCGGCACGGTTTTTTGTTCCGTTGAGCTCAACTGTGTATCCCTGAATCTTCATGGAGGCCTCAGCTAATCAAGGATGTGCATTGTGGAGGTCTAGCAGCACACGTAGGGCGGAACAACACATATCTGCAGCTTCAGTCCCGATTCTACTGGCCACATTTACACCGGGATGTTATGAGATTTATTGAGAGGTGCCCGGTGTGTCAAAGTTACAAAACTGGGGGACGGCTTAGCAGTCTATACCTGCCATTACCTACACCCGAGACCATTTGGGAAGACTTAAGTCTTGATTTTGTAATGGGGCTACCGCGTACGAAGCGAGGGCATGATTCGATCATGGTAGTTGTAGACCGGTTCTCGAAAATGGCGCACTTCGTACCGTGCAAAAAGACCTTTGATGCGCTGAATGTGGCCCGAATTTTCTTTGCTGAAATCGTTCGATTACACGGCTTGCCGAGGAGCTTAACATCGGATCGTGATGTTAAGTTTATTAGCAATTTTTGGAAGGAGTTATGAAAGCGTTTGAACACCGATTTGAAGCTGAGTTCAGCTTATCATCCACAAACGGACGGGCAGACTGAAGTCATAAACAGGACTTTAGGCAATATGCTTCGATGTGTAGTGCAGGAGCATCCGAAAATGTGGGATGAAATTTTGGGGCAAGCCGAGTTTGCCTATAACAGTATGACTAACCGTTCAACCGGTCGAAGCCCATTCAGCATAGTCTATACGAAAAATCCCAATCATACTGTGGACTTAGCCGTCCTTCCCAAGTGCAACAGCAAACCTGCGGCTGATTTCACAGCCCAATTCTCGACTATGCTGGACGAGGTACGTTCTAAACTGCTGGATTCTAATGCCAAATACAAAGCAAATGCAGACAAAACAAAGAAAGAACGATTGTTCAAACCCGGAGATTTGGTGATGATTCGGGTTAGGGGTGAACATTTCCCGCCCGGAACTTACTCCAAGTTGAGCAAACGTAAAATTGGGCCATACGCTGTGCTGAAACAAATCAATCCCAACGCATATGTGGTGGACTTGCCCAAACATTACAGCACGTCATCAACTTTCAACATCAGCGATCTCGCTGCGTATCACCCACCTGATGGAGCCGGCACGAGTCTTTCTTCTTCCGATTCAGACTCTTCTGTTGATGGGGGAGAATGATGCGGTGCATCAAGCCGCCGCGGGGAGCTGCTTTACTTATTTGCCTTAAGCATTAATTAGTTTAATTAATAGTTATTTGTTTTCTTATTTTAAGTTTAAGTTCTATCATGACCGTTAGTGGTGGCTGCTCCACCAACAGCTTTTTCCTTATTTAGTTTGCTGCAGTTTTGCTTTTGCTGCTAGCTTGTCTATTGCCATTTTAAGCAATGGCATTCCCTGTTTTTCTTCTCCGGGAGAAGAAGAATGAGGCAGTTTGGAAGAAATACAATTTCTTGGCTGAAGCCATTACTGTTACATTGCCTTCTTCATTTTCTTTGTTTGTGAACCTGCTTCTTCCCAAAGTATACCACATCAACACCCCTATTGGGAAAGCATGACATAGCATGGATACTTGTTCAACTTATTAAGTAAAATTATTCTTTATTATTGTAAATCTCTTGTCACTATTCTTTAATCAAGACTTCACATGACTTGAATCCTATGTCTGGAGCAAATTCTCTTCTACCAACCAGGTGTAGAACTAGCCTTAGTTCTTAGGGGGACAAACTTATAAAAAAATAAAATATATATAATACAAAATTCAAAATAAATTTTGATATTGCATTATATATGTAAAGTAAAAAAATTATAAACTTTGCCTTCTATTTTACATTTTCTAATAATGTTGCATTACAACTTTTTTAACGAAGGATGACCCATCAAAAAAAAATACATGATGCATGCAAATTACTGTTTATTTTCATTTTCATTGTAATTTGAATGTTATAATTTTTGTTTAGTTTTTTTATGTTATCCAATGATGGAAAACATCCAATGATCATGAGTAGGCAATGCTTGGGCATGGCAAACCTTGAGTGTGCTAGCTTCTTGGATTCTTTGATCTTTTGGGTTGTTGATCCTCGGGTTGAGCCTTGGCTATTCGGTTTTGGAATGTTTTCTTTGGGTGCTTATTAGTTCCAGCTCATAAATGCTTGAGCTAAAAGTTTAGCTCATTAATTTGAAAAGGTATTCTTCTTGTTAAGCTCATTAAGTGGAGTTTGAACTTTTCTCTTCCTCTTCTTTGTGCCCCCTCGGTTTCTTCCTGGTGCTGTTTCCCGTGGCTGGTTCTCCTCCCTTTGCTGGGTGCTAGTTCCGGTCCCCTGTGCTGACTTTTTGGTTTCTTCCCTGGCTGTTGTGTCGTGGCTGCTTTACCCGGTTCCAATGTTGTCTTTTCAGGTAGGTGCTGTTTTGTTTTGCCTGCTGGCATTCCTCTTCCCCTTACCTGATTGGTTCGGTTGGAGGTGAAAATCGGTTGTTTGGTTGTCCCTTTTCTCTTATAAACTAGAGATGTATTTGTCATGAGGAGGTTGTTGATTATCCTGAGAAAAGTCTCTAAAAACCTAAGGGTTTCTTCTCATTTCTTGGAAAAGCTTGAGAGCTTGTTCCAATTATCTCTTCCTCCTCTATATTTCGTCTTGGCTTCTAATCTCTTCTTCTCTAAGCAAGTTCCACTCCACTTGTATCCTTTTTCTTGAGCTTTTGGAAGGTGTTTGTTGGCTGATTTGGTGACATTTGCTGGAGGAGTTTGGTTGGACGTTGGACCTTGTTGCTGTGGTGGACCTTTGGTTTGCAAGCCCTAAGCACTTATCTTATTTTATCTACTTTTCGTTGCATGTGAGGAAACCGCTTGCCGGTTGTTCTGAGGATGGTGTTTTTTTTTTTAATTTTGTTTTGTTTGTTCGACTTTGGATTGTTTTGGTGTTTTGTTTGGATGTCGTTTTTCTAGATTGAATCGAGTTTGTTCTAGTTGTCCTAGTGTTCTACTCTATTGGCTCTTTCTTTCTAGTTTGCCTACATCAATACATTAAAATCATTTAATTATTATATTAACCAAAACAACTATATAAATATTATAATTCAATCAAATATACTTTTTGATTTAATATGATTATATGTTATTACCTATTCTAGCCATGAAAATCCCTCATTATTTATATTTAACACATTTTTTAAAAATAAATTTTAGAACATGTCTTAACCTAAATTTTCTCCAAAATTATTGGAGAAAATTAGCTCTTAGGACCCAAAGAGCTAAGTCCACTGTTAATCAAATATCTAAGCCATAGGTAATTACTGGCCATAGTTTGCAAATCAAACGAATTATTACAAAGCCCACTTCCAAATTGCAGTAAAAATAAAAAGACATATCAATAAAAGAACAGAAAAAAAAATTGCAGTCAGAACAAAAAGATAGATCACAGGCTAAAATCATCAAATAAAATGTTGCATTACTCCTCTTAATAAGTAGTAAGAATAATAGAAAGCCAAAAATTACAACTTAACAGACGAATTCATCTGAAGCAAGAAAAAAAAAAAGAATGAAAGAAACAAAGGTGCTTACTTGGATTGGAAGAAGGTAAGGTAAGAAGAAGATGGGGTTTTAGGCTTTCGACCTTGGACCTTCGAGCTTCAGACAGCATAACGGCATAGAGCAACAAAGCGAATCAGCGAACAAATGAAACGTCGCCCACGATTTACCAAGGGGGTGAACAGGGTCAGCTAGTGCAAATAACTAAAATGAGGAGGGGCATATTACCTAATAATCCTTCTTTTAAAGTTTTTTTTTTAATTTTTTTAGCCTGATAACCTCTCTTTTAAAGGTTTTTTATTTTTTTAAGGAGGGGCAATTGCTCCCCCCCCCCCCCCCCCCCCCCGGGCATTGCACAATTCCGCCCTTACTACCAATTAACCCATAATCAACTCTACATCATATCATGGTTGTATTATATATCAATTTGGCCCTAGAATAATGATGTAGAATACTATGGAACTAATATGATTTGTATGCATTATACAACCAAGGGTTTCATGAAGAAAATTTTATGCAATAAATGAAGAGTTTTAATTAAGATATAAGGTTTATAACATCCCTCGAGGCCTCGACATAGAAAGTATTTCATGCATGCATGAATGGCTAGGATTTCTAAATGATAACTAGACTAGAACAATCTATTAAGGGGTCAAGAAGATCAAGAAAGATAAGTAATGAGAATTACTGTGCAATTGGCTCCTAAACCTAATTTAATGTTTCTTTATAAAAAACCTAAACATCTTTCCTTTGACACATCTAGCAGGAGAATAATTTGTGAGCTTGGTCAACATTCAAAGTCAATAGAGACCAAATCAACCAAAACGTTCAATAGAACTATAGAAGAGTTGTAGGAATCAAATAAAAAAGAAATGAAGCTTTAAATCACTTGACTACCACAAAAACGAGAAAAATATTAAGAGGTGCACAAAAAATTAGGTGATAGGATTTTTTTTTTTTTTTTTTTTTGGGGGGGGATAGAGAGAGAGTATGGCAATTAAATTGAAATGACATAAATTGATTTTCAAGCCTAGGTACAAGTTATGTTATAGACACATACTTTCCTAATTAAAAAATAAGAAAATTCCATTAACATTTAAATAAAAATTCAAATCTAGTCTGAAAGTAGGAAGTTAATAAGGATAATTCCTAACTAAAAAGGTTAAACCATGAATTTTGAATTTGAATTCACCCTTCTTAATAGTGGATGAATTTCTCATGCATGACTTGATTTGCATAGTCAGATTTAGCTTATTCAAACCTTCTTCGTGTTTGATTATTTCCTAAAAATATGGCCTCCTTGGTAAGATCGCATATAACCTGTGTAAAGTAATTATTTTGGACTTATTTATAATGGAGTAAGGCTGCGCATTAATATAATAGATCTCCTTACTTTTTTAACCTTATTTGAAGTCTATTGGCCTTGATTTTCCATCATTAAAACCTAGATTTACTTGCATGCTCAATTCAATTCCAATTTGTTTGGATTAGGGTGAGAGCCTCCCAATTCATTTATTCATAATGTAGAAAATACCAAGCCCAAGGTGATTATCTCTCATATAGAGGGGAGACAACTTTTCACGCCATGAACCACAAAGAATTAGAGATTGTAAATACAGTTTAAAAAAACAACAATTCTAAAATCCTAAAAATGATGAAATAAACCCTAAATCATGCCGCATCATTACCAAATACCTCAGTAAACCCCAATGATCCCGTCTATAATCAGTTAGCATTTTTATCTCTGAAGATATTTTCTAAAACAATATACAGCAATGACAATAGTAATGGACTTTCGAAATTTAATACGTGAGAAACAAAAAACGGTACAAGCCATCACAGTGAATTCCCTAGATCACCAAACCCCCGAATGCCAGGGAACCGAAGAGTAAATAATACCAAACGCCGAAGTGCCTACCGAGATAGTGCGCAAGACCCTCGAGACCGACGGGGTCGCTGAAGGAGCCGACGGAGACATTCATGGAAACCGCGGACTGCAGAAGAACACGAAATTGAGAAGCATCTCAGATTCAGAGAAGAAAGGATGATGATTTGAAGGAGGAGAAAGATAATGCCTTATCAGTGTCGGGATCACTGATTAGAAGAGCTTCGAGTGAGTTGGGGAGGATGATACGGCGGTACTCCCGCTTATCTGAGCGCGACTTGAAAATCTCGGATTCGCCCCCGCCGACCGCCATGGAGTTAGGTTCCTTGACGTTCGATCGCCTCCGTGACTTCCTTCTTGCAGTCTCCTCCTATGAATCGCACTCCAGCCGGTAGGAATTGGGACTGTTTGGCTGCGATTTAACTCAAGTAGGATTTACTGAAAATACTGTTAAATACTTAAATCTGGATTTAATTTTGGCGCAATTAAATTCTGAAAATTATTTGGCATAATAAAAATTCAATTTAATTAAATTTTGATGAACTGTTGATTATATATTCTGAGATTTAAATCTGTTAATTTAAATAAAATTTTAATATTTAATATATCATCATAAATCATTTTGATTGGGTATGAATATCGATGAATATTTGAATTTCAAACTTTCAAAACTAAATTCAGCATCATCTGATTTGTGATTTTAGCAAAGTTACTATTGAAATGAAAGTCTCGATGAGTAGAATATAACGATATCAAAAGTTGTCCAAGCCTGAATAAACTCAAATCAAGGGCCTGAAGTATAATTGCGAATTTTAGAATATTAATTAGATGATCAAATGGTCTTCAAATTTATCATGCTTATAATTGAATCAAGTGTCTCTACAAGATGAATCCAACGAGCCTAATATGTTTAATTTCAACATTAGTAGGGCACTAAATTGTTGAACGAATGCTTCATGATCAAAGGAATCAATATGGGTCATCCACTGGAGTGTTTCAGCTTTTTTCTATATTTACGAATATGCCATTCTTCAAAATCTACATATGAAGTGGAGAGGAGCTTGAAGTTAGGGCTTGAACTTTGGCTTGAGATTTAAGAGACCTTTAAGGCTCTAAATATCCCATAGCACCACTTGAGCATCATTATAGAGCCATCGTTAAACTACAATCCTCCAACCACCAATGCTTGATTATTGTTCTTCAATCGATGTCATCCAAGTTTGGTCTTTTAACCACCTTCGTTCAATGACAGACCTCCGACCACCATCTCTCAAATACGGTCATTCGAATATTGTACCCAACCATAATCAACCAGCCAATATCATTCGACTGTGATCCTTCCGACCTCCATCATTCGTTTACGCTCATTTAGACCCCTATCGTCCAACTATGATCCCTCCGACCTCCGTCACCTGACTACGATTATTTAGACCACCATCGCCCAACTATAGTTCTTCCGACCACTGCTACTCTATTATGATTCTTCTAACCATTATTGTCCAATTATGGTTATGTACCCCCCCCCCACCACCCCCCCCCCCCCCCCCCCCCCCCCCCCCCCCCCCCCCACCACCCCCCCCCCCCATATTTAATTTAATGAGTATTTATAATTGATTAATTTTAATTTAATATTAATTTAATTTTTGCATAATTTATATGATTAGTCAAATAATTAATAATTAATAAATTATTAAATTAACAAAATAAAAATTTTATTTAATCTCTAGTTTGATAAAGATGGTATTAGTGAGGTTACGGCTGAAATAAAGACAATTCTCATGTTGCCCCCATTAGTGAAGCCAAAGGTAATAAAAATGTTCAAAAGAGGAGAAAGTGCAAGCCAACATAATTGTACTAATGTATAGTAAGGTTTTGTTTGGGAAATTTTATTTAATATTTTTTAAAACAGTTTTCTAGTAAAAAAATTTATAATTCAAATATTTTTAGACTAAAAAATTATTTTATAAAATAATAAAAAAGCTATCTTCAAATGAAGCCTAAGTGGTCATAATCAAATATAATTACTTGCAAGGCAAAGCATCAAGCATCTTCATAACAATTTTTCCTCTAATATTTCTATTATTGTAAGAATATTGCAACTGCTTATATTTAATGCAACTATTGAAGCAATTTCACTGATTGGTTATAAAATGATCGATATAGTGTTGTTATTGTGATGTATTATAACTTTTATTTCACAATACATTATACATATCGCACAAGCAATCATGACTATTCTACTATGCATGCTTTATAATATGTTGTGTTATTATGGGTGCAATCAAGTTAAGCCGACTCTCGAGATAGCTAGGACTCGACTCATGAACGAGCTAGCAAGTCAAGCTAGCTTATGGAGCTCATGAGTCGAGTTCGAGCAAAATTTCGAGCTCGTTGTATAATTGAGCTTGAGTTCTATCTAACCAAAGCTCAGTTTGATTACTCGCCAACCAACTTGGATGTTTGACATAAAGGTGGGTGGGAATGTGAAATGTCGGACAGGAAGGCGGGATTGTAGCGCATGAGTGCTAAATCGCGAGATGGAAGGAGGGATCGTAGGGCGGGAACCCAAAATCGCGAGCGTACTCGAACGCGGGCTCGGCCTCAGAACACAGGATGTAGTTCATATGTGGGACTTTAGTCGTGGAACGAGCTAGGGGCAAAAGCTCGGACAGAGTTCGGAAACGGGTGTGCACGAAAGGAGTTTGAATGCAGGACAAAGGTCGGATGCGGAACGCCCGATGGAGCACGAATGCAGCTCGACTCATTTGCACCCCAAAGTGTTATAACTATCATAGTTACACTTTATTTTATTAACCACTATTAGTTGCTAAAACACACTCCGTTGTATCTATCATTGTCAAATCATATGTGGATCATATTCAACAATTTTTGAATATTGCTAAAATTTAATCATATTCGTGTTATAACCATATTTGAATCTTGGTCGAAAATGATAAATTTGAATTAGTTTTGAACATGGTTTGTGTGTTAAAGATGTATATCCTGATGGGTTTGAAAATTACGGGATTTATTTTGCGTTAGTGCAATATAAACTTTTTATAGACAACACTAATCTTAAAATAAATCTAATATTTTTCAAGCCTATCTTCATACAAATTACATCAGAATATTCATTTTTTTTCTAAATACTGAAACTAGATATACATTCAAGTCTTCTAAGAATACATGCTATTAAGAATTGCTAATAAACTTCTAAGAATCAGGCAAGCAAGTATCATGGTATTATTAATCATGCATGCATACATGTTTTTTCACCTGTTTATAGAAGCCATGCATGAATAAATTCCTACATGCATTTTGTACTACATTATAAGCCATGCATGCATTCTTTATGACCATCATATTTTTAATGCGTTTCATGCTCATTACATGCAAAAAATAAAAAATAAAAAATAATATTTTCTTATATATAAAACATGCTATCATTCCTTCAATTGACTTCATTGCATGAATAAACATTTCAAATATATCTTGCAATGCTTCTAGCAATGCAAAATCAGTCGAGATATTGGAGTTAACTAAAAATTTGTGAGATTTTTTATTTGTTTTGTTTTATATAATTCAAATTTGAATGCAATATCTTATTTGGTGATACCATTTTAGAATATTATATTCAATATTTTAATTTGAAAGCAACCATTGTTTAATTATTAATGTTATTTGCATTATTAGTGACAAAGAAGTATATCTGGTGAATAAAACAACCAATAATTAATTGAATACTAAATATCAATTATTTTTCTAGAGAAAATAATCAAATTGGTCCATTAACTTTTTTTTATGGAGAATCAAATAATCCTTGACTATATAAAATAGCAAATTTGGTCCCTTAACTCTTTAAATAGTAAGGGACCAAATTAGTCATTATGTGGGATCATTTAGGACCCTATTTTCAAAGTCAAAGATTTAAAATGAGAATTTTAAATAGTGGGGGACCATTTTGATCCATCTTAAAGAGCTAGAGGATTATTTTGATTATTATCTCTATTTTTCTACTATCTATGTAAATGACAATCAGCATTAATGCATCATTTTGTCCTATTTTATTTTAACCATCATTTTAGTTTCTTTACTTAATTTGTGCTTGATTGTTGTTCCCCATAATTTGCTTTGACTTTTGAAATCAAAATGATTGTTTTTAAATGCTAATTAATTAGCATTGGCTTCTTTGTTTCTTTGTTCTTCCCTTGTTTTTTTGAAGGAAGGTAGGAAATAGTAAAAGAAGCATAAAAAATAAAGCATATAGAGTTAAATAAAAGCACATTTGTTTTAGAATGAGACACTTAGGCTTCGTTTGGGATAATTTTTTTACTTCTTTCTAAAACAAATTTTTTTGTAAAAAAAATTCTTGAATTAATTTTTTTTTACTAGAAAGCTGTTTTAGAAAACAATAAAAAGCTGTCCCAATTATGATTTGTTTGGAACGGCTTTTTATTGCTTTACATTTCAGACCACAAACACCGTTTTGATTTGGCCAATGTTTTTTCATTGGTTTCATTATATTTTGGTGCTAAGAAGTTGTTTTCTATAACAGTTTTAAAAAATATGTTTTCTACAACAACTTTAACAAAATTGTTTTCTCCACGACAGCTTTACGACCATTTCTTTAAAAAGTTACAATCATCCCAAACGGGCACTTATTTATATCAATATGTTTATCAAAAAAAAAAAAAATCTTTGTTATCGTTAACATTACATGGAAATGAGACAAGTATTATAAATAATAAAGCATATATGTTGACAATGGCTATAACAGCCAATTTAAGTGGTAGTGTGGTTGGGGTAGTTTGAGCTACAGTTCTGCTGATCAATGGGAAGTTCACTTTCTATGTGGCGCTCTCTGGAATCACGGCTGAACTGGCTATTTCTGGTTTATATCTTTCTAATATTCTCTCTAAATATATACATTTGCTTGTTTTGGCTTAATTTACAGCAGGAATTACAGCAATGGATGGCTTTTTAGAACAATTTTTCTATGTGAGAAAGCATATTTTTCACAAGAATAACTTTTGCAAGTATGACAACCAAATAATAAGGTTGCAAGCTCACCATGTAAGCTGCTTTTACTCCATGCTTTCATGTCTTACAATGAACATTTTGACTGAGTTAATTTCTTTTGTTTTTCATAATTTTTACTACTGTTTATGTCTGAAATTTGTCCAGCAAAATTTATTGAAGCCATCAACAGCTTTCTTTGGCTTGATGCTGCAATAGCCATGTTCAGCACAAACATTGTTAGCAGCTTTTTAATTGGTCTCCTGAACTTTCAATAGCCTTCCTCAGCTTGAGGTTAGTCGTAGTTGAGACATCGGCGAGCCTCATCAAACATGACAAGCCTGATGGAGGAGTAGACATTATGAAGAAGATGATGAAGTGGATGCAATGCAGATCTTACAATAATTCACTTGCACCATTGCTACTTTATCTATCAAGAGGCATTGATAATGATATACATAGAACATTCCTGACAAAGGAAAGCATATTTCTCAAAAACAAAGATCCTATTGAGAGTTTCAATGGTTAAACCATTGAAAAAGAGATGCATAAACATCTATTTGCATCATTTTAGTAATAAGTGTCTATAAAACATCAAAATTTGTTGTAGAATGCAAAAAAAAAGTTGCTCTAAGAGAAGTATTTTGTTAGGATTGTAATTTTACATCATAATCCGAATAATTACACATTTTACAAGATATTTTTTTTCAAAATTTTCATATAAATGTTGGAGTTGCTTCGAATTTGGCTCAACCTTTATTTGTTCATGTCCTTGACTGTCCTACACCTCATAGATATGGACCCACCTCATAGATATGACGGGGGTCCAAGGCGTCCGCACTCCCCTAGCGGGATTCGACCTATCAAGTCTACAAAAAAAAAAAATTTCAATAGATTACAAAGAACTATTTTCAATTCTTCCTTTCAAATCCTTCTGATAAATGCTCATAAGATTACCATCCAAGCAACAAAGAGCTTAGAAACTATAATATCATCAGAATATCAAAAAAAGAAAAAAGAAGCTTTATCTATTATAGTCATTTGCATTGATCAACTATTACAATTCTGAAGCCACAACAGCTTCTTGCAATACTATAGGCATATATACACCTAGAAATAGCAACTCTACAGGCATACAACACACACCACTCAAATCTATTTAAGCAGCATGTATCTTCCTCTATGGCATACTGAAATGCATTCTTTCCTCTATGCTCTCTCTCTCTCTCTCTCTCTCTCTCTCTCTCTCTCTCTCTCTCTCTCTCTCTCTCTCTCTCTCTCTCTCTCTCTCTCTCATTCTTTCTGTCTTGACGGTATCAGAGCTCTTGGCTCTCAGCCACCGTTCCTAGGATCGCCGTTTGTCTCGCAGCCACTGCAACTATTTCGTCTGATGGAGTCATCACAGTCGGCGACAGCTACAGAAGAAACCAAGGAAAGTTCTGCAATTCCTTCATCCCTGAAGTTTTTGATCTCTAACATCAAGAACATTGTTCCTATTGCTCTCTCAAATGACAACTTTCCCTCCTGGAAATCGTAAATTACTAAGATATTCAAAGCCAACAATTATCTTTCTTTCATTTATCAATCCAATCCCATTCCTCCCAGATTTATTCACCAAACTGATGGTTCTTCCAAATCGAACCCACTGCTTGATCTATATACCTTAATCGACCAAAATTTGGCGGCCGCAATCTGTTCCACTTTGTCTTCCTCAATTATACCATATGTCTTGAATCTTGAATCATGTGTGGACATATGGTCCTCGCTTGAGAAAAGACTTCAAGCCACAAATCATTCACGAGTTATTCAACTCAAGAACGAGCTCCACAACTTGTCCATGGGTTCGTCCACCATGGCTCAATATCTCCAGTCCATCAAGATTCTCATAGATAACATCAATGCCGCAGGATCCATATTAGACGAGGAAGACATTCTTCTCTACACACTCAACGGATTGACATCACAATATCAAGCCTTTGAAATGTCCATTCGCACTACCCTCTCTCCGATCTCTCTTGATGATCTTTATTCTCTGCTTCTTGGTGAAGAGATCGACCTCTCTGCTGAATCTGCCAAAGAAAATAACAGTTCTCATGCCACCGCGCTGTTCTCGTCATGTGGTTGCGGATGAAATAGGGGAAGTTCGATCACAATGCTAGCAGAGGTTGGAACAATACGAACTCATCTCGATCTCTCCCACCCTCAACTGTCGGTATTATTGTTTGTCATATTTGCAGTAAACATGTTCATCATGCAAACATGTGCTGGCATCGCTTGAATCTTGATTACCCCACTCCCACGACCAATACTCAAGCTCTTCTTGCCGCTTCTTCCAATCCAGTGTCGGACTGGATCTTGGACACGGGCGCCTCAGATCATCTCACGAACAACATAGACAACATTTCTCAGCCTTCTTCCTATCGCGGTTCAGACTCTGTTACGATCGGCGACGGGCGCAATCTTCCCATTGCTCACTCAGGCTCAGGACTTCTTCTGACACCAAATCGTAAATTCTTACTTCAAAATCTTTTGCACTTGCCCAATCTCTCATATAATTTACTATCTATTTCTAATCCTGCTAAAGACAATAATCTTTCCATCTTATTTGACGAATCTGGTTTTAAAATTAAGGATCAGACAACTGATATGACCATTCTCTCAGGACCATGTTGCGCGGGAATCTACTCTATTTCAACCTCTTCTACTGCTCCTCATTCTGCTAACGCGCTCACAGCGATCATCCCATCTCATCTTCGATGGCATCACCGCCTAGACCATCCGCATCAACAAGCGATGACTCTTATTTCTAAGAACAATAGAGCTCTTGCCATTCCGTGCTCTAATTTTTTCTTGTTCTACTTGTAAAACCTGTGAAGGACATAAAATTCCTTTCTCTTACTCTACAAATCATCATTACAATTTGTTGGAACTGATTCATACCGATGTATGGGGTCCTGCACCATTTTCCTCAACTCAAGGATTTAGATATTATGTGTCCTTTATTGATGTTGCATCGCGCTTTACTTGGGTTTATCCAATCTATCATAAATCTGATGTCTTTAATATTTTTGTTCAATTTCACACTTTGATTGAGAATCAACTTAACCGTAAAATTAAAATTCTACGAAGTGATGGCGGTACCAAATACTTCAACCGAAATTTTCGTAATTATTTACGGACAAATGGTATCTCCCATAAGATAACTTGTTCGTATACTCCTGAACAGAACGGTCTCGCGGAAAGAAAACATCATCATATTCTTGAAACAACTCGCACCATGCTTCACACAACTGCTCTTCCTTACAACTTATGGCTCGACACTCTTTTAACAGCTGTCTATTTGATCAATCTCATGCCCACCCCTAACACGTTCAACAAATCACCATATCAAATCATGTATAACAAAGTTTCTATCTATGATCACCACAAAATTTCTGGTTGTGCGTGCAATCCATTGCTCCCTTCTAACACCCGACACAAGCATTCTCCCAAATCTACACGTTGTCTTCACGGCTATGCTCTCTCTTATAAGGGATACAAATGTCTTTATCCTTCTACGGGAAAGGTTCACACCTCTCGACACGTATCCTTTGACGAACACACGTTTCCCTATATAACTCTTCAGGCCTCTTCAAATTCATCTACCACTCACAATCCTGATTCTAACCATCATCTCCTTCTTCCCACAACTCTTTCCACATCTGAACCGATCATCTCTAAATCCATGTCTTCTGCTTCCGAGCCTCCCATGCAGTCTAATCAATCATTTGCTAATACATCCTCCTCTCCTGTTCAAAAGGCCACTCTCTCGTCCTCACCCTAGACTCCGCAACCGGCTCATACCACTCATCAAATGATTACTCGATCTAAAACTGGGTCTTTGAAGTCTTGCCAAATTCTCAACCTATACTCATATCTCGATTCTGACCCCACTACCTACACCGAAGCTATTAAGCATCCTCACTGGCGAGCAGCTATGGCCTCCAAATTCCTCTCGCTTTAACAACAAGGCACCTAGAAGCTTGTCCCTCCGCCGCCTGATACTCCTATCTTGGGCTGTCACTGGACCTATAAAACCAAGAGGAACACAGATGACACGATATCTCATTACAAAGCTCGCTTGGTTGCCCAAGGCAATCACCAAGAATACGGACTCAACTATATCGAAACGTTTAGTTCCGTAGCTAAATTTCCTTCAATACGTGTTCTTGTCACCATAGCCATCACTCATCGATGGCCTATTCATTAACTTGATGTCACAAATGCCTTTTTACACGGCTCTCTTCATGCCACAATACATATGAAACAACCAAAGGGCTCGAGGATAACATGTACCCCAATCACGTATGCTTACTTCAAAAGTCCTTATATGGACTCAAACAAACTCTGCGTGAATGGTTTCAGACTTTCTCAAACCATCACACCTCCTTGGGATTCAATCACAGTCAATCTGATCCATCGCTGTTCATTTTTAACAAAAACTCGATTGAATCATATCTTCTAATATACGTCGATGATATTTTTCTAACTGGTAATAATTCTTCATTTCTTCTTGATATCATCTCATCTCTAAGCACTAGTTTCTAAATCAAGAATCTCGGCCATCCTTCTACTTTCCTTGGGATCCAAATTCTTACTCACAATAACCAATTCCATATGTCCCAATCAACCTATGCTCACTCTATCCTGTAGCAAGCTGTCATGGACATGTGTAATCAAATACCAAATCCGTCCACAACCAAACCACCAACTGCTTCATCTCAAGAACTCCTCGTGTTCAATCCCACTACTTATCATCACCTAATCGGCTCACATTAATACCTCACTATTACACTACTGGACATCTCCTTTGCGGTCAACAACTTATGCCAACACATGCACAATCCATCCTCAATGCATTACCTTCTGCTAAAATGTCTCCTTTGATACATTAAAGGCACCCTCTCTTTCGGTCTTCCCATTTATGCTTCATCTTTAACTCTATCAGCTTACTCTGATGCGGACTGGGCTACAGATTCAGATACTCGACGTTCCACTTCAAGATACTGCTGCTACTTAGGTAAGACCCTCATTTCTTGGTCTATCAAAAAGCAGCACACCGTCGCCAGATCCTCCACAGAGGCGGAGTATCGCTCATTGGCCGCCGCTACCACCGACCTCATTTGGCTTCGTCGTCTCCTAGCCGATTTCAACATTCACCAACAAAGTCCTACATAAATTCATTGCGACAACAACTCTGCTATTGCCCTTACCAACAACCCTGTCTTCCATGCAAGAACGAAACACATCGAAGTGGATTTTCCTTTCATTCGAGATCACATACTGTCAAAAGAAATACTGGTTGTCCCCATCAACTCTATTGATCAACCGACTGATATCTTCACAAAGGCTCTTCCTACAAACATATTCCATAATCTTCGATCCAAGCTAACAGTGCAGGCCTCACCATTAGCTTGCGGGGAGGTGAAAGCCACAACAGCTTCTTGTAATACTATTAAGGGTGTCAATTCGGGTCAACAGGTCGAACCTGTAACTGACCCGGCCCTGTTCGGGTCAAACTGAACCCGACCCGTTTTAAAAAAACGGGTCAGATTTTTGAACCCGAACCCGACACGATTCGGGTTCGGGTCAACCCGACCCGACATGAATGACCCAAAGTTGACCTAAAATAGCTAGTTTTTGGGTAAAAAATAGGGTTAATCTTCGATTTTTGGGTCAAAATCGAGTAAAAAATGGGTCAATCTCGAGTTTCCGAGCACTCAAATAGGACTTTTCGTGACAATTTTATGTCATTTTCGGGTTGCTAGGTCAATCCGAACCCAACCTGATTTTTAAAACGGGTTGATTTGTTGAACCCAAATCCGACTCATTTCGGGTCCGGGTTGACCCTAACCCGGATTTTTCCGGGTAGGGTTCTGGTTGTGTTTCGGATCATGTCAAAAATTGACATCCCTAAATATTATAGCCATGTATACACCTACAAATAGCAACTAACTCTACACGTGTACAACACACACCACTCAAATCTATTTAAGCAGCCTATATCTTTCTCTATGGACATACTGAAATACATTCTTTCCTCTATGCTCTATGTCGCTCTCTCTCTCTCTCTCTCTCTCTCTCTCTCTCTCTCATTCTTTCTGTCTTGAAATTCTAAGAGCAAGCAATTGTAGAGTAAATAGGGTTGAGATCAAACATTATAGCCCAAGCATATTTGAATACATTGGGTGCCTCTGTGAACACAGGATCTTCATTGTTCACAGAACACTGATAATCATCTATTTTTCTGAATTTGGTAGGATCTATTGATACCACTGTGTTAAATTCATTGCAATCTATATGAATATTGTATTGAATGCAGATGCAGGTGCTGTTTATCACCACTTCATACGCTGTCTTTCCCTTCACAATTTCTCCAGTTGATTTATGTTCAACTTCTATGTCTGATAATCCGCAATAACCCAAAGCTAATTTAATCATTAAGGCTTCTTTTGGGACGACTTTTTTAATGCTTTTTGAAGTAGTTTTTTAGTACAAATAATTTAATTTTTATCTTGAAAATCTGCTTTAAAAAGTAGTTAGAAAACCGTCCCAAATGAAGTCTCAATTTATAAAAAAAAAATTAATGTGAGGCTTCAGAAATTGTCTAAAAATTATATAAAGTCTAAAATTTTGCAGATTTTTTAAAAAAAAATTTAAGAATATAAAGAAACTTTACTTTATGAAAAATATCTGAGAAAATATTGAATTACACTCTTAATTTGCATAATTATTTAATTTTTTATTTGATTTTCTTATGTAATTATTTATAATATTAACCTGTAAAAACACTACTGATATAGAAAAATAATAAGAAAAAAATATATTTTTAAGTTATACACAAACATGAATAAAGTATAGATTTATTTTAAAAAGAAAGGAAAGTAGAGAGTGACCATGAGAAAGGTAAAGAAGAGAGAGAAGCTAAGTAATAGAGAAAATTATGACTATTTAATTATCCGTTATACAATAAATAGCATATCTTTATTATTAATGAAAAGTTGGACTCTTTCACCTCAAAGGTGGTCATGAAACATTGCTTTAGGCATTTCCAAAGAAACAAAAAAAAGATTTTGTTCATGCATATAATTAAATATTTGAGTTAAGCTTCATTTGTGATAGTTTTTTCGGTGTTTTTTAAAGTAGGTTTTTAGTATAAATTTTTTAGTTTTAAAATTTTTGTATTTGATACGGCATCACAAAATTAGCTTGATCGGACACGAATCTCGAGGCAAAAGCTAGTTGGAAACTTTAAAAATTAATTCGGAGACCATCTGAACTCCGATTTCAGCGAGCTTACATTCAAACTTAGCGTCTCGGAAATACGAACCCGACGACACCAAGTTCAACCCAATCCGAGCCCAAATGAGTCCAAATCAAGGGATCAAAGTGCTTTCGGAAGGTTCAAACAGCAAATTGAGTTACCAAACGGTCTCCGATTTTGACGAGCTTATACTCGAATCGAAGGGCTCGACGAGACGAATCCAACGAGCCCAAGATCGCTGAATTCCGACATCATTAAGGTCTCCAAATGTCCAACGAATGGTGTACGATCGAAGGGTTCACTATCGGCCGTCCATTCAAACCACTCCCTATTCGCCCTCGATCTCACACCTATTTACGGACCATGCCACTCCAGAAAATCTATAAATAGAGCCCTCATTAAGGATCCAAGCAAGAGGCCGAAGCAAGAGAGAGAAGAAGAGAAGAGAAGGAAGAAGCTCCTCCTCGACGGCTGTTGGACCACTGCAGAAGTCCCGCCGGACCACCGTCGGACCACCGCAGGAACCTCGCCGGACCACCGCAGGAACCTCGCCGGACCACCGCAGGAACCTCACCGGACCACCACCAAAACCTCACCGGAGTTTCATGGCACCACTGCCTTAAGGTCCGACGTTCAATCCCTACGTCCTGTTGAAGACCCGACGTCCTGCTTAAGGCCCGACGTTCAATCCCTACGTCCTGTTGAAGACCCGACGTCCTGCTTAAGGCCCGACGTTCAGTCCCTACGTCCTGCTGAAGACTCGACGTCCCGCTTAAGGCCCGATGTTCAATCCCGACGTCCTGCTTAAGGCCCGACGTTCAGACCCGACGTCCTATCCAAGGCCAGACCATCAACACTCGATCTTCCAAGTGACACTGAGTCAAACACCTGACTCCTTGTCTCCTACCGCCTACGGTCCTTCTGACCTCTGTCTCCTACTACGGTCCGTCCGACCAACATCACTAGACAACGGTCTTTCAGCCCCCAGTTTTCTATCGACTACGGTCCTTCAGGCCTTCGTCGCCTAATATTATCCTTCTGACCTCCATCAACAAACAACAGTCTTTCTGACCCCGGTTTCCTGCCGACTACGGTCTCCTGCCGACTATGGTCATTCCTACAAAACAAACATGTATATGTAACTCCTACCATGTAATGCAATCTATATGATGTACATTCGCTACATCAATCCAAGGCCTTCTCCCAAGGAAGGGCCTCATTTGTAATCGACTGCAAATACTAGTGGATTCATTCAAACTGGGCCAGGCCCCATAGTTTTTCCCCCTTTTTAGGGGTTTTCCACGTAAAAACTTTGGTGTCTCTTATGAATGCTACACCCTCTCACTTATCTGTTTGTGTGCTGGATCTTTGTACAATGCTAAGACGTTAAACTAAATATTTCTCTACCGTCGCGAATACTCCAGGACGCAACAGTATTAAAAAGTTATCCCAAATAAAATCTTAATTAAATATTTGAGCTAACATTGCATAAACAACATTGCTTTAATTAAGCCAACATGCCTAATATATAGTAATTTTTTGATTTATTATCACCATTAATGTTAATATGATAAAAAAAATTCTCTTTGATGTAAGGAAAATGCAAAAAGTATTTGAAAAATTGGCCTTTTCTTACGAAAATATAAAATCATTTTGACTTTTCAAAAGAAAAACAGAATTAAAAAAAAAAAGTGAAATGTTTTTTATTCTATAAAAATGTCTCCTTGTAGAATATTAAATTTACTTTTTACTTCTTCTTTTTTTTTTTTTACTTAGGGATAAAATGTAAAATGAGTATTTACAGGAAATGTTAGAGTAGGTCCAGTGGCATATAAGATTAGAGATAGCCACCTTAGATGGTTTCATTAAATAAAATGTTAGCCTTTTGATGACCGTGTTAGGAGAGTAGATTTATTAGATCTGACTTACGTTAAAAAATATAGAGATATATATAAAAATATTTGATTACAAAGCATCAACAATAATATTTTTTATTAAATTTAAATAAAAATTTGTCTCTTAATATGACAAAAAATGGAAAAAAAATTGCTTCAATTTACATTATATTCATTAAGTGGCAATTTAATGCCTCTCTCTTTCAAATTAAATGACCTATCTAATTTATTTCCCAAAAAAGGAAAAAATTGCTCTTCTCTCTCTAATTAAGGAGATCTGCAAAATTTCTCTTCCCAATAGAAATTAAGCGGCAAATTTTCCCCTTTTAGAGAGCCCACTTTCCCGAGTTTTTATTTGGTCCGGTGCAAGGACCTAGAGGAAGGTTCGGTTTTGCCTAAAAAAGTGCAAATACCGAGTATTTTGAAAAAATACCGAGTTTTTCAAAAAACTCGGTATTTGCACTTTTTGACCTATTTTTGCCTAAAACCGAACCTTCCTCTACATCAGTGAAAGGACCTAATAATTGCTCCACTTTCCCCTCTTTAAACTAGAGGTAGAAATGATATAATTAACCATTGACTTACTAAAAATTATAAGAGAAATTATCTATATAGTATTCAAAATTATATCTTAAAAATATTTAACATATAAATTTTATTCTTTATATTTATGCTAAAAATTTACTTTAAAAAATAGTAATAAAGCTATCTCAAACTTGGATGAAGTTCGGGCGCGGGCATGCGCAAAAGGATTTCGAATGTGAGAAAGATGTCGGACGCGAAATACATAACGGAGCTCGAATGCTGCTCGACTCATTTGCACCCCTAAGTGTTATAACTATCATAATCACACTTTATTGTATTAACCACCATTAGTTGCTAAAACACACTCTATTATATCTATCATTGTCAAACCATATGTGGATCATATTCAACCATGTTAGAATATCACTACAATTTAATCATATTCATATTCTAACCATATTTGAATCTTGCTCGAAAATGATTAATTTGAATCAGATTTGAACATGGTTTGTGCGTTAACAATGTATATCATGATGGGTTTGAAAATCACTTGATCTATTTTGAGTTAGTGCAATATGAAAATTTTTATAGACAACACTAATCTTAAAGTAAATATAATGTTTTTCAAGCCTATCCACACACAAATTACATTAAAACATACTTTTTTTTTTTCAGAATACTAAAACTAGATATGCATTAAAGTCTTCTAAGAATACATGCTTTTAAGAATTGCTAATAAATTTCTGATTTTAAAAGAATCAGGCAAGTAAGTATCATGGTATTATTGATCATGCATGCATACATGTTTATAGAAGCCATGCATGAATGCCTACATGCATTTTGTACTACATTATAAGCCATGCATGCATTCTTTATGACCATCATATTTTTAATGCCTTTCATGCTCCTTACATGCAAAATTAAAAAAAGAAAAAAAAAAAAAAATATATACTATTTTCTTATATATATTAACATGTTATAATTCCTTCAATTAACTTCATTGCATGAATGGAAATTTCAAATACTTCTTGCAATGCAAAACCAGTAGAGATATTGGAGTTAACTAAAAATTTGTGAGATTCTTTATTAGTTTTGTTTTAAATAATTCAAATTTGAATGCAATATTTTATTTGGTTATACCATTTTAGAATAATATATTCAATTTCTTATTCAAATTTGAAAGTAACCATTGCTTAATTATTAATGTTATTTGCATTGTTAGTGACAAAGAAGTAGATTTGGTCAACAAAACAACCAGTAATTAATTGAATATTAAATATCAATTATTTTATGCATTTATTTTTGTAGAGAAAATAATCAAATTGGTCCACTAACTTTCTTTTGGAGAATCAAATAATATCTGACTACATAAAAAAGCTAATTTGATCTCTTAACTCTTTAAATAGTAAGGGGCCAAATTAGTCATTATGTGATCATTTAGAATCCTATTTTCAAAGTCAATGGTTAAAAATGAGATTTTTAAATAGTGGGGGACCATTTTGATCCATCATAAATAGTTAGAGGATTATTTTGGTCCTTATCTCTATTTTTCTACTACCTATGTAAATGACTATCAACATTAATGCATCATTTTGTCCTATTTTATTTTAACCATCATTTTAGTTTCTTTACCTAATTTGTGCTTGATTGTTTTTCCCCTTAATTTGCTTTGACTTTTGAAATCAAAATTGATTGTTTTTAAATGCTAATTAATTAGCCTTGGCTTCTTTGTTTCTTTGTTCTTCCTTGTTTTTGTGGAGGAAGGTAGGAAATAGCAAAAGAAGAAGAGAAAATATAGCATATAAAGTTAAATAAAAGCACATTTATTTTAGAATGAGACACTTAGGCTTTGTATGAGACAACTTTTTTTTTGTAATTTTCTAAAACAAATTTTTAGTACAAAAATTTCTTGAATTATATATTTTTGTACTAAAAAGACGTTTTAGAAAGTAGTAAAAATGCTGTCCCAAACTAAGCCTTATGCTTCATTTGGGACAGCTTTTTATCTCTTTACTTTTCAGGTCACGAACACCGTTTTGATTTGGTCAATGTTTTTTCATTGATTTCAATAAATTTTGATTCTAAGAAGTTGCTTTCTGTAACAGCTTTTAAAAAACTTATTTTCTACAACAACTTTAAACAAAATTACTTTCTCCAAAGCAGCTTTTCAACCACTTCTTTAAAAAGTTATAGTCATCCCAAACGGACCCTTCGTTATATCAATCGGGTTATCAAAAAAATAAAAATAAAAACTTTGTTATCCTTAACATTACATTGAAATGAGATGAGTATTATAAATAATATAGCTTATGTGTTGATAATGGCTATAACAATCAATTAAAGTGGAAGTGGGGTTGGGGTAGTTTGAGCTACAGTTCTTCTGATCAATGGGAAATTCACCCTCTATGTGTCACTCTCTGGAATCACGGCAGAAATGGCCATTTCTGGTTTATATCTTTCTAATATTATCTCTAAATACATACATTTGCTTGTTTTGGCTTAATTTACAGCAGGAATTACAGCAATGGATGGCTTTTTAGAACAATTTTTCTATGTGAGAAAGCACCTTTTTCACAAGAACAACTTCTGCAAGTATGGAAAGCAAATCATAAAGTTGCAAGTAAGTTGTTTTTACTCCATGCTTTCATAATGAACATTTTGACTGAGTTAATTTCTTTTGTTTTTGCATAGTTTTTACTACTCTTCATGTCTGAAATTTGTCCAGCAAATTTATTGAAGCCATCAACAGCTTTCTTTGGCTTGATGCAGCAAAAGTCATGTTCAGCTCAAACATTGTTAGCAGCTTTTTAATGGGCCTCCCGAACTTTCAATAGCCTTCCTCAGCTTGAGGTTAGCCATAGCTGAGACATCGGCGACACTCATCAAACATGACAAGCCTGATGGAGGAGTAGACATTATTAAGAAGATGATGGAAGTGGATGCAATGCCTTACAATAATTCACTGGCACCATTGCTACTCTATCTATCAAGAGACATTGATAATGATATACATATAGCATTTCTGGCAAAGAAAAGCATATTACTCAAAAGACAAAAATCCTATTGAGAATTTCAATGGTTAAACCACCGGAAAAGAGATGCATAAACATTTTTTTGCATCATTTTAGTAATAAGTGTCTACAAAACATCAAAATTTGTTGTAGAATGAAGAAAAAGTTGCTCTAAGAAAGTATTTTGTTAGGATGGTAATTTTATCTCATAATCTGAATAATTACACATTTTACATGATATTTTTTCAAATTTTTCATATAAATGTTGGAGTTTCCTCAAATTTGTTCATGTCTTTGACTGTCGTGCGTCTTGTAGATATATGGTGGGGGTCCAACGGGGATGCGCCCTTGACAGGGTTCGACCTATCAAGACTTCAAATAATCAAATTCCAATACATTACAAAAGAACTATTTTCAATTCTTCCTTTCAAATCCTTCTCGTAAATGCTCATAAGATTACCATCCAAGCAACAAAGAGCTTATAAACTATACTATCATTAGAACATTGAAAAAAAAAAAAAAACTTTATTCTATTATAGTCATTTTCAATGATCAACTATTACAATTCTAAGAGCAAGCAATTGTAGAGTAAATAGGGTTGAGATCAAACATTATATCCCAAGCATATTTGAATACAATAGGTGCCTCTGTGAACACAGGATCTTCATTGTTCACAGAACACTGATAATCATCTATTTTTCTGAATTTGGTAGGATCTATTGATACCACTGTGTTAAATCCATTGCAATCTAGATGTATATTGTATTGGGTGCAGATGCAGGTGTTGTTTATCACCACTTCATACTCTGCCTTTCCCTTCACAATTTCTCCAGTTGATTTCTGCTCAACTTCTATGTCTGATAATCCGCAATAACCCAAAGCTGATTTCATCATTAAGGCTTCGTTTGGGACGACTTTTTTAATGCTTCTTGAAGTAGCTTTTAGTGCAAAAATTTTAATTTTTATACTAAATATCTGCTTTAAGAATTAGTTAGAAAGCCGTCCCAAATGAAGCCTCAATTTATTAAAAAAAAATAATGTGAGGCTTCAGAAATTGTCAAAAAATTATATAAAGTCTGGAAATTTGCAGATTTTGAAAAAAAAAAAATATAAAGAAACTTTAGTTTATGAAAAATATTTGAGAAAATATTGAATTACCATCTTAATTTGCATAACTATTTACTTTTTATTTGATTTTCTTATGTAATTATTTATAACATTAACCTGTGAAAACACTACTTATATGTAAAAAAAAAATAAGAAAAAAATATTTTTAAATTATACACAAACATGAATAAAGTATAATTTTATTTAAAAAAAAAAAAGGGAAATAGAGAGTGACCTTGAGAAAGGTAAAGAAGAGTGAGAGAAGCTAAGAAGAGCTTAGCAATGGCGGCCATTGCTTCCTTGAAGAGTTCTATGGTATGAAGCTTTGCAAGAGAGGCCTTTATATAGAGAGAGATATTACAAAGATATTATCGTAAATGGAGAAAATTATGACTATTTAATTATCCGTAATTATACAATAAATAGCATATCTTTATTATTAATGAAAGTTGGACTATTTCACCTCAAAGGTGGTCATGAAACATTGATTTAGGCATTTCCAAAGATTAAAAAGGCTTGCATGCATATAATTAAATATTTGATTTAAGCTTCATTTGGGACAAATTTTTTAGTTAGAAAAATTTTTGTATGAAAAAGCTGTTTTAGAAAGCACTAAAAAAATTATCCCGAACAAAACTTTAATTAAATATTTGAGCTAACATTGCATAAACAACATTGCTTTAATTAAGCCAACATGCTTAATATACAATAATGTTGTGATTCATCATCATCATTAATGTTAATATGATAATAAAATTCTCTTTGATGTTAGGAAAATGCAAAAAGTATTTGTAAGATTGGCTTTTTCTTAAGAAAGTATAAAATCATTTTGAGTTTTCTCAAGAAAAAAAAAAAAAACACAAAAAAAAAATGTGAAATGTTTTTTATTGTATAAAAATGTCAAAAAATATATGTAAAATTTAGAGTAGGTCCAGTGGCTGAAAAGATTAGAGATAGCCATCTTAGATGATTTCATTAAATAAAACTTCGGCCTTTTGATGACTGAGTTAAGAGAGAAGGTTTATTAGATCCGGCCTATGTTAAGAAATGTAGATATATACGTAAAAATAATTGATTAGAAAGCATTAGAAATAATAAATTTTATTAGATTTAAATAAAAAATCTGTATCTAAATATGACAAAACAATAAAAAAGGAAAAAATTGCTCTACAATTTACATTCTATTCATTAAGTAAAAATTTTACTGCCTCTCTCTCTCTATCTCTTTCAAATTAAATGACCTATCCAATTTATTTCCAAAAAAGGAAAAAAAATGCTCTTCTCTCTCTCTAATTAAGGAGATCTGCAAAATTTCTCTTCCCAATAGAAACTAAGTGGCAACTTTTCCCCTTTTAGAGAGCCCACTTTCCCCTCTTTATACTAGAGGTAGAAATGATATAATTAATCATTGACTTGCTAAAAATTATAAGAGAAATTATCAATGTAGTATGCAAAATTATATCTTAAAAATATTTAACATATAGATTTTATTATTTATATTTATAGCACTTAAAACAACATCCCATTTACATCTCAACTTATTTGTTCTCTCACCAATCCTATCGTTGCATGTCTTAGGATTTGTTTGTGATAATTTTCTTACTGCTTTCTATAAAGCAGTTTTTTATTAAAAAATGTTCAATTTCAAAAAAAAAAAAAATATTACTTGAAAACTACTTTAAAAAAGAGTTATACAGCTATCCCAAATGAAACTATAACAAGATTCCATCACAACTTCCTCTTTTTTATGTCGAAGATGTCAGATGAGGGTTTCATGAGGGAGATACGTTATGTAAAGAGTAAAATTTAAATATTAAATATATAAATGATATTGTTTGAGTGCTATATATGTAAACTCCTCTACATTATATTGAGATGAAATTAAAATTTATTAAATTTATTTTGAGATTAATAAGAATCCTAAGATTTATCCAAACCAATTTTTTTCCACTATAAAGAAGCTCATTTTCCAGTTCCTCCGCATCTTACGAAAGAACGAAAAAGGCATAAAAAGACATAATTAGCAAGTGATATTACTAAGAGAATTATAATTCATCTTCTAACAACAATTTGATGCCCAATATCTCTTAACCACCGACATTTGTCGCCCATCTTCCTTTTATTTTACATATTTGAGCAAATAATATTTTTTTTTGTTTTTTCTCTTTTAATTGTTCTTTATTTTATATTCTATATTTTAATGATTTTTAATTGTTAATAAGAATTTAATTATGGTGATATAGAACGAGTTAAGTTAATTTCAATAAAAATATTTAAATTTATAAAAAAGGACTAATTATTTGATATTTATAAAAATAGTATTTCACAAAGAAAGTGAAGTTAGTGAAAATTAGAATAAAAGAAATTCTAAGTAACATGCAAATGGACAACAATATGTATTAGTCCATTGTGAAAGCCAAACATTTCTCTGAGTTTCATGGTCACCGTATAGGGAAAATTATTATGTGCGGTCATGGAACAGCGTCCTGAGACGAATGAGAACATATCACGTCATTTTTTTTTCTGTATACTGCTCGATACTGAGTGAAGTAGCGCGTTCCAATTCGTCTTTGAACCATTTAGTGACCGCACAGAATAATTTTTCCCATTTATGATATGGGATTCAAACCCCATTTAGACAAAACCACCTTTTTTTTTCCAAGAGAAGTTTCACATATAATTCATGAAGCTAGCAAAAAAAAAAAAAAAAAAAACTCTAAATCCTAAAAAGGAAAACTGACTGTAAACAAATAAGATTTTGTATTTGCCCCTTGCATGTAGGAACTCAACACATATCTCTAAAATTACTAGTAAAATTGACATCCCCCTCTCAGTCGATTCACTTACTAGTAACAAATTCTGCTTTACATGGTGCGACCCTCCCCAGTGTCATCCCTATTACTCTTAAAGATGAAGGATGTTGAATTGAAAGTTCTCTGTGATTGGAAACCCACTCCTTGCAGGAGCTGCTCATTTTTCTTCATGCCCATCACCTTTGTATAAAAAAATCCCACTCTCCTCCCCTCGCTCCCCACCATCATGGTTGTAACAGAAGTTGTTCATTCCATAGACATTAGCAAAAGAAATCCAAGCCTCACCCCCGCATTGCTCCATTGCCTTCAACCATCCCCTATGGTTGCCACCAAGGGCGGATCCAACTTTTTTTTTTTTTGAAGGGTGGACAAACTCAATACATTCATTTGGCTGTGTTGGCGTGTTTGCTGTCGCATTAGTGAAGAGGAGGAATGAAGGCGTCAACGACTCAAGCGGGAGTTGGGTAAATGCTTTAGATTAGGGCAAAAAAAAATAAATTTAAGGAGGGGGGGGGGGATCAAAGCTCTCTCTCCTCTTATTCATTTCTACAATTTGAGGGTGAGCAATTACCCATCCTGGAGGCTACGTGGTTCCGCCCATAGTTGCAACCCCTCCACTACCAAAACACGCTCCTAATTTTCCTCAAACTACTACTACTCCCGTCTCTAACCTTAACTCCCCCAATAACCCAATCATATGATCCCTATGGAATGTTAGGAAAACCCTAGATGCCTCTAAGTTATTATTGATTAACTTAATTAATATAATTTAAAACATTAATAATTAAGTAAATTAATTAAATAATTAATAGTATAATTAGTGCATAAATTAATTATCTAATTTAACTGAATTGTATAACTAGTAATTAAATATTAATATGATTAGCTTAATTAATATAACTTAAAATATATCTTATAAAATATATAATTAATAGTGTAAATAATAATTAATTAGTAATTTATACTTAACATGTTATTAAATTCATAACACATTAATTTTTATTTTTAATTACAATTTTTTAAAAAAAATTTATAATTATTTTCTTCACATTTAAATCCCTAATTATCATAAATTCTAAAATATGTTACCAAACAATTTCTTAGGATTTAACAAGATTTAACATTTGGCATACCAAATAGTTTTTTGGATTTAACACATTTTGGATTTACTAATTCTGGATTTGCAGGATTTACTAAGGCTTCGTTTGGGACGGCTTTTTAATTGCTTTTTAAAACAGAGTTGTAATACAAATTTTTTAATTTTTATACTAAAACTCCGTTTTAGAAAGCAATAAAAAAGCCGTCTCAAACGAAGCCTAAATCCCATTAAAATTAAATCCCACTTGTTGTCAAATAGTCCTTAAGAAGCAGTAAGAAAGCAGTTCCAAATGAAACTTAAATTTTTTTACAAGAAAGCTACTTTAAGAATCAGTAAGAAAGCAGCCCCAAACAAACCCTAAGTTGCCTGTCATGAATCTGAGAGATGTAAGTAATCTATCTATCAATATAAGGATGGCGTGAAAACGTTGCTTAATATTCTCTAACATACTGAAAAAATTTTTTGGGCTATGATAGAATAAGATACATAAACCATCTTCTTCTTAGCTCTCCACAGACCTATCATTTTCGAATATAAATAAACATCAAACCAATTCTTCAACCAACTTAAAAAGCGATTAATTCCCATTATCCATAGATACAGACAAAGATCAAACAACAAACATCCAGATCTTCAAACAGGTGAAATGCTAAATGATGCCAAAAGGGTTTACAAATCATAGACCTGCTTACCAGTAAACTTGACGGTAATCGGACTGACATTCTTCCCGATGTTGCGGTTATTGACGCCGACGCCCTGTCTTCCCGGATTCACCTTCTCCGGGTAAACCCCATCCTTGGGATGAAGATACTGTACCTCGCCGTTGGGAAAGACGCGATAGAACCTGTAATTGATCTTGTATTTGGATCGAAGGCGGGTGCCTAGAGCAAGGCACTGTTCCTTTCTGGCGAGCTTGAGGAGATTCGGGCCCTGGCGCATGATAGCGGCACCTCCGGTGGGCATCTCGAAGATCTGTTCCTTGGGGGATTCCCATGTTATGACGTAGAACTCTTCGATCTGGGCTTTGCGGAGAAGGCCGCCGGTGCTGCCGCCGAAGATCGGTGAAGGGGTGTTAGGATCGAGGTCTGGAGGGGTGAAGCCAGCGGGGGGGGGGCGGGGGCAGGGGGGGGGGGTGGGGGGAGAGTCGGGGCTGGAGGCGGCGGGAGCGTCGGCGGAGGAGGCGCGGAGGTGGAAGGGGCGGGAGGGAGTTGAGAGGGGGAGGAGGAAGGGTTTGGGGATGGAGCGAGGGCGAGTAGGGTTGAGAGTGGAAGGGGGGAAGAGAGAGGCGGAGGCAGCTTGCGTAGCCATGGCCATGGAAGGAGGAGAGAGAGAAGGAGAGGAGATTGGAGGATACGGGTGGATTGGACAAAGGAGGTATTTTGTTCTTTGACGAGTGGATAAGGAGCTGTGGGTTGAGCCAATGGGGAGTGGGGGTTTTGATATGGTGGAGATGATGGAGCTGAGTGGTGGTAAAATCCACATATTTTATTTGGATTATTATTTTTATTTATTTTGCAATTCTATTATAGAATTTCAGGTTCTCTATTTTCAATATAATTTTTTTTTATAAGTAGAATAGTAGATCTTTTGCATTAAAAAAACTAAAAAAGGATATTTTTATGAGAATATATCAATATATCTAAAAATATGTAAAATTACTATGTTCATATATAAAAGACATTATGAATGTTAGGAGTGTCAATATTTGACACGACACGAAAACCCGACCCGAACCCGACCCAGAATTTTCAGGTTAGACCCGACCCTTTTTCAAAACGGGGGTTCGGGTTGACCCGACGGGTTGCTGGGGTCAACCCGGAAACTAGTTTAACTATCAGCCCGACTGCCCACGTAGCTGCCCTAGATTTTCCGCGAAGCTACCCGACACTGCCCGCCCCCTGCCCACGCCCTCCCAGCACGCTACCACGAGAAGAGGATGCCCACGCGCCTACACGGCTGCCCGTGCACCCGCGCGGCGGCCCGAACGCCCTGCCCGCACGTGCCCGTGATGCTGCCCACCCTGCACCCGCCCGCGCAGCCTCGCCAATCCGAGCCCAAGTCCGCGCCCACGTCCGAGCCATATTCACACGTTGGGTCGGGTCTGGGTTCGAATTTCCAACCCGTTTTCTTACCCGGGTCGGGTTAGGGTAGACCCGTTTGAACCCGAGTCAATTCCGGGTTTGACCCGAACCCGACCAGTGACCCAAAATTAACACCCCTAATGCATGTAGATGACTATCTTGATTTGAATATGAAGATAATCAATACTTAGGCTTCATTTGGGACAACATTCTTATTTTTTTAAAAGTAACTTTCTAGTACAAAATTTCTTCACCAATAAATTTTTGTATTAGAAAGCTTTTTAAAAAGCAATAAAAAAATTATCCAAAACGAAGCTTTAATGAAATAACTTACAATTTTCTTTTCAGATTTCCTATCTTGAAACAACCTGCACTGCTTTCATTATGTTATATAACATGAAATTATTGTTCTCACATCAAAAGATCAACTTTATAAGCCAATTCACATATAAAATTCTAGATGTGATGCACTAACAGAAAAACATTAGCATATGGAGCAGTAGAGCTAACCTCTGCTTCACTAATCCTATCAAGTTACCAACACTGTCCATAATTGCTTAAGAAACTTCAATAATGTCTCAGATCTGCACCATTTCAAAGTTATGCTTTGTTTGTGATAGTTTTTTTACTACTTTTTAAAGCGACTTTTTAGCCGTATTAAAAAGACGCTTTAAAAAGCAGTAAAAAAGCCGTCTCAAACAAAACCTTAGTCAGAATTGTTTGAAGATGAGGAACTTATGATTTTCACCTCTGAGCAACTTCTTATCAGACAGCAGCTTCACAGTTCAAAAGTGAAAAAAGTATAAGCAAAAAGAGTTAGATTCCTGAACCAATTGTTCAAACATCAACCCCTTGCTCACAATAAATACTTCTCAACACAGAATAAAGCAGATTAATCAACAACTTAACCACAAATGATAAAATCATCAATGTTCAGTATGTTATTAAGCTTAAAATATCATATAGCGATACAATTCAGAAAACAAAAGACAAAAATGTTTGGAACAATCAAGTCTATATCCTCCAATCTGGAAGGAGTTAAAAATGTTACAAACTGAATAGTCTCACAGGACAAAAGAATAGTCTTATTTCAGAAGTCAGAACAGGACAAAAGTTTGCTTGTAAACTTCCAACACTCATTGCTTCTCAAGAAAATACTTCACATTTTGCAGCCATGTTAGGTACTCTCTGTCATCTTTACTTATCAAGTACTTGTATAAGAAATTGGTGGTCTCAGTAGAGATGCCTCTAATTTCAAGATAGTTATGGAATGCTTTCTGGAGGTTTTCATCAAGATCACTGTAATGCAAGGAGAAAGAAGAAAGTGCTTTTCATGCAGAACATGCATGGACTAAAAAAAATTGAGGAGTTAGTAATCTCTTACCTGAAATCAGGGCCTTCGTATGCAAGCAAATCATCAGAGACTTTATTTCCACGAATACATAAGCTGTCGATCACAAGTTCATCAGCATATGCAGTGCAACAGAATTCCAAAGTAGAACCATCTCCTTTGCTGATATTTACTGTCAGAGGAATGGTTGGCTGGTCGTTCTTCTCATCCTCGCCCTGATTTTCCTCATCAACACCCTCTTCATCGTCTTCAGTATCTTCCACAGTTGGCATGGAAACTACAACCTCGATATTCTCGCCATGGTAGTCTCTCCTAAGAGTAATGACATTGGTCCCCTCCTCATCTTGGATTTCAAAAGGAAACCCTTCTGGAACTTCTCCCACCTTTGTAAATTCAAAAAGAGTTTAAAAGTACCAATAATCAGGCTCAATGGAGAGTCAGTTTGAGTACATAAGAAGAACATAAAGGCATATCCCAAAAATAATTTCATTTTGGAATAGTGTTGCGTATTTCTTGAAATTGACTGAGTAGAATGATTAAAATATTAAAACTGGTGGAGGGCTAGAAAGTTTAGCTTTATGCTATATTTATGAGATAGACATTAAGACGTAGTTGGCAATACATTTCAGAGAGATGAGAAGAGATTAAAAGGGATTATTCGTATTATCAATGATAACCAAAGATGTCAATTCTTCCATCCACTGCATCATGCCAGCTTGTTTTTTTAAGTTTTTTCATTAGGGAACTTTCTTACAAAAAATAAATGCAAAACACTTCAGTCAAATGCTTCAATCAAATAAGCATTTGACTGAAGTGTTGCATGCATTTATTGGGAGGTTAGAAAGGAAGTTATATGAGAAAATGAAAATTTATTACATTTATTGGGAGGTTAGAAAGGGACTTATATGAGAAAATGAAAATTTATGACTAAGGAGATCTTATTCACTTACAAACATACTAGTAGTCTATTTAAACTAAGTTTTCAATCCGCAATAACAAAAAAAAAATGTATTAAGTTAAAGCAATCATAAAAATTAAAAAAAGTGGCGCAATGACATGTGGTATGTGTATGCTTATTTTTATCTGCCCGAAAGTCCGCATGATGAAATTTATTATGATGTAGATGAGATTCGAATTCAAAACCTTGGCAACAAATTTCAAAGCCCTTGCCAATCAAACTAGTTGGCACCATGATAATATATGTATGTTGAAAAAACAATAGCCTTAAAAAGGTAAGCCACTTAGATGTTAAAGGTTGTGAGTTAATTTGCGTATTTTTTAATTAGGTTATGATATCTGAAAGTCCTGATTTATGTACAATTTTAAGAGTGAATGAAATGAACTCATGACATAGTTTTTGCTCAAAATAGATTCATACAAAGATGAGAACTAAGCTGTAAAAAAATCATCTTAACCACAAATTTTTTTGATTAAGTATAATTAAGTACAACAGAGTAGATTTGACTTGAGTAGGGATGCAATATTCGACACGACCCAAAACACAACCCGGACCTGACCTGAAAAATTTTGGGTTCGGATCAACCTGTTTACCAAATGGGTAGGTTTCGAGTTCAAGATATTGACCCATTTTAAAATTGGGAGGTTCATGTTGACCCGAAAACCCCAAAAATCTACTCAGAACTAACCCGAATCCCATCCCAAGCCACCATCTCGAGACCTCGTGCCCCTGCGCGACCCCATGCCTCTCGCAACCTGCGCCCCTGAGAGATCCCGCCCCTCGTGCAACCCTGTGCTCCACGCCACCTCACACCCCTGCACGAGCCGTGCCCCCGCGAGAGCCCCGAATACCTAAAACCTATTTTGGCCCATTTCTAGAATCAAGTCGGGTTTGGGTTGGACCCGAATCCAACCCGAAAACCTACTTTGACACCCCTAGACTTGAGCCACATTATTGACCATATTATTTCATATTTTGATGTAGAACCAAGGGGGGTTCCTAAAATATGTTAATTAATTTAAGAAAGGATTTAAATTTCAAATTTATTTGAATTTGAATTCAAAAACTTTCCAAATTAATATAAAACTAATTTAGGAAAGAGGGAAATTAAGGAGGGAAAGGGACTAGGGGACTTTTGATTCAGATTTTAGTGGAGCAAGGGGAGGGAAAGGGGTTAGGGGTTACTTAATTAATTCCTTAATTGGAGTTCCAATTTTGGGAATGAATTAATTAAAATAGGAGAGAGATGGGGCCGAACAATAGAGAGGAGAGAGAGGTGTCCATATTCATTGAATATGGAAGGGCAATTAATACTAATTAATCTAAGATTTTAATCAATCCAAGATTGAAAGGGGTTTCCAATCTTGGCAAACTTATTTTAGGAAAGAGGATTTAAAGCAAATCTATTCCTAATTCAAATTCAAATACAAATTGGCTTGATTGAGGGGCTTTCCTAAATTCAACCACCTTAATTTATAAGGGAAAATTCAATTTCATATAATTGAAAATCTGAAATTAAAACCTTCCTAATTTAGAGATCTCATAAAAGAAAAGCATTAATTTTGTGATTTGAAATTTGGAGGAAAAGGAAGATGATGTGGCCGGCGGCTGGGGGGGGGGGGGGGGGGGGGGGGGGGGGTGTATGTCCGACAGCTAGGGAGGTTTGGGTGGAGTTTGGGCCAGCGGTTAGTATGAGAAGAAAGAGGGGAGGAGGAGAGGGAGTCGGTGGAGAGATAGATGCCGGTGGCTTCGGAAAGGGGAGGGAGTCCGGCGGCTAGGGGAGAAGGAGGAGATGGAGAAGATAAGCCACGAGTCCGGACGCTTCCTGCAGTTGGTAGGTAGTACTTTTCTCTCACATAGGGATCTCACCAAAGTTCTCTCAAGAACAAGAGTGCAAAAATTTTTCTTAATAATATCTCATCCTTCTAATACAATAGCAATGGTCTCCATATATAGGCCACAAAATAAAAAGAAACTCAAAAAACAAATATATCTCTAGGGCTTACATATGAATACCCCCTCAAGTGAGGGTAAAAACGAAAAAAAAAAAAAAACGCATAAATAAATCAAAATACAAATATTAAATCAAAATAAAGTGGAACGATCATGGTCGTCGATCTTCGGCTCCTTTTCTGATAAACTTTCAGGGTTGGATGTCCTCATCATATTTCATTGGTGAATTCCGAATGGATAATTAACGGCCTATTTGAGATCACATTTTATTTTTTTAGAAATAGATTTCAGGTATAATAAAACCCTAAACCCTAAAAATATCAAGACTCCTGATATCCACAAATCAAATGAACAATTTAATCCCAATAAAATCACCAACAATCGTAGTGTCAGGAGGAATGAAACAAAAAAATGAACAAATTTGAGAATGACACACGTCACACACCAGTGATCAAATTCATTTTTAATCCAAAAAATTAGTCTAATGATAAGAACCAATCACTTGGCGTTTTATGACAAAAATATTTTTCAACTATCAGATACGGAATTAAACTCAATTTTCTTACATGTCATAACATAAAAAAATGCTAATAATGAAAAACTTGAAACCATCTATATCTTATAAAAAACTTTAATATCCTAAAAGAAAAGTAACAGGTCAAGCAAATTGCTCACAATATGATTTCCTAAAGCCCAAAACGACAAGGATGAGAAGAAGAAACTTAGAATTCTGCATCCAAAGCTAGTATAAGATGGCATTAACTAAAAGGCTCTAAATTGCATGGAAACTTACACCGCATTAAAAAAAAAAAAATACTCTCACTTGAAACAATTAAACATTATCAGTTCCTAATCAGTAGCACTTTAACCAATTGAGCCCTTAAATATTCTGTCAATACATATACCGAAATTCACCAAACACCTAAACAAACAATCCCAAAACGTCGTTCATTTAACGAACAAAATATGTTAACAAGAGGCAAAGAATAATATACTTCGTGACACACCCAGGCAATTCATCCATGCGCTTAAGAAACTAATACATATATGGATGGCTAACCTCTGCACACTCATCCTTGGCACACCCAATCTCCGACTCCACGATCCGGAGAAGCTCAACATCCGCCGCCGGCTTCTTTTGAATAGAAGAAGAGAAGCGAGCGAGAGAAAAAGAGGTGAGAAGCTCCCTGGATTCCACTCGCGAAAGGATTCCTTTCTGGAGAAGTGGGGGAAGGAAAGCCAAATGGTAGCTCCGGCGATTCTGAAAGCAAAATCCCTGAGCAGCTCGCGCTGCAACACCAGTAACACGGCGGAGGGTAATGGAGAAAGTCATGGCCGCCTGCAGGAGAATGAAAGAAGGGAGGATCGACGCTGCTCTCTGCCTCTCTCCGCTAGGGTTTTAGGGTTCTGAGGTTTTGGAACTTGGGCCAAGCGTACTGAATTTTGAACTGAGCCCAGTTTCTATGGGCTGCTGGGCTACAAAAAATACCTTCTATTGATACTATTTGATTTAAAAAACATATTATTTATAATCTTAATTTCAAACCATCAAAATAAATCATTTCATTAAACATTAAACCAAAAATTTCCTAAATCTAATATATATATATATAGATTTTAAAATATTCTAGTTTAAAATGTATTTATTTTGAGATCTAATATAGCACTAATCTCAAAACAAAATTAATTAAGTAATTTGAATCAAGATACCTAAGCCTAGAATTAACTCTTTATTTAAGTAACATCAAAATAAAATAAAAAATCTTAAGATATATTAATATGAATTAAATTAAAAATGGCCTAAAAGATTATTGAATTTAATTTGAGATTAATAATGCATATAAAATTTTTATGTTTTATTAATCTTAAAGTAAATCGATAATTTTAAAACCTATCATAATACAATAATACAATTTACATCATGATATTCTATTCAAATTTTATTTAAATTAATGCCATTCAAGTAATTCATCCCTTTAAAGTTTTTCAATTTTAATTAAACTTCATCATTAGTTTTAATTATATTTAGGTGGTTAATATTATTTTGTTATTATTATTATTTTTTTTAAAAGTCTTGACAAATCCTTGAATTTTTGCCTTGTAAAAATGTGATTTAATTAAATTAACAATTGAGCAATTTATTTTGCCTTGTAAATATGTTTTGGGCTCATTTTAAATAAAAATATGATTTAATATTTTATGATTTTTTTCCATTTATTTATTATTAGAAATGGAGACCACTATATTTGGATATATTTAAGAGTATTTATGGGATTAAAATAAATTTAATTTTACAAATACATTAAATAAGATTACTAGAAAAGAAAACTTCAATGTTTTTTTTAAAAATATTTTTAAAAAATAGAAAACTTTTAGAAAACAAATATCACTATAAATCTCAATTTTAAAAAAATCAAAACAAGGGGTGTCAATTTTTGGCCCCGAACTGATGAATCAAATATCCTATAAATCTCAATTTTAAAAATCTAAACAGATCAAATTTAAAATACTTGAATTTACCTATAAAATATAAAGAAATTTCTATGATCACATTATGAAATTATACCTTCGTATGAGACAACGCAACTTTCTTGCTGCTTTATATTTTAGACCTCAACTATTATTTTTATTTGACCACTTTATTTTACTATTTAAAAATAAGGAACTGTTTTATGCAATTACTTTAAAAAAAAACTATATTCTCTACAATAATTTTACAAAAAGTTTTATAAATTTTTTTATTAAAAAGTTATTTTAAAAAACATTAAGTTTAGTTTGAGAAGACTTTTTTACTGCTTCTTAAAGAAGCTTTCTAATACAAAAGTTTTAATTTTTGTATTAAGAAACTACTTTAAGAAGCAAATAAGAAATCCGTCCCAAACAAAGCCTAAGGCTTCATTTGTGATGACTTTTTTGTTGCTTTTTAAAGCGGCTTTCTAGTACAAAAATTTTAATTTTTGTGCTAAAAAGTCGCTTTAAGAAGCAAAAAAAAAGCTGTCCCAAACGAAGCCTAAGGCTTCATTTGAGACTGCTTTATTAGTGCTTCTTAACGTAGTTTTTTAGTACAAATTTTTTTTTAATTTTTGTATTAGAAAACTGCTTTAAAAAGCCATAAAAAAGCTGTTCCAAACGAAGCCTAAGACTTTATTTGAGACTGCTTTATTAGTGCTTCTTAAAGCAATTTTCTAGTATAAAAATTAAAAAAAAAATTGTACTAAAAAACTGCTTTAAAAAGAAGCAAGAAAGTCGCCCGTTTGGGATGATTTTTTTCCTTTGGACAGCTATTTAACGGCTTTCTAGTACTAAATATTTGGTACTAGAAAAGCCGTTTTAAGAAGCAGGAAACAAATCGTCCCAAACAAAGCCTAAGGGTTTGTTTGGGACGGCTTTTTTATTGTTTTCTAAAACGGAGTTTTAGTACAAATTTTTTTATTTTTGTACTAAAACTTCATTTAAGAAAACAATAAAAAAGCCATTCCAAACGAAGCCTCTAAGTCTTCATTTAAAATAGCTTTCTTATAAAAAAAATTGAAGCAGTAAAAAAGCCGGCCTAAGAAAGCCGTTCAAATAGACCCTCTTACTGCTGCTTTTAAGCACTAAGAAACGGTCTCAAACGAAAGCCTATGTGTCACAAACACAAAATAGAAGAGGCACTATTAAAGGTGTTAAGATATTGTTTTGGCCAATACTGGCAACTTGATTGCTTTACAAGACCCGTTTGGCTGCACATTCAGGTGCGATAACAACTCCAGTTACGTACAGTCACCCAGAAAGGGACCAAAAAAACGACCATAGAAAAAAAAAATGACATCATATTAAGGTTGATGACGCCATTATTTCAGCTACCAGCTGAAAGGTTTAGGGTTTCCTAAGCAGCTACAGCTAGATCTTGTTTGCTGTAATTTGGGCATCTTTGTAGATATATTTTTTAAATTGTAAATGATGATAAGGATGATTGCAGCGAGCATGCTTATACTCATGGCCTCTTTTATCGCACCACACCCATTTCCAAGGAATCCTCTCTCATTATCACTCTCTCTCTCTCTTACTTTCATGCAATGTATGATCATGCTTAGATATGCATGGTATAATGGGTAAGATCATCATCATTGAACTTCATATATATGCATGAAATCTACTTCTACATCTTGAGAAATTATTATAGGCAGAGTCTTTCAGACTCCAATGAATCAAGTCATGTGATTAGAACACAGAATATATATTATACAGATACTATGTACAAGTTATACACATGATGTATATAAGCCGCGTGGCTTGATTTCATTGAGAAATTATTTTGTGTGCAGTCCGAACGGGAAGAGCCGTCCGGAACATGAGTATACATATTGTGTATAAATTTGTACACAGTATATTAACTTTTTGTACACATTGTTTGTACTCACAATCTGAACGATTTTCCTGTCCCGACTTCGCACGGAATAATTTCTCGATTTCATTAGAGTCCAAACAAAAGCTACGTTCGAACTTCTCACGTAATAATTTCTCCGACATGAGAGTCTCTATGCTTATGATAGTTTGCAAAAGCTCTCTAATCCTCCAACATTCCCACTAAACATATCTAAACTATTATATATTTAAATCTACTTGTCTATTTGTATTTGAATAATAATGCAAATTTTTATTTGACTAGATGGTCTGCTAATAGAGTTAAGAATAATCCATTTGCAAATATAAAATAAATTTACAAGACTTATATAAATTATAAAAGAAAATGAATTACTTTTTAGATATTTATATATTCATGCAAAAATAAATTTATAAAAAAGTTTGCATCGCATAGGCAGGCACCATGCTCTACAATCATGTCTTGTTGGACGCAATATAGGAATTTATCGTAAGTTGTAAACAAGATATGATTGTTTAGGTTGGCGCAACCTAGGAGAGAATATTTCTTATCTATATTAACTAAATTTTAAAATAGACCTAATATTATTATTATTTTAATATATAATATAATATTTTTATAATTTAATCTCATGACCATACAAAATTAATTCAAAATTATTCCTATGAGCTAAATTTGGATTAACGAGTGATTAAATTGAGTTCAATTTTATATCACAATTATATTATGAGAGCAATTTTAGATCAATTTTATATTGTTAATAGACTAAATTAGGGTAATGCATTATTTCACATATTAAGATTTCAATTTTCTTTATTATTTTTTAAAGCAGCTTTTTAATACTAAATTATAGCTCAAAAAATTTTGTACAAAAAATTGATTTAAAAAAAGTAAGAAATCTAGGGCTACAAACGAACCGAGCCGAGCCGAGTATGTGAGTGTTCATATTTGAGTTCGTTTATCATTAGCTTGTTCAAGTTCGGTTCGTCTTTGATTCGAGCTTTATTATTTTTGTTCATGTTTGGTTCGTTTTATTTAATGGTGTTCATGTTTGATTCATGTTCGGTTCATGTTCGGAAGTCTTAACGAGCTATGTTCGTGAACATATTTAACAAACAAACATTAAATTTGTTCATGAACATCTTAAACAAACAATCTAGCAAACATGGACAAATGTGAAATGTCTTTTGTTCATAAAATTAAATTTATAATAAAAGCAGTTGTCTATATAAAATGAAAATATGATTAATCTATATAAATATATTCTTAAATGAAACTTACCTATTGCATTTCTCTCCATTCAAGTTTTAATCGAGCTTAATGTCGAGCTTGTTCACGAACTTTAAATGATGTTGTTCGTGAAAATAAATGAACCGAACACATTAGTGTTCAAGCTTGTTTATTTAAGGATCGAATATTTAAAATGTTGTTCAATTTTGTTTGTTTAATTAGTTAAACGATCACAAACGAGCTTTAATCGAACCGAGCATCGAGTAGCTCATCGAACACTTGGTTCGCTTGCAGCCCTAAAGAAAGTTGTCTCAAACGAAGCCTAAATTAGCCCACAATAGCTTGAAAATTATTTTATATAGTTGAGAGACTAAATTAGGATACTACAATACTCGGAGATCAAAATTTAGTTTGTAACCGTTTCTTTAACGTCTTTTAAAGCAACTTTTTAGAACAAAATTATAGCTCAGAATTTTTTACTTGAAAATTGATTTAAAAACATCAAGAAAGTTGTTCCAAATAAAACCTAAATTAATCCATAATATTTGGAAATTATTTTAACTTTTATGTATATATATGAAATGGGATATTAAAATAAATGAATAAATGAATATGATTTTAAAAAAAAAATCAGTAAAAGAGGTGGAAAAAGGGGAGGGGGGGGGGGAGGCGTGCAGTAGTCACGGGGATAATGATAAATGGTGAGGGAGGTGATCGGAAGCATGATGAGGAATGAGGAATAAGGAATGGGGGGGAAGCACATACTAACCTTCCCACCTCGCACGCGCGCACAGGCAGGCGGGCAGAAGCCACCATCTCCGAATCATCCTCAGAAACTGTGCTATCTCTGCCTTTCTCATGTTGCTGTGGTCCTAACTCCACTTTCCATGCATTCTCTCTCTTCCTCCAATGCTCCTGTGACTGCAGAGACAATAATGGAGATAGAGTCAGATTAGGAACAAACAGGCAGCTCACCTTGCTCTGTATTCGTTTTAAGTTGGGATGTTTTGTTCTGTTTGGTGTTCGAATATCTCCGGAGATCAACCTGAACGTGTCACATCATTCAATACATTGTGTATTGAGTGATATGACGCGTCCGGATTGGCATCTGGACACACGGCACCTAATGATTTTTCTTAAGTTTGGGCTGTTAAGAATAATAAAGGCTTTGATTGAGAGGGTTTACTGCTTCTTAAAGTAGTTTTTAGTATAATTTTTTTAATTTATGTACTAAAAAATTACTTCAATAAGCATTAAGAAAGTCGTCCCAAACAAAGTCTAAGAGGTCTTTAGTTTAAGTCTTAGGTATGTGAAGTGTGTGAATTAATCTAATTGACCTAAATATCTCATAAAAATTTTGGAACAAAGAATAATTTAATATCTATGCATGAATATATATTTGGAATATTGGGTAAAAAATATATTATAAAATAACAGCTTCAATTTTTTTTTGACAGAAGAAATAACTAAACATCATTTTCAAATATAAATTAATTTGAAAAAGAAAAATTACTCTACAAAAATCAAAACAAGACTTCTTTTGGGTCAAGATATCCTTACTAAATTTTGATCAAACAAAAAGGCATCGAGACTCCTTAATGAAATTATTAGGTGCGGAGTGCGGACGGGAGAACCGTCCGCACACTAGTATAAAACATTGTTCGGTACCGTTCGGTACCACTCGGTACCGTTCGGTACTCTGTATCTGTGCGGACGGTTCTCACCCTGTCTGCACTCCGCACCTAATAATTTTTCCTTAATCAGATTGTATTAGTCTTTTTAAAATTCAAATTCTAATATCTAATCTCTTTATTCTCTCTGTCTCTCTCTCTCTCTCTCTCTCTCTCTCTCTCTCTCTCTCTCTCTCTTAGCGTGCAGTGCAAAATCTACAGCTCTGTTACCTATATAAAGAAGCAGATAGCCAGCTCTTGTTCTTCATCACCAAGCTTTCAGGTTGGTACTTTCTCCTTTTCCTTCCTATCTAGCTAGCCTACTTTCTCTGCTATCTTTGCTTCCCTGTTGGCTAAAAGGGAAGAAGCTTTCTTCTCATCCTGATATTGTTTTTTCTGTCTTCTCTTTCTGGGGACCAAGAAAATGGGTGATATCTCCAGGGGTAATGGGAATGCAACAGTTGCTGCGGAGTGCCGCAGGAAGAGCTTCTGGTATGAGGAGGAGATCGAACAGGATTTGAGATGGTGCTATGCTCTTAATGGGTATCTGTTCTTGTTCTGGTCAAATCCCCCTTCTTTTGATTACTCATTTCATTTCATTTTCTTCTTTTACTCGATAGTAGAATATGGTGATAGTTTCATTGAGAAACACACTGTTTCCTATTTTATACTTCTACCAATCTTGAAATTTCTGAAGCTATACCAAAAGTGATTTCTAATCAGATTTTTTAGACGGTGTAAACAACCTAAAACACTAAGATTTTGTTCGGGACAACTTTTTTACTGATTCTTGATGCAGCTTTTTAGTACAACAATAATAATAGCAAACAATATCAAGCCTTTGTCCTACTAGCAAACAATATCAAGCCTTTGTCCCATTACGTGGGGGGGTCGGCTGCATGAATCCTTTTTCTCCATTGTGTCATGTTAAAAGTCAAATTATTGTTTAAATCTAATAAAGAAAGATAAATTCTAATATTTTCTAACCTAAGTCTTTTTAGATCTACCTCTACCTTTTTGAACATAAATCAAATCTAATACATCTACTCTCTTAACTGGGTCATCGGAAGACTGTCGTTTTATGTGACCAAATCATCTAGGGCGACTCTCTCTAATCTTATCTTCCACCAAAACTAAAATTTTGTACTAAAAAAACTGTATAAAAAGCAAAGCTGTAACTCTTCGTGAACGACATTGACAGCCTTAAGTTCCATGCAACTTGATTAGCTCTGTAAATACATAAAGGTGATTTAGGTAACATTTATTTTTACTTAACCTATTTGTTGTCATTTATGATCAGAATTCTGCACTCTGGAGAGAGTCAGTACCAAGACATTGCATTGCTGGACACAAAGCCCTTTGGAAAGGTTTGCAGAATTAAACCACACATTTCTTCTATGTTTTTCTTCTTTACTTCTGTACCTTGTTGCAATGCAGGCCTTGGTCATTGATGGGAAGCTGCAGAGCACGGAGATAGATGAGTTCATCTACCATGAATGTCTTGTTCATCCAGCACTACTACATCACATCAAGTATAATTTTCTTCTATTTGCTCGTTCTTCTATCAGACAAAAAATAGTCTCTGTTACTCTTTGTTTTGTTCGTGACAGGCCTGAAACTATCTTTATAATGGGAGGAGGAGAGGGTTCCACAGCAAGAGAAATCCTCAGGCACAAGACAGTGGAAAGGGTTGTCATGTGTGATATAGATGAGGTGAGAATGATTTCGGATGTTGCGATAAGGCTCATATTACGAAGAATTATGCATAGCTTTTTAGTACCAAAATTTTTAGTTCAATAAATTTTAAATTAAAAAATTGCTTTAGAAAGCTATCCAAACAAAACTTCAGTTATACAAGACTATGCCTTACCATAGGCATATAAACTTTTTTCATGGTAACATACAATTTTTAATATTTTAGCTTGTCTAAATTTGCATAAAAATTTATTTATTTATTCATTGTTAGTATTCCTCTGGCATCATTCCCTTTCCTCTTGTGTGGTTATTTTACATTAATTAGTATTGCAGGAAGTTGTAGATTTCTGCAGATCATATTTGGTTGCCAACAAAGAAGCCTTCTTTAATTCAAGGCTCAAGCTTGTCATTAATGATGCTCGGTAATATCTTCTCACCACATAAATCTAAATAAACACAGTTCATTCTCCTAAATTAAACTCTTACAATAGATTTATAAAGAAATTTATTATCAAGTAACAGTATCACTAACTTAATATGCAATCAAATACAATGATAACTTCGCATACAAAAACTCAACTGTACATCAAATTTTCACTAACCCAATGACTACAAGATTAATGTTTCGTTTGGAACAGCTTTAACCACTATTTTTTCTTTTGCTTTTAAGAGTTTTTAGCACTAAAAAATAACTTTACAAAGCAGTAAAAAAGTCATCCCAAACGAAGCCTAAAACAAAGAAGATTGTTAGATAATCAAAACTAAAGAAAAAGTTTGATGTTCTGTATTTTACAGAGCTGAACTAGAGAAGAGAGAGGAAAGGTTTGATGTTATCATAGGAGACTTGGCAGATCCCATTGAAGATGGCCCGTGTTACCAGCTCTATACCAAATCCTTCTATGAATCAATCCTAAAACCCCGACTCAAAGAAGATGGCATTTTTGTGACACAGGTATTTGCCTATTTGTTGCATACAATAATAGAAATACGGTCTTAATTATACTTTTAACAGACTTCATAGTTTCTCCTTTATTTTCCCATACGTTCTGTAGGCTGGGCCAGCCGGAGTGTTTAGTCATACAGAGGTCTTTTCCTGCATTTACAACACGCTAAGGCATGTTTTCAAATGTATGTGGGTATAGAACATAACGGTATTGTTGTCTTGTTTTTGGTTGCTTACAATTTTCAATTTCATATTAAAAAGTTGTTTTTTGTGTAGATGTTGTGCCTTACTCTGCCCATATCCCTTCCTATGCTGATACTTGGGGTTGGATCATGGTAAACTGCACATTGCATTCTTGCTTTAGAAAGAAAACAAAAATTATTTTGAATTTAAGGAACAGTTCTATGGGATCTTCCTCAACAGTACTAATCGTTTGGATAATTAAGAAAGTTTAACCATGGAAATTTACAGGCGTCAGATTCACCTTTCACCCTCGACTCAGAGGAACTGGATTCAAGGATTAGGCAAAGGATCAATGGTGAGAATAGATATCTTGATGGAAAGACCTTTGCATCAGCCTCTCTTCTTAGCAAAGCAGTTAGGAAGTCGTAAGACTCGTCAATTTTCTTAAAACTCTCTCTTGAATTTCATTGAACTAAGGCTTCATTTGGGACGACTTTCTTGTTGCTTCTTAAAGCAGGTTTTGAGTAAAAAATTAAAAAATTTTATATTAGAAAGTTACTTTAGGAAGCAACAAAAAAATTGTTCCAAACGAAGCCTAAGTATATATCATGTATGACTGGTTTTTTCTGTCAGGCTGGACAAGGAAACACAGGTGTACACTGAAGGCACTGCAAAGTTCATCTATGGGCATGGGACTTGCCACAAGATACGTTCAGGGTTGCAGCAGGAGATGAATTAGCAGTAGAAGCCATGAATTAGGGGATAATTTAAAAGTGTGATCAGTCATCAATATGGCCAAAAATACTGACCATGCATGTTCAGCTCATCCAGTTCACTTCCTAGTATTAGAACTCTGTATCAGAAAGTTTTTATTATTATTGCTGAATGAAGAAAATTTGCCTACTCATTATTAGCCCGCTCTGGGGGATCTACAGTAAAATCTACTAGTTGCAACATTTTGCTGCATGTTTTTTTATGACATTTTTCATCACAAGAAGAAACTATTTAAGGAGTTTGTTCTCCGAATGGAAAGAAAATGCTTACTGCTCTATATATATCTTGCCTCTCTAAGGAGACTTTCGTTCATCGACCTCCTAAAAATTTTGTTCTATGTACTTCTCATTTTCTTCTCCTAGATTAGACTCATCTATTTTCACTGTACTATGCCATATCGATTTGGTATTATAGCCTTACCCTGATCCTTACCCTAGATTGTTTTTGCAATCATTTGTGAATTCCCACAACTTGCTCCCTTATTTCACCATCGATCTGCCTACCTTCCTCAACAACATGAAAGCCTTCATGATCTCACAAAAATCCAATGAAAACCCAACTGAGAAAAAAATGCCTGCATTCAATTATCCAACAATTGAGCCAAATTTGAGTCAATTCAATGGAATGCATGAAAACCTTAAAAGGCTTGCAAATATAGTTCCAAAGCTTATAATACTCTTGAGGATAGATTAACAGAATCTTTTGCTAATACTGGGGATATAAAAATGTTATATGCCATTCGTCACTTTGTTTCCAGGATGGATTATGCTAGCGTTGAGTATAGTTCTAGGTCACTTGTTCTTCCTCCAGAAATATTGCAACTTTTTTGGAGTAGAATTCTTTATAACCCAGTGAATTGTTACCGTCCAAATTTCTTTAGTATTTTGACATGAGTATGTTGTGTTTGTCTGTATTTTTATTTACGTTAATTATTAGCATGTTAAATGAAAAATAGGATAATTTTCTAATTTTTAATAAGCCTTATTTGTATAAGGAGGGCCCAATCTCTTATAATTCATTCAATGTGGATGATGAATTGACATCAAAGTTTTCTTTTGATCTTGCCACTTAAAATTCTCTCCCTTTTATGGTTATTACTTGTTGCCTCCCTCTCTCTTAGGCCTTCATTCATACATCTCCTAATCCTTTTTTCTACTTCATAGATTCTCCTCCTTAGATTAGTAATGATATGAGGTTTGTAGGATCTTAATAGTGAAAAAAACAACTTTACTGGTATCCCCTTGAGATGGGGGTCAAAGGTTTATGTTTAGGATTTTAGACAAATTTGAAACTAAAACTTTCAGAGTCTTTATAACATCATTTGAAAAAAATCATTCATGTAGAGTCTTTAAAACATCATTTTAAGACTTTTAATAAATTATAGCCAATGTCAAAAATGTCATATTCAACTAAAATAATCAATAATTTGTACAAAAAAAATCGGCTGATGAAAATCTGATTTCTTACAATTAAAATGATCAAAATAGAACATTCTACAATATATTAGAAATCATACGGTGAAAAGTTTTTTAAACTGATTAAAATTATATTTTATTCTATAATTTTTTGTACAAACATCAAAATTGAAATAAAAAATAGGATATTGAAATCATACCTCGAGCTAAACATTTTTCTTAACAGGCCAAACAAACGAATCTCACACTTTGGCATCCAAAATCCCTTCTCTTCTTTCTCTCTCTCCTCTTCTCTTCTTTCTCCTCTATAGCAAGCTAAAATGAGGGAACGGTTTTGAACATGACTTTGGAAATATATATATATATATATATATATATATATATATTCATTTAAGTGCTTAGCGTCGCAACGCTCCAACGTGAAAAACTGCTGCAATTGACTGGAATATTTAAGATATTCTCAAACAGAGATATCAATGCCACAACACTTACAATACATTTTTGAAACTTAACATTTTTTTAATTCCAGACTTCAAACTTTATTTAAATTTATGATAACTCTAAATTAAATATGCATAAGGAGATTATGAAATTTTTATCAATTCTATAACAACGGATATTACACTTTAGTCTCTAACTTTGGGTGTAAGCAAGCACTAACATCTAATTGTGAGGTACTAGACATAGTTTCCATATAAAGGCACCTGTGAATATAATGCTGGTCCCATGATAAGGAGACAAGTCAATGAAAAATTAGAGTAACTAATCAATAAAGCAATAACTTCGCAAAATAAATCGCATGTCTAGTAAGGGGCAAGTGAAAGAAATCGTGGATAAAAGGAGTAATTTCATGGGATAAGTTGCCTAAAATAGAGATTTCTTGATGTGGACATCGACCAGAGGTTCAGACATGTGTATCGCCGTAGACAGCGCAGATCGACGGCCGCGATTCGGAGTTTATATTTCTAGTTATTTATGTATTTCTTTTATGCATTTTTCTTTTTATTTCCTATTGTACCCCTAGTATAAGCTGAGTCATGAGTGTAGCCCCGAGGGCAAAAGAGTCATTGTATTTCCTTTTATGTTGGGACCTATATATAGGTCATTTCATGTTGTATTATGGTTAATGATGATTGAAATGAAAAGCTATTTTGTTCTTCTTTGTCTTCTTGCATGAGTGCTTGAAGAAGAGAGAGAGAGAGCTCCAAGGGAGAGCAAACCGCAAGGCCCACCAATCGTTGGAAGAGTCCACGATTCGTGGTTAGAATTTTTATCTTTTCGATCGTGTTCCAATCCATCTCCTTCCCCCTCCCCTCCACAAGAAATCCTTCTCCCACATTGCCGCCGCCCCTGTGAGGATCCCGCCGCCGACCGCCACCCAAATTCCGGCCGGCCACCTTGCCGGTGACGCCCCTTCATCCACCCGACCCCTTCCACCCACAAGTATCAAATTTGAAATTTGAATTTTCAAATTTCAAAATCTTTCCTAATTTGGAATTCCAAATTTGGAAAGTTTTTCATGACAAATTTAATTTCAATTTAAAATTAAATTGAAATCTTTATGTCATCGCCACATCATCACCTCCAATTGGAAACCTAGCTCTCCACTAATTCCTCTCCCCCTTCCCCTATGCAAGCCGCCGGCCACCCATGGAGGAATTCCCATTAATGGTGTGTTTAATGCCATGACCGTTTTTTTGAAATCATAATTTGATTTCAAAATCTTTCCCTCCTCTTTTACTTAAACTGAAATTAACTTTCAGTTTTAAGAAATTTTAAAACCCCTCTCTCCCCATAATAGCCACCGGCCACCCCTTTGATGAGCCCCCATTAATGGCTCATTGAAGCCCTAATTACTTTGTTTGAATTTGAAATTATCTTCAAGTAATTCCCTCCAAATTTACTAAAACCTGAAATTAATTTCAGATTTTAGTAAATCTCTTGCTTCATTCACCCTACCTAAATTCTTCCCCACCACACATCACCCCTTCTCCCAACCGTGGCCGAGCCCCCTTTTCCCCTTGGAAATCCCGCCGGCTCACCTCTCCATCCCCTCCTCCTCCTTTCAACTCAAAGACTCTCCCTGACCGCCTCCTAGCTCCCTTCCCTTCGGAAGAATTCCTCTATATCAAGTATGTATGGCGGATCCGGAGTTTGAGTGGGGATTAGTCTTCAACGCCGACGGAAGCATTAACATCCTACGGTCTCCGTGCTTCGACGTAGGATTTGAAGACGAAACTACCGTGGAAGAGTACTTGGAGAGAGTCGTCCCGATCCTTGCAAGCATCTACGACTGACAATTTTCGAAGCACACTTGGAGTCTCGAAAGCCAAGCATTCACGCCCTCCTCGTCACCGTCAACCTCTCCGTGGCTAAAGGCCCTTGGTGTGGCCACCATCTTCGTGGCATCGTTGAGTTTGTTAAAGGCCTTCTCCCGCTAACCCGAATTGAGTGTGAGTGATCAAGATACTCATTGTGAAATTTCTAAACATTAGTCGTGGGATTTTATTAATTTCCTGTATTTGCTTTGTTGTGAACTTTGAGATTCATTATTAATCGTGCCTAAACACTAGCTTGAAATTGCTTATCATAATACTTCTTCAATGGAAAATGCTTGAATCTTAATTTACGAAAGGCCTAATCTTACTTGAGTAAACTTTGTGAATCTTAATGAATTTCATGTGCAATCCTTGAATGATTCACATCATATTTGGTATCAGAGCATGGCTAGCATGCTGTCCCATTGCTAGATTGCATCCTAGGAATCCAATTTAAGTTATCCTTAGCTTGTTTGCATGCATACCATCGCATAGTAAATTTTTTCACTGTTTTTGCTTGCTGCCCTCTAAATTTCTGCATCGTTTTCATCATTTTAAGCAAGTCTATTTCATTGTCTAAGTGCTGTCCTTGTCACATCTACATCCCAAATTGTTTAGGCTGCTTAGACAAACATTTGAGTTTGCTGTCCACTCACTTTCTGCACTTAGTATAGCCTTTAGGAGGAGATCTAGGTAGCGTCCAGCTGCTGTCCGTTGTTTTCTGCAGCTGTTAGGCTTCCGTTAGTGAGCCTAGAGTCGCTGTTTAGGTGCTGCCTAGGCCCGGGAACCTAGCCGAAACACTTAGGTGACTTTCCCCTCGACTGTGATCGCTGCCCCGCGATTTCCAGCTGCTGTAGCCTCAATTTCAGCAAGCATTTCGGTAGGGTTAGCTGCTGTCCTTGACTTAGGAAACCTTTCCAGCGATCCCCAACACCCAACCATGGACCCTACACATATGCAAGCCACTTTAGACATGATTATGGGCCAATTAGGAACACTTACACAACAAATGAAGGATACCCAAACGAGTGTCGCTGAACTTAGACTTCATACGGGTGAAAGACTAGACAATATTGAAAGAATGGGACACCCAACTATCTACACACCTTCTAGACCTCACTCACCTTATGGCGAAGATACCCGAACTGAATACGGACTTCCTAGGGATTACTACCGACCCAACCACCGACCCCATCAAGATCAGGTAGGACGAGAAACCCCTTGGAGAGACAACGACGCCCAACTCCTCAAGAGTATTAAGATAGACGCCCCGACGTTTGACGGTACGTTAGAGCCTCAAGTTTTTCTTGACTGGATTAAGGGAATGGATAGCTATTTCAAATGGTATAACATTTCGGAAGATAAGAAGGTTAGATTCGCTGAGATGAAGTTGACGGGTAGAGCAAACCAGTACTGGACCAATGTAGAGCACATGAGGGAGACTCGAGGAGAATACCCTATTGCTGACTGGGGCACAATGAAGCAAGAACTGAAAAGGAAATACCTTCCCCCCTCATACTACCCAAGACTTCTAGATCGTTGGAATAGGTTAACCCAAGGAAGCAAGACCGTCAAGGAATATATCTCGACCTTCGATGATTTCCTGATTCATTGTAACGGAGAAGAGACCACCACTCCTACGCAACTCCTGTCAATGTTCAGAGCCGGATTAAGAGAAGATCTTCGAAATGAACTCTTTGCTAGAGGAGTGAACACGTACGAGGCTGCCTGTAGTCTTGTGCTAGACTTAGAAGAATCAAGGAGCCACGCCCCTAGGACCCAAGACTCTAGACCTAATCCCTACAAGTCTTCCTCTAGCCAACCGTACAACAAACCCACTGGACCCTCAGGTAGTCGGCCTGCTCCTAACCAAGCCCAACCTCGATCCGATTATAAAGGGAAAACGCCTGACCGAGAGACACCCAAGACCACTGCCGGCACTAAGTGTTTTAGATGCCATGGGTATGGACACATTGCGTCTCAGTGCTCCAGCCCGTTTAAGGTCACAATAATTGAGAAAGTGACGGAGGAAGAAGACGAACCTGAGACTGACTTAGTCCACCATATGGACGACGATGAAGAATTTTTCGACGAGGATGATACTGCTGTTGTTCACTGCCTCCAAAAGATGAACCGACTAGATCTGCAAGTTGTTAGGTGTGCCTTTTCTCAACCTAAACCTAGCGACGACTGGCGAAGGACCTCGATCTTCTACACTTTCACTAAGATTGGAGACAAAAATTGCAAAGTCATAATAGACAGTGGAAGTTGCATCAACGCTTATCTTCTGCCATGATTTCAAAACTGCAATTAAGGACCACTCCACACCCGAACCCCTACAAAGTTGCTTGGATAAACTCGACCACCCTGGAAGTGAAAGATAGGAGTCTTGTTCCTATCGAATTCGTTGGATACAAGGAGAAAATCTGGTGTGATGTTTTGACAATGGATGTGGGTCAAATCATCCTTGGCCGCCCTTGGTTGTTCGACAATGATGTACACATTTATGGCCGATCAAATACCTGTGTGTTTGAACACGAGGGCAAGAAAATTAAACTCCTACCCACTCAACCTAAGTCGACCAAAGAAGAAGTTAAACCCAACTCCCTGAAACCCAACACGAGCCTGAATCTTTTAACTGCTAAAGACTTAAGTATGGAGCTGGAGACAGGAGCCCCCCTGTACGCGCTAGTAGCCCGAGAAATAAGTATAGATCACGAAGAGCCAATCCCCGAAGAGGTAAAACCACTGTTGGAAGCCTTTTCTGATGTCTTCCCTGAAGATTTGCCCAACCAACTACCACCTCTAAGGGACATTCAACATGCCATAGATCTGGTGCCTGGAGCTTCTTTACCCAACCTGCCCCATTATCGAATGAACCCTACTGAACATGAGGAGCTCAAGAGATAAGTGAATGAGTTGTTGGAACAAGGGTTCATTAAGGAAAGCCTTAGCCCGTGTGCGGTTCCTGCCCTTCTTACCCCCAAGAAGGATGGATCTTGGAGAATGTGCGTTGATAGCCGTGCTATCAACAAAATCACTGTCAAGTACCGTTTCCCAATTCCTCGATTAGATGACATGTTGGACATGATGACAGACGCCACGCTTTTCTCTAAAATCGATCTTAAGAGTGGCTACCACCAAATAAGAATCCGCCCCGGGGACGAATGGAAGACAGCCTTTAAAACCAAAGATGGGTTGTACGAATGGACCGTAATGCCTTTTGGGTTGAGTAACGCACCAAGCACTTTTATGAGAGTAATGACTCAGATCCTTAGGCCCCTCCTTGGAAAATTTGTTGTAGTATACTTTGATGATATCTTAATTTACAATCATTCGGTGGAACAACATTTGAATCATCTAAGACAGGTTTGTGAGATTTTAAAAAGGGAACAGATGTATGCCAATCCTAAGAAATGCACTTTCCTCGCAAATCAAGTAACCTTCCTTGGATTTATCATATCTGCTGATCCCGAAAAGGTGCGAGCTATAAACGAGTGGCCACAACCCAAAAACATTAGAGATGTTCGGAGTTTTCACGGATTGGCCATGTTCTATCGAAGATTTATTCGAAATTTTAGCACCATAGTAGCACCAATAACGGACTGCCTTAAGAAAGGTGAGTTTCTTTGGACCACAACAGCGACTAGAGCTTTTGAGGAGATTAAGAAATGAATGATGGAAGCCCCTGTGATGAGATTACATGATTTTTCTAAAGTTTTTGAGGTAACCTGTGACGCGTCTGGAATTGGTATAGGTGGAGTCCTATCGCAAGAGGGACACCCGGTCGCGTACTTTAGTGAAAAATTGAATGACACTAGGCAAAGGTACTCCACCTACGACAAAGAATTTTACGCCATCATTCAATCCCTTAGGCATTGGCGTCGCTACCTTCTACCGCAAGAATTTGTTATCTTTTCGGACCATGAGGCTTTGCGGTACATTAATTCTCAAAAGAAACTCAATGCTCGACACGGCCGTTGGGTTGAATTCCTGCAAGAGTACACCTATACCATCAGACATAAGGCAGGATCTGAAAATAAGGCTGCGGACGCCTTGAGCCGTCGGATGATGATTACTAGGAAGATGACTGCTGATGTAATAGGCTTTGAAAGGCTCAAGGAAGACTACCCAGACTGCCCTGATTTTAAGGAAACCTACTCTGCGCTGACCACTGGAAACGAACGGATTATAGGAGACTTTATGTTGGAGGATGGATACTTGTTTAAGTCCCAACAACTTTGTATTCCCAATACGTCACTTCGAGAATTTCTTGTGTGGGAATTACATGCTGGAGGTTTAGCAGGTCACTTTGGTCAAGCCAAGACCATTGCAGCGGTTGAAAATCGTTTCTACTGGCCAAGTCTTAAGAGGGACGTTAGCAGATTAGTAAAGCGGTGTCACACCTGTCAGTTAGCCAAACAACGTAAACAAAACACTGGCCTTTACACACCTCTCCCCGTGCATAACCAACCCTGGCAAGATGTTAGCATGGACTTTGTCTTAGGATTACCCAAGACCCTTAGGAAGCATGACTCGATATGTGTAGTCGTAGATAGGTTTTCTAAGATGGCCCATTTTCTCCCGTGCTCCAAAACTTTTGACGCCTCTAGAATCGCCAAGCTGTATTTTGATGAAATTGTGAGACTACACGGCCTACCCAAAACCATTGTGTCAGATAGAAATGTGAAATTCACTACTTACTTTTGGAAGACCCTATGACATAAAATGGGAACCAAATTACAATTCTCCACTGCTTATCACCCCCAGACGGATGGCCAAACCGAAGTAGTGAATAGAAGTCTAGGAAATCTTTTAAGGACCTTGGTAGGGGAGAATCTTAGGGACTGGGACTCTAAACTACCGATAGCTGAATTTGTATACAACAACTCTGTAAACCGATCTACGGGTCTAAGTCCTGCTGAAGTCGTGTATGGTTACCTACCTAGACAGCCCATTGACTTGATTCCATTAAGTCCTAAGGTTAGAGTGTCTGAGTCTGCATCTGCATTCGCATCTCATCTTCAAGAATTACACAAAGAAATAAACAAAAGAATTCAACAAAGTAATACTCATTATAAGAATGTTGCTGATCGTAAGAAGAGATTTAAAGAATTTAAAGTTGGAGATTTTGTTATGGTACGGATTCGTCCGGAGCGGTTTCCCCAAGGAGTCGTTAAAAAGTTACATGCTAGAAGGGCGGGCCCCTTTAAGATAATCTCGAAGGTAAACAATAATGCTTATGTGTTAGACCTTCCTGAAGGCTTTAATATGAATCCTACGTTTAATGTTGAAGATTTAGTAGCTTTCGAGGGACCCGAGTTTAACCCTGATAATCCACTTCATGATAAGCCTTGTGAGAACCTACCCAGTGAGATCCCCAGCCTACCTCCACTACCCAAATTGCCCCATTTACCCACTGCGGAGAAGGTCGAAGCTATACTTGACGATGAAATCATTTCCACAAAGGAAGGTGGTCGCCGAAGGTACTTGGTACACTGGAGAGGGAAGCCGGCGACAGAGGACACGTGGATAGATCGAGAGGAGCTGCAGAGGTTGGATCCAGATCTCCTAGAGATGTACGAGAGCTCCAAAGATTTCTACTCGACGGGGTCGAGCTTTCTCCCACCTGGGGAGAATGATGTGGACATCGACCAGAGGTTCAGACATGTGTATCGCCGTAGACAGCGCAGATCGACGGCCGCGATTCAGAGTTTATATTTCTAGTTATTTATGTATTTCTTTTATGCATTTTTCTTTTTATTTCCTATTGTACCCCTAGTATAAGCTGAGTCATGAGTGTAGCCCCGAGGGCAAAAGAGTCATTGTATTTCCTTTTATGTTGGGACGTATATATAGGTCATTTCATGTTGTATTATGGTTAATGATGATTGAAATGAAAAGCTATTTTGTTCTTCTTTGTCTTCTTGCATGAGTGCTTGAAGAAGAGAGAGAGAGGGAGCTCCAAGGGGGAGCAAACCGCAAGGCCCACCAATCGTTGGAAGAGTCCACGATTCGTGGTTAGAATTTTTATCTTTTCGATCGTGTTCCAATCCATCTCCTTCCCCCTCCCCTCCACAAGAAATCCTTCTCCCACATTGCCGCCGCCCCTGTGAGGATCCCGCCGCCAACCGCCACCCAAATTCCGGCCGGCCACCTTGCCGGTGACGCCCCTTCATCCACCCGACCACTTCCACCCACAAGTATCAAATTTGAAATTTGAAATTTCAAATTTCAAAATCTTTCCTAATTTGGAATTCCAAATTTGGAAAGTTTTTCATGACAAATTTAATTTCAATTTAAAATTAAATTGAAATCTGATGGGCCGGGCGAACCGGCCCCGCCTGGACCCGTGCGGGTCTACAGGCGGAAGAAGGGGGGGGGGGGGGGGGGGGGGTGGACCCGGCTGGACCAAAGGAGGGACCCCCCCCACTTAAGTGGGGGTATTTTGGGGATGGGAGGGTCTTTTTGAAAGGGTATGAAGGGAGCTATTAGGGTTTAGTTTTGGATTATGAAAAAGTGTATTCTCTTTCTAGTTTTCTTCCTCTAGTATTCTCTTGTGCTTTTCTAGGGTTTTCTTTTGGGAGATCTTGTCCTTCTCGAAGTGGACAAACTTATCTTGTTTTCTCTTGGCTTGCTAATGCAAAGGTTCTCATTGTTCTTCTCTACTCTTTTTGTGATTACTTTCTCATTTGGTGTTGGTGGAGAAAGTCCACTCTCTTGGAGGGGAAATTAGGGCAAACCCTAATTTGTGAAACCTAAGGTGTATCAATTTGGTATCAGAGCTCTTGATCCTAGAAGGCATGGCGTCAAAGAAAGTAGAAGTTTTGGAGGGAGAGATGGGCCAATTGAAAGAGGAGGTGGGTGAGAAACTCTCATCGATGGAGGGAAAATTTTCATCCTTAGAAGAAAGATTTGGGGGAATGGAAGAGATGATCCGGAAATTGTTAGAAACTCAAGTTGTTCCATCAAACCCTAAAGAAAAAGGGAAATCTCCGGTGACAAACCAAAACCCTAACCCTAATTTTCCAATTAGGGAAGAAGGAGTAAATCAAAGCGAAGAGGGCATACAAGGGCAATGGCCAAGGGAAGGAGGAGAAGGGTCGGGAGTAGGTGGCCCTTGGGGAATGACCGGTGGTCAAGGGGGCCGGCCATACATGGGCTCGGGAGGGGGGGCACGGCACACGTGAAGGGTGGCCGAATCAGATGGGGGGGTTTCCGGAAGGAAATCGTGCCACATGGGAGCAAGGAGGAAGAAGGGAAGACTACGGCATGGGCTACGGAGAGCCAAGATAACCCCCATGGAGGGGGCTTCAAAATCCTTACCCGGTGGAGAGAAGGGGAAGGCCACAAGGAGAGGGCTTTACTCAGGGGACTTGGGGAGATGGAAGAACCTTCCACCGAGCTGACAACCGCATGAGGAAATTGAAGATCCCTATTTTTTGAAGGGGAGGATGCATATGGATGGATCTACAGGGTGGAGCGCTACTTTGCAGTGAATGGTGTCACAGAAGAGGAGAAGTTGATGGCAATCCCGGTATGTTTGGAGGGAAAGGCATTGGCCTGGTTTCAATGGCTTGAAGGGAGACAACATGTTAGAAGTTGGGAGGAGTTCAAAGACCTCCTACTGCACAGATTCAGGGTGTCCAGCGAGGGCACACACTATGAGCAGTTGGTGGCTCTAGTGCAGGAGGGCACAGTGGCAGAGTATAGAGAGCACTTTGAGCTACTATCAGGCAGATTGAGAGGAATTCCAGATGACCTTCTAGAGGGGAGTTTCATGAAGGGGCTGAAGCCTCACATCAGAGCAGCCATCAGAGTAGTGGCTCCACATGGGTTAGTAAGGATCATGGAGACGGCACAGCTTGTAGAGGACAAGCTGAAGGTGGAGCCACCGAGGAGATCAGGGGTGTCTTACCCCACTTACCGACCACCACTCATGGTTGGAGGCCCAAGGGCGACGACCATTCTTCCTCCTAGAGAGATAGCCAAAGAGAAACCCACTACGGCAGTGAACCAAGGAGGGTTCAAAAGGTTGACTGATTCGGAGCTGAAGGAAAAAAGGGCCAAGGGCCTTTGCTATCGATGTGATGAGAAGTTTACACCAGGGCATAGGTGTAAGGAGAAGACCCTACATGTGATCCTAGTGGGGGATTCAGAGGAGGAGGAAGGGGATGCAGGAGCAACTGAGGAGGAGGGCGAGGAGGAAGAGCATCCTCATTTGGCTATGGTGGAGGTTTCACTCAACTCCATAGCCGGATTGACATCACATTCCACCATGAAGCTAGAAGGAGAGGTTGCAGGTTGCAAGGTGATGGTGCTGATTGATAGTGGGGCCACTCACAACTTCATAGCTTGCAGATTGGTGGATAGGGTGGGGCTACTGGTGACCCAAGGGAGAGGTGTCGGAGTCATGTTGGGCACGGGGAAGAAGGAGCGCTGTAGCGGGCAGTGTAAGGGAGTGACCCTTACATTGCAAGGGGAGGAAATAGTACAGGACTTTCTACTGTTAGATTTGGGAAGCACTGACGTGATACTGGGGATGCAGTGGCTCCAATCCTTGGGAGAGATGAAGGTAAATTGGAAGAAGTTAAACATGGAGTATGGAGAATGGAAAGGGGAGCAGGAGGGTGACACTACAGGGAGACCCCAGCTTATGCAGAACCAGAGTGGCCTTAAAGTCCATCTTCAGGACTTTGAGAGATGAAGGGGAGGGCTATCTGATAGAGCTACAACAAGTAGACAGGGGGACCGAAAGAGGAATCAGAAGTCATACCGGAGGCGGTTCAGGATCTTCTACAGCAACACTCCACAGTGTTCCAGATGCCTAAAGGGCTACCCCCTGTCAGATCTAGAGAGCATGGTATTGTGTTGAAGGCAGGGGTGGCACCCATCAGTGTGCGACCCTACAGATATCCTCATGCTCAGAAAGAAGAGATAGAGAGGTTAGTAGCAGAGATGTTGGAGGCTCAGGTGATCCAGCCTAGTGTGAGCCCGTTTTCCAGCCCGGTACTCTTAGTGAAGAAGAAAGATGGTAGTTGGAGATTCTGTGTAGACTACCGCGCCCTCAACAAGGAAACTGTGTTGGACAAGTTTCCTATTTCCTGTAGTAGACGAGCTTCTGGATGAACTTGGGGGAGCCACCATCTTCTCCAAGGTGGACTTGAAATCTGGTTATCACCAGATTAGGATGAGGACTGAAGACATTCAGAAGACGGCATTTCGGACACACGAAGGTCACTATGAGTTTTTAGTGATGCCGTTCGGGCTCACTAACGCTCCCTCCACCTTTCAGGCCCTGATGAATCAGGTCTTCCAGCCCTACTTGAGGAGGTTTGTTTTAGTTTTTTTTGATGATATCTTGGTGTATAGCAAGTCTCTGCAGGACCATCTTGCTCACCTTGGGGTGGTACTCACTACCTTAAGGGAGCATCAGTTATATGCCAACCACAAGAAGTGTTCTTTCGCTCAAAAGGAGGTGGAGTATCTGGGACACATCATTTTCGAGAGTGGGGTAGCTGCTGACCCCACCAAGATAGAGGCCATGGTGAAGTGGCCTACACCAAAATCCCTTAAAGGCCTACGGGGATTTTTGGGGCTTACTGGCTACTACAGGAGGTTTATCAAAGGCTATGGTTCCATAGCAGGCCCTTTGACTGATCAGCTGAAGAAGGACAACTTTCAGTGGGGGGAGAAGGCAGAGGAAGCCATGAAGACTCTGAAGGAAGCCATGACTAGTGCCCCAGTTTTGGTTCTTCCAGATTTCACCCAGCAATTTGTGATTGAGACTGACGCTTCAGGAGTGGGCTTGGGAGCAGTGCTCATGCAGAATCATAGGCCAATTGCTTTTTTCAGCAGGATCTTATCACCTAGAGCGAGGTTGAAGTCAGTTTATGAGCGGGAACTGATGGCCATTGTGTTGGCCATTCAAAAATGGCGGCCTTACCTATTGGGGCAACGATTCATAGTTCGTACTGATCAGAGGAGCCTCAAGTACTTACTAGAGCAGAGGTTGGTGGCAGAGGAACATCAGAGGTGGCTGGCAAAACTCTTGGGGTATGAGTTTGAGATTCAGTATAAGCCTGGAGCTCAAAACAAGGCGGCAGATGCTCTTTCCCCCGTGTGGAGTGCTCACAGCTGATGGCACTATCTGTTCCACGATTGGTTGATTGGGGTGAAACTGGTGAAGGAAAATCAACATACCGAGGAGTTAGAGAGAATCCGGGCGGCTATCCAGCAGGGGGAAGGGGGGGTTCAAAGGGTATCACCTAGAGAACTCTCTTTTATTATACAAAGGGAGGTTAGTACTACACCGTGACTCAGCATTTGTCCCCATTCTTTTACGGGAGTATCACGATAGCCGTATTGGTGGACATTCGGTGGTGGAGAAGACCTATCGGCGGGTGAAAGCTGAATTCTTCTGGAAAGGGTTAAGAGGAGATGTCGAAGACATGGTGAGCAAATGTGATATTTGTCAACGGAACAAGTATCAAGCTTGTGCCCCTAGTGGTTTGTTGCAGCCCTTGGTGCTTCCAAACAAGATTTGGGAGGAAGTCACCATGGATTTCATTGAGGGGTTACCCAAGTCGGAAGGATATACGGTCATCATGGTGGTAGTTGACCGTCTGAGCAAGTATAGCCATTTCATTCCACTACGACATCCTTTTTCAGCTCCTACTGTAGCATCTACTTTCATCAGAGAGGTGGTTCGATTGCATGGGGTCCCCACTTCTATTGTCTCGGATAGGGACAAAGTCTTCTTGAGTTCATTTTGGAAAGAGATATTCAAGATGCAGGGCACATTCTTGAAGCGGAGTACAACATACCACCCACAGACAGACGGACAGTCCGAGGTGGTGAACCGGAGTGTGGAAACTTACTTGAGATGCTTCGTTGGGGAGAGGCCTAAGCAGTGGGTCAAATGGCTGCCATGGGCAGAATATTGGTACAACACCTGTTACCATACCGCCTCTCAGTTCACACCTTTCAAGATTCTTTATGGAAGAGATCCACCACCGTTGGTGAATTATCAGAAGGGGACGACCCCGGTATATTTAGTGGATCAATACTTGGAGGAGAGGGATAGGGTGTTGGGAGAGTTGAGGGAACACCTATTGAGGGCCCAACAGATCATGAAGACCAAGGCGGATGCTCACCGCAAGGATGTGACATTTGAGGTTGGAGAGATGGTATACTTGAAGCTAAGGCCTTACAGACAGAAGACCTTAGCTAGCAGAAGGAGTGAAAAGCTCTCTCCACGATACTATGGGCCTTTTGAGATCGAAAGGAAAGTTGGGATGGTGGCCTACCGTCTCAAGTTACCCCCTCATTCCTCCATTCACCCTGTATTCCACGCATCGCTATTGAAGAAGAGCATAGGGGATGATACTGTGGCCATTCCTACTATACCCCAGGGCCTCACAGAAGATATGCAATTCTTACTAGAGCCACTACATGTGAAGGAAGTGAGGAAGAATGATCAAGGCAAAAGGGAGATTCTCATCGAGTGGAAGGACTTACCGACACATGAGGCTACTTGGGAGATATACGAAACCATGCAGGCGCAGTTTCCAGACTTCAACCTTGAGGACAAGGTTGATCTTCTAGAGGGCGGTATTGATGGGGCCGGGCGAACCGGCCCCCCGCCTGGACCCGTGCGGGTCTACAGGCGGAAGGCGGAAGGGGGGGGGGGGGGGGGGGGGGGGGGGGTGACGGCTGGACCAAAGGAGGGGACCCCCCACTTAAGTGGGGGTATTTTGGGGATGGGAGGGTCTTTTTGAAAGGGTATGAAGGGAGCTATTAGGGTTTAGTTTTGGATTATGAAAAAGTGTATTCTCTTTCTAGTTTTCTTCCTCTAGTCTTCTCTTGTGCTTTTCTAGGGTTTTCTTTTGGGAGATCTTGTCCTTCTCGAAGTGGACAAACTTATCTTGTTTTCTCTTGGCTTGCTAATGCAAAGGTTCTCATTGTTCTTCTCTACTCTTTTTGTGATTACTTTCTCATTTGGTGTTGGTGGAGAAAGTCCACTCTCTTGGAGGGGAAATTAGGGCAAACCCTAATTTGTGAAACCTAAGGTGTATCAAAATCTTTATGTCATCGCCACATCATCACCTCCAATTGGAAACCTAGCTCTCCACTAATTCCTCTCCCCCTTCCCCTATGCAAGCCGCCGGCCACCCATGGAGGAATTCCCATTAATGGTGTGTTTAATGCCATGACCGTTTTTTTGAAATCATAATTTGATTTCAAAATCTTTCCCTCCTCTTTTACTTAAACTGAAATTAACTTTCAGTTTTAAGAAATTTTAAAACCCCTCTCTCCCCATAATAGCCACCGGCCACCCCTTTGATGAGCCCCCATTAATGGCTCATTAAAGCCCTAATTACTTTGTTTGAATTTGAAATTATCTTCAAGTAATTCCCTCAAAATTTACTAAAACCTGAAATTAATTTCAGATTTTAGTAAATCTCTTGCTTCATTCACCCTACCTAAATTCTTCCCCACCACACATCACCCCTTCTCCCATCCGTGGCCGAGCCCCCTTTTCCCCTTGGAAATCCCGCCGGCTCACCTCTCCATCCCCTCCTCCTTTCAACTCAAAGACTCTCCCTCACCGCCTCCTAGCTCCCTTCCCTTCGGAAGAATTCCTCTACATCAAGTATGTATGGCGGATCCGGAGTTTGAGTGGGGATTAGTCTTCAACGTCGACGGAAGCATTAACATCCTACGGTCTCCGTGCTTCGACGTAGGATTTGAAGACGAAACTACCGTGGAAGAGTACTTGGAGAGAGTCGTCCCGATCCTTGCAAGCATCTACGACCGACAATTTTCGAAGCACACTTGGAGTCTCGAAAGCCAAGCATTCACGCCCTCCTCGTCACCGTCAACCTCTCCGTGGCTAAAGGCCCTTGGTGTGGCCACCATCTTCGTGGCATCGTTGAGTTTGTTAAAGGCCTTCTCCCGCTAACCCGAATTGAGTGTGAGTGATCAAGGTACTCATTGTGAAATTTCTAAACATTAGTCGTGGGATTTTATTAATTTCCCGCATTTGCTTTGTTGTGAACTTTGATATTCATTATTAATCGTGCCTAAACACTAGCTTGAAATTGCTTATCATAATACTTCTTCAATGGAAAATGCTTGAATCTTAATTTACGAAAGGCCTAATCTTACTTGAGTAAACTTTGTGAATCTTAATGAATTTCATGTGCAATCCTTGAATGTTTCACATCATTTCTAGGAAAAGAGGGGCAACAAAACACCAAGAAATTTTTTTTCTAGAGAGAGGTCGCCAAGGATTCTTGAGAAAAAGATGGAAAGACTTTGACAGAGGACGACTCAAAAAAGAGTTTGCCTATAAGGGGTTGATTCCTAGAACAAATCATCATGACGGGTGACTTCAGAAGTTGTATTGATAAGATGCATACAATGGAAGAGTTCCCAAAACAAGTTATTGTGAGGGTGATGTTCCAGGTAAGGGAGGATGTTCCAAGATTTTTTTTTCAAGGCGCCACTTCATAAAAAAGAGGGAGGTAGAGGGTATAAATTCAGATTAACGAACCATGATCAACTAAAAAATGACCCGACTCAAATATAATTAACTTGAGCCCAACATAAAGCAAACGATACTAAGTTATGTTGATTTTGTATGAACTTGACATAACATGAAATATATTTGTATACGACAACTCAAAAAAAAAAAAAAAAATTTAACATGTGTTTTTCATTAAAAAAAATTAAATAGTTAAGTCCATTACTAACTCAAACCCAAATCAATCTTTTTTGAGTCCATTACTAACTCAAACCAAACAAAAATATTATAAGAGCTAACTTGAACTCCAAATTATTATGTCAGGTTTGAGTTGAGTCTAACATTGACACCACTAGAGGGATGTCATGTCAACCATGACTACTTAAAAAGTCTGTTGGCAATGGTTGAATTCTAAGTACAAGTCACTGCAAAGGAGATGGTTGATCATGAAAAAGGGAAAATGCTCAGAACAACTCATTGAGAGGGGACAATTTCTCAGTAAAGAGTGACGACGAGGCACCATCAAATGGAAAGCTCCTAGAAGACCAATTGGATTGTGTTAAGATGTCAAGAGGTTGACTAGATGCACCTGAGTGGACCAAAGAAAGAAGATATTGTTGGCTTGCATAGAGAAGAACTTAAGCTAACTAAGGATATCCAAAGTCGGTCCATTAGGATGTTGGTAGTCCTAATAAGGGCTAGGACTATCTAAGAAGAGCTTAGGGTTGAGCATTGGGCCTATATTAGCAAATGAGGACGACATTTTGGGCCAACAATTCTACCATTTTGGTGTTGGAAAAAGGCTAAAAATATTCTCCTAATTCGTTCGGGGAACTAGGTCCATCAACTAAGCTAAGATGATGTAGAGGTCCTCTAAAAGCAATAAGATCCTAGAAGGGGCTATCTTATAGCTAGGGTGACTAGGCTGAGACAAGATCTCAAAGGATCAAAAGAGAGGTCAACAGTGGAAAAAAAAAATCCTAAAAGATTTGTTTTCTAAAAAAGATGACACTGTTCCCACCATTTTGTATACCTATATTCTTGTTTTCACTTTTCAATGAGTAATTCTTAGAAAATGACTCACAAAAGAATGTTTTTTGTGGATATTGCAATATCTCCAAAAAGTTGAAAACTTACCTAACGATTCGCACAACAATGAATGAATACCAATAGATTGTAAAGCATTAATCCGTAGCTTGTGGAGAGTTAAACTCAGAGACAAGTAGAAGGACCATTGAATATGATACAGCAAAGGAGATCTATCAAACTGCCCCAGGTTTCATGCATTCGAATCAATTGCAACGCATCAAATCTTGTGCCGAGGTCTTCCTGTCGTGAGCTTATTCATAACTAAATTTGCTTTTCTAAGTAAATCTGAACAAGGATTCAATTCCTTAAGGAGATTTCCCAAAAAAAAATTCCTGAAGGAGTGCCTCAATCCCAACACAAGTACACAACCCAAATACCAAACGATAACAAATCATAGACTTCACACCCAGCCAATGGACATTTATAGCACCAAGGACATATTAAATAGTTTTTTTTCTCTCTCTATGCATTAAAAAATAGAAAAGCTACAGCACCAGTAGCTGGATGAGGCATGAATGCATGATGACAAGAAGTGAGGAGAAGGAGAGGATTCATGTGAGGCTGCGGTAGGTTTAGTGGGACCCACCATGCTCCTCTTCCTTCCTCCCCGCATTCCTCACCCTTTTCTCCTCAAAAAGAGATCCATCCACTCAGTCCACAAACCAATATCCAGGAAAAAAAAGAGTGAAAAATTTCCCCAAAAAAAAAAAAAAAAAAAAAAAGAGTGAAAGGTAGCACCAGCACAACAGTGAAATCATTTACAAATGGAAAAGCTTGGAAGCACACAAAATTTTTAAAGCCGTTTACGTACCAGATCGGACCCCATCCGTCACACAGTAATGGCCGCCGATGCCTCCCTTCCATGGAAACTTTACCACAACCCCCACTTCCTCTCGGATTCCCTTCATGATTCCCCCCATCTCCTCCTCGCCTACGAAACCCCCACTTCCCCTCTCCACCCCAATCCCCTCTCCACCGTCATGGACGACCTCGCCCTCGCCCTCGCAGAAATAAGCGAGCTCCGCGCTGAGGTGGACCTCGAGCGCCGCATGCGCCGTGCCGCCGAATCCCTCGCCAAATCCGTCGCACGCGAGCTCGCCGATGAACGTCGCGCACGCGCTGATGCCGAGGCCGAGATGGCGCGGTGCCGTGAGGCCGCAGACCGCGCCGTCAGGGAGGCGGACGAAGATCGCCGGATGCTGAAGCTCGCCGAGGCGTGGAGGGAGGAGCGCGTGAAGATGAAGCTCGCCCACGCCGCTATCGTTCTCGAGGAGAGGATACAAGAGGTTGCCAGTAATGTAATAATGCAAAAGACCAGTGAGGTTGATTGCGTCGCCGCCGCCGCCCGGAATGGCCGAGAAAGACAGGGAAGGGAGATTGAGAATCCGCACATCAGAAGAGGAATAAATGGGTTCGTTGAGTTTTCGCGGGCATTCAGGGTTCGGTCGCCGGGATTGGGGAGGGAAAGGGAGCGGGGCGGTGGAGATTTGGAGTGCGAGAGAGCTCATCTTAGGGTTTTGATGAAATAACTTGATGATTTTGTAGTTAGTTCTATCAATTTTGGCAATCAAAATTATTATTACAAGTTGTAATTGTCGAAGCACGGCTCTGAGATTCGTCGCTGTTGGTTCTCAGAACAATGAGCTTGCAGGAACAGTTTCTCTGTAAAATGCTAATTTGGTTGTTCATACAGTAAATTATTAAAAAAATAAATAATAATCTGCTGCAGTAAATTTCTAAGTACCTGCAAGCATTCAAATGCATTTTTGAATAATTTCTTCATAATTTTATTTTAGATATCATTGTCATATTTGTATTTGATTATAAATTTTTATCATTTTGTTAGAACTTTAAGATAGGTTTCTTCAATAGTAAGATCTGCTCAACTATTGTAATTGTAAGAAAGATAGTCTAAAACTTCTTTTGAAAAGAAAAAAAAATATTAAACATCACAATAATTTAATAATTTTGACTATCAGAACAGCTTCAGGATTTATTATTCTGATGGAGTTCAAAGACAAAACCAATAAAAATACGTCACGTCATCCCAAAATGTATCGCACTCGGTACCGTTCGGTACCTAAGCGTAACTGGATAGAAGAACTGTCTGATATCCGCACAGAATAATAGCTCCAGCTTTCAGAGATAATTTTCTAGATAATTATAGCAACAATAGTATTTAAATCAATAAAGTAATTTAATGGCGATAGAAGCTACTACTTAATAAGTTTAATTCATGACTTTGGGACGGCTTTTTTGCTGCTTCTTTAAAGCAATTTTTTAGTAAAAAATTAAAAATTTTGTACTAAAAAATATGCTTTAAGAAGCAGTAAAAAAATTGTCCTAAATAAAACCTAAGGTTTCATTTGGGACAACTTTCTTACTTCTTCTTAAAATAATTTTTAGTACAAAATTTTAATTTTTTTATAAAAAAAGACGCTTTAAAAACAATAAAAAAAGGCCGTCCCAAACAAAATGCTTTCTTAATGTTTTTTTTTTATTAAGACTTCATTTGAGACGACTTTCTTAATGCTTATTAAAATAATTTTTTTAAAAAATTATTTTAAAAAACAGCAAGAAAGCGAAGCATTAATAAAAACAAACAAACAAAAACAAAAAACAAGTTGTATGAATCAAGATGTTGGAACAAAACCAGCTCTAACAATTCAGAATAGGACTGAAAAGAATATGATTCATAATTACACAATTGCAGAACATGTGAAGCAAACTTAAATCTACAAAAGGAGCATTTATTTATTCATGGAAGTAGTCATACACAGTATGAGGATACAATAAAGTGTTATCTTCCTTATAATGCAGAAGAAAGTAACATTTGATGCAGAAATAACAAGGATCTTCTGGGGCCCACTTATCATCAACGGTCATTTTTGTTGCAATGTAGATCTGACAAACAGAGCATTTCCTTTGACGGGGTCTGATTTGGAAAGTGAGGAGAGGATAATCTGCCTTGTTGTGTGAATCATCTGGATGGATCAGTCTCATGTCTCTAAACACTATGATGTGCTTGCAATTCCCCTGTAATGTTTCAAAAGTATAATTAATCATCTCAATAATGACATAGCAACTCTGTTACTGCCTTTAAAAAAGATTATAATCATTCTTAAATAGGTAAATATTCATGATTAAAACGTACTATCAATCTACTGTGATATCAAATAGGATGCCAAAAGTGATTATCTTTTCTAACTTTATCACATATCATCATTTCTGGCACATTCAACTAGATTGTAAGTAAATCCATAATTTAAGTCTTCAAGATATTTCATGTTTTTCAATATCTTTTTAGAACAAAATCAGAGAGTCTAAACGGGGGATTGTAAACTCACAATGTTAGTCTACAACTGCATCTTTCCAGGACAGCGACTTCTTTTCAAAGTGGGTTGGGGCCTCAAAGACAGGATGACAAACCTCAGACTTGACTTGTAAATTGTAATTATTTCATGTCCAGAATAATTTTTTCCATCTTTTTGAAAACTGAAAAGTGCTATGGAGAGTTCTTGAAAAGAAAGGAGTTAATAATACTTATATTCAATCATTAAAGATATGTATCCAGGAGCTATTACTTGTGTTCAAACACAAGGTGGTTTGACCAACTATTTTCGGTTGGATTACATCAAGAATCAGCCTTAAGCCCATATCTTTTTGCTTTGATCATGGATGTTCTCACCAGACATTTGCAAGAGGATGTACCTTGATGTATGCTTTTTGGCGATGATATTCTTCTTGTTGATAAGACTAGAGAGGGAGTTGAAGGTAAACTTGAATTATGGAGGTCAACCTTAGAGTCTAAAAGTTTTCGCTTGAGTAGATCTAAAACTGAATATATAGAGTGAAATTTTAGTGGTAATAGAGCTAGTGAGTGACTTTGGGCGATCAAGTCATTAATAAGAGTACACGTTTTACATATCTTGGATTTATTGTTCAGAGTGATGGTGAAATAGATGGGGATATTATCAGCAGAATTCAAGTTGGATGGTTGAAGTGGAGGAATGCATCGAGCTTGTTGTGTGATAGAAAAGTCCCCCTCAAACTTAGGAAAAATTCTATAAGATGGTGGTGAGACATGCAATGTTTTATGGTGCCGAATGTTGGCCATTAAAAGAGAAGCATAATACTAAGTTAAGTGTTGCAGAGATGAAGATGCTAAGGTGGATGAGTGGCTTAACCCTTAAAGATAGGATACGAAATGAGCATATACATGAAAAGGTTGGAGTATTACCAGTGGAAGATAAGATTAGAGAGAGTCGCCTTAGATGGTTTGGTCACATAAAATGGCGGCCTTCCGAGGACCCGGTTAGGAAAGTAGATATATTAGATTTAACTTATGTTAAGAAAAGTAGAGGTAGACCTAAAAAGACTTTGTTAGAAAATATTAGAAATAATCTTTCTTTATTAGATATAAACGAGAATTTGACTTTTAATAGAACACAATGGAAAAAAGGATTCATGTAGCCGACCCCACGTAGTGGGACAAAGACTTGATGTTGTTATTGTTGTTGTTGTTATTGTTGTTGTTTTTGAAGGTTACAGGAAGTTGGTCAAAACATTAAGGTCTTTCCTACACCACTAGAAGGGAGAGTTTATATAGAATTTTAAGCAAGAGAAGCTAGGGGGATATTGAATCTTTATTGCTCAAAAAACAAGATTATTTTTTTCGTATGTTCTACAATTTAAAAAATATCTTCTGGAATTTATATATGGTAAAAAATAGCCAAAATCATCACTAAGAGAGCCTTCAAGGAAAGCTTTGAGCATAGTGAAATATTTTCAAGCCAAAATTTTGGGGAAATTTTTGCCATGAAAAATGTGTTGACACTTGAAGTTCTCTAATGAGTGACATTGTGACTGAATGAAATAGCTTGGTTTATGACCCCTAGGAGAACCAAGCTAACATCTAAGAAGTTTTCACATTCTCGATTGTTTGAGACCCAAAGCATTTTTGTACTCTTAGATTTCACAGTATGAATAATAACGTGGTGTCAAAAATGTTCGTCATTTGTGAAAAACTTGTGTTCAACTCACTAAGTCGTTTGTGTTCAATTCGTTCGTTAAGCAAACTAATATTGAATAATTAATTGAGATCATTTACTTAGAAGTTCAACCACAAACAAAGCCTTTTTCGATCTTTAAACTATATATTATTACTTTATTTTTTTTCCAAATTTATTAATCGTTAAGTAGATAAGCATAATGATTATATCATATTTTGCTCATTATTTAACTATTTTCTTTTGTTCAAAAATGAATTGGGTTTGGCTTGAAATGAATGAGCCAAATACGAACACAAAGTCACGAACAATTTCAAATACGAGCTGAATATTAACACACAACAAGCTTGCTCAAACTGTGCTCGTTTACACCCCTACCAAGAGTTCTAGCAACCTATGCGTCTAATTTTCAAGCCATTTGCAATGTTGTATTGCTCTTGGAGAAGCAACCATTTATTATCATCATTTTTCACAACCCCAAATTTTGCGCATACAAATTTCCAAAATTATTGCGACTCTTGTTTGGAGAGACACCTATTGCGTTCAATTGCTACCAATAAGATCATTTTGATGACAATATAGTGGCATATTATTACCATTTTCTAACAATGCTAACAACAAGCCATGAATATTCTGAGACTTAGGTTTCTTATGGGATGGCTTTTTTAATGCTTCTTAAAGCAGCTTTCTAGTACAAAAAAATTAATTTTTGTACTAAAAAATTGTTTTAAGAAGCAGGAAGAAAGCCATCCCAAACTAAGTCTTACTCCTGACAATCCAACTGCCAAAATTTCAACTAGTCAACCTCATTGCACTCATGCTGTTAGAACATTCAAAGCAATTTCATATGCACGCCAACTAGACTTCAATAGTGGTAGCTACTACCAGCACTATCAGGCTACCGTAATAAGAGAAGGCATGAGTATAATGTAAAAGATCTATTTTGTAGGTAGCATCTCCAAAAATTGGTAGTAAAAGATGCTCAAGGACAACAAAATTGAAGACAACTAATAATCAATAAAGAACATCAAAATTCAAGTGATAATAGGAAACAAACGTAAAAAACTTCAACTTGCAATATCCTCAAACACTTTCTATCATAAACATAACAGATGTTCCCTATAAAAACAAGTCTTTTACATTGTACCGATAATTTCTCCAGTTACCAATACAGGCAAACCATAATGATTCTCGACTTAAATTAGCGGAACAATTTAAACTAAACTAGATCTCATGGCTTTTCCTCCTCTCCGGTTTCCACATTAAAAAGCATATCCTAAGATTGCTTTTGACTCTTATGTTTATGTATGAGATATTTGTTTAATATTAAGATAATAAACCTCTTTGTATTGTCCTGCAATTTCAAACACAATATATTGACGCAATCTAAAGTGAATCATCCCACTGTTATCGATAAGCTATACGAACATTACTCTCAACGAAGAACAAATGAAAAACCTGAAACAATGGGATATCGCTCTAATTCCCACCAATCAAGGGACCTTTTCTTGAACCAAGGTCCAAGGCCAAGCTTTAGCTCTTCCCCTCTTGACAAGAGGAATCCCAACATGAAGAATCTTGTTGGCAAAGGTGTTGCCCATCATTGAATGACCATATCGAGCATATGGAGGAATCAAGGGGTTGAGATCCTTCATCTTTGTGTGAAACCAATCAACGGAGGTCATCATGCCAAAATCTCCCTACATAACACCTCCCACCTTATGTTTGCAAGAGGTTTTGTTGTTTAAAGGCAAGTGAACTTGTCCGTTTGTATGTTGATATAGCTGTCGGGTGAACTATATACACTACTAATTTTTTCATACATATTGGTCAACAGGTTGTTGCGTTCATCATTAATTCTCCCTACGCAAACTGATTGACAAGTTGCTACATCTACCTGCATATTGGCTTTGTGTTCATAGGAGACTATTGCATGCATCTGCAAGCCAACTAGCATCGATTGGAGGGATGCGGCAGCATTCATTGCACAGTATTGTGAATTTTTGGGTGAGTTGCATTCATCACCGATTTCTCCATGCAAGTTGATCGGTAAGTTGCTACATTCCCTTGTAAATCCTTCATTGTTCAAGAGAAATGCCTACATATATTTGCAAGCTAGCCGACGTTGATTGTTGAGAATGTCACATTTGCAAGTTCGTTGCTTGTGCTATTCTTTTAGTGAGTCAGTGCATTCATCAAGAGTTCTCTATTGAGCTGTCATATTCGTTAAGAACTCCCTTTGTTGATTCTTCCAAGCTACTTTGCATAGACTTGCGGGCTAACTGTTATGGACATCACAAGTTTCATATTGTTCATATGTGTGTTATGACATCCACTTATATGTTTCATATTATTGCTTGGAATTGCATCCACCATAGGTCCTTAATTTGCTCATTGAGGTTTGTTTAGATAACCAGGATTATTAATTGGCATGCATCTTAATATGATGGTGCATATTAAAAGTCAAATTCTCATTTAAAACCTAATAAAGAAAGGTCATTCCTAATATTTTCTAACCAAGTCTTTTTAGGTCTACCCCTACCTTTCTTCAACATAAGTCAAATCTAATACCTCTACTCTCCTAACCGGGTCATCGAAAGGCCGTCGTTTTATGTGACCAAACCATCTAAGGCGACTCTCTCTAATTTTATCTTCTACTGGAGCTACTCCAACCTTTTCACGTATATGCTCATTTCGTATCCTATCTCTAAGGGTAAAGCCACTCATCCACCTGAGCATTCTCATCTCTGCCACACTTAACTTAGTATTATGCTTCTCTTTTAATGGCCAACATTCGGCACCATAAAGCATTGCAGGCCTCACTACCATCTTATAGAATTTTCCTTTAAGTTTGAGGGGTACATTTCTATCACATAACAAGCCCGATGCATTCCTCCACTTCAACCATCCAACTTGAATTCTGCTGATAATATCCCATCTATTTCACCATCACTTTGAACAATTGATCCAAGATATCTAAAACGTGTACTCTTATTAATGACTTGATCGCCCAAAGTCACAATCCCTTCAGTAGGTCTATTACTACTAAAATTACACTCCATATATTCCGTTTTAGATCTACTCTTCTCCGTTGTGTCCTATTAAAAGTCAAATTATCGTTTAAATCTAATAAAGAAAGGTCATTCCTAATATTTTCTAACCAAGAGGTCTACCCCTAACTTTCTTAACACAAGTCAAATCTAATACCTCTACTCTCCTAACCGGGTCATCGGAAGGCCGCCTTTTTTATGTGACCAAACCATCTAAGGCGACTCTCTCTAATCTTATCTTCTACTGGAGCTACTCCAACCTTTTCACGTATATGCTCATTTCATATCCTATCTCTAAGGGTAAAGCCACTCATCCACCTAAGCATCCTCATCTCTGCCACACTTAACTTAGTATTATGCTTCTCTTTTAATGGCCAACATTCGACACCATTAAGCATTGCAGGCCTCACTACCATCTTATAGAATTTTCCCTTAAGTTTGAGGGGTACATTTCTATCACATAACAAGCCCGATGCATTCCTCCACTTCAACCATCCAACTTGAATTCTGCTGATAATATCCCCATCTATCACTAGAAAATTTGGCAACCTACCGACGTCTTCCGCGTTTAAGAAAAAATCCGGGAGTCTTAGCCTACCCAACACGTCAGAGAAAGACGTGCGTGGCCGGTGTCTGATGACACCGCGATTGTAGTCTACGGTCCCACCATGCTAGAGAAAGGCGTGAATGGGTTTTCAGGGGTACCTATTAAAAAATGCAATTTTCCCCAGCCACGTTAAGAAAAGCATGAATAAGGCTCACCCGCTTCACCGCAAGCACCACACTGATTTCCTCCCACCACGCTAGAGAAAAACATTCATAGAAGGACCCATGGCGCACTGCAAGCGCCGAAAGCGGGCTTTTAAAGGACTTTGAGTTCGAAAATCATTTATAAATTTGCGTAAGAGTCAACGACGGCGATGTCGGCGGTGTCAAGTCATTAAGGATATGTATCCAGGAGTTGTTACTTTTGTTCAAACACAAGGTGGTTTGACCAAGTATTTTCCAATTTTAGTTAGATTACATCAAGGATCAAACTTAAGCCCATATCTTTTTGCTTTGGTCATGGATATTCTCACTAGACATTTGCAAGAGGTTGTACCCTGGTGTATGTTTTTTTACTGATGATATTCTTCTTGTTGATAAGACTAGAGAGGGAGTTGAAGGTAAACTTGAATAATATAGAGTCTAAAGGCTTTCGTTTGAGTATATCTAAAACTGAATATATGGAGTGTAATTTTAATAATAATAGATCTAGTTGGAGGATTGTGACTTTGGACGATCAAGTCATTAAAAAGAACACATGTTTTAGATATCTTAGGTTTATTATTCAGAGTCATGGTGAAATAGATGGGGATATTATTAGTAGAATTCAAGTTGGACGGTTGAAGTGGAGGACTGCATCGGGCTTGTTATGTGATAGAAAAATCCCTCTCAAACTTAAGTGAAAATTCTATAAGATGGTAGTGAGACCTGCAATACTTTATGTGCAGAATGTTGGTCATTAAAAGAGAAGCATAATATTAAGTTAAGTATTGCAGAGATGAGGATGCTTAGTAGGATGAGTGGCTTTATGCTTAAAGACATGATACGACAGGAGCATATACGTGAAAAGATTTGAGTAGCTCCAATGGAAGATAAGATTAGAGAGAGTATCCTTAAATGGTTTGGTCACATAAAACGGCAACATTCTGATGACCCGGTTAGGAAAGTAGATGTATTAGATTTGACTTACTTTAAAAAAGGTAGAGGAAGACCTGAAAAAGGCTTGGTTAGAAAATATTAGAAATGACATTTCTTTGTTAGATTTAGATGAGAATTCGACCATTAACAGGACACAATGGAGAAAAAGGATTCATGTAGCCAACCCCACATTTTAGTAAGATAAAGACTTGTTGTTGTTGTTGCCTTCATATACGTGTGTGTGTGTGTGTGTATATATATATATATATATATATATATATATTGTAGAGAGAGAGAAGAGAGAGATAGGAAGTGGGCTGTTATGGTAGGTGGAGATAAAGCAGGAGGTGGGCTGATTTGGGCTTGTGAGGTGAAGTGGAGATAGGCTGATTAAGGGGTTTAGGCTATTGGAAGTGGTTTAATGGGCTTATCGGATTAGAGTGTGGGTTTGTTGTTTGGGCTGAGATTTAGAGGTGAAATGGGTTGTAGTGGCTGTTTAGGGTGTGAAGGTGGGCTGCTTAAGATGTTGGCTTGTAGTGGGATGAACCGAGAAGAAGAGGAAGGGTTGGGATCGTGAATCTCTTTTGAGGATAGATCAGGTGAGGGGTGTGGAGATGGGGTCGGCATAACAGCTTGCTTGGACTGGTATTGATGTCGAGTGGAAGAGGAGGTAGAGGGCTCGACTGAGAGTGGGCTGCGGCAGGTTGGAGGAGATCGACTACAGCTGCTGGGTAGGAGGTCTGCGAAAGTCGGATGAGGAAGTTCTGCTCTGTTGGATGTTGGGATTAGCGTGTGAGGAGTTCGATTGAAGGCAAGGAGGAGGGGCGTCGGGCTTGGTTGAGGTGAGCAAGAAACGGGGCTAGTGGTTCTGAAGTTCGGTAGAGGCTTGCGATTTGGTTTGAACAGCAGTTGGTGTGAGATCGGAGAGGGATGAAGATCACAAGACAGGTAGTTGGCTTCGGATCGTAGAGGAAGAAACAAACGAAGCTTGGTTTCGTTCTCATTTTAAAGCAACAAATAGGAGCGCAATTGAGGCAGTCGTTGCAATATTTACACAGGAATTCCGGGTGGAGACCGTTCCGGCACCGATCTGTACGAGGTATGCGGGATTTGAGCAGGGTTTTCTGGTACGCATTCTGGCTTTTATGCGTAGGTCAACAAAATGATTGGAATAACGTCCATTGAGGATAAGGGTGTTAAAAATAGACTTAGATGACCTAGGTGTGTACAACAAAAAGTAGAAAAATGACCTATTAGATTGGAAGATAAAACTAGGGTTGAAGAATTACAAGGAAAAAAATTTACACATAAGATAACAGGGATAAAAGTTATTCAAAAAATCTTATGAACAATAAACTTGACCCCTCTAGCAGCACCACAACCAGAATGAAAATAAAATGAGAATTCATAGATGCAAGGATAAGGCTGATGATGATGATGAGAAACTAAAAAACTAGTCTTACAAGTATTACAAATGGACATTCTACAGAATATTCTGCTTAGATAACATATTCTCTAATTTTACTTGATGTTATTTACAGATATAACTTTTATAAATAAATGTATCATTCTGTGCATTTTACACTACAAACTTCCATAGTTAAGTAATCAATATTACCGATTTAATATCCTTTATTAAAAAATTTCTTTGTTTTTCTAAGCTATAACATATACTTAAAAAATTTAAGTAATTTATCAAATCAATGAATTTGTTAGTGAAAATATGAAAGCTTATGGAAAAATGGGCACTATAGAATTAATTATTTTCTTTTTTTCCTAATTTTGGATGCAAAAATCTAGATTTTACGAATATCAGAGACTGAAATAAAATATAATGAATTATTTTTTAATCCAAACGCTTTTTTTTTTTACATCCAGGCAAGATGGTAGTTTATCGGGAATCCTATTGGTAGCCAGTTTAATAGTGCTACTTGAGGCAAATAAGCTCCAGCAGAAGAATATGCATAGTGAATCAGATAATAACAAGGATAAACATTTTATAATAACAAATTGAATAAAGCTTCCAATATTCCTCATGGATTAATAGCATATGTCCCAGGGCAATCCAGAGTATTTCATGGGAAAGAAAAAAAAAAAAAAATCATTTTAAACTTCGGCAGAACAATTACTGTGTTCAAAAAGATAATTTAAAAAGTTGGTAAATTCAAGAAAGAGGAGTCAAATTGATGAATTAGAACATCAAAAGTGTATATGTTCATTTCTTGGGGAAAAAAAAAGCTAGCAACCGACACTAACTCTCAAGGACAAAAAAAAAAAAACTCAATGGAGAGAAATAAGGTACAAACACTAGGAGCAACAAATAAGGTCAAAGGTCTAATGAGAATGCAAGATATGGAAATAAGCACATACCTGGTGACAATAAAGATAACCTGCTCCAAGCCGAAATCTTAGGTCACAGAAGCGTATTTTATGCATGTCTACAGCTTTAAAGTTTGGTAAATTGGAAATATCCAAATTACCCAATAATTCCTTCTGTTTTTTCTTTAGTTCACCTGACATGATGAACTCCCACTTTTCTGAAGCCTCATTACGTCGGTTCTCAAGCCAATCAAATATAGGCTTACTATAATCAGTAGCAGAAGGGCTTCGGAGATCATTGCAAAAAGTTTCCTGCATGCGAAAAACCTGCATTTATAAATAACTTTCGGATATCTTAACGGCTAAATCGAATAACAAAAGGGAAAGATTGAACAGACTTCAATTAGGAAATAACTAGAAGCATCACATTTCTCTGCTGCCTCCATCAATTTATCCGTCAAGCAATAGATATTATCCCTCAATTCAGTTAGGTTCTGGCTTCCCAAGACTAAAAACTCTTGAACCTATAAGGGTTTTGAGAATGAAGCAAATGATTACATATAATTTAAATTAAAAATCAGAAATACAAAACATATAATGGGGATGTTTCCTTTAGGAAAAAAATCAACATTAAAACTTATTAGATGAAACAAAAGTGAAATATTCAAGTTTGTTGTTGTCATTTTAAAATTATGTCATTTACTTTGTCTACATGAAAAAAGCCCTTCTGGACAAGTCTGTTGTTTATTCAATCCAATTTTATAAATATTTGCTATCTCCCATTTGAAAATTTGAATGAATGAAATCTTATATTTCCTGTAGCCCTGATTTTTCAACAAATCTAATTCATTGTTTTTGCATGTGACATCTTCTTCCTCTCAGAGTGTCAAAAAGTAGTTTAAGAAAGCCAAAATCTTTTCCGAGGCTCTTACCCTATCATTTTCCTTGAGTCAGCCCCTTCTCCCATTTTAAAGTAGATCCTACAATTTTCTTCTTCCACTGCTAGCTTTCTGATGAGGTCATCGATCAACGGTTCAGACACGTGTATCGCCGGAAGCATCGTCGATCGATGGCCACGATTCAGAGCTTATATTTTTAGTTATTCATGCATTTTCAGTTTTCAGTATTCCTATTTTACCCTTGTGTGTGAGTGAGTTATGTTGGGGCCCCGAGGGCGATTTAGTCATTAGTTATGCTTTTATATCTCATGACCTATATATAGGGGTCATGTATCATTGTATGAGGTAAATGAATATTTGAATGAAATTTTATGTTATCTTCTTCTTCTTGCATGAGGGCTAGAGAAGGGTGATTGAGCTCAAGGTGAGCGTTTGCAATACTCACCAGTCGTTGGAAGCGTCCTCGACTCGTGGTTTGTGTTATCTTATTGTTTTCTTTTCTAAATTTTGGTCCTCCTTTTCTCCACGACAATCTTCACCCAAGATCCATTCCTCCAACACTTCATCCAATCGTTTCCACCACTAGAATTCCAAGCTCCGCCAAAAGAACCCCACCCAACCCGTCGGCCATCCCACCCCTCCTCCTACATTAGCCGCCGGCCATCCCATGCTCCACCCTTGGTGACGACATCCATCATCCTAGTGGCTCCTTGATTGTTGCATAGCAATGAATGAGGAAGTTACTACATTTTGAATTTCAAATTTTGAAATTCAAAACTTTCCTTATTTGAAATCTTCCAAAAAAGGAAAGTTTTGAAGTTGATCCAATTCAAATTTCTTCACATGAGTTACTAATTTTTCATCCTAGGTGGCAACAACCCATTTGGAAAGTGTGCAATTGCTTCCTAACCCCCTCCCCTCTCTCCTAGCCGCCGGCCCCATCAAAGGGGGAATCCCACTTAAGGCTAGTTAATGACAATTAATTCTCTGGATTCAAATTTCAAATCCCATTTAACTCCCTCCAAATTTACTTGAAATCTGAAATTAAATTCAGATTTTAGTAAATCTCTCCCCTCCCTCACCCATGCCGCCGGCCACCCAAGGAGGAATCCCATTAATGCAATGTTAATGCATTCATTACACCTATTTCAAAATTCAAATTCCAATTAATCTCCCTCCAAATTTAATTAAATCTGAAATTAAATTCAGATTTTGATTAAAACTTCCCCCTCCTCCTCATCATCACCTAATCTCCTAAACCTAGCCGCCTCTCACGCTCCATAGCCGCCCCTCCTTTGCTCACTTCCCCACCATAGGCCGGCCCTCTCTTCATTCCCCTTGAGAGGTTGAGACAAAAGAAGAAGACGACGACATCTCCCCACCCACTTCAATGTTGAATGGCGGATCCCGAACTTGAGTGGGGTCTAGTGTTCAACGCCGACGGGAGCATCAATATCCTACGGTCACCTTGCTTCGACATAGGATTTGAAGACGAAACCACCGTAGAAGAGTACTTGGAAAGAGTCGTACCAATCCTTGCGAGCATCTACGACCGGAAATTTGCAAAGCACACTTGGAGTCTCGAAAGTCAGCATTCATGCCCTCCACGTCATCGTCGACCTCTCCGTGGCTCAAGACCCTTGGCATCACAACCTTCCTCGTGGCATCGTATGGTGTGCTGAAATTCTTCTCCCGCAAAGCCTAGTATAGTTGAGTGAGTATTTCCCCAAGGTGAACTTCTCGTTATTAAATGGCGGATTGTTGTAATAGCTTTTAGTGTTGCTACTATTTTTGATTGTCTGAAAGTTTTGGCTAATCTACATACTTCTTCGCCTAAGCTAGTTGATAACTACGAAATTTTAATGATTTTCTTGCTATCGTCATAAGTTATTAGTTGTAATTTCTTTGCCAACTCAATTTTAATTTCTTACAAAGCTCCTTGCATTTGGTATCACATCACTTTCTAACTTTGTATTCACTGCTTTCTCTGAAATTCACCATTATTCTAAGTAAAACTCTATCAAAACTAAATGGAGATACAGAATGACAATTCTTCTAAAATTAAATTTGAAATCTGGTAAAATCATCAAAAATTACCAAAGCCAAAACTTCTTTGAAGAGTTCAAAAACATAACCTAGTTTGCAGACCTTCAAATTCTAACATATGATTTCTGATTATATCAATGGAGACAGATAATGACCGAGAACAAAATATCTCATTTTTCTGTTCAAACTTCTAAGAATGATCACTCATGTTCCAACTAGATGAAATGCAAGCAACTCATACTAGATGAAATGCAAGCAACTCATATTTTCTTACTGCAGCAAAAATATTGTAGAATGCCAGTATTAAGACATTTTTCAGTGATGAAAAGTTCAAGAGTGATGACTTGGCCCCTACATGGTAGCAATGGTTGCGCCACTATTTGCGTTTAGAAAGAGCTTTATTACCAAACAGTCTCTGCACCAAAAGCTCCATTGAATTGAAGAGCAATCCATCCATACTAAAATTACTCAATTAGAGACCCGCTTAAAGGCTAACACCTCAGTTGGGGTGAAGCATGCCTCAACACCATTTAACATAAATTTAAAAGGTGTGAGAACCCAAAATTAGGATTTAAGTAATAATTAAAATTTTAATTTATAAAATTTTAATATATAATTAAACATATTTATTATACATAAACCAAACCAAACCAAAATTAGAACTAACCGCACAACCTAAACCTCCCAGTCACAAGTTGCAAAGCCCTTATGCTCGTACACAGTTCCTGCTATGTCACCATCAATGCTTCTCCGCTACCGCTTCTCCTCTTACACCTCTCATCTTATTGTTGGAATCCATTTCCTTAAATTTAATATAAGGGAAAAGAAAAATCAAATAAATACAATGATGATTTTGATGAAGGTCCTTAATGCAATGAGATCTGGGGAATTTATAATTTATAAACTATAACATTAAATTATTTGTTTATGTTGAACTAGGTGTAGGAGAGACATTTTTTTTTAACATTGGTTATAGTTTTATTTAAATTAATAGCCTTACTTCAACTTTTTATGATTTTATTTTAACATCTAATTTTGATGTTAAAATGTTACTTATTATATCATATTTTTCATTAATTTATGATCTTACTTTGATGTCCACGGTATTATGGCATAATAAGACATCTCATTCAAGTTTCAGTAACAACCTTAGATGGTCTTAAATGTAAAGTAGTACAAGCCTTACACTACAATAGTTTGGTCCATGCAATTAATCTAATTTGCTCTGATCCAGTTAGCAGTGGCTATATGGCAACCCATATTTTAGATGATGAAGTTTGTAAGATAATCCAGTCGGAGGCTAGGCAACAAGCATTGTTAACATTGCTAAATAACCAAGGTTTTAGGTTAGCAATACACAAAAAGAAAATAAAATTCAACTGGATGATTCAGTTAACATTGCAAAATAACCAAGGTTCTAGGTTAGCAATACACAAAAAGAGACACAATCATTTTTTACGTTATTAACAGACAACACACACACACAAACACACACATATATATATAGACAGATAATTCGCCCTTATGACACATAGTCTTCTAAATTCCATCATCAGAGGGTACAGTTAAATAATGTTGATAAGAGGCACAGGGCAATCGATACTACTTCAATTCAAGAGTCAAGTGGTGAACATGTCTATATAACAGCTGATACTATGGTAGATAACAATATTGTGAACGATCAACTTCAAATAATCACGCCAGCATGACTTTACTACTGTTGAAGTTGTTGACCAAAGGTGTCAATTTAGATTGGGGAGTGAGGTTCGGGTCTGACTAGAATTCGACAAGATTTGAACATACTTGACATAAACCTAACTCATTAATTATATGGATCAAAACATTCAACCGAAACCTGACACGACCCAAACCTAACCCTAACCCAACAATTTAACCCATTTATTATATAGATCATGCTTTTTTTTTTTTGGATAAACACAACCCATTTAACTTGAATACGACCTCTTTAACATGAATACCACCTATTTAACCTGAACTCAACCGCAACCCATGTAATGCAAACCCACATAGTAATTGAGTCAATTTCAATTTCAAGCCAACCTGAACTTGACCTGAAATTTATTAGGTCAAAATTTGAGGCTTGAACTCGACTTTAACTGTCAACCCAAATCGGAATTTTTCAAGTAGAGTTCTTGTTGGGTTGTTAAGTCGAATCATTTATTAGCATCTCTACTATTAACATAATATTGATGACAACAATAACAACATCATCAAGCCATTATCCCACTACTTTGGATCAGCTACATGAATCCTTTTTCTCTATTGTGGCATGTTAATGGTCAAATTCTCATTTAAATCTAATAAAGAAATGTCATTTCTAATATTTTCTACCAAGTCTTTTTAGGTCTACCTCTACCTTTCTTAACATAAGCCAAATCCAATACATCTACTCTCCTAACTAAGACATAAGAAGGCCTTGGTTTTATGCAACCAAACAAAATAAGTCGACTCCCTTGAATCTTATCTTCCATTGGAGCTACTCCAACCTTTTCATATATATGCTCATTTCGTATCACGTCTCTAAGAGTAAAGCCACTCATCCACCTAAGCATCCATAATATTGACGAATAATTTTTTTTTTCATTGTAGCTGACCAACTTAAGAATGAGATGTAGACATATGTTTGGTAGTCTTGAAGTTAACTTATAATAAACGATGGAATATTTTTTTATAAATCTAAGAGTAGGTATGATATTTTCAAACAAAAATGGACTTTAATGTTCATTAAATGGTTGTTCAATCATTAAAAATGATGAATATCTGAAAAAATATATATATCAAATAATAAAAGTTTATGCTTAAGTGTGTGCGCCATGATGCCCCTTAAGAACATGCCCTTAGTGCCTACATGAATCAAAGAATCACTGATTTAGTGGCCCCCGAAAATTTCTACCAGTGAAAGCCCTCACACCTATGCTCATCTGATTATGAAGGCCAACCATCATAACTTGACCGCTAAATTTAAGTCATTACTCTTCAACAAAAAAAATTACTTAATCACTATATCTAGAACTGATGTGATGTAGAACAGATGGGGTGGGGGAAAATTTTTAAAATTGAAATTAAAATTAAAAGAGAAAAAAAGGGGGCTGGTTAATTAAATCCCATAATAGGATATCCAATTAAGGAATTAAATAACTAAGGGGGGAGGGCCGGCGGCATTAATAGGGACTTGAGAGTTTATGGAGAGAGATTTAAATGCTTGCCAAGTGGGAAACCTTAAATTAGGGAGGAATATTTAAATCAAATCCTATTTGAATTTGAAATAGATTTGATTTGAATACTTTCCTAAAATAAGATAACTAAATTAGAGAAAATATTTGAAAATTGAATACATTTGAATTTAAATTCAAATGCTTTCCATATTAAAACACATCCACAACAGGAAAGAAGGATATCAAGCAAGATTTGACTCCAATCAAGAGCAACGGTAGAAGGGGCGGGTAGAGAGAGAAGTGACCAGTTATGGGAGGAAAGGAAAAGGAAATTAATCAAGTCTTCAATTAAGGGGGAAATGATTTAACCAAATACAATCCAAATTGATAGGAATTTGATTTGAAGAACTTTCCAAAAATAGATCTAGTAATTTAGGAAAGGTTTTGAATTTCAAACTAATTGGATTTGAATTCAAAATTCTTTTCAAATTATCTTCAACATAATTTAGGAAAATGAAGGGGAATGAAGGAGGGAAGAGGCTAGGGGTGAGGTGGTCGGCTGGCTACGGAGGTAGAGGGGTTTATGGTCAGCAGTTGATATGGATAAAGTGGACGAGGCTTGTGGCTTTGGAGGGGTTTGTGGGAGAATCGGCCTGTGGCAAGTGGGGGATTACAGCCGGCGGTCAAGGGAGGAGGAGAAAAGGATTTAGGAAAAAAAAGATACAACCGTGAGCCCAGACACATCCTGCAACTGACAGGTAATACGTTGTCCTTCTCCAAGGGGCTTCAAAACACAAGCCCGACCCATCCTGCAGCTGGTGGAAGCTCCGATTCCATCTCATAGAAATTGTTGATATAGTTGCTACTTAGTTTTGCATGTTTGACATTTTTGCAACTTGTATATCTTTTATGATTCCAAATATTATTGTTTTGATTATTATTTTCTCCTAACACATTTTAGAAGAATTGTTTTTGCTCTTGTGTGTATTAACATTTCAGGAAAATCATAATTCAGAATGTTGATGACTTCAAATCAAGATCAGCTTAGAGTGTAGTGTAAATTGAAGTCTGTATTTTTCATTTTATTAAGTCTGAGAGAGTGTGATTGTAATTGAGTAATTGAGCACACACACACCAGGGAGAGTTTTAAAATTCACATTTTAAAAAATGATCGTACTATATGATACTTGTTCGTACGGGACGATTTGGTTAGTTATTTTTCCCAATGAGCAATGGAACGAGCAGGAATGGCAAAAATTTTTCTAAATAAAGATCGTACAGGCGATATTTTTCGTTCGTCCTAAGACGATCTTCTCTGTTTTTGCCAAATGTTCAATTCGTACGGATGATATTTTTCGTTCGTCCCAGGACGATCGATCTTCTTTGTTTTCGAGAAATGTGAAGATTGTACAAACGATATTTTTCAGTTCGTCTCAGGACGATCTTCTCTTTTTTTGTCAAATGTTCAGTTCGTACGGACGATAATTTCCGTTCGTCCTAGGACGATCGTCTCTGTTTCCGAGAAAAGTGAAGATCGTACGGACGATATTTTTCGTTAGTCCCAGGACAATCTTCTCTGTTTTTGCCAAATGTTCAGTTTGTACGGACGATAATTTCCGTTCGTCCCAGGACAATCTTCTCTATTTTTGAAAAATGTGAAGATCGTACGGTGATATTTTTCGTTCATCTCAGGATGATATTCTCTGTTTTTGGCAAATACACAGTTCGTACGGACGTTATTTTTTGTTCGTACCGGGATGATGCCCTCTGATTCGTCCTCTAACACTATTCGTACTGACGATATTTTTTTGTTCGTACCGGGACGAAGAGCTCTGCTTTGTTTTCGTCCAGACGTTCGTACATATGTGCTTTGAAATTTTCTATTCATACCAGACAAACATATTTCGTACGGACGATGATCGGGTATGAATAGAGTTCATACCGATTTACAATGAGTTCGTACACAACAGTTTTTGAACTGTTCGTACGTACGAAATTAGATCGTATGGGACGATCGTGAACGGTCAACTTTGAAAAATGCAGTTTTCTGAATGATTTTTCGTGTCTTTATTATATTATTATAAAAGGTCCACTAGAAACTGACCTTTAATCTTTTTGTCACTTGGTCTTCATGAATGGTAAAGGGCAATTGAATGAGAGAGTGTTTGAAAGAGATTTCTTCCTATTGGAGCGTGAAGGATTCACATAGTTACTCAAGGGTAAGGATCACTGTGTGTGATTTGTGTTTTACTTCACTCTTTTCTCTTGTCCTTCTAGATTGCCGTGTGAAGAACTTTCAAGAAGATTCGATTCTCTGCCGACACTTGGATAGTGTGAACATACGAAGGTTCTCTGCTTACACTTGGAGGGTGTAAAAGTATGAAGGTTCTCTGCCTACACTTGGAGGATGTAAAAGGACGACGGTTCTCTGCCGCACCGGGGTTTGGTGGAAGAGAGTTTTGTGAAGGCTTCTCCGCCTTATTGTGGGGGCAAAAGGAGAGTCACTTTGGTATAGTGCAATACCTGAAGTTGGAGGCTTCAGGGAGTGGATGTAGGTCGTGTTTGACCTAACCACTATAAACTTCTATGTCTTTTTATTTCCACAGCTTTTTACTTACTGCAAGTTAAATTTTTCTGTGGTTAAAAAATTATTTTTGAAAAACTTTAAAATCAACTTGCTCAAGTTCATTAATCGGTTTCTATCTTTTTAAAATCCAAGAAAATGATTAAATTTTTTAAATTACCAATTCACCACCCTCTTGGTTAGCCTTGGGACATTAGTTTAGGTCTAACAACATATTCTATAATCTACAAGATTTCAACAGAAATCTCACCCAAGTTCTCTCCAAAGAACACAAGTGCAAACCTTTTTTTTTTTATTAATAATCCCTCCTCTAATACAAGAGCAAGGGTCTCTATATATATTCGCCTAAAACAAAAGAAATTAAAAAAGACAACTTTGCCCCTTATTCTTATATAAGACAAGACTCTTAAATAAGGGTAAAACAAAAAATGTAAAATTAAATCAAAATACAATTAATAAACTAAGATAAAAAAAGAGTGATCTCAACTGTTGATCTTCGTTTCTTCCATTGAGTAACGTCCACCGTCGGATGTCCTCATCATGAAGTCAAAAGAAATTATAGGATGCATGTACAAAAAATTTAATAGTATAATTTTATACATTAAAGCATGTGATGCCAGATGGAAAGCAATTAAGTCTATGTCTAGCAGTTAGGAAGATTTGTAACATTCCATTTATAGGTTCATAGAAACCTTACATTGCACTTAGTCAGGTATTGTATATATAATTCAGTGAATATTTTGTCAGCCCATTCTTAGTTTAAATGTGGCATTTTTAATAAAAAAAATATAGAGGAGCTGCTTTCTATTGTTGATATTCATAAAAACAATGGTTTATTTTCCTTAGCTTTTTTTGTTGTTGTTGAGACTATGTGCAACGAGTTTTGGATGTTATTAGGGCATGCTCAATTTCAAAGTGACTCGTCCATAATTTCATATAGACATAACAGCTTGGTGTGTGGGTGTCATGAGATACTTCATTAGGCTGCACCCAAACATTGTTTAGGCACCCACAAGAAATATGGCAGCAAATGTTAATATTTTGTGCGCAAAACATACTGCACAGGGAATACTGGTGATATAACATTCGTGATCGTCATATGAACCGCATAATAAAAATAAAAGTCAAAGCATATGAGCAGCTAGTTGAGAGAGACATCTAATGGGCATTATAGCATGATGTTTGTGTTAGATGTGTTGCAATGAAAAAAAAATTGCTTCAAAATGTTCTAGTGGTGTCTTAAAGTTTGCTTAAGGTTTGCTAATTCAAGCTTTATTTGTGAAACACTGCTATGATGCCTTTCTCTTCAAAAATTTAAATGAATCTCCATGTGTTTCGAGAAACAATAATGCTTTGCATAAAAAATGAGAATGATGTCATGCACTCTGTACTAATTTGTATGAATATGCATGGACGAGCACATAGCACACCATAAGAAGATTATAAAATATAACATAAGAGATGATAAACCGTCAGTAAGAAGACGCCAAAATTGAATGGACGAGTACATAACACATTATTGTACGATATGTTCATTTTTATGAAACAATTGGCCATACTAGGACATGTTCTTAACATCTAATGAAATCCAAGGTACCGTTTGATGCTTTGCTAAAAATGTTATTTCATAACTTTTGGTAGCTTTCAAGATCTACGAAGAATTAAGGCTCATGTAGATCCACCATCAGAAATACAACTTAATATTGAAACTTTACATGGTGCACAAAGAGTTGTTCACCTGGATGTGATAATTTAAATATATTTTCATTAATTACAAAGAACTATGCTATCACAAAACTAATTTTTTAACGCAACGATGTTGTATGTCATTGTAGGGAATAATACTATAAGCAACTTGCCAACTCTTAATGGCAAAAGAGTGGCAAAGCTAGGTTCCCATATTCATCACAGCACCAGAACATGCATATAAATTATATTAGGCATTAACATTTTATTAGGTTAGATCGTTGTTTGTTAAATGTATTAGTCAAGATTTTGAAAACAAGACTGGACGTTGAACTTAAAGAAGGAAAAATACAAAATTTAAAGGCTCAACCAATAGTTAACCAGGAGTTGAACAATAACATAATTAAAATATTAATGAAACGTTACTTAAAGGCATAATAATGTTGCAAATATGTGATAAAAATTAAGGAGAATAATCTTATGATATATAGAACATACACAAGGAATATATTTGATAATTTTAAATTTAAACAACTATATTAAGTTACCAACCTTTTTCTTTTGTAGTTATAAGTAAAATTTTATAGTTTATTTAGTAAATTTAGACTCTAAATTATTTCTATCAAGATTAAATTGTAGACATCTGATTTAACATAAATAGTGATAATTTGATCATAATATAAACCAGGCGATTCAATGAAACTACAAGTGGTTCTTCGTTTCATTGTTCCAACCATTGGTTCTTCCTGATTCTTAGAAAAAAAATATTTTAGTTGTGGACAAAACTGGTTGGCAGACCAATTCTCGGTTGACCAACCAATTCAGTCCCCATTTCTAAACCATGGTATTAGTTAAATGTCTGTCTCCATAAGCCAATATATTTCACCAATTTGTAGGAGAGATGACAATTAAACTATCAGACAAAACAACATTGATAGACCTTAATACTTAGTTCGCCACAAAAACAAAAATCAATTATGAGTTCTCTACACTCATCCTAACAATTAGAAAATAAATGCTACAACAACAACATCGAGCCTTTATCCCACTACGTGAGGTCAGCTACATGAATCTTTTTTTCTTTTTCATTGTGTCCTATTAGCAGTAAAAAAAAATCTTAAATTAAAAGAGTTTGAATAAATTATAATTACAAACTGACCTTAAAATTTCATGCTAATGTTAATAAAAAGCTAGAAAATATAGCTTTAAGAAGCGAATTGTTCAAGTTCTCTTCATGAAGCTATATTTTCTAGCTTTTTACTAAAATTAGCAAGAATTAAATATAATCATAGCAATAATTAAAAAAACATTATAAATTTTGAAGGCGATTATTTTTAAACATAATAATTTTTTATACTTTTATGTGCTCATAAAAAGTGATATATATATATATATATATATATAATGCCATGATATTTTTTGATACGAAAAAAAAAATCTTAAAATTAAAATAGTTTGACAAAATTATAATTATAAAGTGACCTTAAAATTTCTTGATAATGTTAACAAATAGCTAGAAAATCTAACTTCAAGAAGAGAGATTTGAACAGTTCAAAAGAGAGAGATTAGAAGAAAAAGAAAAAGAGAAAGATGCAATTAAAAAAATAAAATAGGAATGGGTATATATAAAATGGAGGGGTGGCTCGGTTAAAAAGTCTCCCAACGGTCATCTCAATTCCAAGCTTTTCTTTAGAAAAGAATTAGATAACTTACCTGGCTTATAAGCTAGTTGCCCATTTTTTCAAAAAAATAAAAAAAATCCATAAGTAGCAATCTATTTGGCTGCCTGAAGACCATATGATATGTATTAAAAAATGGCGACCATCCAGAAACAAGGCTAGTTTCCCATTTAAAAGAAAAAAACTAGAATGGAGCAACTTTCTCGGTCTAGTGCAAGTTGCTCCTGTTTTTCTTTGAAATTGAACTCCTGTTGAAACTGTTAGATAATAAACTACATTCTAAAATCAACTCACTCTTTACTATGGGTGGCACTGACAAAAGGTCTTAAGTGGAACCTGAGTAGGAACATAGATTAAGAGATTATGTCTGGGCAAATAACATCTCTGAAATGCCAAAATGAAAGTATGTTTGTCCTTCAATACCTACAGGAAGCACGGCCAATTGGTGAAAGATTGAAGATCACTAAGAAACGATTGAAGAAAACTATCTTTTAATGATGCAACATGTCCCAAATCCATAAGATTTATAACGCTGAAAAAATTGAATAACATGAAGATGACAAAACTTCAGTATTGTAGGTAAAAACAGCCTCAACTAAATATTCATAATTACCGAAAGAATCTAACCATTCTATGGAATGAGCTGTCAGAGAGACGCATGACAAAAATGTTGCAGATGGACAATGGAGCCATTTTGCCAAATCAAAGTGAAAAAAGTATTAGGATTTCTTTAGGTTATCCGTACAAAACAAAAGAGAACAAGTTCAATCAATTTGTTGGTGAAAACTTAAAACACTATTTCTTCTAATTTGAACCACATAAAGTTACCTTCTTCGAAGTGCTTTGATGATAAATCTCAACACAAAGAATAACTTCAGGATAGTATACAGGTACATGCACATTTGAAGTTAGAGCTTTCACCTATTCAAGCAAAAATGATTATGAATTACCTCACCATGATAACATTGACAGAAAATAACATATCGATCCCACTGTCATGTGCCAAAGTTACAAAAAATAAAACAACCATACTTAGATAATATACCATATTGAACCAAAATATGGATCAGTCCCTAAAAAGTTTTTTCTGACACAAACAGTTCCTAAAGAACTTTACAAAAAGTTGCACCAGTTAGTCTAACTGAGCAGTATTTTTAACAAACGAAAAGCTATAACAAGACCGGAAAGTAAACAGACAGGAAGGCATAACAATCATAAATAGAGCAATGAAAAATTGGAAGAAAAGAAAGAAGCATAAAAGCACACTGAAAAGTGGTTAAGGACAGCGAAGTATTCTCCTTTTGATGCACTCAAAGAATTATGCTCTCGTGCAAGACTCAATGATATTCCAAATCAGGCAATGAAAATATTGAAGAACTTTAAGATAAAAGGGATGATGAGTTGAATATTGGGATAGACCAAGAAAATAATATATTACTTGGTGCAACATTTATTGTTATTGATGAATCTAAATTTTAAAACAAATTGAATAAAATATGAAAATGAAACTATAACTAAATCTAAAAAGTAAAAACTCAAAGAACTCGACTCTAAATAATGTATTTATTCACCTCCTCTTTATGATTTAACCATTAGATAGTTTGTAGTGGTTGCACTCCACAAGCATGCATTTTATAATTCTTTTGCATTGGCATCATTATCATTAGCTCCTAAGATTTGTCCACAACAATAGGAGTGTTCTTTTTTTTTTTTTTTCATTTGTTGCATTGTGTTGAACATTTGCATGAATTAAATATTAACTTTTAAATAAATTTTATCATAAATGAAGAAAGGTATGTGGTTCTCAAGCAAACTCATTATAGTGTTTGGGACTCTTCATGAATAACTATGATTTAATCTATCAACCATTCTGGACATGATCTTCACTCAACATATTTGGCTTTACCTATACAAGTTAAAAAGATACATATTAAAATTATCAATATGGAAGATCTAATGTGTGATAGCCTGTATTTTAAGATTCATTATAAGCCAAATTTGAAGATAGATATTATTGTGTTATAATTATAATAAATTTTTCGTAATTTTTGGATGCTTGTGCAAATCCTTAAAAAGTTGACACATGTAGGTACAAGTGGGATTTTTAGACCGTCAGGTGTATGTTTTACAAACTAATTTCATCAGTATTTTCTAAATAAAAAAAGTTATTTTATGAATATTTTTCTAAAAATTTTTAAGTCCCAAAAGAATTTATATGAGTTTTATATTGACAATGGATTAAATTATATAAATAAATAATATTTAATATTATTATTTTAATCCTAAATATCTAAATCCGTCTACAGATCTTTTCATATGACATTTTCTTCTTCTCATTCGTATATCATAGAGGATTTAGGGAATTTAAGAGAGAAAACAAAGGAGAGAAAAAAAAAAGCTAGGATTTGAAGGTTGTTGAATGATTTTCTTCAATCGGTTTAGTTAAAAAATTTGTTTGTCTCGCTCGCTGTAAGGAATAATTATCCTACCTCTTATTTCAATAATTTTATGTTTTTAGTATTTTTCTGATTAAATTTATATTTCTATTACAAAAAAAGGTGGATAAGTTTATATTGATAAAACTTTCACTGCATAACTTTTGGCATGTGATCAATCTCATCAATATGAGAATTTCGACACAAATATATTGAATTTTCACCAATTAAATTGAAAGATATGATTTTTTGAAGTAAATGCATAGTGCACTAGATTTCCTTGTATTTATATATTTCTGCATTTTGCACATAATATTGGCTTTTACATTGCATTAAAAAAAGATAAAATTTGCATATAAGCAACAAAGGCTGACTGTTAACACTATAATGAATACGACTCTTAATATATAATACCCTGCGCAGGTCGGTCGGTTAAATAAATGATTTGTGGTGTAATCCTAGTTGTAGCTTGTAACTGATTGATTGAATTACGCTGACGGGTAGAAAGTGATGACTCTTAAATGATTATTAAAAATCACATGTGAAATTTGACAGATTAAGAGCAATGACAGATAACAGATGTTAAAAAAAGAGAAAAAAAAAAACACACCACATTAAAATTGAATGTCATGCATTTCTTTTCATAATCATACTCATGATGATATTTACTTGATAATACATTAAACTGATTAACAGATTGATAGCTCATACTTGCATTAATATTGATACAACATAGCATAACATACTAACATGATTCATTGAGTGATACTACTCTTTACCGTATGTCTTATAATTTGATAGATCTCTTTTAATTTTACTGATCATATTGATTTTTGAGATTTTTATTGTCCATATTAAGTGATGATTGATATTGAATAGAATTGAACATAAATATTAATTCTTTTGCCAAGCATTGAAAGCAGTTTTAGAATTTTGGTTTCTTGCAGGACTTTTAGCTCATTATATGTAGTTTAAATAATTTGAGGTTAGGGATGGGATCATGACCAATTAGAATGAGATTGACAAAGATCCTTAGGTTTTTATTTGATTTTGTTTATATTTACATTCTTCTATTGTAGTTAGGAGCTTGTGATAGATTAATGATTGTACTAATCTCCAGGCTATTGTATATTCATTTTGGGAGAATGAATATAGTGCAATATTTTGAAGTACGTAATTGTTAGTTATTTTCATTAGATATACGAATTTATTGTTTACAAGTTATGGATGATTAATTAAAAAGATAAAATATATAATTCTTTCAAATTTGATTCTGGGGCGTCACATATTGTGTATGTAAATGCTTTATCTTTTGCCATTAGTTTTTGTGCACATTTTAATGATGCAATTATGTTACCAAGTTGAGGCACATTTAAGCCTCTACTACTTGTTGCGTCTACATTTGAAGATTCTAATGATGAAGATTCTACTAATAGAATATCGGAATGCAACAATTGTTCTTGCAAGATGCATATATTGTCAGCCTTTAAGAGATTATAGGATTCTTTCAATGGAATGCATTATTGATCATTCAACATTCTAGAGAAATTACATCATTCTTATTTTGTAAAGGAGACTTATTTCCAGCAGGGGGAATTGAAGTCATGAAATATATGTAGCCGGATTGAAGATAATTAAGATAAAAGTTTCCTTATGGATTAGCATTATTTAGGAATTAACTATTTTCTCTTTGACATTTACTGATTTCATAAAAGGTTATTATATATTAAGCCATTAGGAACAGTTTGGACTTCTAGTTAGGCTATCACTACAAATTCTCTTTGCTTCATAAAAACCGGGTTAAGGTGAATGGAAATTTGTTATACTAATATTTTTTTGCTTAGGAAATCTGCACAAACAGCTTTGAATCTAGACTTGAGGATTTAATAACTATAAATTAGGAATTTGATATTTGGGCCCCTTTCTTTCATTTCTTTCAATCATTTATTTCAATTTCCTTATCGAATCTATAATTTTGCGGCCAAGTTTATGTCAATAGTTTTGCCACTATACCATTTGATTTGTGTCACAATATATATGACATAATTGTATGGACATTATTAGCATTTTATTTATCTATTAAATTTTTTGTTAATGAATTTTATTCTATAAATAAGGTGCCTTAGAGATATGACCCTTGGTTTTTTGAAGATTTTTGAATGCTTATATAAGAGGGCATGCCTCACGGCAACAACGAGAACACTAGATTTCCTCCTTCCTCAATATTTTCTCTTCTTCTAAGATGTGATGCCCCCTCTTCTTCCATGTCTGAAACCTTCCAAACCCCAAAACATTGAAGTGCATGAGCCATTTACAGGAAAAAAGCAAGCCATTGTTTCTACGGTTGATATGTTCCATTTCCTGCTAAGTCAATCACCACATTACAGCAAAAGTCTTCCCCTTCCTCTATTCTTTAACTTCTTACGTCTGCACACATCAATCCAATAAACCCACATCAAGGAGAAGGACTAAAGACTCGACGTTGTTGCTTTCAATCTAACTTCACTGACTACCCAACCACAACATCTCCAAAAACCTGAGTTGAATGTATTCTTGTTTTTCTCAGAAACCTAGAAATTGGCATGGTTAATAGCAGCATTCACATTGTTGCCGCTGCAATGGCTTCCCTCATTTTACCAATTGTCCAACTGGATCAGCAAATGTACATAACTGGATATTTTCAAATTAACTTCATAACCAAAATAAAAGATATTTCAAAAATTCAAATAGCTGGAAAGGCTTATGAAGTGGATGACAATTATATGATAAAAAGTCTCTAATGCATGGGCTCCCGCAAATGCATGATCTAAGGAAGGGGTAATGTATGCAGCTTTATCTCTACACAACAAACAGACCAATTCTCTGACTTGAACCTTCTGATACAATGAAGGCAGCTAACCAATGCTTCAAGGCTTGCCCTCTAACAACACTAACATTATAATAGTTAAAATGCCTACTAAAAGATGCAACAAAAAATTCTAAGAAAATTAAAATGAATGCACACGCTCCAAGCTTTATAATATCAAATTACAATGAAATATTGACACCAAATATACACAAGCACATTTTATGAGAGTCTGAGGCTTCGTTTGGGATAATTGTTTTATTGTTTTTTAGAGTTTTAGTAAAAAATTAAAATTTATGTACTAAAAATCAGTTTTAAAAAGCAATAAAAAGTCATCCCAAATGAAGCATAAGTCATATATTAAAAGGTGGTAATAAAAAGAATGCAGATGCTTCAAAGGCTAACCTTGACTGAGGAAGTCATTAACCTAAGAGATTGCATCTTCTCGATTTTATCTAGGGTTATAATTGCGCCTTCCATAGATTTGGAGTTGCCACTGCATCAAAACATAGAAACAAATTTACATGGGTGTACAAGGATGAAAAAACAAGGAAGGTATACACATGATTTCAGGATGTCATGATATTTGCATTTCCACAAATTCAACCAAGCAAAGAACTTGTCTGCGACTTAAATATTTATATGCCTATAAGTATTCAGTACTTCTATAAGGAGGAAGTATTTGCAAAGCAAGATAGAGTTATTTTGAGCTCCATTTAGATTTGTACATAACAAGGAGCACTTGGATAAAGTTACATATTAAACTCATGTTGAGGTAGTGTAGGAAATTTTAGTTTGATGAGAATATGAAATTAACTCATCTATAATTAGATGGACATTCCTTAGAATGCTACTAAAAAGAAATATATATTTCCTCTCTAAAATGCTGTATGATTACCAAGTAAATGCCCTTCAAAATAGTAATATCACCAAGTAGACCTTAATGATGAAAAAGCTGAGTTTTAATCAAATTTCTAAAAGAACAAGCAAGTCCATCTATACCGCATCTTTCAACGAAGTAGTCAAGAGAAGCAGAATTTGCATTCAAGGGGGAAAAAAAAAGGAACACTAAAGTAATATAAACGGGATAAGCGTGTTTAGACAATTACAAGGAGGCATTGCCAGAACAAGCAATTGAAATATCATTTGCTGATCTTCAAGAGAATGAAAACGCTAAACTGAGTAAATTTATGCATAGGGATTGCAGGTATTAAAAAAAGACCTGGATCAAAAGAGTGCAAATCAATCAATTCAAAATGATAGTAATTTAAAACTCATTAGAACAATAACAAGATGTTTGCTCACTATAATCACTAGACCACGTCAGACACCTCAATATAGGTTAAGCAAATTACTTAACAATATAAATTGCAGCATAACATTTTAATTTCTTCAATTACTCGATTTGCCTTAATGGTCTTTAATAAAACCCTCCATAAATATCTAAATAACATAATAATAACTTAATTAAATTTATCTCAACAATAAAATAGAAAAAAATTTAAATTGCTTATTAATAAGATTTTTTTGTGTAAATAAGTATTGTTAAAACTACATGCTATGCATTCATAAATCAGGACTCCAAATAACAAGATATGTTTCTTTCATCTTAAAAATTTTTATGAAAAAATATGAAAATTTTAAAATAGTAACTTTTTGCCTTTTTTATATAAATGTACATAAGCATATGTAATAATTCAATTCCATATATTATTTGGATGTAAAACTGTACATCAAAAAGTTCAAAATAATTGGAAAATCATATATTTGAAGGTTCTTTACTTCATAAACAAATAGTCACTTTTATTTTATATCTTAAAATTTATATATATTTTAAATATTTTCAATTATTTTTAATACAATATTTCAACTTTTTTTGAGATATTTAATAATGAAAAACAAGTGAAACTGAAACCAAACCTTGCACCGAAATTACCAAAACTAAAAATTCTTTGATAAGAATGAAACCAAAATCAAAATAAAAAATTTAAACTCCCCTTCGTTTAAAACAATTTGGAAGCTACTCGGTTGGGTTGGCTATTTATACTTTAACTAAATGGCCTATCGAGACAATGAAGAATTTTATATATATAAATATATATAGGTTCGGGTTTTTGTTCACTTTGAAACACTAAAAACTAAATCAAAGTGAAGAACCCAAGCTACTAGCACACCCTAAGATTGTCAAGTCTAAGAAACAATGGAACTACTTAATTCTATCTCATTATTACTTGAGCTGATGTTTCAGCTCATTATTTGGAGTAATTGTTTCCTTTCCCTATGTCCCATTGGTTTCCTTCCCTTGGCCTCTTCGGTTTTCCCTCCTGGTTCTTCTTCCCTGGCTGGTTCCAGCCCCCTTGTGATGTCTGTTCCGGTCCCCTAAGCTGTTGTTCCGGTTCCCCAGCTGCTCCCTTCAGTTCCTCCCTTGGCTGCTTTCCCGTGGGCTGCTTTTATCCGGTTCCCTGTGTGCATGTTCAGGTTCCCCTTGTGCCCCTTCAGTTCACTCTCTGGCTGCTTGTTCCGTGGCTACTTTTTCTAGTTTCCTGTGTTGCCTTTTCAGGTGCCATTATGGGCATAATTAATGATTATGGTGGTTGTTTGGCTGCCCCTTTTATCCTATATATATGTGATGTTATGTAATAAAAAAAAGATTGTTCCGATGGAATTTTTTAAACAAAAAACCTGAGGGTTTTTCTTCCTTCCCTCACTATCACAAGCAACAAATGGTGCCACCTTGGTTGCCAACATATCATCCTGCTGCATTCCCACAAGCCTTTTACTCCCTCCTACCTCTTTAATATCTTTAAGAGGCTGTTATTCTCCTCTCAATCCTCTCAACCACCACCTCTGATGCTACGACCCTGATGATGCCTTCCCTCACTCCCCCCACCCCCCTCAGCCCCCACATCCCCTCCCCTCTTCATTACAAAAGCCAGTAAGTCTAAACACATGGACAAGGAAATCAAATAAATAAAGTCAGATGTCCAGGCTAGCCTTGTTACCGTCAATGCCAATCTACACCAATCTGCCACATTTTTCTAAATGGAGCATCGCAAGGTACTTGCATACTATTTGCGTGAATTTTTTAACCGGTTTTAAGTTTTTCTTGGCAATGCAATAAACAATAAAAAACTGAAGCAGTTAAGGGAGAGATTATACCCCAAACAACGCTACCTAGTAGCTCACCGATAATGTGGCAAACCTAAAAAACCTATGATAGTTAGCGAACAAAAGGATCTGCACTAGATTTTCATTGTTGGATAAATATAAGGAGGCCTATGAAGTATAATACATGCAAAAAAAAAATTTTAATGGCAAGCTAACCTTCCTGAATTATCTTTTAAGGTAATATTATAGAAAAGTGTCAAAATAATTATTTTAAGAAGAGCATAGCATAGCTTAATGGCTCGAATGCTTGACTATTGTGAAAAGCATACAGAAAGGGAACAATTACATGAAATTAATAAACAAATTTACCTGAATGAATGTAGTCTGGCAGCTAATTTGTCTTCATCCTGTCTCTGTTTGATTTTTGCAAGTTGTTTCACTTTCTCAAAATAGCAACTCTGAGATTAGAAAAAGTAAAACAACCGTCATCAATATTAAAATAAAATTAGGGCTTAGTTTTTGGAGGAGAAAAAATTAGCTTTCTAGACCGATTTTCATCATTCTAAGATAATAAAATTTGAATGAAAATTTAACCAGCGAAGGACAAAATCAGCTGAGCTATTTTCAAAAGCATTTTATGTTCATATGGAACATAAATGTTAAGAATTGGGGGCATTTTATTGACTTTTACTGCATTTCTGTGATTGGATAGGTGCCATTTCACATATTAAGACATGCTAGATAGCTACCAGCACAGCAATTAAACGCATGGACAGTATTTTCTCTTGCTTTCTCTTTACAGCAAAAGAAAACACGTTTTTCGTTTTCTATCCCCTTTTACAATAATGAAAGGAATGTTCTAAACAAGGGGATCAGATCATGAAAGGAATACTCAATCTCACCAACCACTAAAAAAATTATGACAAGTTCTTCTCATAAGTTGAGCATAAACAGAAGTTTACCTCATAGTTTGAACATCAAGCTATAGGAAGATCAAGAGATTGAATTAATAGATTATTCTGGCCGTTCAATATCGGGATCAATACTATTGATGATGGAGATTAACAGAAGTCCACTGACGAAGAAGGATCAACCTGACAGAGGCTTGATGATCAAAATTAGAAGGTAGGTAGTTTGGGTTATTAGATCAAAAACTAAATTAAGAAGAGATAAGGATGAGTTTTGAATTTTAAACTTGTTTTAGATGAATTTGTAATCGAATTTTAAATTATGAATTAGAGTGAATTATGTTCTAATTATCTTTTAATTTGAAGTTATCTAATTTTTTTTATTGTGTATATTGTATCCACTTTTGCAGAGTATATTTAAGATGGAATAAAAACTAACCTAATACAATAACTTCCTATAAATAAGTTGGTTCCCTACAATAAAACTCAATGTAGAATTTTCTCAAAATTGTCCTTCGTCTCTTTCATTCCTCACCTCCAACCGTCAGCTCCTCCAAAAGCCAAAAACGCTGGCCTTCTCTCCTCTAACTGCCGATATCTTGCTTGTTTCCATTATTCCAACAGCAGTCCAGAGGATTGGCCATCCAGTTCCTTCTACTGTTGAAGTTGTTGAGACCTGCTTCGGCTGCCTTGTGCATGATGTGAAAAACAGCAAGACCTATAACAAGAACTCTCGAAAGCAAAAGAGGGAAAATGGCATCAAGTTTGCCATCTCCAGCAAGACTAATGCAAGGAAAACAATAGTTTGCTGCTTCCCAACGCATGGCAAGATAAAGACAGCAAACCTACTTGTTGTCCCACTAAGTACGAGGTGCAAAACAGCTCGGAGAAGTAATCTATAGCTATGAAATAATGCCTAAAGGTGCCTTCTTAGTTCAACATAGTGAAGGCACCTCCCTAGAGTCGTAAACTCTTGTAATCCTCCTCCCTCTCAAGTCTCAATTATGAACCTTGGTTCTCCTGTTAAAGAATAGTTTGGGATCAAAACATTGCAAGCATTATTCGAAGTTGCCGAAACCAAAAAATAGCTACAAAATGCCCAAGCTCCTTTGCTGAGGCAAAAATCTTGAAATGGTATCATTCCAAGGAAAATATTAGGCAGAAAGACAAGATAATGCTATAAGGTCTATAAGTGCCAAGTATCACGATCATACAAAATGGTCATATAATATTGAGTATAACCCTCAAACAAATTTAGTCTACAAGTCATTGCAACGCATAGCAATCCTACGTACTTTGGATAGCCTATCCACTACGTGAAATAGACCCTCCACTAGAACTATCCTTCTCAATCTCTCAAACCTATTGTAGAAGAGAGTAAATTTTATTTATTCAAGTATGGTAAGGTGCTCCTCCGGTTCCGTACACCAAACTCTGTAGTTTAAAAGGCCGTAGGTTGACATAAAATATGGAGTATTTTAATGAATTTCATCTGAGGAAATACGTGCCCCATAAGTGCACAGCTGAAATGAAAAATATGGTAAGTGGATATTGTAGAACGTCATAAAAAAAGAAAAATAATAATAAGATGGAACTTCAGATAATAAAAGTTGAGGCTTGGTAAGCAAAACCTCTATTTACATTTTTATATTAACTCCAAACGACTTAAGAAAAACGTACTACAAATCCCATACAAGGCAAGATGGCACGGAATTAAGTTTCCTAATGCAATATATGTGATGTGTAGTCATAGAGGATTCATATATTGCAAGTTATCAATTGTGTCAAATACTTTACTTCAATGAAAACAAACAACGATAGAGTTTAAGTCATATTGATAATGTTAATCACAAACATTTAAAAATTTTAATAAGAATTTAGAAACATAAATTAGCAAGCAAAATGATTAATTAAAAAAATCATAAGATATAGTTTTGACAACAAAATCAAAAGCGCCAAACAAACAATAATAAATTATGTAGAAAAATTGACGATGAATAAAATTACCAAGTAAAGAAAATCTAGGATTCACACCGGTACAAGAAGATACTTCCACTAAATTTGGTAGTCATACTTGTAAAACACTAGAAAGAATCATATATTCAACTCACACTCACTAGATGAAACTAGATAGAGAAATATAATCAAACCAAAAGCTATGAATCACATGCCTAAGCTCAGCATAACCTAAGCTAGTAAAAAAGGTTCGCACATAGTCAATATAAATTTAAAATTAAATTAACTTTACAAAAAAAAAAAAAATATTCTAGTTTAATTTAAAATACCCAAACTCAATCAATAAAACGCCAATTTAAACTCCAAAATTTTTTCAAAAGCACAAAGTCAAACGCCAGTAGCATGGCTACAATATCCCACTACAGTGCCACTATAGCTACCATAGCTATAGTAGCCCTGATTCTCACAACAACTGAAGCCACCAACAAGCCCCACACATCATTCAACCACCCAATAGTTTTGAGTAATTCTGAATTCCACTGCATTATACGAAATCTCAAATATCACTGCATTAATATCCCTAGCTTGGAATAATTCTCTAAACCCTAAAACCTAAAAGGCTAGAATTAATACAATGAAGACTAGCTATACGATATGTAATTTTAGCTGGCGTGATATCAACAAATATCAATCTTTTTAAAAGATAAAGTCAAACTCAGGTTTAATAGATGTATTTACCTTGGATCTAGAGTTTAAAATGAAAACATAATTTTTGTAATTTAAATTAAGTAGTTAAAATGAATACTTTCCCAAGAATGTAATTAAATAGGAGGTTATCCAGAGATGTAAAGATAAATTTTATAAAACTGTAATTAAGTTGGTTATGATTGCATAAATTTCAGTGGTTAGCAAAAAAAAAAATTATTTATGCATATATACGTAGAAGGAAACGTGAATATTAAAATGGATGTGTGGAAAGATTATAATGGATTAAAATTTAGGAATGAATATCAAAGGATTATTAGAGCAGCATCTATTGACAATGAGATATTTGAACGCAGTTAGATAGTTTAGAAATATAAAAAGAGTGCCAAAAGAACACCAATTAGACAAATAAAATTTATGTCAAAGGATAAGGAAAGAAAAGCGGCGGACCTAAGGTAATATGGATAGAATTTACTTAAGATTTACAAAGAATATGCTTGACACCTCATGCAGCACCAAACAACAATGAATAAGAAACGAGAATTCGTTTAGCCGACCTCAAATAGTTGAGATAGACTAATTATGATAAATGGTACAACTTCCCCTCAATTTTTCAAAGTAGTTTTGATTTATAAGGGAAATGTACTTCTAAAATCTCCATTCTACATATATACAGTCTATAACTTCTTGGCCATATGAATAATTTTATTTCGTATAGTACAACATGAAGAAGGCATACCAAATGAAGACTTAATCCGAACCATTCAACAATTACAACATAAGATACAATCTTGTTTGCAAAAGAAGAGCACCCACTTATCAAATTTCCAAATCAAATTTAAAAAAATTACTAAATTATAGCCAAGTAACAATGTGTTGAACCTGAGAATAGTATACCAAATAAAAACTTAATCTAAACCCTTCAACTATCACAACATATGAGACAATCTAATTTGCAAAAGAAAAGCACCATTTCTTAATTTTTCAAATCAAAATTCAAAAAACTACTAAATTATAGTGAAGTAATCCAAAGATAAAAAATGGGTTTTAATCCTATATGAACTCAAACAATAGTCAAGGATGCCCATTTTAGGAATTACAAATATCAGAAGATATGTTGCATGAAGATACTAGTTTCCTTAGCATTTAATGAATTCTACATAATACAATTCTTCTACGATTGATTCACATAACAATTTATTGCTTACAAGGAACCAAGTGATTTACCAGGTCAAGGCATATTTTATTGAAAAAAGAGACCCCCAATATCCTCCAATCACTCCAATTGCTTGTCTCAAGAAAAATATTTCCTCTCAAACACATTTACAAACCGCAAAGCTCCACAGGAGCCTCACTGCCAAGGGTAGAAATGGATGAATACCGCATAAATTTCTTTGGTAGAATTAGATCATATTGTAGAATTGGATCATATTGATGAACTTCTCCAAGAAGAGTACTTTGCATAGGACAAGGTAAAACAACCTTGGGAAATTCATGGTGATGAAAGATTTAATAACACTTGAAATCCGAAACATTATTAGCAAAAATATCATAAACTTACATTCAGATTTTAATTTGTAATTCAGAAATGGGTTTTTAAAACATGTGGTACAAATAGTAACATAGATTGACACAAAAGTGAAATGCAATTGAACAAAGCCATAAACAGTGTCAAAAATTAAATGATTGAAAACTAAGAAAACAAAAACAGCATACTTCAAGTTCAGTGGCTCGAGTATTTCTATCAAAATGCCTCCCTCTCTTCTTACTTCGCTTCTGTTGAACCTTCTTTTCAGAAACATCAGTACTGCACATCCACATGGACGAATCATTTAATGATGAAGATGATTCCAAAGTGCTGCTCCCATTTAGTGAGACTCTTGACATAACAATTTCTTTGTTAAAATTAATAACTCTGCAAGAACATCAAGAAATATCAGATATATAGTTTACCGTAAGCATGAACTTTAAACAATTATTTCATGAAAGATAACATAATCAAGTCCTTGAGCTTACTAATAAGGAAAATTGCTAAAAGAAAATAAGAGTTAATAATTCAGAAAAATTTTGCAAATGAACTTGCATGAAGCAATTATACGAAATATGAAAGACTGGAGTTTTAACATGCAAGATGCCCATCTCATCCATTCTCCGGACCAACAGAGCTGATCCCTCCCTGAAACAGCCCACCTCTTCCATCAAGTAATTCCTTTCTGCCTTCTCTGATTAAAGTTTCCCTCATTGCAAATATAATGCATGTTGCACAGCGCATCTCCACAGCAGCCCACACACCCTGATCCCCTGAACTCCCACAAGTATAATACATCATCCCTTGCCCCTGCCACTCATAAGTATGAATTTTAGATCATCGTTAAAATAATAATAATAATAATAATAATAAATAGAGGGGGGTATGGTACTAGTGTCAAAAAGTCAAATTTTTAGCATTTTGGGAACTTCTGTGGGGGAATTCAAATCTACGCTCTCTTTCAAAAAATAAAGAGCAAGACCCCAAAACCCTTATCAACTAGACTAGGAGATACCCATAAGGACAATATCATATATGTTACTATTCATTGGCATTTTTCGTTTCTTTTTTTTTTATTATTTTCTTACATAATAACTTCATGTTGAATCACTTGACTAGAGGACACATACCACATCTTACTAGCATGAAATCTTTTGACAGTGAGCGATATGCTATTAATACATTTGCTCTTTGTGAGTAGCGGTTAATCTTAAATTTATCACCCTTTTTAAATAATTGTGAAGGGTTGATGGATGATTAGTTGATTACTTTAAGCTTTAAGGCCATAATTCTACTTGAACATTTTTATGATTTAAATTTTTTTATTTTCATATTATTGTGGAGAGTTGGACCCACAATAGTTCATTATGAAGTTTGGGGGCATTTTGAAAATAAAGTCCCCTCCGAATGAGATAATTGTTAATATAGCCATCATCAGAATGAGATGTTTGGGACATTTGTGCAAACAAATTGTGAAAATAGACCAATCAAATTTTGATGTTTGCACTTGATCTGCTTGAACCATGTCAACTATGCCTTTTTACTTACAAGGAATTACAAGGGATCGAGTTCACATATTAACTTTATAAGCTACAATATAAGCATGGTGGATTCAAGAGTTTGAATTTTGAAATAAATTTCCTTAGTGGTAGGATTTGAAGGCCAAATGTGAAAGTAAAATAAAATATCTTTGCATATTTATCATTCCTATGCTTATTCTTAAATTTACTTAATTACAATCAAAGTCTGATTTGAAATAATTCTTTCATCATGATCTATTTGAAATTTATTGATTGAACATCTATCGAGGGGTTCAAGTCTTGTTGACTAGAGCCCATAAGGAGGGGGATCAAACTTGAAATATTGGACTGCAACCTTACCTATAGGCAAGGCAGCACATCTGACAACATCATATATTGATGACATTGACTTTTAAAAAAGAGTTTGCAATATTTTTAAAATGACTACATAACAATTTTTTGGGTGGTTACATGCTTCATAGAGCATTATAAATTTAAATTCAATTTATTTTCAATTCACGCAACATTCTCAAACTTTTAAGTTTACGCATTCAAAATGTTTGTTGAAGTACATTGGGACAAAATTATCATCAATAATTTGACAGAACTTGCATGCCTTTTTGAAAAAATTTCATTCCCCATAACCGCAACAATGGGTTATTTTGGTTGTATTTGGAAAAGGAAATCCCATTCACATGAACACATAACAGCTAGAAAAGCACAAGGGTTATTATGGCAATCATTCAAGGAAGCATACAGTCTTTTGAGACATGCACGATGTACTTTTAGCGATTGATATGCACCACTTAAAGCACTAGTAAAACTATGACATATAATAAGATAGATCATTTGCTTTGTTTGAAAGTCATTCACATGAATACACAATTATTTGAGATGTGTGAAGGTCTAATGTAATAGTTTTTCATGTGAACTATATTGTCTTTGCCCATAACTCTCCCCATTCACCCGTACTCTTGCCCACCCAGTCGAAAACAAGAGGGTCATTAGGCCCTCATTTCATACAAAAAAATATTTCTCATCCCTCTCATTCTGGCACTCATGACATTAGCCCCCCATACCTCTCCCCACTCGCCTATACTCGTGCCTCACCCAACCCAAAAAAAAGGGTAGGGTCATTCAGCCCTCATTTCATATGAAATAAATCATTCGATTCACTCTCATTCTCGCACTTCCTCTCTCAAACTCCTGAGCACCTCTACCACTTTTATAAGTTAATGTATATCACAATTTAATTTGAATTTTTTAATTCAATTTAAGTTAATTCATATTTCAATCCTAACTTACGCCTACTTTTAACACTTGGACTTTCATCACTCGCATATGCCAAGTCCATATCATAGCCTTCCATGCAAGTGAATTTTCGTTTCGATCTCGTGTAGGAATTCAAGCAATATGAGTGTCTTTTTAACTGTTTTTTATGTCCCAAACATGTCAATGCGGGCTATTTTGAGAAATAGTTGACGATTAAATGATTTCACTTTCGATCGAGATGTTCCAAAGCAATTTTGCGCCACCATGTTTGCTTTTTGTTTTCTGTATTTAATCGGATCAGCTTCAAAACAAATGTCATGTCAATAATGTCTTTTCTTCAAGTATGTGTCCATGCATTCAGGTTTGTGAATATAGACGATTTTGCACTGGCATTATGTCCTTTAATCAGATAATTACAAAATTTTTAAATGATTAATTTTCTTAGGTTTACAAAATATGTGATCTTATCTTAAATCTATCGTTTCACCCTAAACCCTATAAGAAGTTAGGGATGCACTGTTGGATTTACGTGGAAAATTTTGGTTAACTAGCTCAATTTATAATACAATTGAACATAAATCATTTAATAATCAATCCATGGCACCAAACATGACCACGCATAAAAATAATGGCCACTCCAAGTCTCCGCCTTCGGATATGCAATTTGTTTTTGTTTTTTTTATGCTAAAGACCATAACCGAGTCACTTTATCATTTGTGGGTCATATCAAAATCATGAGAACAGGATTAGAATAATAATTGTTGCCACTTTTTTCACGATGGTTCAATACAGCTCTTCTATTGGTGGTCAAAAATTATGCCCACATACATCAACTCTCTTATTTCTTAATCATTCAAGGGCCAATAATTCATTTAAGCAAGATACTTCAAAATAACTTGTGTTATAGTTGGAAGAAGCCTATTCATGCATTATTGGCAATGCTTCCCTCTTGTCCACCATGATAACGCCTTACTATGGGACAAAATCGGACATTACATAGCCAAGTTGTTACAAATATGCATAAAGGGATGCAAACAAGATAATCAGCAGAAATTATTATTGGCAATGCTTCCTTCTTGTCAATAAATGATGCTCTTTCCAATAACATAGGATGATGTAATGCTAGTTGAGCTCCCAAAGCAGTAAACCAAGAAAAAAAGTGAAAACGCATTCTTTATCATATCAAATTGAGCATTCATAGGTACAAAAGGTCAAAAATCTAAGTCAACAAAAAAAAAATTCTTCAATGCAGATTAAGATTGTGTAGATCAACCGCATGCCAAATCCTACATTGACAATGGGCTTTTGCACTAAGGGTCTATCCAAGTCTACTTCGATTGAAAGGCATACCTATGTCATAATCAAATTTGTTGCATCATAATTAACTTGGTAAGTTGAATTATTGAGTTGATGAATTGTATGCATTTTGGGTTGACAAAACCCTCTTCTTTTAGTCATATTAGAATGATTCGTAACAACACAACCCAAATCATACCGATATTTAGGGGTCATAAACAGGTCAATCTATATTTATCAAACCATCCTCATATCCACAAACTCTAGAGTTATAAACCATGCATTTCACTTTGGATGTCTAGATTAGACCATCTAAACTAGTAAAGATTTCTAACCACTTAACCTAAACATGCATTTTACATTATCGAGCGGTCTAAGGCTTCATTAGAGAAGGCTTTAAACATGTGGTAACATAAAGCGTGCTTTCAAATTCACAGTAATTATGGCTGCAATCTAAGGCTCTGCTTTGTAAAGTTATCCTTGCCTTGAATCATGTTCTTTTGCATTGCATTGTGTTGCCTTATATTGTGTTGTAAAGTAAATGACTATTTGATAAAAATTACTATTAATATTGTCCTCTAGAGTATTATAAGAGTTGAAGCTGTTATATAAAAAAAAACTGTTGTGAAATTGATTAAATGGAAAAAAAAAAAGATAATATTACAAATTCATCTAAAAGAAATTTATATATCCTAGTTAATTAAAAATAATAGTTTGTTAACGATGATTAGCATATTTTATCTGAATTATTAATTAATGATTTATTGGCCTTTATTGATCAGGTTTGTTTACTACCATAATTATCAATTAATGTATAGACGTATAGTTAACAATAATAATTGAAGTATTAAACAATTAATGTATGATTAATTAAAATAATTAAATTTTAATATACAATTATTATATAGTTATCCAAATCGATCCTTAATAAGAATAACTAATCTTACAAATAAAACGGCCTAATTATTGATTAAACATAATAAGTTAATCACCTAATAATGAAGTAAGCCATAATTCATCAAAATATTTTTTTTAATTATTAATTATAATGAATTAAGGACTAATAATCAACAATTAACAAATATCTAATTAAAATTAACAAACCTAATTAATTAGGACAATTTAATATATTAATTATTACTTAATACCAAATTAACTTTGATATTTGATTTATCACTTAATCAATATATAAATAATTAAAGAACCTTATTACCATAATAATTAATTCAAACTGTCTGGTCTAATTAATTCAAATTTTCTTAATTAAACATTTAATGAATCAATCTATATGACAAAATGAACTAATAAATAATTAGTATAATTTATCACTGATTAGTTTAATTACTACATTTAGTTTAATATTCAAATAATTAATCAATTCATAATTAAATAGCATAACTAAACTTTAATTAATAATTATACAATACATAAAAAGCGTAAAGAGAAAAAAATTTCAATTTTTCATATGTGGGCTTCGAAAATTCACATTCCGGCCTCTCCACTCCTTCATTTATTGACGAGGAGAGTTTTAATGGATTTAGGTTCTAGGATAGATTTTCAGAAGGCATATTAGATTTTAGATAAGACATTGCCCAGATCTTTCGCCACCCTTTTGCGAAGACTTCATGATCTGAGTTATGGTTTCATATAGGTGCAAGCCACTATAGTTAATTACCCCTCCTGATAACGAGAGAGAACTTTCAATTTAAGGCTAGTCGTGAGATAGGCACTGAGTACCCAGCGTATACTAGCAGCAACTTTAGGGATTTTAATATTGATTTTTTCTTGTTTATTTTTAAGATTTCAAATTTATCACCTTGCACTTAAAGCGGGTGATGGGGGGAATGATGACAAGCTTGGGGGGGGGGGGGAGGTCTTTGCATGCAAAATGAAGGAGGCGAGAGGGAGCGTCGAAGTCGTTTCCTGCATCTGTGTGTGTCGAATGCCTCCTATAATTGTTCCTATGTGCATTTTTTTTTTAGAAAAGGAAAGGGCAGATGTGTCGTTTAGGCAAATGATTGTATCGCTTGGAAGAGGGTCGTGTGAGGTGGGGCAACCGAAAAGTTAGTGGTTAGTGGTCAACATCAGAATGTCAATCCAATCCCTAGCTACAAGAAAGTGTTGTACGGTTTTTGTTTTTTTTTTCCCTTTATGTTCATTGTTTTGTTTTGATTATCTTTTAATAAGAAATAAAAATCTACTTAATATTCTAAATAAATATTATTTTAATTTTATTGCATGTTGCTTAAGGCTTCGAAGGCGGGAGATGATGGCAACTGACAACAACATTGACCAGTGGTAGAAGGCAGGGGCCATCATTTGGGGCAAATTTAATTTAAATAAAATGAAAACACATAAAAAAATACCTAAACTTTTTCTTAAATATTTTCAAAAACTTCTTTTTAGACCGGTCCAGCCGGTCCAGGCGGGACCGGTTCACGGGAGAATATCGCGAACAGGAGGAGAAAGCAGCCGCCTGGGCGGAAGCCGCCTGGGCGGAAGCCGCGCGTGACGCACGCCTTGCGGGACGGTTTTTTGAAGGTTTTTTAATGGATTTTAGGAGGGAAATTGATTGTAGGGATTGTTTAGGAAATTCCTTTTGAATTGTATGCATTAAATAGTAGATTTTCGTATGTTTTGAGTATCTTGAATTTGGCTGAAATTTGAGATCTCTTAGATTTAGGTTTTCTTTGGGCTCTTGGCGTTGCCAGAGATTTGGGAGAGAACGATCCTTCTCTCGAATTGAGGATCAATTGTATCTTGCTATTTTATTCATCGACTAGTGGAATACAAACTTTTCTTTGAGTTTTCTCTCAGATTTCCTTGTGATTTTGCTGTTTTTCTGCTGTAAACAGCAGATTTCTGCTGTTCTCCTGCTGTGGACAGCAGCTTTGCTGTGAATGTTCGCCGATTTTGGTTAGGTTACTTGCGAACTCAAGTATTTCCTATCAACTTCTTACTTTGTTTTCAAAAATTAAAAAAGAATAGCTTAAAATGCAAATCAAATATATTTTTTTAAAAGCAAAAATAAAACGTAATCGCAAATAGCCCCTAAACTTTTTGTAATAGTAGCCAATTTGCTTCTTAATAAACACCAAAAATCTTGTTAATGATAGGCAAGAACAATAATTACAAGTCTGCAAAACTTACTGGTCATCAGTAGAATTAGCTAGCTCTAGGATCTGCAATGGCTCATCGTTCCCAGAAGCATGCTGCAACCCACCATAACTAATATCTTAAATTAGCACACAGGTAAAATATCAGATTAACTTCTCAAAAGTCATGCACCTCAAATTCATCAAATTCTTCTTTGAGAGCCATCTCTACCAACTCTTCCTCCGTAAAAACCTTGAGATCATCAACCCTGCAAGTTTGGGTATAAAAAAAAAGCATAGTATCTCTTGGAGAGCAATTCAAATCATTATCTGAATGCCCAAGCGAATAAAGAAATCAAATATAATTAATCCATACGAGAGATCTTCAATGAAATCATCAGCTAAAATCAATACAGCTTCCAGATCCTGAAAACGATTTGGAAAAAATATATCAGCAACATGTTATAACGTTCCTCCATTCTTAATAAAGGAAGGATTAGACTAATATCAACTAGTATACACGTATTTCTTGGAGCAAGGAGGCTTTGAAGTCAGGGACAGAGGTCATAGAGCCAACATAATTGGAAACAAAAATTGGGCCACCACAAGCAACAGAAAGATGTCTACCATTGTATTGATAGCAATATTCAATTGTCTCTTCCATAAATCACTGAACAGTAAAAATTATAAAACCTCCCTTGTTCCTTCTTCTTCCAAACGCCTAAGTGATCTATCAATCAGGCTCAAAGGATTAATAGATGCTCTGTACTCAGAATCACCTGAAAAAATTTAAACTTAAACAGTCATAAGCTGAAAATAAATGATTGCAGAGCAAAAATCCAAATAATTAGACTTAGTAAGAGTGCCAATAGTTTTGTCTTGGTGATATATAAATAGGTAGCAAAATCTCATAAGTCTTCCATAATCCTATGCAAATTATACGCTAATGTAACAAAAGAAACACGACCAAATATGATGGAGAAAATCTCCACCTGTAAATCTCTAGTAGGTCATTCAGTCTCACAATTATTCTTGACTTTTAAATATTATTTCATCACTTTTTTAATCATGTCTTTAATCTTTTTTTTTTTAGCTTTTAGATAGTTGAAATTATTGCTATTTGACATGTTATTATATTGTTGAAAACTTATTACCTGATGTGATTTAAATTTGATTGATTAAATGACCTATTACATGCACATAATATATGTGTATGTGACATACAAGTCATGAACACTCTAATTCATAAAAGAGCATCTTAATTTTGCACATTGCGCATTGAAGGAAAATAATTCATTGTACATTGCATTACGCTTAATGCTGTGAAAGCACTGCACTAAAACATCATTCTCAAAATGTTCAAAATAGTAAGGCAATAAAAATATAAGAGCAGGGTTAAGGCATATCATCGAACACCTTTTCTACAATAAGAAGCGGCAAAAGACTATGACACTGAGACATTGAAGTCGTTATCAAGGATCATATGGAGTAAGCCAAAGAAAGAGGAAAACTGAATGAGAGAAAGGAGGGGAGATAGAGAGAGGGAACCTTCCAGCTAAAGATTAGTTGAAGCATTCATAAGAACATCAAAGCTGTAGAGGAGAAGATAAGTTATAGGAGATGCTATCAAGATAGATGATATTTCCTGGTCTTCCTCCAGCTCCACGCTCAATTTTGAATTTTGAAATCACACAGAGAGTGGGATGGCTTCCGCCGGCATCAAGGGTTACTTCCGGCAGAAGAAGGGAGGCGTATCCAAGAAACTCGCTTCCTCCTCCAGGAAGAAGTCCGGCAAATCAAGCGTCGGCACGATCTGTCTACCGGAGCCCACAGAAACCCCATCCCTCACGGCCCACGGCAAGTTTGATCGCCAAGGTAGTTATTTCTTCTTTCATGTTTTCCTTCGATTTCTCTATCTCACAGCATACAGATTGGACAAATCTTAAAAATGGGCTTGCCCTAATAGATGAATACGGGGATGGGGACGAGAAACTGAAGCAATTCGACATGGATATGAGGTACGGGCCATGTGTCGGGATCAGTAGGCTCGAGCGCTGGAAGAGGGCGTGCTCTATGGGGCTTAATCCACCACCGGAGATCGGAAATCTTCTCCGAACCTTGTCGAAATCAAATCCCAAGCTGGAATGCCTTTGGGAAGGAAGGGTTTGATTCCCAAATTTGTAATAGCCGATCTTTGCTGTAAGATCCTAAGCTGTTTTTGTATTAGTACTTTAGTAGGTGATATTTCTTACTCGCTCTATTGTGTAATGTTTTTAACACTATTCTTTTTCTTTGCCAATCTAACAATCTACAAACTTCTATGCTGGATTTTTTTTGTGTGATTTTTTAAATGGTGTTTTTCAAAATTCATTTTGTTCTTGAAATTAAAAAAAAAAAAGAGAATTTATTTTTGTAAAGAAATGAAGTAATGCAACACATATGAAGTAGAAAATAGTTAATTATATAATAGTTCGAAACAAAGGTTTTTAAAACCGGACCATTGGCCGGTTCAACCGGTTGAAATGCGAACCGGTCGACCGGCCGGTTACGGTTCAAACCAAAACCGATAAATCATAAAACCGTCGTTCACGGTTCAAACCGGTTCGACAGTAAATCATAAAACCGTCGTTCAGCAGCTCTAACCGGCCGGTTCTGCTACCGCGCCATTTTAGCGAAAATGATAAATTGGACGGCTGAGATGCGATGGTGATGCTTCTTTATGCGAAAAAAAAAAAAAAAAAAAAAAACCTATTTCATTTGTCGCGTGCTTCATTTCAGTCTGTTTGCCTTTTCTTCTTTGGCTCGTGTGCTTCGAACGAACGAAGACGAAGCTGGGAGAGACGAACGACCTCTTCTTTTGTGCGCACGTCATTTGCATGTTAGTCTTTGTTTGGGGCATGCTTTCCTCTCTCATTTTGGTTGGAACAATGGTGGCCTTTGTTTGGGGATTTGTTTGCATGTGAGTTTTTTTTTTTTTTATTCGGGTTCATTCGCCATTTGCAGCAACCGAAGGTCCGAGAGCTGAGAGGTTTTCTTCTTCTCTTCAGTTTTCCTAATTAGCAAGAAGTCCTAATAGCTACAGGTTTTCTTCCTTCTCTAATTAAATGGTTACAACTTGCTTTGCTCATAAGTTGAATAGTTAGATTTTTTTTGTGCATTTCAAAGTATGTTGCTGCAACTTCTTTTACTCTCAAAAATCCAAATGAGTTTCTTCTTTTTTAATACAAAAGTTGTTCTTTTTAAATCATATTAGCTATGGCTATCTTCTAAACAACACTTTGTAGTGGAAAAACGAATCAGACGACAGCCCCCTTTTATTGTTTATTCCCATTATATGAATGTCTGAATCACAAACAATTAATCAAATCTTAAAATTGAAAACCTTGCATATGACTTAAGTTAGAAACAAAGGTCACCAATGGAAATTTCAGAATGAATACCGAGGTATAGAAGAATTTCTTAGACAAGGATTTGGTTGATATATCTAATTACTATGCATATGCAAATGTATCCAGAATGATTTTAGTTTCTTAAAAATATTTAAATCATATAAAATTATAAATAAAGATTGAACAATCACAGCAAATTTGTTTTCTGTTTAATTTTTTGTCATAGAATTTATAATAATAGTATTATTGTTTTGGTAATTTTAAAAAAAAAATAAAATTGATATTTATTACGTCATCCGGTTTAACCCGGTTCAACCGGTCGAACCGTGAACCTCTCACTCTTCCGGTTAGTTGTCCGGTCCGATTTTCACATAACTAAGCTATAGAGGAGAAGATAAGTTCTAGGAGATGCTATCAAGATAGAAAAAATTGGCCCTCCCTCCCTCTCTCTAATATCCTTGTTTTTTATTCAACCCTACATATAATATCCCTGCATTTTTTTCAAAAGCTAATACACGGTACTCTGAAATAAAAATTCACATAAAATCAATACAATGTAAGTAAAAAATGAGATAAAAATTTATAAAACAAACAAAAAATCTCAACCTAAAAATTTCTTTTTATTTTATTTAAATAAGTTTATAATTTTCTACAATTAATAAAACATATTATGAGAATATAAAACAAAAGGATTTGCAAGTGATGATAATTTAACTTGTCCAGCAAAAGTTAAAAAAAGTATATACTTAAAAGAAAATCGTGAATGAAGAAAAGTTTGCACATCTGCATGAATGCACAAGATCTACATTAGCATGCACTTGACCCTATAATACATTGTTGATAGTGGGAACTACATATTATATTAGTTGGCTTCCTTCCCTACCATGGCAACACCAACGGCTTGTTTCTAACCAAGTTGTGATTGGAAATTGGTTATTTGGCTAGAACTTAGGATTTTGAAATTGAGAATTGTAGTTTTTAACCACATCTTAAGTGATTTTAGAAACTACTAATTTTCAAATCTCTTTATAAATAAGATCATTGAGGCATATGATATTTGAGAAATTACATAATAATAAAATTTATGTTTCATCTTGAGCATTTTTGTGTTGGTTGAAACTAAATTCTTTGAGTAAAGTGCAAGTCTAGACATCAAGTTTCAAAGGGTGCTTCTGCTTACACTGGCCCAATGACTAGATATTCTATATGGTGATTTCTATCATTGTTCTTTTTTATTTGAAGAAGGAGAAGGAAATTACCAGATGTCGATCTTCTTCTCTGAATCGCACGAGCCGGACCTCGCCCTCCCGCTCTCACTCGCTCTCGCCCTCTCCGGTTCGGGTCGCACGAACAAGTACAGGCGGAATGGCCTTCTACAGCCCGCCCCTTCCTTTTTAAGCCCTAGAAAGTTCTAATTACTGAGAATTATGATCTTGCTCTCCCAATCTTGATTTGAAGGGATTTGGAGGGCTGATTGGCTAAATTAATTAGTCAAAATAAGCCAGATTTTGTTACATTTGGATTTAGGTTTGTTCAGATGAATGAGGTTGAGTTAATCCTATTAAAACTAAACCAGATTGCATTAAATTGAGTCGATTAAAGCCGCCGAGCTTTAAATTATGTGCAATTCGAGTCGAATCAATTCAACTTCGCTCGTTTAAGTATATTTAATTAATAACCAAAATAATTTTCAGTAATTGCGGCCTCGAGCTGAGTCGAATCGACTCGTCGAGGCCCAATTAAATTTATTTGATTATTAATTACATTAATTTGGGCATGAATCAACTCAATTTAATAATTGGAGACGACGTCTAGGTCAAATCAATCTCAAATCGAGTCGACTCAGACTCAATGTTACCGAATTAAATTTATATGATCTAGTTGACTTCATGTTAAATTTATGTGATATAGTTGACTCTAATTAACTCAATTTTGGCTCGATCTGATTCCTAATGCGTGATTTAACGTCGCAAAAATTTTTTGCCGGAAATATAAATTACCGATGGATTTCATTCATTTTCCGTCGGAAATGACCACCAGAAAATGACGCTTTCCTAGCATATGAGATATAACATACATGATATGCAAGATACAATGTATATGATATATAAAACAATTGATATGATTACTTGACTGGTTGAATCGTAGCATCAACATGACCGGTGATTGATATGTAGCAATACTAATATTGTACTAATACAAATATATAGGATAAGACTGAAAACACCTTATATATGACACATATGATATGATTTGTTCTCTTTAAATAAAAAGAGTTACTATTTATATAATATATGATTTCTTTCGTATTATTTTTATTTTGTGCATTGATTTCAATTTTAGATTTTGGGGACCAATGAGCTTTTGTGCCCATTATGTAATTTTTTACTTGTTCTTAGGTAAAGATAAGGAACCAGTGAAGCAAGTTTTATGCAGGCAACAAGTATAGGTTTTCTTTATGCTTTTGTTAAATCTTCATTTTGTGACATGATATATTTTAGTAAAGAATTGTATGTTTTAATATCATGACTACTATATGTCATTTTTTATTATGAATCAACATGTAAATATTAAAAGAATAACAACATATTTATGTTTATCTCTGTTTATATTACTTACGATGAAATTAATAAACTCTGGTTGATAATTAAGAAGATAAAAAGATGTAATTTTTTCAATTTAGATATTTGGGCATCAAAATTAGAGGGCATTAAGACAATGAAGAAGTATTTTATAATAGTGCTCCAAAGTTGCATTTGTATCTACTAATTAGAGGTTATCACCCCTTTGAGAGCAATAAAAAGGGAATGGTGGTTGTCATTCAGAGCATGCTCTTATCAGGGTTAGACATGGTCACTGAATGTCACGTGAGGGTGAACAACACGACACTCATTTAGCGTCGCTGGTTTCTGTGGTTTGCTCCATTCGATCGTGAAAAAAAATGCTATTCATGTGAGGGTGAATAACACGACACTAATATTGGCGTTGCACTATAAATACATTTTTTTTATATAAATATATGATTAAAAAAAAAAAAATAAAATACAAGGAAGAATATACACATAATTTTTTTTTTTTTTTTTTGTATTAGAAAATGGAGTTCGATTGGATAAGAATTACTACATTTTGGTGTATTACTGTATTTTGGAGTGAAAATTAAGATTTTCGGTTGGAGATGCCCTAAATAAAGCCTAAATTAGTAAATATCTCATAAAAACTTTTTTTTGCTATTATCCCAAATTCATCTTAAAACAAAAAATATAGAGTTATAATAATCATTTTGCTTAACACTTTCTCTCATTGCAGGGGAACCTATTAGTTTCTGATGTAATATTGAAGCCTTCAAAAAGCACTATTAAATAATATATAAAGTGTTAAAAAAATATTATAAAGTGTTAAAAATATTATAATTTTAATTTAACAAAGCTCTACTCAAATTTTTTTTTATGGCTTAAATAATTTAGAGTAATGTTTTTCCTTGGGCCACGTTGCATGTATTATTGTGCAGTGGCCTGGATGTTTCTAGAAGTACTTGTTCTCTGCAAAATAGGAAGAAGTAGAGAGCCATGATTGATAAGGTGGGCTCACAGTCATTAATTATAATCAAATATATTAATAAATTTTTGTCAATATATAGTTATATATTTAACATACATAGAAGTTAAATTATAATTATTTATATATTTAACATATAAACTTCAATATTTACACCATATAGCACTTCAATACTTTGTTAATGAACTACAATATCTCGTTGTCATTGGGCTCATCGATGTCTTCTCCCAGCGAGCTAAATCGCGACTTTGAGCTCATGCAACTTTGCTTTTGTGCAACGTCATTATTGGATGAGTGGGATTTTATCGCTTCGTTTTTTGCTAAGGGCTTCATAGAGCGGAAGCGGAAGATGAGATCGCGAAGCAAGCGTGAGGGTGATCTGTGCCATTTGAAGGGTGGTGTGACCAACAAATGCCCAAGGCGAAGGAATCGATTTATGGATTTTAACCCTTAATTTTTATGTTTAGGGTATACATATAAATATTAATATTTTAGGAGCTATTTAGGTAAATCCCCTTATTTATACTCATCTTAAAATAAGTATGATAATTATGAAATTTATGCAAATTTCATTTGAATCATAATATTTTGGCCCAAATATTTTTCGTTACTTTTTAAAGTGACTTTCTAGTAAAAAAATTAAAGTTTAAAAAAAATTATACTAAAAAGTTGTTTTAGAAAGTAGCAAGAAAGTCATTCCAAATGAAGCCTTAATATATTATTTATTTTTTTAATTCTTTTATAATTATATATATTATGTAAATTTTATCAAATTAAAATTTTTCTTCTCTTACTTAAAAATTTTAACTGAAGAAGTTGACAAATCTGATCAAATACTTACTACAGTACATTTTGGTGAACAAATCTAAGTGGAAAAGAGAAGGAGAGTGACTGGGAACCAATAAGATATGAGAACAGAAGGCCTATATGATTAAGGAATTCTTTATAAAATATCTTAGCAGTAATACATTCATTAAGTCCATTAATGTGCATTAGCATTATATAATAAGTTCTTAAGTTCTCCATCATTGATAAAGACATTAAAATACAAATCTCAATGCAAAATCTATGGAATAGATCTTCTTCCCCAGGGGCGGAACCAGCCTTAATTTTCAGGGGGGGCAAACTTATAAGATATATATGTCGGGGGTCCAAGGGGGCAGTCTCCCCTATCGGGGTTCGACCTGTTGGGGGCAATTACCTAAAGACCATAGTATTTTAAAATTTTTAGGGGGGGCAATTGCCTAAAAATTATTGTAATTAATACAAAAAAATGAATAAAAAGGGATAAATTACCTAAAAAAACCATATAAAAAAATTTTTAAAAGAAAATTGAGGGGGGGCAATTGCCCCCCCTGACACCCATTGGGTTCCGCCCTTGTTCTTCCCCATACATAAAACCAATTCATGAAGCTCCACTTCCTCTTAATTACTTTCTCTCCAATGCTCACCGCATCTTTATTTCCTTCAACTTGACCCAGTCTCTTCACTTCCTCTTCCTCTCAATGAGCTGGCTTCAATCCTTCAAGAAGCTCTGGTTTCACATGAATTATGGCAACAAGAAGAGTAAGTTTCTCCATTTCTTCTATATATTCCTCTCTCTCTCTCTCTCTCTCTCTCTCTCCCAACTTCATATGTGCTTACAATTGATATTGAACTTCTTTTAGTTGTAGTGATGTAGCATATAGGCTTCGGTTGGAACATATTTCTTTCTGTTTTTTAAAGCAGCTTTCTAGTACAAAAATTTCTTGAAAGTAGCGAAAAAGCGGTGTTTAAAAGCTATCCCAAACGAAACCGTATTCTTTTTTAGAGATTTTTTTATTTCTCCCACATTTTTAATTTGTAGTTCTTTTACCGCTCATTCATGTGATTAGTTGTCAGTTCTAATTGGAAAATATTTAGATCTACAACTCCTTTCTAGCTAATTGGTGTTGGTTTTGGTTTGGTAGGACGAGGGATATACATCCTTTATGAAGATGTGAAGTCATGCCCATACGAAGATGTGCATGTATTATGGTCTATTCTCGTTAAGTCCCATCGAAGAAAAATGATACGGTCGTCAAAACAATAAGAGTTTATCGTAGAGTTCATGTATGATATTTATCCATTATAATGATCGAAGGCACTAAAAGACATAAATGATGAAGTGTTTTTACTATCCATCATTTAATAATGATCATTTGAATTTTTCTTCTTTATTTTTTCACCGAAATTAAGGTTTCGTTTGGGACGGCTTTCTTATTTCTTTTTAAAGCAAGTTTTTAGTACTAAAAAGCTGCTTTAAGAAGCAATAAAAAAAATCGTCCCAAATAAAGCCTAGGTAGTGAAATATCAATTGAAGCAATCTTTTTTTTTTATAAATTCAATAAAATATAAAAAGTGAAGAAAAATGAAATTGTATTTCCTTTAATTCAATAATTACAATAAAAAAATTTTATATTAATTCTTGATCTGACTTGTCAATTAAAGCCTGTATTCAGATCTGGGGGGTTAAAATCATAAGAATTATATCAAATAAAATTTGATTTTGAGGGAAAAAAAAAAACTTGAAATATCCGGTTCTCATGTACTGAAAGTGAGAGCAGATCAACAAGATTTAGGGCTAGAAGATTATATTTAATGACATGACTTCATTGAATTAAAGATTGGATTTGAAGAACAATTCAAACTATACATAAATCAAATGAAAATTGCATTGTGATATCTTTATTGTATAAATTTGTGTTGCTAAAAGATCATATTCAAGTGAGCTTAGCTTAATGAGTTTGGAGTTGCTTTTTCACCTTTTTTTTATTTTTTTATGGGGTCATTATCATGTTATTATTTGACTATCAAATTCTTACTATTTTTAAAAAAATTTATAATGATAATAAATTTTCACAATCAGATATGGATTTCGTTTGAGACAGTTTTCTTACTATTTTGTAAAGTTGCTGTAGAGAAATTAAATTTTTAAAGTTATTGCAGAAAGCAACTTTCTAATACAAATTTATTTGAAGACAGTGGCCAAATAGAAATTACGGTTGTCATCTGAAAAGCATATAAAGTAGTAAAAAAGTTATTCCAAACAAAGTCTTACTAAAGCGTGTTAACAACAAGAAGCTATGATACCCACAATAAATTTCATTAACTTAATTTTTTCCTCATAACTTTTCAGTCGCTAATTTTACAGACAGATGCAGACATGCAGTCATCACTAATCAATCAATCTTAACGTCAATTTGAATATGAATTTTAATTTAATAATCTTATTCAAATTATCGTTGAATGTAAGTCATTGAATTTAATGAATTTTTTGCTAAACAAATTGAAATTTCAGTCTTCGTTTGGGACGACTTTTTTTCTGCTTCTTAAAGCAGTTTTTTAGTATTAATATTATACTAGAAAACTACTTTAAGAAGCAGAAAGAAAGATGTCCCAAACGAAATCTTAATTGTGGAAGCTTTTTAGACAATTTTGCTTTGTTGATGGATGTCAAAGTTCTGTTCGGCTACAACTTTTTTGCAGCCATTTAAAGTTTTCTATGATGAGAAACAACTTTTTTATAATCAGAAATGTTGGAGTAAGATAAACTCAACAAAAACTTGGAGCGATCAAAAAGACGTGGAAGCTCAAAGGTTCGTTAGAAATGTTCTCGCTAAGTGATGGATTTTTCCTCTTCCGCTTTTCTTGTTCGGAAGATTTTGACACCGTCTGGTCCCAAGGCGTTTGGTTTCTTCTTGGTAAACCGTTTATCATGCAGAAGTGGCATCCCAAATTTAAGCCAAAAAGAGAAAATTTCACCTCCATTCCGATTTGGGTAAAGATTCATGACCTCCCCCTTGCATGTTGGAACTCCGAAGGGATCTCTCGCATCGCAAGTAAAATTGGGATTCCTCTCGCTGCGGACACTCTCACCACGAAGAAGACTAGGTTGACATATGCCAGAGTTTGTGTTCTAGTAGACTGTCATGCATCTTATCCTGAATAAATCAAAGTTTCCCTTGATGGTGATATTGTCGCTCTCAAAGTTCAGTACGAGTGGAGACCGTCTCCATGTGCTCACTGTAAGTCTCTCGTTCACTTCTCCTCCTTCTGTCCTTCGAAGCCGCAGGATGAGGGTGATAAACCTAATGGTTTTTCAAATAATCTACCTCCCCGAGGAAGAAGTCATAGCAGGAAACCAAACAATCGCTCTGTCTCCAAGCCTCCTGCTGGAAACCTTGCTACCACTTCATCCCCTGCCTTGGTCACTGACTCTAGAAGTGATTTTCCTGTCACTGAAAGCACTCAAGGTCCTGTCTTACACTCTTCCCCTGTTCGTTCTGGTTCTGGTAATATGAGCACTGCTGTTGAAATGAATGAGCTTGGTCATGTCCTCCATTATCAACCTCATTCCCCTTCTTCGAAAAACACAAACTCTGACCAATTCATATCTTCTCTTAATGATCTTAAGAGTAGGATTTCGGAGGTCCATGAGGAAGATGTTGCGCCTATCTCGGGGCAAGTTATTCCCAACCTAAATTCCCCAACTGCGGAGCTTTCTATCTCTACTGGGGGACTTTCCACTTCTGCTGTGGACTCACAAGGTATCATATCTCCAAACAGATTTGATTTATTAAAAGATAACGAGGATGTGTCAAAACCTGAGGATAACACCTCTTCTATGATTTCGGGTTGTCCTGGTCCTAAGAACAAGTCTTCTATTAAATCTCAAACACAAGTGAATGCAAATGGCAATGGGGGAAAAAAATCGGCTAGGGGCAAGCAGTCCAAGAAGCCCCAATCCTCCTCCTCCTCATGATGTCTTTGCCGTCCATGGCTGCTTGGAACGTCCGGGGCTTCAACAGACCGGATAAAGTTCTGAGTTGTAAGCGCTTGCAGGCTTCTTTCAAGCTTGATCTGCTGTGTATTTTAGAAACTCGGATACACTCTACTGCTTTTAAAAATCCTTTTTTTGAGTCCAATCATATGATTTTCCCTTCTGAGAAAAGTTGTAACAACTTCAATTTTTCTTCTTCGGGAAGGATATGGGTCAAATGGAATGCCAACAAGATTGATTTTGTGCCATCTTATTTCTCTTCTCAATGTATTTCTGGATTGGTTACTGTCAGAAATCACCTCTCTTTTCATCTTTCTGTCATTTATGCTTCCAACAGCCATTTTGAAAGGAAAAATCTCTGGGACCAATTCGCAGATTTCTCTCCTCCTCCTGGCACTCCCTGGATTGTTCTTGGTGACTTTAATTGTTGTCGCTTTGTTTCTGAAAAATTGGGAGGTTTGCCTCTCACACAGGGCTCTCTGGCTGACTTTAACCAAATGATATTTGATTTTTGTTTGATGGATCTTCAAACTGTTGGGAGCAACTTTACCTGGTTTAATCAGCAAACTGACAACCGATCCATATTAAGTTAGACAGGGCTCTGGTGAATGATGCTTGGATTAAAGAATTTCCTTCTTCTTTCTGCTCCATTCAAACTCCGTCCACCTCTGATCACTGTCCTCTCATTTTGCACTCAGGTGATGTCTCCAATTCTAATCATAGATTTCTTTTCAAAAATTATTGGACAAACCTTGACAGGTATTGGGGACTTGTTCTGGAAGTTTTTTCAAGTCCTTTAACTGGAAATCCTATATCCTCTTTATGCAATTCTCTCAAAAAGCTTAAAAGTATTATCAAACGTGAAGCTTGGTCTAATTCTAATCTCATCAATTCCCAACTGGAAGAGCAACTTAAACTACAATCTGCTTGTTTGGCCATGGTGCAGGCCAACCCGTATGACCCTACTCTTATCCACTCATTTAAAGAGATTAGCCAGAGGGTCTTTGATCTCTCATCTATGTGTTCCTCGTGGATGATTCAAAGGGCTAAAGTGAAATGGCTTAAACAAGGGGAAGAGGATCTTAAATATCTTTTCTCTAAGATCAAAATTAGGCAAAGCAACACTAAGCAGGTGGTTAATCTTTTTGTGGCTTTTCCTGGAAAAGACAAAAGGGATGCTATTAACTGTATTGTTCAACACTTTCAAGGGCTTTTCAACTCTCCCCCTCCCTCTTCTTTGGATGTGAGTTTATTTCCTATTGGCAACTCTCTTCCGAACTTTTATTGTGATATTTTAACTGATTATGTTAAGGATAAGGAAATTAAAAGCTCTGTTTTCTCGGGAGCTTCTTCTTCCTCCCCTGGACCGGATGGTTTTAATTATCATTTTTACAAAACCAGTTGGCACATTACTGGGCCTTTAGTATGTAAACTGTTAGATCATTCTTTGTTAAAGGTTACATACTAATGGGAGTGAAGTCGACTGTGCTGGTTCTTATCCCTAAAAGCAAAAATGTGGAGTCCATCTCTGATTTTAGGCCGATTGCCTTATGTAACACTATTTACAAAATCTTTGCTAAAACTTTGGCTAATCGTTTAAAACCTATTATGCCTCTTCTTGTTAAGCACAATCAATCTGGTTTCGTGAAATCCAGGATTTCCACAGATAATATCATCTTGGCAAAGGAAATTTTGGGCTTGGCTAGCAAAAGAAGTAGACACAAGTTTTTTTGTGTTAAGCTTGATATTAGAAAAGCGTTTGATACGGTTTCCAGGGAATTTCTAATATCCAGAATGCTTCAAAAAGGTTTCCCTCATCACTTTGTTAATCTGATTAAAGCATGTATTTCTGACGTAAATTATTCAGTGTTGGTCAATGGGGCTCTTGAAGGCTTTTTCTCCTCTACATCTGGGCTTAGGCAAGGCTGCCCGTTAAGCCCTTACCTTTTCTGCTTGGTTATGGATGCTTTTTCCGCTCTTATTGATAATGGAGATTTTAAAGGGATAAATGTGGATGGTTTTTCTTTATCTCATCTTTTATATGCTGATGATGTCTTAGTTTTTGGAGAAGGTACCATTGAAAACTGCCTTTGTTTAAAAAGAATTCTTGCCTCCTTCTCTAATGCCACCGGTCTTCATGTCAATCTTACCAAGAGCTCGATTATGTTCCCAAAATCTGTGACCAATCAGGAAGAGATTTGTCAAATCCTCTCTATTCACAATATTTCAGATGTTATTACATATCTTGGTATTCCATTGTCTTTTAACCGACTTAAAGTGGCTGATTTCATTCCCTTAACTGATAGCATTGCATCTAAACTGTCGGGGTGGAAAGCCAGTCTTCTTTCATTTGCTGGAAGACTCCAGTTCCTTAAATACACCATTTTGAACTCAATTGCTTATTGGATACGGGGTTCCATTATACCCAAAACTGTTTCTAAGTTTTTCAGGAAAGTGTGCTCAAAGTTCCTGTTTTTTGGGGATTGTAATGCGGGGAAAAAACTTCATCTGGTTTCCTGGGATAAAGTCACTTGTCCTAAGGAGAATGGGGGGCTTGGTTTACCTTCTCTAGCCGCACTTCAATATGCATTTAACTGCTCCATTATCATCCGGATGTATAACACTCAGTCTCCTCTTGCTCAATGGCTTTCTGCAAGATACATTTCTCCCTGGAAACCTATCCCATCCTTTGCCAGTAAATTTTGGAAGGCTGTTTGCTCTACAGCTGTGGTGGCTAGAGAAAAATTCTCTTTTAAAATCACTAGAAATGCCCCTATCTCTTTTCGATGGGATCATTGGGTTAACAACGCTAAATTGGAGGATTTCTTGTTACTGCAAGATTTCAATTTTCAGTTTCCCAATTCCTTTTCTGATAGCCTTGTTAGAGACTTTATTTCGGGGGATAATTGGATGCTCCCTATGTGTTTTCTTCTCTGATGCAACTCAACATTCATAGTGTCAACATTGAAGAGGGTGCTGCTTGCCTATGGTGGGACAATAAAAAGAAATATAAGCATCATGACTTTGTTTTGGACTTTTACAAGAACCATCCTACTGTGACTTGGCATAACCTTATTTGGAAAAATAGACCTGCTTTGAGGTACTCGTGCACTACCTGGTTAGCTCTTGTTGGGGGTATTAAAACTGCTGAGGCTTTGCACCATCGGAATATTCAGGTTCCTTTAACTTGTAGTCTCTGTTTCTCTCACCAGGAAATTGTTGCACATTTATTTTTTGGCTGTCAGTATTCTTTCAGCATAATTAAAGCCTTAATTCCTGGGGCAAATGGCTTCTTGATGGAACCTTCTCTTTTACAAATCCTGGGTTGGCTTGAGGATGTTAATTTACGGACTGCTGATGAAAAGGCTTTCTTCTCATTAATCATTTGCTGTTGTGTTTACTTCATATGGAAAGAGAGAAATCAAAGACGATTTTGCAATATCCTGAATTGTTATAATTCCACGGTTTTTTGCATCAAGAAAGCTGTACATGCTAAGGTTTCTAACTGGAAAAACTCGTCCTCATTGCTGGGGAAATTATATGCTGGAAATGCCTTCAATATTTAATGTTCTCTGGGATATTCCTAGAGCTCGTTTCACTGGTGTGCTGAAGTGGTTATATGCTGCGACTGTTTGGAGCATTCCTGTGACAATGATGCTGCTCCATCACTTCCCCTTGGATGGCTTTCGAGCAACCAGGGGACTGTATGCGCCGATGTTCTCTTTAATTTGTCTGAGTCCAGGATTTGCTAACTTTGGAGCTCTTCTGGTTCTGGTTGTGGTTTTTTGGGTTTATTCTGGCACATTCTATTCAATTTTATAGGCTGCTGTTATAAAGCCTTTTTTGGTTTTTATAGTTTTTGTTCTTAAAGTTTTCTTTTGGTTATAAGGTGGGTTTACTTTCCATTTTATACTTTTTGAGGCTCTCTTGAGTCTGGTTTTACATGTAACTTTTACCTCTTTTTAATATACGGGCAAAGCCCAAATTTTCCCTAAAAAAAAAAAAAAAAACTCAACAAAAATTGATGTCTGATTTTTTCAAAAGTAAGACATCATATATATATTTTCGAAAGAGTATAGTTTATTTTAAATACTAAATAATTTGATGTTAATATATCTTTCTTGGTTAATGAATGTGGCATTTTACATGAGTAATGCTTCATTGAGGAGCTCTTGCAAATTCTAATGTTTTATTTGGGACAGTTTTCGCAATGTTTTATAAAGTAAATTTTTAGTACAAACATTTTTTTAAAAAGAAAATTTTGTACTAAAAAACTACTTTAAAAAACATCGAGAAAGCTATCCCAAATGAAGCCTAAATGTCATCCTCTAACTTCTTTTTAATGAAATTTAGGTTTCGTTTGAGATGGCTTTTTAAATGTTTCTTAAAACAACTTTTTTGTACAAAAGTTAAAAATTTTATGCTAGAAAGCTATTTTAAGAAGTAGGAAGGAAGTCGTCCTATTTGAGACTGCTTTCGTCTCAAATGAAGCCTTAGACTGTTAAGAAGAACAAAAAAACTTTTTGAAATAGATTATTATTTTTTAAAATATTGCAATTTTGTTGTATGAAATAGAAAATATGATGAGGAGAGCTATGTGGATTTCAAAGATATTGATTCATATGAAATTTATCCACATTAAAGTTCTAAGAATAAATGATTTTTATAAGTGGATATTAACATAGCATTGTTCATAAGAATGCCAATGTCCATAGGAATAGAGATTTTATCTATGTCATTAAAGAAATTTTTTTTGTCTATCAATATCTTTATTACAATGATGACCCTTCTTTTCAAACAAAGACTATTTTTGCCTTGAGCTTATCTCATGTGAGAGAATAGTTATCAGTTCAAATCCAATAGTCCTTCATTTTGCTAAGTTTTTTTTAATACAAATGGGACCTAAGCTAGAGGTTGTCTTCCTTAGCTATAAATTGAAGAACTTGTCTTCCAAATAATTTGGTCTGCCACTTAAGTTTAGTTTGTGACGGTTTTCTTGTTGTTTCTTAAAGGAACTTTTTAGCACATAAATTTTAATTTTTGTACTAAAAAGTTGTTTTAAGAAGCAATAAGAAAATCATCTCAAACGAAGCTTTAGTTATAAAAGAGATTGTCAAAAAAATACCTTTGAAACTTCTTTTATTTGCATCTCATTATATTTTTTTTGCCTCTCTTTTATGCACTTTAGTATATAAGCCTAAGATTTTTTTGGAGGTTTGGGGATTTTTAACTTTAGAGCTTTTGATAAATTTTTGTTTTGTAAAAAAACTCTAAATTTAGATTATATTTAAATGTTTTCAACCATTTTTTCATGGTAGTGTTATTTGTTGGGAAAATGGCAAAATTAATTCGAACACAGAAGAAAAAGAAGAAGATCAATGCAAAAAATATATAATTTTAGACAAGTTAGTCAAATAAATATATAGCTAGCAAGGTGAAGGAGTTCTTAGCAAAAACTATATGATGAACCATTTCTTTTGATCTCCTAATCCTATTATCATTTCTTTTGAGACATTTTCCTCCATAGCATGTGCTGAAATCATCATATATGTCGAAACCATGCGGTCTATGCACAAAGTCCTCTTCAAGGATATGTTTCGATATACTAGATATATGAATGATGACCTACGATGATTATGTACAATTTTTTTAGGATTTAGGCATTGAGAACAATATGATTATGATTAGAAGAAGATGAAGTAGGTAACTTATTGACGTGATGGGCACGAAAGAAAGCAATCGAGAGTTTGACAATACGAAACTCCTTATTTGAACTTCACTAAATAGTAAAAAAAAAATTTCTTTTTTTCTCTTTCCAGAGGAATGAGGGCCTCCAAGCATTAGTAGCGGAACATGAGGAAAGATTTAGAACAAACCCTAGCCAATACAATATTAGAGAGTGTTGTTCTTTAATGATTGTTAGATAATTTGATAATTAATACTTTGCCCTTAGAATAAGCATTTATAATCATAAATTATTTGATTGAGTGATATTTCCTTTAATAAGCTAATATTTAAAGTTTAATCTTTACAAAAAAAAAAATTATTTTTTCATTATCATTAAAATAAATTTTTTTGAGTAACCAACTTATAAATAAGGAGTATTTTTTTAGGTGTAATTGGAAAATTCTTTGAGTATTTTTATTTAATTGAGTGGGACGAAGGCTTGTTGTTGTTGTATGTGTTATTGACATAAATTATTTTTTAATTGGCAGAATTTTTAAAACATCATAATCATTAATTAGTTTCACAAAAAAGATTAATGAGAAAAAAAATTCAAAAAATTTCTAATTGTCCACATGTGGGAGATTAGGATCACAACCATATTAATTTGAAGATAATTGCCTTTGTGGTAACCAACTTGATTGCTTTTAATATTTTTTTAATATAAAAATTTATTAAAAAAAAGTTTTCACACATATTTTATAATTTATCTCTCATATTCTACAAAAATAAAACATTACTTTTAACTTAAAATATACTTAGGTGTAATAGAAGTTTCTAAGTAAAAAATACGAGAAGTTATGTTTAAAATATTATATATTTCTAAATTAATTAAAATTTACATATATCAAGTCGAGAAGTATGTAAATTTAATAATGCAATAAATTATTTAATGTTTATAAAATTTTATTTAGAAAATTTATCCAGGAATTGACAAAACACATAATTATCTTCAAATTCTAAGAAAATTAATTGGAATCTTAAATCATTTAGAATTTAGCATGAGTCATCCATTCACCAAATATTGAAGGTGCACAACTTTTCATGGTCCATAATATAAAATATCAATGTGTTCCATAACTAAAAGTCTGTACACAAATTAATAGACCAACCCCTTCCTCATGCAATGAACTACTTTTTTAAATAAATTGAAAAATAATTGATATAAAACATATTGGAGCAAAAAAGATTGGTGTAAAGACAACCAATTTGATATTCTTCTTATACTAATCAAAAAAAGATTTTTTCTTGCAAAATAATGAATCATTATATTCGATAGCCTCTATTAACTCCTGAGAGGCATCACGATAAAATCATTATAAATGAATTTCTAATAGCAAATATGATTTGAATGTTAGAAATAAGGGACTCCTCAGGCATTCGGTGGTGATGATTTTAACTTATGATTTGAATTTTACGGATACACTTATGATTATGATCAGATCGAGAGCATGGCTCTGTTAGAATATAGCTTTCACGTTACCAATAATATTCTTTTGTTTTTCTATCCAATATCTGTTTAACACGTGGCTAAGCGTGTCATGTATTACTCTATATAATAAGATGTATACTCATGTACATATTAAGTAAGTAATAATAAATCCATTTTTCTTGTTTCGCTCTGCGGTGTTCTTCTTCGTCTCCGTTCTTCCTTTCCGGTTCTTGATTTTCATCATGGTATCAGAATAAGGTTCGATTCTCCAGCTTCTGCCATGGCGTCTCAAAGTTCTTCTTCATCCCACACCGAAGCAAGCTCAAGCGTCATACCTATCGCTCAGGTCATTTCTCCCTCCCTGAAATTTGTCATTTCTAACCTAAAATTTATTGTTCCCCATTCATTAACGCCGAACAACTACGCACTCTGGAGCAATCAAATCATCAAAGTCCTTAAGGCAAATGGATTTGCTGCTTTTCTTGAGCCAAAACCGGAAGCATCCTTAACGCCGCTCCCAACCAGCAATGAAAATGCTAACCCCAATCAAGATTCAAATCAATGGTCAGTTATTGATCAAAATTTAGCCGCGGCTTTGTGCTCTACTATCTCCCCGTCGGTACTCCCCTACGTCATCAATCTTGAATCCACGAACGAAATCTGGAAAGCCCTGCAAGTTCGGTTTCAATCTTCAAATAGATCTAAAGTCATTCAGCTCAAGAATGAGCTACACAATGTGTCTATGAAAATCTTTCTATGTCTCAATATCTAACCGAGGATAAGAAGATCGTCGACCATATTGCATCGGCAGGTTCTACTGTAGACTCGGAAGATATAATGGTCTATATACTGAATGGGCTCCCACCCTCATATCTTCCATTCAAAGCCTCTATCCGCACAATGCAAACATCGTTGACACTTGACAATTTGTATGCGCTTCTCATTAGTGAGGAGATCCACCTTCAAACCGAAGCTCTGAAGTTTCCTCCTGCAGCTGACAATCAAATGGCCCTGTACACGTCTAATTATCGCGGGCGCCGCGGTCGCAACAAACACTCCTGACAGAACTCAAGCCGGTCACACCACGACATCCTCCAACGTTACTTGTCAGATCTGCAAGAAGAAAGGGCATTCTGCGGAAGCTTGCTGGCATCGTATGAACCCAAACTACATCCTGACTCAACCTTCCAACAAGAACAATCAAGCTCTTCTCGTCAACACCGATAACAACACATCCGTTGATTGGTATCTCGACTCGGGTGTGTCCACGCACATGACCAAATCTGCAGACAACCTCACTACGCCAAATATATATAACGGTACTGATCAGGTCACTGTCGGGGATGGAAGAAAGGTTCCCATTGCTCACTCGGGCACGGGACTACTTCCAACCCCCTCCCGTAAGCTATTTATTTCTCAAATCCTACACACTCCTTCTATATCTCAAAATTTACTTTCTGTTTCAAATCTTGTTAAAGATAACGACATCTCAATTATTTTTTATTCCACTGGTTTTGTTTTCAAGGATTTGAAGAGCAATCGAATTCTTCTCAGAGGCCCCTGTAGAAATGGCTTATATCCGCTGGCAGCATTTACTCAGCCGGACACTCACAAAGGTCTCACGGCAGTTTCTCACTCCAACCCCTGCTGGCATGAGAGGATCGGTCATCCCAGTAACCACATATTGCAACATATCTCCAAGAACAATCCTGATTTACGCATTTCTTTTTCTTCTAATTGTACTTCTTGCAAACTATGTAAAGGACACAAACTAAAATTTCAAGATTCTCGTAGTCGTAAAAACTATCCTTTAGAACTCATACACTCTGATGTATGGGGACCGTCCCCGGTCCCTTCCCATCAAGGATTTAGATATTACATAATATTCGTGGACGACTATTCTCGGTTCACTTGGTTATTCCCTCTAATGTTTAAATCTGATGTCACTCATGTTTTCATGAATTTTGTTAATTTCATTTAGCGCCAAACCAACCGCAAGATCAAAGTTCTTCGCACTGACGGCGGCGGTGAATATATCAACCAACATTTCTAGCAATTCACTCGGGCTAAGGGAATACTTCACCAAACATCCTGCCCATACACGCCGGAGCAAAACGGGCTTGTCGAACGCAAGCATCGTCACATCATGGAGACCACCAGAACATTGCTACAGACGGCGAACATGCCTTCCGTTTTTTGGCTTGAAGCGGCTCACACGGCAACTTACCTTATCAATAGAACTCCTGCTGTTACAACCAACTATATTTCACCTATAAATTTAATGTTTAACATTACTCCTTCATATGCTCATCTTAGAGTTTTTGGCAGTGAATGCTTCCCATTAAGCCCTACGCACACTCGCACAAAATTATCTCCCACATCCACGCCTTGTGTATTCATAGGCTATTCGGACAACCAAAAGGGCTACAGATGTTTCAACCGTATGACAAACCGAGTGATTACGTCCAGGCATGTTCAATTCAACGAGTCATCCTTCCCGTTCATGCAACCTCCGCTTCCTGACGCCACGGCTACTCATATATCCAACCCGTCGCTACTAATACCAGTCTCCACACTAAAAAAATGCTACAACCGCTCAGACCTCTCCAAATCAGGCTATTTTTATGTGATGCCCCAAGATCTAACTTGGAAGAATGTCAATCAGTTTCTCAAACAATTTACCAGAGTTATCTAAAGCCTTCAATTAACCAATCTATCAAACATCTATAAAATTTAAAACATCAATATACAAGTCGATTCATATCTCAAAAGTCATGTACAATACTCAGGAACTACACTACAATCACCAGTACTGAAATCTATCCTGAGTACAAAAGAATCAAAATCAATCAAAAGACAAAAACCTGAAGATCCGGATCAATTCCTATCTTCTGCTCCCTTGCCCTGACCTGAAAATATCAACCACATATAATGAGCTTTACAAAGCCCAGCAGGTCACCTAATACCTATAACTGAAATCAAAGCACGACGATGCTATCAATATGCATGTCAGTCAATCAAATCAATATCAGTCAATGGTCAATGAGTCTATGCAACGTGGAATCCATAGTCAATGCAACAGCAGGAAAAACGATTAATCCAGCTCAATCAATTAGCACGTGAAATCTAAAGAGAATCCGTCGATCAATCAAATCAATCGTATCGAACCAATCTATCGTATCAAAGCAAATCTCTAGTATCAAGTCGGTAAAATCAATCAGAAAATCAATACGATAAAGCAATAAGATCAATAATAAAATCAATAAATCCGTCAAATCAATCAATCAATCTAATCAATGAATCTGTATGATAAATCAATAGCAGCAGCAAGTCAAATCGATGAAGAATCAATGGTATCAATGAGTCTATGAATCTATGCCGTCCATGTCCATATCAATATCAATAATCAAGTAGTCAAGTAGTATCAATGCTCAATGATCAATCAATGAAATCAATGAATCCGTACGATACAGTAAATCCGTAATTCCATGCACATCAGGAAATCCATACGATGCAATCATTCAATGGTCTTACTAGACAAGCACAAACGCTGGCTATGTTGCTGTTGTAGAATCCGTATTGCTGTTGTAGATGTCTATACGTTGGCTCCGTTAATAAGAGTCGGTCAAATTTACACAAAAATCCTGCAAAAAGGCATAATTTCCAAATCTCTCCAAATTACAGAAGAATATCGATAACATCAATATAAGACTATTATCCTATAAAAACCAAATCAAATCAAGTCCCGATAATTTTCTATTCGATTAAAATCGCGTAGAATCAATTTCGACCAGTAAAATCTTCGTAGAATACAGTCAAATCGTGTGCAATAATCATATCTATAACATATCAAAAGTTGTGCGGTGAAAGTTGTGCCAAATCCAAATCACGTCGAAAAGTCGACTACGAAAACACAAAACAAATCATAACTCGGTCAAAACTCAATATCTTTGAAAACAGAAATAGGGTTCGGAGTCCTTACCACGAGATCTTCATTTTTCCCAACAGCAGCGTCGGACGAAAAGCGCTCTGCGGCCTCCAAAACCAGAATTTCCTCTTTTCCCTTTCTCTTTCTCTCTCCTCAAAACAGATATTTTGTTTTAAAAATAATTTTCTCTCTCATCAAAACGATCTCAATCTCATAAATCATTTGTCTGATCGGCCCGGCCGATCGCCAAATCGTCCCGGGACGATCAGACCAGAAAAATCGTCCTGGACGGTTCCCAGAACTATCCTCAGGCCGATATTTTCTACAGTGCCAATCGGCCTGGACGATCTAAAATCGTCCTGGACGATTCTGAGAGAAAAAATCCAAATCAGAGAGGAACAGTAAGGGAACGAGGTCTCACAGTTGGTATCAGAGCAGTGTTATTGGAAGAATGGATTGTGACCAGAGTTGTAGGATTGAATTGAGAATTGGGTAGATTGGGTAGTTGTAAGAGCATCATTGGCATACATCATTGCATGTGTGTATCATCTGTTCTGAATTGTGCAGGTGAAAAGATATGGATCATCCAGCAGAATCCAGTGTACCGAATGAGCAACACAGCGCAGCCCCAGTACCTTCAGAGAGTATGATGCAGTTGGCTACTACGATTGCACATGTAATAGGGGATGCTCAGAGCAAAATGAGTGGTAGCAAAGAGGAAGAAGTGGATAGACATATGCAGATGTTTCATAAGCTGAAGCCTCCGTTGTTTAAGGGAGGTGTGGGACCCCAGGCTGCTGAGGATTGGATCCTGAGGATAGAAAAGATTTTTGACAGCATGCAGTGTCCGGGAAATCGAAAAGTACCATTGGCTGTGTTTCTTTTTGAGGGTGAAGCGGAGAGATGGTGGATTGGACAGCAGAGAGAGAAATTCCAGGGGAAGACCAATGCTGAGATCACCTGGGACGAGTTCACTGCAGTGTTCAGGATGTGGTTTGTACCACCGTCAGCTCAGCGACAGATGCAGGAAGCTTTTATGAGATTGGAGCAAGGCCGCAAGTCAGTGATGCAGTACGAGGCCGAGTTTACTGCACTTGCGAGGTACGCTGCTCATTTAATTCCTACTCCCGAGGAAAAGTGTTATAGATTTCTGCAAGGATTGAATAGAGAACTGAGGCATCCATTAGTACCTTTTCGGATACATGAGTTCTCTGAGCTAGTGGAGCGGGCCCGATTGATAGAGATTGACTTGGCAACACCGGTATCGAGGTACGAGGATACCAGGAGGAGGAGAGATGAGGTACGACGAGATGATTCTGGTAGAGACAGAGATAGAGAGGAGAAGAAAAGCAGATACGATAGTTCGAGAGGATCTGCATCGGGATCTGTATCACGCTCAGCATCGATAGTATCGTCTGGTAGTTCTGGAGCGTGTATTCACTGTGGCAAACGACACGCAGGTCGGTGTTACCTATTGACGGGGCAGTGTTTTTACTGTGGACAGCGAGGGCACAGAGCAATAAATTGTCCTCAGAAAGGAATGGGTGGAAGGACAGATTCTGGCACGGGTACAGGACAGCAGAGGACCGTTGGCTCGAGAGCCTACAGTGAGAGATTAGAGAATCGAGCTGCTGATAGAGCTGTCAGAGATCAGAGAGAGACAGTTGCGCCACGACCTCCTGCACTTCCTCTAGTGGTGCCACATGTTTATAGTCTACAACATCATGCAGATCAACAGCGACCAGAAAGTTCTACTGGTAAGATTGATTTGACTAACTGATTGATTGATTGACATTTGATCATGCATATTGATATGTGATTGATTGCATTGTGTGTTTGTGTGGATTTCGACGAGTTTTGATTTGGATTTGGATTGATTTCGTTTTGCGTTGTTTTTGTCTCGCACCTGTAGGGAAATGTCGGGACGACATTTTTCTAAGGTGGGGAGATTGTGAGACCTCGTTCCCTTACTGTTCCTCTCTGATTTGGATTTTTTCTCTCAGGATCGTCCAGGACGATTTTAGATCGTCCAGGCCGATCGGCACTGTAGAAAATATCGGCCTGAGGATAGTTCTGGGAACCGTCCAGGACGATTTTTCTGGTCTGATCGTCCCGGGACGATTTGGCGATCGGTCGGGCCGATCAGACAAATGATATATCAGATTGAGATCGTTTTGATGAGAGAGAAAATTATTTTTAAAACAAAATATCTGTTTTGAGGAGAGAGAAAGGGAAAGGGAAAAGAGGAAATCCTGATTTTGGAGGCCGCGGAGCGCTTTTCGTCCGACGCTGCTGTTAAGAAAAGTGAAGATCTCGTGGTAAGGACTCCGAACCCTATTTCTGTTTTCAAAGATATTGAGTTTTGACCGAGTTATGATTTGTTTTGTGTTTTCGTAGTCGACTTTTCGACGTGATTTGGATTTGGCACAACTTTCACCGCACAACTTTTGATATGTTATAGATATGATTATTGCACACAATTTGACTGTATTCTAAGAAGATTTTACCGGTCAGAATTGATTCTACGCGATTTTAATCGAATAGAAAACTATCGGGACTTGATTTGATTTGATTTTTATAGGATAATAGTCTTGTATTGATGTTATCGATATTCTTCTGTAATTTGGAGAGATTTGGAAATTGTGCCTTTTTGTAGGATTTTTGTGTAAATTTGACCGACTGCCGTTACGCTGCCCGATTTTCGTATGATGTCCGAATTTTCTGGAATTAATAGATTGAATTGGTATGTGCATGACTATTGATATGATTGTTTTAGATTGCTTATATTGAATTGACTATTGACTATTGATACTGAAAGACAAGTGGGAACATGGTTGAACGTTGGTTGGAGATAGACTTGACCTATACAGGATGGTGGGCCGACGGGCTTTCCTTTAAATCATATCATAGATCATGGATCATGGATCATGGAGGGAGTTATAAGGAGTTTTATACGCCGACGGGCGGCCGACGGGCAAAAAGAGTGACGACTCTTATTAATGGAGCCAACGTATAGACATCTATAACAGCAATACGGATTCTACAACAGCAACATAGCCAGCATTTGTGCTTGTCTAGTAAGACCATTGAATGATTGCATCGTATAGATTTCCTGATGTGCATGGAATTACGGATTTACTGTATCGTACGGATTCATTGATTTTATTGATTGATCATTGAGCATTGATACTACTTGATTATTGATATTGATATGGACATGGACGGCATAGATTCATAGACTCGTTGATACCATTGATTCTTCATCGATTTGACTTGCTGCTGCTATTGATTTATCGTACGGATTCATTGATTAGATTGATTGATTGATTTGACGGATTTATTGATTTTATTATTGATCTTATTGCTTTATCGTATTGATTTTCTGATTGATTTTACCGACTTGATACTAGAGATTTGCTTTTATACGATAGATTGGTTCGATACGATTGATTTGATTGATCGACGGATTCTCTTTAGATTTCACGTGATGATTGATTGAGCTGGATTAATCGTTTTGCCTGCTGTTGCATTGACTATGGATTCCACGTTGCATAGACTCATTGACCATTGAGTGATATTGATTTGATTGACTGACATGCATATTGATAGCATCGCCGTGCTTTGATTTCAGTTATAGGTATTAGGTGACCTGCTGGGCTTTGTAAAGCTCATTATATGGTTGATATTTTCAGGTCAGGGCAAGGGAGAAGAAGATAGGAATTGATCCGGATCTTCAGGTTTTTGTCTTTTGATTGATTTTGATTCTTTTGTACTCAGGATAGATTTCAGTGCTGGTGATTGTAGTGTAGTTCCTGAGTATTGTACATGACTTTTGAGATATGAATCGACTTGTATATTGATGTTTTAAATTTTATAGATGTTTGATAGATTGGTTAATTGAAGGCTTTAGATAACTCTGGTAAATTTGTTGGGAAACTGATTGACATTCTTTCCAAGTTAGATCTTGGGGCATCACATTCTATCCCTCAAGATATCATAAATACATCTTCACATGCCACTAATATTGACCTTTTTCTTGCCCCCAGCTCTCCGGTACCTCCCACGAAGAACATCCCCAAGCATCCAATGCTTACCCGAAAGCAAACTGGCCATCTCAAGCCGTCTCAACGATTAAATTTGCTTCATCACACAACGGCCGCACCTTCTTTACCACCAGATCCTACCACATTAACAGAGGCCTACAAATCAGAGAACTGGAGGAAGGCTATGGTGAGGAATTTTATGCACTCCAAAAACAGGGCACCTGGCAACTAGTTCCTCTTCCTCCAAATTCACAAGTACTTGGATCCAAATGGACTTATCACACAAAGCTGAATTCCGATGGCTCCATCGCCAGATTTAAAGCCAGACTTGTTGCGCAAGGTAACCGGTAAGAGTATGGATTGGATTACCTCGATACGTTCAGCCCGTTCGCAAAACTACCCACGATCCGGATACTATTCGCCATAACACTCTTTCACAAATGGCCCGTTCAACAACTGGATGTCACCAACGCTTTTCTACACGGTGAACTATCCGAGCTCGTCTACATGCGTCAACCCAAAGGATTTGAAGACGCAACACAACCTCAACATGTCTGTCTTCTACGCAAAGCAATATATGGACTAAAACAGGCATCACGACAATGGTACACCACCTTCACAACATATCTTATCAGTCTCGGCTTCAAGCTGTAATATCAAAATCTGCTCCATGATCGTCCAGGATGATCTGGGATCGTCCTGAGACGATCAATTGAGAATTTGCTCCAGAATTTGCCCAGATTTGCTCCAGGAGTTTTTCTGTAAGCATCGTTCAGGCCGATCGAAGCTTCGGCCAGGCCGATTGGCATTGTTCAAAATATCAGCCTGAAACTAGTTCTGGGAACCGTCTAGGACGATCTAATTTGGTCTGATCGTTCCGGGACGATCTGGCGATCGGCCGGGCCGATCTGTGTATTATAAAGCTGAAATCAGTCGTTTTGAAGAGAGAGAAAATCAAAATAAAAATAAAAATATCTTTTGAGGAGAGAGAAAGTCGAGGTGAATTGTGGAAAAGTTGATTTTCGGACGACGCGGAGCCGTTTTCGTCCGAAGAGACTGTTCGAGATATTGCTGTACGAAAGGTAAGGCACATTCCGCCTTTCTCAATTTTCAGAACCGTCGTGTTTGGCGGTGTTTTCTGTTCGGATTTTATTTTCGTTAATGATTTTCGTCCGTATCTTTTGATTAGTTCAGTTTTTGCCGTGTAACTTTCTGTATATTGTTAACGTGCCGAGTGTGCACATTTTGATTATTTTCTGAAGATTTTTGTCCGGGTGTTTTTGATTCGACGGAGTTTTTAGTCGACTGGATTTTTCTGTGAAGTTGAAAATTATCTGTACAGTATAATAAATGTTCTGAAATGTTATTATCTATATTCTATACGAATTTGGTAAATTATAATTTTTCAGGAAAATTATGTAAATTCCGTATACTGCCATTGTGCTGCCCGATTTTTGTCTGATTTCTGATTTTGTCCGGATTTCTCTGAATTGATATGCTATTTGTATATGCTATACAAAGGGAGTTATAAGGGGCTCGGATCCTATGAGATTCAGTTAGTGTCTGGGAAATCTGAAATGAGCTCAATCTGAATTCTGTTCTGTTCCGAATCCGAGGAAATCTGTTTAGGTGCTATAAGCACTATATATGTATTCTGGTGCGATAAGCACATCTGTTCTGGTGCCGTGGGCACAAAGGGAGACATAAGGTGTAATATTAAAAATCTGCTCCAGGATCGTCCAGGACGATCAGTTGTAATTTTGCTCCAAATTTTGCCCAGTTTTGCTCCAGGTGGTTTTTTTTGTGCACATCGTCCAGGCCGATTTGGACATCGTCCAGGCCGATCGGCACTGTAGAAAATATCGGCCTGAGAATAGTTTTGGGAATCGTCCAGGACGGTCGGGACGATCGATTTTGGTCTGATCGTCCCGGGACGATCTGGCGATCGGTCGGGCCGATCTGAGTATTATAAAGCTGAAATCAGTCGTTTTGAAGAGAGAGAAAAATCAAATTAAAAATATCTGATTTTTTAAGGAGAGAGAAAGTCGAGAGATTTTGGAGAAAAGTTGATTTTCGGACGACGCGGAGCCGTTTTCGTCCGAAGTGACTGTTCAGAATATTGCTGTACGCGAGGTAAGGCACATTCCGCCTTTCTCAATTTTCAATTCCGTCAAGTTTGGCGATATATTCTGTCCGGATTTTGTTTCCGTTACGGTTTTTCGTCCGTATCTTTTGATTGGTTCAGTTTTTACCGCATAACTTTTCGTATATTGTTGACGTGCCGAGTGTGCACATTTTGGTTATTTTCTGAAGATTTTTGTCCGGGTATTTTTGATTCGGCGGAGTTTTTCGTAGACTACAATTTTCTGTAAAATGGTAAATTCTCTGTGCAGTAGAATAAGTGTTCTGGAATGTGATTATCTATATTCTGTGCGAATTTGGTAAATTTTCTTTGCAGGAAATTTTGTGTAAATTCTGTCTACTGCCGTTGTGCTGCCCGATTTTTATCTTATTTCTGATTTGTCCGGATTTCTTCTGAATTGAAATGCTATGTGTATAAGCTATAAAAAGGGAGTTATAAGGGGCCTGAATCCTATGAGATTCAGTTAGTGTCTGGGAAATCTGAAATGAGCTCAAATCTGAAATCTGATATCTGTTATGTTCCGGATCCGAGGAATTCTGTTCTGGTGCTATAAGCATATTTGTTCTGGTGCCGTGAGCACAAAGGGAGGTATAAGGGGTCTGGATCCTATGCGATTCAGTCAGTGTCTGGGAAGGGAGGCATAAGGGGCCGGAATCCGTAGAGATTCCGTCAGTGTCAGGGCATTTAGCTATGAATGAAATATTGATCTGATTCTGATTTCTGTATCTGTTCTGTAAGCAATTGTGATTCTGATCTGTTCTATTTCTGATTTCTGATTTCTGTTTCCGTACCATTCTGTTCTGATATGATCTGAAATTCTGATTTCTGATTTCTGTATGACTCTGACTCTGTTGATTTATTCTGTTCTGTGATCTGGTCTGTACGACTCTGATTCTGATTTGATATATGTCCGTATAAGTTCTGATTTTCGATTCTGTTCTGATTCGTTATTCGATTCTGTTCCGATTTTTGATCTGATTTCTGTCTGATGAGTGTGGTTTTGGATTCTGAGAGTTTAGTTTGGTGGTTTGTTACTTTGCTGAGCTGTTGAGCTCACCCTTATTTTCTGGTGGTTTTCAGGTTCTGGGAAAGGGAAGGAAGTCCAGGACTAGAGTTCAGAGTCTGATCAGTATAGGTATTGTTTTTACTTTTGATTTTTGTACGGTCATGGCTTTTCTTCTGTGTTTATTCTGCTAGCCATGTACCGTATTTGTAGATGATTGTTTTGAGAAAAAGAAAGAAAATATAGATGTTTTGTTCCGCTGCATTTGGTGACTTATAGTAGCTCTGTTGTTATGTGTTTGTGTGTCTGTTGAGTTAATTATTTTGGAAGATTCAGTTCAGAACCAAATTCCAAAGTCAGATCCTGGATAAGAAGGTTCTGTCGCGATCCGGCTCGGGCGGGATCCATCCCCGTCGGGTCGGGTCGTGACAAACTTTAGTGGTATCAGAGCACTGGTTTTGGAAACTGGTTGGATTGTAAAACAAAGCTATAGGAAGTGATCAGTGAGTCTGTCTGGGGGTAGTTTTGGGTCGTTTGGCTTTTTATTGTGTTGTTTTTGTGATAGTTTTCCGGATTTTCTGGATTTTCTGTATGGATCAGCCAGACCCAGACATGACAGACGGGCAGAGTGCCAGTCAGGCAGCACCAGTGGGGAGTACAGCCCCAGTGGCCAGTGCTGATACACTGTCTCAGTTTGCTACGCTTGTTGCTCAGATGATGAGCGAGACCCAGAGCAGAGCTTCTAGTGTTAGATCTGAGGACATTGATCGACACCTGCAGTTATTTTTGAGGTTGAAACCTCCGAGATTTGAGGGCGCTGTTGAGCCCAGAGCAGCCGAGGAGTGGCTGAGGAGATTGGAAAAGACTTTTGACGGGATGCAGTGTCCTGTAGACAGGAAGGTTCCGTTGGCCGTTTTTCTGTTAGATGGAGAGGCTGAGCACTGGTGGGAAGGCCAGCAAGCAGCCAGATTTCAGGGCAGGCTGAACTCTTTGATTACCTGGGAAGAGTTCACTGAAGTATTTCGAGAGTGGTTTGTTCCCCCTTCTGCACGACAGCAGATGCAGGAGAGTTTTCTGAGGTTGGTTCAGGGGAGCAAGACGGTGATGCAGTATGAGGCTGAGTTTACTGCCTTAGCCAGGTACGCTCCGCAGCTGGTTAGCACTTCTGCTGAGAGGTGCTACAGATTTCTGAGAGGGCTACGAGACACTTTGAGGCAGCCTCTGATACCATTCAGGATTACTGATTTTGCTGAGCTTGTGGAACGAGCTCGTCTGATAGAGAATGACATGACAGCTACTCAGCAGCGGTGGACTGCGAGTAGGAAGAGATTTGGAGGTGAGACTTCTGGCAGTGGTTTCTCTGGGATGAGGAGATTTATAGCTGGTTCTGGATCTGTTGATTCCAGGAGGAGTGGAGGGTCGTCTGGTACTGCTACCAGTACGACGAGTTCTGGATCTGTTAGTACGGCACCTGTGTGCCAGAGTTGTGGACGGCGACACCATGGCCAGTGCTACAGGATGGCTGGTCTTTATTTCAGATGTGGTCAGCCGGGACATAGGATTGCAGAATGTCCACAGGCTGGATTTGATCGGCGTTCTGAGTACCGATCAGAGGGTTCTGTTAGACCTGTCAGTTCAGCAGGAAGACCGAGGACTGTTCCTCCTCGTCCTGAGGGATTTTCTGGTAGAGGTGGTAGTACTAGTTCTGGACCACGGAGACCACCTACTGTTCAGAGAGAGCCGAGTAGTTCTGTTGCATCAGCTCCTGCTCCAGTTAAGCCACGAGTTTACAGCCTGAGTTAGCAAGAGGCTCATGATGCTCCGGATGTTGTGACAGGTACGGTTTACATTTCTGATCAGCCCTGTCGTGTTTTGTTTGACTCTGGAGCGAGTCATTCTTTTCTGTCCGAGCGGTGTTTTGAGACTTTACATTCGGATTCGATGGTTTTACCGGTTTCTTTGTCTGTGATTTTACCGGCTGGAAATCCTTTGATTGCTCAGAAATTTTGTTTGTGTGAGATTGACATTGCTGGCAAGAAGTGGAAAGCTAGTCTAATTCTATTGTCGGGTCGTGACATAAGGTACCTGGATCCTATGAGATTCAGTCAGTGTCAGGGAATTTAGCTATTAATTATATATCTGATATCTGATATCTGTTTGTTCTGATCTATTCCGTTCTGATCTGTTTCTGATTTGATATATGTCTGTTTCAGTTCTGATCTGATTTTGATTTGATATGTCCGTATCTGTTCTAATTTGATTTGTTTTGTTATGAACTGTCCGATTATGATTTCTGTACGAAGATTCCGATATGTGTCTGATTCTGTTTTGGTTTCTGATTTGGATTTAGGTCTGATGTGTTTGGTTTTGGATTCTAAGAATTTTGATTGGAGGTTTGTTGCTTTGCTGAGCTGTTGAGCTCACTCTCGTTTTCTGGTGGTTTTCAGGTTCTGAGAAAGGGAAGGAAGTACAGGACTAGAGTTTAAAGTCCGATCTGTGATAGGTACTTTTGTACTTTTGATTTTTGTACGGTCATGGTTTTTCTTCTGTATTTCTTCTGTTAGTCATGTACCGTATTTGTAGATGATTATTTTGAGGAAAAGAAAGAAAAATATAGATGATTTGTTCCGCTGCATTTGATGATTCATAGTAGCTCTGGTTTGTTCTGTGTGTTGGTGTTTGAGTTGAAATAATTTGGAAGATTTAGTTCAGTAAGCAAATTCCAAAGCCAGATCCTAGTCAGTCAGTCTGTTTCGTTCCGTGTCGTGACCCGGTGCGAGCGGGATCCGTTCCGGTCGGGTCGGGTCGTGATAAACTTTAGTGGTATCAGAGCATTAGTTTTGGAATTTGGTTGGATTGTACAACAGAGCTATAGGAAGTGATCAGTGGGTCTGTCTGGGGGTAGTTTTGTTTTGTTCGGCTTTTTATTGTGTTGTTTTTGTGATAGTTTTCCGGATTTTCTGGATTTTCTGTATGGATCAGCCAGACCCAGACATGACTGATGGGCAGAGTTCCAGTCAGGCAGCACCAGTGGGGAGTACAGCCCCAGTGGCCGGTGCTAACACACTGTCACAGTTTGCTACGCTTGTTGCTCAGATGATGAGCGAGACTCAGAGCAGAGCTTCTACCGTCCGATCTGATGATCTTGACAGACATCTGCAGTTGTTTTTGAGGTTGAAGCCTCCGAGGTTTGAGGGCGCTGTTAAGCCCAGAGCTGCTGAGGAGTGGCTGAGGAGGCTGGAAAAGACTTTTGATGGGATGCAGTGTCCTGCGGATAGGAAGGTCTCGTTAGCAGTGTTTTTGCTAGATGGAGAGGCTGAGCACTGGTGGGTTGGCCAGCAGGAAGCTAAGTTTCAGGGCAGACTAACTCTTTGATCACTTGGGAAGAGTTCACTGAGGTATTCCGAGATTGGTTCGTTCCCCCTTCTGCACAACAGCAGATGCAGGAGACTTTTCTGAGGCTGGTTCAGGGGAGCAAGACGGTGATGCAGTATGAGGCTGAGTTTACTACATTAGCCAGGTACGCTCCGCAGTTGGTTAGCACTTCTGCTGAGAGGTGCTACAGATTTCTGAGGGGACTACGAGACACTCTGAGATAGCCCCTGATACCGTTCCGGATCATTGATTTTTCTGAGCTTGTGGAGCGAGCTCGTCTGATAGAGAATGATATAATAGCTACTCAGCAGCGGTGGACTGCGAGTAGGAAGAGATTTGGAGGCGAGACTTCTGGCAGTGGTTCCTCTGGGAAGAGGAGATTTGTAGTTGGTTCTGGATCGGTTGACTCCAGGAGGAGCGGAGGGTCGTCTGGTACTGCTACCAGTACGACGAGTTCTGGTTCTGTCAGTATGGCACCTGTGTGCCAGAATTGTGGATGCCGACACTTTGGCCAGTGCTACAGGATGGCTGGTCTGTGCTTCCGATGTGGTCAGCCAGGACATCGAATTGCTGAGTGTCCACAGATGGGATTTGATCGGCATTCTGAGTTTCGATCTGAGGGTTCTGTTAGACCTGTCGGTTCAGCAGCAGAAAGACCGAGGACTGTTCCTCCACACTCTGAGGGATTTTCTGGGAGATGTGGTAGTTCTAGTTCTGTACCACGGAGACCACCTACTATTCAGAGGAAGCAGAGTAGTTTTGTTGCTTCAGCTCCTGCTCCAGTTCAGCCACGAGTTTACATCCTGAGTCAGCAGAAGGCTCGTGATGCTCCGGATGTTGTGACAGGTACGGTTTACATTTCTGATCAGCCCTATCGTGTTTTGTTCGACTCTGGAGCTAGTCATTCTTTTCTGTCCGAGCGATGTTTTGAGACTTTACATTCAGATTCGATGGTTTTACCGGTTTCTCTGTCTGTGATTTTACCGACTGGGAGTCCTTTGATTGCTCAGAAGTTTTGTTTGTGTGAGATTGACATTTCTGGTAAGAGGTGGAAATCGAGTCTGATTCTGTTGCCGATTTCATCGTATGATGTGATTCTGGGCATGGATTGGCTGAGTCAGTATGAGGCCCAGATAGACTGTCTGAAGAAGCAAGTGAGCTTGCTTATGGCTGGAGAGAGATTTGTATTTCAGGGCTTACGAGGCGTTCTCTCCAGTCTGACTTCTATTTTAGAAGTAAGCAGGATGTGGAAGAAGGGATGTCTAGTGTTTTTGGCTTCGGTGCGGGATCTGAACCTGGAGGTTGGTTCTGTTTCTGAGATCCCTGTGGTACGGGAGTTTGTTGATGTTTTTCCTGAGGAGTTGGTCAGTTTACCTCCAGATAGAGATGTGGAGTTTTCTATCGATATTTTTCCAGGTACCGCTCCTATATCAAAAGCTCCGTACATGATGACACCAAAAGAACTTTCTGAGCTGAAAGTTCAACTTCAGGAGTTGGTTGAGAAAGGTTTTGTCCGTCCTAGTGTTTCGCCCTGGGGAGCACCTGTTCTGTTTGTGAAGAAGAAGGACGGTACACTCCGTATGTGTATTGATTACAGAGATTTGAACAAGGTCACAATCAAGAACAAGTATCCTTTGCCTCAGATTGATGACTTGTTTGATCAGCTTTCCAGATCTTCTGTGTTTTCGAAGATTGATTTGAGATCTGGATACTATCAGGTGAAGGTGAAGGAAGCTGATGTGGTGAAGACCGCTTTCAGTACTTGGTACGGGCACTACGAGTTCTTGGTTATGCCTTTTGGGGTAACCAATGCGCCCGCGATTTTCATGGATCTGATGAACCGAGTATTCAGGGAGTATTTGGATCAGTTTGTGATCGTCTTCATCGACGATATTCTGGTATATTCTGCTTCTGAAGATGATCATGCCAGACATTTGAGGATTGTATTGGAGACTCTGAGGCAACATCAGCTGTATGTCAAGTTCTCCAAGTGTGAATTCTGGCTGAAGAGTATTTCATTTCTGGGGCATGTGATTAGCGGAGAAGGTATTTCTGTTGATCCCCAGAAGATTCAGGCAGTTGCTGATTGGCCAAGGACGACTACGGTATTTGAGGTACGTAGTTTCTTGGGCATGGCCGGGTATTATAGGAAATTTGTGAAAGGATTTTCACAGATTTTGACTCCTCTGACGAGACTAACGCAGAAGTCAGTAGCTTTTGTTTGGACACCGGAGTGTGAAGCTAATTTTCAGAGATTGAAGGACTGTCTGACTTCAGCTCCAATGTTAGCACTTCCGTCAGGTACGGAAGGTTTTCAGGTGTTCAGTGATGCTTCACTAAAAGGTTTGGGTTGTGTTGTGATGCCCCAGAATCAAATAGTGAAAGGATTCGTCTGACATTCTGATCGAACTCCATTCCAGTTGCTTGCTCGGACCTGAAAATTTAAACCACATATAATGAGCTTACAAAGCCCAGCAGGTCACCAAAGCCTACAACTGAAATCAAAGCACAACGATGCTATCAATATGCAGGTCAATAAAAATCAAGTCAATCAATGGTCAATGAGTCTATGCAATGCGGAAATCCATCGTCAATAAAATCAAATCTATACAGTGGAAATCAAATCAGCAGTAAAAATATTGATAAATCAAGACGTCTCAGCAATCAAATCAATAAGTGCTCATAGTCAATGTCCAATCAACGTAGTAGTGTCTATCAATCTATACTATCTATACTATCAGGTCAATCAACCGTGTCGTCTAATCAATTCATCGAATCTATATCATCTATTCAATCAATATAAAGAAATCCATAAAGCTTAAAATCAATGCCTCAATCAAAGCTCTACAGTCTCTATCTATTGCTATCGATAACATCAATACGGTTATCTAGTCGTCTTACTTATCGTATCCATCTATAACATCAATCACATCAATATAAAGGAATCATCTCAATCGATAAAACATTTTCCGGTCAATTATCTATAAGCAAGGAAATCCATCGAACAATCGAATCAACTTAATAAATCAACCTCTATACAATGAAATCGTCAGATCAATTGAAATCAATACAATCAGCTCCCTAAAGAAATCTATTCTACGATAAATCAATAACCTATCAGGATCTGTCGTAACAATAATATCCATATGTCAATATCATATCTATATCAATGTCTATATCGGTCTTTATCATCGATATAATCTATATTCATGTCGCTGTCGATATCTATCAATACACAGAATCCATATCAATATCGATGCCGGTGAATCAATACAATCTATATCAATATCAGTGTCAATCTCTATGAATCAATACGCAGAATCCATATCCATGTCGATGCCAGTATCTATGAATCAATCAAATCGAGAAAATCAATCGGAAAAGCAATACGATAACTCAATAAAATCAATAAATCCGTCAAATCAATCAATCAATCAATTCCAGTCTCGATCAAGTCGATCAAATCAAAAGAAATACGATAAATCAATAGCAGCAAGTCAAATCAATGCAGGATCAATAGTATCAATGAATCTATGCCGTCCATGTCCATGTCTGATGCAGAATCAATGGTATCCATGAGTCTATGAATCTATGTCGTCCATGTCCATATCAATATCAATGATCAATAGTCAAGTAGTATCAATGCTCAATAATCAATCAATGAAATCAATGAATCCGTACGATACAGTAAATCCGTAATTCCATGCACATCAGGAAATCCATACGATGTAATCATTCAATGTCTTACTAGACAAGCACAAACGCTGGCTATGTTGCTGTTGTAGAATCCGTATTGCTGTTGTAGATATCAATACGTTGGTTCTATCAAGAAGAGTCGTCACTCTTTTGCCCGTCGGCCGCCCGTCGGCATATAAAACTCCTTATAACTCCCTCCATGATCCATGATCCATGATCTATGATTTAAAGGAAAGCCCGTCGGCCCACCATCCTGTACAGGTCAAGTCTATCTCCAACCAACGTTCAACCATGTTCCCACTTGTCTTTCAGTATCAATCAGTTCAATGCAATAATCGATGCAATAATCAATAAGAAAAAATCAAAAACGATCATATCAATAGTTATACGCATATCAATTCAATCTATCAATTTCAACCAAATCAGAAATCGTACAAAAATCGGGCAGCGTAACGGTAGTCGATCAAATTTACACAAAAATCCTGCAAAAAGACACGATTTCCAAATCTTTCCAAATTACAGACAAAGATCCATAACATCAATATAAGACTATTATCCTATAGAAATCAAATCAAATCAAGTCCCGATAATTTTCTATTCGATTAAAATCGCGTAGAATCAATTCCGACCGGTAAAATCTTCATAGAATACAGTCAAATCGTGTGCAATAATCATATCTATAACATATCAAAAGTTGTGCGGTGAAAGTTGTGCCAAATCCAAATCACGTCGAAAAGTCAACTACGAAAATACAAAACAGATCATAACTCGGTCAAAACTCAATATCTTTGAAAACAGAAATAGGGTTCGGAGTCCTTACCACGAGATCTTCACTTTTCCCAACAGCAGCGTCGGATGAAAAGCGCTCCGCGGCCTCCAAAACCCAAGATTCCTCTTTTTTCCTTTTCTCTTTCTCTCTCTAAAATCAGATATTTTTGATTTTAAAATATTTTCTCTCTCATCAAAACGAGCTGATTTGTTTAAATCATTTGTCTGATCGGCCCGGCCGATCGCCAAATCGTCCCGGGATGATCAGACCAGAAAAATCGTCCTGGACGGTTCCCAGAACTATTCTTAGGCCGATATTTTCTACAGTGCCGATCGGCCTGGACGATCTAAAATCGTCCTGGACGATCCTAAGAGAAAAATCCAAATCATAGAGGAACAGTAAGGGAACGAGGTCTCACATGTGTGCTGATGCAGAATGAAAGGGTAATTGCTTATGCCTCTAGACAGTTGAAACCACATGAGAAGAATTATCCGACACACGATCTGGAGTTAGCTGCAGTTGTGTTTGCTTTGAAGATTTGGCGTCATTATCTGTATGGCGTCAGATGTGAGATTTTTACTGATCATAAGAGCCTGAAGTACATTTTCACCCAGAAAGATCTAAATTTGAGACAGAGAAGATGGCTCGAGTTGATCAAGGACTATGATTTGATCATTCAGTATCAGCCTGGTAAGGCGAATGTGGTAGCGGATGCTCTGAGCAGAAAGTCTTCTAGATTATCAGGGTTGCAGCTTACTTGTGATGACTTTCTGATTCGAGACATGGAGCGTTTGCAGTTGGAGGTGATTTCCTCCAGTAGTTTGGATTTGGCTCAGATGAGTATTCAGTCTACTTTGGAGACAAGGATTCAAGAAGCCCAGAAGTCAGATTCTGACTATTCGAAGTTGATTGCTCAGATTAGATCCGGTAAGACTCCTGTACTTCAAATTTCTGATTCTTGTGCTATTTTCTGCAAGAACAGGTTGTGGGTACCTGTGTCTGGAGATTTGAGGCAGGAGATTATGTACGAATTTCACCATTCAGGCTACACTATTCATCCCGGCAGTGGTAAGATGTATGCTGATATGAAGCTTTTGTTCTGGTGGCCTGGGATGAAGAAGAATGTGGTGGAGTTTGTGTCGAGATGCGAGGCCTATCAGTTGGTGAAGGCAAAGCATCAGCGACCAGGTGGACTGTTGCAGTCGTTGCCTATCCCTGAGTGGAAATTGGAGGAGGTGACGATGGATTTTGCTATGGGATTTCCTCGATCTAGACAAGGGCACGACGCCATTTAGGTGGTTGTAGATCGATTGACGAAGTCCGCCCATTTTCTTCCGATCAGACAGACCGATCCGGTGGATCGTTTGGTACAGATATATGTGAAGGAGATAGTCAGATTGCACGGTGTGCCTCGAGTGATAGTTTCTGATCGAGATGGACGATTTACTTCCAGACTTTGGAAAGGCATTCAACAAGGCTTGGGTACCAAACTACATTTCAGTACAGCCTTTCATCCTCAGACCGACGGACAGTCTAAGAGGACCATTCAGGTACTAGAAGACCTGTTGAGGCTTTGTGTTTTGGATTTTGGCGGAAGCTGGGAAGATCATATCCCTTTGATTGAGTTTGCTTATAACAACAGTTTCCAGTCCAGTATCAGTATGGCACCGTACGAGGCTTTGTATGGCAGGAAGTGTCGTAATCCTTTGACTCTGACGGAGGTCGGAGATAGACAGGCTTTGGGTGCCACTTTTGCTGATGAAACTGCTCAGAAGATCAGTTTGATTAAGGAAAGATTAAAAGCGGCTCAGGAACGTCAACATAAGTATTACAATCAGAAGCACAGGTTTGTTGAGTTTCAAGTTGGTAACTTTGTGTATGTCAAAGTCAGCCCGATGAAGGGTGTGAGCAGATTTGGTCAGGTGAGCAAGCTAAGTCCGAGGTATGTTGGACCTTTTGAAATTTTGGAAAGAATTGGAAAATCTGCTTACAGACTGTTGCTTTCTGATTCGATGCCTGACATGCATAATGTGTTTCACGTATCCACTCTGAGGAAGTGGGTATCAGACTCTGGTAAGAAGCTGTCAGCTGATGAGGTTGAGATTCAGGAGAATCTGGCGTACAAGGAAGAGCCAGAGTTGATTTTGGCGTACGACGTCCGAAAGTTAAGAAACAAACAGATTCCGATGGTTAAAGTCCAGTGGAAGCACCGGACTGCACAGGAAGCGACTTGGGAGAAGGAGTCTGACATGAGACAGTCATACCCGTACTTGTTTTGACTGAGTTTGGATTGGATAATGTCGAGGACGACATTTTTCTGAAGTTGGGGAGATTGTAATATCAAAATCTGCTCCATGATCGTCCAGGACGATCTGGGATTGTCCTGGGACGATCAGTTGAGAATTTGCTCCAAAATTTGCCCAGATTTGCTCCAAGTGTTTTTCTGTAAGCATCGTCTAGGCCGATCGAGGCTTCGGCCAGGTCGATTGGCACTGTTCAAAATATCGACCTGAAACTAGTTCTGGGAACCGTCCAGGACGATCCAATTTGGTCTGATCATCCCGGGACGTTCTGGCGATCGGCCGGGCCGATCTGTGTATTATAAAGCTGAAATCAGTCATTTTGAAGAGAGAGAAAATCAAAATAAAAATAAAAATATCTTTTGAGGAGAGAGAAAGTCAAGGTGAATTGTGGAAAAGTTGATTTTCGGACGACGCGGAGCCGTTTTCGTCCGAAGAGACTGTTCGAGATATTGCTGTACGCAAGGTAAGGCACATTCCGCCTTTGTCAATTTTCAGAACCGTCGTGTTTGGCGGTGTTTTATGTTCGGATTTTATTTTCGTTAACGATTTTTGTCCGTATCTTTTGATTAGTTCAGTTTTTACCGTGTAACTTTCTGTATATTGTTGATGTGCCGAGTGTGCACATTTTGATTATTTTCTGAAGATTTTTGTCTGGGTGTTTTTGATTCGACAGAGTTTTTAGTCGACTGGATTTTTCTGTGAAGTTGAAAATTATCTGTGCAGTAGAATAAATGTTCTAAAATGTTATTATCTACATTATGTACGAATTTGGTAAATTGTAATTTTCAGGAAAATTGTGTAAATTCCGTATACTGCCGTTATGCTGCCCGATTTTTGTCTGATTTCTGATTTTGTCCGGATTTCTCTGAATTGATATGCTATTTATATATGCTATACAAAGGGAGTTATAAGGGGCCTGGATCCTATGAGATTCAGTTAGTGTCTGGGAAATCTGAAATGAGCTCAATCTGAATTCTGTTCTGTTCCGGATCCGAGGAAATCTGTTTAGGTGCTATAAGCACTATATATGTATTCTGGTGCGATAAGCACATATGTTCTGGTGCCGTTGGCACAAAGGGAGACATAAGGGGCCTGGTGTTTTGATTGAAAAGTATATTTAAATATATAATTAATTTTGAAAATATTTAATTATTTTTGGGAATATTAAATTCAAACTTTAATTTTGAAATCTAACACAACATTAGGAACAATATATCATCTCATATGGAGGAGATATTGTTCACTAATTGGTTCATATTCCAAAACTTTAAAACTATCCAAATTATCGTAGTCAAAATTCAAAAACATTTGACTATGCTAATTTGGATAGGAAATCATTAATTTCATAATCAAAGTTACGATAATAATTGATATATCTCTCCAAAGAAAGAAAATATCAATCATTTTCGATCATTTGAGAATGACGATAATGATTATTGTATTTTTCCCAAAAATAATTAGTTAGGGATTTTTTGAAAATTTCAATTTTAGAAAATTGGATCTGGGTTTCCAAATCTCCTACGAGCGCAAGCCCTCGTAGTTAATTACATCGTCGGAAAATTAGAAGTTTTCCTACGAAAACTCTCGATTAAAATAGCGATATAACTTTTATTTAAGATTTCAAAGCTAGATATCAAAGGAGATAAAGGGTTAGAAATTCAAATGGGATTGGTTCAAGATTGAACACTTATTTTTGAAATCAAGGGAAGAGAAGTAGGGGATGTTTTGAGATTCTGAATTACTTCAGAAACATCCCAATCTATCATAAGTGTTGGGTTTATATTTGATTGAAAGAAATTTTTAGTTTGAATGGTCAATTTTATTAGAAAGTGGGATTCAAATCCCAGAAGTTGAGGTCTTATGGCCCGAGCTAGCCTCAGAACCTAAGTCTAAATTGGGCACTCGAAATTAGTACCCCGAACCTAGCTAGTGCAATGCGGATCTGGTCTTACCCCGGCCTGGATTGGGGAGCCAGCTAAACCACCTAAACGATTTCAAAATATGAGTCCGGTCTTTTTTGTAGAGTGGTAGGGACGTTATTTAAGAAAAGTTTTGAGAACAGGGCCGACATCTAGAGCATATCCTAATTGGCCCCTTTGACTTATGTTGGGTTTTTGATGTCTAAATAAATGCAATTAAATATTAGACTCTTTTAAATTTGTTACTAATGCGATGCATGCTAATTGACTCAATTGAATGCAAAATCAATATGTAGCAGTTAAAAAAAAACTTTGGCTTAGAAAATAGGTTTTATCCTAGAGATTGCATAACATCCCCTTGACAGATCGGCACCCTCATAGGCCAGGTGGTCTACCAGAACCCGCAGGCGGGGAGATGCCTAACAAGGTAGAGAAGATTTAATATGATGCATGAAAAACCCTCGGCGAGTCCGAGCTTACTTCTTAGGACCGTTTAGAGTTTCTATCTTATCTTAAAAATTTTATTTAATTAAAGTAGAAGAATTTTTGACAGACCCCTAAGAGCCTAAATTCGAATTCCAGGTCAAACCAGATACGACATGCAAATAAAAAGACTAGAAAAGCAGGAGTTCTAATGCGCAATCAAATTAAACAAATCAATTAAATTTATCAAATTGAATGTCCATATGGCAAGTGCCACTTATTATTACATCTCAAAAATTACAAGAAATTAAAGTGGTCGGGCACCATTGACTACAACCCGGATTTCTAATCCTAAATCAAATGACTTTGAGATTTGGGATTCTTCTCGTTGTCCACTTCTTCGTCTTCTCACGAACATCTTGATTCGTCGGTTCCAGATATCCAAATGGAAAGAAACTCCCCCTTGATCGGGGTGTTACCTTTCCTCTTTGGATATTTGCAAAGTATCCTAATTTGACTCCCAAATGGAAGAAGACTCTCCCCTTTAGGGATGTCTTCACCTCTTTGGAATTCAAATTGGATATTTATATCCCAATCTCTCAAATCATTTTAAATAAATACAACCTTATTCAATCAAATTTACATTAATTTAAATAGAAAAATCTAGACTCGATCCTGCAAGGTTATCCTAATAATCAGCAGTTGTATATATTCCCAAGCAGTTATAATATGAAAAATTGAAATGCATTTTTTTTAGCCACACTTGGCCATGCTCTTTTTATTTAAAGGGGGTCTTAAGCGCGGCAGGTACCTGTGCAAAGAGTTATATATTTTTTTTTATTAACTGCCCCCTTTAATTTCAGCTCCTTGTATGAGCATGGCCACCTGCATAAGATTGCACAAGTATAATTCGTCCCTAACCTAGGGGTAAGTCTAACGCACAATCAATCACAGAGTGCAGTAAGTAAGTAAGCAAACACAACAATTCTATACTAGCAAACAGCATGCAGTAAAAGCTCGAAAAATACGGCACACAACTGCAGAAAGTAAAACACCGGCCTAGCCTAGAACTAGAGTCAGTGATCCTAGCAAAACATCTAAAGTGTGTGAGGTAGGTCGTGTGGTTTTGATGTGTCCTAAATAGGATTATTAGTTAGAGTTATTTCAAGTTCGATTGGTTGTAAGGCTTAAGGGATTTTTTTTTTAATTAGAATTTAAATATTAATATTTTGAATCTTTTAAAATCAATTATTTAATTATTTGTTGGGAACCACCTTTGTTTCACACCGAGGCCGTGAAGTTTATTTCACCTTCCTTGGGGCTGAGTTAACAGCCTCGTAGGCCTGGGTTACCTAGTGGTACCCGGTATAATTAAGTAGCTTAAATTGATTAAGATTCAAAAGTTAATGAATTTTATCCAAAATTGGTTGATTACTAATTTTAGAAGTTAATTAATGAATTCTGGAGTTTTAAAATGAATTTCAAGTTTTTATGAATTTTGGACTATTTTAATGATTTAATTAAGGGGTCAAAAATTGACTTTTGGATTAAGGGTATTTTCTGTAATGCTAACATTTTATTAAAATACTAGACCTTACTACGATCAGTTGGAAGGTAAGTACGTTAAAATCGGATTTTTCTACATTTTATTACAAAGGTTTGAAGTTTTGAACTAGGTTTTAACTATAGTTTGACCAATTTGTTGACTTTTTGAAATATTACAGATTTCTGGAGTTTAACATTTTTAATAAATACTAGGAGTTATTATGAGTTGAATGCAAGTGAGTTTGTTCAATTTAGATTTTTCTGGAATTAGTTATAAATATTTGAAGTTGGATGTATTTATTGGAATTATTGAAAATCCTTAATTAAAGGGGCTTTTTGGGATTTTGATCCAAATGTGATCCAAACTCCTTGAAATCAGCTCCAAAGGTCAGGAATGACCTAAGGAGAAATTCCCAAGTGTTTGGGAAATTTTTTGGAATTTTTAATAATTATTAATTAATTATATTAATAAAATATTCAATTTCACTTAAAATTAGATTAAAGTTTAAATTGCTGTCAAATAATTTTGGTTTTAATTTTCATTGGTTTAGGATTCAAAACTGGTCAGTTAGAGGGGTTATACATATTTTTTGGGTTTAAATTTGATTTATTATATTTTCTGGAAGTTTTAGAGGCTTAATTAAGGCTCAAACTTAATTAGGTTAAATAAGGGACTTAATGATTTCAAAAATCAGTAAAACTCTCTCTAATGGCTGTACATGTCACTATGTTCAAATGTTTGAAGTTTCGAGTTATGAAGATGTGTATCCTAATCACAATGAAATTTCTAAGTTTTCTAATCAAAATCCTTAATTTTTGTCCTTAATGACACTATGTTTAATAGGTCCAAATCAAAGTTTTAACTAACCCTCAAACTTAACATATAAGCAAACACACACAATCAAATAAGTCCTTAGATCTAGGAGAGCCTAGACTAAGTGGTGTGTGCATAACCTAAACATGCAAAGATTGATAATTATTAAGATAACAAAATTTTGATTAGTGGATGATTAGAATATAATCACTCACTAATAATTCCCAAAAAAATTTCTATTCAATCAAGCCTAATCTATGTTTAAGGTTTCAAAAGGATCTCTCAAGTATATTAAAGATTTAATATGTATAATTTTAAAATAGATTTCAAAATATATGTATTTATAAATATAAACCCATATACATAAGGATATAGATTTTAAAATAAGATAATTAAAAATATGATTAAAAAAAAAAAATTTTAATCTTGTGAGATCCACTGATTTTTCAAAATCATTTTGAAAAATAAATTTTTAATTTTAAAAATAATTAATATAATATTTAATTAAATATTAGTTAAATAATATGGATATTCAAATAATTTGAACTAATCAAAGTATATTAAGTTTTAAATTTTGAAAATAGTTTTAAATTAAAGCTTTCAATTTTCTGAAGATTAATATATATTATTGAATTCTTATGATTTAAATTAGATTTATTTTAAATTTTCAAAGTTTTAAGTTAATTAGGGCATTTTAAATTAATTTAATACTAATCAATGATTAAAATATTTATAAAGTCAAGTTAAATTAAGTATTGAATATTTTTTTAAAATTTTCAACTGTCAAAATAATCTTATAAATCAATTATTAAATGACTATTTAAATTATTAATTAATTAGAAGTTATTTAGAATACTAACTATATTTTGGTTAGAAATTCAATAACTTCCCAAACATAACTCCAACAGATATATAAAAATTACTGGAAGTCAGGTATGTACTCAAGAATATTCATTCAAAATTTTAGGGTAAAATAATTTTTATTTATTTAAATATAAAGTAAATACAGAAAAGTGTATAAGTGAAATTACTTTTAAAATCTATAATATTTTTATTTAAAAATAGTTTTAGAAAATAGATGATTAAAAACTGAACAGAAAGAGGTATTACACAGATTTTTTGGTTTTATATTTTATTTTTTATGATTTTTTGAAGTTTTGTGATTTAAATACATTTAAAATAATTTGTTTTATTTATATAAGAAATGGCGGCCGGCAGGTTACACGTGGCGAGACGGCAGCTACCCACGCAGACGGCGGCGCGGCACGGCGTTCAACCACGCGGTTTTCACATGATCCAGTCAGCATACGTTGCGGGCCGTCCGATCGAGTGCTTATGCCATTCAACGGCGGGGATCAGATCCCGTCCCTGATATCAACTCAACGGGATCGAACGGTCCAGCTTGATCCCGCGGTTTCAATCGAACGCTGAGGATCCTGCCAGACTATTTTCCGTGCGGACAGCAAATATGCACGGTCGGACATACAGCGGGATTTCGAGATCAGAACCGTTGATCGTGAAATCAACGGTTCAGATCTAGCCCAGTTAGGAGCTGGCGTAGTCCGAACCCTAGAATGAGTATTTGAGCTCGTTCTCACAATTCGACTAATCAAATTGATTGAAAATTTAAACCTAGATAGTATACTTGAATAGAAATAATGGGGAATCAAATTTATAGCTCGATATGCACAAAAAATTAAACTATTTAATCTAGTGTACTTAGATCTAGGGTTTGAGTTTTTCACCTTGATTTTGGACGGATTGAACCGTTAAATGGATGGTTGAGCTTGTAGACTGTCCACGATTAAGTTCCTAGTTGAATCCAAGCTCCGATACGCCACGAAACGCCTGGTACAAGCCTTGGACGGATTGAGCTTGAGTTCGCCGGAATGTACTCGCCGGCGAGGTTTGATGGCCGGGTTTGAGTGGGGAGATGTTGAGGAGGTCCAGTAGAGCTCAATGGAACAGAGAGTTCTGCTGGAAGAGCTCTAGGTGAGTGAGAGAGTGTAGGAATTCGAATGAGAGTGTTTTTTTTTAGGGTTTTTTTCTATTCAAAATGATTCCAGGTAGAATGAACGGTTAGGATCGACTGTATTAGCCCTTGGATGACTTCCACGTGGCATGGGAGTTGGTGGGAGCAGCAGAGCAAAGGACGACCCAAGGACATCCTAGGTGGAAAGCGAGTTTTGTCTTTTATTTGGACATGTGTGGCAATATGGGCCTTTAGATTTAGGTCCAATGGCTAAGATTAGTCTTAGGAAGCTTCTAGAATAGGATTAGAGCTGCTGGAGGAATTAGAGTTGGAATGGATTAAGTCTAAGTGGTCATTTGACCATCTTTGACCCTTCAAGGCCCTTTGTTTGACATGTTGACTGGTCCCCATGCCACATGGCAGTTGAGGTGGCATGGGAGAAGGCTTGAGGGCTGGTTGAGTGAAACTAGGTTCAAAGGGATTTGAAGTGACTTGAGCTTGCTTGAACATTTAAGCCTCTTAAAGCTCTTAAGAGACTTGTTGACTTTGTTGACCAGTCAACTAACCCTCTTGACTGCTGAGGTGGCAGTAGAGGAAGTCTTGAATGTTGCTTGATTAAGTTTGGAAGGATTTGATGATCAAAACTTGGGTCTTAAAAGTATGAAAGGAAGTTTGAATCATTTTGACCAAGTCTACCAATGTTGACTTGGTCAAAGTGACCATGCTTTACTCATGGTACACTTGGAGTAGTTCAAAGTATTGATGGAAATGATTTGAGAGCTTGGTAGAGTTTGATAGGCTTAATGGGTTGTAATAACTCATTTAGGGCCTTATAGGGTACTCGGGTCAACCTATGTTGACTTGGTCAACTAGGTTGACCCAGGGGGTGGGTCAAAGCTCAACATATTTGAATTGATATTTGAAAATTGCTGGAAGAGATTCCAAGCAATTCGGAGGTCGTTTGGTTTGAAATTAATGTTTGAGCCCCATAGGGGTATTTTGGTCATTTTTGAGCTCATGCTCACTGGGGGCTGAAACGAGTCCAGAAAAAATGCAGTTTATTGTTCACCATATCAGGATTACGGGTCTAGAAGTGACTAGAGGCTTTGGTGAAGGCTCTAAGGTCAGAAACTTCTATGGGACAGGTCCAGTGGCATAGACTGTAAATATTTGAAGGTTTTACAGCCTTTGAATTTTGATTTAGTTTTTGAGGTTAGAGACCTCAGAATGGGCTCAAATTTGGAGGGTTGCCTCTAGAGACATGTCCCATCAGTATGCAACTGACAGACTCTGAATCAGAGATCATTTGATTGGTTTTTGAAGTGTTTGAAAAATTTGCTGCTGAAAAAGGCTTTTAGGATTTGCCCTTTTAGCCTTGAATTTTGGTTTGGATTTCTAAGATCTGGATAGATCCTAAGGTCTGGATCTAGGAGAATCCTAGAGTTTAGATTGATTTGGGAATTGAATTAATTTAGGGGCAATGAAATTCTATTGCACATATTGGCGTTGACCGAGATTAAAGATCAAGTCTAGAATTTTGATCCTAAGGGAATGGAAAGTTAATCCCTGGGGAATCAAGGTTTGAATTTATACTAGGGTAGTGCCACGGAGGGCGTACTTTACCACTAGTTGGTCGAATCCTGAGGGAAGAAGATACTTAACCCTAAAGGAAAGAAAATTTGGGTGATCGTATAGGCAGGAAGGGTTCCTAACTATAGAAGATCAGATTTGAGTTTTGAATCTAAAGGAAAGAGTAGCCTAACCTCAGAAGATTGAATTTGGATTTGATTCTAAGGGAAGGGGAGACCTAACCCTAGAGGATTGAGTTTTGATTTTGGTTCTAAGGAAAGGGAAGACCTAACCCTAGGGGATTGAATTTGATTTTGGTTCTAAGGAAAGGTACGACCTAACCCTAGAGCATTGAATTTGATCGTATAGAAAGGAGAAAATCCTAACTACAGGGGATCGAATTTGAGTTTGATACTAGGGTAGTGCCACGAGGGGCGTACTCTACCACTAGTGGATCTAATCCTAAAGGAAGGAAGAAACCTAACCTTAAGGAAGAGAAGGTGACTGAACTATAGTGGGGCCCAAGAGGCTTAAATCAACTACTAGTTAGTCGAGATCCTAGGAGATAGGAAGCATAGGGACTCACACCTACTCCTAAAGGATCAAATTTGTATAAACCAGGATGGTGCCACGAGGGGCTTGCTCCATCACTAGTGGGTCTAATCGTAAGGAAAGGAAGCTCTGGGACTCACACCTAACCTTAATGAAAAGAAATGACTAGACTATGTGGGGCCCAACAGGCTTAATTCCACCTTTAGTCAGTCGAGATCCTAGGAGGTAGGAAGCACAGGGACTCACACCTACTCATAACGGATCGGGTTTATACTGGGTATTCAATGACTAACCTAGTTAGAAAGCACAGGGACTCACATCTAACTAGGAGAACTAGCCAAGGAGATAGTCTGCCAGAATCTCTAAGGATTTGACAAAAGCTATCTAACCCGGAATTTGATTTTGTACACTAGGATGGTGCCACGAGGGGCTTGCTCCACCACTAGTAGATCTAATCCTAAGGAAAGGAAGCTCTGGGACTCACACCTAACCTTAAAGAAAAGAGAGAGTGACTGAACTATGTGGGGCCCAGTAGGCTTAATTCCACTTTTAGTCAGTCGAGATCCTAGGAGGTAGGAAGCACAGGGACTCACACCTACTCCTAATGGATCGGGTTTGTACTGGGTATTCAATGACTAACCTAGTTAGAAAGCACAGGGACTCACATCTAACTAGGAGAACTAGCCAAGGAGATAGTCTGCCAGAATCTCTAAGGATTTGACAAAAGCTATCTAACCCGGAATTTGATTTTGTACACTAGGATGGTGCCACGAGGGGCTTGCTCCACCACTAGTAGATCTAATCCTAAGGAAAGGAAGCTCTGGGACTCACACCTAACCTTAAAGAAAAGAGAGTAGTTTTAGAATTCAAAAAGCATTGAACAGGATTGAGTCGAGTTCAGTTGAAAATCAAGTATTTTATTGATTCAAAGATCGAGCTACATCAAGCATAATATTTCTTCAGGAAACGCCCGTTTACAGGAAGCATTGGGTGATTTCCCTTACAATCCACTAGCTGATACGAGCCTCCTTCGTAGACTGTTTCTACTATGAAGGGTCCTTCCCAAGTTGGTTCAAACTTTCCATCGAGTTTTCGGTGCGCTAAGATAGGCCTCCGAAGAACCAAGACCAAGTCGCCTACTTGGAAGGTTCTAGGTCGCACTAGCTCTGAATTGCAATTCTGAGTGAAGGGATTTGAACTTCGAGAGGGAGTACGGCCTCGGATCCATACACTAGTGCAAACGGTGTGGATTGGGTCGGGGTTCGATAAGTGGTCCTGTAGGCCCACAAAGCTTCCACCAACCTCTCATCCCACTGACGTTTGTTATCATCAAAGGTCTTTTTAATGATTTGAACCAAAGTTTTATTGAAGGCTTCAGCCAATTTATTAGCCCGTGGGTAATAGATTGTTGAATATCTCCAATCAATACCATGGCGATTTGCAAAATTATTGATCTTTGTAGACTTGAAAGCGGACCCATTATCGGATATGATTCTGCGTGGCACGCCGAATCTATATACGATATGATCACGAAAGAATTTCATTACATGGTATGATGTTACATTTCTTAGTGGGACTGCTTCCGCCCACTTTGAAAAGTAATCAGTCGCTGCTAAAATGAAGCGATGACCCTTTGAAGAAGGAGGGTCAATTGGCCCAATGATATCCGTGCCCCAACTTTCGAAGGGCCACGAGGCTATCGTGGGGTGCAACACATTAGGCGGCTGATGTAAAACCACACCATGTACTTGGCACTGATGACAACACTTTGCAATTTTCATGCAATCGTCAATCATCGTAGGCCAGTAGTATCCAAGTCTTTTGATCTTCATTTTCATCTTAGGACCCGATTGATGAGCACCGCACAGTCCAGCATGGACTTCGTTAACGATCTTCAGGGCCTCACATTTGTCTAAACAACGGAGCCACATCTGACCAAACGATCGACGGTACAACGTATTGTTGACTAGTGCGTAAGATAGGGCGCGTTTCTTAATTTGATGGGCAAGTGATCTCTCATGAGGGAGCTTGCCTTCTTGAAGGTATTCGATTATCGGTTGTCTCCAATCTGCTTCTTCATCGACTGCTGAAGAGGTAGAAAGGACTTGGAAAATTTGTTTGTTGATGTATTCCAAATCTACAGGAGACAGAACTTGACGACCCTGCACCTCTATAGGAATGGAGTCTTCTTCTGGACACGCAAATTCCTTTGCAAGCTTTGCGAGGGCATCTGCCGAAGAATTGCTTCCACGGGGAATCCTATACATAGTTACAATCGGAATTTGCTCGAGCAAGTGACAGGTGTACTGATGGTACTTCAGGAGTTTAGGATTCAAAACCTTATAGGTTCCTGCAATCTGATTAATCACCAGTTGGGAATCACCAAAGATTTTAATCTCTTTAATCTCCATTAAAATTGCAAGTTCCAGGCCAGTTATCAGAGCTTCGTATTCAGCCTCGTTGTTTGTACAAGGTTCTGATAAATGGTAGGAAAAGTGCATCATTCCCTTATCTGGTGTTATGAATACCAGGCCAACTCCGGCTTTCCTGGGAATAGTAGATTCAGGTGTTTTGCCCCCGTTGGGAGGGACGCAGCACCATCAAAATACATTTCCCAGGTTTGAGTAGTGGCTTCCTCAAAAACTCATGATTTGCTCATCAGGTAAATCATCATTTAGAGGAGATTCCGCCGGCAACGGATGTGCCGCAAGGAAGTCGGCGACGGCCTGCCCTTTCACAGCACGCAGGGGAATGAAAGTAATTTCAAATTGGAGCAATATCATAGACCAACGAGCCAAACGTCCTGACAACGTAGGTCTGGTCATAAGGTATTGCAAGGGGTTAAAACTGGAAATTAAGTTGATTTGATGAGAAAGCATGTAATGTCTTAGTTTTTGAGCTGCAAAGACTAAGGCAAGACAATGTTTCTCAATCGTTGGATACCGAATTTCCGTTGGTAGAAGTCTCCGACTTAGGTAGTAGAGAGCGTTCTCTTTCCCTTCGTCATTGACTTGAGCAAGGAGGGCCCCAAGAGACTCGTCAAGGGCCGCAGTGTAAAGTATTAAAGGTCTTCCCGGAATAGGGGCTGCCAAGACAGGTGGATTTGTCAGGTATTGTTTGATATTTTCAAAAGCAGATTGACATTTCTCATCCCAAATGAATTTGGCATCCTTTTTAGCGAGGACCGAGAATGGTTGACATCTTCCGGAAAGATTGGAAATGAATCTTCTTATATACGCCAGTCTACCTTGAAGAGACCTTAGTTGAATAAGGCTCCTAGGAGGTGGCATATTTAAGATAGCTTCGATTTTAGCAGGGTCTATTTCAATTCCACGGTGCCTTACTACGAAACCTAGAAATTTCCCTGACGTGACACCGAAGGCGCACTTCATGGGATTCATCTTAAGGTCGTAGCGGCGCAACCGTTCGAAGACGATTCTTAAGTCATAAAGATGAGCCTCTTTAACTTTACTCTTGACAACTAAATCGTCGATGTAGCATTCGACTTGATTGTGGATTAAGTCGTCAAAAATTCGAGTCATAGCCCGCTGGTAGGTTGCACCGGCATTTTTAAGGCCAAATGGCATCACTTTATAACAAAAGATCCCTATAGGACTTCTGAATGCAGTGTTTCTCTCATCTTCTGGGGCCATCTTGATTTGATTATAACCAGACGAGCCATCCATAAAGGAGAAAACGACATGCGAAGAGACAATATCCACCATAAGTTCTGAAATTGGCAAAGGAAATTCATCCTTAGGACATGCCTTATTCAGGTCTCTATAATCAACACAGACCCGGATTTGACCATTTTTCTTTCGAACTGGCACAACGCTGGCTACCCAAGAAGGATATTGTTCCTCCCGGATAAATCCGGCTTCGGCCAATTTCTTAACTTCAGAAATGACTTGTTGTTCAATCTCCAGACGCATGCGTCGCGGAGCTTGTTTGACAGGAATGGCATCATGCCGGATTCCAAGTTTATGAATAGCTATATCGGCGGACAAGCCCGGCATTTCGTCGTATATCCAAGCGAAACAGTCCTTAAACTCGGATAGAAGTTGAATTAGATCCTTAGACTCGTCCTCACTCAACAAAGAACTTATGAAAGTAGGTCGAGGGTCTTCTTCTGTTCCAAGGTTGATTTCTTGAAGTTCATCAACTGTCGATTTAATTTCTTCTTCAAATTCAAGGGGTGCATCCCGAATTTGGACTTCATCTGAATCATCTAAGGTCTCCAAACAAAGTCTGTCGAGCGAATCGACGACTTCAATAGGGACATTTTCAGATTCAAGATGGATAGTTATCATCAAGCAATATTCATCATCGTCGAATGAACTAACGGTACCAAAGCCGATACCACTCGTCCAATTTTTATTGAATTTGGAATTCCAAATATTTTGGTGGTATCTAGCTTGACCCTTAGTCCATTGACTCGGAGCAAAACCTTTAGAAATAAGAGCTTTAACACCAAGAGGAAAGTAGCTGAAAGGTAATTCCATTAATTCATTGAAATCTGCCTCTTCAAGGATTACATCACCTTCATTCCTTGAAGAGGAGGTGCCAGGAAAGAACCTCTGGACTTTCCTTACTTCTCCATCTAAGTTAGGGGAATCCTTAGTTACTAACCCTGAGACCCTGTCAGCGGACAGTGGGGTTAAGGCTAAAAGGATTTAACTACTCTATTAAGCTTTTCATACATACATACTCAATTCAGGCTCATCACTTTGAGGTTTAGAATTGTTACCCTCTTGGTCACTATCCGAATCTAAAGTGAGATCAAACTTTGGAGGAAGATTAGATTTTTTATGGTCAAAAGCAATTTTGTTACCCCTCCTTTTTGATTCTTCATCAGAACTTGTTTCAAGTTCGATGTACATTAGGGGATTTCTTTTTTCAAGTGAAGGGCGGCCTCGACCCGCGTGCTCTTTGGGCCATCCTTCCCCCTCTTTGAGGTAGATTAATTGGAGGCCTAAAAACCACGCGCTCAACGTCGTCTTCACTATCAGAATCGTCTCTTTTTTGATTCTTGACTTTTTCTTCTCTCAACTTTTGAATTGCTTTTGAACTTTGATTTTCTACTTTTTCTTCCTTAATGTTGATCTCTACCTTAGATTTGGTAGTGGACCCTTTAGGAACATAGTATGCAGCATCCTCGTAGATCCCAATCTCGTGAATAGAAAATGGTTGTAAATCACCCTTGATTTCAAACTCAATGCCATCTCGTTGGTACTTGATGCATTGATGTAGGGTGGAAGGAACCATCCTATACTCATGGATCCAGGGCCTACCTAGGAGCGCATTAAAGGATGTCGCCGAATCAATTATATGAAATTTCGCTTCAGTTTTTAATTCTCCTATCTCTAAAAGTAGTGTGATCGAACCTAAAGCCTTCTCGCCTTTTTCGTTGAACCCGCAAAGCACTAACTTATCGGTTGAGAGCTTGCTAGTATCAATTCTAAGATATGCGAGAGTCTTTATGTTCATCACGTTGACCGATGCACCCAGATCAACAAGAACTCTTGATAACTTAAACCTTCCCACATTTACAGTGATGTAAAGTGGGCGATTGTGATCGGCAGTTCCAAGGAGCAGATCTTCATCAGAGAAGGTAACTCCTGGGATTTCTTTGAAGTACAAAGCTTCTTCCTCGGAAGTTGAAGCGAGTTGAGCTAAGCAAATCTCGGGGTCGAGAAGTGCTTTAATTAGAGTCTCCCTCATCTCTTTTGAAAGGACAAGGGCATCGTAGATGCTCAACTTAGCAGGCAACTTTCTAAGGTGAGCTAAGACATTGTAATCGACACTTGGAACATTAACATCGGGACCCGGTGGATTTGTAGGAGAGTTTGATTGTTGAGCAGGGACTTGAATCGGATCAGCGGACACAACTTGTTTTCCCTTTTCCTGAGGGGGAAGCCTAGGGGGTAAAACCTTGCCACCACGTAGTTGCACTTGCACGATTTCATCGGAAGGACAAACTACGGGGAGGTCTACGCTCTCCTTAGGCGGTCGATTGTCATTTTCTGAATGAGAATCTGAATCCGAAAAGTCTATCACGACGGGACTCCCTTGAAAGTTAATTTCAGGGGTATCACCATCTGATAAGACATCAAATTCGTCTTTTCCTTGAAGGGTCAAATCCGGAAAGCTGAGTTTTTGAACTTCTTGATTGTCCTCAGCTGGCTCCGAGTTATTTTCAACGGAAGAGTCATTTAAAATTTTATTCTCAACACTAATCATCAAAATATTTGCAGAAGGATCTTTCTTTTTATTTAATTTTTGACCCTTTGCCTTTGATGGGACAAAGTAAAAGTCAGATAACTTTAGTGGGGCTAGTGGTTTTGAGCCACCATCCACCACTTGTACACATCTCTCATCAAAAAAATTTCCTCTCTACAAAAGGTTCACTCTTTTCATTTTTATTTAATACAGTAGTTCCTACGACTACTGGAGAGGAAATCGTCCCAACATCCTCCTGCGATGCCTCCAGCTCAACCTCCCAGATCGGGCCCCGGGCTCTCGTCGGTAACTGTTGAGAAAGACGAAAAGATTGGTTAATCGACTTTTTAAATGCCCGGGATAGTGCTATATCCCAACCATCTTCAATGGAAAAAGAAAGATTAGAATTATTACCTGAGATGGATTTGACAGATCCCTGATCCGGATCAACCAAATACTCCTTTGGAATTATTATGTTACCTTGACGGAAGTTTCTTTCAAGCCAGTCCATGAAAACAAAGCAATCTTCGATTGTATGGCCCAACATGCGGTGGTAAGCACAAAAATTGGGGTGATCCCCCTTATTTGCCTCCTCCGGCTTCTTGGCCTCTGGCAATCGAAAATCTGGCTTCTTTTGGAGACTCTTAAAAATTTTCCTTACCGATTCTCTTTTAAAGGGATAAGGACGAGCCAATCTCTCTTTAATAGTCATCGGGTAAGGTCCTCTAGTGGGTTGAGAAGTTACCTGAAACGGTTGAGATTTCTGAATTTGTTGATTGGTAGGATTACTTGATTGAACGTTGACCGGCTTTTTTCCCTTGTCGACTGCTGAAACCGTTGCTGCCCTCTTTTTTCAAGGATTTCAACGGTTTACTAACCTTCTTATCTTCAGTAGAATCCTTCAAGAATGGCATTTTGGAAGCCTCTTCTTGTAGATTACTAGCTTTATTAAGAAGCTTTTTCGAAGGTTTTGATTGTAAACCCCTTTAACAGAAAAGCAACGGGCCCGTGAATATTCTTTAAAAGAATCTCCACTGCATGTTGCTCTTGTAGTTGGGGTTCACATTTCATCGAGAGGTTTCGCCACCTCAAGATGTAGTCGACTAAAGACTCGCCCGGTTTTTGCTTTTCGATGACGAGATCACCAACGGTCACACGTTGTTGAGCTCCTGAGAATCTCTTTAAAAAAAGACCCTCGAGCTCTGTGAAGGTTTTTACATAACCATTTGGTAAATCTGCGTACCACTCAAAAGCAATACCGGACAAACTACTCACAAACTGACGAAAGAGTAGAGCATCCGACCCTCCTGCATTGCAACAGCTTGCTCGGAAATGGGCCAGATGCTGTCTTGGGTTTTCTAAGCCGCTAAAAACTTTAAAAGAAGGTGGCACAAAACCCTTTGGGTAAGGAACCAAATCATATTTCTCGGGATAGGGTCTACCCTTTGGAATAGATATAGTTCCTTGTGAATGGGCTAAGGCCTCCCTTACCTGGGTTTCAATCATCTGACGGATATCCTTTTCTGGTGGAGACACTGGAGAAGTAACTTCTGGAAGCTTGGGATTTGAATCGGCTTCCCTGCTGTGCTCGCCCATGGTGTGTACTGTGGGCTGCAACTGCTCGGGTCTCGACTGCTGTGATTGCAAAAGCTGACTCTGCATCTGTTCAACTCTAATCATCATCTCTTCAACTTTTCTTTCAAGATTTTTAATATACTCATCCTTCTCTTTCAATCTGACAGAACTATCTGAATCCGAGTCGACTGCTGCTGACTCTTCCTCCTTTCCAGAATGGTGCTTTGAAGGCTCGGCATCTTTAGCTGACGCACGAGTTTCGACCATGTGAACATCTGCTACTGGCTCTTCATCAACTAAAAGATCATCTTCATCCGGATTGAATTCATCAACGGCCTTCTTCTTAAGGATATCTCTGATTTCTTGAACCACTTCCTCAACCGGTCTCCCATCTATTGCTTCAGCATAAAGTGGCAGGTATCCATCGTAATCCATGACCTGGTCATATTCTTTCACATCTAACTTGTCAAAAATATCATTGATCTTAGTATCCTCCTCAGTAATCTGCTCACTAACTAACTGGTCTAACATCTCCTCATCGGGATCTCGGACTATCTCCTCCCCTCCGACTGTCCCGGGGTCGGTAGTCGCGAGGGTGACCTCCTCAGTTGGGTGAGGGACATCTATCTTAATTGGTGATGGAGGTGCTTGGACAGTGGGGGCTCCAACATCAACGCAAATAGAGTCCTCACATCCCTGCCCTGGGAGTTGTTTTGATTAAAAAAATATATATCATTTAAGTATATATAATTTTGGAAAATATTTAATTATTTTTGAGAATATTGAATTTCCCAAAGATAATTAATTTAAGTTTTAAAAGATATCAATTTTAATTTTGAAAAATTAAATCTGAGTTATTAAATCTCCTACGAGCGCAAGCCCTCGTAGTTAATTACATCGTAGGAAATTGGAATTTCCTACGAAAACTCTCGATTAAAATAGCGGTTTAAATTTTATTTAAGATTTCAAAGTTAGACATCAAAGGAAGAAAGGGGTAGGAATTTCAAGTGGTATTGGTTCAAGTTTGAGCAATTATTTTCAGAGTCAAAGGAAGAGGAGTAGGGAGTATTTTTGAGATTCTGAAACAATTCAGAGAACACTCCAACCTATCCTAAGCGTTGGGCTTAAATTTGATTGAAAGAAATTTTTAGTTTAAGTGGTCAATTTTATTAGAAATTTGGGATTCAATTCCCGGAAGTTGAGGTCTTATGGACCGAGCCAGCCTCAGAACCTAAGTCTAAATTGGGTACTAAAAAGTGACCCGAACCTAGCTAGTGCAATACAAATCTGGACTTACCCCGGCCTGGATTGGGGAGCCAGCTAAACCACCTAGGCGCTTTAAAATATGAGTCTGGTCTTTTAATGTTGAGTGATAGGGACGTTAATTAGAAAATTTTAGAGGAATGGGGTCGACATCTAGAGCAGATCCTAATTGGCCCCTTTAACTTATGTCGGGTATTCGATGTCTAAATAAATGCAATTAAATATTAGACTCTTTTAAATTTGTTACTAATGCGATGCATGCTAATTGACTCAATTGAATGCAAAATTTGTATGTAGCAGTTTAAAAAATTTTGGCTTAGAAAATAGGTTTTATCCTAGAGATTGCATAACATCCCCTTGACAGATCGGCACCCTCATAGGCCAGGTGGTCTGCCAGAACCCGCAGGCGGGGAGATGCCTAACAAGGAAGAGAAGTCATAATATGAATGCATGAAAAACCCTCGACGAGTCCGAGCTTACTTCTTAGGACCGTTTAGAGTTTCTATCTTATCTTAAAAAATTTATTTAATTAAAGTAGAAAAATTTTGACAGACCCCTAAGAGCCTAAATTCGAATTCCAGGTCAAACCAAATACGACATACAAGTAAAAAGACTAGAAAAGTAGGAGTTCTAATGCGCAATCAATTTAAATAAACCAATCAAATTAAATATATCAAATTGAATGTCCATAGGCAAGTGCCCTTATTATTACATCACAGAATTTTGCAGAAAATTAAAGTGGCCGGACACCACTGACTACAACCCGGATTTCTAATCCTAAATCAAATGACTTTGAGATTTGGGATTCTTCTCGTTGTCCACTTCTTCGTCTTCCTACGAACATCTTGTTTCGTCGGTTCCGGATACCCAAATGAAAAGAAACTCCCCCTCGATCGGGGTGTTATCTTTTCTCTTTGGATATTTAAAAGATATCCTAATTTGACTTCCAAATGGAAGAAGACTCTCCCCCTTTAGGGATGTCTTTACCTCTTTGGAATTCAAATTGGATAAAATATCCCAAATTCAAATCATTTTAAATATATTACAACCTTTATACAATCGAATTTACATCTCAATTAAAAAAAGAAAATCTAGACTCGATCCTGCAGGGTTATCCTAATAATGAACAGTTATATACTCAATCCCAAGCAGTTATAATATAGAAAAATTGAAATGCATTTTTTTAGCCACACTTGGCCATGCTCTTTTTATTTAAAGGGGGTCTTAAGCGCGGCAGGTACCTATGCAAAGAGTTATATATTTTTTTTTATTAACTGCCCCCTTTAGTTTTCAGCTCCTTATATGAGCATGGCCACCTGCATAAGATTGCACAAATATATATATTTCGTTCCTAGCCTATGGGTAGGTCTAACGCACAATCAAACACAGAGTGCAGAAAGTAAGTAAATAAACACAACAATTCTACACTAGCAAACAGCATGCAGTGAAAGCTACGAAAATCCGGCACACAGCAGAAAAAGTAAAACACCGGCCTATCCTAAAACTAGAGTCGGTGATCCTAGCACAACATCTAAAGTGTGTGAGGTAGGTCGTGTGGTTTTGATATGTCCTAAATAGGATTTATTAATTAAAGTTGTTTCAAGTTTGATTGGTTGTTGAAAGGCTTAAGGGGAATTTAATTAGAGTTTAAGTATTAATGGTTTGAAGTCAATTTTAAGATTGATTTTTTTAATTATTTATTGAGTACCACCTTTGTTTCACACCGAGGCCGTGAAGTTTATTTCATCTTCCTTGGGGCTAATTTAATAGCCTCGTAGGCCTGGGTTACCCAGTGGTACCCGGTATAGTTAAGTGATTTAATTTGGTTTAAGTTTGAAGGTTAATGAATTTTAATCAAAATTGGTTGATTACTGATTTTAAGAGTTGATTAACCATTTCTGGAGTTTTAGAGGTGATTTTGAGTTTTTAGGATTTTTTTGAATATTTTAATCATTTAATTAAATGTTCAAAAATTGACTTTTTGATTAAGGGTGTTTTCTGGAATGTTTGTATTTTATTAAAAAACTAGACCTTACTACGATCAGTTAGACAGTAGGTACATTGAAAACGGATTTTTCTGCATTTTATTACGAAGGTTTGAAGTTTTGAACTAGTTTTGACCTATGGTTGACCGGTTTGTTGACTTTTTGAATTTGATATTTTTCTGAAAGTTTAATATATTTAATAAATATTAGACTTTGTTATGAGTTTAATGCAAGTGATTTTGTTCAATTTGGATTTTTCTGTAATTAGTTATGAAGGTTTGAAATTTGAGGTATTTAATGAATTTTAAAAATTACTTAATTAAAGGGCCCTTTTGAGGATTTGAATCCAAATGAGTTCCTAACTCCTTGAAATCAACTCCAAAGGTCAGGAAAGACCTAAGGAGAGATTCCCAAGTGTTTAGGAGATTTTTGGAATTTTAAATTATTATTAATTAATTAAATAAATTAAATATTGGTTTTTACTTAAAACTAAATTAACTTCAGAATTGCTGTCAAATTAGGTTGGTTTCAATTTTCTTGGGTTAAGGACTGAATTCTGGTCAGTTAGAGGGCTTACACATATTTTTTGGGTTTAAAAAAGGATTTATTACATTTTCTGGAAGGTTTAAGGGTTTAATTAAGGCTTAAACTTGGGAAAATTAATTAAGGGTCTTAATGATTTCCAAAGCTAATGAAAATTTTCCTAGTGGCTGTACATGTCACTAAGTTCATATGTACAAAGTTTCAAGTGAAAAAGGAATGTATCCTAATTATTGGAAATATTCTAAGTTCTCTAAATAAATCCTTAATTATTGTCCTTAATGACACTAAGTTGTAGGTTTGTAATCAATGTCATTCTAACCCTTGAACATAACATATATACAAGCATGCATAGCCATGATCAATTCCTAAATCTAAGAGAGCCTTAGACTAGGTGCACGTGTGTGTAACCTACACAAAATCAAAGTACATTTTGAATAATTGAAAATAAAGCTCAAATAATGAGTAATCAACAAGTTAATTACTCATTAGCTAATCCCCATTAAATCAATTCAATCAAATTCAATCTACGATTAAAATTTCAAGTCAAATTCAAAATATTTGAAAGGAAACTAAATACGCATACAAATTTGAAATGAAATGATTTTAAAATTATATATATAATAAATACTATAATTTTAATGATTCAAATGAATATCAAATTATGCTCAAATAACTCTAGAAAAGAGTTCTGCAAGTTCAAAATGGATTAAAATATTTCTCTTAGAATTTTGATAATATTTGGATTTATTTTTATTAAATAATAATTAAAATAATCAAATAATTAATATTTAAAATTATTTAAAATATATAGAATATTTTAAATCCATTTTATTTTTAAATTAAAGGCATTGAAAATCCGAGCAGTTTGATATATAATACTTAATTTTTTGAAAAGTATTTAATTTTTTAATAATTTTTGAAGTTTCTGGTAATTAAAATAATCAAAACACTAATTAAACCTTAATTAATTCGATCTGGCGGCGGGATTAACACGTGGCGCGTTCCGGTTCGGCCAACCAAAACGCGGCGGCGGTCAAGTGGGCCCACGCATTTTCGAGAAACGCGGCACTTTAACCACGTCAGCTCGGCACAGCTGCCGTCCGATCGAGCGCCATCTGAGATAAACGACCAGGATTGCGTCGGACGGTGATATCGTGCAATAGGTTAGCGCGCGGGTCGGATCGAGCCGCGGAATGGCTAAATCTGAACCGTGGATCCTTAGATCAACGGTTCCGATTCAGCCTTGATGGGTGTTTGCACGAACCGAGCCCTATAGGCGTTTTTGGGCTCGTTCTTTCGATTGGGTGCACCAAATCGTTTCAAATTTTAAACATAGGTCCCCTTGATGAACAGAAATAATGGGGATATATTTTAATAACTTAAAAATCACTTAACCAAAAGCTAATTTAGACTAAGTGTCCTAACCTAGGGTTTGAATTTTTTACCTAGATTTTGGACGGTTTGACCCGTTTATGGAATGGTTGCATTTGTAGGCTGTCCACGCTCCATTTTGTAGAAGAAACCTTGAGCTTCTAACGCCTGGATCGAGAGGAATACACCTTGGACGGAGTAGGCCTTCGGTTTGGCCGGAAACTCGCCGCCGGCGAGCTTGACCACCGACCGGATTGAGATAGAAAAATGTGGATTGAGGTATGGAATGCTCAAACGAAAAGAGTTTGAGCTCTGGAAGGGCTTGAGTGGAGAGAGAGGCTAAGGTTGAGAATGATTCTCATTTTAGAGGTTTTGCCCTATTGAACCTTCCTCTGATCAAATGGTCGGCTAGGATTGCTTCATCAGCTCCCCAGATGATGCCATTTGTCCCTAGGGCAGTTGGAAAGCTGAGGGAAAGGACAGGGGAAGGACATCCTAGTTGGAAAGGCTCTTTGGTCCCCACTTGATCATGGGAGCAATGAAGGCCATTGGATCTGGATCTAACAGCTGGGAGAGGATCTAGGAATGTTCTAGAGTTTGATTAAATAGCTGGAATAACTTAGAATTAAAAGGGATTAGGTTTAGGGAGTCATTTGACCAAATTTGACCACCCTAAACCCTAGGTTTGACAGTTTGACCAGTCCACTTGCCATGTGGACTGGTGATGTGGCATGGGAAAGAGTTAAGGAGCTGGTTAGATGCATTAAAATCAATTTCTCAAGAGGGGTTAGGTGTTTAAGGATATTTATCCATTTCAAAGCACTTTGGGGACTTGTTTGACTGAGTTGACTGGTCAACATATCCTCATGGCTGAATGAGGTGGCACACTAATAGTACCTAAATATCCATATGATAGGTTTTCAAAGGGTCCTAATGGGTAAAGCCATTGGATAGTGCATGTATGAAGGGATTTGACCATGAATCCAAGCTTGACCAAGTCAAACTTAGTGTAATCTGACTTTAAGTAAGTTTGAATGGATTTGATTTAAGTTTTGAGATGGGTTTGAGAGCTTGAATGGGTTAGAAAGATCAAATGGGTTAAAGTGACCCATTTGAACTCCTAAGGGCGCAATAGGTCGATCCTGGTTGACTTGGGTCAACCAGGTGGGTCTAGGGTCTAGAAATAGGTTCAATCAATTTGAAATGACATTTGGAGACCATTGGAGGTGGTCCTAATGTCTGGGGAGGTCAATTCGATCAAAATGCCCGTTTTGACCCTTAAGGGCCTGTTTGGTCAACCTAGGTTAACTTGGTCAACCAGGTTGACCCAGGGTCTGGGTTTGGGTTGAAAATGTTTGATTTGATATTTAAAACTTGTTAGAAATGGTTCTAAGCAGTTTGGAGGTCGTTTGATTTGAAATCAAGGTTTGAGTCCTTAAGGGGTATTTTGGGTCATTTTGACCCCTGGTCAACTGGGGGTCAAAGTGGGTCCAGAAAAATACAGTTTTAATGTTAAATAGGTTTTAATCAAGTATCTGGGGGTGATTGGAGACTTTGTAGAAAGCTCCAAGGTCAAAATCCACTGGATGGCAAGTCCAGTGGCATAGGCTGTAAATATTTGAGGGTTTTACAACCTATGGATTTCAATTCAATTTCTGGGGTTAGAGACCTTAGAAAAGGCTCAAATTTGGAGGGTTGCCTCCAGAGACATGTCCCATCAGTATGCAACTGACAGACTCTGAATCGGAGGTCATTAGGCTGGGTTTTGAAATGTTTGAAAATCCATAAGAAAAGGCTTTTGAGACTTGGCCTTTGGACTTAGGATTTGAAATTAAATTTTGGATTTGATCTGGATTTTGAGTTTGATTGATTGGACTTGGGGTGCCTAAATCATTTATGACTATTTTTGAGAATCATAAGTGATTAGACCAAATTAAGGTTTGATAGAAGAATGGTTCAAAGTCTAGATCAGGGATTGAGTTGCCTAGGAGTCTAGACATGATTGACTAGGTTTGAAATCTAGGTTGATTTGAAGTCAAGGTTGATCAGGAGTTTGAATTGATTTGAATCTAACTCTGTCCTAGAATCTAGAAGAATTCTAGAGGCTAGACTTTAGAAGGGTTGTAGGATCTAAGAAATCCTAGAGTCTACGAAAATCCTAGAGTCTGGAGTCTAGAAGTCCTGGGATCTAGAGTAAATCCCTAGGGTCTGTATTCTAGGAGAATCCTAGGTTCTAGGTTGATCTGGAAGGATCCTAGGGTCAAGATAGGTCCTAGGGTTTTGAATCTAGAAGGGTCCTAGGATCTAGAATGGATCCTGTCTGGATCTAGGAGAATCCTAGGTTTTAGATTGATCTGGAGTCTGGATGGGGCCTTAGTGACCTCATACAAAAATGAGGTCAACAAATGGACCCCCAATATGTGTAATAGAATGAAATTCTATTGCACATATTGGCGTTGACCGAAAAAGGTCAATTCTGGAGTTTTGATCCTAAGAGAAGGAGAAAATTTATCCCTGGGGAATCAAGGTTTGAATTGATACTAAGGTAGTGCCACAGAGGGCGTACTCTACCACTAGTAGATCTAATCCTAAGGAGAGAAAGCACGATGACTCACATCTATCCTTAAGAAAGAGAAAACTGGATGATCTTGTGGGAAGGAAGCATTGCTTCCCACAAAAGATCGGATCTGGAGTTTGAATTTAGGATGGTGCCACTGAGGGCGTACTCCGTCACTGAAGAATGATCTCGTGGAGAGGAAACTTGCTCTATACGAAAGATCTAGTCTGGAATTTAAAACTAGGATGGTGCCACATAGGGCGTGCTCCACCACTAGCGGATCTAATCCTAAGGAGAGAAAGCACAATGACTCACATCTATCCTTAAGGAAAAGAAAACTAGAATGATCTCGTGGGAAGGAAGCATTGCTTCCACGAAAGATCGGATCTTGATTTGAAGTTTAGGATGGTGCCACGATGGGCGTACTCCATCACTAAAGAATGGTCTTGTGGAGAGGAAACTTGCTCTACACAAAGAACCACGTCTGGATGATCATATGTAGAGGAAACTTGTTCCACATAGAGGATCGGGTCTGGATGATCGGATGTAGAGGAAACTTGCTCTACACAACGAATCAAATTTGAAATGATCTTATATAGAGGAAACTTGCTCTATATAAAATCAGGTCTAGAATGATCATGGGTAGAGGAAACTTGCTCTACGGATGATCGGGTCAGGATTGATCATGTGCAAAGGAAACTTGCTTTACACAGATGATCAGGTTTGAATGATCATATATAGAGGAAACTTGCTCTATATAGAGGATCAGATCTGGAATGATCGTATGTGAAGGAAACTTGCTTCACATAGAGGATCGAGTCTGGATGATCGTATGTAGAGGAAACTTGCTCTACACAGTGGATCAGATTTGAAATGATCATATGTGAAGGAAACTTGCTTCACATAGAGGATCGAGTCTGGATGATCGTATGTAGAGGAAACTTGCTCTACACAGCGGATCAGATTTGAAATGATCGTATGTGAAGGAAACTTGCTTCACACAGAGGATCGAGTCTGGATGATCGTATGTAGAGGAAACTTGCTCTACACAGCGGATCAGATTTAAAATGATCGTATGTGAAGGAAACTTGCTTCACATAGAGGATCGAGTCTGGATGATCGTATGTAGAGGAAACTTGCTCTACACAGTGGATCGGATTTGAAATGATCGTATGTGAAGGAAACTTGCTTCACATAGAGGATCGAGTCTGGATGATCGTATGTAGAGGAAACTTGCTCTACACAGTGGATCGGATTTGAAATTAGAATTTGAGATTTGAAAGTTTTAAAATTTGAATTGATTTGATTTTGGATTTGAATGTGTTTGAATTTAAAAGTCAATTTTGAATTTGATTTTGAAAAATGTTTGAATTTGAAATTTGATTTGATGAATTTAATGCTGAAGATTTTTTGAATCTGGATTTTGAATTGATTTTTGAATTCAAAAGATGCTTGAATTTGATTTTAAATTTTGAGTTTGGAGAATTTGATTTGATTTAATTTTGACTTGTTTGAACTTGAAGAGTTTGAATTTGATTTGGTTTTGAATTTGAATGTATTTGAATTTGAAGTTTGATTTTGAATTAATAAATTTCTTTAATCCAGGAAATTTGAAGATTTTTATTGACTTTGAATTTGACACTCATCTGGCATGGTACTTCCTGAAGAGCCTCCCCAACATTTAAAAATATCGGGTGGCATTCTCCAGAGTTGATCAATTAATGTTTGAAATTTTCTTGAAGATCGTCTCTACGACAAGGGGAAAGCCTTGTACTAGTTCAAACTCCTCCACCAATCTCTCGGTAGACTAAGATATGCATCTGAAGAACCAAGACCAAGTCGCCTACTTGGAAGGTTCTAAGTTGCTCTATCTTATGACGAGCTTTAACCAGTCAAGCTTCAGACGATTCTGAGCTTTATTGAGCCTTGAAGACAAAGCTCTACAAGGCCTCGAGCTCTTCAAATTGGAGTCGGGCACTCTGCTCAATCGTGGTTTGAACTTGAACGGCAATTCCCAGCATTACAAAATACTCCTCTAGTGGGGTTGATCTTGGACCCAATATAGAGTGTAATTTTGTTGAAAAGGCCTTAAAGGAAAAGATGCCTACACGTAAGGACTTACACACATTTCTCAAGGACATGATTTGAATTCTTTTCAAGAATAGAGGATTCAATCTTTCTATTAAAAAAAATTCCTCTAACTATATGGACCCTGTCGGAACGACATGTGGAAACAAATTTAGAAGTGCAGTGAGAAGTAGTGTTGACTCCATCAAACCTTAAAAAGGTTTAGGACTTTAGGTTTTGTTGACCCAGACCAAGTTTCGTAGAAACTGAACTGGGGTCTCCCTTAAACAGATTTTGAATTAAAATTAACTTAAAGGGATTAAGTTGAAGAGAGAAATTTGATCTTTCAATTTTCTTGCACGATTTTCTTCTATCTAATAGATGATTTCTGCATGGTGAAGAATCTAGATTCAAGACTTTCAAAGTCAAGTATTTAAAAGGTGATCGATTTTTTTTTGATTTAAGGATTTAGAGGAAGGGAGCCATCTTACTCTTCTTCTCTTTTTCTGGCGGCGCATATTGCGCATCTTTTGACTTTTGGTGCACTTCGTGCATTTCTTGATTCTTGGCGCATTCGCGCATCTTTTAATTTCAATTGAATTCGAGAAGAAGCTCCACTTTCTTTAAATACCTTAAATTGATTGATCTTTCTATTTTGAATGCTGTGATTATATCTCAAGTATTAGAGAAGAAAATTCGTTCTCTTATACAAGGAAGAATAATACTCAAAACACATTCAATCTTTTGAAAAAGCGTATCGACTTGACTTTTGAAAATCATTGAATAGATTTTAGACATGCGAGAATTGCCTATTAAGATAGAAGATTGCTAGAATATTGATAAAATTTTCATTTCTGAATTCAACTTAAGTTTGAGGTAGATCTTAATTCGAAAGTTAAATCAACCCACGAAAGCGGTGGGAGGGAGGGATATTCAAACATTTGGTGGAGTCAACTACAATTCTCGCCTTCTTAAGACTTAAGATAGAGGTCAATTTTCATTAAAAAGAAGAATCAATTATCTTGAAAATCTAAATCTAGTACACTTGAGAAACTGGAAAGTTTTCCTTAAAGGTTGCAAATCTAGGTGACATGACCCTTGTCAACTTGGAATTGAATTCCTACAATCACTTTGAAGGGAAAGACTGTTAAAGGGTCTGCACTATCCCTAGATAACGTGGCATCATTACAATCAAAAGAATTATCGCGATAGGACCCCGTTAAAAGTTAAATTTCGACGGTATCACTATCTGACACAATCTTAGATTATTTCCCCCTCATTATTACTAGACTAGTAGTTAAGAGAGTGGCACCCCGAGTGGTTTCTACTCCTCCTCCTCTGTAGATGATGTAGTGGGACATGTGTAGTAACGCGCCCTAACATCTTCTAGTAAAGTGGACGGATCATAACCCTCAATTGGGGGCTTATGACCTATTGCTGGTGATCGCTCAATTATCTATTGCTTGAGTCTTTCTGTGTAGTAGTCAAGTAGGTGTATTGAAGATCGCACTCTTATCTCTATAACCTCCCTCCTTTGTGCAAGGAGAGGGAACGTAGAAGGAGCAACGAACTCTCGATTGGCCTCGAAATCGGCCCTCTCTAAGGCTTTCGACTCAACGATCTTTCCAGCCTTAAGATTCCTTTTTCTGGCTCTTCGAAGATAGTTCTTCATCTTGTTCCTACTGACGACATGGGTGCTAGAACTTGACCCGATCTCAGACTGAGATGGTAGCTCTTTTGTCGTTATTGACTTCTGGTTTTGATCTTCCCGAGCAGAGGGTACAGTGGGTACAGGGGCGACAACGACCTCCATCTTAGAGATGGGGGAGTCAACTCTTGACCCTAAAGTAATTTCTACTAAGGGGAAGTCCTTTTGAGTACCAACAGACAGATCTAAGATTATTTCTCCATTAACTAAAATCTTGATGTTCTGAAATTCTATCTCGTACTGAATTAAAATTGCCATTAAGAATTTCTTCTACAGGCACATCTTTATTCAGTGAGAAGACGAGTTTCCCAGCCATTTGAGTGTTCAATTTCCTGGAATTAAAAGAATGTGATTTGAGTTAGTGATTTGAAATTGAATGTGAATTTTAAGTTTGATTTATTTTATTCAAAATTTTATAACTCAACCGTGTTCAATTTACACTAAACACGGTGGTTCATAAAATTGATGAGTTGAACTTGACTCTTTCGCTACACCAATTGACTTGGGGCAAAATGTCAAAGTTTGGACTCGCATTTGAAATCAAAACTGAACTTAAGCTTGAGGTGAAAATCAAGTTTAAACTTAAGGTTGAAATTTTATTTGAAATCAAAGTTTGATTTGAATTTTAACTCGAGATTATATTTGGATGGATCTCCTTTAAATTTTGAAACTCAAGACATTGAATTTCACTCAAATGTAGAGGTTTACAAAATTATAGGAGAATCCTTAGAAATTAGGTCTAACTCTTTCACCCCACCAAAGGATTTGGGGGGTAAAATGTCAAAGCCTAGATCTAACAAGAGAAATTTGGAATTGCATTGTATGTGTTCAACTACAACAGAATGTCATAGAAGACACATGACAACGACAGTTGAAATTGGTTTGAATGATTTTCCTATATTTTTTTGAAACACAAAATGTTGAGTTTTATTTTCAACAAAATGGTTAACAAAAATTTAAGGAAATCGGGAGGTCTAGACTTGACTCTTTCACTACACCGACTAGCTTAGAGTGAAATGTCAAAATCTAGGTTTGATCAAGAGTTTGAATTGCATGTGTTCAACTACAATAGACTATTGTAAAAGACACATCACAACGACGATTAAAGTTGATTTGAAAGGTTTTGAAAGAGATTGAATTTTGCTTAAAGGATTGAAATTTATGATTTTGAAATTGAAGAGTCTTCTGTAAATTGTGAAACTTAGCACGCTAGTTATTTACTCGCATGCAAGTTTGCAACATATACAAAAGGATTCGGCTTGACTCTTTCGCTCTACCAAATAACTTGGAGGCAAAATGTCAAAGCCCGACTTAAAGGGAGGTTTCCTACACTCACCTCTCTTTTCACATGTCTTAATTGAGTTGGCCACACTCACCCAAGGAAGAAATGGGAGAGGGACCAACGGAGAGAAGGGTAGTTAAGACTACCGATTCAATAAAATTCATACCGCTATTAAAGATGGAGAGTGAGATTTGTCCCCAGCGGAGTCGCCATTTTTTTGTTTTGATTAAAAAAATATATATCATTTAAGTATATATAATTTTGGAAAATATTTAATTATTTTTGGGAATATTGAATTTCCCAAAGATAATTAATTTAAGTTTTAAAAGATATCAATTTTAATTTTGAAAAATTAAATCTGAGTTATTAAATCTCCTACGAGCGCAAGCCCTCGTAGTTAATTACATCGTAGGAAATTGGAATTTCCTACGAAAACTCTCGATTAAAATAGCGGTTTAAATTTTATTTAAGATTTCAAAGTTAGACATCAAAGGAAGAAAGGGGTAGGAATTTCAAGTGGTATTGGTTCAAGTTTGAGCAATTATTTTCAGAGTCAAAGGAAGAGGAGTAGGGAGTATTTTTGAGATTCTGAAACAATTCAGAGAACACTCCAACCTATCCTAAGCGTTGGGCTTAAATTTGATTGAAAGAAATTTTTAGTTTAAGTGGTCAATTTTATTAGAAATTTGGGATTCAATTCCCGGAAGTTGAGGTCTTATGGACCGAGCCAGCCTCAGAACCTAAGTCTAAATTGGGTACTAAAAAGTGACCCGAACCTAGCTAGTGCAATACAAATCTGGACTTACCCCGGCCTGGATTGGGGAGCCAGCTAAACCACCTAGGCGCTTTAAAAATATGAGTCTGGTCTTTTAATGTTGAGTGATAGGGACGTTAATTAGAAAATTTTTAGAGGAATGGGGTCGACATCTAGAGCAGATCCTAATTGGCCCCTTTAACTTATGTCGGGTATTCGATGTCTAAATAAATGCAATTAAATATTAGACTCTTTTAAATTTGTTACTAATGCGATGCATGCTAATTGACTCAATTGAATGCAAAATTTGTATGTAGCAGTTTAAAAAATTTTGGCTTAGAAAATAGGTTTTATCCTAGAGATTGCATAACATCCCCTTGACAGATCGGCACCCTCATAGGCCAGGTGGTCTGCCAGAACCCGCAGGCGGGGAGATGCCTAACAAGGAAGAGAAGTCATAATATGAATGCATGAAAAACCCTCGGCGAGTCCGAGCTTACTTCTTAGGACCGTTTAGAGTTTCTATCTTATCTTAAAAATTTTATTTAATTAAAGTAGAAAAATTTTGACAGACCCCTAAGAGCCTAAATTCGAATTCCAGGTCAAACCAAATACGACATGCAAGTAAAAAGACTAGAAAAGTAGGAGTTCTAATGCGCAATCAATTTAAATAAACCAATCAAATTAAATATATCAAATTGAATGTCCATAGGCAAGTGCCCTTATTATTACATCACAGAATTTTGCAGAAAATTAAAGTGGCCGGACACCACTGACTACAACCCGGATTTCTAATCCTAAATCAAATGACTTTGAGATTTGGGATTCTTCTCGTTGTCCACTTCTTCGTCTTCCTACGAACATCTTGTTTCGTCGGTTCCGGATACCCAAATGAAAAGAAACTCCCCCTCGATCGGGGTGTTATCTTTTCTCTTTGGATATTTAAAAGATATCCTAATTTGACTTCCAAATGGAAGAAGACTCTCCCCTTTAGGGATGTCTTTACCTCTTTGGAATTCAAATTGGATAAAATATCCCAAATTCAAATCATTTTAAATAATTACAACCTTTATACAATCGAATTTACATCTCAATTAAAAAAAGAAAATCTAGACTCGATCCTGCAGGGTTATCCTAATAATGAACAGTTATATACTCAATCCCAAGCAGTTATAATATAGAAAATTGAAATGCATTTTTTTAGCCACACTTGGCCATGCTCTTTTTATTTAAAGGGGGTCTTAAGCGCGGCAGGTACCTATGCAAAGAGTTATATATTTTTTTTTATTAACTGCCCCCTTTAGTTTTCAGCTCCTTATATGAGCATGGCCACCTGCATAAGATTGCACAAATATATATATTTCGTTCCTAGCCTATGGGTAGGTCTAACGCACAATCAAACACAGAGTGCAGAAAGTAAGTAAATAAACACAACAATTCTACACTAGCAAACAGCATGCAGTGAAAGCTACGAAAATCCGGCACACAGCAGAAAAAGTAAAACACCGGCCTATCCTAAAACTAGAGTCGGTGATCCTAGCACAACATCTAAAGTGTGTGAGGTAGGTCGTGTGGTTTTGATATGTCCTAAATAGGATTATTAATTAAAGTTGTTTCAAGTTTGATTGGTTGAAAGGCTTAAGGGGAATTTAATTAGAGTTTAAGTATTAATGGTTTGAAGTCAATTTTAAGATTGATTTTTTTAATTATTTATTGAGTACCACCTTTGTTTCACACCGAGGCCGTGAAGTTTATTTCATCTTCCTTGGGGCTAATTTAATAGCCTCGTAGGCCTGGGTTACCCAGTGGTACCCGGTATAGTTAAGTGATTTAATTTGGTTAAAGTTTGAAGGTTAATGAATTTTAATCAAAATTGGTTGATTACTGATTTTAAGAGTTGATTAACCATTTCTGGAGTTTTAGAGGTGATTTTGAGTTTTTAGGATTTTTTTGAATATTTTAATCATTTAATTAAATGTTCAAAAATTGACTTTTTGATTAAGGGTGTTTTCTGGAATGTTTGTATTTTATTAAAAAACTAGACCTTACTACGATCAGTTAGACAGTAGGTACATTGAAAACGGATTTTTCTGCATTTTATTACGAAGGTTTGAAGTTTTGAACTAGTTTTGACCTATGGTTGACCGGTTTGTTGACTTTTTGAATTTGATATTTTTCTGAAAGTTTAATATATTTAATAAATATTAGACTTTGTTATGAGTTTAATGCAAGTGATTTTGTTCAATTTGGATTTTTCTGTAATTAGTTATGAAGGTTTGAAAAATTTGAGGTATTTAATGAATTTTAAAAATTACTTAATTAAAGGGCCCTTTTGAGGATTTGAATCCAAATGAGTTCCTAACTCCTTGAAATCAACTCCAAAGGTCAGGAAAGACCTAAGGAGAGATTCCCAAGTGTTTAGGAGATTTTTGGAATTTTAAATTATTATTAATTAATTAAATAAATTAAATATTGGTTTTTACTTAAAACTAAATTAACTTCAGAATTGCTGTCAAATTAGGTTGGTTTCAATTTTCTTGGGTTAAGGACTGAATTCTGGTCAGTTAGAGGGCTTACACATATTTTTTTTGGGTTTAAAAAAGGATTTATTACATTTTCTGGAAGGTTTAAGGGTTTAATTAAGGCTTAAACTTGGGAAAATTAATTAAGGGTCTTAATGATTTCCAAAGCTAATGAAAATTTTCCTAGTGGCTGTACATGTCACTAAGTTCATATGTACAAAGTTTCAAGTGAAAAAGGAATGTATCCTAATTATTGGAAATATTCTAAGTTCTCTAAATAAATCCTTAATTATTGTCCTTAATGACACTAAGTTGTAGGTTTGTAATCAATGTCATTCTAACCCTTGAACATAACATATATACAAGCATGCATAGCCATGATCAATTCCTAAATCTAAGAGAGCCTTAGACTAGGTGCACGTGTGTGTAACCTACACAAAATCAAAGTACATTTTGAATAATTGAAAATAAAGCTCAAATAATGAGTAATCAACAAGTTAATTACTCATTAGCTAATCCCCATTAAATCAATTCAATCAAATTCAATCTACGATTAAAATTTCAAGTCAAATTCAAAATATTTGAAAGGAAACTAAATACGCATACAAATTTGAAATGAAATGATTTTAAAATTATATATATAATAAATACTATAATTTTAATGATTCAAATGAATATCAAATTATGCTCAAATAACTCTAGAAAAGAGTTCTGCAAGTTCAAAATGGATTAAAATATTTCTCTTAGAATTTTGATAATATTTGGATTTATTTTTATTAAATAATAATTAAAATAATCAAATAATTAATATTTAAAATTATTTAAAATATATAGAATATTTTAAATCCATTTTATTTTTAAATTAAAGGCATTGAAAATCCGAGCAGTTTGATATATAATACTTAATTTTTTGAAAAGTATTTAATTTTTAATAATTTTTGAAGTTTCTGGTAATTAAAATAATCAAAACACTAATTAAACCTTAATTAATTCGATCTGGCGGCGGGATTAACACGTGGCGCGTTCCGGTTCGGCCAACCAAAATGCGGCGGCGGTCAAGTGGGCCCACGCATTTTCGAGAAACGCGGCACTTAACCACGTCAGCTCGGCACAGCTGCCGTCCGATCGAGCGCCATCTGAGATAAACGACCAGGATTGCGTCGGACGGTGATATCGTGCAATAGGTTAGCGCGCGGTCGGATCGAGCCGCGGAATGGCTAAATCTGAACCGTGGATCCTTAGATCAACGGTTCCGATTCAGCCTTGATGGGTGTTTGCACGAACCGAGCCCTATAGGCGTTTTTGGGCTCGTTCTTTCGATTGGGTGCACCAAATCGTTTCAAATTTTAAACATAGGTCCCCTTGATGAACAGAAATAATGGGGATATATTTTAATAACTTAAAAATCACTTAACCAAAAGCTAATTTAGACTAAGTGTCCTAACCTAGGGTTTGAATTTTTTACCTAGATTTTGGACGGTTTGACCCGTTTATGGAATGGTTGCATTTGTAGGCTGTCCACGCTCCATTTTGTAGAAGAAACCTTGAGCTTCTAACGCCTGGATCGAGAGGAATACACCTTGGACGGAGTAGGCCTTCGGTTTGGCCGGAAACTCGCCGCCGGCGAGCTTTGACCGACCGGATTGAGATAGAAAAATGTGGATTGAGGTATGGAATGCTCAAACGAAAAGAGTTTGAGCTCTGGAAGGGCTTGAGTGGAGAGAGAGGCTAAGGTTGAGAATGATTCTCATTTTAGAGGTTTTGCCCTATTGAACCTTCCTCTGATCAAATGGTCGGCTAGGATTGCTTCATCAGCTCCCCAGATGATGCCATTTGTCCCTAGGGCAGTTGGAAAGCTGAGGGAAAGGACAGGGGAAGGACATCCTAGTTGGAAAGGCTCTTTGGTCCCCACTTGATCATGGGAGCAATGAAGGCCATTGGATCTGGATCTAACAGCTGGGAGAGGATCTAGGAATGTTCTAGAGTTTGATTAAATAGCTGGAATAACTTAGAATTAAAAGGGATTAGGTTTAGGGAGTCATTTGACCAAATTTGACCACCCTAAACCCTAGGTTTGACAGTTTGACCAGTCCACTTTCCATGTGGACTGGTGATGTGGCATGGGAAAGAGTTAAGGAGCTGGTTAGATGCATTAAAATCAATTTCTCAAGAGGGGTTAGGTGTTTAAGGATATTTATCCATTTCAAAGCACTTTGGGGACTTGTTGACTGAGTTGACTGGTCAACATATCCTCATGGCTGAATGAGGTGGCACACTAATAGTACCTAAATATCCATATGATAGGTTTTCAAAGGGTCCTAATGGGTAAAGCCATTGGATAGTGCATGTATGAAGGGATTTGACCATGAATCCAAGCTTGACCAAGTCAAACTTAGTGTAATCTGACTTTAAGTAAGTTTGAATGGATTTGATTTAAGTTTTGAGATGGGTTTGAGAGCTTGAATGGGTTAGAAAGATCAAATGGGTTAAAGTGACCCATTTGAACTCCTAAGGGCGCAATAGGTCGATCCTGGTTGACTTGGTCAACCAGGTGGGTCTAGGGTCTAGAAATAGGTTCAATCAATTTGAAATGACATTTGGAGACCATTGGAGGTGGTCCTAATGTCTGGGGAGGTCAATTCGATCAAAATGCCCGTTTTGACCCTTAAGGGCCTGTTTGGTCAACCTAGGTTAACTTGGTCAACCAGGTTGACCCAGGGTCTGGGTTTGGGTTGAAAATGTTTGATTTGATATTTAAAACTTGTTAGAAATGGTTCTAAGCAGTTTGGAGGTCGTTTGATTTGAAATCAAGGTTTGAGTCCTTAAGGGGTATTTTGGTCATTTTGACCCCTGGTCAACTGGGGGTCAAAGTGGGTCCAGAAAAATACAGTTTTAATGTTAAATAGGTTTTAATCAAGTATCTGGGGGTGATTGGAGACTTTGTAGAAAGCTCCAAGGTCAAAATCCACTGGATGGCAAGTCCAGTGGCATAGGCTGTAAATATTTGAGGGTTTTACAACCTATGGATTTCAATTCAATTTCTGGGGTTAGAGACCTTAGAAAAGGCTCAAATTTGGAGGGTTGCCTCCAGAGACATGTCCCATCAGTATGCAACTGACAGACTCTGAATCGGAGGTCATTAGGCTGGGTTTTGAAATGTTTGAAAATCCATAAGAAAAGGCTTTTGAGACTTGGCCTTTGGACTTAGGATTTGAAATTAAATTTTGGATTTGATCTGGATTTTGAGTTTGATTGATTGGACTTGGGGTGCCTAAATCATTTATGACTATTTGAGAGAATCATAAGTGATTAGACCAAATTAAGGTTTGATAGAAGAATGGTTCAAAGTCTAGATCAGGGATTGAGTTGCCTAGGAGTCTAGACATGATTGACTAGGTTTGAAATCTAGGTTGATTTGAAGTCAAGGTTGATCAGGAGTTTGAATTGATTTGAATCTAACTCTGTCCTAGAATCTAGAAGAATTCTAGAGGCTAGACTTTAGAAGGGTTGTAGGATCTAAGAAATCCTAGAGTCTACGAAAATCCTAGAGTCTGGAGTCTAGAAGTCCTGGGATCTAGAGTAAATCCTAGGGTCTGTATTCTAGGAGAATCCTAGGTTCTAGGTTGATCTGGAAGGATCCTAGGGTCAAGATAGGTCCTAGGGTTTTGAATCTAGAAGGGTCCTAGGATCTAGAATGGATCCTGTCTGGATCTAGGAGAATCCTAGGTTTTAGATTGATCTGGAGTCTGGATGGGGCCTTAGTGACCTCATACAAAAATGAGGTCAACAGGAGTCTAGGGAGTTCAACTGGTATTTGGATCTGAGGTTCTCTAAATTGTATCCCAATGCATTTGCTGAACTTCTTCCTTGCATATGACTCTACTGGTGACATGGGCCTCTTACCCTTAACATCAACTGGCTTTGGCTCTTTAAAGACTTCTTCAGGTTTTGCTGCTACTGGGGCCAGCTTCGATAGTTTTAAAGAAGGGGTCGGTGGTCTACCCTTAAAAGAGCGACTCGATCCAGACCCGGTTAATACTATCTCCTCCGTTTTTTGCAGAAGGGAGGCGAGGCACCCAGTGGTATCCATCTACCAAGACTGAAGATACAGGTTGTTTGACAAATTTCTTGTTCTTCCTCACTGGTTGAGGAGTCAAGTTCTTGGCTTCAGACTTCTCTTCTTTTAATACTTCCTTCTCAAGCTTATGAGAGATTACCCCTTTCAATTGCTTTACATATTGCTCCTTTGTCTGCCCCACTTGGGCGGCACAGGTGTGGATGATATTTCTAATCATCCTGGTTTTCAGAACTTGCTTCTCTTTCGGGGTTTTCTTCACAGAATAGTCGACAGGGCTAGGCGGAGTGCTAGCTATCCGACTGACTCTCTCCTCCCCTACAGCAGCTGCAAGAGGGTGAAAACGACTCCCTTTAAGGAGTGGAGAAGAGACAGAGATTGGCAGCTCCTCAGCAGCCTCAAGTTCAACCTTAGTTAGGGCTTTCAGCTCAGCCACTTTCTTAGTCTTGGTGATCTTCTTTCTTACCCTCCTCAGGTAATTCTTCCTGGCATTTTTACTGCCATAAAGGGTTTCAGTGCTGGAGGATCCCTTCTCAAACACAATTTTACTTTCAACAGGTGGTTCTGCTTCCTTTTCTTTCTCAAAGGAACCCTTAGGTGCGGAAGCATGAACTAGTGCTGACCACAAATTAGGAGGGGCATCACTCCCAGCTCCTATGGCTAATTGAACTACAGGGGCTTTTTTTCCCTCTACAGCAAGGTCCACTAAGGTATTTCCATCCATAACCAACCTAAGGGACTTGAACCCTATTCCAAACTGAATTGAGTTTTCATAGACCAACTCCTCAACCATCAAGTCACGGTCCATTGAGAACAGAAGTTTGCCGGCCATTGCAGATAATTTGATTGTCTGAGATTTAGAAAAGAGAAGTTTGAATCAGAATTTTGAATTAAATTTTGAAAAGAAGTCTATATCTTATCATGTATATCGAATCATAAGAACTATAATTCGGTATACGATAATAAGATGTAGAAGTTAACTTTGATTTAAAGAATATGTGAATCTTTATTGTATATGTGTAACTACAAACAAATATTGTAGAAACATATAACAATACTGATTTGAATTTGATTTGAATGAATTTGGAGAAGATATTTGAATTTGAAAATGATTGAGTTTACATTGCACATGTTTTACCATTGGAAAGTGTTATGGTGCTACATGTAACAATGAGGATTGAATTGAATTTGAAGGATGAAGATTTGAAAATTCGAAAATCCGGCAGCATTTCACCTTATTTTTGGAACTCAAGGTGTTGAATTTTCATTCAATAGAAAGGTTCTCAAATAAATATAGGGAAAGCTATTAAGAAAGCTTCACTCTTTCAACCCTAAGAATAATCAAAGGGTAAAATGTTAAAGACAAACTTTTACCGGATAGAATTTAAGGGTTCGTTGTATATGAGAACATATAACAACGTTAGTCAATTAGATTTGTTTTTTAGAAAATTCAAAAATCCGGCAGCATTTCCCCTTATTTTGAGACTCAAGGTGTTGAATTTTTATTCAACAGAAAGGTCTACAATCATAAGGAGATAATACCACAAGGTTCTCAAATGCAATTGAAAATTGAAATTATTGAAGGCAAAAACTTGCCGAGAAAATTCAAGGATATGTCGTATATGCTTCTTACAACGATCGTCGTAAGAATGTATATAACAACAATCAATCAATTTGAAATGATCTTTTAAAGAGATGTCTAAAAATTCAAAATTTCGGCAGCATCTCCCCTTATTTTGGGACTCAAGGTGTTGAACTTTCGTTCAACAAAAGGTCCACATTATTTAGGGGAGATTTATTTTGAATTTACTTAACTCTTTCATTCTAATTAATGGATTAAGAACGAAATGTCATAGCTTAATTCGATCGATATAATTGAATTTTTAATGAAATCTTTAAAATTGAATTCTACGATTAATCGTATATATATTGAATTGAAACAATTACAACTCAATATACAACGATATCATGTAGCGATTATTTAGATGTTGGAAAGAATTAACTCTATCAAAAGATTGGAGATTTTAGATTTAAAATTAAGGAGAATTTCTATAAGTTATATAACTTAGCATGCTACTAACAATTCGAGCACGCAAGTTTCTAACATTTATAGAAATGTCTAGAGGGAGATAGGCTTAACTCTTTCGCTCTACCAACCAGGTTGGAGGCAAAATGTTCAAGCCCGATCTAGAGGGAAATTCCCTACACTCACCTCTCATTTGACAACTCTTAATTGAATTGGCCACACTCTTTCAAGAGAGAAATGAAAGAGGGACCAATGGAGGGAAAGGTAGTTAAGACTACCGATTCAATAAAATTAATATCGCTATTAAAGATGGAGAGTGAGATAAGTCCCCAGCGGAGTCGCCAAAATTTGTTTTGATTGAAAAGTATATTTAAATATATAATTAATTTTGAAAATATTTAATTATTTTTGGGAATATTAAATTCAAACTTTAATTTTGAAATCTAACACAACATTAGGAATAATATATCATCTCATATGGAGGAGATATTGTTCACTAATTGGTTCATATTCCAAAACTTTAAAACTATCCAAATTATCGTAGTCAAAATTCAAAAACATTTGACTATGCTAACTTGGATAGGAAATCATTAATTTCATAATCAAAGTTACGATAATAATTGATATATCTCTCCAAAGAAAGAAAATATCAATCATTTTCGATCATTTGAGAATGACGATAATGATTATTGTATTTTTCCCAAAAATAATTAGTTAGAGATTTTTTGAAAATTTCAATTTTAGAAAATTGGATCTGGGTTTCCAAATCTCCTACAAGCGCAAGCCCTCGTAGTTAATTACATCGTCGGAAAATTAGAAGTTTTCCTACGAAAACTCTCGATTAAAATAGCGATATAACTTTTATTTAAGATTTCAAAGCTAGATATCAAAGGAGATAAAGGGTTAGAAATTCAAATGGGATTGGTTCAAGATTGAACACTTATTTTTGAAATCAAGGGAAGAGAAGTAGGGGATGTTTTGAGATTCTGAATTACTTCAGAAACATCCCAATCTATCCTAAGTGTTGGGTTTATATTTGATTGAAAGAAATTTTTAGTTTGAATGGTCAATTTTATTAGAAAGTGGGATTCAAATCCCAGAAGTTGAGGTCTTATGGCCCGAGCCAGCCTCAGAACCTAAGTCTAAATTGGGCACTCGAAATTAGTACCCCGAACCTAGCTAGTGCAATGCGGATCTGGTCTTACCCCGGCCTGGATTGGGGAGCCAGCTAAACCACCTAAACGATTTCAAAATATGAGTCCGGTCTTTTTTGTAGAGTGGTAGGGACGTTATTTAAGAAAAGTTTTGAGAACAGGGCCGACATCTAGAGCATATCCTAATTGGCCCCTTTGATTTATGTTGGGTTTTTGATGTCTAAATAAATGCAATTAAATATTAGACTCTTTTAAATTTGTTACTAATGCGATGCATGCTAATTGACTCAATTGAATGCAAAATCAATATGTAGCAGTTAAAAAAAATCTTTGGCTTAGAAAATAGGTTTTATCCTAGAGATTGCATAACATCCCCTTGACAGATCGGCACCCTCATAGGCCAGGTGGTCTGCCAGAACCCGCAGGCGGGGAGATGCCTAACAAGGTAGAGAAGATTTAATATGATGCATTAAAAAAACCTCGGCGAGTCCGAGCTTACTTCTTAGGACCGTTTAGAGTTTCTATCTTATCTTAAAAATTTTATTTAATTAAAGTAGAAGAATTTTTGACAGACCCCTAAGAGCCTAAATTCGAATTCCAGGTCAAACCAGATACGGCATGCAAATAAAAAGACTAGAAAAGCAGGAGTTCTAATGCGCAATCAAATTAAACAAATCAATTAAATTTATCAAATTGAATGTCCATATGGCAAGTGCCACTTATTATTACATCTCAAAAATTACAAGAAATTAAAGTGGTCGGGCACCACTGACTACAACCCGGATTTCTAATCCTAAATCAAATGACTTTGAGATTTGGGATTCTTCTCGTTGTCCACTTCTTCGTCTTCTCACGAACATCTTGATTCGTTGGTTCCAGATATCCAAATGGAAAGAAACTCCCCCTTGATCGGGGTGCTACCTTTCCTCTTTGGATATTTGCAAAGTATCCTAATTTGACTCCCAAATGGAAGAAGACTCTCCCCTTTAGGGATGTCTTCACCTCTTTGGAATTCAAATTGGATATTTATATCCCAATCTCAAATCATTTTAAATAAATACAACCTTATTCAATCAAATTTACATTAATTTAAATAGAAAAATCTAGACTCGATCCTGCAAGGTTATCCTAATAATCAGCAGTTGTATATATTCCCAAGCAGTTATAATATGAAAAATTGAAATGCATTTTTTTTAGCCACACTTGGCCATGCTCTTTTTATTTAAAGGGGGTCTTAAGCGCGGCAGGTACCTGTGCAAAGAGTTATATATTTTTTTTTTATTAACTGCCCCCTTTAATTTCAGCTCCTTGTATGAGCATGGCCACCTGCATAAGATTGCACAAGTATAATTCGTCCCTAACCTAGGGGTAAGTCTAACGCACAATCAATCACAGAGTGCAGTAAGTAAGTAAGCAAACACAACAATTCTATACTAGCAAACAGCATGCAGTAAAAGCTCGAAAAATACGGCACACAACTGCAGAAAGTAAAACACCGGCCTAGCCTAGAACTAGAGTCAGTGATCCTAGCAAAACATCTAAAGTGTGTGAGGTAGGTCGTGTGGTTTTGATGTGTCCTAAATAGGATTATTAGTTAGAGTTATTTCAAGTTCGATTGGTTGTAAGGCTTAAGGGATTTTTTTTTAATTAGAATTTAAATATTAATATTTTGAATCTTTTAAAATCAATTATTTAATTATTTTTTGGGAACCACCTTTGTTTCACACCGAGGCCGTGAAGTTTATTTCACCTTCCTTGGGGCTGAGTTAACAGCCTCGTAGGCCTGGGTTACCTAGTGGTACCCGGTATAATTAAGTAGCTTAAATTGATTAAGATTCAAAAGTTAATGAATTTTATCCAAAATTGGTTGATTACTAATTTTAGAAGTTAATTAATGAATTCTGGAGTTTTAAAATGAATTTCAAGTTTTTATGAATTTTGGACTATTTTAATGATTTAATTAAGGGGTCAAAAATTGACTTTTGGATTAAGGGTATTTTCTGTAATGCTAACATTTTATTAAAATACTAGACCTTACTACGATCAGTTGGAAGGTAAGTACGTTAAAATCGGATTTCTACATTTTATTACAAAGGTTTGAAGTTTTGAACTAGGTTTTAACTATAGTTTGACCAATTTGTTGACTTTTTGAAATATTACAGATTTCTGGAGTTTAACATTTTTAATAAATACTAGGAGTTATTATGAGTTGAATGCAAGTGAGTTTGTTCAATTTAGATTTTTCTGGAATTAGTTATAAATATTTGAAGTTGGATGTATTTATTGGAATTATTGAAAATCCTTAATTAAAGGGGCTTTTTGGGATTTTGATCTAAATGTGATCCAAACTCCTTGAAATCAGCTCCAAAGGTCAGGAATGACCTAAGGAGAAATTCCCAAGTGTTTGGGAATTTTTTTGGAATTTTTAATAATTATTAATTAATTATATTAATAAAATATTCAATTTCACTTAAAATTAGATTAAAGTTTAAATTGCTGTCAAATAATTTTGGTTTTAATTTTCATTGGTTTAGAATTCAAAACTGGTCAGTTAGAGGGGTTATACATATTTTTTGGGTTTAAATTTGATTTATTATATTTTCTGGAAGTTTTAGAGGCTTAATTAAGGCTCAAACTTAATTAGGTTAAATAAGGGACTTAATGATTTCAAAAATCAGTAAAACTCTCTCTAATGGCTGTACATGTCACTATGTTCAAATGTTTGAAGTTTTGAGTTATGAAGATGTGTATCCTAATCACAATGAAATTTCTAAGTTTTCTAATCAAAATCTTTAATTTTTGTCCTTAATGACACTATGTTTAATAGGTCCAAATCAAAGTTTTAACTAACCCTCAAACTTAACATATAAGCAAACACACACAATCAAATAAGTCCTTAGATCTAGGAGAGCCTAGACTAAGTGGTGTGTGCACAACCTAAACATGCAAAGATTGATAATTATTAAGATAACAAAATTTTGATTAGTGGATGATTAGAATATAATCACTCACTAATAATTCCCAAAAAAATTTCTATTCAATCAAGCCTAATCTATGTTTAAGGTTTCAAAAGGATCTCTCAAGTATATTAAAGATTTAATATGTATAATTTTAAAATAGATTTCAAAATATATGTATTTATAAATATAAACCCATATACATAAGGATATAGATTTTAAAATAAGATAATTAAAAATATGATTAAAAAAAAAAACATTTTAATCTTGTGAGATCCACTGATTTTTCAAAATCATTTGAAAATAAATTTTTAATTTTAAAATAATTAATATAATATTTAATTAAATATTAGTTAAATAATATGGATATTCAAATAATTTGAACTAATCAAAGTATATTAAGTTTTAAATTTTGAAAATAGTTTTAAATTAAAGCTTTCAATTTTCTGAAGATTAATATATATTATTGAATTCTTATGATTTAAATTAGATTTATTTTAAATTTTCAAAGTTTTAAGTTAGTTAGGGCATTTTAAATTAATTTAATACTAATCAATGATTAAAATATTTATAAAGTCAAGTTAAATTAAGTATTGAATATTTTTTTGAAATTTTCAACTGTCAAAATAATCTTATAAATCAATTATTAAATGACTATTTAAATTATTAATTAATTAGAAGTTATTTAGAATACTTACTATATTTTGGTTAGAAATTCAATAACTGCCCAAACATAACTCCAACAGATATATAAAAATTACTGGAAGTCAGGTATGTACTCAAGAATATTCATTCAAAATTTTAGGGTAAAATAATTTTTATTTATTTAAATATAAAGTAAATACAGAAAAGTGTATAAGTGAAATTACTTTTAAAATATATAATATTTTTATTTAAAAATAGTTTTAGAAAATAGATGATTAAAAACTGAACAGAAAGAGGTATTACACAGATTTTTTGGTTTTATATTTTATTTTTTATGATTTTTTGAAGTTCTGTGATTTAAATACATTTAAAATAATTTGTTTTATTTATATAAGAAATGGCGGCCGGCAGGTTACACGTGGCGAGACGGCAGCTACCCACGCAGACGGCGGCGCGGTACGGCGTTCAACCACGCGGTTTTCACTTGATCCAGTCAGCATACGTTGCGGGCCGTCCGATCGAGTGCTTATGCCATTCAACGGCGGGGATCAGATCCCGTCCCTGATATCAACTCAACGGGATCGAACGGTCCAGCTTGATCCCGCGGTTTCAATCGGACGCTGAGGATCCTGCCAGACTACTTTCCGTGCGGACAGAAAATATGCACGGTCGGACAGACAGCGGGATTTCGAGATCAGAACCGTTGATCGTGAAATCAACGGTTCAGATCTCGCCCAGTTAGGAGCTGGCGTAGTCCGAACCCTAGAATGAGTATTTGAGCTCGTTCTCACAATCCTACTAATCAAATTGATTGAAAATTTAAACCTAGATAGTATACTTGAACAGAAATAATGGGGAATCAAATTTATAGCTCGATATGCACAAAAAATTAAACTATTTAATCTAGTGTACTTAGATCTAGGGTTTGAGTTTTTCACCTTGATTTTGGACGGATTGAACCGTTAAATGGATGGTTGAGCTTGTAGACTGTCCACGATTAAGTTCCTAGTTGAATCCAAGCTCCGATACGCCACGAAACGCCTGGTACAAGCCTTGGACGGATTGAGCTTGAGTTCGCCGGAATGTACTCGCCGGCGAGGTTTGATGGCCGGGTTTGAGTGGGGAGATGTTGAGGAGGTCCAGTAGAGCTCAATGGAACAGAGAGTTCTGCTGGAAGAGCTCTAGGTGAGTGAGAGAGTGTAGGAATTCGAATGAGAGTGTTTTTTTAGGGTTTTTTCTATTCAAAATGATTCCAGGTAGAATGAACGGTTAGGATCGACTGTATTAGCCCTTGGATGACTTCCACGTGGCATGGGAGTTGGTGGGAGCAGAGAGCAAGGACGACCCAAGGACATCCTAGGTGGAAAGCGAGTTTTGTCTTTTATTTGGACATGTGTGGCAATATGGGCCTTTAGATTTAGGTCCAATGGCTAAGATTAGTCTTAGGAAGCTTCTAGAATAGGATTAGAGCTGCTGGAGGGATTAGAGTTGGAATGGATTAAGTCTAAGTGGTCATTTGACCATCTTTGACCCTTCAAGGCCCTTTGTTTGACATGTTGACTGGTCCCCATGCCACATGGCAGTTGAGGTGGCATGGGAGAAGGCTTGAGGGCTGGTTGAGTGAACTAGGTTCAAAGGGATTGAAGTGACTTGAGCTTGCTTGAACATTTAAGCCTCTTAAAGCTCTTAAGAGACTTGTTGACTTTGTTGACCAGTCAACTAACCCTCTTGACTACTGAGGTGGCAGTAGAGGAAGTCTTGAATGTTGCTTGATTAAGTTTGGAAGGATTTGATGATCAAAACTTGGGTCTTAAAAGTATGAAAGGAAGTTTGAATCATTTTGACCAAGTCTACCAATGTTGACTTGGTCAAAGTGACCATGCTTTACTCATGGTACACTTGGAGTAGTTCAAAGTATTGATGGAAATGATTTGAGAGCTTGGTAGAGTTTGATAGGCTTAATGGGTTGTAATAACTCATTTAGGGCCTTATAGGGTACTCGGGTCAACCTATGTTGACTTGGTCAACTAGGTTGACCCAGGGGGTGGGTCAAAGCTCAACATATTTGAATTGATATTTGAAAATTGCTGGAAGAGATTCCAAGCAATTCGGAGGTCGTTTGGTTTGAAATCAATGTTTGAGCCCCATAGGGGTATTTTGGTCATTTTTGAGCTCATGCTCACTGGGGGCTGAAACGAGTCCAGAAAAAATGCAGTTTATTATTCACCATATCAGGATTACGGGTCTAGAAGTGACTAGAGGCTTTGGTGAAGGCTCTAAGGTCAGAAACTTCTATGGGACAGGTCCAGTGGCATAGACTGTAAATATTTGAAGGTTTTACAGCCTTTGAATTTTGATTTAGTTTTTGAGGTTAGAGACCTCAGAATGAGCTCAAATTTGGAGGGTTGCCTCTAGAGACATGTCCCATCAGTATGCAACTGACAGACTCTGAATCAGAGATCATTTGATTGGTTTTTGAAGTGTTTGAAAATTTGCTGAAAAAGGCTTTTAGGATTTGCCCTTTTAGCCTTGAATTTTGGTTTGGATTTCTAAGATCTGGATAGATCCTAAGGTCTGGATCTAGGAGAATCCTAGAGTTTAGATTGATTTGGGAATTGAATTAATTTAGGGGCAAGATTTGTCCAAGTGATCTTATACAAAAATGAGGTCAACACCTGGATCCTATGAGATTCAATCAGTGTTAGAGAATTTAGCTATTAATTATATATCTGATATCTGATATCTGTTTGTTCTGATCTGTTCCATTCTGATCTGTTTCTGATTTGATATATGTCTGTTTCAGTTCTGATCTGATTTTGATTTGATATGTCCGTATCTGTTCTAATTTGATCTGTTTTGTTATGAACTGTCCGATTATGATTTCTGTACGAAGATTCCGATATCTGTTTGATTCTGTTTTGGTTTCTAATTTGGATTTGGGTCTGATGTGTTTGGTTTTGGATTCTGAGAATTTTGATTGGAGGTTTGTTGCTTTGCTGAGCTGTTGAGCTCACTCTCATTTTCTGGTGGTTTTCAGGTTCTGGAAAGGGAAGGAAGTCCAGGACTAGAGTTCAGAGTCAGATCTGTGATAGGTACTTTTGTACTTTTGATTTTTGTACGGTCATGGCTTTTCTTCTGTATTTCTTCTGTTAGCCATGTACCGTATTTGTAGATGATTGTTTTGAGAAAAAGAAAGAAAAATATAGATGATTTGTTCCGCTGCATTTGATGATTCATAGTATCTCTGGTTTGTTCTGTGTGTTGGTGTTTGAGTTGAAATAATTTGGAAGATTTAGTTCAGTAAGCAAATTCCAAAGCCAGATCCTGGTCAGTCAGTCTGTTCCGTTCCGTGTCGCGACCCGGTGCGAGCGGGATCCGTTCCGGTCGGGTCGGGTCGTGACACAAGCACAGCCAAGCTGACCAATCGTTACTTACGCTGCATCAAGGCGACACTCGTCTATACCTTCTCGTCTACGTAGACGATATTCTGCTAACCGGAAACAGCTTAACTGCTATCTCTGAACTACTACAAAAATTGCAAACCAAGTTCACAATGAAACACATGGGTCCAGCCAGCCACTTCCTCGGCATACAGATTGAAACTCACCCAGATAAGTATCATTTATCTCAAAGTTTATACGCCAATTCAATTCTTCAATTAGCTGATCTTACATTGTGTAATCCACTTGCTAACCCATCCTGCACTAAAATTCCGCCTCAGACCTCCGACGACCATCCATGCTTTGATCAAAACACCTACAGGAGGATCATCGGATCACTGCAATACTTAACGCTCACTCGGCCGTATATTGCATTTTCCGTCAACATGCTTTCACAACACATGCATGACCCGGCAGCTATTCACACATCTCTTTTAAAACGCCTTTTACGCTACATCAAATGCACAATTGATCTCGGCATACCAATCACGAGATCAAATCTTCTTCTCCGCACTTTTTCGGACGCCGACTGGGCGGCCGATCCAGTTTCCCGGAAGTCCATCTCCGGATTTTGCACCTTCCTTGGCGACACTATAGTTTCTTGTACAGTCAAGAAACAAACCACCGTCTCTCGGTCCTCTACGGAGTCGGAATATAGAGCGCTCGCTGCAGCCACCGCCGATACAATATGGATAAAAAGACTTCTCTTAGATTTCTCGATCCCTCACCAACCGCCGATTGACATTTTTTGTGACAACAACTCCGCAATAGCACTGGCCAACAACCCAGTTTTTCATGCCAGAACAAAACACATCGAAATCGACCAACGATTTGTCCGGGATCACATCCAGAACAAAACAATTCGGCTGTTACCAATCAATACAATTGATCAAATAGCCGACATATTTACTAAACCGCTCTCCACTACCAGGTTTCAAACCCTTCGCTCCAAACTGAATATTTCATCCAAATATCAGTTTGCGGGGGAATGTTAGAATATAGCTTTCACGTTACCAATAATATTCTTTTGTTTTTCTATCCAATATCTGTTTAACATGTGGCTAAGCGTGTCATGTATTACTCTATATAATAAGATGTATACTCATGTACAGATTAAGTAAAGTAAGTAATAATAAATCCATTTTTCCTATTTCGCTCTGCGGTGTTCTTCTTCGTCTCCGTTCTTTCTTTGCGGTTCTTGATTTTCATCAGGCTCGAGAGGCTCCCCACTGATACACGGTATACATAATACATTGATATAGAATACTCACCAACCATTTAGCTATCACTTGAATAACTTATCCTAGATTATTCGTTCAAAGAATCGCTCTACCTTTCAACATGACTTACCCACTACACAACCAACTATTACAAGTTCGATTCATTATCTTCTGTGTAACTATATTAAGTTGTCAACATTGGGCATATGAAACCTCAGACAAAATCATCTTCTTCCTTTGAGTTATGTTGCCCTAATAATCTAACTTGCTCTTTATTGTTAAATAAGCATTTTTACTAAAATTAGCAGGAAAAAAAACATAAATCTAAAAAATTAATTTCCCTTTTGGTTTGGATTGGTGGTTGTTTCTTCTTCTTCGTCGATGTTATCCTCTTCTGCTTCTTGAGGTCTGTTTTGACGATTGTCTCTGTTGGGTTGGTATTTGCCAAATACCTTCTGGCTTCTATTTCCAGGCAACCATGCTGAGGCTTTTGTGTGCCACCTTTTGACTCTAGCTTGCTCGCAACCTTGATGGCCATTTATCTTATGGTTTGAAAGACTTTTGTGGGCTTTTGTTGCTGGTTTTGGATCTTGGTTTGTAGCCTCCAATGGAAGGTCCTTGCTTAGCTTGGGGGCGGGTATGCAAGACCTCTTTCCTGAGTCTGAATCTTTGGATCTTTTCATCTTCTACTATTGTATTTTGAATTACTCTTTATTATGTAGTCCAGTTTTTATTCATTAAGCTCGTCATACCTCCTTTAATATTGTTCTTGGGAGCATTATCTAGCTCTGTGTTTTTCATGTACTCATATCCTTCTCTTGATTAATGTGTAGGCCCTTTTGGGTTTCAATTAAAAAAAAAAACCTTAAACCAATTATTAAGTGTTTCTTTGAGAAAAAAATTATTTTTTCATTCTTCTTGTAGTTCGGACGTGATTCATTTTTCTAATAAAATCCTAATTTTCTTTTATAAAAAATGTTTAAATCCAACAAAATATACCTGAATAATATGCAATAATATTTCATTTTACTTAAATTAATATTATACTTCACACATAAAATAGGATTTTGTTAATTATGAATAATTAATGCTTAATAAAATGTGTAAAATATTAGATCTTATAGTACTTAAGGAAATTGACATAGAAGATATTACAAAGCATTAAATTTCTTATTTAAATAAAATATATTTTAATCAGATATAACAATTTGGATCAAATATAAATATTTTAAATATAACTTATTTGTCTTAGAAGTAAGATTTTATGAAATTTAAGAATTATTATTTACCTATAAAATTTTCTATTCAAATATAATTGTTGCGTGCTAGAATATACGCGGCGGTAGAGTTTGTAAATTCGCGTCCGAGTGTTGTACGAGTATTCAACACACAAACAGAAAAGAGAATATGAACACCAGAATTTTCGTGGAAAACCAAAAAAGGGAAAAAACCACGGGGCATTGCCTAGTTGAAAAATTTCACTAGTGTTTTTACAAATTACAAATTACTGATTCATCCCACAAGTCGGAGCAATCAGATTACAATTCATTTCTTCAAGCAAGTTTACAAAGTTCTGTAGAATTCTGACGTTTCCCAAAAATCCGGCAGAGTTCCTGCATATTCAGGCGGCGGGAAGAGCTCCGGCGGTGGTCGAGGAGGAGAGGATTCTCCTTTTCCCCTTTCTCTTCTTCTTTCCTTCTTCTTCTCTCTCTTCACTTGAGTCCCTCTTGTGAACAATGAGGGCTCTATTTATAATTTTTCTGGAGTGGGATGGCTTGTAAATAGGTGTGAGATCAGGGGCGAATTGGGAGTGGTTTGAATGAACGACCGATATTGAACCCTTCGATCGTGCACCGTTTGTTGGACATTTGGAGGCCTTAATGATGTCAGAATTTGGCGATCTTAGGATCGTTGGATTCGTCTCGTCGAGCTGTTCAATTCGAGTATAAGCTCATTAAAATTTGAAACCGTTTGGTAACTCAAATTGTGGTTTGAACCTTCCAACAGCACTTCGGGTCCTTGATTTGGATCCATTTGGGCTCAGATTGAGTTGAATTTGGTGTCGTTGGGTTCGTATTTCCGAGACGCTCAGTTTGACTGTAAGCTCGTTAAAATCGGAGTTCAGGTACTTCCATATTTAATCTTTGAAGTTTCCAACTAACTCTTTGCCTCGAGATTCGTGCCCAATCAAGATAAATTTGTGATGACGTATCAATAATAAAAATCTAAACATGAATCCTTCTCCTCTATTATAAAATCTTTTGTCATGGCTTTTATAAATATATTGCAAACTTTAAGCATATAAATCAATAATAAATATTTATTCAAAAGGGAATAATTTAAATAAATATAAATATTTTAAGTAAAAAATACACCAAATTAAATAATTTATCAGAAGAATAATTTATGCTTTCAAAATATTTAAACTGTATTTTTAATTAATGAAAATTGTCTAAGATTTCATATATAACTCCTAAATTTTATAAAAATATATGTTTAGAGTTTTATTATTTATTCCCAGAAAATAATTTTTATATTTTTTTCTCGCTCTAAAGCTGGTCAAGAGAGAGAAAGTTTATGTGGTTTTCTACAGAAGCACGTGTGGAGGAAATGAGAGGAATGGGCCGAAAGCAGAGGACCCTCCACTTGTTCTACAATCTACATGTTCTGTGGCTGAGCGCCCTTTTAGGAGCTTTTAATAGAAAATAAAAATAAAAATATTTTATTAAAATTTAATTTTTATCCCAATATAAAAATAAAATTGGATATTATTTTACTGTATAAAATTTTAATTTAGATTATATTTTAATACATTTTTTATTATTAGAAAAATTTAGATATATTATTTTATTATATTTATGATATAATTATCTTCAAAATCTAGTTTTATTTGAAAATTAATGTAATAATATTATGATTTACAAAAAACGGGTGAAATAAATAAAAAATTGTAATTTAATAATAATATAAAAATAATGCTATTATATCCATTTAGAAGTAAAGAGAAAAAACTAATAAAAAAATAATTTTATATACTCCAACTCAACTGTGGACATATTAAAAAAATGAAAATTTTGAGGCTGATACTGTAGCTTTTTACAAAGCTTGAAGGCTAAAACTTACATGGCCCAAAGCAGTTGCCGGTAATATTTCTACTATCCCCTCTTCACAGTCCGCACCAACATCTACCCTCTTTTTCCCCGTAGATCCAAACGATTGAAGAAGGATGCGAAGTTGATCTATGGGTGCTCTGAGGAAGAGTGGTGTTAGCTCATAAGAAAGCTCAGTTAAAGAAAGATCGAATGATGAGCGTGAAGCCTCAGGAAGAAGATTACCCAGATTTTGTGGAGTTTGATCCCAGCGGAAGATATGGAAGGGTTTGTGGTTTCTTGTTCCTAAAGGTTTCTCCTTTCTCCTCCCATCTCTATCCTCATCACTTTTTCTTATTTGGTTTATCGCAGTACAACGAAATTCTTGGCAAAGGAGCTTCGAAAACTGTGTAAGATCCTAAATCCTCATTGCCCAAAAGTGAGAAAAAAGACAATTTGATATTGACTTTATTTTATGTTGGATGATTCGGTTTCAGCAGATATAGGGCTTTTGATGAGTATGAAGGAATCGAGGTTGCTTGGAACCAGGTTAAACTTAATGATTTCCTTCAGAGCGCGCAGGATTTGGAGAGGCTTTATTGTGAGATTCACCTCTTAAAGGCACTTAAGCACAAGAACATTATGAAGTTCTATACATCATGGGTTGACAGTTCTAAGAGAAACATCAATTTTATTACTGAGTTGTTTACCTCTGGAACCCTTAAGCAGTGAGCAGGCCATCTCTTTTTTATGTGAAACTTCACTGTCTTCTTCCCTCTTGAAATCTTCTAATTTGTTGTGTTTGATTTGTGTATGTAGGTATAGGCAGAGATATAGAAAGGTGAACCTCAGGGCAGTAAAGCATTGGTGCAGGCAAATTCTCATGGGGCTTGTCTACCTTCATAGCCATGACCCTCCTGTGATTCACAGGGATCTCAAATGTGACAATATCTTCATCAATGGGAATCAGGGAGAGGTTAAGATTGGTGATCTTGGCCTCGCCGCCATACTCCGCAAGTCCCAAGCCGTCCATTGTGTTGGTGAGTGTTCCATCCTTCTTTGAGTTTGCCTCATGTTTATATACTAGAATTAGATTTTAATGAAATTGTTCATGTTCAGGGACTCCAGAGTTCATGGCCCCTGAGGTCTATGAGGAAGAATACAATGAATTGGTGGATATATACTCTTTTGGAATGTGTGTGTTGGAGATGGTTACCTTTGATTATCCTTATAGTGAATGTACGCATCCTGCTCAAATCTATAAAAAAGTTATTTCGGTGAGAGATCTTATCTTGTTTGGTCTGAAAAATTATGAAGTTCTTTGTTCATTGTGTTTGAAATGCTAAAAATTAGCTATTTATATTCCTTTTTTAAAATTTAGCTGAATATACATGATGGTTATTTTTGAATTGCTAGACAATAAATGTATATTTTTCTTGTAAGTTAGACATCTATAATATGCTTGATTTTTTTTCTTGTAGAATAGAAGCAAATGATTTGCAATTTGATAAAAAAATTGTCTGATATACTTTAAGAAGAAGAAGTGTCTTGTATCAACCTTTTTTTCTCTTTTGTTGAAATTCATTTACTCTTAGATGGTGGTGAGACCAGCAATGCTTTATGGCGCAGAATGTTGTCCATTAAAAGTGTAGCATAATATTAAGTTGTGTTGCTAACATGAGGTTGCTCAGATGGATGATTGGATTTACTCTTATAGACAGGATATAAAATGGGCATATCCGTGAAAAGGTTGGAGTAGTTCTAGTGACAGATAAGATTAGATAGAGTCACCTTAGAAGGTTTGGTCATGTAAAATGGCGGCATTCCGATGGCCCTGTTAGGAAAGTAGATGTATTATATTTGGCCTATATTAAGAAATGTAGAAATAGACTTAAAAAGACTTGGTTAAAAAAATATTAGAAACGACTTTTCTTTATTAGATTTAAATGAGAATTTGACTCTTAACATGACACAATGGAGAAAAAGGATTTATGTAGCCGACCCCACGCGGTGGGATAAAGGCTTGATGTTGTTGTTGTTGTTGAAATTCATTTACCTTTCATCTTCCTGCAGGGAACAAAACCTGAGGCTTTATATAAAGTCAAGGACCCAGAGGTGAGGCGATTTGTGGATAAATGTTTGGTCGCAGCGTCACAGAGATTGCCTGCTTGGGAGCTTCTAAAAGACCCTTTCCTCCAAATTGATGGTCTTGGCCCAGTGGTCGACAATGGAGATATCATTGAAATCGGATTGTGGCAACCTTCTTTAACTCTTCAACATAGAAATGGCTCATTAATTACGGATGAACCATAATTCAAGAACAGGTTGGATTACACTGATGATGAGCTAGAAATCCATGGTATGGAATTGTTCAATAATCAAGAGGAGGAACATTTTGGTAATGTGGATATTGCTATCAAAGGAAGAAGGAGAGAAGATGGAGTAGTGTTTCTTAGGCTCAGGATTACAGATAAAAACGGTATGGTAGATCTGCAACTCTTCTTATGTGAAAACTTGGAACCAGCTCAATATAATATTTTTCTTCTTGCAGGCCATGTGAGGAATATTTATTTCCCCTTTGATGTTGAAGCTGATACTGCTCTGAATGTTGCAGTTGAAATGGTTTCTGAATTAGACATTACTGACTATGAGGTAACAAGGATAGCAGAAATGATCGATGGTGAGCTCTCAACCTTGGTTCCTGGTTGGAAGGCAGGTCTGGGAATTGACAATTCAACTAGATTCTATTTGAAGAACCAATGCAAGAATTGCACATCCAATGCTTTCTCATGCGATTCGCCTCTAGACTTTCTTACTTTAAAAGGTCCCGGATTCGAGAATATTCAGTCATATTACAGCTCCAATCTTGAATGCGCACCAGTGCACAGTCGATTTGAAGAGATTACTTACCAAGACGAGGTGTTGCAGGGAGAACTGGTGATCTCTTCTGGTCATTCTGATGAACTGGCTTCAAGAGGATGTCATTATCATGAAGAAGGTGATCACTTGTGTTCTTCCAATATGGATGTGGAGATTAGTAGCAAGAAGAAAATATCAAGTGAATTATGGGATCTGAATGTGAATTCTGAGAACAAACACCATGAAGATGCATCAAATGTAGCAGATGAACATGAAAATGAGATCCAGTATGAACTGAGTGAGTCAAAGGGAGATCTGCATCCATCTCCTGAACGCTGCAACTTGATTCAGAAAATGGAAGATGGCTTAAGTTGTAGTTCATTGCTAGCATCGAAAGGGGCGACAATGAAGTCTTTTCATCTTGGAAATAATCGTGGCTTTCATATTCCTTCTAACGATCAAGTCCCTGATTTTGAAGTTGACTTAAATTTTGACAAATTCTTCAGCATCTCAAATCCCAACAGAAATTCTGAACCTAAGGTCACAGCGAAGAGCTTATATACTGGAAACAATTTACCTTCTCCTATATTGAGAACCAAATCTCTACCAGTTGATGCAGTGGATGTTTGAGATTGTTGTATAATACTATTTTTAAAAGATCCAAAGATTGGCTTTTTTCTTCCTTAACCAAACTATTCATTTATGCAGATCTGTTAGATGATAACTCCTTGTCATTCTTGCTTTATAGATAAGAACTAACGGCTAGTTTGGTGTTGTATGTAATGTTTCTGAGCTGTAAAATTTTGAGAATCAATGAAGAAAGGAAGAATGCATTTGTTCAAAAGCTTGAAATATTTGCATCATGATTTCATTCTGTAACTTCCAAAATTTTGTCAGCGTGTAAGAATTCAAAATTTTGATTTCTTCCACTTCCAAAGCCTGGAAGCTAGGATTTCCAGTTAGCTTGATAGCAATGTGAACATAATAGCTGTATACTCTTATACTCACATGTAGAGGGAGTTACATACAAAGTTAACAGATAGAACTAGAGTTTTCGTTCCAGCTTTGCACGGATATCCAACAACAAACAAGAGAGAAATAAAAAAACATCAGAATTTTTACGTGCAAAAAACCTGGAAAGAGAAAAAACCACAGGGCCATGCTCAGTTGAAATAATTTCACTAGTGTTTGCTTGAGATACAAGATGCTGACTCGTCCTTAAAATTTAGGATGATCAGATTACCATGATTCACTTACGAATTAAAGTCCAGTTACAAACAAGTTGTGTATTCAAACTGAATTCAGTCACTTAGATTTTCAGCGTCACTTGGAAACCGGGCAGAGTTCCGGCGTCACTGGAAAGTCGGGCAAAATTCCAGCGTCACTTGAACGTCGGGCGAAATTCCGGCGTCACTTGGACGTCGGGCAGAATTCTGGCGTCACTTGGGCTTTGGGCAGAATTTTGATGGTGGTCGAGGAGTTTCTTCCCTCATATCATTCTCTTCTTCTACTCTTCTTCTTTTTGCTTGGGTCCCCTCTCAAGAGAAATGATGGGCTATTTATAGTTTTTGAGGATGACATGACTCGTAAATAGAAGGAGGATCAAGGGCAAAGGTGGAGTGGTTCGGATGGACGGCTGATATTGAATCCTTTGATCGTGGACCATTTATCAGACATTTGAAGGTCTTAACGATATCGGAATTCAGCGATCTTGGGCTCGTTGGATTTTTCTCGTCGAGCTGCTCGATTCGACTATAATCATGTCATGTTTGGAAACCATTTGGTAATCCAAATTGTGGTTTGAACTTGCCAACAGTGCTTCGGGTCTTCTATTCAGACTCATTTGGCTCAGTTCGAGTTGAATTTAGTGCCGTTGGGTTCGTATTTCCGAGACGCTCAGTTTGACTATAAGTTTGCTTAAATCGGAGTTCAATTGATCCCGGATTTAATTTTAGAAATTTCCGGCTTGATTTTACCTCGAGATTCGTGCCCGATCAAGATAAATTTTTAATGATATATCAAGAACTATATTTAGCTAGTTAGAATCTCCATATATGAGTGTAACCTCATGCCATTATTGATGGTAAGATATTTTCAAATTTGATCATAATAAAGCTATTCTTTATGTTATATGCTAGGGAATAGGATTTTAAGGCGCATCTCATACTTGCTTTTGTGGAGATATTAAGGGTTCGTTTAGGCAGTTTTCTTGTTGCTCTTAAAACAGTTTTTTAAAAAGTTGTTTTAAAAAACAATAAGAAAACTTGTCCCAAACGAGACCTAAGATATGGTAGCCATTATTCAAAGCAGGTGTTGTTTGTGTATGTATAGTCATCTTTAGAACTCTTTTTAAGATTTAGTTCCTAAAGTCTGAAGCTATCAAACTGCAGTCAATGCCCAATTGGCAATGTTGGCTTCTCTGAAAATTTTTAGATTTTTCTTTATAAAAAAATAGTTTATTTATATATTCTTTTGAATCTTCTATATTTATATTTTTAGTCTAAGGTCAACTCATTTATGTATTCTTTATAAAATTCTAAATTCCTTTTGAGTGTAGAAATAGAAAGTGTTAAGTCATATATATATTATTGAATCTTCTAAACTTATCTTTGAATATAAGATTTTATTTGGGACAATATTCTTGTTGTTTAGCTTTTCTGATCATAATCATAGTTTTTATTTCATAATTATTTTTGTATTATTTTCAATAAATTTTTATGCTAAGAAGTTACTTTCTACAGTAGACTGTTGTCTCCACACCAGTTTTTTTTTTTTTTCTTTTTTTTTTTTTTTTTTTTTTTTTTTTAAAAAAGCTGCAGCTATTCCAAATGAACCTTAAAAAGTGATCCCTCTAAAAACTTTAAAATTCTTCCGTGTGTCTTAGATAGTCTAAATCTAGAATCTTCCAGAGTATTATATTATGTAATATATTCAAAGTTCAAACCACTATAAGCCACTCAAGCAATCTCAAGGCTCTCTTATCATAACCATTTTGAATGATTATGATAAGAGTTTATTATTTTTAATTATTTTGGCTTAAAAAACAAGCTTCACAATCCAACATAAATTAAATATTTAAATTTTAATAAATTTAACTTTTTATTTTCTTGATAGATAAATATAGAGGATGATCTAAGAAAGTAAACTAGAAAATTGCTTATTTTGACTATTGGAGTATTGCTGAGGTTTATAATGACAAAGCAGATGATATAGCATTTGACATCTGATAGCAAGAAAACAAAATTAGTGATTAGATGGAGATTAGGAGAATATATGTAATTATGTAATAATTAAATAAATAATATTTGTTTATTTATTCATTAATACCGTACAAAGGTCTGACAAATTATGATGGTAATTTCTCAAACCATGTGGATGAATCTTATTGCATCCTGCCCTATGAGGCTCTGATTACTGGTTCTAAGATTTAATTATCTTCACAGATGGCAGCTTTGACTCAGATTTTGAAAAAAATTAGCAGTTTGAATTAGAAGCGTTTGAGAGAGCTTTTTTACTGCTTTATAAAATAATGTTTTAGTATAAAAAATTTTTTAACTTGAAAATTTTACACGCAGCTCATTTTGGCTTGTTGGTTGAGAGCTTATGCTTCTAACTAAGAGGCCTTTGGTTCGAGTCTTTGTGTATGCGTTGTGTGTGTGAATTTGCCTTAAATGTCTTAATGATATCAGAATTCTGTAATCTTAGGCTCGTTGGATTCGCTTCATTGAGCCGCTCGATTCGATTATAAGCATGTCAAGTTTGAAAATAATTTGGTAATCCAAATTATGGTTCGAACCCTCCAACAATGCTTCAGGCCCTTTATTTGGACCCATTTGGGCTCAGATTGAGTCGAATTTGGTGTCGCTTGGATTTGTATTTCCAAGACGTTCAGTTCAACTATAATTTCACTGAAATTGGAGTTCAGATGGTCCCAATTTTAATTTCAGAAGTTTTCAACTTGATTTTTTCTTGAGATTCATGCATGATCAAGATACTTTTTTTTTAGGATGTATCATTAATATGTAGAGATATTATATAAAAAAATCTTTGTTTATATGTATATATTATAAATGGTAGAATATGTAGTGATGAAAAATATTATACTAGTATAAAAAATGAAAAAAAAAAAAAAAAAATTCTCCTCATCCACTTATATTTAAACATGACCAATAAAAAGAAATTTGACTTATATGACTTATAATGTTCATGATTGAAGAAAAACTTCGTTATTTGTTTCTTGAAAATTATTCCATTTACGAACTGTTTTCTAAAGTTAATGTATTTGAAATTGGTTCAAGCATGCTCAAATTTAAACAAGTTTTGAAGCCATGTCCAATTATGTGCAGCATGAGTCATATAATAGTATAAAATAGAAGTCTAAAATGTCTCTTAACCTCTTATTTATAGTTTAAGAGAGTTACAAGAAAGACTATACTTATAAAAGACAAATGTGTGAAGTAAGCTCTTTTGAGGCGACTACTTCTTTGAAGAGCAACTAATGAAAAATGGCAAGAGAATTTAAGATTAGAAGTATTTATTATCTTTACCAAATGACAAAAGAGAGAGTAAATGAGAATTACTATCTTATTTTTACTATTACATTAAGTGGAGTACCCTCTATATAGATTCTCGTTTCTGAAAATTGAGAAAGGCGGTATGTGCCTTACCTCGAGTCGGTCAACTTTCCCAACTACGGCGACGGACGAAAACGAGTCGAAGTTGCCCAAAAATCTACTTTTCTTCTTTTCCCTTCATTTTTCTCTCTCATGGGCTTTCTCTCTCTTCAAAATCGGCACTATTCAGATATTTATTAAGCAGGATCGTCCCGGACGATGTCCCGATTCGTCCCGGGACGATCTTCTCTGGACTCAAATCGTCCAGACGAAATTAATTCCAATTTATTTCGTCCCTGGACGAAACTCTCGGGTTCAGTTCGTTCCGACGGTTCGTCCCGACCCTTCCAGGTTCGTACAGACGAAAATGACAGATTTCTTCAAAATTTTCTTCAGTTCGTCCGGGACTAAGGCAGTTCGTCCGGGACTAACATCACTAAAAAAAACAACTTTTTGAGGGGTTTTACAGCAACAGCATTGAATTTATAATATTGTGGAGTTTTACTAATGTCTTTTCTCACAGCAAACTTTGTAGGGTATCGAGCGCCGGGGTGCTCGGGTATACAGTGCTGGCACTCGAGTACACAACGTCAAGGTGTTATAAGAAAAAAAATTCATGTGCAAAGCACTAGAACCCCAAGTAGGGAGAGGACCCCACCGGTAACAAGCACGAGAAATTGATTTGAGATTCGAGGTATTAGTACAATCCGATTGATTGACACAATCATATTACAAACACACTAGCAATTTTCTACTAACTTGCTTGAGAGATTGCCAACTTGAGCATTTCCAAATATGCTGATATGGATAACAAGCGGCGGACAGAAACCCTTCTTCATAAATGCAAGATGGGGGAAGCTGAAGTGAAGAAGTCTGATTAGCCTCTTGAGAAGAAGAAGACGATTGTGGTTGGGCTGACAAAACCAGCTAGGGAAAACCTAGTAAGGCTATGGAAATAGAGTCGATGAAGGATGTGGAAGTTAGGCCAATTAAGGTCAAGCAAACCAAGCTGAAGATAGTGATAATTAAGCTACTCAAGGAGAAAGTCATCCTTTTCTAGAGATTTGGTGATATGCCTTTATATAAAAGACATGATAAACTAGTCTTTGCATTGTAATGAGCTCATACTGCTCATTGTGGTAAGTTTTGTTCTTGAGGTGGCGACTTGACTCCTAAGGTGGCGCCGACTCACTCTTTGGTGGAGCCTATTTTTAGCCACGACCCCATGCTGGAGGAGGTTCAATAGTTGTGGGCGACTAACATGTGAAACCCCTTAAATAAAAGAAGCTAAACTCTTAACATCAAGGCGCCTTTTGGTATAATGGTTGTAATTTCATTAAGAAACTTTGTAATTAAGCGTGTTCATCCCAAAGTAATTTTGGGACAATATCTTGATAGTTAAGAGTTTGGGCTGTGATAAAATAGTATCAGAACAATACACAAGCCGGAAGATGAGAACTAAGTATCATACAAGACAACGTGCTACGCCATGGGAGCCACCTCTTGATGTACGAGACAAAGTGCTAAATAATGGGAGTCACCACTTGAACTTGTAGGGTCATCTCTAGAATCTTATATGTCTAGTGAATGATTTTGGGATAATGATGCTGACAAGGACGTCAATTATTTAAGTGGGAAAAATTGTGGAACCCCCCTTAAATAAAAGAATCTAAACTCTTAAATATTGTTGTGCCTTTTGGTATATTGGTTTGAATTTTATTAATCAGATTTTAATATAAATTCGCCTCATCTAGTAGCTCAATTTTATTTATACATGAAATATATAAAGAATGTTTGATCCCTTAATTAATGTTTAAAAGTTTTCAAATATATTTCATGTTCTTAATTATTTTTATTTAATATTATATTATTAATATATTTTATGTTCTTAATTGAAGCTCACTTAGAGTCATATTATGTCATTTGAGATGATTAAAGATTCATCTCATTAAGGCGTTTAGTTTTATTATAAAATTATAATTGTGAATAGGGGTGTCAATATTCGATATGACTCGAAAATCCGACTCGAACCCGACATGAAAAATTTGAACCTTGACCCGAACCCGAATTGGGTCGGGTTCGGGTTAGAGTTTTTGACCCGTTTAAAAAATTGGGTCTTGTTCAGGTTGACCAAGAAACTCGGAAATGACTCGTTGACTGCTGCCCGCGTGACCGAGCTGCCTAAGTGACTGTAGCTGACAGTCTGACCGCCGTTGTCTGCGTCCGTGTCGACTTGCCCGCCGCAATGCCCCACTGCCTGCTTGCCCCTCGCGTGAGAGCGTCGCGTCATGCTGCCCCGCTGACGCGTCACGCTGCACCATTATCACGTCCCATTGCCGTTGGACGCTACTAACGTGAAGCTACTGACGACATTGCCGTGTCCGTGGGTCGGGTCAGGTTGACCTGAACCTAAAACGGGCCGGGTTCTGGTCCAAAAAATCGACCTATTTTTATAAACGGGTCGGGTTTTGGTTTACCCGAATAGTGCCGGGTCATTTTCGGGTTCGACCCTAACCCGACCCATGACCAGAAATTGACACCCCTAGTTGTGAAGTTCATTTTGAAAAATTTCAATTTAAATATTACCTTGACGTTCCTATTACAACAACAACAACAACGTTCCTATTGATGAGCAAAATTTTTGAGAAATTAAAATAATTCCCCGAAACTTTATTCAACATATTTGTTGTATCAAACATTATTCAATATAATTTTTTGAAGGGATAAACATATATATCACTTTCTATCATGCTATTTACATATATAACACCCACAATTTAATATGTCACCCATTGATAAGAAATATTAATGCAACAAGCAAGAAATGAAATATTAAAATTTATAGGATAATATAAATGATAATAATAAAATATATGAATGACATATTAAAATAAAATTTCAAATATTAGATATTTAAATATCACCATATAAAGAGATATTTATGAAAATAACCCAATTTTTTCACCGTTCAATTTAACCGAGCTTCCTCTCTCATTGTCGTCGTCTTCTCCGATCCTTTCCTCCTCTCTTCCTCCGTCAAATCCATGTTCCCTCCCTTCTCTCTTGAATCTACGATAGAAGAGAGAGACAGAGCGAGAGAAAATAGCAATGGTCTTCTACTGCGGTTGGGTGGTAATTGTGGCACGGGCTTCTGCCTATTGGTGGCAATCCATAGCTTGTAACCCTGAGAGGCTCAGCAGCGACGATGTCCTTCACCTACTCTGTTGCCTCCCTCTCTACCACCTTCGACGCCTTTCCCTCAGACTATTCTCCTTCCTTTGTGTTCCCTACAATTTGCCCCACCGTCGCCGATACCGAATATTGTCCTATGATCAATATTCCTCATCCTCTTCCTCCAGCGACGATTCAGACTCCGATCACGAAGACTCTCATTCCGATTGAGCCTGTCCGGGCCGGGCCTGTAATGGAGGTGCACTGTTGCCCCTAGTAGAGATGGGGTTTGTAGTGATGTAATGTATTGATTCTTCCTTCTTCTTATTGATCTTGATTATCTGATTGTTGGGATGTAATGTACATATTCTTATTTTTCTATTAGTATTATGCAATCATATGTTTGTGATTGTTTGCCATGAGCATTTTTTTCCCTCTTGTTTTTTAAGATTAATATCTTATATGTTTCATCATCGAATTGATTTAGTTTATGATTGCTTTATATGCACTCTTCTAGGATCATGCTTGATTAATACTTGTTAATCTATTTGTATGGAGTCCTCTTAAATGCTACTAAATGTTTTTGAAATCTATGAAGAGGCTGATGAACCTGTAGTTCCAACATCGCTTGAGATTAGTTAATCAAGTCATGTCATTGCAATTATGAACTGAGCTCAGTATGTCGTCAAATACATAGATAAATTCGCTAAAAGCAATAAGTAATGCAATAAGCGAGAAAGACCGCAGTATCACTAGCCATTAGGAACGAGACCGACAACTGCTATGGCGCGGTGTAAGTGCAGTAGTGATTTGTACACAACTGCTAGGTAAGATGATGAATCCTAGCATGAGAGCTGTAGGTGTTCTCGGGCATATGACTCATGAGAGAGGACAATCATACTATCTCATGCATAGCCATTAGCCACAAAGCATACATAATTGAGTGCCTTCATCGTGTGAGCACCCATGGTGCATGAGTGATCAGAGTAAAGGGGCTATCAAGGACAATGAGAGGGGCGAGCGAAGTTTATAAGCAGACAGGGGCGGATCCAACCTTAATTTTTAGGGTGGGCAAACTTATTATATAATAAAAGATGGCACCAAACGGCCAAAGGCTGCGAAGACGCCAAAGAGCGAAGTTGCAATTTGTAAACCTTAGGGTGCGAAGTGCTGCACATGCAAGCCAAAATTTTGGATGGAAATGGGGCAGACGCACCTAGAATAGGGCGATATTAGGGTAAAAAATATTTTTGAGAGGGGGCAGAATTTCAAAAATGACCTTCATATACAATTTTTTTTTTTTGGAGGGTGTGGATCTGCCCTTGTAAGCAGATCAAGTTGATGCATGTCATCTTAGTGTGAATGGCTGAAATATTATTTTCTTAAGTTTATATTTCATATAAAACCATGAAGTTTTTATTGTAGGAGCAATCATTGTGCCAAAAGGGTTGAGTAAGGCTTCGTTTGGGACGGCTTTCTTATTGCTTCTTAAAGCAGCTTCTAATACAAAATTTTTAATTTTTTGTGCTAAAATGCTGTTTTAAGAAGCAATAAGAAAGCCATCCCAAACGAAGCCTAAATCCCATTAATTTGTTTTCACAAATTCAAAGTTGCCAAAGCAAGCATATTGTATCTTTCAAAGAATTCTTTTAAGATATTTATCCAATCCAAACATACCCCAAGATTATACCTTTCTTTGAAATGTTGGATTATAATCTTTAATCTCACAATAACCAGGTTGAAATTGTATACAATTATAGTTAAATTGATTTTGCATATATGACTTTTTTTTATTTATTTATTAACTAACTCAAATATTATATCCCATATCTATGAGAAATTAGATGTAACCTTCAGCTCTAATACCTAATATGATGTACAATGTCTTAGTATCTAAGTTCTCTAATATTGATCTGATTTATGATATGCTTGGAACCATGCAACTCTAGCACACATAGCAAACTTCACAGATTACCGACGCTTAGTTTTAATAACTATTTGTTACTTTGGATGAAAATCAAAATACGAAGAAATGATAAAAATTCAGTAGTGTTCTACTAGAAATAACGCACAGGACATGTGCTCACAGCTTATTAGATCAAACTTGAATAAAACCAACAAACATGAAAACCAATAACAAGATTTTGTGAAACTAAATAAAACTTATTAAATTAAATGACAAAATAGTAGAATCAAGCTTCATTGTTCTCCCACTTGATTAAATAATGGACTCCTGAAAGTAGAAGAAATAATACATCAAATTAAAATGTATTGAAAACAAAATAGAATGACTTTTGTGTAAACCTAAGGCCTTTATTTATGATAATAATAAAATCTTTGAAATTCTCTCTCGCTGATTAATGTCACATCTAAATCACAGGAAAGGCCCACAATTTCTCAACAAAACTTAGGGTGTATTTGGGACGGCTGCAGCTATCGGTAAAGCAAGTTGTGAAATTGTTGTATAGAAAATTATTTTCTGAAGTTGTTGTACATAAATCATTATATTTTATTTGGATATTATAACTGTGGAGCTGTTGTGCTGCAGCTGTGTGGGAACAAATTACCTTGATACTCTTACATATATTGAGATGAAAGAAAATTGTTTAAAAGATGAAAATTTTTAAAATGAATATGATAACCAACTAGCAATCCTAAATCAAAATTGTATCCACTTTTAAGCAAATTGCAGGCAAGGAAAAACGAATTACCATAAGTACTCTTGAGAGCTGTAGGCAACTGAAGAATTCTTGAGAGGTATTGTGTTCAACAAATTGCAGATGTAAATGTGAGAAGCTCAGCCGATACAGAGAAGAGGGCCTAATTGCTTGAGATGAAGGGTGGGACGAGGGGAATATCTTGGAGATGAAGGATAATTTCGACTTTTTAGCATTCCAGAATTGTGGAAAGCAATGAACCGCGCGAGACATTTTGGGTCGCGAAAAGCAGGCTGCGAACATGAAAAATTTCTCCACCTCAAAACCATCATCCCAAATAGAAGGAGGTGCGCGTCTCAAACCATAAAGCAGCGGAGACGGTGTCCCAAGCACACTCTTAGGCTTCATTTGGGACGGCTTTCTTACTACTTAAAGCAGCCGTAACTTGCCACTCCATGTAACCTCAATATTGGCACCTCACACTAGTGCATGAACAGTAGACGACCGTAGAGTCGTAGCCTCAATGCACGTGAGTAGAAAGTCTGCAGCTGGAACACTAGGTTTCCCGGAAAGAAGAAGCCCTTGATAAGATCCTGCTGTAATCATATAACAGTAGAAAACTGCAGGTACCACAAAACACATGAGCCAGTAAACAACAAACTGAGAAGCTACGCATCAAATTACCTAGGATGTACTAGCTTGTTGGAAGCTAGTTTCCAGTCTATGCCTGATTCAAGCATTCATGGAAGTTTCAATGCTGCAAATATCATTTAACGACATGTCTGTCAATTGGTTGGTGCTTGAATCAGGCGTAGATGCTCTCCAACACACAGCACCCTCATTATAGAATATATGGTTAAGTTTCTTTTTCTTGAGTAGTGTAGAATCTAAAATTTATGTGAACCCCCTTAAGTAAAAGAAAGCTAACTTTTAAACTTCGAGGCGATTTTTGGTGTAATGGCTAGAATTTTCGTAAGAAACTCCGCAGTTTAGCGTGTTCATCCCAGAGCAATTCTGGGATGGGTGACCTACTTGGAAGTTACACCAACATGACAAAACCTTGAGGCTCTTAGGCCAAATCGGACAATATCTCGATAGTTAAGAGTTTGAAGTGTTACAATTTATCCCTAAATTTCCGTTTTTGTGTTCGTTAAACATTTCAATATACTATTTAGTGAATTGCTTTTTGTTTTTAGTAGAATAGTCAATCACATCAATATCAACTCGTAGCATTTAAGAGGGAAAATTGTTATTGAAAAGGAATTTCTGCCTTGAGTTACCAAATGAAAATCTTTCATCAGTAATACCTACCTATACAACAATTTCTTGACTATGATGCACGGATACGAACACGATGACACGGATACGATACAACACGACACAAACACAGGACACGTCAATTATTGAAAATATAGGACACAGACACGGGTTGAACACGATATTATAGTTTTTATATTTTAAAAATAATGTATAAAAATTGAATAAGTATAATTTTAAAAATAATTTAGAATAATAAGTCATTTAACTAGAATTTGTGTTTAAAATTATTTAATATTATGATATCAAGAGTCGGGCGTCGATGCCATTTATCCGTCATCGAGAGAGCAGATGACAATGCTATCGAGAGTCTGGCATTGATGTTATGCAGTAAATATTGGGCGTCAATGTTAGAGGGCATTTATCGTCGATGTTGAGAGGGTGTTGGTCGTCGATGTTGAGAGTGTGTTGGTTGTTGATGTTGAGAAGGCGTTGGACAAAGATGAGATGTCAAGTTGTGGATGTGGAAATTACTAGCATCGAGCATCAATGTAAATACAGTGTCAGACTTTGATATGAAGATCGTTTTGAAATGTTGATGTTGTAATGACGTCAGACGTCAATGTTGAGATGACATCGAACATTGTTATGAAATCAAAGTTGTAATCCGCCAAAGAGAAGTGAAAATGAAAATATTTGATGAATGGGGTATTAAGTGCGGGAGATTGATTTGATGTTGTGGATAGGATAAGAAATTAAGTTTTTATATTTTACATGGCTAAAAATTTTAAATACAAGAAATTATATTTAAAAAAATTTCAAAAAAATATATTTAAGATATGCGTGTTCAATTTGTATTTAATATTTTTTTTAATCGGACACGTTTTCGGCGTGTCCGACAAGTGTCGGATGTGTGTTGTGTCGGATACGTGTTAGACACTGCACGCCTCTTTGAGGAGAAGTGTCGTTGCATCATAGCCATAGGTTCTTGAGTATTATAATGTATCCCGCCTTTGTATGAGTGAAATGATTTGTGAACTTGATGCTCCTTAATTTACTAAAACAATAGAGATTTTTTTAGGCTAATTCCACCTAATTTGAAAATGTTGCAACTTCTGGATTAAATGACATACAAAATCTAAATTGTGAAAATTAACTTATTTTGCTTGTTTATTTTATGTGTTTCTAATTTTCATTGTAAATTCTTGTAATGTATGTTTATATTTGAAAGAAATAGTTGATTTAATTAGTGGCTTGTGATTTTTTTTTAGATTCTAGTCTTGTGTATTTGTCCCCACATGGTGGGATACAGGTTTGTTGTTGTTGTAGTATTGTCTATTTATACAAGTTTTTGTTTGTATGGAATTATACCATGCATTATATTAGCTTCATTACGAAACCTCAACTCTGAGTCATCTTTTATCAAATTAGTATTAGAGCCTTAAGTTTGTAATATGTCCATAGAAGTAGGATTAGTAATTAGGATAACTTAAGATATTATGGAAGGGATGAATCATGCATAGGTGGGGTTCTTGCATATTTAGTAACATTTCATATTTTGTGTATTATATACACACATCATGTGTATATATGAGTATAGTGTATATATATATATTAAATATTCATGACACAAATGCACACGCATGCATGCATATTATGTGTGAGTTTATGTGTACACAAAAATATGCACATACATGTATATATATAGAGAAATACACACATGCATACATATATGCACACAAATGCAAATATGTATGTGAACATCTAGCTCTCTTCTTGAGAAATTTGAACTTAATTATTGATGATAAGTTTGACAACATAAAACTATGTTTTAGGCACACCGCGGCAGTGTCAATTATTTAGTTGATCTCTTCATATATATATTTCTTGTATTACTGTTGTTGTTTCAAAGTAGATGAAAATTTTCAGCTACGTTGTTTTCTAACTCTCATTTATGTTCTTCTCTTTGTATCATGTTTGAGTTTCAATAAACTCTTCAAGTCCTACGATGCAACAAATCTTAAAAGAGAAACAGAAACAGCTAACTAGAGTTATAGTAAAATTGTTTTCAACTACGTTGTTTTCTAACTCTCATTTTTTTATTCTATTGCTCTTCAACAAAGTAAGACTATTACATACCTAACTAGAGTTATAGTAAACAATTTAAAATGTTCCCTGTCTTCATTTATCGAATGGAGGCTTTGAGCTTGGTAGATTTTAATAGTTGAGAAAGCACTAATGATAAGAAAAGATAATGATGTTTAGACAACTTCATGTGTGCTTTTTTTTTTTTTTTTTTTTTATTTTTACCCCTTTTGAATGAAAAATAAGTTAGCATCTGAAAAGATTGCTAAGGTAGTTGGCGTCCTTTGTTTCTTTTTTCAAATTTCCATTGTTAGATTGTTAATATTTTGCAAGCATGAAGCGTTCCTATTACTTCATTCCTAAAGTGTTAATATCTTGACTTTCTTGTCTATAACTTTAGAAAAAAAATTGTGTTGGGATATTTTAGATAAAACATATCAAAATGAGTTTTATAGCGTTGGAATTAGTTCAATTTAGGATATCATATGCAATATTAATCTTCATATAAATGAATCTACTTTGAAGAGCATTGAGATTAGTGCGTTCAAGATATCATATACAATATTAATCTCCACTGATGCGGAAACAACAAAGTGCTCTTTGTTCAACAATCTAATCATTGATGTTATGCAGTAAATATTGGGCGTCAATGTTAGAGGGCATTTATCGTCGATGTTGAGAGGGTGTTGGTCGTCGATGTTGAGAGTGTGTTGGTTGTTGATGTTGAGAAGGCGTTGGACAAAGATGAGATGTCAAGTTGTGGATGTGGAAATTACTAGCATCGAGCATCAATGTAAATACAGTGTCAGACTTTGATATGAAGATCGTTTTGAAATGTTGATGTTGTAATGACGTCAGACGTCAATGTTGAGATGACATCGAACATTGTTATGAAATCAAAGTTGTAATCCGCCAAAGAGAAGTGAAAATGAAAATATTTGATGAATGGGGTATTAAGTGTGGGAGATTGATTTGATGTTGTGGATAGGATAAGAAATTAAGTTTTTATATTTTACATGGCTAAAAATTTTAAATACAAGAAATTATATTTAAAAAAATTCAAAAAAATATTTAAGATATGCGTGTTCAATTTGTATTTAATATTTTTTTTAATCGGACACGTTTTCGGCGTGTCCGACAAGTGTCGGATGTGTGTTGTGTCGGATACGTGTTAGACACTGCACGCCTCTTTGAGGAGAAGTGTCGTTGCATCATAGCCATAGGTTCTTGAGTATTATAATGTATCCCGCCTTTGTATGAGTGAAATGATTTGTGAACTTGATGCTCCTTAATTTACTAAAACAATAGAGATTTTTTTAGGCTAATTCCACCTAATTTGAAAATGTTGCAACTTCTGGATTAAATGACATACAAAATCTAAATTGTGAAAATTAACTTATTTTGCTTGTTTATTTTATGTGTTTCTAATTTTCATTGTAAATTCTTGTAATGTATGTTTATATTTGAAAGAAATAGTTTATTTATTTAGTGGCTTGTGATTTTTTTTTAGATTCTAGTCTTGTGTATTTGTCCCCACATGGTGGGATACAGGTTTGTTGTTGTTGTAGTATTGTCAATTTATACAAGTTTTTGTTTGTATGGAATTATACCATGCATTATATTAGCTTCATTACGAAACCTCAACTCTGAGTCATCTTTTATCAAATTAGTATTAGAGCCTTAAGTTTGTAATATGTCCATAGAAGTAGGATTAGTAATTAGGATAACTTGAGATATTATGGAAGGGATGAATCATGCATAGGTGGGGTTCTTGCATATTTAGTAACATTTCATATTTTGTATTTATATACACACATCATGTGTATATATGAGTATAGTGTATATATATAATTAAATATTCATGACACACGCATGCATGCATATTATGTGTGAGTTTATGTGTACACAAAAATATGCACATACATGTATATATATAGAGAAATACACACATGCATACATATATGCACACAAATGCAAATATGTATGTGAACATCTAGCTCTCTTCTTGAGAACTTAATTATTGATGATAAGTTGACAACATAAAACTATGTTTTAGGCACACCGCGGCAGTGTCAATTATTTAGTTGATCTCTTCATATATATACTTGTATTACTGTTGTTGTTTCAAAGTAGATGAAAATTTTCAGCTACGTTGTTTTCTAACTCTCATTTATGTTCTTCTCTTTGTATCATGTTTGAGTTTCAATAAACTCTTCAAGTCCTACGATGCAACAAATCTTAAAAGAGAAACAGAAACAGCTAACTAGAGTTATAGGAAAATTGTTTTCAACTACGTTGTTTTCTAACTCTCATTTTTTTATTCTATTGCTCTTCAACAAAGTAAGACTATTACATACCTAACTAGAGTTATAGTAAACAATTTAAAATGTTCCCTGTCTTCATTTATCAAAATGAGTTTTATAGCGTTGGAATTAGTTCAATTTAGGATATCATATGCAATATTAATCTTCATATAAATGAATCTACTTTGAAGAGCATTGAGATTAGTGCGTTCAAGATATCATATACAATATTAATCTCCACTGATGCGGAAACAAGAAAGTGCTCTTTGTTCAACAATCTAATCAATTGACAAATTCTGACATGCTAATGACTTCTGGCTTTATAGTAATTTTTGTCTTTATTATTGTTTAGCAGATTTGTTTCCAGCTGTGTTATTGGCTAAGTTCTGCTAAGTCCAGTTACTTTCGCTTTAAGTTGCATTCAAAACCTTTTTGTTTTCCTTCTAGTCGATATCCAACCTTAGAAAAATGACGCATCTTATTGAGATTTGATGTAGGTCTAGGAAATGGACATGCCATCTACCATATTTGGATATATCCTTCGTAATAGGATTATTCATGTACAAAAAATATATTTAAATGCTGATTTATTTAAAGTATATTTTTATATAAGACCTATCTTTAATAAGTTTATTTATTTTAATTACATCTATATAAATTTTTATTATTTTATTGCATTTAAAACTTTCTTTATAAATAGATGTTACTAATACATCTCTCTCTCTCTCTCTCTCTGTGCTGGATCTTCACGGTGGCTAATCTAATTCAAGATTATTTCATTCACACAATTATTTTCTTAAGTTGCACTACAGGAAAATCTTGTATTATCGTCGGACTTTCCGGCGGATCTAATTACGTCTGTAAAAGCGGCCATGTAACCGTCGACCTAATTTCTGGCGAAAATTTATGATTATCGGCGGATTTTGTCCGTCGATAATGACAGGCTTTTCTGTAGTGTTGGTGGCTTCTAATGTCAAGCTTTTTTTAATTCAAGTTTGTTACCTATTATATTTAAGCACTACATAAAGAGGTATTTGAAATATATTAATGCATCCATAATCATTTGCTACAAGGACAGTAGAGGAAGAAAAATAAAGAGGATCAGAGTGGTATCATTCGAGAAAGAAATAAATTTTGTTGGGTGTTACTATTTCCTGCAGTAACAATGTGAAAAGAGTCACTGGAGCAATAACATCTTTTTCTTTACATATTGCCATCATTTTTATAGTAGATGATTGTATTTTTTTTTTCAGTTAGATGAAATAATATATTTATACATTTCTTTAATTTTGTATGTTTTATGCAATTTTTTTTTTTTAATTTAGTGAATTATTCTATATTTGTGTGGCCTTGGACATACGCTTCCTTAAGCCGAATAATGTAAATTTTGATATTCTTTTTTGTGGTGCTTATTTTTGTTACAATTATTGTTATTCATTTATATATCTCTAGATTTGGGGCACTCTCTTTCCTACCACATTTTACATTTTTTTTGTTATATATATATATATATATATATATATATATATATATATATATATATATATATATATATATATATATATATATATATATATATATATATATATATATATATTTTACAGAGATTCTATGATAATTTACCTAAAAAAGAAATAATAAATTAAGCACAGTTTCTCCTCATACACTATTGTAAGCTTTTGACACCTTTGTTTTTTGTATAGAAAACTACCGCTTAACCACCATACTGCATGCGGTCATGAGCTTGTCATGTTATCTTTCATGCCATGATGCATGCGATATGGACTTATTTGACATTTTCCAAGTTTGCAATAGCCAAGAACAACTCATCCTTTAGTTTTCTCGATGCCAATTTTTTTACATCCAACCTTGATTAGCTTTATATACCATAATCTATTCTTTTACTTCTCTAGTAGTTTTTGTTTTTTGGTTTTTTGCAATTTAAAAGATTTTAGAGAATTTCCCTTGATTATAAAGCATAATATCTTATTAGATAAAATATAGGAGTGGATTCTATCCTATGGGCATATACAAATAGAACCAACAATAACAACAACAATATCAAGTCTTTATTCCACTACGTGGAGTTGGCTATATGAATCATTTTTCTTCATTGTGTTCTGTTAAGAATCAAATTTTCATTTACATCTAATAAAAAAAAGATCATTTCTAGTCATTTATAATCAAATCTTTCTAGGTTTACTTTAGCTTTCTTAATCCATAACATTATGATGAAAAAAAAGGTGCCATCCTCTGTCTTGATTAGCAAATTTATATATTATACTCATTTGTTACATATTTGTATGAAATATTAAAAAAATAAACTTACATTTTCACATCAAATGTCTACATGCTGTACTATAATCCTCTATTTACATTTTTGACATGACAATAATAAATTTTTTTTGGACGTTTAGGGGATTCGAGCCTGGATGAGAGGGGAAGAATTTCTTCCACCGACTGTCCGGCCGTAGACCCGATCTCCAATGTTTGTTTAATAACATGTATTTTGTAATTTCCATTTTTGTAATAAAATTTATAAATATATCAATGTTTGTTTAATTCCCATCTTGTGTAATGCTGGATTAATTCACAGTTCTCCTATGCTAATTTGCTTTTGCAGTTAGAGAAAAAATGTGGGGTTTTCTCCCTCAAACAACTCATCCTTCAATAAAGCAAGCAAGAAGCTAAATCAAAGAGGCTTTGAAGTTGAAATGACCCAAACTGTACAGACTTTTTGTTTGCCAGATCTTGATGACTTGCATTGCCAGAATGACTTCTACATCATGGTGGCTTCTTCAACTTTCTACCGAACATTTACCATCACTACAGGTAATGGTTCTTACTTGAAATCAGTACTGCTGAAACTGCTGTTTGTCTCTCTTTCTTCTATATATATAGAGCCAAGGCTTTTGATTTATCTAAAAAAGAAAAAAACGGCATGGCCTGTAAAAGAATCCATGAATCATTGATTCTAATGTTAGAAATTTGAATTTATGATTCAGATTTTAAAAAATAAAAAACTGCATGGCCTTGTTTTGTGTGTGGGAACGGGATATCCAGCCGTTGTCACCCTCAAAAGGCCGCTTGGCGGCGTGACTAATCATCGGCTTACCAAGAAGAGGCACCAATCATACCCCAGAAACCTCCTGGCCCGCACTTGATTGAGCCTCGCTTAAGAGACTCCGCCGCTCAAAGAGAATTGAGCACGGGTTTGAGGGTTCCCAACCTTATTCGCTCCCTAACCAACCTAATCAAGCTAAGCAACGGTGAGTTGCATGGCTTCTTCGTAACGGAAATTTTCATGGATAGCATAATGATTGAGTCTATGCAGCATTGCAGAAACTACAATTCCTGAAAAGAACCAACCAGCTCAGACACTCATTTCCTTTTCAATTGACGTTATCTCCAGAAAGGCGTGAGATTCCCCGTCCTCTTCTTCACTGTTTACTTATCGCTGCAATAATGCATCTCTCTTTATTGTCTGCTTCAAATTTTTTTTTCTTTTATATATATATATATATATAATTTTAAACTAGTCCCTAGGCTATTCTTATGTGATCAATTTAATCCCAGAGTATCATATTGTGCCAATTTAGTCCCCCTTGATCATACATAATTGATTATAATTTCATTTCAAAAGGATAATTTTGGATCAATTTTATGTAGTTGAGAGATTAAATTGGAGCAACGTAATACTCTGTACTAACTTGGCCATATGCGGATAATCATGGGACTATTTTGAAGTTTATTCCATTATCTATATTATAAAAGTTAATTACCTCCTTAATTTGTATATATGAATATTGATTATGGAGCTGTAGAAATGTTTTCTTCATTTAAGTGGGAACTCATGTGGCTCTTCAATTTGATTCACCAAAAACAACAAATCTTTTTCTTTTTTTCGTATTCTTGTGAACTGTGGGGATGTACGGGAAAGAAATAGGCATACAATAAGTGTTGCAGAGATCAGGATACTCAGGTGCATAAGTGGGTTTTCTTTTAGAGATAGAATGTGAAACGAGCATATAAATGAAAAGGTTGGAGTAGCTCCATTGGTAGGTAACATTAGAGATATTCGCCTTAGATGGTTTGGTCACATAAAACGTTAGCCTTTTGATTACCCTGTTGCAAGAGTAGATGTATCAGATTTGACTTATATTAAAAGAGGTAGAGATAGATCTAAAAAGACTTGGTTAGAAAATAATCATAATTTTATTTAGCTATTATTGGGCATCGTAAGGGTTCTATTTGATGAATCCCTTATAGATGATTAAAAGGCTTATAAAATTAATTAAGTTCGATGAAAAGCATTGTTGTGTTTCAAAATATTCACGATAGAGAGATAGAGAATAACATATTAGTTTTATTTAGAGATTTAACGCAAATATGAAAATAATATTAATGTGGAAATCTTAAAAAAAGAAAAAATTGGAGGATTTTTTGGCCTAGTTGAAATGATTCTATTAGTGTTTGTCATTGGTTATAAATAATGTCTTTTTTCATTATTAAAAAAATTTTGATATAATATGTAAGATATAAAATGCACATAATGGATCATGTGAAATTGGAAGAGACCTATAGCATGTGATTTTTGTCTTCAAGAGATCATTTATTGTGTGTTTTATTATTCTTCTTTGTGGAAGGGATATCATCGACAAAGAAGTCTAGCGCATATGTTGGTGCATTAGCCTTATAGGTTAATGTGGTCCAATGAGAGTAATCAGGTGGTGGACTGATGGCAACGATCAGACAACAGTCTGACGGGAATATTCTACTCTGATGGTTATTAGACGACGGTGGTCGGATGATGATTGTTTGATAACAGTGATCGAGTGGTAATTTGAATATAGCGATTTGACAGTGTTTTGATAATGGAGGTCAGATAGTAGTGCTCGGGTGAAACTCCTATATTCTTTAACCTTTTGAGTCCTCTTGAATCTCAAGATGAGAATACAATCTCTAATCATATATTCATATAGAGAGCAAGAGTCTATTTACATAATTTTGAGAGTAACATGCCCATTAAATATAATCAGAATCAAGAACATTCTGTTAGATAACTCATATAGATTACCTCAATCATATACCATTTTCTTAACATTTAAACATTTTAATTCTATAAAAATTTAATGATTTTTGACTTGTTGGATTCATCTTGTAAATATGCTCCATTTGATTATAAGCGAGATTTGGAGATTGTCTTCTCCAACTAATATTCTTAAGTTTCTAATTATTATTCAATTGTTAAATTCGGGCTCATTTGGAGTCGGATCAGATCATTTTTGGTATTGACTCCTTCCTCCCGTCAAGGCATTTAGTTTGATTATAAATTTATCAAAATCAAAGTTCATATTATCCTGTATCTAATTCCGAAAGTTTTCCAATCAAATATGCATCAAGATTAGTGCCCAATAAAATCGTTTTTTAATGCCCTATCAAATATATTGTTGGATAATCTTATGTTTTCATAGAATGAGAAGCTTACATGTTTAACAAATAAACAAGTAATTTAAGCTACTGTGGGTCATCCACATGTGAGGCTCTTTGCTCCATGCATGTGACCAAACAGTTTGAGCATAGAGCTTTTTTCCTAAACGAGCATTTGAATGCAAATATTAATAAAATTATTCAAAATTAGTGCTTTTTAATTAAGACCAAAATCGCCCTATATATATATATATATATATATATATATCAAATGACCATCATAAAATAAGCGCCGGATATTCGTTTAAACCGTGAATAAAAAATTCACTTGATTTCTATCAATATTATAATTTATGATGACAATGGCTCCGTTTGGGTGACTTTTTTAATGATTATTATAGCAGTTTTTTATAAAAAAATTTCTAGTTCAAAAAAATTTTGTACTAAAAAATTGTTTTAGAAAATAGTAAAAAAAGTTATCCCAAATAAAACCAATATCTCTATAATCTCTTGTTGTGAGCTAATGAAAAATTAAATAGTTATTAATCTCATAATCTAATACATAATTACTCAACACCTAAGTCTTAAATGTTGAGCCCTCTCCCTCTCCTCATTTAAAACAACAGCCACCTACTCATCATTGTTGCTCTGACAACAATGATCTACCTCAATCTATCTATCTATCACATTGCCTAACTAACAAACTATATATATATATATATATAATATTCTATTACTTGAATTTACTTTAGGATAAATATTATTTGAACCTATTATAAGTTAGAATATGTCTATAGAGAGCATTTATCATCTTAATTACCAGCTATGCACGATAATTGATGCACATAATTGAAAAATTAAGGCTAATAAGTGATATTTTTGTGTAAAAACTTTTGAAGAAAAAAATTATATTATTGAAATAATATTCTTTATTGATTGTCATGAGTTGAAAAGAGCTATTATTATAAGAATATAAAGAATTAAGATATAGGCCAGTTATGATCACGGAGGTTACTAAAGATATCGTAATCGATCTTCTTTAAGAAATTATTAGTCATTAAAGGCATGTTTGGGAGTGTTTATTCATAATTTATAATTTTCTTATTACTTTTTAGAATTTTATGTGGTGAGAACATACTTCTTATAATTGAATATACTAAAAAAAAATTAGCTATAAGAAAGTTTATAAAAATAAAGAATTATTTCTGGATGCTTCGAATAACTTAAAGTTTATAATGTCAATGGAGCCTCTAAAGCATATTTTAAGACTCATAATAAATAGTGGCTCAAATTTATGAAGTATTTCTCACCTTAAGCTACATATAGAGTCAAATTTCTTCATTTCACTCCCAACTAAGAAGCCTCCATATAACCATCCTAAATAACTCTAGATTTTTATTTCTAATATCCTTAGCTTTGCAAATAATACTTACACTTATTATATCTTAGCATATAAGCATCTCTTAACCTCCACAAAAGACTACCTACCTAAAATCCAACCCAAATCTCACTATTCCTTTGTAGATGTTAGCTATCTTCGGATCTCCACATTCCAAAAGACTTTCAAGTCTTAAAGAGCTTACATTAGATGTCCCTACGTCATCTCACACCAAATAAAAATAATCATTATCAAACTCCAACTCAAGAGAACCGACCAGATTTGCTACATTTTTACTGTCATTTTGCTGCATTTTTGCAAAAGGGCAATAAAAGTGTAGCAAATATTCAATTATGAATGCATTTTTATTGTCCTTTTGCTGTGTTTTTATAAATACTCAGTAAAAACACAGCAAAATATTCAACTATTTAATAAATATTAAATATTTGTTGAGCTTTTACTACCTTTTGCAAAAACGCATAAAAAAGATAGTAAAAGCGCAATAAATTCAGATGGTTCTCTCCGTCCAATGTCCACATAGAATAATTTCTCCCAACTCAAACACCACCATATCTATTGCTTCTAAGGGTTATGCATCTGGTTCATCTCATTGAGACATTTATTATCACTATAAATATGTTAATATCATATATCATATGATTCTAAATTTAATTCTAAAATTTTTAATTCAAATGATAAATTAAAAATTGTATTTAATAAACTGAATTTTAAAAAAATAAAATGAAATGTGCTATTGAATCATCTTTTCAATTAATCCTTTATTTATGATTTTGATGACCTCATAATCTAATTTTTAAAAAATAAATATTTTTTATTTAAATACAATTTTTTTATTTATAATAAACTATAATAAAAATAAATTTAATCATAAATATATTTAACCGTTATGTATAGTTTCAATTAATAAACTTTATTAGAGCTCAAACAACTATAACAATTACATAAATGTGTCTACTAATTGAAAATTTTACCTTTCTTCCCATTTTACCCCCATGGACGTGTACTTAGTGAGGCCGAGAGAGAAAGCGCGCGCCAGTAGAAGTGGGGACTGGGAAGAAGAAGGCACAGGGAGGAGAGAGAGAGAGAGAGACAGAGACAGAATGGCTGTTCAAATTTCATTTCAGCTTTAATTTTCTCCATGGACTGAAGTTGAGAAGAAAAACTAGAGAAAACTCTTAATGGCGGCGCAAGCTAGCACGAGGAACTGGTCAGGGCTGCTTCTTCTAACTCTGTGCTTCCTATCATGCGCCTCCGGCGGCGGCGGTGTCGCCACGGCCACCGCCACCGACGTGAGGAGACGGAAGCTGGAAACAAAAAGACATCTTAACAAACTTAATAAGCCGGCGGTGAAGTCTATCAAGGTCCCGCCTTTCTCCTCTTCTCCTCTTCAAACTGTATCTTCTTTCTTTCGGAAAGCTTCGTCCTTTTTTTCTACTTTTTTTTCAAAAGCATTTTCTTATTTAATGTTCTTTAATGTCCTTTGAATGGTACGGTCTGCTTATTCATAGCTGATTTCGAAGCTTAAATGAGACCATTACTTCAAGATTTTCATATCTGTTATATTATTTTCATGGAATTTTCTTATATGATTGAATTGCTCTAACACGAAAGACATTTATGAATCCACAGAGCCCAGATGGAGATATCATAGACTGTGTTAATGTCTCTCACCAACCATCCTTTGATCATCCTCTCTTCAGAAACCACACAATTCAGGTCTCTCTCTCTCTAGAAAATACTTTGAATGAAGATATCCTGAGCTAAATTTAGCTTGGGAGATCTTTAGTTGGCCAATCTTTTCCCCATCAATCACTCTGTTCTTACACTTTTTATAAAGTTATTGCAGCCAAGATTCAATTTCCATTTTCGATGCAGGCAAGGCCATCTTTTTATCCAGAAGCTCAATATGATGAGAGCAAATTGGCATCAAAGCTCAGTAGTTCGAGTCACAAGAAGCAATCAAGCAAACAAATTTCTCAGCTATGGCAAAAGAATGGCAGATGCCCAGAGAACACAATCCCCATTAGAAGAACTAAGGAAGAAGATGTTCTTAGAGCCAGTTCTCTCAAGAGCTTTGGCAAGAAGAAGCACAGGACCATTCCCTTTCCCTTATCCTCTGATCCTGACCTCATCAATGAAAATGGTCATGAGGTAAAAATCATATTTTTGAAGAAGAAAGTACACAAAAAACAAAAAAAAAAAAGATTTTTACTGGCTACTGCTAGAAAATTCAATTTTTTGTAACTACTTTATCAGTAAAAATGGATTTTTTATTCCTTTTCTCATTTTTTTTTTCTCTTTATGGTTCTTGTTTGAGTAGCATGCCATTAGTTATGTAGAGGGAGATGAGTACTATGGAGCAAAGGCAACCATGAATGTCTGGAATCCACGGATCCAGCAGTCTAATGAGTTCAGCCTTTCTCAACTATGGATTTTGGGTGGCTCCTTTGGAGATGATCTCAATAGCATTGAAGCAGGCTGGCAGGTTGCAATAAAATTTTATTTTTCTTTTTTTTTATTATATAAATTTAATATTTTTTTAATTTCATTTGTATTATTAGGTCAGTCCTGATCTTTATGGGGATGGTCACACAAGGCTATTCACTTACTGGACTGTAAGCTTGTATTTTTTTTTAGCTACCATTTTTATATATATATTTTTTTTTGCAGTTTCTATTCCTCTATTGAAAAGACTGGATCTTGGATTCTTATTGATATTTTAAAAATAAAACAGAGTGATGCTTATCAAGCTACAGGCTGCTACAATCTGCTGTGTTCTGGATTCATTCAGATAAACAATGAAATTGCCATGGGTGCCAGCATCTCTCCCATCTCTAACTATGGTGGTTCCCAATATGATATCAGTATTCTTGTTTGGAAGGTAATCAAATACCATTTGAATCTAAATTTACAAAAAAATATATTGAATTTTTGCTTTGTCCTACCTCCACATGATTTCAAGTTGGGCTTAGCTCATATTGAGGCTTCGTTTGGGATGACTTTGGGATGACTTTCTGCTTTCTAGTATTTTTTTTTTTTAACATACCAAAAAAGCAGCTAGAAAATTGTCACAAACAATCTGAGTAAGCTTGTGATAAGCTTTTTTACGACAATCATAACAATTTATGTGTATATTGAATCCAATTTTGAGCCAAGGACTCCAATTTCGCCGAACTTATGAGTCAAAGACATCTGAATGAATTTTGAAAATTTATTTTCAGGATCCAAAAGAGGGAAATTGGTGGATGCAATTTGGGGAGAACCATGTGTTAGGTTATTGGCCCTCCTTCCTCTTCTCCTACTTAGCTGATAGTGCTTCAATGATTGAATGGGGAGGAGAAATAGTGAACACAGTAGCAGATGGAGATCACACTTCAACTCAAATGGGCAGTGGTCACTTTCCAGGAGAAGGATTTGGCAAAGCAAGTTATTTCAGAAATATTCAAATAGTTGATAGCTCCAATAATCTCAGATCTCCTAAAGGAATTGGAACTTATACTGAAGAATCAAGCTGCTATGATGTTCAGAATGATCAGAATGGAGATTGGGGCAATTATTTCTACTATGGAGGCCCTGGAAAGAACCCTAATTGTCCATAGATTGGTGAATATAACTTGTCTTTCTTTGTATTATTATTACTGTAAACAGTTCTCTTTGTTTTCTTAATGGTTTCTCTCTTATAAGTTGGGAGAGAGAGGTGTTTGGGGGTGGGCAGAGTTTCTTATTAGTTTAGAGAAACAAGGCCTGATCTGTTGTTACTATTGCTGGTTTAATCTATGAATTTTATTCTTTTTCTTCTGGCCTTTAGTTTTAGAGTGGTTGTTGGTGAAAATATAATATGCTTTCTGATATTTTATATGATATTTTTTGGTGTAAATGAAAAGAAGGATTCATGGCATGATTATTCAACAAATTTTATGCTAGTTGTTAACTATCTAATGTAATCCTTTACTTTTCTCATCCAGGATTTGGGACCTGACAGCAACAATGTTATCAAATTTAAATAAAAATTTGACTTTTAACATGACACAATGGAGAAAAAAGATTCATGTAGCCGACCCCACGTAGTGGGATAAAGGCTTTATGTTGTTGTTATTGTTGTTGTAAATGAAAAGAGAGGAAGAGATGAAGGAGAGAAAAACAATTTTTCTTTTTTATTTTTCTTCAAATTTTAAAAGTGTTTTTGTTTTTTCGCAAAAGCTTTTGTTTTAGTGGTTTCATATATAATGTTAAGATTATTTATTTGATTTCTATTGCTTAATTATTTTTTACAATTAATCAAAGAATAAAAAACTATTGTGTTAAAGAGTGTAGTTTTTAATAAATTAAAAATTAAACAAAAATCATGACATATTTAAAATAAGCTTGTGCAAAAGATATAGTTGGGAATTTTAGCAGGCTTGCAAAAACATGCTAAACTTTTTTATAAATATATGAAAAACCCTCGCAATATCTTTAATGACAAAACTCGCAACTATTTTATACCTCTCTAAGACTCATCTCCTTAAACCGCACGTCGATCGTCCTACGATGATAATTACACATATCATCTCTTTATAAGATACACAATAGTTAGCATATAATGAATGAAAGAGATCCTAAAACATGTGAGCATGAAAAAGTAGATTTGAGGTTGAAACTTGCAATGAAAGCAATTTTAACAGTTGGAAAAGCTCTCTTTCTAAGCTTTTCATAGATTGATGGTGATGTGTTGGGAGATAAAAAAGTGAAGACCTAATACAAGTAGGTGATGCCAACTTTTATTTTCCTTCACATGCACTCTTATTCTCCACTTCAGCTTCCTCTGGGGTCGGCTTTCTTAATGCTTTCTAAAGCAGCTTTTCAATATAAAAATTTTTAGTTCAAAAAAATTTTTTTATTAGAAAACTATTTTAGATAACAGTAAAAAAACCGTCCTGAATAAAGCCTTCCTCTCTTCTTCTACAAAGATTATAGCCTTGTTAAAAAAAAAAAAAACCTAAATCTTTGTCTACAAGAACTAATTAGTTTTAAAGGGTTCACATGCATGACAGTGAAACTTTTTTTGTTGTATTCAAACCCATTACTATGATTCCTTTGTAGTTTCTTTAGGATAAGAGAAGAAAATTAATTATTCAGTCCTTTTTTTCTTAATGCATGGAGGACAAAGGAACTTTGTGATTTTCTGAACAAAATGCCTAAATACAGCTGGCTGATTTGTCTGTTTTACTTGGAGATATCTCTCTCTATAGTAGTTTATGTTTCTTTGTCAAGAGCCCAATCATAAACAGGTTTTATTAAGAAACTCATGTTTAATCATCTTGATTAAGCCATTTTTTGGTTTTAAACATATTAAGATTTTATTTGGAATAACCTTTTTATTGCTTTGCTTTTCAAATTACAGCGTTAATTTTTATTTGGTTATTGCTTTTTGCATTGCTTTCAATAAATTTTTATACTATGAAGTTATTTTTTACAACTATATTCGCCATAGTAACCTTATGATCACAGCTATATAAAGCTACTGTCCCAAACAGACCCCAAATTGTAATTAAGGCTTCGTTTGGGACGGCTTTCTTATTGCTTCTTGAAGTAGCTTTCTAGTACATAAAATTTAATTTTTATACTGAAAAGCTGCTTCAAGAAGTAATAAAAAAACTTTCTCAAACGAATCCTAAGACTTTTTATGCTTTCTAAAATAACTTTCTAATACAAAAATTTTTTGTTCAACAAACTTTTATATTAGAAAATGGCTTTAGATAGCAGTAAAAAAAGCCATGTCAAACGAAGCCTTAATTGAGTTTTTTTACAATAAGATGTTAAGCAAGTGGATATTTCTTTACATTAAATTAATATTATTGAATAGTAATTATATTTGAAAAATATGAGTTTAATGCATAAGTTTTTGCCATATTATTTAATAAACCCTCCTTATTTTAAGGTTTATGATTAAATATTAAAAAAAATGTAAAACAAGACAAATAACAGAAATGTAGTGATGTGATTTATAAATATGTTGATATCATAATAAAATTTGATTTTATTATAATATCCTACTAAAAATGATTTTGCATAACCAAAAATAATTTTTTTTATGTTTCAAATTAAATTTTATTTCAAATAAAATATTTAAAAACTAACTTTCATATATATATATATATATATATATATATATATATATATATGAAATAATGGGCATCCAACCCTTGTGAGTATAAGATTTGCATTTTAAATTTTTTTTTGCATAAAATTTTACCAAAGCAAACAAACATCCCACTAAAAGTATAGTTTCCAACCATAATTTATCAAAAAAAAAAACAAAAAAGCTAGCCAGGCTGGTTTGTATATAGATTTGATAGATGTGGACCTGCCTGATTCTATTTCAACTTTATCAATATAAAATCAACAGCCAACAACTTTTAGCACATGAAATTCCAAAAACAAATCATGTTTGTGCAAAATAATATGCAGAATATTTATATTTTCATCCCAGAAAAATATTAAAAAATTTCTTAGGGTTCATCTTGTTGCTCTAAATTTGTTAGATCAATCATCTAATCACCAAGATTTTATTTGGGACATCTTTCTTATTGCTTTCTAAAGCAACTTATTTATTAAAAAATTCCTTTAAGAAGCGATAAGAAAGACATCCTAAATGAAATCTAAATAAATGTAAATTTTACATAACAATCCAATGTAATCAAATGATTTAGGCTTCGTTTGTTTAAGAAACAGTAAGAAAGCTGTCTCAAACAAAGCCTTTGTTCTTACACACGAAATAAGTGAATAAATAGATCATTATGTAATTTTGTTTTTTCTATTTTCATGGAATCAAATGATCTTTTTATATGATTTTCAAGTCAATAGGACCAAAACCTAATTATCCATGATAGGATTCCATTTCCATTAATTGAAAGATGGGTTAGGTCATGGTGGGCTCCATCCACCAGCCAATTAGCTAGACTTCCAATATATATATTCATGTGTGTTCCTATCACACAGCTCAAGTAGGAGAAGATAGCAGTGTGAAAAGCTGAATTTCTGTGTTGGCAAAAGTCTTTCACTGCACTGTTTTCTGCCTGCTGTGATACACTTAGAAGTATTGCTATCATAATGAATATATAAATATTTCTATTAAGTGATTTGTCAGCTTTGAGAGCCTTCTATTAACCTTCCAATGGAAAAAAAAAAAATATTCACAAATGAAGCTATGATGAGGGCAATTTATCAATATTATGAGTAAATCTTGAGACTATAAATAAATAATCACACCAAATATAGCAATGATCATTTCATTATACAAATAGTTTCACACTAATACATGTTTATGTTCTGATTAAGTACCTGAGAAAGTTAAAGTAGGCAATGACCTCAATAAAAGGTCTGTTTTGTACAGTTGGAGAGTTCAATAATTATTTGTAAATTACGACGAAAATAACTTAGCTATTTTGAATGCAAAAAATAGCTTTCTATCACAGATATTTAGAAAAAAAAAAAAAATCAATAACCAAATGAAATTGTGGTTGTTATCTAGAAAGCTATCCCAAACATATCCTAAATGATAAAAATTTATTTTAAACTTTCATTGAAGAGAAGAAATGCAGAACAAGAAATTAGCTGAAAGAATCAAGTGAGCAAAAGCTTAAAAATAAAGAAACTTTTTAGTAATAGATCATCTGTCAACAAAAGTTTCAGCAGGCTATATAGGTTTGAAGCATGAGAAAGTGGAGCAAATTAAAAGAAAATGAAGTATACACATCTACATCCCCTGTTTAACTTCAGCTTTGTTTGAGATAACTTTCTTACCGCTTTTTAAAACAACTTTTCAGTACAAAAATTAAACTGTTTATACTAAAAAATAGCTTTACGAAGAAGTAAAAAAATCGTCCCAAACGAAGCCTTCATATGCTCACATGACTAGCAAGTAGCAAACAACATAGCTGTGTTGTTTTATTCAAACTATTCCAGACGCATTTACTGATATTTCAATGGAATTCATGATGTGTTGTTTAAGCAGAATGGAGCATCTTTACAATAAGATTCTCCACATCCCTGAGAACAAAAATGTATTTGATTTAACAGATTTTAATCAGAAACATCATCATCATCATTAGACTTATATCACTTATTTGGCATCAGCTCTCTCAATATAACTTCTACCACTGCTTTGAACAATTAATGCATAATTATATGGAGAATACATTTTACTCATCATCTAACGTGTAAGGAAAAAAAAAATCATGTACCTTTTCTTAAAGCTTGATGAATTATTCGTCCTTTGCATGACCTCAAAATTAGGCTTAATTGATGTCAATCAATACAAATCTTGATGCCTTTTGTAGACAATGTACCTAACTCTTTAGGTTGTCACTTCTCTGATTAATATGTTCTTTTTTTTTTTCAAGCATTGAGGGGGACCATGGTGGTTGCATTCCAAGTACAATAGAGTTCATCACAGCACCAAAAAGGTCATTATCAAAGTATCATGTGGCGCACTAATTCTAACCAAGATGCATCCGCTTTATGATATGCCTATATGGGTCCAAGAGGAACCGGTCCAGCCGGCTCATCACATACAGAAAGCTCAAATTTCCGCCCCCTTGGGGGTGGGGTCTACTGCCTAGGGAAGAAAGGAGGGTTGTTTATTCTTTTGAGTTAGTTTTATGTTTTGCTTTAAATAGGATTTTTGCTTTAGGGTTAGTCATCCCCACCACCAACCACCACCTCACAATCTCACCCATCCAAGCTCAACCCCACCACATCCACCAAAACCGAGCCTTCACCATCATCCCGCCGGCCCTCCCTCTAGCCGCCGGCCTCCCCTACATCCACCACCATTCCCTCCATAAATCACCGGCCCCTTTTCGTCTTCCTCCACGAATTTTCAAATTTTGAAATTCAAAGTGGAAGTTTCCAAATTCTAATTAGGAAAGTTTCAATGAGGTCTCAAATTCAAATTTGAATTTGAGCGGATTTGAAATTTTCATCATTAATTAGTCGGAGCGGATTAGGAAACGCATAATTCCTCTTCCCCAAACCTCCTTCCCCCTCACCATGCCGTCGGCCCCCTTGGTGGTCCCCTCTCCTTTAATGCTTTATTAAGGGACTTGATTACTTGCTATTGGAATTTCAAAATCCACTTATTTTTCCTCCAATCTTACTCAAATCTGAGAATAACTTCAGATTTGTGAATTAAAACCATTTATGTTCCACCTAACCTAGCTCCTCCCTAACCTTAGCCGTTTTCCCTCTTACCCATTCACCAGCCTCTCTCCCCACTGTCCACCCTCTCTCTCTTCTCCCCTCTCAAGGTGTTTTCTCCTTCATGGAATTGAGATGTATGATCAATCCGGAGTTTGATTCCGGTTTTACGTACGACGGCTAATATTGCATAGATCTTCTCAACGTGAGGGAAGAGAAACTAGCGGAAGGTACGTGGTGAATCACGACGTTTTTCCGAGAAGGTGATTTTCTTCCTTGACTCATTTACTTTCAAATCCTACTTACTTCGTTGAGAGACTGTTCAAGCAAGAGATTGTGTCTACTAATCGTCATCCACTAGTATTCATAGGATTGTTACTTCTTTGCTTTTGGATCTCATTGTTGAGCAAAGGTTAAGTTGGAAACTACTCATGCAATACTTTAATTTCCCTACGTGTTTTGATTTCGTTTAGTCTCTTGTGTAGCTTAGCCTAAACAGAAGTGACCATTTTTTAGTTTCACTTTATTGTTTTAATCGCTAATAACAAAAATCTGAAATTGATCTTTAAATATTTTGTGCAAGTTTCCTATTTCGCATATAGTCCTGCATCAACAGCCTTCCGACGTCTCTCCCATTTAGAGAAAAATCTGGGAGTCATAACCTTCCCACATGTCAGAAAAAGACGCATATGGTCGGCATCAGACGGCATCGCAGCCGTGGCCTTCGATCCCACCACGCCAGAGAAAGGCATTCATTGGTCTTCAAGGGTACCTATTTGAAAACACAATTTTTTTTTTTTTCCGCAGGCACTGAGACACGTACACGGGTACTTAAATTTTATCCCACCAAGCTGAGAAATAGTGCACAAGTCTCAACTAACCCGTCGCAACCATCGCACCGAGTTCCCTCCGAACATGCTGCAGAAAAGTGTGCATGGGTGATTTTAGGGTGCGCCACGAGCGCCAAAAATAGGATTTTTTGGAGTTTTAAGTTTAGCGACATTTATGCTTTAGCGCGAAGGCGACGATGGCAAAGTCGGAACAACGACGACGACAAAAAAATGCAGGATGTTGGAGAAGGGGCTACAGGACTTGAGGAGGAGGAATCGTAAGGGCTTGAGGAATGATGAATAGAGTCGATCATGACGAGGAACTGGGGCTGGGGACCGGTAGATCGAACGGATTGAGGCTTGCAGCTGTGTGGGAAGTCCGGATCGTCACAGGCTTCGACACAACTAGAAGGTCGGGCTCATTGAGATTGGCCTTGTCAGATCTGTGCCGTTCGGAAGAAGAAGGGAGGCTATGAGGAGGAAGGGTCAGAGCTTAGGGTTCGGGATTGTGATCGAGCTATGGAGTAAAGATCGGAGGGGATTTCAGGTTTTTGTGCTGGAGGAAGTAGGAATCGAGCTCTTCGCTCGCTGCTACCTTAATAACAAGAGCAATAATGTCTACAGAATGAGCATGGATCGCAGGATTTGCGCAGAATTCACGGAAAGTGACGTAAATGGCGTCGAAGGGGGTTGATTTAGAGGGAAGAATAGGAGAGCTTATTTACGTCCAAGTTTAGGGTTTTTTTTTTTAATGCAGAATTTGATTTGAAATTGTTGTAGTTTTTTTTTGTAAGGGATCCTAACGGCGTCTATTGTTTGGGAGAGAAGATCTTTCTTTTGAAAGAGGATCATTATTTCCTTGTTAGCAATAAAAAAATATGTTGTTTTGTTGAATTTATTGGGGTTCGTTGGCAGTTTTTGAAACCAAAGCATATCAAATAGTCCTCTAAATCTCTATGAAGAACCAAAATGATCCTAGCTTATGTAAAAATTTCAATTTAGCCCCCCAACACCTTAAATAAAAATCAAATTGGTCCCATCATTCAAAATAACAAATGTTGGAGTTGCTAATGTTAAAAGTAAAGATATTTTTTATTTTTATTGAATTTTTTTAGTAAATCTAATTTTATACTAACCAAAGTAACCATGTTTTCTCCATTTATCAAATTTGACCAAGAGATCAACCATGCAACTATAATGCCCAATCTCAGATACTGACAGCACAACTTCAATTTAAACATAATTTACAAAAATTGTTACAAAACCTTTAATCTTAAGGGGGAAAAAAAAAATAGATAGCAAGTGAAAAATCCATAGGAAATTCTTCCCAGGACGTTTTCAAAATTCCATATAATCAATTCAAAACACAAGTATACCAACACGACAGCTTAAACTAATGTCCAAAGTTTATTCTGTCCATATGCATCCTCCAATGGTAGAATTACAATTTTGAATAAGAGGCGTCAAAAGGACTTGTCCCAAATGTAATGCTTCTAAAATATACGTAATTGTAGGAAATTTTAGGAATAAATCTTAAATATTATACGAAGCAACATATGTTAGTTTTGTGTGGAATCCGATTGTGTTGATTAATCAGGTTGTACTGTTGCCTCATACCTTAAGTCAATTTCTTGTACTCGTTAGGGGGTGTGCAGGGGGGTCTACCCCTGCTTGGGCTTGGGTGATTTTTTTTTTTCATACAATACACGGTGTTGTGTACCCGAGTGCCACGGCATTGTGTTCCTGAGCGTCACAGTGCTGCAAAGTTTATTGGCAGAAATGACTCTATATTCAGCGCCACAGCGCTATGGAGTGCCGCAGTGATGTGGGTTAGAGCACTGCAGCAACGATAAACAATCGGGATCAGGGGTCTAAGCGTCACAATGCTGCGGGGGGACTTGACATTTTTTCTTTCTCATTTTTCTTAATGGTGACACCCTCTGGTGTTATTGTCTTTTTCTTTGTTTTGAATGTGAGAGCAATGCAAGAGAGGAGAGAAGGAAAGAGTGAAAGAGTGAAAGAGAAGAGAGATATCTACTTATTTTTTCCAATTTTCATGGTGGATTTCTTGGTGTGGTGTTGTTTTGTGTTTTTTTTTTTTTTTCCTATTTCGGATTTTTCCGCGTTAAATCCTCGTTCGTGTATTTTACTTTTTGCTGCTTTTAACTTCTTGTTTGTTTCGTTACGGTGTTTTACACTTCCATCCCCTATACTGTATGACTTCTTTTCAAAATTTTTAGTGGGCATGGGCTGGAGACACTCATAACATCTTCCTGATTCCACCACCAGCTCTCCCAATTGACTTCTTAGCATTAATTCCAGACTTAGCATATGATTCTTCAGCAAATATTAAAGTAGATTCAATTAAAGGCAATGAACTACCTGATGCATGAATAAATTTGATCATAATAAATATGATTTTCTAGCTAAGGTTTTGATACCTTGTGTTTTTAAAAGAATGACTACCTAATCTTTTTTACCTTCTTATTTAGTCAATATAGAAGAGGTTTGATTGATCCCAGCAGACGACTTCTAGCCTTAAATAGATTTGAAGATACACATATGCCTTTAGACATATTGAATCGAAATTCATTCACGTTTAAGACACTAGTTGACAAGACAAAAACTTATTAACATAGTACATACCTCCAGTTGAATGCATTTAATATAGAGAGAAAAAAAATTATTATCTTTTGTTCCAAATAAGGAAGAAACTCAATAACAAACTTATGACAGTTAGAAATATTCAAAAATAGCTATTCTATCCAGCACTTCAACTCAATTGTGAGCAAATAAGTCATTTGTCCGAAGCTAGTTACAGATGAAGTTTATTTGAGGACCTCCAAGAGACTTAGTGAAAATATTTGTTTGCAAGTCATTTGAAAGAATCTTTATTCCTGATAAAATACTAGTCAATATCTATGTTTGAGACCTAATTACGACTAATAAAAACATAGTATTCTGCTATGTATTTGAACTAACATGTTTTGCTCATCATTATCATAAGCCTTTCCTAGCTATATGTGGCCGACCCTAAACACCCTAAACCTCTGCTACAAGAAAACAAAATGTTAGAAGGAAAATACTGATCTGCAACATCTAATCATGCTTGGGCACCCTTGGAAATATTTTACTATCAGAAACAAGGATCATATTCTTCTCATCTAATGACTAGATTTTAAGGATTTAAATACGAAATTTCATGAAAAACATGCGAGGATATTGAGGTTTACGTGTAAATAACATTTAGGAATTTTTGAGGTCAAATGCCCCCATTAATCTTCAGCATTTTTTATTAAGATTTCCATATAATTGTAATAAAATTTCAGTTTTAAGGGATATTTTTACACTAAATTGAAAGTTTTCTTTTAAAGTTGGACTTTAGTTAAGCAAGCATCACATACATCTACAGCAAAACTTGAAAAGTTGCTGAGAACGACAAACTTATGCTCGTTGGTATCAGATAAAGAAAGCCCAAGGAACATAGGCATAAGTATCTAACAGTATTAAGTAGATAGAGTTTGAATCATAAGTCCATTAATATAGATCTACTTAAGTAACATTTCAAAATGATTTAACACCAAAGTATCCTGAATTGTATATGTTGCTCCTACTTGTAGAAGGGTGATTCACATTTGGCTTGCAGTTCATCTATCAGGTAACAAGAATGCTTCTGCGACAACATGTAGGGACCTAGCAATATAAGCTTCAGCAAGCTACAGATGTTGATCATATTTTACAATTTCTAAATATATACACTGAAGCAACTGATCAAAGATTTTTAGGAAGACGAATGAGTTGGAAAAATTCCTAAACAATTAAGGGGCAGCTTGGTTTAAAGTAAAAGTATTCCGAATTAAAATATTTCAAATGCAGGGGTTCGGAGAATATTGATGTTTGGTTCGAAGTAAATCAAATGCAGTGTAAAATTTTGATGTCTTTGGAATTCCCCCTCCAGTTCATTTTTTTTGTGTATTTAGAATTCCTCCGATTTAGGCGATTTCCAAATACACTAGAACTTCATTGCCCGCCATAGCCCGCCGCCGCCATCCACCACCACCACAGACACCTGCCATCATCGTCCGCCGCCGCCATCCACCATCACCACTGTGGACTGCCATCGCCGTCGACTACCACCACCGCTGTTGGCCGCCATTGTTGGCTACAACAACTGACCACCCTATACTTTACACTACATTCATTTTATTTCAAGCTAAATAAAACTAAAACAATTCCCTACATTTATTTTACACTCATCTAAATAATTTCAAAATATTTCAAATACAATGCATTACTTCTATATTTTATTTTTTTTAACCCTATTTATTTTTTAACCAACCAAAAAACCTATAAATAAGAATCATTGCTTGACAATCCACAAGATGATATCATATTTTCACAAGGATAACAACTTCATGGACATCAACATCCGTTAAGAAGTGCAATTAAAGAAACTAGATACAAATATAAAATTCTTTGTTCATCTAGAATGCAATAAATAATTAATTCTTAATTTTTTACTTCCCAGTTCATTTCAAGTGTAAAATAGGCCTATGAAGATGGATTCTCGTTATCTAGACTTCTCTACAAGTTTTGCAATGAAAAGAATTTGAACGATACATGGCTACCAGTTGATCTCTATAAAATCCACTACTACCACTATTTGCCACTATTAATTATTATATTTTCCTCGTTTATGTTGCTTCTATTTCTTGTTGAGTGCAGACTTAATGCTTCTTGATTACCAGCTTTTCTGCTTCATGTTCTATTGTTCCCACTATAATCATCACCTTTATGGCCCACCAACCCCATTCATGCAGTTCCTGTCTTCGAAACTTACCTCCTATAGTATGTCAGGCCCCTTATTTTCCTTAATCAATTCAATTTCTATAATTTGTGCCTACACACAATAACGGGAGGTTAAACCTTAACTTCATCTACTTAAACACTCAACTCAATTAAGGTGTTTTCAAAGTACTATAATAATTGTCACCCTAGGAACCTTATCGAAATTCTTTCCTTGTAAGCGCCACAACCCCAACAAACCTTCCTCGCCCTCTTTGGGCCTCCATTGTTGGAATCAAGACCCCTCAATTAAATTGCCCTACTATTGACTCTAAAGAATGCCTGAGTGGTTGAGTAAGTTTACTTAGCAATAACACTATCATTGCCAGGTCCCAAATCCTAGATGAGAAAAAAGGAGGGTTGCGTTAGGTAGTCGACGTCCAACGTAAAACTTATCGAATAATAATGACATGAATCCTTTAAAAAAATGTGTTAATGCTAGGACGTCCACTGGAAGCGACGCGCTGTATGGCCTGAATACAGTGACTGGTGTGCAAGGGCCGCTGCACAAGCACCCGGGTGCAGTGTTAAATAGGCAAGGGTTCCCACATCAAGGACGAATGTGGGCAAAGAAGCTAGTCCATGAAACTAAAATAAGGATAGGAACTTGGAATATAGGTTCCCTTACAGGAAAATTAATAGATATTATGATTCATAGGAAAATAAATATTTTGTGCATTCAGGAAACTAAATGGGTTGAAAAGAAATAGAGAATGCTAAGGAAATTGATAGTTTATGATTTAAACTTTGGTATTCGGGTAGGAGTCGTACTAGAAATGGTGTAGGTGTTATTATAGATAAAAGTTTGAAGGATAATGTTATAAAAATTAATAGGATTGGAGATAGAATTAAACTTTAAGATTGTTGTTGATGATAAGATTGTTAATATTATAAGTGCATATGCTCCTCTAGTAGGTTTGAATATGAGTTCTAATAAAATTTTTGGAATGACTTAGAAGAATTATTACAAAAGATACCTCTAGAAAAAAGAGTTTTTATTGGAGGAGATTTAAATGGCCATGTTGATAGAAAGGTGGATGATTTTAAAAGCATTCATGGTTACTATGATTTTGGAATAACAAATGAAGGTGACAAGACCATATTAGATTTTTGTTTAGCTTATGATTTTTCAATTGCTAATACCTTATTTAAGAAAATGAATGAGCATCTCATCACTTATAAAAATGGATATAATACAACCCAAATTGACTATTTTCTTATAAGAAAATTAGATCGTTTAGATTGCAAAAATTGTAAAATTATTCCGAGTGAAAATTTATGTATCCAACATCAATTATTAGTTATAGACTTTAAGATAAAGGGACAGATAATAAAAAATAAAATAAAACGATATTCTAAGATTAGATGGGGGCATTTAAAGAATATTAACAAAATTATTTTTTTGAGTAAGATTTTAGATCTTAAGATTTTGTCTGTGCATGAGGATGCCAATATTATGTAAGAAAAAATGGCTTGTGATATTAAGAATATTGCAAAAGATGTACTTGGAGTTTCAAAGGGAAAAGCTCCTAATAGTAAAAAAATTGTTGGTGGTGGAATCCATATATGCAAGAAAAAATAAAAAATAAGAAAATTTGTTATAAAAATTGGTTTAGATGTAAAAATTATGATAATTGGGAAAGCTATAAAGAGGCTCGTAAGAAATCTAAGAAAGTTATTTGCGATGCAAAGAGTTTAGCTTTTAATGATTTATATAATATATTAGATACTAAGGAGGGAGAAAGATATATGTATAAATTAGTCAAACAAATAGATAAGAGTAGTAAGGATTTAGTTCAAGTGAAGTGTATTAAGGATGAAGATCAAAAAATACTTTTCTTAGAATATGATATTCAACAAAGGTGGATGAGGTATTTTGCTAAACTTTTTAATGAAGAATGCAAAAATATGATTGACATTAGTGGCTTTATCACCCTAAATGAAAATCAAGATTTTTTTATCGACGTATAAGTAAAATCGATGTTATGAGAAGTTTTAAAAAAAATAAATTATGGAAAAGCTGTTGGACCTGATGATATTCCAATAGAGATGTAAAAATGCTTAGGAGATGAAGGAATTTCTTGGCTTACTAAACTTTTTAATACTATTTTGAAAACTAAAAAGATGCCAGATCAGTGGAGAATGAGTGTGTTAATTCCTATTTTTAAGAATAAAGGTGATGCACATGAGTGTACGAATTATAGAGGAATTAAGTTAATGTGTCATACTTTAAAACTATGAGAGCGAGTTATGGAACATAGGTTGAGGCGTGATACTAATGTTTCTAAAAATCAATTTGGATTCATACCGGGTAGGTCTACTATGGAAGTCATACATTTATTGAGAGGTTTGATGGAGAAATATAGAGAGAATAAGGAGGATCTACATATGATATTTATTGATTTAGAGAAAGCATATGATAAAATTCCAAGAGAAGTGCTATGGAGAGTTCTTGAAAAGAAAGGAGTTAATAATGTTTATATTCAAATCATTAAAGATATGTATGCAGTAGCTATTACTTGTGTTCAAACACAAGGTGGTTTGACCAAGTATTTTCCTATTTCGGTTGGATTACATCAAGGATCAGCCTTAAGTCCATATCTTTTTGCTTTAGTCATGGATGTCCTCACTAGACATTTGCAAGAGGATGTACCTTGGTGCATGTTTTTTGCTAATGATATTCTTCTTGTTAATAAAACTAGAGAGGGTGTTGAAGGTAAACTTGAATTATGGAGGTCAACTTTAGAGTCTAAAGGTTTTCGCTTGAGTAAATCTAAAACTGAATATATGGAGTGTAATGTTAGTGGAAATAGACCTAGTGAGGGGATTGTGACTTTGGGCGATCAAATCATTAATAAGAGTACACATTTTAGATATCTCGGATCTATTGTTCAGAGTGATGGTGAAATTGATGGGGATATTATCAACAGAATTCAAGTTGGATGGTTGAAGTGGAGGAATACATCGGGCTTATTGTGCGATAGAAAAGTCCCCCCTCAAACTTAAGGGAAAATTCTATAAGATGGTGGTGAGACCTGCAATGCTTTATGGTGTCAGATGTTGGTCATTAAAAGAGAAGCATAATACTAAGTTAAGTGTTGCAGAGATGAGGATGCTTAGGTGGATGAGTGGCTTTACCCTTAGAGATAGGATACGAAATGAGCATATACATGAAAAGGTTGAAGTAGCTCTAGTGGAAGATAAGATTAGAGAGAGTCGCCTTAGATGGTTTGGTCACATTAAACGGAGGCCTTCCGATGACCCGGTTAGGAAAGTTGATGTATTAGATTTGGCTTATGTTAAGAAAGGTTGAGGTAGACCTAAAAAGACTTGGTTAGAAAATATTAGAAAAGATCTTTCTTTATTAGATTTAGATGAGAATTTGACTTTTAACTGGACACAATGGCGAAAAAGGATTCATGTAGCCAACCCCACGTAGTGGGACAAAGGCTTAATGTTGTTGTTGATCACTCCACTCAACTAAAGCATATCAATTTTTAAAAGACTTGCCATTCTAGAAACCTTGTTTGGAGCTATTGTGGATCTTCAAGGAAGCTTGAGCTTCTTGGATGAGAGAGAGAGAGAGGGGGGGTGGCAGGGAAGAATGGAAAGAGCAAATCAGAACCAAGAAAACTGAATTGCTATTTCTTCAATTGTAAAGCCTATTGCAACCTCTCTACATATAGAGGCTTTATTGGATAAAACGCACCTAGGAAACTACAATCCTAAAATTGGACCAATCACAACGGCTACTTCTTGTATTATTCCTTGCCCTAGCAAACCCTCCATACCTGCTCGAGAATTTCCTCATTAAAACTAAGATGTCTTATTCGTCCAGTTGATGACTATGTGATGAGGTCATCGATCAACGGTTCAGACACATGTATCGCCGGAAGCATCGCCGATCGATGGCCACGATTCAGAGCTTATATTTTTAGTTATTCATGTATTTTCAGTTTTCAGTATTCCTATTTTACCCTTGTGTGTGAGTGAGTTATGTTGGGGCCCCGAGGGCGATTTAGTCATTTGTTATGCTTTTTATTTACTTGTATCTCATGACCTATATATAGGGGTCATGTATCATTGTATGAGGTTAATGAATATTTGAATGAAAATCTAGTTTGTGCTTCTTTTCTTCTTCTTGCATGAGAGCGTGAAGAGAAAGAGAGAGAGAGCTCAAGGGGAGCAAAGCGCAAGGCCCACCAGTTGTTGGAAGAGTCTGCAACTCGTGGTTAATTTAGTTATCTTCTTGTTCCTACTCTTTACCATCATCTTCTCCACCTCCACCACCACGGAATTCCACCCCTAGTCCCTTATTGCCGCCGGCCTTGGAAGCTTGCCGCCGGCCTTGGAAGCTTGCCGCCGGCCATCACCCAAGTCACGGCCGGTCACTTGTTGGCGAGGCCTCCCACCCATCCAATCCCTCTTTCCACTCGTTTCAATTTCGAAATTTGACTTTTCAAATTTCAAATTCTCTCCTAATTTGGATCTCCAATTTAGGAAAGTTTTTCATGACGAATTCCAAATTCAAACTAAATTAAATTGGAATCGTTATAATTTTATTTCCACGTCATCGCTCCAAAATTGGAAACCTATTCACTTTGTTTCCCCTCCTCTCTCCTCTTAGGATGACGCCGACCTCACTATTGAGGAAGCCACATTGATGCCTCCATTAAGGCATTAATGACACCTCAATTTGAAACCAATTTCAAATCCGTTTCCCTCCTAATTTCCTCCAAAACTGAAATCAATTTCAGTTTTCCTTTGTTTAAACTCTCTCTCCCCCTCTCTACAAGCCGCCGCCCCTCTATTATTAATGGGCTCCATTAAGGGCTCATTAATCCCCTTCAATTACATTTGAATTTTGAAATCCTCTTCAAATTATTCCCTCTAAATACGCTTAGATCTGAAATTTATTTCAGATTTAGGGAGGATTTGAATAGAATTAATTTCCCCCAAGCCCTAGCCTCTCATTGTTGGCACCCGCCTCCCCTCTCTTCCGCCTTGGCCGAATTTCTCCTTCCTTGGAGATCCCGCCGACCACTCCCTCCTCTCCTTGAAGAATCCTCCACGCCAAGCATGCATGGCGGATCCGGAGCTTGAGTGGGGTCTAGTGTTCAACGCCGACGGGAGCATCAATATCCTACGGTCACCTTGCTTCGACATAGGATTTGAAGACGAAACCACTGTAGAAGAGTACTTGGAAAGAGTCGTACCAATCCTTGCGAGCATCTACGACCGGAAATTTGCAAAGCACACTTGGAGTCTTGAAAGTCCAGCATTCATGCCCTCCACGTCATCGTCGACCTCTCCGTGGCTCAAGACCCTTGGCATCACAACCTTCCTCGTGGCATCGTATGGTGTGCTGAAATTCTTCTCTCGCAAAGCCTAGTATAGTTGAGTGAGTATTTCCCCAAGGTGAACTTCTCGTTATTAAATGGCGGATTGTTGTAATAGCTTTTAGTGTTGCTACTATTTTTTATTGTCTGAAAGTTTTGGCTAATCTACATACTTCTTCGCCTAAGCTAGTTGATAACTACGAAATTTTAATGATTTTCTTGCTATCGCCATAAGTTATTAGTTGTAATTTCTTTGCCAACTCAATTTTAATTTCTTACAAAGCTCCTTGCATTTGGTATCACATCACTATGAGTTGCCCATCATGTCCAGTAATTATGCTTGGCCACTCCAATAAATCGACTGATATAACCACCGCAGGCAACACCATATGCAAGCCTCAATGCCCTACTACTAAGAGATTTCTAATGCAAGATAATGTCCAAGCAACTATGCAAAGAAAAATTATCATGCAATAACACAAGTAAGAGATCAGATTAAATGAGTTAGGATTTCTCCTCACCTCAAGTGTTGTCACAAAGAACTGAAAAAGAATCCACAACGCAACTCCTTCAAGTCTCCTCCTTGCCGGTCATCACCACATCCTATGGCTCACAATCTTCCCTCACTCTCCAGTATGAACAATTCCTTACAATAAATCTCCCCTCATATTTATAAGTGCTAAAGGATTAAGTTCTCTATCAGGTTATCTACCAACATGCCAGCCATGGCTCGCCATGGATCAAGAACAAGTTGGATGCGAGGTTAGGGTACGGCCACTACCAACAGATCTCCCTGACAGTCAATCCAAGAAAACTGAATTGCTATTTCTTCAATTGTAAAGCCTATTGCAACCTCTCTACATATAGAGGCTTTATTGGATAAAACGCACCTAGGAAACTACAATCCTAAAACTGGACCAATCACAACGGCTATTTCTTGTATTATTCCTTGCCCTAGCAAACCCTCCATACCTGCTCGAGAATTTCCTCATTAAAACTAAGATGTCTTATGTAATTCGTCCAGTTGATGACTATGAGTTGCCCATCCTGTCCAGTAATTATGCTTGGCCACTCCAATAAATCGACTGATATAACCACCGCAGGCAACACCATATGCAAGCCTCAATGCCCTACTACTAAGAGATTTCTAATGCAAGATAATGTCCAAGCAACTATGCAAAGAAAAATTATCATGCAATAACACAAGTAAGAGATCAGATTAAATGAGTTAGGATTTCTCCTCACCTCAAGTGTTGTCACAAAGAACTGAAAAAGAATCCACAACGCAACTCCTTCAAGTCTCCTCCTTGCCGGTCATCACCACATCCTATGGCTCACAATCTTCCCTCACTCTCCAGTATGAACAATTCCTTACAATAAATCTCCCCTCATATTTATAAGTGCTAAAGGATTAAGTTCTCTATCAGGTTATCTACCAACATGCCAGCCATGGCTCGCCATGGATCAAGAACAAGTGGGATGCGAGGATAGGGTACGGCCACTACCAACAGATCTCCCTGACAGTCAATCCAAACGCCTGCTAGTTCTCTGATAATTGTTCATATCAAATTGTTAGAAGTCAGACACATCACCTCAAACAATTTTCCACATGGCAACATCCTCGGTATCAATTTTTTTCATTACTAGGTGACAAGCTCTACTCAGCCAAACGAAGCAGCCATAACTATAGCAATAACGTATTTGTTGACTTTCATTGGCCACCAAACTTGCAGATCCCAGACCAAATACGAGCCTACAACGCTCTATCCCAAGATCCCAAGGCTCAACCAAATAGAGCCAGTGTTGACCCAACGGCCATAACCAGCCTTTGCACAAGCCAAAAGTGCCAAGTTGTATAAGCACTCCAAGACTTCCTGGCCATCTCCTGCCTCCTGGATGTTCCTAGACAATTGGAAAACTCCTATAGGTTCTCCCTAAGGGCATCTCCAACCGAAAACTTCATTTTTCACGGCAAAGTAACGCAAAACTCCAAAATGGCACGGTGATGCTCCAATGGAAAGCCATTTTAAATGTTTTTAGAAGGTAACGATCGCTCTCCCTTCGCGTTCGGTTGGAGCACCGGAACGACTCCATACAGTGTTCGGTTGGAGATGCCCTAATGGCTTGAGAGCTCAAATAAACACCTAACCCTCAGCATTGCCTAAGGTAGGTTGAGATCACCATATGAGTGGATGATTCCAGTGCGTAGAGCTCCAGGTTTTATCCGAAAACATTCACCAGAGCTTCCTCGATCTTTTCACAGCCTCCCTTCTACCTGCGGCGGCGTTTGGGCAAGTAAAAAGCGAAGTTCGACAAGTTCGTTCGACGGTGTCGGTCTCCAGAGAAACTAAAGGAATATCAGACCAAAGCTCAATCATCAACTAGCTCTGTCATTGATAAAAAAAAAGCTACTGCATGTGGATTATCAACAGACTTGCCCTAGATAACATAAAAAATGTAAACTATAGCTGAAGTGCTCAACATCTCACCCTTTGTGAAGTGAATGACCACTGAGATTATAACTGAATAGAAATCTTAGTTCTCCTCGAGCTCACGATCCTGCTGAAATCAATAACTCACAGCATCGCCGCTCCTCACGGGTGTAATCGTCGAAATCCCTTCGATGGAGACAGCACATCGCGCGAGGAAGACGATGACGGAAGGCCCTCGGATTCTCGGATCTGGATCCGAGATCCACTAAGCGCGTATAATTTATTGCGGTGTTAGCTCCGGTGCCCCTAATGAGTTATCGGTATTGTTGGGTATTGCTAGTTATTGCTTGGCAATAATCAGAAACAGTATTCTGTGAAGATCAATATCGAGCAACACCGAGCAATATCGAGTTTTTTTTGCTCGGTATTGATTGGTATTTCCCGTTATTGCCGAGCAAAATCGACAAATACGTGGTTTTGTGCCAGCTACGTGGCGCGATTTAGTGCCGGCCGAACGTAGCTCTACGTCCTTTCACCGGACCAAATAAAAGTTCCAAAATTTGACACCACTTCAAAATTTGACTCGAAGTTTAGGGTTTAAGATCAGCCCGTTTTAAGAACGGGTTGGATTCGGATCAAAAATTTTTACCGGTTTCTAAATCCATGTTTGATTCATTTCAACCCAAAAAACCAGTTTTCACCCGATTTTGTTTGCATATGACATGACTTTGCTCGCATCTCTCAGGTCGTCAGAGACTATGGCATCTTTCAGGTTAGAGATTGCCCGTCAAATTGGGGCAAACGCGTGAGCCTGTGAGGATTAGGGCATCTTTTAGGTCATCAGAGGGTCGAGTTCGGGTTTTATGTCAAACAGATCAGGTTCAGAATATGTTAAATAGTAGAGGGTGTGTTGGGTTCAACTCAAACCCAATCTATAACCTGATTTTGACACCCCTACATATAATAATAGCTTTCATTAATTCCATTATACAAAGGTTTGATTAAAATAAAAATTTTAATTTAACCTAAAGGTCCTAAAATTTATAATTTGTATTAAAATTTTAAAATCCTAAAAATGCAAATAAATAATTAATTTCAAAATTTTGCAAGTCATTAGAAGTCTATTTTAGGCCATTCTTAACCTATGGCACGAGTTTGAAGTAGACCTGTCAAAAACGGGTCACGGGTCGGGTTCGGGTCCAACCCGAAATTGACCCGACACTGTTCAACCCGACCCGTCCCGTTTTTGCAAACGGGTCGGTTTTCCGAACCCGAACCCGACCCGCTTCGGGTTCGGGTCAACCCGACCCGACCCGCTTCGGGTATATTTAATTAAATTTTTTTTATTTACTTCATTTTATTTAAATTTAAATCAAATTAAGGGTATATTTACTTCAATTAATTTAAAATAAATCAAGATTAATTTAATTTGGGCAAAAAATATTTATAATTTTTTGAAATATTATTTACTTATTTCATAAAAATTCATTAAAATCCTCCAAAATTAATTAAAAACGGGTCAAACCGGGTCGATTTCGGGTTTCCGGGTCAACCTGAACCCGACCCAGTTTTACAAACAGGTCGAAATCTCTAACCCGAACCCGACCCGGTTGGGGTTCGGATTGACCCGAACCCGAAATTTTCGGGTCGGGTCCAATATTGACAGGTCTAGTTTGAAGGATCATAAACCTAGAAATCTTAATATGCTATAGAAATATTGTAGGCTCCATTTAAATAATTTTAATTAAACCAAAATAAAATTTACAAATGTATCTCTTGCAATAGAAAAATCGTAAAAATACAAAAGTTAATGGTGTAGATTTAGAAAAAAAAAAAAAAAGAGCCAAATAAAAATAACCTAATAGTCTAGCTTCTACCTAAGATACCTAAATTTTTTAACATTTAAATAAATTTCTAAAAATTGAATTTAAATTCAATTTTTTTTAGAATTAGTAAGCTTTGTCTAAATATTATTTCCAACTATTTCACTAACCTTAGAACCCTAGAAATAATTTACTAAGATTTCATTAAGGATGATTTTTTACTGCTTATTATAGCAGCTTTATAGTACAAAAATTAAAATTTTATAATAAAAGTCGCTTTAAAAACAGTAAAAAAATTGTCATAAATAAATGTTTCGTTTTAATTTTTTTTATTTTAAGAAGCAATAAAAAAATTGTCTCAAACGAAACTGAAGCCTAAACCTAACTACTTATGAACTTCCAAGACTCAAAATTATTCATTAACTACCTAACTAATGAACTAATGATTATTAATAAGAGGTCACATACCCACACAATAGAAAACTAAAAAATTAGCATTAATTTTTTATTTAGTTTTCTATATGATAGGATGAATTTTTTTGTGATATTAAGTATGTGATTTAATATTATCATTATTTTTTTTATTTTAGACAATATAAATTTATTGTAAATGTATAAATAGATGTATTTTTGCCATGGAATCATAATAATTTTTGGTGTTTTTTTTTTTCTCATTTTTTTATTAACTTTCATACTACAAATATCTCAATTTGATTATTTATTTATTTTTTAAAATTACAAAAATGCGGCATTCCCGTCTTCTCTCTGGATTCACAAGCTTCTCGTGCATCCCGGCCCAAGTCATTGAATGGGTCAATTTTTTCATCCCAACCCAACCCATGAAATCGTCGGGCTGGGCTGTGCATCAATCATGCTTGAAGGAAGAAATAAAATAGGATTCATATTTAACAGTGAGTTATTTACAGTAATTAACAAATGCATGAGTAAATCTATATGATTGCTGATCCTTAATGTCTCTTTAGTAAATTTTATCATGATTTTTTTTAATTTTATTTATATTTTATCACAAATAAAAATATATTTAATATTTTAAATATATAGAATTTTGATTCAATATCATATAAACAAATTTATTTTACAATTTAGAAGAGAGTCTTGAAGTTGTGGCTAGAGATGTTGGCGAACCTGACTTAGGCTTCATTTGGGACAGTTTTAGAGTTTTGCTTCTTCTTTTTTCTACATTAAATAAATTTTTTTACTAAAATCAGTTCTACAAAACAGCAAGAAAGTCATTCCAAACAAAGCTTTAGATGTCATAAGCTATGACATTTATTAAGTCCATAATGGGTACAGGGCCAGTAAACATTTATTTGGAACAATTTTTTTTTTCTATTTATTTTTTCACAGCACAACCACAGTTTCGTTTGACTATTACTTTCTCTTTAATTTTTAAAATTTTTTGTAATGAGAATTTGGATTTTTCAAAAGCTTTTAAAAAAGTACTTTGTATGCAAGAGCTTTACAACCAACTTTACAAAAAGGGATATTTACATACATATCCACATAATACTACTCTATTTATATATTTAACACATAAAACTTTAATATTATATACATACAACCATAGTTCATTTTCATATCAAATATGAGTAGTATAAATGAAATATATGAGTAATATGAAGTAAATATGTGTGATATATTTGATATTAAAATAATATAAGTGATATGTATGTAATATTAAAATTTTAAATATTAGATATGTAAATAGAATATTATAAAGTGGTTTGTATGTAAATTTCCCTTACAAGAACCTTTAATGTCTTAAATAAACCCTAAATGTGGTATGTAACATAGGGTTGATAAAAACTATATTTTGTAAATAATATAAATATATAAAAATAATTATAAATATTTATTTATTAAAAAAATCACCAATATTTTATACAAAAAATTCATAGACCTATAATTTGTTATCATCATTTAGAAATAGATCAGGCCAAAAGAGGTGGACATATTTCCCTTTGATAATATTTGTATTTTATTAATTGATGTGTTGAACCTTTGATAGCATCTAATGGGAAGGAAAATTTCATGGAACAATCATTGTTCACAACTAGCATTTAATATGTGCCAAAAACTATTTTTTTTTAACTATAATCTAACCACTAAGGCCTAGTGTGGCGAGGGATTATTTCGTGCAGAGTTCAGATCCAAGATGAGATCGAAATTTATGAGGTTAAATGACAAATTTATAATAAATACATAGTTATGTAAAAAATTGATTATTTATTTTGTACCCTCTTAAATCTAAATTATTTGGATTCCGCAAGTAATAATTTCTCCCGTTTAAACATCTTTAAGCTACTATTAAAAGTGTACTAAAAAATATTTTTACAAAATAGTTAAAAATTAGTCCCAAACAAAGCTTTAAGTCTTGAATTTTTTGAAAATTTTAAATAATTTTATTTTTCATACAACTTTTTATATTTGGGGATTCATATTAAATAAAATATTTTTTGTAATTATATTTAGAGTGTGATAATTATTAAAAAAATAATTATTTAAAATAAAAAATAAAATTACATTACACATATTTACTTAAATATAATTAAATTTATTAAAATTTTGAACATGAAAAGTGAAAAATATTATATTTATTTAAAAATTAATATAATATATTACAATTTTTTTATCACACTTATTTTAAAACAACTTAAATAATATTAAGGTCTATATAAAATGCCATCCCTTTTATTCTCATTAATTACTTCTATTTTATATATTTATTAAATAAAATACAAACAATTAAACCACATTAACTCTGAAAATTTGCACTTCCTCTATTAAAATTTACAAAATCATTTCCTTTTAAAATTTTATACTAAAAAAAGAAATTAATAAATAAATTATTATCCTTATGTGACTTAATTAAAGCCCTTAATTTCTTTTTAAAGAGATTATCTAAATAAATGAACCCCTGAAACCTTTGAAAGGATGTATGGCCCTCCAAAGACTTTTTTTTTCAAAATTTGAAGTTCAAATAGTATTATTCTGAATAAAATTTAAAATTATTTCATTTATTAAAAAAAGTATTATATAAATAAATTTATTTATCTATTGCATATATCTCATAAACTGAAAAAATTTATAGTAAAAAATTCTGATATAAATTATATTTAAATTAATAAATTTTATATAAATTAATCTCACACTAAATTAATTTGATATAATTTATAACAAAATATTTTTACATAATTTTTCTTTGAAAAATTATGCTAGTTTAAAATTTGGTAAGAATATCTTTACTGGAGATTTCTCCCAAACTCTCAAAGATAATAATATCAAACAGATCTGACCGGAAAAAAGCTTTAAAAAGCTGTATCTTTATCTTCAAGCCACCAAAATCTACTGGTTCTCCGTTCTCACAAAAAAAAAAAAAAAAAAACCATAAAGAGGAAGAAGAAGAAGAATCCTCACCAGAGTTCTAATCCTCAGCATAGCAGGAAAAAAAAAATCCTTCCAGATCTGAGTAAGAACTATATCAATTAAAACAAAAGAAAGTAATTTTACAGAACAGATCATCAAAACCCATCCCCTCCAACAAAAAATACACCATATTTCATTCAAATTTCCAATTTTTCATTCTATTTCCTACTCATTCTGAATCGCTTTCCAGGCACATAGCCTTCAGCCCTCTCCTCCTCTGCATAAATTATGGAAATAAAACTAAAATAATAAGAATTTATATCATTCCATTTTTTTTTAAGAATTATCGTTAACTAAATCCTGGCGCAGATTGCCCATAAAAAGAAAATTAATTACTATTTAGTGATTTGTAACTGGAAATTAAAAAATCGCCTACCTTTCTCGAACTTCTCTTTTCCCTGACCTCATATCTCTCGTATGATAAATCCGTCAGCCATGCTCCAGGGCTCACCAACTGCACAGCCAAGCGTTTTTTATCTCAGAGATATAGATTAAAAGATGAAAATAACATTAAAAATATTTTTTTTGGGGATAATTTCTTCGAATATGGTGGGAAAAAAAAGGAGATAAGTATTCATACAAGCAAGCTTTTCTGCAGAATCTTCGACCGCTTCTTCGGCCGTTGCGGCAACTTGCAGCCCTTCATCGCCAGGAAATCCTCTTCCTTTTCTTTGTTTGAAAGTGAGATGAAGAATCTAGGCATCACTGTGGCCGCCGCGCCCACTCTATCCTCCCCTCCTACTCCTCCACATCCTCCGATGCCGTTCTCATCGCCGGCAGCGGCCACTGAGCCTCTTGTAGGATAAAACCGATCCTCTTTATCGGGAGAAGCCGAATCTGACCTGGGCTTCGCGTTCTCGCTCCCGGCTGACTCCGACCTCCTGCGAGATCAAATCCCTAGATGGGTTTTCTTCAATCGCAAATAATAAGAGTAAAAAAGAACCGAACCCCCTCATTAAGTGAAAATCTCAGTTACCTTAGGGCTGGAGTTGGAGGAGAAGGAAGATCCTTGTCGGATCTGATGACCCGTCGACTGACCCTCGCCGTCGCCCTTCGCTGGCCCTCCGATCGGCCCGGTAGAGTCCCGCCGGTGGCTGATCTAACCTTGACGCAACGAGGCCGCTTCCGATTCCCCCACTGCAAGAGGAAGTCCGCCTCCGGAGCTCCTCTTAGGGGTCGAAGGTTGCCCCTTGCTTCTTTCTCCATCTAAAACGAAACATAAACACATCATCGGAAATGGAATTTATATCAGACATTACAAAACAAAAAATATCGGCCGATTGAAATGGCAAAAGATCGCCGGAAACCACTTCTATACCTGAAGACCTTACGATATTGCACAGAAGGAAAGGAAGGCGGATCTTTCTGTGAACAAGGAAGATAATGGAAAGAGAGAGAGCGAAGAGACAAAGAAAGCGAGAGAGAGAGAGAGAGAGAGGTAGAGAGGTAGAGAGAAACAGAGCGGGGAGAGAGAGAGAGAGAGAGACCAACTGATGAACTTCTTCACTTGTTCCGACTCCATACCGGCTAGCTATAAATGAAAAATGAAGAACTTCAGGCCGTCGGATTTATGATGAACGGTGAGATGATTTATATCGCTGGAGTTTGGCTCAGTTCCCCTCGCCCTTTTTTTATCTACGAAGTCCGCATGCAAGGGAAATGTGTGAAAGGCTTAAATAGGCCTAGAAGAGATCTCTAAATCAAAGTGTATTAATCTAATGATATCATAAATAAAATTTTATAAAGATATTGTTGGCTCTTAATAGGATATTATAATAGGGTTTATTGACTTTAAGTTAGTAGTAATGAAGATTAATTCCAAATTAATCAATTTTTTTGGTAGACAATCTTGTAAGAAAATTTAAATTCATATATTTTAAGAACTGAATATTACATGTTTTGTGCTCGAATATGTGCGGTAATTGGGTAAGAGAGTTAAACATTTTAGTTTTGTACCAAGATCAACACGGATAGATAAATGAATGTTTTAATATGCACCAAAGTTTTTACGTAAAAAATTTTAGAAAGAAGAAAAAGCATTGGATTTGGTACACTGGAAATGATTGTGCTAGTATATATCATTGTTATAAATAATACTCTTCTCGTATTTGGGGAATACACCGATATAATGTAGTAGATACATACTGAGATGAAAGTTAAAAAAGTTTTGAGGTGCTGGATTGTCTTTAATAAATTGAAGACAGTCTATTCAATCATTTTTTCATAGATCAATGATGGTCTGTTCGATCAATCTTCTTTTAAGGAAATGAGACGATAGACGAATAAGTTCAATATAATCCTGGTGTTGGTGTAAGGAATTAGAATTGATATTAATTGTTATGCCCCATAATCTAAGGTAGAATTAAAATTTGAATCTAGCTTTCTCAATTTAAATATAAATATTAATAATAAACTAATAGAAAATGATTTAACTTTTAAAAAACACAAACCGAAAGATTTCTTATGTCAACATAATCAGAAAAGATAACATACTATGTTTTAAACTTGAATATGCACATAAATCAACTTTTTAGAAATTATTATTTAAACTTTGAACATTATATATGTTAACCTGCTTTTTAACATGGGTGTCAGAGTATATTTGTTAAAACAGAAAGTCACTTTGTACTTTTATGAAAGTATCAAATGATACTTATACATAATATCAGAGTGTACTTATTAACAAAATAGTCTTTGTATTTAAATTTACTCCATTCAACAAAATATACAACATATGAATCATGATATGTGTGTTTCGATGTCTGTTTATAACTCCATGTTCACTTATGTATCTCAAGTCTCTTAAGGTCAATCATCACTAGGTGCATGAGACCAACATGATTCCCTTATAACTTCACTTTCATTTATAAATCCTTCACTCTCCAACATGTATAAAGTAGATGTGGTCATAAATAATCTCTCACATCCACATAAAGATTATGTTAAATCTTTCCTTTTAACACCTTTTCATAGTATTAGATACTTAGGTGTTTGTTTTTGAAAAAAAAGATTTTGCCTTGTAATGTGCAAAATAAAATTAAATTAATTTTTTTTGGGAAAATTGAAAATTAAGTTTAAATTTTAATTATGGAGTTGAACATATCATTAGGGAAAATATAACGTCTCAAAAGGTAGAGATAAAATCTCCTAACAGATTCATACACGAAATTATGGATTTTCTCTTAAACGCCCTATTCTAATTTAAGGGAGAACCACATATGACCCTTGATGGTCTAAATAAAGTTCGGTCAAATATCTGACTACGCTAATCAAGAGAACTTATTGTTAATTTCATAATAAAATTAATGTTAAAACATGATATATCTCTTTGAAGAAAGAATATATCATCCATTAATAATCATTCGATTATGAAGATAACGATTATTATAAGTTTAATTTTTCAAAAGAAATTTTAATTGAGTTTTAAAAAATTGAAGTAGGTTCTAAATCTCCTATAAGCGCAAGCCCTTATAGTTAATCACATCATAGTAAACAGGAGTCTCCTATGAATACTCTTGATTAAAATAACGAAAAAAATTATTTTAGATATTTTATAGGAATGACATCAAGGAGGTGAATTTGGAGTTTCAACTGGGATTAGATTGAATTTTGAGTACTTATTTTTGGAGTCAATGGAGGAGAGGTGGGTTGCACTTAGAGATTTTGAAATAATTCAGAAGTACTCCAACCTAAGCTAAGTGTTGGACTTTAAATTTCAGATCGAGGAAATATTAAATTTTAGTTGAGTAATTTATTAAAATTTTGTGATTATATTCCCAGAGGTTGGGGTCTTATGATTTAAAAATCTATAATGGGTCATAAATCTATTTTGGGTACCAAACGATGGTAGCTCAAATCTAACTAATGTATTGCAAAATCTAGACTTACCCCATTATGAATTGGAGAGCCAGCTAACCACCTAGTCAATTTAAAATTCATGAGTATAATCATTATGAAAGAGTAGTAGGGACATTGTTATTAAAGTTTTTTTAGAATTAGAACTGACGTATGGAGCATATTCTAATTGGTCCCTTGACTTATATATGATAAAAATGTTTAAGACAAATATAATTAAATTTTAGACTCTTTTAATTAAAATCTAATATAATGAATGTTGATCGATTTAATTAAATGCATAATATGAGTATGTAGCAATTTTAAAAAAAAAGTTAAAAAAATATTTTTTAAAAAAATTACACAACATCCTCTTGATAGATCTGTACCCTCAAATACCATGTGGTATGTTAGAGCTCATAGGTGGGGAAGTGCCTAACAAGGAAGAGAGGAAATTAATATGATCATGCAAACTCTAGGAGGTCCTGAGATTACTTCGTAGACCATTAGAATTTCAATGTGAGGTGAAATTTTAATTTGATTTAACCAGAAAATTTTTTTAGCGGGCCCTCATTAGTCTCCGCGTATCGAGGCTAAAAAATAAACAACATACAATTGCAAAAAAAAAAAAAAGGCAAAATCATATACAAAATCAAATCAAATCAAACACATCAATCAATATAATTAATTTCTTAAATTAATGTCAATAGGCAAATGCCCCATTTATTACAACCTGAATTAAAGATATTAAAAGTGGTTGGGCACCACTAACCACACTCTGATTTTAATCCTAAGACATACACAAGTGACTTTTAGTGGGATACTCTCTATTTTCAATTCCTCGGTCTTCTCCTCTTCGAGCTCATTGGATTCATCGTACCTGGATACCCAAATAGTAAAGAAAACTCTTCCCCTCGAGGGAGAGGTTATTCTTTTACCAGTTTGGTACTAAAATGATATAACTTTGGGCTTCAAAATGGAAAAGGACTATCCCCTTAATGGGTATCATTTACTCTTTGGAATTCAACTTTGGATACATGTATCTTAATTCAAAGACACTTTCAAAATTCAATACTTTAAATAAATTACATCAATATAAAAATAAAAATTTAGAATCTCATGCAATATTATTATAAGCATTTAAATGAAATAAATCACGTCTCAAACAGTTATATAAATATGTAATAAAATAAATCACACTTGAATCACACTATTATTTTTTGGGGGCTAAGCAACTGAAGCACTTGTAGCAATTATAATAATTACTAATTTAGCCCCTTTTTTATTGTCCTGCACGAGCGTGAACACATACAGAAAACTCAATGAACAATCAGAACGATCATAACTTAAGTGTAAACTATTGCCCATCACATTAATTCATTGAGTGCAATAAAAGTAAAAATATAATCACCATAATAAAATTTTAATCACAACATACAATGGCTCATATGAACAAAAGGAAAATTTTTGTTAAAATTCAAATATTAATATATCAAAGTTTATTTTAAAATACATTTTTTACATTGATTTATTAAATGAATATAATTAATTAATTAATGATAAAAGGATTATTGAATTTAAACTAGTTTGATTAGTTCCCAATTTTAAGAATTAAATTATTTTAGATTTTTCATCAACAGAATTATGGCGTTATGCCACCAGGCTCGAGGAACCAGTCCTTTTTAGGGCACCTAGTCCTACAGCCCGGAGTAATCCATCTTAAAAATCTAGTTAATGTGGATGGATTAAGAATTTTTAGTTTAATTAAATAATTAAGAGTTAATTAATTTTATGGTTTCACACTTCATTGATTTCATTTGTGACGTTGTGCTATCAAGATCGAGAAACCAAACATCCTTAAGACACTTAGCCTAATAGCTCAGAGTAGTCCACCCTAAAAACTTAATATTTAGAGTACTTGTTATGAATAAGAATGTTGGTTAATCAAATTAAAATTTTCAATAATTTTAACCAATTACTAATTTTTTAGAATTATTTGAATTATTCAATTATATTATTTTAAGATCACAAAAGTTGACTTTTTAAATTAAAATTAATTTTAAGAGTTTTATATTTTTAAAAAATATTAAACCCTAAGACAAGCAATAAGACAATTAGTTTTTCTAATTTGGAGTTTTCTAAAAAAAAGTTATGACTTTTTTAAGTTTGAGTTTGGTTTTGAATTACGATTAACGATAAAGTTGACTTTTTCACTTTGACTTATTTTTGGGTTTGGATATTTTTAGAAAATAATAGATTTTAATTATAGTTGGATGGATTTGAGTTTAATTGAATTGAATTTTTCTAGAGCTATTGGTGATTTTTTAAAATTAGGGTATTTTTGGATTTTCTAAAATTGTCTAATTAAGTGGATTTTTAGATTTTGATCCAAATCAATTCCAAACCTCTTGTAATCAACTCCAAATGTCAAAAATGACCTAAGGGGATGTCTCAATTCTTTTAGAAAATTTTCGATTTTTTTTTTAATATGTTTAACTAATTAAATGAATTAATTGACAAATTTCCCTTAAAAACTAAATTAAAGTTAAATCAAAGGTAATATGATGGGCTTTTAATATTTCTAAATTTAGGGTTTAATTTTGAGCATTTGATATAATATTTATAATTTTTAGGGTTTATTTGAATTTATTGTGAATTTTAAAAGTTTTTGGTTGATTTGAATGTTTAGTTTGGGTTAATTGGATTTAAGTCCTATTCGATTTCAAGACCAGTAAACTCCTGATTTAAATAGGGTAATATTACTATGGTTAAAGGTTATAGTTTCTAACCCTATTATTCTCTAATATCTAAAAAACTCTAAAATCCTAAATCCTTATGTATGTTTTTTTTTTTTTGTTCTTATATGTCTGCAGGACATATAGGATAAAATTGGAGTTCACTAACCTTTAATACCATCAAAAGCAGCCCCACTGCACATAGCATCAATAAAAGGAAGAGTGACCTAAGACTAAGTGCACAAGAAGGGTGAATCTTCCAAATACTTGGGCAAAAACATAACCTAAACATTTGGGAATTCACTCATAGGAATGTCCCCAAGTCATGTGCTATTAGGATATTATGATAATGAAATAACTATCTTGGCATTTGACAATCAAAACCAAATGCAATCTATAGGAAAAAAAAAAAAAAACAACCAAGCATGTTAAAGAAGGTAAATATATGCAATTGACTTAGACTTTACACTTGACATGGCTAACACTCTTCATATACCACTAAGCTCTCTTTAAGACTTCAATGAAAGGACTTTGGGGTTTGAGTATCAAACTCAAAACAAACTAAGGAAAACTCTTTAAATACAAAGCCAAATATTGTTAACCTATGTCTTAAACTAATGTATAATTAGTTTATTTTAAAATAATGACTAAAAATTCTTTACAAAAATATTGTATATTGAATATAACATGAACATTGATACAATCAAAGTTTAACTTAATTGAATGTATATTTAGGTAGTAATTAAAGAAATAAGAAAAAAATAAATTACTGAAATTCATATTTTTTATAGTTAGCAAAATAAACTAATTTTAGTTTTAAATGATAGAGTATTAAAATTTGAACAAAAAGAGTGATTGCATGCAAAAATTGGTTGGGAAATGTAATTGATGTGATTTTTTAAAATTCATGCATTTAAAAGTATTTTAAACAAAAGATTTAAAATAGTTTATTAAATCAATTAACTGCAGCAGCGGGGAGGCCACACGGCATAATCTGGTTCATTGGAATGAAATTGTAGCATCAGAATGTCCACGCGGCAACATGAGAGCCGTTTGATTGAAACTACAGCATCAGCGGGTCAAAATGACCAATAATTGCTCTGCGACAATCATTGGTTATTAATATGAGATGAGGCATCACGAGCACGGTTGCCACTTATGCGAGCCAGCAGAGGATCACGACCGTTTATCCTCGCACGATTTGAATGAACGATTGTGATCTGGCCGGATGAATGGCTAATCCATGGAATCGATAGAAGTGGACTGAACCGACAGGAGGATGTAGCGACCATCGTGTCAGCTACTTGATAGAAGGGTGGAGTTATTCTTTGGGTCATGTATTTGAAAGCCATATGCATTGAATAGAACATATAGGTTGTTATCTTTAGTTAGAGTGGAAACCAAAATGAGATTATGAGAGATGTTGGGAATATAGAGAAGGTTTCAAAGGATTATGTTATGATCAAGGGTTGGAAGTAGACTTTGGATTGAGTGAGCTATGGGAATGGACCTACCGTCTCTGATGGTAACGTTGTCTAAGCTACAATATGGTATTGGTTGAAGTAGTTACTCCATATTGTTATTTAGATGGGAGGAGGCTCTATGAAGTATCTATTCTATGGTAGGCTCCTCATTTGTTGTTAGTAAGGCAATTGTAAATGCAAAAGGTGTTGGATAGTTGATATTTAGTTTGTGTTAGCAGATATTTGTATTTTGCCATCGCTTGCCGCAAATTTGGCATAAAGTTCCTAGTGTGAGATATGAAGTAGAAGAGCTTTGAGGTAGGAATGATTGTTGAGCTAAGTGACGATCGTGACTTGATGTGGAAGTAAAGCGACCACGACCTTTACTACAGCCTCTCGTGCAGTAGAGAGCAACATTTGTAGCAGAGTTGAAAAGCACATTTGCTGATTTAGTAAAATTGTTGATCTCCTCACTAATAAGAAGTGAGTAGAGATCTTCCAAGTAGGTTGGTGTAAGTTTGGTTATAATTGATGTTTTGAATGCTTGATACTACGGTGGGAGTCCATTGAGGATATAGAGGAGAATAACCTTGTTTTTGATGGTTCCACTGGCTACAGCGAGGTTGTCAACCAAGGTTTTAACCTTAGTTAGGTACTGGATCATAGATTGCTCTCCTTCCATGTTGTGAAGCTCATTTTTGAGCTGTATCACTCTCTAGTGGTTCGTGGTGTGTAATCTACCCTAAAGAGTTTTCCATATTTCTGCACAGGTTGTAAGATCCAGAACATATGGAGAATGTCGGGAGAAAGGCTGGAGCATATTGCTGCCGCAAGATTTTGATCAATCAAATTCCACCTGCTGTAGGCAGAATTGGGTTTAAGTAGACCATTGGTATCAGTGATGAAGCGGGAGGGTGTTAAGATTTGATTGTCAAAGAAAGCCACATAGCTATTGGCACGAAATAGCTTTATAATGTGATTTCCACGTTAGATAGTTGTTATTAGATAATTGAACATAACAATGTTCTTGATGTTAAAAAAGAGGAATTTCGATAAAGATGGAATGGTGATTTCTCCTTGAGTTTCTTCGGTTGATATATCATCTACTTGGGAAGAAGATGATCACTCCATAAGGTAGGATGAAGGCTATGAGCAAGAAAGCTATGATACCAAGAAAGCATTTATGGATGTAAGATAGGAAAGGGACAATTATATTTGAAAGAGATAAGTCATATGGTGCAGTGTTTTTGCACTTAACGATTAATGTAGCTTTATAGGAGTGTTTATGTGGTGTGTGCTTTACATGTGGAAGTATGTGATAAGAAAGATTTGTTATAATCCAATGGCTCATATGCAATGGTCTTGACAACGGCGGATTGATTATTAAATATTTAATTATATAAAGTTAGTCATCCATCATATAAAAAGCAAACTTCTACTAAAAATAAATCCCTATGTTAATTTCTTGAAAATTACTTTTATGGATGAACCTAGGGGTGTCAATATTTGTCACGACATGAAAATCTGACCTGGAATTTTCGGGTTAGACCCGATCCGTTTTCAAAACGGGTCGGATTCGGTTTCTCAGATTTGACCCGTTTGAAAAATGGGTCGGGTTTGGGTTGACTTGATGGGTTGCCGGGTCAAAGCAAAAACCTATTTAACTAACTGCCCGGCTGCCCGCGTGTTGCCCTAGCCTACCCGCCCCCTACCCGGCTGCCCGCGAAGCTGCCCGACACTGCCCGCCCCTGCTAGCGCCCTGCTTGAACACCTTGCCTGCGCGCCCGCGCGGCTGCCAGAACTCCCTGTCCGCGAGCCCGCGTGGCTGCTCGAACGCCCTGCGCGCACGCCTGCTATGTTGCCCACGCTGCACCCCGCCCCGTGTGGCCTTGCCAGTCCGAGCCCAAGTCCGCGCCCGCATCCGAGCCAGCTTCCCATGTCGGGTCAGGTCAACCCGGCAACCCACCGGGTCGAGTTTGGGTTTGTGTTCGGATTTCCAACCAGTTTTCCTACCCGAGTCGGGTTAGGGTCGACCCGTTTGAACCCGAGTCAATTCCAAGTTCGACCCGAACCTGATCCATGACCCGAAATTGACACCCCTAGATAAACCATTTCAGATTGCAAAGAAGGGGCTAATTATATTGCTAATGGCACATCTTTAATCACGAGGAAGCTCTATTTTCACGCAGCCGTGTGATTTCAATCCAACGCCTCAGGACAACCACAACAATCAAAGAGAATATGGCTATATATATATGTATCCTAGGGTTTCTTAAACCTCCAGTTCTAGCTTTTTGACATCAAGCGCCTTCATTTCTATTTCTTCCATCTTCTCTTTCGAAAACATCTCGGATCATCTGTTCATTGCTAAGTCATCGATTTCTACTGTTCTTAGTTACTCTTTCCTCAAAATCGGTTCCGATCAGCTTTGAAAAGAAAGTTGAGATGAGATCAGGCTATGACCTGTAGCATTTTTAGTTGAAGAAGAGGTTCGATCTACTGTCTGCAATTTTTTTTTTTTTTTTTTTTTTGGGAGGGTTAGATTTTGTGATATTTCTGTTGCATTCGCTTTTGATCTCATTAATCGCCCCTGTTGAGTAGCGAGATGGTGATCTCGTCGAAGCGTAGGCATCGACGAAGCCTACAGCATCTGGCTAATTCATGGGGCATATAGTAATAACAATGAGGTATTTTGAGTGGATTCCATTCTATTTGTCCTTCTATGAATTTCACTTATATGGACTCCCTCAAGCAACCTCGTACACTTATTATTTATCTCATTTATTCCTTCTCATAGTCCTCTGTCTATAAGGTTGTTACCACTTCACTTGTCCATAAGGATAGAGGTTTTTATTTACGGTTTTTTTATGGAAGTAGCATGCGGTAAAGTAAAGTTTAATTAATGGCGTGCACGTAGTTTAATTTGCACTTAATGGTGTATGTCCATGTACAAAATGCCTTCAGGATAGCGTTAACTGTGAGCATATTGTGGATTTCAAAAGAAATTTTCTTTGCAGTGTCGATTTGGTCTCTTGATGTAAGAGACTTTATTAAAGTGTGTTTGGAAAAGATTTCAATTTTTTTTCCTAAAAGCACTAAATAGTACCTTAGTTTAGTTGTGAATAAGTAGATAGATTGATAAGGATTAAGGGTTACGATTCTAGTTGAGCTTTCAACTCGAGCTTGACTCGCCTACTCAGTTCCTAGTTTGAACTCGAGCTTGGGCTCAAGTTGTGATCACATGACAAGCTTGTATATTACCAAGTTGTAGTTGGAGTTTCCTGTAGAAGACATCGATGGATCTAGCGATTGGAATTCACTGTAACAGGCATCAATGGGTTCAATATCAAAGAGGAAGTTGCGATTGGAGTTTATTGTAGAAGGCTTTGATGGATCTAGAGGCCTGGAAGTAGCAATAGTTTTCTATAGAAGCATTGATGGGCCTAGCACATGTAAGTCATGGTGGGAGTTTATCATAGGAGGACTCACAGGGTTCAATAGCTTTTGGAGAAGGAAATGAGTTTGTGAATTGGCGACAAACCAATCAATTAAATGTGGATATAAAAGTTAGATTTAGAGTTTCTAATTGTGTCCAGTCATGAGTCAACGAGTTGAGATGACTCAAGATTGATCTTGAGCTCTCATAATACACGCGCTCAAGTTTGAGCTCAAGCTTAAGCTTGCAGCTCAATAAGCTCAACTTGTGAGCTCGTTAGTGAGTTGAGCTTGAGTTATTTCATATGTTAAGCACTTAGATTGGACGCTATTCAATGGATCGTAATTGATTGACGGTGTTTGGAAGATCGTTGTCGAGCGAAGGAGGTCAAAGGACCAAGTTCAGGAGATATTATTTGGGCAACAATGGTCAAGTGGTTGCTTGAAGACGGCTGTCGGGTGGTCGCTTGATGTTGGTGGTCGGTCATTGGCCCTGCGACAATTATTGGACGATGGTCTGGTGGTGATGCTTGGGTGTAGTAGGGTCCTATTATTGATTTTTGAGATTGACATGTCTTGAAAATATGACAAAAATTCGTGGCACTTTATCAGAAGTTATGTATCAACTCCCTCAATGATAAATTATTTCTTTATCATTTAAGTGTCTTAAAGATTGTCAGAATCAAGCAATAATGGGCTCATTGGATTTGTTTTGTAAAGACGCTCAATTCGATCATAAGAATACCAAATTTGGAGATCATTTAATCATCCAATCAATGCTCTAAAGTTTTCAATTACGTTCCAAGTACTCGATTGGGCTACTTTTTTATTGTTGGATTAGTTTTGCTGATACAATCTATTTGATTATAAGTTTGCTGAAATTGAAGTTTGGATGGCCCTAAATTTAATTTCAGAAGTTTAAATTCAATTTGCATCGGGATTTGAGTCTTATCAAGGTGATTTTCAATGATGTGTCGATCTTCTACACTATGTTTTAATATAGAGGCATTGAAATTGCATTTCCTTTATGGATAAGCATTGCTTTTATAATAATTTTGATATTTGGAGAAAATATTCTTTGGCCAGTTTATTTTATTTTAGGCAATATATATCAATTTTGTTTTCCATCAAAGAACACAGTACAACATAAACAGATTTATAGCAATAAAATGGCTTTATTAGAATCAGCTTTCGAATGTTCTCTTTTGCCATAAGTTCATTCTCGCAATGAATTTGCTGGCCATATTTAATTTATCCTGTAAAGAATCGCCATGCCATTCAATTTGCACTGGTGTTATCTGTTATTTTTGTGTACGACAATTCAGGGCATGTGATATTCTTGAAGTATGAAACCATTGGTGTAGTAGGGCTAATATGTTTTGTTTTTCATCTAATGTCTTCAACATGTTCTTGAAAATATATTCAAAAAATTTGTGACACTGTGTTTCGAATATTGTCTGATAAGTCAGCTCCCAACAGCAATTTGACTAACATTTATGGTTAGTTTTTATATGATTTTTCTTGCATTATTTTTTTAATCAAATCTGGAATATCAGAACCTTTAATTTTCTGCATTGGATTTGTTCTAAGTGACCAAACTATGCATTAATTCTTTTATTGATTATGGAAATTTGGAGATCGGGATTTAATTTCATCAAATTTATTAAGGTTTGGCAAAATCTTAAAGTTTTGAATTTTGTTCCAATGCTCGATTTGGCTAAAGCTTTTTTAAATGAGAGGAGCTTTTTACTAACAAGATGAAAATACAATTTGTTTATAAGTTTGTCAAAAGAGAAGTTTGGATGGTTTCTTTCTTTAATTTTGCAAAAGATTTTTTTCAAATTGCCTCGGGATATTGAGTAACATCAAGGTGATTTTCAATGATTTGATCGAATGATTCTACACTATGTTTTTCTGACGCCATCGTATATGCTAATGTGAGGATTTGTCAAATCGCATTTATTTTATCGATAAGCACATTGCTTTTTGTCTTATAAACCTTGATCGTATTACCTGTTGGAGGCAAATGTCCTTTGTTCATTTTTGTAGAGTGAATTTTTGTTTTATACATATATCAATTACTAAAGTTTTTCATGAAAAGAATTTGTTTCGTGAGACACTTCATAAACAAAATCTATAGCAATAAAATGCCATTCTAGTTTCAGAATCTAAATGCACAGTTGAATGTTCTTTTTTGCCATAGTTCATTCTCGCAATGAATTTGCTGGCCATATTTATTTTATCCTGTAAAGAATCGCCATGCCATTCACTTTGCACTAAATTGGTTATGCTGTTATTTTTGTGTTAATTTTGCGAGCAGGTTCATGTGAGTAATTCTTGAAGTAGCTTATCGAGCTCGAACCATTGTGAGATTTTATCGAGCTAACTTGCTTCGTTCCATTCATCTAAGCTTGTCTTGGGAACACGAGTTCAACGCTGGGAAGGACGATCTAATGGCCGGGAATTCAAAAAGTTGTCTGTGTTTGGATTTTGCCTTGATACGACGTTTCTCCCCTGCGAACGCAATGATGATCATGACTAACATTTATGGTTAGTTTTTTAATGATTTTTCTTGCATTATTTTTTTAATCAAATCTGGAATATCAGAATGACCTTTAATTATCTGCATGGGTATGCTTAACAAGAGTACCAAACTAAGCATTATTCTTTTATTGATTATGGAGATGGACTTTTACGGGATATAATTTCTATAATAATTTATGAAAGGTTTGGCAATATGCCTTATTTTTGTTCGGTGAGTTTGAGCTCTGCAAAGCTCAGCAAAATGAGAGGAGCTTTTTACTAACAAGACTGAATAATACAGTATGCAACAATTTGCAAAAGAGATTTTCATTGCTGTTTCTTTTCTTCCATTTTGCTTCGATTTTTTATCAACAGGCCTATGAGGATATCAAATAACACCAATACCATCTTTCGGGACTGATTTGATCAATGATGTTATTCTGCAATTCTGAGGCCATTGTATATGATAATGTGAGGATTTGTCAAGGTAAAAATTTACCAATATGCACATTGAGTGTTTGTCTTATGAACACCTCTATCGTATTACCTGTTCAGATGGCAAATTGGTGTGGTTTGTTCATTTTTTAGAGTGAATGCACTCTGTTTTCTTCAGTTTCCGCAAAAGAAATTTTGAATGTTTTATTTTTTTCCATGTAGCCAAGAATGAGACATAACAGGCCTATGAGGACATCAAATAACACCAATACCATCTTTCGGGACTGATTGATAATGATGTTATTCTGCAATTCTGAGGCCATTTTATAAGCAAGATGCTTCTTCATTTATTTGTTATTATGTGTATTATGCTGACAAAAAATGTTTTTGATTAATGATGCTTTTTTATTTTATTAGCAGATGCTTCTAACATGAAAATTTTATCCCAACAAGTCTTAAATTTTTAAGTTTTTTCTTTCCATTTTTGTTGCTATTCTTTATCGAATTTACTATTCAGATTGGTAAAAACGGTAGATATTAACTCTTGTGAGGCCACTTTTACCAAAATTGTGCCTGTTTCTTTCTCATCAGATGTTACGAGTAAAGAAGTCTTTTGTTCATTACTTCAGGCTGTTTTTGTTCATTTTATACTCGAAGTATTCAACCTCAGTTCATTTCATTTCCTTGAAAAAACTGCAATCCATAGTCTTTTAAACAACATAGAGTAGTTTCCATTTCACTGTGTTGTTAGCCTTTGATGAAAGCAGTTGACAAAAATACCATCTTTCGGGACTGATCTCAACAATGCTGTTATTCTGCAATTCTGAGGCCAAATGCACTCTACTTTTGTTTAAATGATTTACAATTGCAAAAACTATTTTTAATGAGTTTCTAAGATTTCAGTTCTGTCATTTAATGTAATATATTGAAGTCTGTAACAAGGAAAATGTTTAAATGTTGGCTTTTAGAGTTCAAATGCCATAATTTTGATTTGTCTTGGACTTGTGAAGCAGAAAGCAGATATATCTCTTCGTGGCTTGGTACAAATCACGACATGGTGATCCTGAAGTCTTTGGTAAGATTCGGTTAATCCTATATTGTACTTGATTAACCTTTTCTTCCTTTTTTTTTTCTCTGGAAACATAAAATCAGGGCCATAAAAAGTTCTTTTAATTAATATTGTACATGAAAAGTACAATTTTCACATGCTCGCATCAAAGAATTCATGCATTGGTACATGAAAGTTCTTGTTATTCATCTTTTTAAGTATCGATTGCACCTCATTGATTCATGAAAGGGATTGATTAAGTACTTTGAAAGAGGGGTTTAAACTTCAAAAGTATTTCATTCATTATATTTTATGGAAAATAAATATTTGAATGCATTATGTTTCAGAACTAATTAGGGGTTGATCTAAGCTGCACCAATTACTGTTGGGGTGAGGCTCGGCCCCCGAATCGTACGTGGGATGAGTTTCTACCTCATACAGCTTGGGCTGAAGACCAGGGAAAGTTTAGGATGGTAGGCCATTTGACTGAAAGGAGAGGAGAGATGGGGAAGACCCGTTGCTGCCGGTCGGGATAGGAAACGGGGCGGGGATAAGCTTGTGAAGAAGCAAGCTTCTTCCCTACCCCCAAAAACCAACCCTTAGAGCTTCGCGTTCTTTCTATAAGTTAACATTGTACTAACTAGGGTTTGTTAAACGAGTTATTTTTTAATCCAAATATGACATGTTTATTAAACGGGTCAACCTAAATCCGGAATTAATAAACGGGTCAACCTGAATCTAGAATTTTAAGATTGAGTTGGCGGATTGGGTCAATTTTTGACACCCCTGTATGATTGATTAGAATTGCTTAGATATAACAATGTTAAGCCCCCTATGAGTATCAAGGCTAGTTGAAGTTTCTTGATTTCATTCTATTCAAACTTTTGCATTTCAAAGTTGATTAGGATTTATTGAGAGTTACATTAGCCTAACATACAGGTTTTAACCAAACTTTAATCTAGTAGTTTGGTGACTTAGGAAATAGGGCTTTTACAGACTTTGGCTTTGATAATCCAACAATGTTTTTAATAATAAAACGGTGGATGTTAATATGTATTTTACATGTTGAAACATTTTTTGTCCATCTTAAATTAATAACAGGCTTATATGTTAAACAATATCATATATGGCTAATCATTATTTTTGTCTACTGGTCTACAGGTAATTAAATCTTGAAGTGCACGCTAAGGATGATGTTTTGGAGTAAAAATTGGCTTATGACTTGTCTGCATCTGTGTTTAATCATGCATAGTTTATTGAAAAATGATTAAAATTAATGTTTTTTACTTAATATTATTATGCTAATTAAGACAACTTTGAGTTTTTTTTAGTGAATGGGAATATGCTGTTGGTTATCACATAATAGTCTCTCGCTCTCTTATCTTATTTGGGAGTTAATCTTTGATTAGTAAATTAGTTTGATCAAATACTAATCTTTATACATATTTGAATTAGAAGTTTCTAGAATTAAATTCATGACGTCATAGATATCAATTTCAATTTTTTATTTAGGAGAAATTATTACATGCGGATTTCAGATACGACCGTAATCTAATGTGTACGAATCACGTGGCTTATATACTAGTTGTGTATTATATATACTGTGTACAAAATATATGGCTTGTACTTATTGGTATCTCGAATGCAGCTACATCCGGACTCCGCACTCCGCACGTAAAAATTTCTTCTTATTTAGAATAACAATGCGACCTTTGAGGAACTTATTCATAGCCTCAGAAGAATTTACTTTTGTTGCATGAAATTGTAAAGCAAATAGATCATTTTCTTTTGTACACCTTTTTTTTATTTTAACACAGCTCACTTTAGTGTATTGGTCAAGGCTTTTAAAACCGGACCGGACCGGCCGGTTCAACCGGTTGAACCGAGAACCGGCCGGCCGGCCGGTTTCGGTTCGGTATAGAACCGTGTTCGCAGAAAACCGGCTGCGGACCGCTCGAACCGGCGGTCCGACCGGCGAACCGTCGAACCGGTTCCGGTTTGCTTTAACCGGTCTATTCGCTAAAAAGGAAAACGGACGGCTGAGATGCGATCTGGTGCGAGCGGAGGTATTCAAACTTTCAAAGTAACGACGCGAAAAAAAAACCCTATTCGATTCATCGTGTCGCCTGCGGGCTTGCGGCTGCTTGCTTGGCGTCATCTTCTGATTCTTCTCTTCCTCGGGTATCTTCTTCTCCGCATCCCACTTCTTCTTCTCGGCTTCCGGTGTTTTTCACTTTTTCTATTCTTCTGCTTTCTACATGCTCTTGTACAAAACCATTTCAGAGTACCTGCTGGCATGCTGCATATTAACTAGTAATAATATTTGAACAGCAAAGCCGTATTAAGGAAGAAGATCCTGGTCATATTAATGGGAGTCCGTATTGGTCATCTCAAGAAGAAGATCCTGGTCAGCGGCTAGAGGCAAAGCCGCAAAGCATACTGCAGCTGAGCAAAAAAGGTTATGCACTTATACTTACAAGTTACAAATCATCTTTTCTTTTTCTTTTTTTTTTTATATGAAATGCGTTGTATTTTTTTTTTCTTCCTAGTTTTGTTATCCAGCATGATAACTTGCTAGGTTTTTTGTTTAGGATTCCCTAATGCTTTAATTATAATTTAGTTTATTGTGGATTCTGATCTAATTTAAGTAGTTAATAACTTAATATAAATAGATATTATTTTCTAGCATTGATATAGTATTATATGAGGTGAACCAATGCCTGTTATGGAGATGCTGGAACTTTTTATTCCTCTTTTCCTACTTTGCCTATGCAGGGATCTTATTTCTAGCTCATAATGAATGAATGCTATGCTATCAGCTTAAATGTCATTAACAATTGTTCCCAATTCTAATTTGACTGTTAGCCGATACATATTTGTCTTAATTTATAAAAGATAGCTTCATTGAATGTTTTCTAGGTTAAACCTTTTAGCAAATGCACAAATGCGTTTAACTCGACTGGATGAGCTAAAGAAAGCTGCTAAATGTAGTGTAGAGATGCGCTTTTTTTATCTAACTTAGTATTATAGTTAGTCAAAGTCAGATGCTTGTTTTACTAACATTTCCTATGGTGAAAATGCATATTTCATTTGAAATCATTTTAAATCTATTCCAGGTTTTGAACGTGCTTTCTTTGTGGAATTCATCAATACTTTGTAAAGGTTGGAGACTTTAGTCTGTGGTGGAAGTTCAAGTGATAAAAAAATTTAAGCTCTTTGAGGTATGCATTATGTGTCGTTTTAGCTTTGTGACTTTTCCAATTGCATAGTTTTCTACCTTGCATAGTTTTCTCTAGTTATAGTTTTCTACATTATAGTTTTCTTATTTGTAGTTTTCAACTTTGTAGTTTTCTACCTTGAATGGTTTTAATTTATTTGCATGTAATTTTATTCAGTAAATCAAATTAGAATGGAAGCACCTAGTAATCAGACTTCAGGTTCAACTTATACTGTGCGTGAGAAAGTGGACATTGCTTGGAATCATTTTACTGAAGTTAAAGGAGCTGATGGGAAGAAACAATTTAAATGTTTACATTGTGGTATTTCATACAAGGGAGGAGGAATTAATAGAATGAAACAACATTTAGCAGGTGTAAAGGGGAATATAGCTGCTTGCAAGAAGGTCCCACATGATGTTAGATATCAAATGCATGAAAACTTGAAGGAAATTTCAAGAAAAAAACAACAAGCACAGGAAGAGTTGGACACTACGCCATTTCCTGTGGATGATGCTATAGATGAAGAGAGAGATTCATGTTCTCTACCAAAAACACAATCTTCTCAAGCACATGAGAGTAAAGGAAAAAGAAAAGCTTCCGATATGGATACCTTCTTTGCCCCTAGAACTACACGAGGTTCCCAACCTTCAATTAAGAGTGCTTTAGCAACTAAGGAAGTTGTGCACCGTGCAGATATGGCATTAGCAAGGTGGTTTTTTGATTGCTGCATTCCTTTCAATGCTCTTAATTCAATATATGCACAGAAAGCGATTGATGCCATTACTGCAATAGGTCCTGGTTACAAGCTCCCCAGTTATCATAACATGAGAGTAAACTTACTTAGGGATTGTAAGGAAGAATGCAGGCTACTCATTGAGACAAGGCATCCATTCAGCAGCATACTTTCTCAATCCTCATTTCCAGTATGATAGAGAGAACTATTGTCAAAAGTCAGAAATTTTGCAAGGTCTAGTTGAATTAATTGGAAACAAAGATATTTGCACTAAGTCCAAAGTTGCAATGAATGAAGTCAGATTATTCCGTGATTGCTTAGAAAGCTTTGGAAAACCAATTGCTCTGGCAATGGCGAAAGAAATGCAACCTGGTAATTCTCTTTTTTTACTTTCAACATGTGTATATACTTATACAAATATGCTTATTCACTAAACTCTCAAACTTGATAATATGTAGATGAGTGGTGGAAGATGTTTGGATCAAGTGCTCCAAACTTGCAGAAAGTTGCTATAAGAGTTCTCAGTCAAACATCATCTTCATCAGGATGCGAAAGAAATTGGAGTGTTTTTGAACAGATCCACTCAAAAAGACGGAATTATTTGGAGCATCAACGACTCAACGATCTTGTATATGTTCGATATAATCTGAATTTAAAGAATAGGTATGATCTTACATTAAATTTATGTACAAGTGTCAATTTAAGTAGTATGTATAATCTTAACATAAAATTATTTATTCATTTTTTAGGTTTCAACTTAAAAAAAGACATTATGACCCTCTGGACTACAGTTGTGTTGAAATGGTTGATTTTTGGATACTTGAAGATGAAACAACTCCAGAACTTGACTTACAGGATTTAGAAAATGAGATATATAAAGAGGATGCAATACCAATTGTTGAAGAACAAAATATATCATTTAATCAGCCAGGACATTGTAAGTTGACAATGAAGTTTGAATATATTATCTAATTGAAAGCAAAAATAATATCTTATTTTATATTTCTTATTTGTTGGTGAAGGTGATTTAGAGAATGAAGGAGATGTAGGTGACATAACCGGGCTCGATCAATCGGATGCATTTGAGTTTGAACATTTTGGTGAAGCGAGGCCTGGAGACTCAACTTATATAGATAGATTTGATGATGCTAATTTTAGGAGATCTTTGAAACTATTGAACTGAGAAAGTGAAACTCTGTTTTTTAATTATGAATATGTTTTCTTTTTGTTATCAATTGGTATAAAGTAATATTTTGCATCTTTTTATGATTAGTTGTGTCTTCAAGTGAAAAATATTGTTATGTTTTTCTTATTTATTTTATCTAATATTTTCTTATATACTTTATCTAATATGCCCATATGAATGAATAATCTACTTTGCTAATAGATTTTTTCATGATGTTTGAAATTGGGATTCAGTAAGGAATGAGATGCTGAACTTGCAGTGACAAGAGCTTTTAGAGCTGGATTTTTGAAGCAGGTATGTGCATGTCTTGTTATTGAATTTCAGTTTTGTATTTTTGAATTTGTAAAGTTGTTTTTAATACTTCATATTATAATTTTCTTCAATTTTTGCTATATATTTATAAATAGTTGTGTCATTATTATAATATTTAAATATAATAAATATTTATTACGTCATCCGGTTCGACCCCGGTTCGACCCCGGTCGAACCATCAAACCTCTAACCCCTCCTTCTTCCGGTTCATTGACCGGTCCGGTTTTAAAAGCCTTGGTATTGGTTGAGAGTTTAGGCTACCAAATAAGAGGTATTGGATTCGAGTTTTGTGCATGCGATGTGTGTGAGAATCTAACTTAATTGTCCTAAATGTACAACTTCCTCCCTATTGGGATTTATAATTAGAAATGGCTCATTGACATTCAAAATCCAATCCACAAATTGATCTAATTTTAATTAATTTTAATCTTATGTCATAATTAATTGTCAAATTTTCTATCTAATGTCATAATTAATCTATTTATATGTTTAATTTAGCATTCATATGTATATATGATTGAATTGCATTACAAATTAAAAGTTAAATAATTCTAAACTTTAGTTTTCTTCAATTTAATTTATTTTTATGAAATTTCTTTGCTATGTTTTCAAAATTTTTAATATTTTGTTTTGTTGAAAATTTTAAATTGACTGAAAAAATTAGGTTGTTACTAAAACTGCATGCAAATAAATACGCTCCATTTATATACTGTTCATCTTTGATTTTTTTTTTTTTAAAAAATATTTTAAAGAGCAACTTGCTAAAAATTTAATAAAATATGTATTTAATGATGACTTAATATTTTATATGATGAATTATTTTATGTTTTGGTATTAATTTTCTTATAGTTTTTTCTCTTTTAAAATTATGTATATTAATAGATATTTATGTATGATGAAAATGTAAAATAAATAGATTTAAATACTTTTTTATTAATATTTAAACTTAAGAACTTAAGTAATATGTTTAAAACCTAATTATGTTTAATAGTTAAGGTATATATTTAAATTTTTGTAGTAAGTATATTCTGTTATTTTTCTTAATCTACTTGCAATTCATAAATTATTATTGTATTTTTATTGGAGTTTATTAAACTCATTATGTGATTATATGGAGTCTTTTTTTTTGGCTTGCCTTAGTTTATTTTTTGTACTGATTTTGATTGTACAAAGATTGGATGATTGTCTTTGTTGTTGATTATGTGATGACTATTTGAAGCTTGGATACATGAATGCTGCTGGCTTAGGGATTCATACTCGGAAGCTTCATTGGAGATTGGTTTTTTCAATCTACAAATCTTATTATAATTGTTCTCATTTGGTGATAATATTTTTTCTTGTTGCTTGGGCTTAGAGCTGCAAGCGAACCAATCGTTCGACGAGGTACTCGATGCTCTGTTCGAGTAAAGCTCGTTTGTGATCGTTTAACTAACCAAACAAACAAACTTGAACAACATTTTAAATACCCGATCCTTAAATAAACAAAGCTTCGACACTAATGTGTTTGATTCATTTATGTTCACGAACAACATCATTTGAAGTTCGTGAACAAGCTTGACATTAAGCTTGATAATATGCTCGATGAAAGCTCTAATGGAGATAAATGCAACAGGTAAGCTTCATTAAGAATATATTCATATAGATTAATCATATTTTTATTTTAAATAGACAAATGTTTTTATTATAAATTTAATTTTATGAATAAAAGACATTTCACATTTGTCCATGTTTGCTACATTGTTTGTTTAAGAAGTAAACAAATTTAATGTTTGCTTGTTCAATATATTATTTGTTAAATATGTTCACGAACATAGCTCATTAAGGCTTGTCTGTTTAAAGCTCGATAAGCATTAAACGAACCGAACATGAACCGAACACGAACTAAACATGACAAACAATAAAACTCGAATGAAACACGAACCTAACTTGAACAAGCTAATGATAAACGAACTCAACATGAACACTCACATACTCGACTCGGCTCGGTTCGTTTGCAGCCCTAACTTAGTTGGGCTGGTCTTAAGCAGACTGTATGTCTATTTGGAGCTTTTTTGTTTTGGTTTTTTTATGATTTGTAAGATTTTTTTTCTTGTATTTATTGTAATCTTCTAATTGTAATTTTTTATTATTTTAATGAAAATTAGGCATGATTACCCTAACTTTTTTTTTTAAAAAAAAAAAAAATCTATGGCCGTATTTGAAACTTTTGGACATATTATTATAATATTATAAGCAGAGAAGAATATAAAAAAAATTTTGGAAAAAATAAAGAAAATAATTAGAGATATTATAATATTTTCAAGTAATTTTTATCTTTTATCTTTCTTATCTTTAAGAAATAACTTTTTTTTTTGAAGATCTCAAATCCTGCCCTCTCTCCTATCTCATGAATTAATTAGGTTTCTAAATTGAATTAACATAAATTTTCCAGTTTTTTTTTTTTGTGATGCTTAATGACTTTTTATTTTATAATTCAATTTATATAATTGAAAATTGTTGATATTAGTTTTTATATTTGGATTAATTTATAAATTTTGACAAAAATATCCATGGTATATGTAGACCTTTTGATAATGATCAATTAAATAAACTTTATTCATATTAAATCCGTTATAAGTAATATTTACAAATTTATCATTTATTTTGTATTTAGAATTTTAATTTAATGTAAAATGGTATGCATTGAAATAGGGCTGCAAGCGAACCAAACGTTCGTCGAGTTACTCGTTGTTCGGTTTGATTAAAGCTCGTTTGCGATCGTTTAATTATTTAAACAAATAAACTTGAACAATATTTTAAATACTCGATTCTTAAATAAATAAACTTGAACACTAATGCGTTCGGCTCATTTATGTTCGCGAACAACATCATTTGAAGTTCGTGAACAAGCTCGACATTAAGCTCGATAAGAAGCTCGATTCGTGTTGATTTTGAACTCGTGAATAAGCTCGATAAAAATAATTAATATTTGACTATATAATTAATAAATATAAGGGATTTTTACATACATAACACTTCAAACTATTATATTTACTTATCTAACACCCAAAGTATACTATTTACATACCTACCACCTAAATACACCCCGTTTCATCAAAAATACCACTCGGTCAGAACTCCGTCCCGAGTCTACCTTTTGCTCGTGAAATATAAATAATCATTACCTTTGTTACATAGACAATTGCTTTTATTATAAATGTGTTTGTTCATAGATATTTTCATGAACGTGTTTATTTGATAGTTAAAAAAATTCGTTAAATATGTTCGCGAACAAGCTCGATAAACACTAAACGAACGAACATGAACCGAACATGAACACTCCTTAATTTAAATGAGCAAAACATGAACACAAACGCTAAAGCTCGAACAAATATGAACCAAACTTGAACAAGCTGATATTAAATGAACACAAACATGAACACTCACATACTCGGCTCGGCTCGGTCTGTTTGCATCCCTAATTGAAATACTTTTTGTTGACAAAATGAATTCTCAAATGACACTTACAGCCAATTTGATATATTAAATAAATTATAATTATTTTAATGATATGATATACAATAAAATAAGTGATTCATATTTATATATATTTTTTAAAAATAATTTTCTTTTTAAAGATTATTTCGTGACTTATAAATTTTCAATTAAAACCTTAAAATAAAAACCTTTTTTCATGATAATATATGACATTTTTGAAATTAAATTTGATATCATCCGAACTCCGATTTCAACAAACTTTTAATCAAAATAAACGTCTCAAAAACCTTTGTTCTTGATAATATATGCCATTTGTTCTAAATAAAAAACTATTTTACAGCAAATATAATATATTAAATAGATTATAAATTCATTTTTTTATGTTATGTAAAATAAATTATAAAGAATATGATTCAAATTTATACTGATTTTTTTTAAAATTATTTAACTATCAGGTCAATGATTATTTTATTTTATAAAAATTTTCAATTAAAACATTAAAAAACCTTTTTCATGTTAATATATGCCATTTGATCTAAATAAAATTACTCTTTTTAATCAAAATTTGTTATGAAATCAAATCCTATACGGTATTTTCTGATTTTTTTTGTTTTTAGTCCCACACTGATTAGAACTTAAACTCTCCTTAATTTAAATATTAAAATCTTGAACCTTGAAGTACGACCTTACTTGAACAGGATCTGTTCTATAGGCTCGTACCGCTGCATCTTTAACTATTAAAGAGGCAAGCAACAAACTCTGGTTGATGAGAAGTGGCTTCGGGGCTAGAGCGTGATTAACGGTTCTGATCCATTCGGATCGAGTTGTGGAGGATCGTTCTCAGTCGGTACCACCGACTAAGATGGCCCGGAAGTTTTCTGACAGATTTAAAAATTAATTTTTTAGTGGCAGATCTTTTTTTTTTTTTTGGTCGATAGTGCTCTTAACGAGCTTAGATTTCCCAAACTTTGTTCAGGTTTTTGTTTTTCCTCCTCTTTCGTGTCGAAGAACCTGCGATTTGGCGGAGGATTCTATGCAGGAATCAAACTTGGGGATTAGAAGGTACAAAGATCTTACCTTTCTTCTTCTTCTTCTTCTTCTTTCTCGCCGGAGATTGTCGCGCCGACCTGCTTCGAAGTAGCTAAATCTGTAAGTATGGAGGGTTTTTCCCACTGATGATTTGTTGATTTGGTTAGTTGGTGTGTTTTACTATTTTGAAATACCGAAAACAATATGGAATTGAGCTATTCTCGGTACTGTTGACTAAATGCTTTGTATGTTCTTGTTCCGTGGATTAATGGAGTTTGAATTTCTCTTACTCATTCTGTGTTTGTTCATAGTGGGAATCAAATTATTTTCATGCAATTAAGGCAAACTCACACGCATCACATAAGTAAAACTCGAATACAAGATGATAGCCAAAGCTCTTAACCAAGACCATGATGAGCTGCCCAGCTGTTATCAAAATGATTCGCAAATGTTCCAGCTTATTGAATGTTTTGCTATGCGCTGCTCACACTCCAAACCACTGAAAATAACTTATTTCTCCTTTGGCATTTTTTGTGTATTGAATGAATGGAGTTTATAGACAGAATTGACAGCTTTACATTATTCATAGATGTATTTTTCTGATTATCTCATGTCCAATGTTTCCAGTTTTTCAGAAATTCTTTGTTGGAAGTTGTTTGTTTCATTTGAAGTATTGTTTTATGATTGCTATTGATTAAATATTTTACTGAGTTTTTTTCCCTAATGTTATATTCTTTCGAACATAAACATTTTAATGGCTATTTGGCAAAAAAGTTGACTTATATTTATAAATAAACGGATTTGAAATTTCAATGGTCATAAATTAGCTTTGATGTAATGGAAATTATTTGTAAAATTAAAGCAGATGGGATATTATTTCTTGTCAAAAAAAAAAAAAAAGGCTTTGAAGGTTGCGGAGCTTTTGATTTTTTGCTCACGAAAATAAAATTTGAACAATCATCACATCTAATAAAAAAAATTGTATGAATTGGCTAGTCTATATGATTTTGAAGGTTGCTTATCACAATCTTCCTCTTTCTGTAAGTAAGCAAACTTTTTTTTTTTTTGTTCTCTTTGCTATAGATCTTTCTTCTGACATTATTGATGTCAAACACATCATTATGGAGAAATAATGATAACGATTCACCACTTTTTCTCATGCTTATCATACGCTTCATGTAAAGACCTTTTCATCAAATCTTAGAGAAATGGAAAGCTTATTTTTGATAGAATATAGTCATGGAAACTGTTAAGAATTTAGGAGGTTTTCTTGAGAGCTTTTTCTTGAGCTTTCTTGCAAGAGAGAGAGAGAGAGAGGGAGAGGGAGGAGAGGGAGGGCGAGACAAAAATTAGGAGGAAAACATATACTAACGCTTTATTCAAATTTTCCCCAAATTAATACATCTCATATAATGCCTATATATAGGCATTTACATTCTTGTGATGTCTTGTGGAATAACCTAAATAAACTTGGGCCAACACCCAACAATCTTCACTTTGGTCCAGATTTATAATCAAAGAACTACATCTGTGCACCTACTGCAATCTTGCTGGTTTCCTATGCTTACACCATGAGCAATCCCTTTGAACCAAACCCAATCTCGCTCGCAAACAACCCCCACCGTGTGTTCCAAACCACGACTCTAGCTCATGCTCCAGCACTGACTCACTAGTCTTACTCTAGCTCATGCTCCAGCACTGACTCGCTAGTCTTCCTCAGACACTTGTGCGTGCTCCAACCTGTGACCTTGCACTACATCTATTCGATTATGAGTCCACAACCAACATGTCGCCCAGGTTCTTGATTTGATTCATTGCTCTGACACACAACAACTAAATGTCTCTTCTCGCCAATCAAACCCACCATATGACCCGCATTTGCCCCGTTCGCCCTACACGCCTATGCACGCGCCTCTGCGCAATCTTCCTCACGCCCGTCCATGCAAGCCCTTGTGCCCACGCTACAAGCCCGCCCTTGCGACCCTGTAAGCTCCGCGGCCTCCCTGCGCGGCCATGCCTTGCGCGATCGCTTGCTCCGGCCTACTCGCTCCAACTGCAGCCCGCGCAATCAAGGACAACCTGCCTGGCTACAGCTTTGCTCCGGCCGCTTACTTAACTAGCGACCCAGCCCTTCTTGCGAGCCTTCCGTCCGTAGATCAAGACAATTAGCTTGAATTGATTTCTTGAGCAATAAAAACTTCCTCCACCTCCCAGTTATGATACCAGATGTTAGGATTTTGAATGAGGAAGAAGCCCTTCCTTGATGAGCTTCTTGGGAGAGGAGGGAGAGGGAGAGAGCAGCAAACTCAAAACTTTATTTCTTAACCATGCAACCTATTACAACTTATAACTTCTATATATAGGCACAAAAGCTACACTAATGGCAATAGAAGCCATTCACACAACAAAATTTAAGACCAATTTCTAACTGAAACAATGCCTATCAGATATTAGAGAAATGGAAAGCTTTAAACCTTCCTTGCAAGCCTCTACATCATATTGGATTAATGTTTAAAGTTCTTTTTTCTCTGTAAGACTTCTCTTTGTTTTTTCGGTTGCTCTTTGTTCTGCAACTTATCACTCTTTTAGTGAGAAGATCCCAATCTTTTCACTAAATAAATTAAATAAAAAGATTTGCCACTTCTACTAACTTGTTTAGACCACAATGTTATTTAGTTATAGAGGCTTGGTTGCAAAACAAAAGGATTCTTTGTATAGAAAGTTCCTAGTCAGTTTTTCTTCTTCTATTATTTCTCTTATATAACATTGAAAAAATAAATATTATGGATTCATTAGTACTTTGTTCATTTACAAAGCATTCCATTTTATTGTAATAATGAGAGCAATTCTTATGCAGCCCTTCCTATCAACACTGTCTCACATCCCAGCTGATTAGATGCTACCTGGATGAGAAATCTGACAAAATTTGCTGAAGGGATGGCTCAACTTCGGCCTCTGGCTTTTCAAATAAAAAATTTGGAAAAGCTTATACTGATTGCATTATTTCTCGATTCTCCAGAACTTGCTTTCTTCCCCTTGTCTGCTAGCTCCTTAATCTTCTTGTTCTCCCCATCTCAACTCTTCATAGTTCTTTGAAATCATATTTGACAATAGATGTACCTGTACTAGATTTGACCAGATGATGCCATGGATGACTCAGCTAAAAGAAAGCAGGGTGAAGATGCACCCTATTGCAGAGAAGTTTCAATGCTGAAGGTAACCTGCTGTGCAATAAAAGTAGTTTTGTAAAGTGGTTTATATACAAACTTTTCTTAAACTCCATTTCTTGCTTTTATTTCAATTGTTTTATTTATATAGAAGAGTCCTTCCTATTACATTTAAGTTGCCATTTTGCCTTTAGCTACAAGAAGGATGAAAGTCCTTTTTCATTCAGATATCATACTTAATATTTTTACACAAGATGACAACTCGAGTTTTGCAATTTTTGTCTCTTAATTTCTTCAGTTTGTTATGATTCCTTGCTTGCTCGTACTGTTTACTTAAAAGTTTTGATTCTATTGATTATTTGTTGCAGAAAAAGATGAGCTTTTCTTTTGCAAACCTAACATACATATGCATTTTCTTAAATATCTCAGAGTAGAGAATGATGATGATCATGTCATTCACAATTTATATGGCTGGTCCTTGTTCTGATATAACATTTTCACCTTTTCTTGTGGCATTTCATGGTGTTTTCATCGGTTTGATTTAGGCTTCGTTTGGGACGGCTTTCTTACTGCTTCTCAAAGTAGCTTTTTATTTTGCATTAGAAAGTTGCTTTAAGAAGCAGTAAGAAAGCCGTTCCAAACAAATCCTTAATGAGGCCATGTCTTATATACACTTTTAACGTGTCAGGATTTGCAAAGTGCAGCAATTGAAAATATTCCCCAGAATGGGAATGGAGAAGAAGATCAAGAACCCAAAGTTGGAATGGTATTTGAATCTTATGATGACGTTTTTAGATTCTACAAAGAATATGGACATAGAAAGGGATTTGGTGTTGTTATTAAAAGATCATGGTTTCGGAAGGGGAAATGCCGGCGCGCTGATCTTAGTTGTTGGAAAAGTGGTTGTGGATCAACTAGTCAACAATCTTCTCTAGCAAAGCCAACAACAAAAACTAATTGTCTTGCGATGATCACAGTTAGGAATTGGAAAGATGACTTGCTATTTGTAACAGATGTTATTCTCGAGCATAATCATTTACTAAGTCCCTCGAAAGCTCGATATTTTCGATGCAACAGGAAGTTACAAGCTGTTATGGGGAAAAGATCAGATTGCAATGACGAAGCAGGTATATATGTTTCAGATAATCCATTACTTAAACAAAATGGAGGGCCTGTGGGAATAACTATTGGCCAAAAGGAGTGCTTGACTTATGCACATAAGGAAGGGACTCTCGAGCTTAAAGAAGGAGATGCAATGGCAATTTGTGAATACTTTTTGCAAATGCAGAGGAAAAATCCAAACTTTTTTTATTTGTTGGATTGGGATGAAGAAAGCCATCTAAGAAATTTGTTTTGGGCTGATGCAAAATCTAGATCATCATACGACTATTTTGGAGACATTGTGGCATTCGATACAAAATCTCTAATTAGCAAGTATGACTTACCATTTGTTTCTTTTGTCGGAGTTAATCATCATGGCCAATTGGTTTTATTTGGTTGTGGCTTACTTGCAAGTGGAACATCTGAGAACTTTGTGTGGTTATTTGAAGCTTGGTTGTCTTGCATGTCAGGGCGTTCTCCAAAAGCTATTATAACCGATCAATGCATGAACATCCAATACGCAGTTTCAGAAGTTTTTCCTGAGTCCCGACATAGATTTTGCTTGCAGCACATCTTGAATAAAATGCCTGAGAAATTGGGACATCTTGAAAAATATAAACCGATTAAGAAAGAAATAAAGAGAATAATATATGATTCAATGACAATCTCAGACTTTGAAGATGGGTGGAAAAGAGTGATAGAAGAGTTTGGACTAGAAATGCATAAATGGCTTCAGGAATTATATGATGGTAGATATTTTTGGGTTCCAGCTTTTCTTAAGAACATATTTTGGGCAGGCATGTCAACTACTCAGCGTAATCAAACTCTGAACTCTTACTTTGATGAATATGTAGATTCAAAAACATCTCTGCAGCAATTTATTAGCTTAAATGCGATAGCTTTACAAGATAATTATGAAAAAGAAGCACAGGCTGATCTTGAATCATTTCATGGTAGCCCCTACTTGCTGACACAGTTGCCAATGGAGGAAAAGCTCTCTAAGTTATACACAATGAATATGTTCAAGAAGTTTCAGGAGGAGTTGAAGGCTACCATCCAGTGCAGTATATCTATACTCAAGGTTGATGGTTCAGTTACTTACTATGAAGTAAGAGAATGTGGATTTCAAAAAAAAAGCACAGAAGGTAAAATAAGAGGCTTTAAGGACTTCGAGGTTTCATACAATGCGTGTGGAAGTGAAGTCGAATGTATTTGCCAAAGATTTAATTTTGAGGGCATTCTTTGTAGGCATGCCTTATCTGTACTCAAATTCTCTCAGGAATATGACCTTCCATCCAAATATATTCTCGACCGTTGGCGTAAAGATTTCAAACGCTTACATCCTTTATCTCATTCTTCAGATAAAATGGTGGCTACTAATGAATTGGAAAGGTATGATCTTTTAACAAAGCATTCTGTACAAGTAGTTGAATTGGCTACATCATCTGATAGTAATTTTCATCTTGTAATGAAGTTGCTTGATAAGATTGAGAGAAGTTCATGGTGACAAAACATGTTTTTGTGCAAGAAATTGTTAGTAATTTGTAATAAACAGTTTTTAATCGGCTAGAGAAATGCTAATGATTTGATTTTTATGAGGTTATTTGTTTTTTTGAATATCAAAATTTTAGGAGGGATAAATATGCAAAAAAAATACTACTTTATTGATATGACTAGCATGGTTGGAGCTTTCTTCGTTTCTTTAAGCCAGATTGACATCTATCTTTGATCCATTTGTTAATACAATTCGGAATATTATATGTTATTAATCTCAATACAAATCTGATGGGTCTAAAACCCATCCTGAAGTGTTTTGTATGATATTGTATTTGCACAATTTTTTTTTTCTTTTACCAACAACTCTATGCAATTCTTTTGGCATACTTTGATTTGTGGATGAGGAATATCGAGGAGACTTTGTTATTTTTAATGTGAGCTTGAGCCATGTAAAAAGCTCAATCAATGTAATTCTAAATAAAAAACTCAACTTGATTGCATTAATTTTTTTGGACTAAAAGCTGAAAATAGACCCATGACTATTAGTAAATGTTCAATTTAGTTCTAGACTTTCATAATGTCCCAAGTTAGTCCACTGACTATTAGAAAATATCTTAATTTAATCCCAACGCCAAAAGTAACAGTTGAATGTGATGGTATTTTAGATATTATAAATACAAAAATCATATTAAAATAAATACAAAAATCATAATGGAAATTAACAACATTTATTAATTATTCACTATTGTTATTTAGTTGGTTAACTTCTATTATGATTTTTGTATTTATTTTAATATGATAAATAATAAAAAATATACAAAAATTTAATATATTTTCACATAGAACTTAATACATAAATTGTCCTCACATTTAACTATTGGAGTTAATTTTAACGGTTACTTTGACCTCGAGATCAAATTGAGATATTAATAGTTAGAAGACTAATTGGGTCATCATGAAAGTTTGTAATTAAATTGAAAATTAATTAATATCCATGGGAGTGTTTTGGGATTTTATTTTTTATTTTTTTATATACTTTAAAAGTAACTCCTAGTTAATTCTAAATAAAAAATAAAAAGTCAACTTGAATGCATTTACTTTTTATATTTAAAAGAGTCAACTCCTTGACTAAGCAGTATTTTTTAACTTTTGGTGAATTCTTTTTTTCTTATCTGATCTTTATTCTAAATTTTGTTGTTTTTTTATTTTTTTTATTTTCATTTATTTATTTATTTATTTTTATTCTAAATTTTGTTGTTGCTTTAAGAACATGATTGATTTAGGGTATGTTTAAGATGTCAGCAACTTTTTATAAAGGTAGTTGTAAAGTTGTTGTGAAGAAAATAGTTTTTTTAAAGTTTATGTAGAAACTAGCTTCCTAACACAAATTTATTGAAAGTATTGAAAGAGCAATGGTCAAACAAAAATTGTGGTTGTAATCTGAAAAACAAAGCAGTAAAAAAATTGTTCCAAGCAAAGACTTAATTTAACTAAGGTGTGATTTTCAATTCTCAGCTGGATGAGTGGCTTTATTCTTAGAGGCAGGATACAAAACGAGCATATTCGTGAAAATGTTAGAGTAGCTCTAGTGGAAGATAATATTAGAAAGAGTCGACTTAGATGATTTTGTCACATAAAACAGAGGCCTTCCAATGTCCTTTTATGAGAGTATATGTATTAGATTTTGCTTATGTTAAGAAAGGTAGAGGTAGACCTAAAAAGGCTTAATTAGAAAATATTATAAATGATATTTCTTTATTAAATTTAAATTAAAATTTGATTCTTAAAAAAACGCAATGGAGAAAAAACATTCGTGTAGCCAACCCCACATATTGGGGCAAAGGCTTGATGTTGTTGTTGTTGTAATTTTCAATTAATTTCTTAATTTTGTTTCTAAAGTTTCATCCATTATTTCAAGTAAAACATCATTGAATTTTCATCTGAATTGATATCTTTGTTGTTTCTAGTCTTCATAAGTGATGTATAATTGTTAAAAGATCAAAAAAATGTGGCCTTTGAATTATATATATATATATATATATATATATATATATATATATGATTTTGCACATCTCATTATGAATTATCTATCCATTCAAGATGATGAAGAAAATTATTGCATGATTTTGCCATTTGGAAGATGCTTTACATCAACAACACAATCATCATACAACTCAACATGTTTTAAATCATTTTGTTTACCAGTTATCCTAATTTCCATGCTTGCCATTTGGAAGAATGACTTCTCTTCAATGATCTCCACTATAAACACAGATGTATGTTTATCTGTCCTTTTTATTAGTTTTTGTGCTCTCTGGACTCCTGAAAATTTTGATTGTAGCTATTTAATAGCTTTTATTCTCAAGAGAGGTTGCCATGGTGATTCAGAATATAAGATTATTTAGTTCTTCTGTTGGATCCTTTTGCCTTTTGTCTCATCTGTTCTCTTCCAAAGGCCATTTTGTTGCTTTCAGAAAAGCTCATCACTCTTCTGTGCTGACTTAGTATGAGGAAGACAACGAATATAAACTTTCTTTAAGAAGGAAATTAGGAACATAACTATTTTCCTATATTGTGTGGCAATGCTGAAAGTTCTGATTAAGCTCTGTAATCTGTCAGTAACTTGATTGTAATCTGTTTCAATGTTCTGTTTTTCTTGAATTTGAGGAGAGAAATGTGAAATCTCTTAAGTAAAAAGAAGCTAAATTTTTTAACATCGAACTATTTTTTTGATGTAATGGTCGTAATTTCATTAAGAAACTCCGCAATCAAGCATGCTTATCTCGGAGAAATCCTGCGGTGATCTCCTGAGAAGTTACACCAACATGACAAAAATGAACAATATATTGATAGTTAAGAGTTTTGGCTGTTCCAGAAAATATCTTTGATAATTGTCCTACAAACGAAATAAAATAAGCACATGTTATTAAAGAAATCTATCATCTTATCTTCACTAGTGTTGACATATTATTAATAAACCTATCATCTTTATCTTCATTAGTAAGTAGTTTCTCTTTCATTTTAAAAATCCAATATGCTAAAATGAGACTATATGTTAGCATTTCTTTATCCATACATTAATAAGTTGAATAAGATAATATATATAATTGTAACTAACTCTAATTATATGTAGAAAATACAAGAGAGTTATAATGTGAGGAGTTAGAATAATATTTTTAAAAGGGGGCAATAATAAGAATAAGATTGAATTCAAGTTGACTAGGATAAATTAAAGGTGATTTTAAAACTAATTATAGGAAAAATAAAATTTTTAGAAGTTTTCATAAAAAATAGTTTTTAGCACATAAAATTTTCTAAATCAACAAAAAATCAATAGACAAATAGAATTGTGATTGCAGGTTGAGAAACAAAACAATAAGAATTTTTTTTTAAGATTAAAATTTTGTTATTGAGGCTTTTTTTAGACCTTTTTTTATTGCTTCATAAAATAATTTTTTAATATAAAAATTTTAAATTTTGTATTAAAAAATTATTTTAATAAGCAATAAAAAAACTGTTCCAAACAAATTTTAAATAGAATAAAAAATCCTTAAGCTGATTCTCAAATATTGACTTAAAATTTGAAGAAATTTTGAACTTTGACTAATATTATAATATTTTGCTAAAAAAAATTAAAAGGGGGCATCTTAAAAATAAAAATTAGTTTTTTTTTTTTTTTTGGTTAGAGAATTGCTCTTGCAAGCATTTGTCTCATCTCTGAATCTTTCCTTGGCAGATATTTAATTTGGCATTTGTTATGTTTTATTATTAGACCTGATCTTTTCTTAACTTTCCCAATAAATTAAAAATAAAAATAATCATATTGTCACTAAAAAAAATAACTATAAAATAATTTCTTATAAAATAAATACAAAATTTATATTTTTTTAATTATAATATACTCTTACAAATTATTTATAATAACAAATTAGATTCAGTTGAGTTAAAATTTTACCACTGTCAGTAAATAGAGTGAAAAATAATAATAATAATAATATTATTATTAAATAATTGATTTTATGTAATTAATTTAAAATATAAAATATAATATTTTTTATTTTAAAATTTGACATAGCCTTATTGTATCAAGACCAACCAATGAAAAAGTCTTAGTCAAATATAATAAATATTCCAAATGTCCCAATTAATCAAATGAAAAAATTTCTAATTAGGTGCCAAATGTCTTGCTAATAATTATTTGGGAAAATTGGGTGGAAAAATATTTATTTATTGGCTAATACTTTCCAATGCTGCCACGTGTCAATTTATTAAATAGGAGAAAATATGAGAAAGACAAAGGAAGAAATAAGCTCAGATGTAATATTAATAATTATGGATGTTTAAACATTATATATAATTTCTTTTGGGAAATAAAGAATGTATTAATTATTTTTATGAATTGTTATTAGTCATAAAACAAATTATATTAAATGAAAGGATGCTAAATGTGAGATTAATGTATGCAAATTTATGTTTTGCATATTGAAGACAATATTTCCATGATTTATGATGGAAGTTTTATAATATAATGGTGGTTGCAATGGGGTCATAGATTCATAAATGGACATCAATTTATTCTTTAATTTTGGTTTATAAAAGCTTGATGAGAAGCTATTAATAAGCTCACTCATGCACTAACCTTAGACCATAACAATTTATATTTCTAATCATAAAAAATAACAATTTTAAGCTTAAGCTGATGGGTTTAATAGAGGCGAAATAATTATGTGCAGTCATCAGACGTCTTCTATAGGCTAATCAGGTCATGTCATATCATCAATATGTTGTGTATCGTTATTGCGTATCACTGTGAATTGGGTGATGTCGCTGCATCCTGATTGGCCTTTGTACAGTCCAGAGACTGCACGTAATAATCTCTCTTAATAAAGAGATTGACAGATACCTGATGTTTGATAGTTGTTGGTCTTGTCGACCATCATATTACCATATGCAACAACAATGACAACTCATAATCTCAGTATCAAAATATTCAATCTATGTAAAAGTAATACAATACTACCGATTATTCGTGAATCGAATATATGTAAAAGACTAAAAGTCATGGTGATTTTGGAAAGATTTAAGATAAAATTTGATGTCATAAAAAATGATTCAATATTTTTTTTGCATGGAAGCAATCATCTATGGGTATCCCCAATATGTAACTCGCACCGAAAAGCCGAAGGAGAACAAGGCATAGCATGGTTCAATTCATGATTTGGTTTGTCATAATTTAATCAGTTAAAGGCCTAAACTGGCTCAATATCTAGAGATTTCTAATAGTCTGTTTGGGGCAGTTTTCTAACTATTTTATTTTTCTAATAATAATCACAATTTCGTTTGGTTATTAATTTCTCATTATTTAAAAAAAAAAAAATAGCTAGTGTAAACTTACTTTTTAGCACCGTCCCAAACAGAATTAAGTTATTGGAATTCATGTAGTGAGATGATTATTTTGATTATAAATTTATAAAAATCAAAATAATTTGATCTCATAATTATTTTTTTGAAAATTTTAATTTAATATTTTGAGTGATTTTAAAATCCAAATCTTGTGCCAAAATACATTTTTGATTGGGTAAAAATCTTACCACATCAATCATTTATTATTTTACCTTGCTCAATTAATTACCTAAAATGCCATTATTTAAGAAAATTTATGCTTAAAACAAAAAGCTAAAGACAAATTTTGTATTAAACATTAAAAATGTCACTTTTGATGGTAGAAAAAATTAAAAAAAAATTAAATTAATTTTAGAAAAGTTTTTAAAATATTTTAAAAATATATAAACCAAAAGAAAAAACAAGAAACAAGTTGTTTTTAAAAAAAACTTTAACAACTTTAAAAAATATATTAAAAAAATAAACCAAGACTTAAACCACCATTAATACTTCAATAATTGAATATCCCAAATATTTTTAAATGATCTCTCCAACAATTAATTAGGGACTAATCATATATTAAGCCCTTAATACCAATCACAAAAAAAAACCCGCCATTTTTAACCAGAAGCTCTCAGTAAAAATGGTATAGCGCTGGAAGATCCCAATCTGGATCAACGTGCGCCGACGCCAACGAGGAAGAAGAAGACAGGTCTTGAACAGCCTCAAAGTACTCTTGAACTCCATTCATGGCATAGAGCGAAGCCGATATCTGCCGCTCCACCTTCATTCTTTCGAATTCCGACACCTCGGCCGCAGCGGCTTCGCTGCCGCCGCAACCGGCGGCATCAAAATCGATGCTTTTGCTGAGTTCGAACTCGTCGAACATAGCCTCGAATGCCCAGGAAGAAGAAGAAGATGATTCCGGAACCGACGAGGCGAGATTGAAGTCGGCGGCGAAGTACGGCCGGTAGACTTCTTGGTAGTTCTCTCTGGCTGCAGGGGAGGAGGTTTGTTTTCTGCCACCGCTGTCGGTGGTGGTGGAGGCGGAACTGGTCGGGCTGCCTCCGCTGCTGCCACTGCCAACGGCGGCGCTGGCTAGTTTCTTGTGGTGGAGGAGTTTACGGATGCGGGTGGCAAGAGGGGAATCAGCGGCGGAGGCGGAGGCGGAGGCGGAGTTGGGGCGGCGAGTGGAGAAATTGGTGCGGGTATTGGTTCCGCGGAGGAGGCAGGCGGCTTCGTCGTAGGCCCGGGCGGCTTCCTCGGCAGTTTCGAAGGTGCCGAGCCACATGCGGATCTTCTGAGTGGTGTCTTTGATCTCGGAAACCCATCTCCCCGACGGCCGTTGACGGACGCCAACGAACTTGTTGCCGCCGCTGCCGCCGGCAGCGGCTTTAGATTTGGATTTGAATTTGGTTGATTGGATGGGAGATAAGAGAGATTGTTGTTTTTGGAGTTGGAGTTCCATTGTGGGGGGCTTGTGGTGGAGAAGAAAAGATTTGAGCTTTGTTTTTTGAGGATGATGGATGGAAGGAGGTGGGGGAGGAGAGGAGATTATAAAGAGAGGGGGAAGAAGAGGGAAGTTTGGATTTATGTTTTTGTCCTTATTTGTTTGGATTTTGTGGGGGCCAAAATTAACAATGGATGGAAGGAGTTGACTTAGAATATCAATTGACACCTCTAATTAATGAGTGGAATTTGATGATTCTCAACTATTATTCGATTCATGGATGAACTTATGCTTAGTAACACTCTCCACCCCATATTTTTGATATTATAGATGCATCATATTATTTTATATCAAAATGAATATATGTAACATATATTCATAAGCAAGTAAATATTACAATTTGTATTTATGGTGGGATATTTATGATGATGACATAGGTTCGAATGCTGATGTATTCATCGATGTCTTTCTTCTTATCAACCCTAAGAAAGGAGTGGTTATTACGTGCGGAGTCCGAACGCGAAAATTGTCTAGATTCTGTGAGTGTGCGCACTATGCTTTTACTGCGCACACTCACAGAATTCGGACACAGTTTCGATCTGAACTCCACACGTAATAATCTCTTGTAAGGATGAACTTATGTACTATTAGAGGCCAAACAAGGGTAAAGTACTAAAGTTATATATGTATCTCTTAAAATATTGTCTATCTTGAAAAAAAAAAACATCAGGGTGGGCACCTCATGAATCAATTTTTATGGTTGAATTTTATAGTTTTGAACTACATGGAATTCAAGATGTTGTTACTTAGCCTGTTTGCCCAATGGTAGCTTAAGTTTTTCTACATTTTCTTCATTTTTCCATTCTTTATTGGAATACTGACATGCGTAGTGTTTTTAACACTTACTGAACGCATCTTGATGAATCATCAATATGAATATGTGTGGTGTTCTTTCATATTATAAATAAAAACATAGAAGTTTATATATATCAATGTGGATCTTTAGTTTAAAATATTTAGCACTGATAATATTAGACTATTGATGATTTCATTCATTATGTTAATTTTCTCAATTGGTTACTTCCATAAGAGCTTCATCAAGATTAGTGCTACAATGATGGTATGCACCAAAAGCCATATGATGCTTTATTAGATCAAATCAAGGGTGGTTGTTCAAACCCATTTAAGCTCTCTAAGGCCCATCATAGTTGAACTAAGTAAAATTTATGATAAATTTTACGGAGCTATTCATTAAAATTTAACCGTCAGATAATATTTACTAACCAACAAAATAAACTCATCTTTCAACTTTTAAAAAATTTTATTTCATCAAATAAATTAGATAGGATCTAATAAGTCATTAACATTTAAAAACAAAAGATTAGTGGTCAAAGATTACCATATTATAGTAGCAATCAACAATGAATTTTTAATAGAAAAAGAGCAAAACAACACATCTTTGATTATTTAATAAATTGAAACTCCTCATAACTCCATTTGTTAAGCATAATTTTCACCACATAAGAAGCAAAAATAGAGAAACAAAACATAGGCTTCGTTTGGGACAGCTTTCTTAATGCTTTCCAAAACAACTTTTTAGTTAAAAATTTTCTTGAATTATAAATTTTTGTACTAGAAAGCTGTTTTAGAAAGCATTAAAAAAGCTATCCCAAATTAAAAAATAATCACATATGAGCAGACTAATAAGCATATTTTAACAATAATATAGAAGAAAACTAGCTTAGATAGTCCAAAAAAACAAAGAGCTTTCAGGTGACATAAAGATGTTCTCATCTTTATTTGACCATGATAAGGAATCAAGTGAAGAAGCTCTACCTATGGCACTTTAATATTGCTAATTATTAATGGAAAATGAAATTTTTTAAATAAATTAAATACATTTTTTGTTCTTACTTCGAAGCTTCCATCCAAGAAAAGTAAATAGAATAATGAGACCATTACATTATATGTTAACAATACATTATAAGAGTGGGACATAATTACCTTGTTTTTATTTCATATCCATAAGTCTCAAAATTCATATGATATAGGTGGAAAATGCTTCACCTCTCTCTCTCTCTCTCTCTCTCTCTCTCTCTCTCTCTCTCTCTCGATCTCTCGATCTCTCGAGAAATTATTACATCCGGTCAAAAACCGAACGGTCCGAATATATACCGAGCAATACCGAGTCCAAAATATCGAGTTTTAGGTGACGTGGCGCGTGGTTATTGGTCTCTGAACGCATTCGGACACCGGATGTAATAATTGCTCGCTCTCTCTCTCTCTCTCTCTATATATATATATATATATTTGAAACAAAGACATAAAAATGAAGGTTAAGTTCAAAGATTAAGGCTTTATTTGGAACATCTTTCTTATGACTTTATAAAATAGCTTTATAGTATAAAATATTTTAAAACAATATATTTTTTACTAGAAAGTTATAAAAAATAGTAAGAAAGGCATTCCTATGCCTAAGTTACAAATTAGACTTACGACACAATAAGAATTTGAGTTTTAGTTAGCATTTATTTATTCAAGTTATGTAATTAAATGTGAACTATTATTTTTTTATAATTTATGATTAAATATTTGAGAAATTTAAAAATAATTAATGATGTAGGTAACCTGCAAGAAAACAAGAAGGCAAACCCAATGGAACAGTAGAGAGACAACGTCTCTGTGTATTGTGTATTAAGATCAAAAACTAAAAAACTTACAGCTTCCTCTAGAGTATTTTATCTACTCAGTTTTACTAAAAGCAGGGACTGAAAAGTAAAAGCAACTATTAGTACTATATAACTACTTATGGGACGGGTAGTAGTGGGGAAATAGCTGCAACCAGAGAATACTAACTAACTAGATAAGTTGTCCCTTCGGACTGCTATAACCATGTAAAACTATGCTCCGCATCATTCGCCCCCGCCGTGAGAAGACTCCACAGTGACTGGACTGTCATCTGGTGGGGCATAAGCGTAGATATCGGCCACATTGAACGTATGGGAGGTGTTAAATTCTGCCGGTAGATCAACGACATAAGCATTATCGTTAATCTTTTTGCTAATAGAAAAAGGCCCCCATTTCCGTTTACTGAGTTTGGAGTGGTGTCCTGCTGGAAGTCGTTCTTTGCGCAGACGTACCATTACTAAGTCTCCAGGACTGAACAGCCGCTCCCTTCTGTGCAAATCCGCTGCTTGCTTGTAATGAGCATTGGAATCATGAAGTTTCATTTTAACTTTAGAAAGCAGCTCTGTAAACTGATCGGCTAACAGAGAGGCGACCTTATTTTTGCATTTGGGAAGAACTGCAACATCAAGTATGGTGTTGGGCATTTTAGTATAAACAACACTAAAAGGGCACATACCCGTGGACCGGTTTGGCATGGAGTTGAAGGCGAATTCTGCTTGACCAAGAACCTCATCCCAGATTTTAGGATGCTCCTGCACTAGGCAGTGAAGTAAGTTGCCAAGAGTACGGTTAACTACCTCCGTTTGCCCATCGGTTTGGGGGTCATAGGAAGAACTCAGCTGAATTTGCATGTTCAGTCGTTTCCAAAGCTCCCTCCAAAAATGACTAATGAACTTGACATCTCTATCCGAGGTTAAGCTCCTCAGAATCCCATGTAAGCGAACGATTTCTTTAAAGAAGAGTTTAGCAATGTTCAATGCATCAAACGTCTTCTTACAGGCGACGAAGTGCGCCATCTTGGAAAACCGGTCTACTACTACCATAATAGAGTCATTGCCATGCTTCGTTCGCGGTAAGCCCAACACGAAGTCTAAACTCAAGTCTTCCCAAATTGATTCTGGCACCGGTAACGGCATATACAAAACTGTGTTTTGCCCTCCTCCTTTGTAACTTTGACATATGGAGCATCTTTCTATGAATTTGGAGACATCCCTCCTCAAATGAGGCCAAAAAAATCGTTCCTGCAGCTGGGATATGGTACTATCACGACCACTGTGTGCGGACAAACCTCCCGCGTGCGCTTCTTTGATGATTTGTTGTCGCCACGAAGAGTTTGGTATGCACAGCAAGTTGCCTTTAAACAGGAAACCATGCCGAATCGAGTAGTCTGCCACCGTTTCCTTCTCAATGCATTTCACCCAATAGCTCTTAAAGTATTCATCATCTGGATACAAATACTGTAAGCATTCAAGTCCAGTGAATTCACTTTGCAACCTTGTCACCAAAGCAGCCCGGCGGCTCAATGCGTCTGCAACACGATTCTGCGTCCCGCTTTTATGTTTCAACACAAATGTGAATTTCTGTAAGAATATAATCCAGCGAGCATGCATTCTATTTATATTCTTTTGGGTGTTGATGTATTGGAGAGCTTTGTGGTCGCTGCAAAGCACAAAATCTTGATGCAGGAGATAGTGCTCCCATTGTTTTAAAGCCCTCACCACCGCATACAGTTCTTGCTCATAAACTGTCCATTTCTGTCTCGACGGACACAGTTTCTCACTAAAAAACTCTACTGGCTTGTTTTCTTGAGCTAAAACCGCCCCCACTCCAATGGTTGATGCATCCGTATCTACTGTGAACGGTTTGTCGAAATCAGGCAGAGCCAATACGGGCGCAGTAGACAAGGCGATTTTGATCTTCTCAAAGCTCTTTTGCTGTTCCTCTGCCCAAGAAAACTGAGACTGTTTAAGAATGTCTGTGATAGGCGCCATGATCGTGCTGAACCCCTTTATAAATTTTCTGTAGAAATTAGCCAACCCGTGAAAACTGCGAATATCAAATAAGGATCGAGGAGTTGGCCACTCAACAATTGCAGTCACTTTACGCGGGTCCACAGCAACTCCAGCGGCCGAAATAGTGAAGCCAAGAAATGAAACTTGTTGGGTTGCAAATTCACATTTAAGCAGATTCAAGTAGAGCTTGTTATGTCTCAAAGCTTCAAACAAATTTGATAAATGCTGTAGATGTTCTCCCCAAGTAGGACTAAATACTAGTATATCGTCAAAATATACTACACAGCATACATTAAGAAAGGGCTTCAGTACCTCGTTCATCAATCTCATGAAAGTGGCAGGTGCATTGCAGAGCCCAAATGGCATCACCTTCCACTCGTACAACCCTTGGCGAGTTTTGAATGCTGTCTTCCATTCATCCCCAGGACGAATGCGTATTTGATGATACCCGCTTCGGAGATCCAACTTCGAGAATATTTTAGCTCCTGACAACTTGTCCAGCATATCTTCCATCCTGGGCATGGGAAAACAGAATTTTACCGTTATTTTGTTGATAGCTCGACTGTCCATGCACATTCTCCAGCTACCATCCTTCTTAGGTACCAAAAGAGCAGGTACGGCACATGGACTCATGCTCGGTTGCACTAGCTGTTTGTCTATTAATTCATCCACAATTTGCTGCAACACCTGATGCTCCTTAGGACTAAGCTTGTAATGGGGTAGATTAGGAAGAGTTGAGCCGGGTGTCAGCTCAATTTGATGCTGCACTCATAGGAGGGCAATTCGGATGGTAAATCCGCAGGCATGATGTCTGTAAACTGCTGCAGTAGAGCCTTAAGTTCGGCCGGTAGTACATCTTTGTTGAGTTTTGGGGGGTTGTTCTCCTTGACAACCAATGCCATGAAGCACTGTGAATCGCGCCATGCATTGATCAATGCCGTTCCAGACACAGCAAACAGTGCAGTTTTGGAGGTAATCTGAGCTTGTTCCAAATCCTGGGAATGCGGGAGCAATCGTAATTTCTTTCCTTTCCATTCAAAACTGTACGTGTTTGCTCGGCCGTCATACATAGCCCCAACGTCGAACTGCCATGGTCGACCCAATATCAAATGACATACGTCCATTTCTACCACATCGCACAAAACTTCACTAACATAGTGACGACCAATAGAAAATGTCACTCGGCACATGTCCGTGACCGCGATCTCCACCCCTTTCTTGACCCAGCTTATCTTGTATGGGCTTGGATTCTTAGTTGTTTTTAATTGTAGTGCTTGTACCACCGCTCGAGAAATGACATTTTCAGTACACCCGCTATCGATTAACAAATCGCATATCTTCCCATTCACCGTACATTTCGTTTTAAACAGAGCATTTCTTTGCGAATTATTTTGTTGCCGAGGAGCAATTAGCAGTCGTTGTAACACACAAACAACAGGTTCCCCCTCATCTCCGCCTACATCTTCTGGCTCCTCCTCCTGGTCATTCGGAGTGTCTTCAATTTCACCTTCCTCTCCGCCCTCCAACAATTGCAGTTGTGGCCGCGTGGGACACTCGTTGGACTTGTGTCCCTGCTGAAAACATCTAAAATATTTAATAGTTGAGGGTCGGGCATAAGGATTTTCTCTGTTAGGTGCTTTGTTTCTCTGGAACCCTTTCTGGTCCACTGCTCTTGGGGCCGAACCAGTTGGTGCACTCGCTGCATTCGGCACAGACACCGCTTTGGATGAGCTGGGGAACGGTCCTTTATTGTATTCAGCGGATTGGTCAAGCCCCTTCCGGCTCAGTCTACTGTGCAATTGCCGATTCAACTGCATTTCCACCTTCAGTGCGTAATTTACCGCCTGTGACAAGGACCAAATGGAATTAAGCTCCAGCTTGTCTTGAATCACATCCTTTAATCCGCCGATGTACCTCGCGACCAATTGATTGGCTGTTTCGTTTAAATTGTTCCTCGCACTCAACCGATAGAACTCCTCAGTGTAATCGTTCACGGTTCTCACCCCTTGGGAACAATGTTGGTATTGAACGTACAACATTTGTTCATAATCGGTTGGTAAGAAATGGCCTCTAAGAAGTTGTTTCATCCTGTACCAACTTCGGACTTGACCTCGTCCTTCCCGCCTTCTTGATTGAAGGATTTGCAACCACCACGCACTTGCGCCTCCTTTGAGCTTACAAGCCACATATTTCACCTGTTTTTCAGGCTCAATTTCCATGTATTCAAAGAATGTTTCTACCGCTCTTTCCCAATCTAAGTAGTCTTCGATGTGCAGCTTACCGTCAAAGAATGGGATGTCTAGCTTCACTTTAAAATCTGTTTGAGGTCTTTCCGTTGGACGCCTTCTGCGAACTGGAACCAGCTCCCCGTCAGAATCCGACACTTCCACCGTATTGACCTGCTCCCAATCACCTTCCGAATCTGATGCGTCCGGTATCTGGAATCCTCTGATTTGCTCTCTGTCCATCCGAAACCCACGCCTCGTCGCCGGTGTGATCGACGGAACGACAGTTCGGCCTCCTTGGTTCCGGTCCAGTCGAGCATTGAGTAATCTCAGTTCACGGCGCATTTCTCCGAACATCCGGTGGACGTCTACCGACAGCTCCGCCGTTTGCTTTGCCAAGTTGGTGTGTTCCACCCATAAGGCATCCAGGCTGTGTTCTTCACCGGTGGCCAACCGCTTGCTACCCTCTGCCATCCTTGCTCTGATACCAACTTCCTGATGTAGGTAACCTGCAAGAAAACAAGAAGGCAAACCCAATGGAACAGTAGAGAGACAACGTCTCTGTGTATTGTGTATTAAGATCAAAAACTAAAAAACTTACAGCTTCCTCTAGAGTATTTTATCTACTCAGTTTTACTAAAAGCAGGGACTGAAAAGTAAAAGCAACTATTAGTACTATATAACTACTTATGGGACGGGTAGTAGTGGGGAAATAGCTGCAACCAGAGAATACTAACTAACTAGATAAGTTGTCCCTTCGGACTGCTATAACCATGTAAAACTATGCTCCGCATCAATTAAGAGCAAATTCCCTCAACTATATGACTACTTTTTATGTCGTTAGAATTATTTATGAATAAAAAATTAATAATTGCGTTCAATTTTAATAAAAATTATTAAAAAAATAACTGTAAGCTTTAAAGTAAGAGTGAAGTTGCTATTATTATCTAAATATATACTATTTGACTAAAACTTATAACTTTGACATTAAATTTACATACCAAAAGGAAGCAAAATAGCTTTTAATAAGACTTCTTTTTAACAAATATATTGAATTAGGCATTGCTATGCATCATATTTCAAGTCGAGTCAAGTTAAGCTAAGCTCATTTAATTTTCACAGAGCTTGAACTTGAGTTCGAGCTTGACTCAAGCTCAATCTTGGCTCCTTCAAAAATTATTAAGCTTTAGCTTGCTTGAAAAGCTCGAGCTTGACCCAAGAAATAATTAATACTATTTACTATATATTTTACTAAATACTTCTAAAATTAATTTTAAAATATATTTTAATTTAAACGAGCGGCTAGACTAACTTACGAGCCGATCCAGACTGAGCATGAGAGCAAAATTGTGCCCCGATGAGCTCACCTCGTAAGCACATTAACCAGTCGAGTTCTAGCCGACTTGCGAGCTGGTTCGCCTCGTAAGCTCCATATAATTACAAAAAATATGAAAAAGTAAGAGAGATCTACCATTGGGGAGATATAGCAGCAAAATATATGAAAAGATTCTAATGAGAAATAAGGTATCAATTTCTTCTATTGAAGACAAAACCTTGAAAATTGCTTATTCAATAAGACAATCATAAATATTCAAACAATAAATTAGTACTTTCGTGGTAATCACACCCATAGAACCACCCATTAATATTTTAAAAAATTTATCTATTATAATATTTGTATATAATTCATGATTGTTTTTTATTTTATTTAAAAAAAGTCAAAATAACTAATATTAATAAAAAAAAAAATTATATTACAGGATTCATGTCATGATTATCCGATATATTTTATGTTATATGTCAAATGTCTGATCCAACCCTAACTTTTTCATCCAGATAACGACCAACAACACTGTTATAAATAAAAATTTTAAATTAAAAAAAGTGTTTAAATAAAATATAAAATTTAATTTTATTTTAAAACATGTGATAATATTTATAAAATTATTTTATGATTCTTATTTATGTGTGGTCATGATCATCTATAATTTTTGGTTTTGTGAGCATTATTTAGCCACTTGGAAGTGATGAATTCTCACTTGATATGGGTCAAATGAACAATGACAGGACAAATTTTATTTTATGTATTGTTATTCTACTCTTTGTATGCTTGAATCATCCCACCATCCTTATTAATTAATATGATGACATACTTGGCTAAATAATTTCTATTGTATTATAATAAGGATTATGACATTGAGGGAAAAAAATGAAGCCCATCCTTGCTGATGAGAGAGGAGTGTACCTTCTTAGAAAAGGGATTTTATATATATATATAATTAGATTAACATGCCTAAATAATAAGATCATTGCAAACGAGTCAAGCCAACGTTATGAGCCTGTTCGAACTCGACTCATTAACAAATTCAGACGTCAAGCTTATTGAGTTTCGAGCCCAGGCTTGAGCGGATTTTTAAGCTCGTTAAGTAATTGAGTTCGAGTACGATTGAATGGAAGCTCAACTTGTTTACTCGTTGAGTAGCTTGATTATAGTCGAGCTCGATCGAGTTGGGAATGACTTGACTGACTCTTTTGCGACCATAAAGTGAACAAAGTGTGCCAAATTGATACATGAATCTTCTTAAACTTAGTTGTTAGTGGTCACAAGACTCTAATCATGCATAAACTTGATCATTTATTGCACCTAGTATAATATGAAATGTGTTGACCATTCATGCTAACCTGACTTAGATATTGACTAATTCATGCAATAGATTTCTATCCGACTAATTAAGCTAAACTAAATATGAGTAAGCCATATTAGACTCAACGTTAGCCCTAGAAAATCATATTGAAGCCAATTTGGCTCATGACATGGCTTTAAGTCCAAACTGAGCATAATGCTAGGTTCACCTCTCTACCCTAAACCTAACTCAAACTTCTCGTGCTATGTAAACTCAATACCTCTTTGTTAGGCCAACCCAAGCTTGTTAAGTTTGAGCTTCAAGAAACTCATTACATGTCGTCTTAAGCAGTAACAGTATCATCTCTTCTCTAACCAAGAACTATTCAAAGACTTATCAACCAACCCTAAAGCATATCCTTTGTCACTTTAACTAGCTAGCGGTTCCTAAACTGCTATTAAAAAGAAAACAAAACAAAGCAAAAAAACAAGGACTTTTCAATGAGGGGAGATGAGTTTCCTCGTACTTTTAGATATACTCGTAGTCCCATACATCAAATGCTCTCTTAAAATCCCATAGACACTCGATATCTTTTTCCACAGCTTTGAGCACCATATGCTTGAAATCAAAGAGCTTTTATGATACCATTGGCAATATTGATTACCTATAGCTTCTTCTCAATGTAATTTGATATATAAATTTTTCAAAAAATAAAAAATCCCATTCCTCATATATCAAAATAAGCTATGTTCTATCAATAAAAAAAGAGATCATGCTATTTACAATTTTCAAGCTAATATGATCATTTCAATATTTGAAAATCAATTACTTTTGACAATTAAAGAATTATCAATAAAGATAAATTTATTGTTTAAAAAGTGTATATGGACCGAATCTTTGGGTTGATGGGCCTTTTTTTCGGCTTGTTTGGTCGTTATGGGCCTTTGTTATCTAACGATTTATCACATAGATATTCGGGCCGGGAAGAGATATAAATTTTGTTTTTATTTTATTATTATTATTATTATTATTATTTTAATATTTGTTGGTTGGAGCAGCTCCACTAATAGATAATATTAGAGAGATTCCTTTTAGATGGTTTGGTCACAAAAAATATTGACCTTTTTGATGACTCTGTTAGGAGAGTAGATGCATCAGATTCAATCTAGGTTAAGAAATATAGAGAAAGACCTAAAAAGTCTTGATTCAAAAATATTAGAAATGATATTTTTTTATTAGATTTAGGCTTCGTTTGGGATGACTTTCTTACTGCTTCTTAAAACGAATTTATAGTACCTAAATTAAAAATTTTGTATTAAAATGCTATTTTAAGAAGTAGTAAGAAAGACGTCTCACACGAAGGCATATGAAATTTTTAGGCTCTACTATAGTACTATATTTCTATTTTTAGTTTGTCTCCTCAAGTAATGTTAACTCTTAGATTTATGCTTACTATTTTTTAAAACAATTTTTTAGTTAAAAATTTAAAAATTTTATATTAATAAACTGTTTTAAGAAACAGTACAAATTCCGTCCCTTAATTTAATATAATTAAAAACTTCATTATTTCAGTCTTTTTATTATAACAATGAGGATTTGTTTTTTTTTTTTAATTCCAACAGAAAATCTTTTATACAAATACTATATATATTTTTGATATTTTTAGAGCCGTTCTTAATTAAATTTAATATCTTTCTTATACAAAATTTTTCATTTTTCATATAAATATTATATACGCGTGTATATAGTGTACATAATATATACTCAGAGCCAAACGATTCTTTTCTTCTGGACTCCACATAAAATAATTTCTTATAAAAGATATACAGAGCATTAAAGACTAAATAGTTTTGAGAAAAGTATTATGAAAGTTTGGAATAATTATTATGTGTGGAGATCTAACAGTTCGGAGACCAATCAAAAATGCGTCATATCACCCAGTATACAATAATATCGAGCACCAGTATCAAATAAAAAAATAATGTGGCACATTATGTGGCACATTATGATTGATCTCTAGACGCCATCCTAAAGCTTGAGGCTAAGGAAATGGGAGGGTACAAATATTGATATCCAAACAAATATGACCTAAGGCTCATCCCCTTCCCAGCTAGCCTTGACTTTAGGCCCAGTGGGCCCTTCTTCACCGAACAACTCCGGCGGCAACCCATTCACCAGCTTCCTCGCCGTCTGCCTCCACTTCTCCGGCAACGACCTCTCGACCTTCTCCAACTCGTCCCCCACATCATAACTCACCTTGGGCCCCCACTCCCTCATATAGTCCACCCACGCCGGTGCCACCACCTCGCCCGCGGCCGGCGAGAGCTCCGCCGACACGATCTCGAACCTCTCCCCTGCATCCATCTTCTTCTTCCCCTTCCTGGCATCATTTCTTATCCCTATCCCCAGTTCTTCACTACCCTGCAAAACCAATCCCTCCCTCGGATAAAAAGCGTGCCCATACAGCGACGCATAAGCCACCGGCTTGTTCCCTTCCTGGCCGTCAAACTCCAGCTCCGGTGACTCCAACCATTCTCCCCTGCTGTGCTCAGAGAAGTAAACCTTTCTTAGCTCGCCATCAAAGTTGCTTACTCTCAACGTCACGTGCTCCCAGTCGCCGACATGCTCCCCTATCTTCCCAAGCCCGATGGTTAGAGCTCCCAGCTTTAAGCGCCCTGGACCGTTGAAGGGGTAAAAGAGCCAGAACGCGAAGTCCGTCGCCGTCCCGCCATGCATTTGCTTCACGTGAACGTATGACTTCGCTGACGAAAGTTCCCCCTTCTTCACCCTCTCCTTGTCCTCGCCGGCGGGAAGGTCGAGCCAGTAAGCGCCGTCGTTAGACCCGCCTTGAGGGAGGTTAGTGCCGCCGGAGTCGATTCGAGCCGGGTTGGTTTTGTCGGCATTGGAGTAAAGCAGGGCACCGTTATCGAAAAACCAATTCACCGACGATGGCAGGTAGGTTTCGTCAGGGTGGAAGTAGATCACCGGCGCGTAAGCTTTGATTATGGCATTGATCTGAGAAAGGTCCGGCATGGCGGCGGAAAGGCTAGAGTTTTGATTTTTAAGGCAACGAACAGGGGATGGGCCGCCGCCGCTGCTGCCCCCAGCCTTGCGGGCGATGAAGGTGCCGAGAGGCAGCCCCGGCGCCCGTTGGCCACGGACGGTGGGGACCAGCTCGTGAATGCTGATCCCGCCATTGTTATCAGACGACCAGAGCTCGACTTCGCCCTCCTCGCATTGGTCGGTGAAGTCGTCCCTGACGCAGCGAAGAGACTCCGGCGAGGGCTTCTCAGGCGAATTAGTGACGAGGTAACCAACAGGATGGTAGCCAGAAGGGGCGACGGGGAGCCAGAAGTAACCGCCATCGCTGCTGGACCATATCAGAGTGAAATCAGTGGGGGCGGCGAGGGCGTTGGCGTCGCCATCTCCAGCAATATCTCTTGCTACAAGCACGCGACCAAAGAAACGATTTTTATTCGGCTGTGCGCAGGCGCCCAGGGCATAGAAGCCGGTGGGGATGGAAGAAGGGAAGAAGAACGAGGCGCCGGCTGCGTCGCCACCGGCGGACCAAATCTTAGTAAATGTAGAAACTTGTCGCACCTCAAGACCACCGAGATCTATACTTCCCTTCCCGAATCCTCCGCCTGCAAACAGATCCAAAGTTGAAACATTCAAGAAAAGAATCAGACGACAAAATGTGGTTTTGATTAAACACTTAATCACCTGACACCGACGAGGGCAGAGAAGAAGACATGATGAAGGGGCTATCAACGGGAAGGGACTGGTTTGATTTTGTGGACAGAAGATTGAAGCAGTTGCCCATGGCTCTGTAATGGATGTAAGAGAAGAGAGGAGCTACGGCAGTGCTGATAGAATGAGCAGGTTATTTATTGCTTGAAATTAAAGACAAGAACAGTTTTTAATAATTATAATAAAATTTAAATAATTATTAAAATTATATTACTGTTTGGGATATTGTGGTTCTGAATAGGAGAGGAACACGTTTGTAGCGTGCAAGAAAATAAAAATTGAGACGTAATTTGCAACTATGTCATTAATGTACGAATGAGCTGTAATAGTAGTTTACTTGTGGTGGAAAAATTATTGCGTCCTCTAACCTGCGTAGAGATGTGTTTTTTCAGAGCTAAAATCGCACTAAAAAACGAGAAATACCAAGCAAATACCAAACAATACCAAACAATAACGAGGAATATCATCATGTGAAGACCAATACCGAGCAATACAAAAAAATACATAGTTTTTCCTAGAGAAAACTCAGTATGTGCTCGGTATTGCTCGGTATAGCTCGGTATAGCTCGGTATAACTCGGTATTGATCTTCACATTATGATATTCCTCGTTATTACCAAATAATACCTAGCAATACCGAGCAAAAACCAAATTTTTTGACGGTGGGAAGACGCATCTCTACGTCAGGTGGGAGAACGCAATAATTATTTTGTACGGAACGAAGGAGTGATATGACGTATTCTAATTAGTTTCTCGACGATATTCGGTATTTGCACAAAATAATAGATCTATTTAATGATAAATAAAACACATGACAATGGTGATATCAAAATTTTTAAGAAATTGATATCATTTGTACTAATAAATATCAATTTTTAAAGAAATTATAATAATATCTAAAATTAAAAATATATTATAATTAGAGTACAATAATATTTATGTTATGGAGAATGCAGTTTATAATTTAAAATTATAATGTTTTCTTAAAAAAAATTATTTAAATGAATCAAAATATATATTTTTTATTTTTTTGGAAATAAATATATATCAGTACATATCACCTCCCTATCAATAAATATATTTGCTCAATTTAAAAAGAAAACTTTGTCTACTTTACTTCAAAAACCATATCAATCTCAATTTTATTTTATCTATTCTTGAAAAGATTTTGGTTCTATCTTGAATTGGGGGTAATATTTATTAAAATCATCAAATGGATAATTTCTATTGATAATCAGATCTCAGTCAATATTTTATTCATGAATACAAATATATATATATGCAAGGTGGAACAAGGGCAGCCACATAAAATTTTTATTATTTCTTACACTATTTTATATGATTCAATATAATGCATTGGAAATATAGAAATATATTTGGATGACGGTTGGACCTACTATCAAGATTTGAAATCCACTATATGACATAACCATGGGTATGTGCATGTGCATATTAAGTGTCTGAGCACTAAAATAATCAAAAATAATATACCCTACATTGACATGGGTTCAAATGGATTGACTCAAATCCAACCCGGTTTTATAGACGGGTCAAAAATTCAAATTCATACATGATTCGCACAGGTTATCGGTTGACCCAACCCGGCTCGCGAACTCATTATACAATAAACGAAGCCTGGGTGCGAGCGCAAGTTTGGATGCGTTCATGCATAGTTCAAACGTTAGTGCAGGGTCTGCCTCATTGGTGTTGCGTGGGGAGAGGAGAGCGGTGCGGCCTGCATGACTGTATGCGGGCGCTAAGGTACGGAGGGTGAAGACACAAAATCCAAGTAAGGTTCATCGTGTGCGAGTACATGAAGCGGAGTTGAGGCGCATGTGTAGTATTGTGGTGTGTCGTACGCTGGTGCGGAGGGATGGAGTCCAAACATGGGATCAAGGCTCGAGCAACAACCACTACAGCTTGTGCACAGGCACAACTCACTACTCGCCATAGCTGGATCAAGCTACAAAGGGAGAAGTCTGGAGTCCAGGTCATTTTTGGGTTAGTTTTGGATTTTTGAGTCAATTCAAATCTGACCCGATTTTATAAATGGAACAAAATCACGAACTCGAACTCAACCCGTATGGTGAACCGGTTGACCCAAACCCGAAAATTTTTTAGTCGGATCTCGGTAGGGTTTCGGATTTGGTCAAGTTTTTACTTTACGATAATTAATATACACATTGACCTTTTTTTTTTATTAGCTTACAATATTGTGAAAGTTTTGGCTAGGATGAGTAAGAAAATTATCATATTTGCTTTGAAAGACATGCAACATATGAAGTATCTGTATTTTATTTATCTCAAAGTAAATTTTACGTTTAAAATTTATTATGATTAAAATTCTCTTATGATATCCTGACATAAAATATTAATTATAATTATGTCCATATCATTCCTTAATAAGAGCATTGATAATAGGTCTTTGATTATAGTCAGAGCATTTCAACATAATGAAAAGAAATAAGATAGGATACCGAGAACTTATTCATTTCCATGTCTTGGTACTCGCCAAAGGGGTATTTGTAAAATAAAATGTGCACTTAACTACACTAATTACAATTAGGATCACATAAACAAAACTTATATTTTAAGGAATGCCTCTATTTTGCAAGAGATTATATTAAAATAAGAGCTATTAAATATCCCTAAGGCTCATCCCCTTCCCAGCTATTAAGGAAATGGGAGGGAAGAAATACTGCTATCCAAAAATATCACCTAAGGCTCATCCCCTTCCCAGCTAGCCTTGACTTTAGGCCCAGTGGGCCCTTCCTCACCGAACAACTCCGGCGGCAACCCATTCACCAGCTTCCTCACCGTCTGCCTGCACTTCTCAGGTAACGACCTCTCGACCTTCTGCAACTCGTCCCCCACATCATAACTCACCTTGGGCCCCCACTCCCTCATAAAGTCCACCCACGCCGGTGCCACCACCTCGTCCGCGGCCGGCGAGTGCTCCGCCGACACGATCTCGAACCTCTCCCCTGCATCCATCTTCTTCTTCCCCTTCCTGGCATCATTTCTTATCCCTATCCCCAGCTCTTCACTACCCTGCAAAACCAATCCCTCCCTCGGATAAAAAGCGTGCCCATACAGCGACGCATAAGCCACCGGCTTGTTCCCTTCCTGGCCGTCAAACTCCAGCTCCGGTGACTCCAACCATTCTCCCCTGCTGTGCTCAGAGAAGTAAACCTTTCTTAGCTCGCCATCAAAGTTGCTTACTCTCAACGTCACGTGCTCCCAGTCGCCGACGTGCTCCCCTATCTTCCCAAGCCCGATGGTTAAAACTCCCAGCTTTAAACGCCCTGGACCGTTGAAGGGGTAAAAGAGCCAGAACGCGAAGTCCGTCGCCGTCCCGCCAAGCATTTGCTTCACGTGAACGTATGACTTCGCTGACGAAAGTTCCCCCTTCTTCACCCTCTCCTTGTCCTCGCCGGCGGGAAGGTCGAGCCAGTAAGCGCCGTCGTTAGAACCGCCTTGAGGGAGGTTAGTGCCGCCGGAGTCGATTCGGGCCGGGTTGGTTTTGTCGGCATTGGAGTAAAGCAGGGCACCGTTATCGAAAAACCAATTCACCGACGATGGCAGGTAGGTTTCGTCAGGGTGGAAGTAGATCACCGGCGCGTAAGCTTTGATTATGGCATTGATCTGAGAAAGGTCCGGCATGGCGGCGGAAAGGCTAGAGTTTTGATTTTTAAGGCAACGAACAGGGGATGGGCCGCCGCCGCTGCTGCCCCCAGCCTTGCGGGCGATGAAGGTGCCGAGAGGCAGCCCCGGCGCCCGTTGGCCACGGACGGTGGGGACCAGCTCGTGAATGCTGATCCCGCCATTGTTATCAGACGACCAGAGCTCGACTTCGCCCTCCTCGCATTGGTCGGTGAAGTCGACCCTGACGCAGCGAAGAAACTCCGGCGAGGGCTTCTCAGGCGAATTAGTGACGAGGTAACCAACAGGGTGGTAGCCAGAAGGGGCGACGGGGAGCCAGAAGTAACCGCCATCGCTGCTGGACCATATCAGAGTGAAATCAGTGGGGGCGGCGAGGGCGTTGGCGTCGCCATCTCCAGCAATATCTCTTGCTACAAGCACGCGACCAAAGAAACGATTTTTATTCGGCTGTGCGCAGGCGCCCAGGGCATAGAAGCCGGTGGGGATGGAAGAAGGGAAGAAGAACGAGGCCCCGGCTGCGTCGCCACCGGCGGACCAAATCTTAGTAAAGGTAGAAACTTGTCGCACCTCAAGACCACCGAGATCTATACTTCCCTTCCCGAATCCTCCGCCTGCAAACAGATCCAAAGTTGAAACATTCAAGAAAAGAATCAGACGACAAAATGTGGTTTTGATTAAACACTTAATCACCTGACACCGACGAGGGCAGAGAAGAAGACATGATGAAGGGGCTATCAACGGGAAGGGACTGGTTTGATTTTGTGGACAGAAGATTGAAGCAGTTGCCCATGGCTCTGTAATGGATGTAAGAGAAGAGAGGAGCTACGGCAGTGCTGATAGAATGAGCAGGTTATTTATTGCTTGAAATTAAAGCCAAGAACAGTTTTTAATAATTATAATAAATTTTAAATAATTATTAAAATTATGTGACTGTTTGGGATATTGTGGTTATGAATAGAAGAGGAACACGTTTGTAGCGTGCAAGAAAATAAATTTTTTTATTGTTGAGACGTAATTTGCAATTATGTCATTAATGTACGCATGAGCTATAAGAGTTTAGAAAATTCAGACTTCCGTATATAGTTTCTTACTTTCTTTCGGTGACTTTCACACTTAGGCTTCTTTGGGACGTGTTTTTTATTGATTCTTAAAATAATTTTTTAGTATAAAAATTTTAATTATTGAACTAAAAAGTCGTTTTTGCACCATTTTTTTTCTTTTCTTAAAGAATTTTTTAATATAAAATTTAAATTTTTATTAAAAGACTGTTTTACAAATCAGTGAGAAAGCCGTCCAAAGTCTTAATGACAAATAAAACACATGGCACTTGTGATGTCAATTTTCTTAAAGAATTGACCTGATTTATTCGGAGTTAATTTTTGAAAAATTATACCAATATCTAAAATTAGAAAAATAAAATTATAATTAAAATACTATAATATATATATATATATATATATATATATATATATATATATATATATATATATATATATATATATATGTTATAAAGAAGAAGATTTATAATTTAGACTTAGGCTTTTTTTGAGATGATTTTTTTATTGTTTCTTAAAGCATAAAGCATCTTTTAATATCAAAATTAAAATTTTATTACAAGAAAGCTGCTTTAAAAAGCAGTAAAACAGTCATCCCAAATGAAGTTGTATAATGACTCCTGAAAAAAAATGGAATAAAATATGAGTTATTACATATCACCTACCCCACTAATAAATGCATTTGCTCAAATTCTAAAAAAAAAAAATCTACTTTACTTCTAAAACTATACCAAACTTGGCTCGTGCTGTTGCATGACAGTTGAGGCCATTCGTACCTTCTGTCGATGCCGCGCTCGAATAGCTCAACCTGCCAAAAAAATAACTATACAAAATTTAATTTTATTTTATATTTCCTCTCAAAAAAGATATTGGTTCGACCTTTAATTGGAGGTAATATTTATCAAAATTATCAAATGGATAATTTCTATTGATAATCAGATCTCAGTTAATAATTTATTATAAAAACAAATATATATATATATATATAGGATGTTTGTACACATGCAAGGTGGAACAAGGGCAGCCACATCAAATTTTTTTTTTTTTATTTCTTTCACCATTTTATATGATCTAATATCATGCATTGGAAATATAGAAATATTCTTTGATGACTGTTGCACCTACTGTCAAGATTTGAAATGCACTAGATGACACAATGATTTGTATGTGCATGTGCTCATTAAGTGTCGGCCCACTAAAATTATATATATATATATCAAAATAGGTTTTAGGATCGGTTGGGATCGAATCTGTCATTGACCGTGTCAAAATGGGTTGACTCGAATCTTATCCAATTTTATAAATGGGTCAATAATTCAAACTTAAATTTGAATCGGTTACCGAGTTGACTCGACCCACAAACACCGCATATAGCTAGGGAGTCCGGGTGCAAGCGCAATTTCCAAGTGCATTGTTGTGGAGTTTTGGACACGAGCACGGGTCTGTCTCACTGGTGTTGTGTGCGGAGAGGCAGAGAGTGGTGTTGCATACGTGGTTGGGTGCTAGTGCTGCATGTAAACTGGTGTAGAGGGAGGGCGGAGTCCAGAGTCTATGTCATTTTGGGTTGATTTCAAGTCTTTTTGGGGCCAACCTGAATCCGACCCGTTATATAAACGGGTCGAAATTTCAAATTGAAATCTAATCTGTATAGTAAACATGCATTTTGATCCATACCCAAAATTTTTCGATTGATTTTTTATTTAGGTCAAGTTTTGACTTTACAGGAATTAATACATACATTGACTTTTTTAAAAAAAAATAGCTTATAATATTGTGAAAGTTTTGGGTAGGATGAGTAAGAAAATTATCATATTTGCTTTTAAAGACATGCAAAATATAAAGTATCGGTAACGTCTTTAAAATTTATTATGATTAAATTTCTCATTCCCCAAAAAAAAAAAAAAATTAAATTCTCTTACGATATTCTGACATAAAATTTCAATTATAATTTTGTCCATATCATTCCTTAATAAGAGCATTGATAATAGGTCTTTGATTATAATTAGAACATTTCGAGCTACTCTATCACTTTCAACATAAAGAAAAGAAATAAGATAGGAGAACGATAACTTATTCATTCATTTCCATGTCTTCATTCTCGTCGAAGGGGTATTCATAAAATAAAATGTGTACTTAAGCTATGCATTCTAGAACTTAATTACACTTAACTACACTAATTACAATTAGCATCACATAAAAAACCTTCTATTTTATGGAATGCTTCGATTTTGCTAAACATTATATTAAAATAAGAGCTATAAAAGCCATTAATTAAGTAATTTAGATAGTTAATGGTTAGTTATTATTAATATTAATCATGGCATAAGCAGGATAAATTACTATAGATTAATAAATCAAAATAATTAGTAGTTAGTTAACAATGATAAGTCAAGGCATATCATATTCTAAACTAATTACAGTTGAATGCATTAATTATGGTTAAATACGCTTAATTAATTTTACAAGAAAAAAAGATTCGTTGATTAAATAGTTTACTAATTTAAGTAATTATTATCCAGTCAATAATAGAATGTTAATTTGAAGTATAATGTACTATAATTAAACTATTTAGCATTTAATGAAATAATTATAATTTAATTAAACTTGATTATGATAACTAGACATAAATCAATCAATCAATTAATTAAGTAAATAATAATGAATTAATAAATTAAGATGTAATTATACTTTAATTATCTAGGCATACTAAAAATATATTAAAAATACCTCTTATTTCTACCTGAAAGGTCCTAGACTTGAATTTGGCTGGAGCATGATAATTTGAAGGGTTCTAGAGCTCTAATCGGTGCTCAGTGCTATCGATTATCGTCTAACTATTATCGCTCGACTGTAATAATTAAACTATCGTCTCCTGATTGCTATTAGCTGATAGTTATCGCTCTGTTGTCGTCATCCAACCACCATATCCTGATCATTGTTGTTTCATCATCATAATCATTTTTTGTATCATTCGATCACCATCATGTGACTGCTATCATTACAAATTTCAAACACGAAATATTTATAATTTTAAAATTAATTTATAAATTGAAATCAAAGAAATTAATACCATTTAAGTGTCATTAAAATATTATATACTAAAATTTAAATATTTTTTTAATAAAAATTAGATTAGAATATTATTATTTAATTTTTTTTTCAAAAGAAGTAATGATTTTGGTAAAAATACAGAATCCCACACAAACCATTCATGCGATCTAATTGAAAAGCAAACTTCATTAGGGGTATATGCGTAATTTCATTAGCAATAAACTGTTCCTTCTCCTTCTGATACTGTAAGTCCTCTCAGCTTAGCGAATTTGGGTTTGAAGCCAAAGATTCCAGTCTTCCCCACTGTTTATAATTTTGACTCCCTCTCTTTCTCTCTCTTTTATCCCAACTTTCCATGTCTTCTCTCTCTTCTCCCCTCTCCTCTTCTCTCACCCCACAGAATCGCCGGGCTTGGCCTCCGCGAAACCCTAGAATTCCCCACGTTTTCCTCTTCTCCGTTCTTCGTGTTCTGCCTCTCATACCCTTCGATTCCTCACGGCGCCTCATCGATTCGCTGGGTTACCAACTCGGTTAGGGTTTCTGATGCTATTCTATTGAGTCCCGAACGGCGGTTGGCTTCTGAGTGAAGGAGCGATGGAGGACAATGTTGGAATCCCGGAGGATCTTCGTTGCAAGCGGTCGGACGGGAAGCAGTGGCGTTGCAGCGCGCTGTCGATGCCTGACAAGACCGTGTGCGAGAAGCACTACATCCAGGCCAAGCGCCGGGCGATGAACTCGGCAATGAGGGCAAACATGAGGAAGGCTTCTAAGCGCAAGTCTCTGGACAATTCCGACATCTATCTGGAGAGCCGGCGCCGGGAACGGGATGTGTCTAGGTCGTCTATGTCTCCGGTGAACCGTGTTGGAGAGTCGGCTTCGATGCCTAGTTTAAAGAAGCACAAGGACAGGGTGACTAAGAGCCGTGGGTTTTATTCATCGGCGGGGGTTCGAGGAGGCTCACCGCATCGTGGTGGTTTGCAGCAAAGAGATGCAGTGCCGGTGGATGGCAGTAGGGTTCAGCCGGTGTACTACACTCCTCCTTCAAGCAAGGAGATGAAGAATTTTAGTGGGAACGGTGTTGGGGTGAGGAATTTTTACTTAGAGTTTGTTGAATTTTACTTCCAGATTAGCATAATTCGTTCTCATGGTGATGATTGATGAAGTTTGAATTTGATTAGCAGGATATTCTGGGAAAAGTTCTGATTCTTCCGGTGAAGCTGAAGGGATCACTTGCCATCATTGCCAGAGGAACTATAGGACGAATGTGGTGTGGTGCACAAGTTGCGATAGGAAAGGGTATTGTGATGGCTGCATCTTAAAATGGTAATGCTTATCCATTTGTTCATGTAACTTTTTTGGATGTCATATAAGCCTTTACTTTTTCATGGTCTTCTTTTAGGTATGCTGAGATACCTATAGAGGATATTCAAAAAGCATGCCCAGCTTGTCGTGGTATATGTAATTGCAGGGTCTGCTTGCGTGGAGATAACCTGATTAAGGTATTCTACCTCTTTTAATTGCTGCTTATTTAGTTAATTTCCTGTACTTTACTTCTGAAAAAACCATGGCTTATTCATAACTTATAGACCCAACAAAAAATATGTTTTTCAGGCAAAGGTTGAAAGCATAGCTGCAATAGATAGGTTGCGATATCTTCACAGCCTTTTGGCCTTCATACTGCCCGTCCTTAAGCAGATATATTCTGAGCAGTGTTTTGAGATATCAATCGAAAAAAGAATATATGGTATTCATTTTTTTTTTTGTGAAATGCTTTTGAATTTATTTTCCTGTATAGTGAAGTTCATGACATAAGCTTTTACTCAGGAATCAAAGCTGACATTCCCAGAGAAAAAATAAATGCGGATCAGCAAATGCGTTGGTATTATTTTCTTGAACTTTTTTTTTTTTTAACTTATCAATCGCCATGGATTTGTTATGACTATGTATTTTTATGCAGTGATCTTTGCAAAATACCAATTTTCGATTATCATCGTCATTGTACTCAATGTATGTATGATCTGTGCCTCACCTGCTGCCGTGATATCCGACATGCCTCCCTGATTAGTGACAAAGGAGAATCTGCGGCTGACAAAGCTTATAATGATGAATTGATGCCTCGATCAGCTGATGTGGGTGGTTTAGATTTTACAGGGTTATTTCCCAAGTGGAAGGTGAACAGTGATGGAAGCATACCATGCGGTCCTGGTGAAGCTGGTGGTTGTGGCTTTACAAAGTTAATATTACGACGCATTCTCAAAATAAACTGGACTGGAAAGCTTTTAAAAAATGCAGAGGAAATGGTGAATGGGTGTGTAGGATCTGATCTGCATGGCCCTGATAGATGTGTTTCTTATTGCACAGGAACTTCAAATTCTAGTTTAAAGGGTTCAGTTCAAACAGATCTACTGAAGTGCTCCTCCAGAGATGATAGCAGTGATAATTTCTTGTATTATCCTGCATCAGAGGATATTAAACTTGAAGGCATCAATCGTTTCCATAAGTTTTGGGTCAAAGGTCAACCAGTTATTGTAAAAAACGTGCTTGAGCGTTCATTGGCATCTGGATGGGAACCTAAGGATATCTGGAAGGGGGTTCAAGAAACTTTAGATGAAGAGATGAATGAAAATGATGTCGTTGTGAAGGCTATTGATTATCTAAGCCAGTCAGAGGTACTTAACATTAGTTAGTATTTCACATTATTTGAACAGAATTGTGCAAAAACTTTAATGAGTTGTGGTATATTTTTGTCTTTTGTTTGTGCAAGTATTTGGAACTTTATCATATGTTTTTTCTAAATCAATAAATATCATATGTAGATCATCCTTATTTTCTCTATATTTCTCCATGAAACCTCTTAATAAATGTATGGCTTCCATAGTCGACCTACCCGGCATGAATCCAAATTGATTTTGAGAAACATTAGTATCACGCCGCAACCTATGCTCCAAAACTCATTTGCAAGAGGATGTACCGTGGTGTATGCTTTTTGCTGATGATATTCTTCTTGTTGATAAGACTAGAGAGGGAGTTGAAGGTAAACTTGAATTATGGAGGTCAACTTTAGAGTCTAAAGGTTTTCGCTTGAGTAGATCTAAAACGGAATATATGGAGTGCAATTTTAGTAGTAATAGACCTAGTGAGGGGATTGTGACTTTGGGCGATCAAGTCATTAATAAGAGTACACGTTTTAGATATCTTGGATCTATTGTTCAGAGTGATGGTGAAATAGATGGGGATATTATCAGCAGAATTCAAGTTGGATGGTTGAAGTGGAGGAATGCATCGGGCTTGTTATGTGATAGAAATGTACCCCTCAAACTTAAGGGAAAATTCTATAAGATGGTAGTGAGGCCTGCAATGCTTTATGGTGCCGAATGTTGGCCTTTAAAAGAGAAGCATAATACTAAGTTAAGTGTGGCAGAGATGAGGATGCTCAAGTGGATGAGTGGCTTTACCCTTAGAGATAGGATACGAAATGAGCATATACGTGAAAAGGTTGGAGTAGCTCCAGTAGAAGATAAGATTAGAGAAAGTCGCCTTAGATGGTTTGGTCACATAAAACGGCGGCCTTGCGATGACCCGGTTAGGAGAGTAGAGGTATTAGATTTGACTTATGTTAAGAAAGGTAGGGGTAGACCTAAAAAGACTTGGTTAGAAAATATTAGGAATGACCTTTCTTTATTAGATTTAAACGAGAATTTGACTTTTAATAGGACACAATGGAGAAAAAGGATTCATGTAGCCGACCCCACGTAGTGGGATAAAGGCTTGATGTTGTTGTTGTTGTTGTTGTTGTTTGTGCAAGTATTTGGTCATACATTTTTACCAGATTTATTAATGCTTCAATGCTGTGAAATTACTGGTATCATATGAGTGCTCATTTTTTGAATGATTGTCTTCATTTTCATGCCAAGTGATTTTGCTAATACTTCTTATATACAGTGCCTTCAAAACCTTTTCCTATAGTTGTTTGCATCTTGGAATGAAAAGCAAGGCTCGATTTATATTGTTTGAACCTCATAATTTGTGTTGACATTCTATAATTATGATGTTTTTTTTTTTTTTCTGAACATTCTAAGCTTATATAATATATATTTAATCTTTCTTCTACATTTGCTTTCTTGAAGAAGCCTTCGCTTTTCTCAATTGCTATAGTCCATTGATAGCTCACTGGATAATTGCTATTGCAATTCTATTTTTGTTGTTCTGAATGTGGCCTGTCTTATCCTAAAAAATTTTGGATTTCTTCTGATGTCATAATTTATGCAGCTTTCCTCATACCTTCTCTTTTATTTGGTTGTACGAACGGATTGGAAATCAAATTCTTAGGCAGTTTTTAGATTGTGGAATGTTTTCAAAAATTAAATGCAGGAGGTTTGCTTATTAGAGTTCACTTACAATGCCTACATTGCTTCTCTCCCGAAAGATCATCCATTAAAAATCATTTTGCTGTTTGAATTTTCTATGGGGTTAGTTTGACAGACATAGCCAAAGTTTAACCTCTGCATTGATTAAGGTAAGGGCTAAGGGCTCAAGCTGTAAACGAAACCCAGGGTATGTTGTTTTCTGTTTATCGTGGGAATTTTGCCTATAGTGAGAATTTGACAAGAGTATAAAGTTGTGTAGGTTTGCATTGCTTTGTCTTGTATTTTATGTACTTTTGAAGCTTATCTTTGGCATCAATGTGGAAAAGAAACTTTGCATGGCATACTGCTTGTTAAGTTGATGAACTAATCTTGTAATGTGAAGCACTTAGAACATTACTTATATGACTAATAGAATGAGGAAAGTTGGCTTAGAGCATTGTTTATCTCACTTCTTTTTTACACGGGATAATTTTGTCGAACCGCAAATGGTTTTAACACCCATATGAGCAGCTGTTGCTGTCTTTTCATTTTCCTGCATTTCATCGGTTAATGACTACTTTAGGCAAACTTCACTGTTTGTTCATAGTTCTATACTTTGATTTGGAATCAAAATGGATGCATGGTAATGTCAGAGAGGATACAATGTGGATGGATTATTGTAATGTAGGCGTTGCAACAATTTAGGAAAGTAAAAAACAATGCAAATATGCAGTAGTAAGGCAGGGAAATAAGTTTTGTTCTTAAGACTCAGGAAGGAAAGTGTTTAGATGACATGCAGCATTTAGCAAGTACGACTGAAGAAGATGGGTCATTGAAATAAGGCTAATGATAATGCACATAATAATGATATTGCAGATATTGGGCTATTTGTTTAAAGATTCTAATTATTATTTTTAACTCTTGCAGGTTGATATTGAGCTTTCTCAATTCATCAAAGGATACTCAAAAGGATTTAAAGATGAAAGTGGTTGGCCTAAAATGCTGAAATTGAAAGATTGGCCCCCTCCAAGTGCCTTGGAAGAGTTTTTATTGTGCCATAGACCTGAGTTTCTTAGCAATTTTCCATTGGTTGAATTTATTCATTCCAAATGGGGTCTTTTAAATCTCGTCTCTAAGCTGCCACATGATACTCTACAGTCTGAAGCAGTACCCAAGATTTTCATTACTTATGGTACATGTAAGGAGCTTGGCAGAGGTGATCCTGTCACCAAACTTCAGATTAACATGAGTGACATGGTACGTCTCTGATAAATATTTTTTTCCCTTTTTCACATTACGGATTTATTATATTTTCTTGTAAAGCATTTATGGACTGTAATCCAAACAAGAATGTGGAAATCTACCGTGTTGTCATTGCAGCAAAAAAATTATACAAACATTTGCTTATAAAGCAATTCTTTATATATCATGATTTCCATGCACTGAAATGCATATTTTTAATGTAGGGCTAGATTTGCATTTTTTTGGCTAATGAGTCTATATGATTTGCATATATATGATTGCAAGCATTATTCTGATAGTGATTTGTAATTGGCCAATGGCCTTGTTATGTAGGTAATTAAGTGAAAATATGAAATCAAATATACATGCTCAAATATTTAAATTGCTGTTCACATTTCTTATGTTGCTCGAAGAAACATATACTTGAGGTTTCAAATCTGAATGGAATCTTTTATCTATTTTTTCTCAAGTAAAAGACTGATATTAGCCTTTGTTGGAAGCTGCTGTGCAACTTGAAAATGGTGGTGGTTGTAGGACAGCAGCAGAATTTCTTTTTCTCTCTTTTCTGCTACATGCTCTACTTTTATGTTTTCTTGATGCCCAGGCCATGGCGTGAAATTTTTTTACTTTATGTGCTGTAAATTTTAGGGAAAAGGGATGTTAAGTACTAATTACATAAACTAGCCCTGGGAATAGAATTTGCAAATTATACAAGTCACCTTTTTTGTAATACCGTATCTAAATCATTTCTTCTGTTACACCATCCTTCCAACTTAGATGTGAACATTATCATTGATTAAGGCATTTACACTGCTGCATAAACTCAAATAAAAGGGACGTGAAATGTTAATTATATAAACTATAGATTTCTGGAGTGCTCAATTAGTTGGTTTCCTGATTTCTTCTCTTGTGTTTTTTTTTTTTTTTTTTCATTTTTGTTTAGCTTTATCTTAATAAGCTATTTTAACTAATTTTGGTATCTGCTAACTGAAATCAGGCTTGTCTTTTAATGCATACTGCTGAACCTGATTCTGGAGGTTACCAGAGGTCCATTGTTGAAAGGCATGATAAACTTTTGGGGAAATCTGAAGAATGCAATCCAGCTGGGGGAAGTGACAGAATTGATTTGTGCAAATTTGCAGGAGAGGTAGACTATCAATCATACTCGGGCACTGGAGTTAATTTCTTGGAAAAGAAAAGAAATGAAGCTGTCCTTTTGATTGGAAATTCCGCAAAAAACCACGACAAGGCTGGAACCATTTGGGATATTTTCCGGAGGCAAGATGTGCCAAAGTTGAATGAATTTTTCAGAGTTAATTCAGACCATTTTGCAAATTCTGTGAGTTTACCAGTTGGTTAAAACTTCTTCTTAATTTGCATCTCAGCAAGAATACTTTTAGTTTTAATCATTACCGTTGAACTTGAATACCATTGTTAATTCAGGCTACCCTTCCTGTTTATGACCAAGCTCTCTATCTGAACAATGAAACCAAAAGAAAATTGAAGGATGAATTCAGTAAGTGTCTGTTGGTGATTACATTTACATTTAGAGTACAGAGAATCGAATGTTTGTGTATCTCCAATTCTGAGTGAAAATCAACTTCTTTTATAATCCAGATTCACAACTTGTTTAGCGACTATGAAATTTGTTTAGAGTTTTTATTTTTGCAATATCTGAAAGCGAGTTCTTTACTTTTTCTACACCAAATGTTGAACTCTTTTTGGACAAAATTCAGGTGTAGAACCATGGACATTCCAGCAGCATGTTGGGGAGGCTGTATTTATACCTGCTGGCTGTCCCTTTCAAGTTAGGAATCTTCAGGTTAGCCACAATTATTGTTCACCGAAACTTATATTATATTTTAATGAAGTTCCACAATTTTAGTAGATGAGGCTCTTTTTTTTGCTGTGTTAATACTGAATTGCTTTTCATATACTAGTTTCGATTTTTGTGGGGAACATTACGGGAATTGCTATCATCGTGCACCAATATTTTTTACATAGTTTCACATAACAAAGATTGCACTTGCGGAGCATTTGATCCATTCTTTTGTGAGTCGAGACCTATATTTTCTTACAACACCGCCTTTTATTCATTCCATGACAATGACATGCAAATAAGATTAACCATACTTTATTTTAGTATTACATGCGTGCGCACACTAAGTAGTTGAAATAGAAAAAATCATTAAGAAAGTGTTGAACTGACACAAAAATTCAAATGCCTATAACTAAGGGTATGTTTGAGACAACTTTTTAGTTTTGTTTTTCAAATATCAATCATAATTTTATTTGGCTACTGGTTTATTATTGTTTTCTCACTGTTTTTAAAAAAAAAATTATGAAGAAAAGTTGATTTTTACATTCATAGTAGTCAAGTTACTTTCTCTATAAACATTTCACAACCAAATTTATAAAATGGACCCTAAATAAGAAACATGAAGCCTCAATGATGGGGACATCGATACGAGGTTTCAACGCGTCTATCAGAGGCGACACATGAGATCGATGGCCATGATGGAGAGTCTTTACTTTTGATGCATCTTATGTATTAGCTATTTTATTTTTCTCAATTTTCCATTTTTGCCCTTATGGGTAGTTGGTCACTATTGTAGCCCAAGGAGCATTCCAGTCTTTTATTTTATTTTTCATTGTGAGGCCTATATATATGGTCATTATCTTATGTATTGGTTAATGAATTATTGAATGAAAATTTGATCTTGTTTCTTCTTCTTGCATGAGAGCTAGAGAAGGGAGAGAGAGCTCAAAGTGAGCGAGTGCAAGGCCCACCAGTCGTTGGAAGAGTCATCGACTTGTGGTTTTCTCATTTATCGTCGTCTTCTCCACATCTTCCTTCACTACTACCCGCCGACATCCACAACCCCACCACCGTCCAAGGCCACCACCACACTCACCACAAATCTCCCTTTTCCCAAGGCCACCATCCACTGCTTCACCAAGCCGATCCTTTCCCCATTGATTCCACCACCATCTCCACCCGAGTCAAGCCCACCGCCGGCCACTCTCTTCCCACCCCTTGAACGAGGACTTGATGTCTCATTATTACTTTCCTATAGAGCATGAAGGAATTGGGGAAATTATTTTAAACCATTTGAATTTCAAATAGTTTCCTAAAATAGAAATCTATATTAGGAAAGTCTTGAGTGTCATCCAATTTTAAATTTCAAAATTAGATTGGATGACATTATTTTCTCCTTAAATTATAGTGGCCAATTTGGAAGTTGTTTAAACTCTTCCCCCCAATTCCCTCTCCCTCTATATGCCGCTGGCCCTACTAGAGAGGAAGCCAATTAATGCTATAAGTCAATGCATTAGTTACAATTGATTTGAAGTTTAAATTTTTATAACCCCTCCACCCTCTATCTCTCTATGCTGTTGGCCATGCATGGGATGGATTTCCATTTAATGCACAATCAAGGCATTGATTACATTCAAATTGAATTCAAATTTCCCAATTAAATTCCCTCCAAATTCATCAAAACCTGAAATTAATTTCAGGTTTGGATTAAAGACTCTCTTCCTCCCTTGGCCCAACCGAATTCTTCTCCCTCTCCTCCCACCCGAACCCCTCCTCCCTCCTCTTCTCCACTTTGGCCGCCCCTCTCCTTGCTCCCCCTTGGGAATTTTGAAGCCAAAGAAGAAGACGACGTCCTCACATCTCCTCTCCAATGTCGAATGGCTGATCCCGAAGTTGATAGCGGATTCGTACTCGACGCCTACGGAGATATCCACATCGTTCGATCACCATTCTTCAACGTCGGGTTTGGTTTTGACAACACCGTTGAAGATTACTTGAACCGAATCCTCTCACCCTCGTGGACATCATCGACGATCAATTCTCGTACTACGAGTGGACCGTCAACGGCCATCCACCCGTGCCACCTCCACCTCCGACTACCTCTCCACCATCGTCGACCTTTCCGTGGATTAAGACCATTGGCGTTGCGATCGTCCTCGTGGCTTCGTTGGGTGTGCTGAAGACCTTTCTCCGCTAAGTCATACTTTGAGTGTAAGTGAGCATGGTACCTCATAGTGAAATTTCTAAATATTAACCGTGGGATTGTATTACTACATGTTTGTTTTACCGTGATAATTTTAGATCTATCTTACCTTGCTTAAACTTTTGATTTGTAACTGCCTACTACAATAAGATTGATGATCGAAAGTTATCTAATCTAATCTTACGAAATCTTAATCTTAAGTAGCAAGCTTTGTAATCCTTATAAATATTTCCGTGCAATTCTTGTTTGTATCACATCACTCAAAGCTGCTTGTTCTAATAAAAGTGGAAAGCATTTAATTTAGTTACTGTGAAGTAAGATTTAAAAAATTTTAGGCAGCACATGCCAATGATATTTCTGGGTATTTCTGGTTCCTGACAGTCTTGTTGCAATTTTTTGGAAGAAAAATCAATTACTCTGATTTATTTGACATATGTGCAATAGTGCTGCTATGATTTACATCAAATGTTAATTGCTGTAGTTTCAAAATATGGATTTGGCCCATGTTCGAAAAGGATGCATTTAAGTGTGTGTATGCTCTGTGGTTGCACTTGGAGCAAATCACACTTAAGTGCACTTAAGAGTTTAGGAACTGTTGTGATCTATAAAAATTTGATTTGCTAAAAAAGATCAGCGCATAATATGTGTGGGTTTGAAGTGGTGATGTATTTAGTTCGCTTTTGAAGCTGAAAATGCTCAACTATACGCTTCAGATATTGTAATTTGTTAACCATTTCTTCGCTTCTATTGCTTAAACTTGTGGTGAATAGTTGTTATATATTTTTTTTTTCTTCTTTTCGGTTCCTCTCGCTTTGGCTATATGCTTTAATGTTGTCATTCCTTTGCTATTTACATGAGCTTGTACTTCTTTATATTTGCTTAATTATTTTCTTTTGAGTTATTTCTGCATCTTTTATACTGTTATTCTTCTATATTGAAGACTTTTTAACTTCTAGCTACAAAGGTACAATGTCATGCTGTAATGTAGTTTTTTTAATTATTTCTTGGTGTGTGTGCGCGTGTGTATATATATATATACACACTCGTTTTCCTTTATTCTTTTGACACTGTATTTTTTTTAGCGCTTCTTTTGTACAAATCATCCAAGTTAAAGTGACTTTTTAGTAAAAAATTAAAAAAATTTAACTAGAAAGCCGCTTTAAGAAGCAGTAAGAAAGTCGTCCCAAACGAAATCTGTCCCTTTCATATATTTGCCATGGTCCACAAATGTATTTCGCCTAATCTTCTATTTTGCTCTATGTTATCTTAATTGTTTTATAATAACATAAACGTCCAATGTGGAGTTTAATCTCCTTTTTTTTTGTGATATTTTTTAAGTGAAATTTTTTTGATATAATCCATTTTCAGCTAATCCTTCTCTCTATGACTCTGTCAGTCTTCGGTACAATTGGCCTTCGATTTTTTATCCCCTGAGAGCTTGGGCGAGTCCGTTCGAATGGCACAAGAGATCCGTTGCCTTCCTTCCGACCATGAAGCCAAGCTCAAAATGCTGGAGGTACAATACGCAAAAATTCACCCTTATTTCTCTTTCTTCAATTACTCTTTTTTTACTTCCTGTAATTTTTTTTTTGGCTGCAGGTGGAGAAAATGTCTCTGTATGCTGCCAGTTCTGCTGTCAGAGAAGTTCATAAGATCGCACTTGACCCCAAGTAATTCTATAATTTTTTTATTATTATTAAAATTGTATAATATTTATTGTCTAAATAGCATCAAAGCAGTTATAAAAAAATTTAATTTAATTTCATTATTTTGTTAAGGCTGAGTTCAGAAATAAAATTTGAGGAGAAGAGGCTTACAGAGATGGTTTCTGAGAATTTGGAGAGGATTTCAAAGCGAAGAAGGCAGATTGCTTGTCCTTAACAGCCATCTTATTATTTGTATATTTTTGTTATGGTGTAAGATAGGTAAGTGTATAGATTGTAGAGTATCATAGAATCATATTTAGGCTTCGTATAGATTTTTTACTGTTTTATTATTTTTTTAGAAAAAATATTTTTTTCAAATGATTTTAAGTTTCGATTCTTAATTAAAATGATTTGTTTAGATTATTGTCAATATCAACTTATTATTGGCTTGTTTGTAATTTACGAATAGTTCAAAGGTTGCGTATTATTTGAAGTTTTAGTTATTTTTTCTTCATTAATTGATTCAATTAATGTACAATTTTTTTGTTAGTTGTAAATCATATTTAAATTAGTATTAATATTAATTTATTTTTAAAAATAAAATCTTCCCAGAAAATTGGAGGTAATTTTTTAAAAAGGAGGGTATTACAAATTAAAATTATAAGGATCGTTGTTAACAAAATATTTAAAAAGGAGAAAAATTTATTATTTAATTAAAAATATATATAATTAGTATAAATATTAATTTATGTAAATATTTTAAAAAGTATGTACAAAATAGTATAAATGTTATAAAGCAAATTATGTAAATAATTTATAAATATTAAAATAGGAAATATTATAATAGTTTTACTTAATTATAATGAATGATGGTAATATCAATTGTAATCTAATATATATTATAGTTATAATTTGCTTCTATATAAATTATTTAATAACTAAATTAAACTATGTATAATTATTTTGAAGTATTAAAAATTTATGCGTTATTAGATAAAAATATTATTTTATACAAAAAAAAGATAAAATAAATAAATATATATAAAGTTATTTTAATTTAAAGTTTTTAAACTATTAATTTTTAGTTAAAATAAATAATTATAACTATTATAATTATTTTAATATAAATGAAAATATAAGTTATATTATACTTATATTTAAATTACATTTATATTAAAATTAATTAAACTTTTTCTCACCCGACTCTCTCTTTCTTTCCGAGAGATTATTAGGTGCGGAGTGCGGACGGGGAGAACCGTCGCATAAGTATTGGGTACCTAGCGGTACCCGCACTTGGTACTACTAGGTACCGCTGGGTACCGTTAGGTACCCATTGCTTGTGCAGACAATATGCACTTCGCACCTAATAATTTTTCGTTTCCTCCTCTTTCTCTCTCACATCTACAGGTGATTTTGTCCGGAAATAGTAAAAATTTTCTCAGAATTATTTGGTTTTGTTCGGAAATAATCAAATGTTTTTATATTTTTCTTAACAAATCTAGCTTAGGCCAATTAATTAGTGATTTTGTTCCTTTTTAGATTTTTTATAACGACAATCCTTTTTATAATTTCAATATATATTACCCTCCATTTTAAGAAATTCTCATGACTGAGAAACAAGAGGATCATGCACGAATTTCCAAAAATCAATAGATTTCGTATCAGGATCTATTGATTTGGTATTATGTATTCCGATTAAACTTTAATAATAATTTATTTATTTAAATTATTATATTAAATAACTAATTATTTAACTATTACATTTTAATTTTCTAAAAATTTATATAATTAATATTGATATATACCGCCAAAACTTTATCTTGATCAGGCACGAATCTCAAAGCTAAATTAAGTTGAAAAATTCTAGAATTAAATTTGAGATCATTCAAACTTAGATTTCGTCAAACTTATAGTCGAACTGAACGTATCAAAAAAATGAATCCATTGATATCAAATTCGACCCAATCCAAGCCCAAATGGATCCAAATCAAAGATCCAAAACGCATTTGAAAAGTTTAAATCGTGAATTGAATGACCAAACAGTTTCCAACCATTACATACTTATAATTCAAAGGCTGCTAATTATTTAAAGTTTTAGATATGTTTGCTTCATTAAATGATTCAATTACTAAAAAATTATAATTTATTATTGAATTAAACCGTAAATGATTTGATTTCTTCTAAGGTACCCAAAATGTAGTATATATATATATTTTATCTTAATTGTTTTAAATGTCTCAAAAAAATAAATACTCATTATATACTTTAAAAAAAAAGAGAGTATATAATTAGAAACTAATTTAGCTATAATTTTTATGGTGCATTTTAGGGTTTTCACAATATGCTTGCTTTAAAAAAGCTATCAACTTTTTCTAAAAAAAGGATATAATATCAAAATAACTTCCAAAAACTCTAATTTTCTTTTCAATAATTTTATAACCAATTTTAGCTACAGCTGATTCAAACGAAACATAAGCTCTATACAATTTCAGTCAATTTCAGTTTCACCAAGCTTAATTGTTTCTAAAAATAAAATTATGTTCAAATTTTCAAAACTCTTTAAAGAAAACATATTTCAACTTTTTTTTTGAAGGGGTATCTACCCACTGCCACCTCGGTAGAGGAGGCGCTTGGCCGAGTAACTAATCCCTTGGCGGACCTAGCAGCAACCAGTCCTACAGGTGTCGGACCAGAAACTTATTTTTTCCCCACTTAAAAAGTCCCGCAACTTGAGAGAGAAATCGAACATGAGTTGGAGGTTCCCAACTACACTCATCCACCAACCCAGCTAAGCCCGGTGGGGTAGCATATTTCAACTAAAAAACTTGTTTTTGAAAACGTAAAGCATTGAAAGAAGTAATAGAATCCAAACAAGAAAATTTTCTCATTCCTCTGCAATTTTTTATTTCACCCATCATTCAAAATTTACTATTATTCCCAGCCAGACTAACATCTATTAATTCCTCTACTTTCAATCAAAATGATTGCAGAAGATAAACTGTCCTTGTTATTGATAGAGATTTTGAGCTAAAGACCTGTACTGAAATCTCAAAACTCAAAACATGATATCATGCATCAGTTTGATTTATTTTTATCACTTTTATCTTGTTCTGGTGGCAAAGATATGAACTGAAGTATTTGCTCCACCTGGACAGAATCAACTCCAAATTTTTTGCTATATTTTGAATATCCATTGGACCCTTGTGGTCACCAGATTTTCCCTGATGCAGAAGCATAATTTCCTGCAACTGGGCAATAGTTAGGGTTCCTGGGAGCAAGGGCTTCTGACCATCTCTCCCAGATTCTCCTACCGAGCTGCGGATTTTGGGCAGAGGTCTTTTATACTTTTGAACAATGAAAGCCTGCAGTTTAGGAAAGAGAGATCAGCAGAGCAAGGAAAATATAATTGGGTACAGTGATTGATCTGGAAGAAAGAGATCCTTGAACAATCTAGTTGTCAATAAAGGTTTGAAGATCAGGGTACTCTAATTAGAAGAAAAACTCGTGTTATTGGTTTTAATAGGGACATAGAAAAAGCTTATCAGTTGTGAAGAGCTCATGCTAGGCCCCCCTTAGAAGCTCGATTATTTGTTAGGCAAGCTGAGCTTGAATACATATTTTGCGCTCTTAATCTGAATGAATGAAATAAAATAGAACCATCTTCAATTGTGTGCGTATATGTATATATATGTAAATACCGTTATGCTTTCAGTTGGCTACTATGATGCACCGACACTTCTCCTCAAAGAGGCATGCAATGTCCGACAACGTATTCGACACGACACGCATCCGACACTCCTCAGACACGTGTCGGACACGCCGAAAACGTGTCCGATTAAAAAAATATTAAATACAAATTGGACACGCGTATCTTAAATATTTAAGGTAACTAAATATGAGTCTTGGACACTTGGCTAAGATCTAAGAACTGCATAAAAGAAATAACATAATTAGAATATACACAAACATAATGATCTTAAGGTGACTAAATATGAACATAATAATTTCAAACATAATCAAACATGAGCAAAGCTAGAATAGGGAAGAAATCAAATGATATGAGCTCAAACATAGGTCAAGCACACATAAGCTCGGCTTATTCACACTCGTAATCCTAAATGCAACCATTGTATCAAGCTATAATTCGAAAAGTGCAAACAAGATCAAGACATGACATGTTCCGAATCAAAGGTTATAACTAAATGAGAAAATGTCTTTAACTATTGGTCAAATAAAATCTTGAACAAACTCAGAGAAACCATACCATTTTAAAAGTTCAGTCTAGGGAAGTGCAAACAAGATCAAGACATGACATGTTCCGAATCAAAGGTATAACTAAATGAGAAAATGTCTTTAACTATTGGTCAAATAAAATGTTGAACAAACTCAGAGAAAACGTACCATTTTAAAAGTTCAGTCTAGGGAAGTACAAACTATGAGTATACACAAAATACAATGAACGATATACCCTACAAAACCAAAGTCATATTAATATGTGTTGCCCTAGGATGTTTGACTATGTTGACCTCTATATATGTGACATGGTCAATGCAAGCAAAGGATATGATAATTAATTATCGTTGGTAGACAAGACATCACTCAGAATTAAGATTGAAGTGTCTCGAACGGGATGAAATTATTCAAATTTTCTTAGCACGTGGGAGGAAGCTCGCCGCGATGCTTGCGACAAGGCGGGCGAGAATATACACATTTTTCTTAGCACAGCAGGGCAAAATATAAGTACCCGTACGCGCCTCAGTGACGTCATGAAAACGACTGTGTTTTCAAACAGACACATTCGAATACTCATACATGTTTGTCTTGGCATTGTGGGATTGAAGAAATACGGCCACAAAGTCACCCGACACCGACCATACACGCCTTTCTTGGCGTGGTGGGCTGACCTAGAATCTTCGTAGATGCCCCCTACGCGGGGGAGACGGCGGGATGCTGCCAAAATTTTTATTGAAAATATTTGAATAGATTAATTTGAGGCAATATGAAATTTGAATTTAATTTTAAGAAATTAAATTTAAATTACATAAATTTTCTTAAAATTAAAATACATAAATTGAATTGCATTAAAAAATATATGGATCATGGACTGATATTTTTACAAGAAATGGAATTGCTATTTCTTCTCAGTCATCCGTTGCCATATAAGTTTAATAGTTTTAATGTGAATCGTATAGAGAATCGGCTCAGTTTAAAGCAATCCAAGTTCTTTAGCGGGCAAAGAAAATTTTCATCCTCTATTTTGAAATCCTCTTTTAGTCAGAGAAGATCAGATCAAGCATCTTATGAAATCAATAATTTAGTTGAGAAAGAGGGGTTCAAGCTTCTAAGTTATCTTGAGGAACTTTATAGTCAAGATATTGCCATGGTCAATGACGGAACTTGCTACATGTAGTTGATGGAAATGACAAGGCATGTTATTGCCTTCATAAAACCCATCTATTTGTTCTCATAACACAAATTCCAAGGAACCACATGTAAAATGGGGATTTAAAAATGAATCAAAACCTTGGGATACTGAGTGGCATACTCTATAGATCTATGAAGAGACCAATTTCAAGATTTTGTACAACAGATTGTCTTAATATTATGAAATAACTTGGTGCATAAGTGTTAGAGTTGATGTGATAGGTAGAAAGACAAAGAAAGAATATAATTTGATATATTGTCGAATCTAAAAATACACTATTGCCTCAATTAATAATTAGAAAAGTGCATAATTATTTCAATAAATATGATTCGACTTTGAGAAATTTATTAACATTTTGAAAAGCACACTATTAGTTTTTAGGCATGCTTTCAACTTCTAAAAGGTCCCTATCTTGAGAAGCATATTGTTGGTAATGTTCTTAAAAAAATAGGCACGTACCGACCTCCAGAAAGTATTATCATTTAGAAACGTGCACCATGATTTCAATAACTATATTCCTTTGAGCTGCACACCGTCACATCAATAAGTGTGCAATCATATTGATAAGTGTGCAAACACTTCAATAAGTTTGTGATATTCAAACGCCACCAGATCTGCAACACGTTCACAAGCAGACATAAGGTGTTTGTAGGACCCTAAATGAAATTTTATGCATATTCGAATGACAATCACCTAAACAAATAATCATATTTGAGTTGATGTGATAGGCCCAAATCAATAGAAAGACAAAGAAAGAATATAATTTGATATATTGTCAAATCTAAAAATACACTATTGCCTCAATTAATAATTCGACAAGTGCATAATTATTTCAATAAACATGATTCGACTTTGAGAAATTTATTAACATTTTGAAAAAACACACTATTAGTTTTTAGGCATGCTTTCAACTTCTAAAAGGTCCCAATCTTGAGAAGCATATTGTTGGTAATGTTCTTAAAAAAATAGGCATGTATCGATCTCCAGAAAGTATTATAATTTAGAAACGTGCACCATGATTTCAATAACTATATTCCTTCGAGCTGCACACCGTCACATCAATAAGTGTGCAATCATATTGATAAGTGTTCAAACACTTCAATAAGTTTGTGAAATTCAAACACCACCAGATCTGCAACACGTTTACAAGCAGACATAAGGCGTTTGTAGGTCCCTAAATGAAATTTTATGCATATACGAATGACAATCACCTACACAAATAATCATATTTGAGTTGATGTGACAGGTCCCAAGATTTTGTACAACAGATTGTCTGAATATTATGAAATAACTTGGTGCATGAGTGTTAGAGTTGATTTGACAGGTCCAAATCAATAGAAAGACAAAGAAAGAATATAATTTGATATATTATCGAATCTAAAAATACATTATTGCCTCAATTAATAATTAGAAAAGTGCATAATTATTTCAATAAATATGATTCGACTTTGAAAAATTTATTAACATTTTGAAAAGCACACTATTAGTTTTTAGGCATGCTTTCAACTTCTAAAAGGTCCCTATCTTGAGAAGCATATTGTTGGTAATGTTCTTAAAAAATAGGCATGTATCGATCTCCAGAAAGTATTATCATTTAGAAACGTGCACCATGATTTCAATAACTATATTCCTTCGAGCTACACACTGTCACATCAATAAGTGTGCAATCATATTGATAAGTGTTCAAACACTTCAATAAGTTTGTGAAATTCAAACGCCACCAGATCTGTGTTGACCTGTAATACTATGTAAACAGAGAAAATAAAATAGATTTTATTTCTCTCGTACCTAATGCTGGACCTATGCACGTCGCTTGCCACAACAGATCCCCGAAATCTCGTTATACGCACGAGTTCGGACACTCTCTGCACGACCAACGCCGCCAATCCCACGTTCGCTTTGAATGTGTCGTCCTACCTCGCGTCGTTAAAGTCGAACGAAATGAGGAGGCACGAGGCTTTTTTCCCCACTCTCGTTTGACTCCTGCTCTCACGATCACTCTCGCTTTCACTCTCTCCCTCTCCGACTCCTCAATGGTTGTTCGACGAAGCTCCTTCGACGACGTTCCCTTTGGGTTGAATCGGAAGCAACGACTGGAGCTCGCCTCTCCTCCGACTCCATTATCGTTGTTCGACTTCACTCCCTTCGACGACTTTTCTTTCTGTCGGATCGGAAGTAAGATCGGGAGCTCGCCTGTGAAGGTAACTCTCTCCCCGTCGAGCACTTCTCCGGCTCCTTCTTGCTGTCCGACCGCTCCTTCGACGACATTCCCTACGAGTTGAATCGAAAGTTACGACATCAAGATCGGAAGCAGGAACCGGAGCTCACTCGCTGTGAAGATAACTTTCTACCTTTCGGACGCTACTTCGGCTCCGTTCGTGGCCGCTCGGCCTAGCTCCTTCAACGACTTCCATTCCCTGTTGGATCGAAAGTTACAACATTTTGATCGGAAACAAGAACAGGAGGCTCGCCGGCCCTGGAAGGTAACTCCCTCCCTTTCGTGAGCTTCTCGGCCAAATCCCATAAACCCACCGTCCCGAGGGATTTCTTTTTTTTTTTTAAATATATATATATATATATATATATATATATATATATATATATATATATATATATTTATATATATATATATATATATATATATATATATATATATATATATATTAAAATACATATTTAATTATAATCATTTTTTTAATTAATTAAATTAATTAATTAATTATTATAATTAATTAGATTTAATTTTAATTAAAATTATTATAATTAATGGAATTAATCATAATTACTTTTAATTAAAGCAATTTAATTAATTATAATTTATAAAATTAATTATTATTAAATAATTATGATTTATTAAAATTAATTAATTATAATTAATTATGAATTAATTATAATTAATAATTTTAATTAATTTTAATAAAATTTAATTAATTATCTTAATTAATTATAATTAATTATAAACAATTAATTAAAATAATTAGTTAATTAGTTTTAATTAATTAATATTAATTATAATTAAAAATATATTTTTATATATGATAATAAAAAAAGGGGAAGAAAATAAAACATTTCGCCCGCCTCGATCCGCGAACCACTGCTACCTCGCCGAACTTCAAGGTATACATTTCTAACTTAAATCTCGTTCTCGACGTTTGCAGCGAACCGGGGAACCACCTATACGCGCTCTTGTAGCACGGTAGGAGGGAGCCCGGTGCGAAGTATACGACGAGGCGGGTAAGCCCTATACACCCTCTTGTAGCGTGGTGGGGACGGTCCTCGACCTCAACACCGACACTGCCGACGACTGCTACGCAAAGGTATGATGTTCCAAAATCCCATTCTCGACGTTCTCGACGTTTGCAGCGGACCGGTGAAACCACCTATACGCGCTCTTGTAGCGTGGTGAAGAGTCACTGCTGTTCTGGTACGTCACTACTGTTCTGCTGTAGGGGTACTGCTGAAGGCCCCATACACGCTCTTGTAGCGTGGTGGGATGAAAATTTGTATGGCCGCGGTGTCTAAGGACACCTACCATACACGCTCTAGTAGCGTGGTGGGAAGGCCCAGCTCCCCTATTTTCCCCCAAACGGGGGATATGCCGGGGTGCTGCCGAAATTTTCACTGAAATGTACGAAGACTTGAACAATAAGAAGACCTTCTTGGGCAACAATATAGAAGACCTGTACTTGAACAATGTACAGAACTTGAACTAAATGAGCAGAGGACTTGTACGAAGAACAGTGGACTTGTGGACTATAACTCTAAGTGATTTCTAAAGGTCAAAACCAAATGAGATAAAATCAAACTTAAACCAAAATCAAGTCAATACGAATATGAAATTGAACTTGTAAAGAACTTCAGAGGACACTGGACAATCAACCTGAACCTACACTTGAACTCAAAGGATTACGGCACGAGTACAACATCAACACTAAATCAAGCCTAATCAAATGATGTTAAACTAAACCAAAGACTTGTACTTATGTTCTGAACTCAAAACTAGAACAAGATGTGGACAACAAGATCTTGTGCATTTGAGCTTAAACTGCATGACGCCAAGTAAAGTTTGGAAACAGCAGATCCAAATCCGGATGACCATACTGAGTTTGAAACTCAAGTCTGAATGAAATTGAACTTGAATTCAAACACATACAAGGATAAGGCTTGATTCCTGTGTAAGGGAGTTCAAACAAGAACATTTGTATGGTTAATAGTGACTCAAAGTACGCTACAAGACCTCGATGCACGAACTCCTACAACAATCTCTACCACTGCCTGTTGATTGAGAAGGCAATATTGGAGATCGGCAATCAAGGACCCCTTCCTACAAACAAGTACAATCATCAAACCACCTGAGATTGGTGAAAGGGTGGATAAGGTGCGGAAACAATGGGTCTTCTGCAAATACCTTCAGGAGGTCGTAGTGGATACAACAGTCCTCTGCCAGCGAACACAAGCAACTTGTGGATAACAGCAGTGTGTATATCATAAGCACAACGAACCACTGTGGGCACAAGTATAAGCATCACCTATGACAGTGATGGTCAAAATCTACAAGTGCACCGGGTACAAAAGCAGCTCGATGTACGAAAAGTACACTCCCTTGCAAATTCAGAAAAGAAATGTTTGAACAAATTAGAACCAAACTTCCTGGTGTTCCAAAGTCTCTTTTGGGTTTTATAATTAAGAAGAGAACATTTCGAGTGCCCACAAACACCAAAAATAACAAGTCCACTACGCCGGAGAGCCTAAAAGGAGTTCTTTCCAAATCAGCAGTCTTTGACTCCAAAATCCAGAAAATCCTTCCCCGGTGAAATTTTATGCATATCCAAATGACAATCACCTACACAAATAATCATATTTGAGTTGATGTGACAGGTCCCAAGATTTTGTACAACATATTGTCTGAATATTATGAAATAACTTGGTGCATGAGTGTTAGAGTTGATGTGACAGGTCCAAATCAATAGAAAGACAAAGAAAGAATATAATTTGATATATTGTAGAATCTAAAAATACACTATTGCCTCAATTAATAATTCGACAAGTGCATAATTATTTCAATAAATATGATTCGACTTTGAGAAATTTTATTAACATTTTGAAAAGCACACTATTAGTTTTTAGGCATGCTTTCAACTTCTAAAAGGTCCCTATCTTGAGAAGCATATTGTTGGTAATGTTCTAAAAAAAATAGGCATGTACCGACCTCCAGAAAGTATTATCATTTAGAAACGTGCACCATGATTTCAATAACTATATTCCTTCGAGCTGCACACCGTCACATCAATAAGTGTGCAATCATATTGATAAGTGTTCAAACACTTCAATAAGTTTGTGATATTCAAACGCCACCAGATCTGCAACACGTTCACAAGCAGACATAAGGTGTTTGTAGGACCCTAAATGAAATTTTATGCATATTCGAATGACAATCACCTAAACAAATAATCATATTTGAGTTGATGTGATAGGCCCAAATCAATAGAAAGACAAAGAAAGAATATAATTTGATATATTGTCAAATCTAAAAATACACTATTGCCTCAATTAATAATTCGACAAGTGCATAATTATTTCAATAAACATGATTCGACTTTGAGAAATTTATTAACATTTTGAAAAGCACACTATTAGTTTTTAGGCATGCTTTCAACTTCTAAAAGGTCCCAATCTTGAGAAGCATATTGTTGGTAATGTTCTTAAAAAAATAGGCATGTATCGATCTCCAGAAAGTATTATAATTTAGAAACGTGCACCATGATTTCAATAACTATATTCCTTCGAGCTGCACACCGTCACATCAATAAGTGTGCAATCATATTGATAAGTGTTCAAACACTTCAATAAGTTTGTGAAATTCAAACACCACCAGATCTGCAACACGTTTACAAGCAGACATAAGGCGTTTGTAGGTCCCTAAATGAAATTTTATGCATATACGAATGACAATCACCTACACAAATAATCATATTTGAGTTGATGTGACAGGTCCCAAGATTTTGTACAACAGATTGTCTGAATATTATGAAATAACTTGGTGCATGAGTGTTAGAGTTGATTTGACAGGTCCAAATCAATAGAAAGACAAAGAAAGAATATAATTTGATATATTATCGAATCTAAAAATACATTATTGCCTCAATTAATAATTAGAAAAGTGCATAATTATTTCAATAAATATGATTCGACTTTGAAAAATTTATTAACATTTTGAAAAGCACACTATTAGTTTTTAGGCATGCTTTCAACTTCTAAAAGGTCCCTATCTTGAGAAGCATATTGTTGGTAATGTTCTTAAAAAATAGGCATGTATCGATCTCCAGAAAGTATTATCATTTAGAAACGTGCACCATGATTTCAATAACTATATTCCTTCGAGCTACACACTGTCACATCAATAAGTGTGCAATCATATTGATAAGTGTTCAAACACTTCAATAAGTTTGTGAAATTCAAACGCCACCAGATCTGTGTTGACCTGTAATACTATGTAAACAGAGAAAATAAAATAGATTTTATTTCTCTCGTACCTAATGCTGGACCTATGCACGTCGCTTGCCACAACAGATCCCCGAAATCTCGTTATACGCACGAGTTCGGACACTCTCTGCACGACCAACGCCGCCAATCCCACGTTCGCTTTGAATGTGTCGTCCTACCTCGCGTCGTTAAAGTCGAACGAAATGAGGAGGCACGAGGCTTTTTTCCCCACTCTCGTTTGACTCCTGCTCTCACGATCACTCTCGCTTTCACTCTCTCCCTCTCCGACTCCTCAATGGTTGTTCGACGAAGCTCCTTCGACGACGTTCCCTTTGGGTTGAATCGGAAGCAACGACTGGAGCTCGCCTCTCCTCCGACTCCATTATCGTTGTTCGACTTCACTCCCTTCGACGACTTTTCTTTCTGTCGGATCGGAAGTAAGATCGGGAGCTCGCCTGTGAAGGTAACTCTCTCCCCGTCGAGCACTTCTCCGGCTCCTTCTTGCTGTCCGACCGCTCCTTCGACGACATTCCCTACGAGTTGAATCGAAAGTTACGACATCAAGATCGGAAGCAGGAACCGGAGCTCACTCGCTGTGAAGATAACTTTCTACCTTTCGGACGCTACTTCGGCTCCGTTCGTGGCCGCTCGGCCTAGCTCCTTCAACGACTTCCATTCCCTGTTGGATCGAAAGTTACAACATTTTGATCGGAAACAAGAACAGGAGGCTCGCCGGCCTGGAAGGTAACTCCCTCCCTTTCGTGAGCTTCTCGGCCAAATCCCATAAACCCACCGTCCCGAGGGATTTCTTTTTTTTTTAAATATATATATATATATATATATATATATATATATATATATATATATATATATATATATATATATATTTAAATTACATATTTAATTATAATCATTTTAATTAATTCTAATTAATTAATTAATTATTATAATTAATTAGATTTAATTTTAATTAAAATTATTATAATTAATGGAATTAATCATAATTACTTTTAATTAAAGCAATTTAATTAATTATAATTTATAAAATTAATTATTATTAATTAATTATGATTTATTAAAATTAATTAATATTTAATTAATTATAATTAATTATGAATTAATTATAATTAATAATTTTAATAAAATTTAATTAATTATCTTAATTAATTATAATTAATTATAAACAATTAATTAAAATAATTAGTTAATTAGTTTTAATTAATTAATATTAATTATAATTAAAAATATATTTATATATATGATAATAAAAAAAGGGGAAGAAAATAAAACATTTCGCCCGCCTCGATCCGCGAACCACTGCTACCTCGCCGAACTTCAAGGTATACATTTCTAACTTAAATCTCGTTCTCGACGTTTGCAGCGAACCGGGGAACCACCTATACGCGCTCTTGTAGCACGGTAGGAGGGAGCCCGGTGCGAAGTATACGACGAGGCGGGTAAGCCCTATACACCCTCTTGTAGCGTGGTGGGGACGGTCCTCGACCTCGACACCGACACTGCCGACGACTGCTACGCAAAGGTATGATGTTCCAAAATCCCATTCTCGACGTTTGCAGCGGACCGGAGAACCACCTATACGCGCTCTTGTAGCGTGGTGAAGAGTCACTGCTGTTCTGGTACGTCACTACTGTTCTGCTGTAGGGGTACTGCTGAAGGCCCCATACACGCTCTTGTAGCGTGGTGGGATGAAAATTTGTATGGCCGCGGTGTCTAAGGACACCTACCATACACGCTCTAGTAGCGTGGTGGGAAGGCCCAGCTCCCCTATTTTCCCCCAAACGGGGGATATGCCGGGGTGCTGCCGAAATTTTCACTGAAATGTACGAAGACTTGAACAATAAGAAGACCTTCTTGGGCAACAATATAGAAGACCTGTACTTGAACTAAATGAGCAGAGGACTTGTACGAAAAACAGTGGACTTGTGGACTATAACTCTAAGTGATTTCTAAAGGTCAAAACCAAATGAGATAAAATCAAACTTAAACCAAAATCAAGTCAATACGAATATGAAATTGAACTTGTAAAGAACTTCAGAGGACACTGGACAATCAACCTGAACCTACACTTGAACTCAAAGGATTACGGCACGAGTACAACATCAACACTAAATCAAGCCTAATCAAATGATGTTAAACTAAACCAAAGACTTGTACTTATGTTCTGAACTCAAAACTAGAACAAGATGTGGACAACAAGAACTTGTGCATTTGAGCTTAAACTGCATGACGCCAAGTAAAGTTTGGAAACAGCAGATCCAAATCCGGATGACCATACTGAGTTTGAAACTCAAGTCTGAATGAAATTGAACTTGAATTCAAACACATACAAGGATAAGGCTTGATTCCTGTGTAAGGGAGTTCAAACAAGAACATTTGTATGGTTAATAGTGACTCAAAGTACGCTACAAGACCTCGATGCACGAACTCCTACAACAATCTCTACCACTGCCTGTTGATTGAGAAGGCAATATTGGAGATCGGCAATCAAGGACCCCTTCCTACAAACAAGTACAATCATCAAACCACCTGAGATTGGTGAAAGGGTGGATAAGGTGCGGAAACAATGGGTCTTCTGCAAATACCTTCAGGAGGTCGTAGTGGATACAACAGTCCTCTGCCAGCGAACACAAGCAACTTGTGGATAACAGCAGTGTGTATATCATAAGCACAACGAACCACTGTGGGCACAAGTATAAGCATCACCTATGACAGTGATGGTCAAAATCTACAAGTGCACCGGGTACAAAAGCAGCTCGATGTACGAAAAGTACACTCCCTTGCAAATTCAGAAAAGAAATGTTTGAACAAATTAGAACCAAACTTCCTGGTGTTCCAAAGTCTCTTTTGGGTTTTATAATTAAGAAGAGAACATTTCGAGTGCCCACAAACACCAAAAATAACAAGTCCACTACGCCGGAGAGCCTAAAAGGAGTTCTTTCCAAATCAGCAGTCTTTGACTCCAAAATCCAGAAAATCCTTCCCCGGTGAAATTTTATGCATATCCAAATGACAATCACCTACACAAATAATCATATTTGAGTTGATGTGACAGGTCCCAAGATTTTGTACAACATATTGTCTGAATATTATGAAATAACTTGGTGCATGAGTGTTAGAGTTGATGTGACAGGTCCAAATCAATAGAAAGACAAAGAAAGAATATAATTTGATATATTGTAGAATCTAAAAATACACTATTGCCTCAATTAATAATTCGACAAGTGCATAATTATTTCAATAAATATGATTCGACTTTGAGAAATTTATTAACATTTTGAAAAGCACACTATTAGTTTTTAGGCATGCTTTCAACTTCTAAAAGGTCCCTATCTTGAGAAGCATATTGTTGGTAATGTTCTAAAAAAAATAGGCATGTACCGACCTCCAGAAAGTATTATCATTTAGAAACGTGCACCATGATTTCAATAACTATATTCCTTCGAGCTGCACACCGTCACATCAATAAGTGTGCAATCATATTGATAAGTGTTCAAACACTTCAATAAGTTTGTGAAATTCAAATGCCACCAGATCTGCAACATGTTTACAAGCAAACATAAGGCGTTTGTAGGTCCCTAAATGAAATTTTATGCATATCTGAATGACAATCACCTACACAAATAATCATATTTGAGTATTTAAAATGCCTCCTCCCCCTCCTGCATTCAAATAGAATTTTCTAAATTTCAATATGAAGCATCAAGTAGGGTGTCGATGCCTCTAGATGTGTGTAGCAGCCTTGAAAAACAAGCGACTACCTTGAGAAGTGCAATTGCTATGAGAAGCGAGTCAATACCTCGAGAAGCGTGCATATTAAAATACTAAGCATTTTAAAAACCCCGCATATGCTTTGACAAAATGCACTAAGCAAATAAATATAAAGTCTTAGAATGTTGTGTTGGTCAAAAGTGAACCTAAGTTCAAATCTAATCCTCATGTTCGAATAGACAGGAGTTGACACAACTTGAACTACTAATAAATACAAGGTCATGGTGCCGACCGAAGTATTTGATTTTATAAGTTCATATTAGATCTTCAAGATCTATTAAAAGAAATGTTCACTACTAAAAGGATAAAATCGATACTAAACCCAATCTTCTGTAAGCATGCAGAGCATGTAGATAGAATTGATATGGTTTAAATAACAAATATATAAGCTATTTAAATTCCTAATGATAGCCGTATTGAATGTTTATATCAACCGGAGGGAAATCTATACCTTCAGATGCCTCCAAATGCTTATGAAATGCAAATATTTTTAAGTGGCTACATTAACACCCTCATGATGACAGTATTAAAAGCTAATCTCAACCGGAGGAGACCTCAAATATTTAAAATGCCCCCAAATTTCAAAAATAAATCATACTTGGAACAAAATTTTGATAAAATAGAAAAACTCAAATTTTATAATATACAAATATTTAAATAAAATTTACTATTTAAAACTTAAAGCAAAAATTCATCCATCATCCACAACGTTTGTTAAGGATGATAAATTTAAGAATAACTTCAGTTCACAATGAGCAAAATGTCTAATTGAATGTATCACTGTGATTCATTCTTAAATGATTTCTCGACAGCGGGAACGTAGCATGTGCCCTCTGACCAGGTGATTTTGCTGCAAAATAGCACCACTGTATCACAGTTACAGTAAAAGTTTGTATGTTCCCCAATGGTTAAAAGCCTCTTGAATAATAAATCATAGAATGTACTCAATAAGGCATAAAGCTTTCTGTTAGCTAAAGTTGACAAAATTTTGTCTCCTTAAACAAGCATCCACCCCAAGTCTACAAGGTACCCTTAAATTAAACAACTCATGGTTGCTGACAATGATCCTTAGGTCAGGTTAGGTCGACTACCTCCTCTAACTAAGTATACTAGGGACCATGACGGCCCCAGACGATGGAACCATGGGATCTTGATCAGGTTCGTCATCATTCCCCCACCGTCCGCTTTAAGCACAAAAATAATAAATGTTATAATTCTAAAAACTTCATATGTTGTCACTATATGCTAGGTATTTCATACCTATTTAATGACTAGCCTTAATCGAAAGTGCTCTCTTATCATTAGGAGAGATAATTAACCATATGTGCTTGCGCCTATGGGAAACCTAGAACCAAATTACAAAGTCCTCATAAAATGAGAGCGAAATCTCTGGGTACTGCTTTATGCCACAATCAATCTGCCTTCTACAAATTAGACCCGAAACATCGTTAAAACTCTCCCAAAAGAGGGGAGAGGGGTGGCTGGGGCACGAATTTTCGGAGCCCACAGATTAAACAATGATACTCCATGTACTATGTTTAAGAAACTTGCAAGCACCAGGATAGTTTGCCATGCACGTCCAATTCAGTAGTTTTAAAAGGTTAAATGTAAGTTTTAAACAATTAAAAATGAGGTTTGAAATTTATGATGTGGGATGATTTAGGATTATGATTTTCTAATGCAATTAAACTGATATGCGTATGAAGATCACAAAAGAATTAAATATTTGCATCTCACAGACAACTAAATATATACAACTTGCTTTTCTAAGATGCAAACAATTAAATACAAGAATTAGAACCAAGGACATAATACGATGATAGAATAAATCCACATAAATCGATGAGAAATGTAAATCAAGCAAAAACAGCGAGTAATTGCAATTTATTCATCAAAATTAGGATTTCTTTTAGGCTGCATTAAAACAAAATAAAAATACTAATAAGACAATAACAAGCTAGAAGAAATCAGGCCAATAAAATAATTCACCAAGTAAGCAATTTAGACTAGTAAAAAAGAGACGATTACCCCTAAAATTAGATAGTCTCACTTTTACCATTCCAAGATTAAGGGAATCACACATCAGGCTTGCACGCACAATATTAAAGGTTTAAAAAAGAAAATCTTTGATCAAAGTTATAGGCCCCTCATACCTAGCTTAGTTACTATGCTTGGCACTAGATTAGCACTACGTAATTCCAAATAACTATCAAATTAAATCTTAATCAGATTAAAATTCAAAGTTAAATCAGACGAGATAAATTGTTTGAACATGAGCCAGATCTGAAAGGCAAATCTCATAAAACAGAAATCCAAAAGTTGCAGCACTAGATAATAGAAAAAATCAAGTCCAGTTAGTGGAAGGTAACATGCAAGCCAGTAGAAATGCTCATATGGCAATATCGCTGGCGTAGTACTGCAATAGCCCATGGAAACCCATCAATACCTGGAATCAAAAAATACTAACAGGGGACTGATCCAGTCCTAGTGATGAAACAGCTATAGTTCCGATCATAAAGTGCTATAGGCCTATAGCCCCTCGCCACTTTATGGTCGATATGTTCTCCACATGCAAAAATGGTATATAGCTATTTTATAAGAAGTTGCTTCATTTCTTTCACTTTCTATTTTTTGCTCACTATGGAAGGACGTAAATGTATGTTATGTATAATTTTGTGATGATATTCATGATTTTGTGTGTCCATAGGATTATATTGATAAACAATTTAATACACTGAGGTATTTTTGCATTTCATACATTATTTTTGTCAATGCTTAATAAACAAAACTTTACTTACTCACCTCACCCATTTCTAGCTTCCCTCCGGGTTTTGATCTGATTGTTCCAGCCATCTTTTTAAGCATGGCATCATATTCTGGATCACGTTCTTCAAGAATATTGCTTTCAACTTTTGTCTCTGAGATATACTCTGAAACATTAAAGGCATTATAATTTAAGCAAAAAGAATATGATGTAATAATTAGAGCTCATGTATATTAGCAGAATCATTGAACAGAAGGTTGCTTGTAAATTGATGTCGGTAGAGGTTGACCTTCATGAACTTCATGAATTAAACAGAGAACTGTGGTGATAAAAATATTTTGTCATGGTCTTTACGTCCTAACAATGCTGCCACACCAATCAATTCTATGGCTATTGATGCAAATAATTTTAGGGTGTACAGATTCTATCATCAAATTGATTCAATTTATGAAACACAAGAAACAATTTTAGGAATCTATAGTTCCAATGACCCCCAATAAAAATATAATTCATTCCCTTGTAATGTAAACAATAAAATATGAGAAATCTGTCCAGATAATAATTTAATGATCAATAAAATCAAAGAAATTCAAAAAAATTTGAAAGCCATTAAAAATCACTAGATTATTAAGGTTAACATCGCCAAAAATAGAGACAAAGTTTTAACAAATATTCCTAAAACCAAGCAAGTTCCCATAAACTAATATCAAATTATGTAGAAGAGAAGGGAACAACACGAGACATCACTAAGCATAGAAAGTTCAAGCCTTCGACCAGTACAAGGAGAAGACATACCCTTGATATCGATAATTGTCTTTACATGGTACTCAAAAGCATTCACATACAACCAAACACATAAGATTAAAAGTAACCTAAAAATTATATTAAATTAAAATATATATATATTTTCATACCCCAAATTATTATATTTATATGTAAAAATAAAAACTCTAAAGTTCGCAACATCAAAAGTTGATCATAGCTCAAATTAATTGTTCAATTCATGTGGATGATGAAATAGTTGAAGTCACGGTTCTCGGTAAACGCATGCATCATCTAGCCCTTAGGATAAACATGCAAGTTGCTACAAGATTTGAAACCATGATAAATATTGCAAGTCACTATAATAGCCAGACTTGGGATTCAAACACAACGAAAAAACAAAACCAACAATTAAGGTATCAAACTATCATAGCACACATGCTTTACACTTTAATGAGTGAGACCCTCACATCTCCATCTAATCAACATGATATGGCAAAATTTAGCCAAACAAATGTAGAGTTTTATATTACCAAACAGATCATGACATAAACTTCGTGCTTGTTGTGATGTAATCAAGAATCATCATAAAGAAGTATTTCACATCAGTACATATGATGTATTTGGAATCCACCAACAGTTTGGGGCACAATTTCATCATCTTTATGGCTTCATGAACAAGAAATGTGCAATTGTGGCATGATGTTGGATATAAACTTACGAGGAGATCAAAGTTATGAAAAATTCAAGACATTTGTTGTGGGTTCATAAACTAAAATAAAATCAGATGCTTTCAAGATTAATCTAATGCTAGAGATCCATAAAATTTCAATTTTCAAATTTAAGCTGCATAACTTTAAATGACCGTGCATTTCTTGCATTTAATAACTTAAAGTCTAATGTAAAAACCTTTTTGGAGTCAAGAGCACCACTACCTTATAACTTGGTTTAAAATCCACAAAGAAAATGTTCGCATCAGTAGAAAACTTTAATCATCATAATAAGTTGTTAAATTCTAGCAAATATCTTCACAGTTCACACAAGTTATGCACATGTTGTTGATAGGAAATACTTGAGTTCGCAAGTAACCCTAAGGGTAATACTTGAGTTCACAAGCAAATCTATCTCCAATTGATGAAAAACAGCGAGAATAATGCGAAATCTGGGTGAAAACATCCCAAAACAATATATTGCGGTAGGAAAATCAAAGCCAAACAATAAGAAAAACAAGATACAAGAGATCCTCAATTCGAGAGGAGGATTGTCTCTCCCAAATCTCTAGATAAAAGAGTCTAGAGCCCAAGTCGACAAGAAACCCTAATTGAGAACCAATCAAAACATAATCATTCCCTAAATATCTCTTGCTCTTAATACAAACACTTCCCTAATCTAATCTCCCTCCCAAGACCTAGCCGCCCCCTTCTTCTGAATTTGAAATCCATTAGGCAAGTTGGGGCCAACCATGTGGGCGGGCAAGAGCAAGAGAGGCGAGCATATTCCGCATCCTATAAACCTGAGCCAGACGTTGGGCCGGCTCAGGGTGAACCGGCCTAACGGTTGTATAAATAATGTGCAAACTCAATAGAAAAAGTACAACAAATTTAGTAAGGTTTCTAGGTTAAAATCTTATAACTTCCAATGGACTTAGTTATCGACAAATCATGTGCAAGCTCAATCATAGGAAATATCAAATTCCAACCAAATACATGCTCAAAATTTGAGAAAACAGAAAATGACCAGATTGGTTCCCTAACTTTTTAATGAATGATCAAAATAGTCTCCAACTATATACAAGTACCAATGTGATCATCAGACTCTTTAAATAGGGATCAAATTAATCATTATGTGGAATCATTTAGGTCCCTATTTAAAAGGTCAAGCTACAAAAATGGGATTTTAAAAATAGTCCGAGAGCATTTTATTCCTTCGTAAAGCGTTAGTAATCATTTTGGTTCTTATCACCTCCAAGATTATACAAAATAACTAACTACCAAAATTCCTATTAGCTACAACAATAAGTTTGCCCATCAATTTGTGGGTAATAAACAATTAAAAATTTTAATTGTGACCATCTTTTCCATAAAAAAAATTAAACGTACAGGCATTGGAAAATTAAATTAAACAAAACACTCAGCTCCAAACCACGAAGCACATAAGAGATGTATGAATCGCAACTTCAAGTTCATTAGCAACATCATAACATCACAAATAACCAAGATAAAATCAGCCACTGCTTTCTAATGACGCAAAAAAAAAAAAGAATAAAATATTCTTCACCCTATAAATCGCTTTCCAAGCCTCGTCAATTTAGTTCAAAAATCCCATAGTTATCATCCAGATGAAGTGTTAACAGGAAAAAGGGTCAGTTAGTCTTCAAATTCAGCACAACAAAAAATTAAGATAACAAGATACAGCAAGCAAAAATCATTCACCCGGCGGAGGAACGTCCAGACGCTCCCGGATGGCAGCCGCGCCATCGTGTGGCAACCGAGGAACCTGCTCAGGGTTACAAGAAACATTTTGGGGCGGGCGCGGCGACGGCCGGGTCCTCGCCGAGCTCGGAACCCGACCCATAGCTCGCCGTAGAGCCTGCCCCATTCTCCCCCCTAACAACTTATTAGGTAACTACAACCAAAAAGGAGGAAATCCCACCATCTCCGACGCCATGAAAATCAGCAGAATCTGGTTCGATAACTCCTCTGTGGATGTGATGTTTGATTAGGGTTCAAGGAAGCATATTGATTCAAGCTGGAAACTAAGGAGATGGAGATCGCCGCATTTACGTGTCTTGTGGTAGGACAATAGCAACACGCGCCCCACAGTATGTAAACCTACAATTAAAAAAAAAACTAACGACTTATTAACTTTACTATTTTAAATGAATAATTTTAAGTTAAGTTATTTTTTTAGTTTGAATTTTATTATTTATTTAATTGAATAGCTATTTAACAACTTTTTTTTGCTCTATTTCTGTTTACTTTTTTAATGATATTTATTTAAAATAATAATGGTTGCGGGCTAGAATATATGCGGCGGAAGAGTTTATAAATTTACGTTCGAGCGTTGCACGAATATTCAGCACACAAACAGAAAAGAAAATGTACACCATGATTTTTACGTGGAAAACCCAGAAGAGGGAAAAAACCACGATGTCTCACCCAGCTGAAAAGTTTCACTAATGTTTTTATAAATTAAAAGAAACTGATTTGTCCCACAAATCGGGACGATCAGATTACAACTTGAAGCAAATTTAAAGTTTTGCAGAATCCCGTCGTTTCCCGAAAATCCGGCAGAGTTCCGACGTGTTCAGGCGGCGGGAAGAGCTCCGGTGGTGGTCGAGGAGGAGAGATTCTCCCTTTCCCCTTTCTCTTCTTCTTCCCTTCTTCTTCTCTCTCTTCACTTGAATCCCCTTTGTGAAGAATGAGGGCTATATTTATAGTTTTTCTAGAGTGTCATAGCTCGTAAATAGGCGTGAGATCAGGGGCGAATAGGGAGTGGTCGAATGGACGGCCGATATTGAATCCTACGATCGTGCACCGTTTGTTGGAAATTTGAAGGCCTTAGTGATGTCGGAATTCGGCGATCTTGGGCTCGTTGGATTCGTCTCGTCGATCCGTTCGATTCGAGTATAAGATCGTTAAAATTGGAGACCGTTTGGCAACTCAAATTGTGGTTTGAACCTTCCAACAGCCCTTCGGGTCCTTGATTTGGACTCATTTGGACTCGGATTGGGTTGAATTTGGTGTCGTTGGGTTCGTATTTCCGAGACGCACAGTTTGACTGTAAGCTCGCTGAAATCGGAGTTCAGGTGCTCCCGAATTTAATTTTTGAAGTTTTCCGGTTTGATTTTTGCCTTGAAATTCGTGCCCGATCATGACAATTTTTTAAGAATATATCAATAATTTATTTCAATATCTTTAATTTATAAATCTCTAAGGCATCAATAGAGTGAGTGAGTTTTTCGTCTAAATGTTGCATCGATATTTAGCTCACAAACAGAGAAGATAAAACATCATAATTTTTTGTGTGGAAAATCCTAGAAAATGAAAAAAAAATCACAGGTCACGCCTAATCGAAATGATTCCACTAAATTTTAGTGAGTTATAAAACTTGATTTGTCCTTTTAATTTGGAAATGGTAAAATTACAATACTTTAAGAAATTGGGTAGAAGTTTGACGGCGGTCGGTGATCAAGCAGAAATCCGACTATGGACGGTGGTCGAGGGAAAGTTCGACGATGTTCGGTGGTTGGGCAGAAGTTTGGCGATGGTTGATTAGGACGCAACCGAAAACCATGTTTTTGGTGCTCTCAAGATTTCTTTTTATTTTTTGCCAAAGATTGTTAATGAACTATATTGCCTTGGGTCTTCTTTCTAAGTGATAATAACATCGTGCTTTTATTTTAGAGGATGATTACATTTTTATCTATCTGTAGTTAATTAATAATGTAGAGCTTTTTAACATATTTGAAAGACATGTGTAATAGTATGTGTTGGTGGAGATCTCGTATGAATGCAGGGAATATATTCATATTGCAGTACACAGAATTGCCTCTAGAGCCTTTCTCTACTCAAAGGGTTATAGCATCTTTAGCCATTTTCATATTTAAATTTGGCATTTAATGCTCACTAAAAGCAACACTTTGTTGAATAGGAGTGTCAATATTTGACAAGACATAAAAATCCGACTCAAACCCGACGAGGAATAGCAAGAGCCGGATTGGACTTGGTAGAAGGTGATGAGCGACCGCGATTTGGAGGAAATTGACCGCGACCGTAACCTCTGGGGGAGCAAGCGCAACTGTGTTGCCAAAAATCTGAAGGGTCTGTAAATAATGAGTAACTTCATGCGCTAATTTTAACTCTTCGCTACATGGTGGAGTATATAAATCATCTAAAATCAAAGGCTGATGTTTGTCCTGATAGCAGTTTTAAACACCTAATAAGAGGCGGTAGTCCATTTAGCATATAGTGAATAATGTCCTCGAAATCAAGTGGTGAACCAACTATAGCAAGAGTATCGACTTTGGACTTAATCTCCAATAAATATTGTGCCATAGACTGATCTTTCATAGAGAAACGATGAATCACAATTTTTAAGTTGACTGATCTGGAATCTAGTGGTAGATTGAAGACGTGGTCCAAGAGTAAGTTCATATATCCGCACAATGATCAAGAGATAGCACATACGGTAAAATAACTGGAGAAATAACTGAGTACAGGGCAGCAGCGAGATTTTGATCAATCAGCAACCAAGTGGTGTTTTGATAATTTAACACAGTTAAACCAGCAGCATTAGTAACATATTGTGCTGGACATACACAGGAACCATCCAATAAGCCTTGGAAGCCATTGGCACGAAAAATTTTGAGAACTTGAGATCTCCAGGTCGGATGATTATCCGCTGTTAGAGGAGTGACAATGATATTATTGACATTTGTCATCAAGAATTTGAGTTGAGATGGGATAACATGTTCTTTTGGAGGAAAGCCATCCTCTGTGTTGTCGTAGACTGAAGTACTGAACAATGGGAGAATCAACTGATGGATTCATGCTGACGGGAGCGAAGGAAGAAGAAATAACAACAAAGAACGGCTCTTAGGAGATCTGCTCTGATACCATGAAAACCTGCAAGTTAAGAAACTAATGCAGAACTAGGAAAAAGAAAGAAACGTAAGAGCAAGTATGCTGAAATACATAAGCTGAAACATAGAGCTATATATATATATATATATATATATATATATATATATATATATATATATATATATATATATATATATAATAGCTTTTTTACTAAATTTTTTTTTTTAAAATAGCAGGAAAACAATAGCTAAATAGAAATTTAATTTTTATTTGAAAAGCCAAACTGTGTTAAAGCTGCTCCAAACGCAAGTTAAATTACTATCTTCCATTTATGACTTGTTCTATAAGGTACTGGCTGCTGCAAGCTTAAAGCACATCTTCCTTCATTTGTGGCTTTAATCGGAATTGGCTACCAAAAGCTTCTTAGTTTGTTCTGTTATTTACTTTTATTTACTGCGTTCTTCTTTTTACTTGTCAGGTACAATTTGAAGAAGTTGACTTATGAGGAGAGAAAGGTGTTGATGAAGACGATGAGGACGATGATGATTAATGTGTTCAGGATGTCATTTAGAGTTCAGTTGAGATTATTATCTCACCCACTAAGGCTTAGGGTGGTTAGTGGGCGAGCACGGTTGAGAACCTCCTATCTCGGGTTCGAATCCCCTCTACTACGGCCTCGCCTCTTCAGTGGGGCAAAGCAAGTGTGGGTTCGATACTGGTCGGTGGCCTCGCTAGGTTCCGCTGAAATATTAGTTACGCCGTCAAACGCTCCCTTTAGAATGATAGAGGATAGATACTACCGTTTCAAAAAAAAATTATTATATCCTAATGTTGAAGTTTTTTTGTGGCCCATTCAACTCAGTTAGACTTCCTCTCTTTCTTTTATCTTTTTTTTTTTTTTTTTTCTAAAAGTATGCTCTGTTGTTGAACCCTATTGTCTTCTTCTTTTTTTTTTTTTTTTTCTTTTTTTTTTTCAATTTTGACTTTGAATTATTTTGTGGATCTTAGTGGTTTACAATGTTTCAATTTTTTTCTTTTATAGATGTCAATGTTTTGAATACTTTTGACTACTGTTATCTGACTACGATCCTCTCAATCAAATAAATAGGTCAACAATATCTTAAAAATAACTCTTACGTCATTTCGGTTCTTCCAAATCCAACCATATAATATGCTCTCTATATTTATAATAAATGATCAATACTAGAAAAATCATTTCAACTAAAAGTCAAATCCTGTGATTTTTTTTTCTTTTTTCTGGTTCTCTATGTAAAAAATCCATTGCTTGTTATGTTCTTTCTATTTGTACTAGTGTTGGATCCTCATATAATATAAGGCCAGTTCACATAATTTCAACATAAATGATTGCATTCCCTAATTTAATTAGTTGTACTGACAATGGAGTCAAGACAATATGTACGTTGTTTTAATGGAGCTTTCATCCTGCCATACTCGTTGTTTTAATGGAGCTTTCATCCTGCCATACTCATTCTTACGCTCATCCTGGAGCTTTCATCCTGCCATACTCGTTGTTTTAATGGAGCTTTCATCCTGCCATACTCATTCTTACGCTCATTGATGAGAAGTTTTATTTGGTTCGGTCGACCGAATGAGAGAAACATTTGGTCGCAAGCAAAAATCCCGCGGTGTCCGAGGTGCACCGAGTTTTTTGAAAAACTCAATACACCTCGGTACTGCGGGATTTTTACCTACGAACTGAATGTTTCTCTCATTCGGTCAGAAGACTTAATAATTGTTCCATTGATGAAGGCTAAACTGCATTGTGCACCACTTCAACTTTTGCAATGCATTGAGATTTAAGTTTTATTTGGAATAAATTTTTATTACTTTTTAAATCAATTTTTTAGTAAAAGATTACATTTTTTTTATTAAAAAACTTATTTAAAAAACAGCAAAAAAAACTATGACAAACAAAGCCTTATACTTTTTTTTTTTCTTTGTAACTGCAACAACCGCAATTTTAATAAATTTGAAAAATGAAAACTCTGCAACATTCTTTTAATTGCATAAATAATCAACTTTTAAAGTTCTTGCTGAGAAGATATCCATTGTTACTTAGGCTAAGTTTGGGCCTTCTTTTTTATTGCTTCTTAAAAATTTAAGAAGCAACAAGAAAGCCATCCAAAAACAAAACTTAACCAAAACAATCAAGAACATTCTAGATTCAATGCATGACATTCAGATATTCACCATAAATAAAAATATTGCAAAAAAAAACTCTTAAAAAGTAGGCTTAGCATCAAAGATTTAATTTAACACATTAACATTAATAAAAGAAAAAAAAAATCTGAAACATCATAGAACATTCAAACACAAAAACAAGTCAAGTCAAAATTGAAAGAGAAAATACATTTGGGGTCTCAAAAGTACTGAGTTCAATGGTAAATGAAAGAGAGGAAGTCCAACTGAGTTCGATGGGCCACAAAAACCTTCAACATTAGGAGATAATACTCTCCACTGAAATCTAAATGACATCCTAAACACACTAATCGTCGTCCTCCTCATCGTCTTCATCAGCATTGGCAGTATTGTTAAGAGCATTCAATCGCTCAATAAGCTTAGCCTTTCTCTCCTCATAAGTCAACTTCTTCAAATTGTACCTGACAAGTAAAAACAAGAAATCAGTAAAAAAATGTAACAGAACAAGCTAAGAAGCTTTTGGATTTGGTAGCCAATTCCGATTCAAGACAAAAATGGAAGGAAGATCGATTCAAGACAAAAATGGAAGGAAGATGTGCTTGAGCTTGCAGCAGCCAATACCTTATAGAACAAGTCATAAATGGCAGAAAGTGATTTAAGTTGCGTTTGGAGCATATAGCTTTAGCACAATTTGAATTTTCAAATAAAAATTAAGCTGTTGTTTTCCTGCTATTTATAAAAATTTTAGAAAAAGAAGCAATTTTTTGCAACTAAGGCTTCATTTGAGACGGCTTTTTTATAGCTTATTGAAGCAACTTTCTAGTACAGAAAATTTATGTTTGTATTATACAACTGTTTTTAGAAGCTGTAAGAAAGTCGTCTCAAATGAAGCCTAAATCAGCTAGAATGTGATAGTGATAAAAAGATAATCCAATTTTTTTACTTCTCTAAATAAAATAATTTATAATATCTCCACACTCTACAGTTATTTACAAGCACTGAAATCATTCCAAAACAAATCTTTTTTGAAAGATGTTATAGGAATTACAGGAATTCTATGTTCTAAACAAACCAAACACTTATCTTATAACTACCTCGCTCTAATAGAGTTGGTCATTAAAAATTGCTTATAACATAAAAATTTTCAAAAAAATAACAAATTGATTATAACCAAATAGAAATAGCATAACTATCTGGAAAGCAAAACTATAAATAAGCTTCTCAAAAGAATTATTAGTATTTGTTTAAGAAAACTTTTTAACTGTTTTCAAGGTAGAAAAACAAACAATAAAAAATGTGTCAAGATAAAAAAAGTCTACGATTTTTTTACCAATCTTCCCAAAAAAGATTTACTTTATAAATACCGTATTGGCGCTTGAAAAGATAATTTTTCAAAAAATTAACAACAAATATAGAAAAATGGGGAAAAAAATAGTTGAACTCACCTCTTGTGCTCCTTGGGAGGCTCCTTGGCGGACTTCTTGATTGTTGGATCAGCGCGAATAGCAGCATGAACCTTTTTGTACATCTCAGTGATTCCATCAGGTTCAATTCCCTTCTTAATATACTCGCTGAATTGTGCTTGATATTTCTCAGGTTCATCCTCCGTCAGAATCTGAGCAAAACGAAAAAGAAAATTCAAATATTGATGTAAAGTTTTCTTCAGATTTTGAAGTATATTTCAGATGCGCATGGTGGGGGAAGAATGAGAACAGTTTTTTAAGAAATAAGAGGAAAAAAGAACAGTACGCCATTCATTCCCTCTATGAGCATAAAGCAGGCATTATGCGTAAGTTATCCAAATTGATGACCCTACATAGCCTACAAGACGCTAATGAAATTGTTGCAAAACACTTTCAGTGAGAAAAGATATTTTTATGGATGATATATTTTACAAGATATCTATTAAAATATATCATTGATTAATTCAAAATATGAAATCAGATTTGAAAAAGATGCATCGATGAATGGCTTCAGAGATCCATATGATATACATAATAAAATTTAAGAGAGATGCTACAATAATAAAGAACAAAAGAAAGAACTTCAATCAATTAAAGACTTGTTTCAAACTAGAAAATTGTGTAAAAGATATGTTAATGTTACTAAAAGTACGTATAATGGAGCACTGATTAGTATTAAAAATAGATGGCGAGTAAAAGATTTCAAGATAACGGAGCACTCTCAAGAGTTTTATGTGAAAAGAGAATGTCATTAAAGCTTAAAAATAGATTTTATAAAACTCCAACTAGGCTTATATAATGTTGCATGAACCTAAATGTTTGATTGCAAAAAAATATTGACATCTTAATTGAGCAAAAGAAATGAGATGGATGTGAGACAAAATTAGAAATAATAAATTAAATAATATTAGATGAAAATTTGGAGTCACCACTATGAAAAATAAGGTGCTTGAACATAAACTTATGTGGCTTAAGATGTAAGAAAATAGACCCATTTAGGGGTGTCAAATACCCGAACCTGACCAAAAAAATTTGTGTTCGGGTTGACCTGGTCGGGTTTGGGTTGACCCGAACCCGAAGCATGTCAGGTTTGAGTCCAAAAAACTAACCCATTTGCAAAAAACGGGTCGGGTCGAACAGTGCTAGGTCAATTCCAGATTGGACTGATTGGACCCGAACCTGAACTGTGACCCGATTTTGACAGCCCGACAACTTGATACAATTTATGTAAAAAAATTAGGAATAGACATATTCAAGATAAATGAATGAAAAATGCAGATTGAGATAAGGCTAGTTATAATGAAAATAGTGATATAGCTATATCACTAACCCTCATGTAATCAGCAACATGACCACCAAAGATATACTTCCTGTGAAGTTCAGCATCAAGCTGCTTGTCATCCTTTTTAAAGCCAGCAAACCTCTTGTCGCTATGAGGAATGTCAAGGCCACCATCCAATGCCCCCTGAAGTTCAATTAAAATCATGTTGGTTAAAAAATAAACAAGCATATCAATACTGAAAATGATATTATCAGAATAATAAGAAATATTATCAGGTTGATTAAACACGCCTCATCATTACAACAAAATGAATAAAGAAACACTTGAAACCATCTGTCATATATTGGCGGTGAGAGTAAAACAAGTAATTTTATAAAAAAAAAGGTTATATAAACTAAATGACTATAGCACCTAACCTTCACACCCTATCTTCAGTCAAAAAAAGCTTTCTATCGATAATTTCCTGTTGTTGATACCAGAAGTAAGCTACTGGTACACAATATTAGTTAAAGTATACAAGCCCAAAACTTTTTTTAAGTAAAGAGTTGTTTGTTTAGGTAAAACATAAAGATGACATGTTTAGATGAAATGAGAATTCAATATGTTTGGTTTTAGGTAAAATTGATGAGGTAAAGTTACTGAATAATTTATTTAGTGGCACAAATCAACAGCTAAATGAACATGGCTGAGGGTTTTGATGGATCCGGATGCTCTAGATTGGATGAAAGAGGGAAATGGGAGAAGGGGAAGGAGAAGGAAAGTGGTAATAATTCTAATTAATATAATAATAAAAGCTAAATATTTTAACATTGATTAAGTACTAATGAACATCCCTAATTAACTAATTAATGAATTTATTCTGGATAATCATTATAAAACATTGATAATACTTTATCCGCTTAATTCTGCTATCCAAATTTTAACTCCATATTTAATTAGATCAATGATTACCACGGAATGCTCTGCTTAATAAAAAACAACTACAATTTTGGTCTTCTTGTTCTTGACAACTAAGTCATGTGCATAAAAGAGGGAATCATCAATCTTTGATCTAATGTGAAATCTCTCCTATCTTTATTGATCTTTGCTCCAAACATAAGAGGAATAATAAATCATTCACTAATAACTGCACATCATTAAAAATCATTAACGACTCAATCAGTTTTCAGATAATTTTCATTGTGATTTTTAAAGGATCTAAGTTCATTAGTGCATCTGATCTCTCCACATGATCACCATACGAGAATTGATTGTTGTCCTCATCAGTCTTGTATAGACTATCAAGAAATATAAGAAAATAAGCTGAAAATATAAAAAGAAGAAGAAAAGATAAAAATAATAAAAAAAGCTTAAGAGAATTCAAGTTAATAATTGAGTAGTCATAGATCTTTTTTACAACTAAACTGAAGACCATATGCCCTTATATCATTAATCATTACTCAAGCACAAGTTTTTTTCCTTCCTCTATTGATCTTTTATCCTTATACATAATGACTGATTTGTTAATCATAGGTACATATATTAAATTAAAACTCAACAATAATTTTTAAGTAACCTAAAGAGGAGGTCAAAAAATTTGTTAAGTGATTTTAACATCATCGATATGCTAAATATCACTATCCTATTGTCGGAGAGTAACTTTAATCAACCTTGTCATCTCACCTTCCGGTAAGAAGGAAATAAAGACAATCCACAAACGTACCTTTAATTTGTAGAATAATTCGTCAAAAATAATATGCAATGCTATGAAATTAGCCTCAAATTTACTTTCAAAAATTTTTAACAAAAAAGATGAAATTGAACAAATGCCACACATATCCACAAATATATTGGATACAAATATACAATAAATGATTACTTAATCCTAGCACATGTGAAACAACTAAATATTCATCATTTGACTTTGCAAAAAACCTATCCAAAGTTGACTAGAGTTTGCAATTTAAAAATAAAGGAAATAAATTCATTTCAGCCATTGCAAGTAACACCACCAAGCAAGGCACTATTTGCCTGAAGGGCAAGGTTATCGCACCCATCCTTATAAGTCATAACATACTTATGAGCCCTTATGGATCATGCCCAATACCTTTAAACCACTCGAGGCCATGTAATATTGTAATATTCCTCTAAACTATTCAATGAAACTAGTACAACTAGCACACTACTAATAAACAAGTTATCGTCCATCTTAAAAGAAAACCTTTAAGACAAACTTCCACCTTAGTCTACCCAATATACTTGAGGCAAACCTTTGTTCCTTATCAAGTTTCCTAGCCGTTACAACTCAAAACCCTAAGTTGACAAAAACATCAAGCCTTTGTCCCACTTCGTGGGTCGGCTACATGAATCCTTTTTCGCCATTGTGTCCTGTTAAAAGTCAAATTCTCATTTAAATCTAATAAAGAAAAATAATTTCTAATATTTTCTAACCAAATCTTTTTAGGTCTACCTACCTTTCTTAACATAAGACAAATCTAAATCCTCAACTTTCCTAACCAGGTCATCGGAAGGCCTCTGTTTAATGTGACCAAACACCTAAGGCGACTCTCTCTAATCTTATCTTCCACTAGAGCTACTCCAATCTTTTCACGTATATGCTCATTTCGTATCCTTTCTCTAAGGGTAAAGCTACTCATTCACTCACCCTTTGAAGTTGACAGACCAAGATAAATTGATAAGCACAAGATAACAAACCATACGATCTTAATCGGGTCAACCTCAAAACCCCAAAACATTCCCCAATAATTAACTCAAAATCTAAAAACCAATATATACATAAAAAAGCACAATCAACATCCTCAATAGATAGTGCTATACCATAGGGGAAGGATAGTTAACTATAGAGGTTTATGCTCACAAGAAACCTCAACCCCATATATAAATAAATCCTTATGCCTTCATCAGTGAAAATTCATTCAAAATAAACTTAATGTTCTACATTTAGAAAAAAAAATACTATGAAATTTCTCATTCTCAAGGGTTGCTTTTCCTGAGCATTAAATGCCAAATTTATGAATGAAATGAATAAAGATACTCTTACTCTTTGAGTAGAATCATGTATGGTATATATGCATGTAGAAAGGCTCTAGAGGCAATTCTTTGTGTACTACAATATGAATCTATTCCCTGCTTTCATATGAGATCTCCACCAACCCATACCATTACACGTGTCTTTCAAATATGTTCAAAAGCTCTACATTATTAATTAACAACAAATAGATAAAAAAGTAATCATCCACTAAAATAAAAGACGGTGTTATCACTTAAATAGAAGACCCAAGGCTATATAGTTCATTAGCAATCCTTGGCAAAAAAAAAAAAAGAAACCTTGAGAGCACCAAAAACACGGTTTCCGGTTGTCGTCCTAACAAGGCCAACATCAAGGAGAGCACGGAATGGCCTCCTGCTTTCTGCTGGTTCAACTGAGAAGTCTTCTCCAGTAGCCTGCTCAGTAAGTTGGAAAAGTTATTCTTTTATGTAGAAATTATTTTAAAAGATTGAACATAACAATATATACCTCAACATTCCCCTGATATTCCTCATCCATCTCAAGCATCTTCAAAACACGGCGTGCTAAAAGGAGTCCAGTGCAATAGGCTAATGACAGACAAGTACATTAAAACCCAGCTCATTGTAAATAAATACGATTATAAGGGAAAGTTCATTTATGAAGGAATCTCAATACCTGCAGCATAATTAGTGAGACCAACTTCAAGACCAAAATGAGGTAGCTCATGGGCATAAGCTGCTGCAAGAACAATATCACCGGCAATACTAGCAGATGCTATTTGTGCAATAATATCCCTATTCGTCTGGACAATAACTTTATTAAGAAATAAACAAGTGATAAACTTATTCAACAAGAGATAATTATTTTATAGAAAAAAAGGTTAACGGGTCAATTTGGATACAAATCGCACAACAAATCGGTACTTTGGAGTGTTATACTTGTTCTTATCCTGATTAATCAGGCGAATTCTAGCACGGTAATCCGTCTTTCCCTCTACAAGTCAGGAGAATAAATCATGTAAAGAAAATGTGACTTCCACACAACAAAATGAAGGAATTCCTCAAATGCTGAATAAGGTCACTTTCACTGGAATAAAAGTACCTCTTCTTCTCTTATATTTGACTTGAAAACGCTTAAAGTAAGCTTTTGACTTCTGGGCTTTCACAAAAACCTGAAAGCAAATTAAAAAAATTCATTATGAAAAGAAAAGAATACAGATGTGGGACAAACAAAACTATCTATATGTGGAAATATCAAATAAATAAACTCAAAAACACCCTCTTACTCGCCAAGAATGATAATAAAACTTACAATTTAAATCACTGAGTAGTAAGCACCACAAACAATGACACAATTACATTACTGGCAATAGGGGAAAAAATAGATGACGCAACAAAATAAACAACTAAAAAGATGTGCATAAAAATATAGGTGCATAAAATAAAAGACTAAACTAAGATGAAGAATTTTTGTATATAAAAAGTATGTATCAACACTTTACAGACTCAGTACAGTTGTATAAATACTTAGTTAAACATCTGCTTTCCCTAGCACCAATGGTAGATTGAGAGGTGGTTAGTAACGGAAGTTGGATTTAATTGCAGAGATAGTGGTTGCAACAGCAGCTGTAATTTTCGAACAAAGCAGGAGAATTATTCTAGGTAGTGTGGCTGTGTGGAAAGTTGCTGGGGCTTCTTTGATGTCATGAAGATCTTTCATTTGTTCATTATTCTTGTAGCATCTCCCTTAAATTTTGATATGTATATCATATGGATCTCTAAAGCCATTCATTGATGCATCTTTTTCACATCTAATTTCATATTTTGAATTAATAAATGATATATTTTAGTAGATATCATTTAAATATATCATCCTTAAAAATACCTTTTTTTCTCATTGGAAGTGTTTTGCAACAATTTCATTAGAGTCTTGTAGGCTTTATAGGGTCATCAATTTGGATAATTTATGCATGATTTCTTCTTTATGATCTCAGAGGGTTTGAATGGCGTACTGTTCTTTTTTCCCTTGTTTCTCGATAAACTGTTCTCATTCTTCCCCCTCCATGCACATCAAAATCTGAAGAAAACTTTACATCAATATTTGAATTTTCTTTTTCATTTTGCTCAGATTCTGACGGAGGATGAACATGAGAAATATCAAGCACAATTCAGCGATTATATTAAGAAGGGAATTGAACCTGACGGAATGACAAAGATGTACAAAAAGGCTCATGCTGCTATTCGTGCTGATCCAACAATCAAGAAGTCCAGCAAGGATCCTCCTAAGGAGTACAAGAGGCGAGTTCAACTATCCCCTCCCCCCAATATTTAGGCTTTGGCATGTGTTTTTGAAAATTTTTTAAGTTAGAAGCAATTTTTAATCACCGAATCTATTAGAGTGGGGTAGCTATACGAGAAGTGTTTGAATTGTTTAGAACATAGAAAGCCTGTAATTCCTATAAAATCTTTCAAAAAATATGGTTGTTCTACAAAAAAATGGGCTTAGCTTCAAAGATTTAATTTAAGAAATTAACATTAATAAAATAATTTTTTTTTTTTGAAATGTCATAAAACATTCAAAGACAGAAAATAAATCAAGTCAAAATTGAAAGAGAAAACACATAGATTTAGGAGATAAGTGGTAAATGAAAGTGAAGAAATCTAACTGAGTTCAATGGGCCACAAAAAAAACTTTAGTAAGATGAAGCAATAGCAGGCAAGATTCTACCAATATAAACCGGACATTGAAAGAAAAATGAAATCACAGCAAAAATGAAGGAGCTTTGTAAGAAAATCACAAAAGGGATCAGTTCCTAACGATAACAGTTATGATAACAGATGATAAGAAGATGCTTACCATCTTTGTTGAAAGGCTTGAAGAGGTCGGAAACCCTAATGAGGCGGCTTTCTTCCCGAGCCTTTTGAAGCTTGAGAGGAGAGACTGAAATCGAAGCCCTAAGATTAGATTATTTATCGAAAGGTTAGTAATTGCAGACCGTAGGATCTATGAAAGAAACATCTGAACCGTTAACATAGCGATCGCAGTAAACGCCGAAGATCGAACGGTGAGTAGGATCTAGGTTGGTTTAGGGCTAGCGAAGATTAGATCACGGCCGTTCAACTATCGTGCTAGTTGACTAAAGAGATTTCTTCATGGGAAAGAGTTTCTTATGGGCTCGTAAATTGGTATTAGGCCCAAAGAAAGAAATCTGACCCATTTTTTTAGATCATAATCATACTTCCATTTAATTTTTTTTTTTCTACTTTTTAGTTATTTTCAGAATTTTTTTGTCATGCAAATTTACATTTTGTAATAAGATCTATTTATGTAAGGGAACTATAAAAAAGTTTCTATCTCATTTTTCACAACAACAACAACAACAACAACATCAAGCCTTTATCCCACTACGTGGGGTCGGCTACATGAATCCTTTTTCTCCATTGTGTCCTATTAAAAGTCAAATTCTCGTTTAAATCTAATAAAGAAAGGTCATTCCTAATATTTTCTAACCAAGTCTTTTTAGGTCTACCCCTACCTTTTTTAACATAAGTCAAATCTAATACATCTACTCTCCTAACCGGGTCATCGCAAGGCCGTCGTTTTATGTGACCAAACCATCTAAGGCGACTTTCTCTAATCTTATCTTCTACTGGAGCTACTCCAACCTTTTCACGTATATGCTCATTTCGTATCCTATCTCTAAGGGTAAAGCCACTAATCCACCTGTAGGGCTGCAAGCGAACCAAACGTTCGACAAACTACTCGTTGTTCGGTTCGATTAAAGCTCGTTCGTGATTGTTTAATTAACTAACAAACAAACTTGAACAATATTTTAAATACTCGATTTTTAAATAAACAAGCTTGAACACTAATGCGTTCAGCTCGTTTATGTTCGCGAACAACATCAGTTGATGTTCATGAACAAGCTCGATTCGAGTTCGATTAAATATAAAAACTTTAATTATACCATAATATAATATAGTTATTTTTTATTAATAAATTTTAAAGTAATAAAATATTATAACATATGTTCATATAAATTAATCATATTTTTATTTTAAATATACAACTGCTTTTATTTTAGAAATTTCATTTCATGAATAAGAAATATTTCATATTTGTCCATGTTTGTTAGATTGTTTGTTTAGAATGTTCATGAACAAATTTAATGTTTGCTTGTTCAATAGATTGTTTGCGAGATATGTTCACGAACATAGCTCGTTTAAAGCTCGATAAGCACTAAACAAACGAACATGAACCAAACATGAACCAAACACGAACGCCCTTAAATTAAACGAACCAAACATGAACACAAATAATAAAACTCGAATCAAACACGAACCAAACATGAACAAGCTAATGTTAAACAAACACAAACATGAACACTCACATACTCGGCTCGGCTCGGTTCGTTTGCAGCCCTATCCACCTGAGCATCCTCATCTCTGCCACACTTAACTTAGTATTATGCTTCTCTTTTAAAGGTCAACATTCGGCACCATAAAACATTGCAGGCCTCACTACCATCTTATAGAATTTTCCCTTAAGTTTGAGGGGTACATTTCTATCACATAACAAGCCCGATGCATTCCTCCACTTCAACCATCCAACTTGAATTCTGCTGATAATATACCCATCTATTTCACCATCACTCTGAACAATAGATCTAAGATATCTAAAACGTGTACTCTTATTAATGACTTGATCGCCCAAAGTCACAATCCCCTCACTAGGTCTATTACTACTAAAATTGCACTCCATATATTCCGTTTTAGATCTACTCAAGCGAAAACCTTTAGACTCTAAAGTTGACCTCCATAATTCAAGTTTACCTTCAACTCCCTCTCTAGTCTTATCAACAAGAAGAATATCATCAGCAAAAAGCATACACCAAGGTACATCCTCTTGCAAATGTCTAGTGAGAACATCCATGACTAAAGCAAAAATATATGGGCTTAAGGCTGATCCTTGATGTAACCCAACCGAAATAGGGAAATACTTGGTCAATCCACCTTGTGTTTGAACACAAGTAATAGCTCTTGCATACATATCTTTAATGATTTGAATATAAGCATTATTGACTCCTTTCTTTTCAAGAACTCTTCATAGCACTTCTCTTGGAACTTTATCATATGCTTTTTCTAAATCAATAAATATCATATGTAGATCATCCTTATTTTCTCTATATTTCTCCATCAAACCTCTTAATAAATGTATGGCTTCCATAGTCGACCTACCCGGCATGAATCCAAATTGATTTTGAGAAATATTAGTATCACGCCGCAACCTATGCTCCAAAACTCACTCCCATAGTTTTAAAGTATGACACATTAACTTAATACCTCTATAATTCGCACAATCTTGTACATCACCTTTATTCTTAAAAATAGGAATTAACACATTCATTCTCCACTCATCTGGCATCTTCTTAGTCTTCAAAATAGTATTAAAAAGTTTAGTAAGCCATGAAATTCCTTCATCTCCTAAGCATTTACATACCTCTATTGAAATATCATCAGGTCCAACAGCTTTTCCACCCTTCATTTTCTTTAAAGCCTCTCTAACTTCAGATTTACTAATACGCCGATAAAAACATAAATCTTTATTTTCATCTAGGGTGTTAAGGTCACTATAGTCAATCTTATTTTCATAATCTTCATTAAAAAGTTTAGCAAAATATCTCATCCATCTTTGTTGAATATCATCTTCTAAGAAAAGCATTTTTTGATATTCATCTTTAATACACTTCACTTGAACTAAATCCTTACTACTCCTATCTCTTTGTTTGGCTAACTTATACATATATCTTTCTCCCTCTTTAGTATCTAATCTATTATATAAATCACTAAAAGCTAATGCCTTTGCATCGCATATTGCTTTCTTAGCATCCTTACGAGCCACTTTATATATTTCTCAATTATCAGAATTTTTAAAATTAAACCAATTTTTATAACAAAGCTTCTTATTTTTAATTTTTTCTTGCACATTAGGATTCCACCACCAACTATTTTTACTATTGGGAGATTTTCCCTTTGATACTCTAAGGACATCTTTTGCGATATTCTTAATATCACTAGCCACTTTTTCCCACATAATATTAGCATCCTCATGCACAGACAAAATCTTAAGATCTAAAATTTTATTTCCAAAAATATTTTTGTTAATATTCTTTAAAAGCCCCCATTTAATCCTAGAAAATTGTTTTACTTTATTTTTTATTTTATGCCCCTTTATCTTAAAGTCCAAAACTAATAATCGATGTTGGGTACATAAATTTTCACTCAGAATAACTTTACAATCTTTGCAATCTAAACGATTTGATTTTCTAATAAGAAAATAGTCAATCTGGGTTGTATTATATCCATTTTTATAAGTGATGAGATGCTCATTCCTTTTCTTAAATAAAGTATTAGCAATTAAAAAATCATAAGCTAAACAAAAATCCAATATGGTCTTGCCACCTTCATTCGTCGTTCCGAATCCATGGCCACCATGAATGCTTTTAAAATCATCTACCTCTCTACCAACATGTCCATTTAAATCTCCTCCAATAAAAACTCTTTCTTCAAGAGGTATATTTTGTATTAATTCTTCTAAGTCATTCCAAAAATTTAATTTAGAGCTCATATTCAAACCTACTTGAGGAGCATAAGCACTTATAATATTAACAATCTTATCATCAACAACAATCTTTAAAGTTATAATTCTATCTCCAATCCTATTAATTTTTATAACATTATCCTTTAAACTCTTATCTATAATAACACCTACACCATTTCTAGTACGACTCCTACCCGAATACCAAAGTTTAAATCCTAAACTATCAATTTCCTTAGCCTTATCTCCAACCCATTTAGTTTCCTGAATGCACAAAATATTTAACTTCCTATGAATCATAATATCTATTAATTCCATTAATTTTCCTGTAAGGGAACCTATATTCCAAGTTCCTATCCTAATTTTAGTATCATGGACTAGCTTCTTTGCCCACATCCGTCCTTGATGTGGGAACCCTTGCCTATTTAACACTGCACCCGGGCGCCGGTGCAGCGGCCCTTGCACACTTGTCACTGTATTCAGGCCATACAGCGCGTCGCTTCCAGGGGACGCCCTAGCATTAACACAATTTCTTAAAAGATTCATGTCATTATTCTATCTCATTTTTCAAAAACGAAAAATTTTATAACACAAAATAACTATTTTCTCTACAATAATTTCGTTATCATCTTTATAGAAAATTCAGACACCATAAACATATCATAAGAATCTTTTTGCTGCGACTATAGTTTTTTTATAAAGATGCGAGTAAAGTTACATGCCTATTTACAAGCAAAAGAATTCATAATATCTCCAAACTCTACAGTTATATTTACAAGCAAATGAAATAACTCCAAAACAATAGTAGAACAACCAGCTTTTTTGAAAGATGTTATAGGAATTACAGGCTTTCTATGTTTTAAACTATTCAAACACTTCTCTTATAACCACCTCACTCTAATAGATTTGGGCATTAAAATTTGCTTCTAACATAAAATAATTTTGAAAAAAATAACAAAATTATTATAATCAAATAGAAATAGCATAACTATCAGGAAAGCAAAACTATAAATAAGCTTCTCAAATTAATTCTTAGCATTTGTTTGAGATAACTTTTTAACTGTTTTCGAGATAGAGAAACAAATTAACAATAAAAATAATTTGCTTTGTAAAAGCTTTATGGACGCTTGAAAAGATTGAAACCTTAACCATCTTCATAGTTGCCACCAATCATGTGATACCTTTAGGGATCTTAGTCTATGTGCCCAAATAGTCTACATGTCTAATCTCTATAATGGCGTTATCATCGATAGGCAAATAGCATGGGACTTCATCAGCCCTTATTCAAATCACAAGTCTAATACAACGTATTATAACATTACCTAAATTGCCACTTATTTCGACATTGTTAAAGTCTCCATCACTACAACTTTTATCTGGTATATATCACTATTCTCTAGCATTGTTATGATATAGTCCTAACAGCTTGTTTCAAGCGATAACGCCAACCTCCGCGTGCCATGCCTCATCATGATCTTGCATGCCTTGCCTAGACAGGGAGATCATGTCATTTATTAAGAATCACACATGAGAAATGTAAAGATAAAGCATAGTCGTGAAAAAAGTAAGAGAAATAAGCACATAGAGGGATAAAAAGATGAAGAGATAGATGTACCTATAGATATAGAGGGGGAGAAAAAAAAAGTAGAAGCATGGTAGGCTAAGTTCCTTAAATATTCAACAAGGAAAAAGAAGGAGACACTTATATTTTTTATGTTCCATCTAGTTGGATAGTTTCTCCTTGTTTCTGGCTCAAATAAAATAGCATTTAGGACCCTACCCATCTAAAGAATTACATCCCTGTAATTCTTATGATTTGTTAATCATTTGACTAACATTATAGTGAAGGCAGGCCATCTTAGCCAAACAACTATAAAATCTCTATGAATACTCTCTCATTTTTTCTTTTTATTTTTAATCTCTTGATTGATTCTAATTAGGCCTAATCCTCCTGCCTCCTCATCACATCAACATTGTAAGATAATGATTCCACATCTATCTCTCTCTCTCTCTCTCTCTAACACTCCAAATTTGTTGACACACTGATGTTGTTGTCATTTTTGACTCATGAATTTTATCTGCAATAGGTGGTTAATATAGTTGTTCTTCTGATAGTGAAGAGACTAAACATCGTAAGTCAACAATTGAAAAATATTAAATATTGATCATTACTATAAATAAAGAGAAGAACACGGAACATCACAAGCTGAACTATAACATATGATTAACTTATTTGTTATGTAATATCAAAGGTCAACTAATAATATGCATTTGGCTTGGTTATCCTCCTGATTAGAGGGGATTCAAGCAATCAAGAATAGTTATTTCAATTATAGGATGTTGGTTATTGGTAAACATCAGGTGATAGTGGTCTATTAGCTTGATCATTACAAGGAAAGACTTAACAACTATAAAATCTGACACCAATGCTTGATAAATGTCAATTATTAGTAGGTGTATAATGAGATTGATGAGAAATATGAAATGTTGAGTGAAGTATATCAATCAACTTCGTTGTTGCCTTAGAGGAAAGATAAATTAAACAATTGGGGTGACATGCATCATAATATCAGTGTTTAAAAGATATGATCATGACAAGTGATTGATAATGACGATAAACGTGAAATATTAGAAGGCATTAACGGGTAACTAATATTAAATAATGACCCAACTGATGATTGATTTGAATTGAGCGTTTATCACATATATGCATGCTATATATATAAATGTAACTATAAAATCATTGCAAATTATATTTATTCAATTATATATAAAGCATATGAAATAAATATTTAAAGTGAGATTTGAGAAAAAAATGAGAGAATCCCCCTTCATCATAGCCCAACTCAAGAAAGTTGAAGCCACCCACTACCAAAAAGAGCACAAAGAGGAACCAATGGCTCCTATATTGCAATTAAAAAATAACTAGCAAACATATTTAGTCCTCCAAGCAACATATTTAGATTTAATATCATCAGAAAAAATATAAGTTATAGTTTTTAGGCAATTAATGCAACTACCAAATCTCCTCTCATTTATTTCTCTCTAGACAAAATAAACCACGCAACAAATAGAGATAAATGGAGCGTGAAGATTGGACTTGTGGAGAAGATCTTAGAAGAAGATCAGGTTCTCTGCCGACACTTGGAGGGTTTGAACAGCCGAGGGTTCTCTGCCCACACTTAGAGGGTGTGAAAGGACGAAGGGTTCTCTGCCCGCACTTGGAGGGTGTGAAAGGACGATGGTACTCTGCCAACATTGGTGATAGTGTGAAAGGACGACGGTACTCTGCCAACACTGGTGATAGTGTGAAAGGATGAAGGTACTCTACCAATACTTGGGATAATGTGAAAGGAAGAACGATTCTCTGCCGACATCGGGGGAGTGTGAAAGGACGACGATTCTCTGCCGCACCGGGTAGTGGTGAAAAGAGTTTGTAAAGGCTTCTCCGCCTTGCTGTGGGTGCTAAAGGAGAGTCACTATTTGGTATTAGTGCAATACTCAGAGGATGCCTCTAGGGAGTGGTTGTAGGTTTGGTTTTGACCGAACCACTATAAATATGGTGTCATTTATTTTCCGGTGCTTATTTACTTTTTGTGATTAAAAGCTTTGTGATTGAAAAACTTTTTCTAGAAAAACTCATTAACTAAAGTTTTAGTTTCCAATAATTTTAAAAGAGGGTTAAAAATTTTAAGTACCAATTCACCCCCCTCTTGGTTAGCCTTGGGATATTTAATTAGGCTTAACATCCTAATTCTCATTGAACGAGTTTCAACAGGCCATCTTAGCCAAACCACTATAAAATCTCTATGAATACTCTCTCGTTCTTTATTTTTATTTTTAATCTCTTGATTGATTCTAATTAGGCATAATCCTTCTGCCTCCTCGTCACATCAACATTGTAAGGTAATGATTTCACATCTCTCTCTCTCTCTCTCTCCCCCCAAGGCCCCAACACTCCAAATTTGTCAACACACATGTGTTGTTGTTATTTTTTTGCTCTTGAAGTTTATCTGTCAATAGGTGATCAATATAGTTATTCTTTGATAGTGAAGAGATTAAACATTGTAGATCAAAAAATTAAAAAAATATTAAATATTGATCATTACTGTAAATAAAGATATGATAGATAAGAAACATCATAAGTTGAACAATAGTGGATGGTTTACTTATTTGTTATGGAACATCAAATGTCAAATAATAATATGCAATTGGTTTGATTATCCTCTTGATTAGAGGGGATTCAAGCAATCAAGAATAGTTGTTTCAATTATAAGATGTTGGTTATTGGTAAACATCAGGTGATAGTGGTCTATTAGCTTGATCTTTAGAAGGGAAGACCTAACAACTATAAAATCTGACACCAATGCTTGATAAATGTCAATTATTAGTAGGTGTATAATGAGATTGATGAGAAATATGAAATGTTGAGTGAAGTATATCAATCAACTTCGTTGTTGCCTTAGAGGAAAGAGAAATTAAACAATTGGGGTGACATGCATCATAATATCAGTGTTTAAAAGATATGATCATGACAAGTGGTTGATAATGACGATAAACATGGAATATTAGAAGGCATTAATGGGTAACTAATATTAAATAATGACCAAACTGATGATTGATTTGAATTGAGCGTTTATGTGTGTGAACTTAAAATCACATATATGCATGCTATATATATAAATGTAACTATAAAATCATTGCAAATTATATTTATTCAATTACATATAAAGCATATGAAATAAATATTTTAAGTGAGATTTGAGAAAAAAATGTGAGAATCCTTCTTCATCATAGCCAAACTCAAAAAAGTTGATGCCACGGCCACCCACCACCAAAAAGAGCACAAAGAGGAACCAGTGGCTCCTATATTGCAATTAAAAAATAACTTGCAAACATATTTAGTCCTCCAAGCAACATATTTAGATTTAATATCATCAGAAAAAATATAAGTTATAGTTTTTAGGCAATTAATGCAACTACCAAATCTCCTCTCATTTATTTCTCTCTAGACAAAATAAACCACGCAACAAATAGAGATAAATGGCAAGTTTTTTGTTTTTTCAATCAAACTTTGAAATTCAACAATATACCGAAATTTTTCAGAGATATTTGGTATAAGTAGGAAAACAGAAGCTTGATGAATTAAATTTTTGAGTATGTCAAAAGTATAGTCGTATTCAAAGTAGAGATGAGAGGTGTTTTTAAAATCATCATAATAGAAAGAGCACTGAAATTGCATAGAGATATTACGAGAGATCAACATTGCCGTAGTTTTAAGTTTTCGAATCATAGCAAGTTAAGAATAAGAATAATATCCAATAGTAAAATATTTATTATTATTATTATTATTATTATTATTATTTTGTGACGAGGAAGCATTGTCCTTAGGCCAGTGAAAATCCTGCTTGACCTAGCATGCTACACCAATTTACACGGGCAAATACTTAAGGCCTTCACTGCTTGCCAAGGGATTCGAATCAAAAACCTAGGCTTTACCCAACTGGCTCTTCACCATCAGTTTATGCCTTATATACTCTCACTAAGAAATCGGCCCACTATCAAATTAAAGAAAAAAAAGTAATAGATAAACTTAAAAAATATAAATAATTTCAGCATAGCTATTAATAATATTAATAGCTTTCAACTTATTTTCTATATAGCTCAGAATAATTTGGCGCACGTGAGCGCGGCACCGATTTAAACAGGGAGTAAGGAAATTTTTTTTTTTAATAATAAGGAGATGGGATTCCGGCAGCCAAACCTCGCCGCTCTCCGGCGAGCATACTGCGCCGGCCGATTTGTTCCATGGCACCACAACAGGCTATTACTCCCAACTGTTCGCCTCCCGATTGTGCTTCCTCTTTGGGAGCACCAGGATTACATTCTCATAAGCCGGAGGTGGCACGGCGGTCACACCAACGATAGCCACCACCATAGCCATTTTGATAAAGAGAGGGAGAAGGCGGAGGGAATATTCCGGCTTGGACTCGCTGCTGATGTGTCCCTCTCCGTTGGGAAAGCCCTCACCGGTTACATCTGCGGAAGCACCGCCATCATCGCGGATGCCGCGCATTCGGCCTCTGATGTCGTAAGTATAGCGTGAATATTGGGCGGCTGATTTATTGGTTGTTGAGATCGTTTTTCCCCGTTGTTTACTGGGATCTTAGTGGACTGGACCTTTAGTAATTAGGTTATTGCTGCCCTTTATTTTTGTAATAATTTATTTTAGTAGTTAGATGACCTATAATCTAGATACCAAGGAATTGTGTTTTTAAAATAAGAATTAAATTTTATGCACAAAATTGTTATTTTAACGCGTTGAAGAGCCAAATAGCTGACATCAAGAACATGACATTACTTCGCTGATATAAGAAAAATTTTCATTGTTTCTAAAAAAAATTTGCACAAATTATTGTCGTTTGAGGTAAATGGATGATAACTAAGTGGAGATAATATTGAAATCTTTATAATGTGCTTTTTGGTCGAGATAATTTACAAAAACTGTTCAAGCGTATTCATGTTTTTTGAAGGTTAAGAGAACCTGCTGTTGTTTGTCATCTTTAACCTTGTGATTCTGCAGGTCCTCAGCAGCATTGCGTTGTTGTCTTATAGGGCTGCCAAGGCTCCGAAGGACAAAGAACACCCATATGGTTAATTTTGCTTCTATACCTGAACTCCTCCCTTTTCCATATAATTGTTGTTGTAGGTAAAATGTTTGCAAATAAAATACAAAATTTTGCGTGATTCTCTGCAAATTTCGACGAAGTGCATTAAAAGTTAGTTTCATCCCTTGTTCATTTACAAGTATATATTTTAGATTACATTCCATTTATAATGAGCCAAACAGCCGACTAAAGTCCTTGGTATCATGGTGCTCAGCACAACATGAAAGGTGAAAAAAAAAAAAAAAGATTCAAAAGTCCAACCTCAGATGGTTGGATAATGCTAGCGCTAATAGTCATAGTTTATGACATAGTAGTTCTAAATATTGGAGGCTAAGAAGCACAAATAATTTTGAGGGTTCAACTTATCCTTTTCCTACTTATCATAGTTAGCACTGATGCTTGTTATTATGCCGTTTGATATATCTGAATATTAGGTCATAAAAGTAACTGCCTTAGGAGAATAGGATGATACCATCTTTCATTTAGCTAATCAAGATGCATGGCATTGCATGCTAAATGTATAACTAATACATGCCCAATGTGGGTGAAAGGTGGATACCATATTTGCTTATGATTTGCTTGATTCACTCGCTAGGAGAATAGGATGTTACTTTGTTAATTGTTTTATATCATTTCATTATTTAGTGTAGAAGTTGTTTCAATACTTTGGTTTGATCATCTTCCTGCTTGTTAATGTGTTCATAACATCTGTGTTTAATAGATCATAATTTAGTTGAAGGTGCTGGAGTTAATCCCTATTTCCTCCACTTGTAAATTGAAAAAGTATGCAACTATGATATCCTCCTTTGTGCAAAAAAATGTTATACTTATATGCAAATACTTATATTAGCATTATATTTGTGCGACAAGCCATATCCATAATCTATTTTCTCAATATTTTTGGTGCATTCAATCTGATTCAAATCACATATGTATCACTTTACTGTGCCCATATTTTATAAACGATGGATTTTCACTGATCACAGCGCTGAAAAAAATCTCTATTACTCAATATTATAACTCTAAGAGCCTTATTCGTTAATAAGTTTGAGGGAATATGTTATGAGCTTAACATGAATCCCACTATGAAATGGTATATGATTTTTTTTTACATACTTCGGCTTTAAGCTGGGTACACTAACCAAAAGATGTACGTTATGACATCATAGTTCTATTAAATGTGGAATAAAAGCCATAGGCTAACATTTTTTTTAATGAAATGAAATTTATAGCATTGTGAAGCTTTAATTTTTATGTGATTTGTGAGAATTATTTGTGAAGATTTTATTTATTCTAAGAGAAATGTTATACCCAAAAATCTACATGAAAACTCATGCCACATAAGTGCCTGATTAGATGGATTAATAAAAGCTCATCCAAATCAAATATAGATTATACTCTAATATTTATTTGGTTCACCCTATAAAAGTGATGTCCAAATAGTTCTGTTTGTACATTTTTTTAGGCGAGCATAACGTAGCTCTTTTGCTAAACCTGAGAAGTGCGCAAAGGCTGAATGGTTGATTGGTCATGCACACTTGCTATTGGCTCATCATTTAGAGTCCTTGTTGAGAATTTGAGAACATTAACACTTGGCTATGCATGTGCTCTTGCAGTTATCATTTCGTGGACATACTTGAATTTTCTTTCACTGTGATGCATTACTTGTGTTTGTTCCAGGGCATGGAAAATTTGAGTCCCTAGGAGCTCTTGGTATTTCTTGTATGCTTTTTGGAACTGCTGGTGGTATTGCCTGGCATGCCTTTGATGTTCTGCAGGTATAGGCTCTTAGCAAAATTTTAATGTTTTAGGACTCTTTTCATAGACTGTGCATGTGGGGTTTTGTAATATAAACGTAGGAAAAATTGTGGACATCTGACGGTTTGTTTGTGTATCTTTGATATTCTGAAGTATGTTTGCCACACATCTTCCCATATGGTTTGTGTCCTGTTCACTTTCAGGGGGTTTTGACGTCAACACCAGATATGATTAATCATACCCTGGATCATCATAATCATAATCATGGCCATGGTGGCCATCATCATGGATTCGATTTGGATCACCCTATCCTGGCTTTGAGCATGACTATTTTATCTATTTCTGTTAAAGAAGGGTATGTAGGTTGTTTCTTTGTTCTCTGTTGTTTTGCATGTTATGTTGGAAAATTGAAAGCTAGAGCTTCAATACCATCCTTCAGCGTAAAATTAATGATTCATGTGTAGAAATCACAAAGGTGGAATGCTTAGTAATTAACTTGTACAATATTCTTTCAATGTCTCCATGTGGAAAACAGGCTTATGAAAATAAATTCTATAATCTACTGCGAGTGCTTTAAGCATGCATGTTTTATTACTTTAATTTGTCATATCTAGAACTTGAACTAAACTGCATTATTGGAATTCTTAGCTCCATGTGTACTGTTATATTTTCTTAAGGGTTTGGATAGTGGATAGGGAGCAGTGAGCTTGACCAAAAGAATTGCTTCTACTTTTTGAATTTAGGCTTTACTGGATAACAAAGAGAGCTGGAGAAAAGCAAGGAAGCGGTTTGATGAAGGCAAATGCATGGCACCATCGTTCTGATGCCATTTCATCTGTTGTTGCACTAGTTGGTGTTGGTAAGTGGCTCATAACTTAAGTTGTTTTCTGTAAAAAACCTATTGACGATTTGCTATTTCATGCGGTCAAATTGTGCTTCTTCATTAACCATTTTAGTAAATCATCAGAGTGCCTTTTGTACGACTATCTGATACATTATTGCTTGCTTCTGTATTCATTTTTTGTTTTCTTAGCTCTTTTTGCAGCATGCACGTTCATTTATTTGATTTCTCCCGTATGAGCGTTTGTGTGGGTGATTTAAATGTGTCTTTTTGCAAATCCGAAGGTTTTTTGTATGGTTGCTGTTCAGAGGATGGGCTGAGTGAACGAACCCACTTCTTTCAATGAATCATCAGTCTCCATATATATTAATTACTTAATATTATCAGAGCATCAAACCTTTTTTTTTTGTATATGTTAACATAACACATCCTGATATTTTTTTGGTTGTTTGGGGAGTGAGGCTGCTGGAAGTTGGTCGATCACATATTTATATTCCATTTTTTTGAGGATGTTATGTCACATACACTCATCGCCTGCAGGGAATGAAGCGTTATTTACGGTCGGGGGTTGTGATGGGGAAGTAGTTGGGATTTAAGTGCTGCAGATGGTAATTGTTAGATATTTAGTAATAGTAAGATTCTTGTCAAACGCACCAGATGACCAAGTGTGAAGTTGTTTTTAAGCCGTTGAAATTTGCATGGGGTTTTCTTTACTCGTGCCCAGATACCATGACTTTAGATTTAATTATCTTGATGTTCTGTCATGAATTAGAGCATCATTGAGTGTAGTAAGCTGAAAAAATTATGCTTGTTTAGTTGATTTTTTTTTTTTTGGTTTTATTGAAATGAGATATATGGTTTTGTTAAAATGAGCTTGCTGGCTTTTTAGTGATTCTTGGATATGATCAATCGTGGCATTCACTGAAGACAACTCAGAACAGGTTTCTTCTCTAGAAATGCGTCTGGGTAGTATTCTATTGTTAGTCAGATTAAATTAAAGTTATTGTTTGCTAGAACATTCACAGTAGGAGAGAGAGTTTATCATCTTAATATTATATGAAGATCTTACACGCGCATTGATAAAATAAGTCGTGAGCAGCTTATAAGAGACACAAGTTTCTTTATTTGAAAACCCAAGAAGGCGAAAAACTATGGAGCTTGGCGAAGTTAAAATGGTTTTACTTGTGGATATTATATGTTACAAATGATTCTCTTCCCTGCAATTAGGGAAGGTGTTGATGCAATGCTATAGAAAAGAACTTGGAGAATGGATTTCATGTTGGTAATTGATGGAGCTTTGTGGCATTAAGAGTTGTCTTCAAGAGATTATTGGTTGTTTGGTCTCTTTAGAAGAGGGGAGACCAAATATCAAGAAGCCTAGCATATGCCTTGGTTTCAACATTGGGCGTCTTCCTTGTTAGCGATGGTGTGCATAGACGTTGGTGTCGTTGATGTGCATTGGCCTTCTTGGTGACATCGACTGTTGGGGTTAATATCTATGGTGGCAATGAAGTTGATGTGGACATTAGGCATTGGGCTTGTTGGCACTAAGCATTAGTATTGATAATATGGATTGGTCTTTTTGGCAATAACATATGTCAATGTTGCTATTTAAGATGTGCATTGGTCTTATTGGTGGTGACTTTCATCAATAATAGTATCAAAGACATACATTGATGTTGTTGGCATTGGTGTATCGAAGATTTGCATCATCCTTATTGATGATTACATGCATCAGTATTGTTGGGGATGATGTGCACTAACATTGGTGTCAACAGCATACGTTGGTCTTGTTTGTGATGGTGCAAGTCTACACTGATGTCAATGACGCGCACATCTTGATTAGAGATGACATGTGTCAATGTTGTTTGGTAGTTACTATACAATGGTTGGGTGACAATGGTCACATGATAATAGTTGGATGACTGTGGTCAGTTAGTGATGATAGTTAGGTGACGACACTTATTGGCTTTGATCGTAGGCAATTGGCGTTGATCGTAGGCAATAACCCTTGCCAATTCCAGATCAAGGTCCAATCCAAGTCTAGCTCTCCACCCTCATGTGTAGAATGGGGGCTTAATTATATATTTTATTAATTACATTTTAATTTTATTAGCCGAGAACTCCACCAAATGGTTCATGTTAATTCACTTGATCATAGCCATTATTTAATCATTTAAGTACCTTAATGACATTGGAACTTAATGATCTTGGGCACATTGGAGTTATGAAGTTTTCAAATATGCTTTGAGTACTTGATTTAATATCAATTAGACTAAGATCAAAGTACATTTGATGTTGTAGTTTGGTCTCATTATAATGTTTATTTTGACTATAAATTTGTTGAAACTTGAATTCAAAGGGTCTTGAATTTAATTTTATAAGTTTTAGTTTAAACATTGTATCAAGATTCGTGTTTGTTTAGATGAATTTTTTGGTAACATATAAAAAATCATTAGTTCTATCCTTGAAAAATATTCATGAGATAGGCATATATGACATAATGGGGCAGTTTGGAATTAAAAGACAAGCTACTTAATATCTTATTCAAGCCGTGATTTTTTCTTTTGTGGGACTCAAATACAAGCTAGTTCTCTACATCAGATAAGGGGGCAATATTTGCTCTAGCCTTCATTAATAAAAAAAAAAAAAAGAAGAAATGTGTTAATTTCTTATTAAGAATCTAGAATGAAATTTGCATCAGTCCTCACCATGTGCATGATTTCTGGTTGGTCATTTCATCTATTTTCTTATTTTCTATTGCATTATATTGTATTTTATGCTGCTTTTCTACATCATTCTACTAGCTCCTTATATGCCATTACAAATAGAAGTGCTACACGTTAATTCTTGACCTAATCTAAATAATTCTTCTTAACGGGGGTGTATAAACATTTATTATTTGGGGGGGGGGGGGGGGGGGGAGGAGGGTGCACAAATTGAATGCTTACTATTAAAACTTCAAATATCGAGGACTTATTAATATATATCTATGATATATGATGACATATTAAAATTTATAGCGGGTACATGCCTCCTCTTAAATCTACCTTTGCCAGCAAATGAGTGCAATTTTATCCTCGTTAATGAAATAATCCTTGTGGCATGAGAGAAATGTGTGTAAAAAATGTTATTTTTCCTTGGAATAGAAATTTTGTAAAAATCTTTAATTTTATTTTATTTTTTAATTGTTGGGTTGGTGCGAACAAAAAAGTTTGGAGCATACAATAATTATATGAAAACTAGAAATTCCACAAAGAAGGTTGTAATCAAAGTTATTGTTGAAACTTTTTATGATTTATTGAGTTTTCTAGGCACCAAAAAAAGAGAGAAAAAAAAAGGCTAGACATTGTCGAAACTCGAAAAGAATCATATAAAATAGATAATGCTCACGAAAGGAGATCAAAAGATTTTAATCAAATTAAATGTATGATGAATGGGTATAGTAAGAACTTAGTTAAAAACTAGGAACATTTAGGCAAATTGAAAAATCTATTCAAAAAGTATTAAAAAAATAGTGATATGGAGTTGTTATGTGTTGGAACATTCACGGTGGTAGAGAGGTATATAAGGTTTAATGTCCTGACTTTGCACAAAAGCCCAATACACACATAGATAAGTGAGAAGATGCAAGAAACCTTAGGGCTTGGCCCAGTTAAAATGATTCAACTAGTATTTGTCATTTATTACTAATGGTGCCTTTCTTTGAGAGAAGATATTAATACAGTACAAAGAAATATTATGCGGTTGAAGTTGGAATAAACTTTTGGCAAGAATCCAACATAATGAAGTTGGGAGTCAAAGTTGATATTGACGGTGTGCATTGATCTTGTAAGTGATGACATATATTGACATTATTAGAAATGATAAGTGATGAAGCTATAAACGTTAGAGTAGCCATGTGATAATAACCAAAATATTATAGCTTGGAGGAATGTAGTAGTTGGCAGGTGATGGAGGTCGAAGGACTATAGTTTCCAGTGATGGAGTTCAAAAGAATTATAGTAAGACTTCGGTGGTCTGAAGATTGTACTCGAGTGATCATATTTGGCCGGTGACAGAGGTTGGAGGATTGTAGTTGGGCGATAATAGTTTGAGGGTCATAGTCAACAAGTGATGGAGGTTGAAAAAATTGTAGTTGGCAGGTGACTTAGGTCAGAAGGGCTGTAATTGACGGGCAATGGAGCTTTAAAGAGCGCAATTGAGTGACAATGGTTAAAAGATTATAATCGGCGACGATGGTATGAGGATCGTATCGTAATGCGATGGCTGTCCAAGGATCGTAGTCGGCGAGCGATAGTGGTTTGAGGGTTGTAGTTAGCTGGCAGTAGTGGTTTGAAGGACCGAAATCAGGGTGACGAAGGTCGGAGGATCGTAGTTCTACGACAATGGCGAAGGACTGTAGTTGGGCACGACGGTACAAGGGTCGTAATTAACAGGCAAAGGATGTTTGAAGGATCGTAGTCGAGCTACAATGGTCAGCGGACCATAGTTGCGGGTGACAGAGGTTGAAGGGTTTGTAGTAGGGCAATGGTGGTTCGGATGATCATAGTCGAGCGATGGTGGTCAGAGGATTGTAATTGGGTGATGGTTGTTGGAGGACCGTATTCGACGGGTGATGGAGGTTGGAGAATCTTATTGGGGTGTTGGTAGTTAGAGGACCGTACTAAGGCAACGGTGGCCCGATGACCGTAGTCGGGTGACATTGGTTCGAGGATCGTAGTCAGTGGGCAATTGAGGTTGGAAGGACCATAGTTGAGCGACAGAGGTCTGAGGACCCTAGTCGGATGATGGTGGTCCAAGGGCTGTAGTCGGGCGACAGTGGTTCAAGGTTGTAGCTGACAGGCGATGGAGGTTGGAAGAACTGCAGTCAGATGATGGTGGTCGAAGGATCATAGTTAGCTGACAATGGAGCTTGGAAGGGCCATAATTGGGTGATGGAGATCAAAGGGCCATAGCAGGGCGGCAGATATCAAAGGGTCATAGCAGGGCAACAGTGGTTTGAGAATCATAGTAGGACGATAGTGCTATAAGGATCCTAGTCTCACGATGATGGTTTGAGGATCATAATCGGACAATGGTGGTTTGAGGATCATAGTTGGTGGGTGATGGGAGTGGGATGATCATAATCAGGCAATGGTGGTCAGAGTATCATAATCGAGCGATAGTGGTTTGAGGACCATAGTTTACAGGCAATAGAGGTCGGAAGGATTATAATTGGTAGGCGATGAAGGTCGGATGACCATAGTTTGACAACAGTGGTCTAAGGACCGTAGTCGGGCAATGGTGGTCTGAGGATTGTATTTGGTGAGTGATGGAAGTCGGAAGGAATATAGTCGGGTGACAGTGGTCCAAGGATTGTGATGGTCAGCCGATGAAGGCCTGAAGATGATAGTCAGGCGATGGCCTAACGATGATACTTTGATGTTGCTCCGGGATCCTTAGAACCTCAAAGCTTTAGCTTGAAGCTCACTCTTTCATGTAAAGAGTGGAGCTTATTTATAGATTTTTAAGGGTGGCTTGCTCGTAATTATTGAGAAAATCTGAAACACTAAATGAGACAGCTCGTATTGATTCTCTTGATTATAAAACGTTCAGTTAATGCTTAAATGTCTTAATGAAGCTAGAATTAAGTGATTTTGGACTCTTTAGATATATCTCGTTGAACAGCTCGATTCAGCTGCAAGCATGCTAAATTTGGAGATCATTTAGTCATCCAATTAATTTTTTGAAGTTTTCAATCACACTTCAGGCTTTTGATTTAGACTCGAATTAGACCATTTTTGGTGTCGTTGGGTTTGTCTCGTCAAGAGGTTTAGGTCGATTTTAAGTTTGTTTAAATTGGAGTTCGGATGATTTTGGATTTAGTTTGAGAAGTTTTCAATTCAAATATACCTCGAGATTTGCGCCTAATTAAGGTGATTTTCAATTATGTATCAGTTGACCCCTTATTTTTGAATGTCGAAATTCTTGAAGTCTGAAAATATGTGCTTGAGCCTTCCAAAAAGCTTTGCGATGCAACATTATGATAGTCCATTCATCTTTCTTTTGGTTTTAATATATCGATTTCCTTATATTATCCCCTACTACTAATGAGTCGGGGTTTACCACTGCAAAAAATCTTTCCCAATAGACTATATCTGATGCTATTACAACTCCTGCGGGTTATATGAAAGTGTTTGTCCATGCTAAGAGGGTGGGTGGGCTTGCATTGGCAGGAGCTCCATGCATTCAGTAATATATATGTCTCAAATTTGAGTCACTGAAAAAGTAGCTCCGTACATACAGTGGTAAGGTCATGCACATAAATTTCTCCCCAGACCTTGCATTGGCAGGAGCTGAATATTTAGTAAGTTTTTTTTTTTTTTTGAATTTGTCCATATTGCAGTTATACGTCTTTTTCTTCCTGATCTTGATAAATCTATTGCAATGCCTCTTTTTTTCTGTAGCTGGATAAATTAATGATGGCAAATCAATATTTTTAAGAGAGAATTGTTGACTCTCATTTGATCAGAAGCTTATAACCATATTGAAGTCTATTGAAAGCATAATAAACAATAGTCTTCTATTTTCCCTTTTCCTCATATTACTAAACATGAAGTGCTTGTCATGGTCTGTTTTCTCTTTTGAATTTTTTGAATGACTTGAGTTGTGTATCATGCTGTATGATATTTAACTCTCTACTCCGGTGGGATTACAAAATTCTGAGTTTTTCTTTTGCATTTTATTGCAGGAGGATCTTTGTTAGGATTACCATTTGTGGATCCACTTGCTGGAATTGTTGTTGCGGGGATGATTTTGAAAGCTGGAATTGAGACTGGTTATCAAAGGTAATGGTTGTTTTTATGATGTCCAAAGGACAGTGGGAAAATTAGTTATCCAATATATTTTTTCCCAATTAATCCTCCCCTATATTAGTTTTTAGGGTTTTAAGATATTTCCAAGCTTTGAATTATAAACATTCACATTAGTTATGTATTCTTAATCCTAGCTTTTTTATTTGCAGTGTTATGGAATTAGTTGACGCTGGTGCCCCACCAGCAGTGTTAGCACCAATTAGACGAACAATCAACCAAGTGGAAGATGTGAAGGTAAGTTCCAAACTTTTATTTTGGATCTTTTATGGCTAAAGTGCACTGCTAGCCCCTATTCATAACTTCATGCTATGCTGCTCATCATTGATCATATGAATCTTTGAGCTTTCTTTTGTCTCATTAAAATTAGAGCTATTGAGAGAATTACTAAGAAAATTGATTATTCCTATGTTGACATCACATTAGTTTTCTATATTGATGTATTTCTTTATTATCCACTTTTTTAAAGCACAATTTTATAATAGGCAAATGATAGGAGTACACAATGGGAACAAGAATTGCCCTAAAAAATACGTAGGGCAAAATAAATGTATTGTGGAACACAAGCTTAATTGAACCTCCTCGAAAAATGGAGAGTGACAATCAATTTTTTCTTATTATGGCCCTATCTGGTAAATAGGATATGAAACCTCCTATACACCAACACATCTTCACTTAGAATGTCTCCATCAAAATCAGGAGGATGCAATGAATTATGAGCTTCTAGGTCTTCATCAATAGAAGGGAGAAACTTCAAGAGCAAGAGATCAATATTGTAAGAGATGTAGATGTTGGAGGCGGAGGAATAGTAGGGATAGGCACACTAAATGTGGCTTCCAAATGATCAGTTGGTCCAAGATTTTGCAAATAAACCTCTATTGATGGAGGAGTTGTAGTTATTGAAGAAAGGGGTATTATGATCATTTGAATGAACCACATTATCCTGAACATTTTATTTTTTGTAAATTTGGATGATTCTTGAAGCAACTAGAGAGAATGTGGCCAATGATCTTACAAAAGAGCATTGTTAGGAGATTTCTTTGAATTCAATCTTCTACCAGTAACAATAAGATGATATAGCAATCCACATCTTATGAATCAGAGAGGTAACTTCCAATTCAACCAGGACCTTGACTGCAAAAGGCCTACAACAGTACAAGGAGGTTTCTTTAAATTCAATCGTCAAATGATCTTATTGAAATAGTAGTACTAGGAGATTTCTTAAATTTCAATCTTCTACCCATGACAACAAGAAGATCTACCAATTGACACCTTATGAGAGGAGAGAGATCATCCAATTCCATCAGGACCTTGATTAGAAAAGGGCTAAGAGGCGGGCAGTAGCGGCATCAATTTGCAAAGTTTTACAAAAAATAGATCCAAGCAAATATAAAGTTGATTGATTGAATGAATGTATATGCAGCCTAAAAAAAGCCACCCAAATGAGGGTGATTGGTGGTTCCTTGGAGGCATCAAAATGGGGAGGCACTTTAACATTCTAATAAGAAAGCCGCTACTGTAGCACGAATGAAAAGATAAAAGCTTGTTATAATTAACTCCAAAGAAAATCTGATAATAATATGATGGTGATTAAAGAGACCAATTGAATTAATTGCTAATATGCTATAAATTTGCGAATGATGTCCATGTTGAGAGACCCAAAGAGAATTTTTTAGTAATATTTAAAGTGAATGGCCGAGCAATTTCAGAGATCTCAACATCATTGAAAATAAGTGTAGGCTTGCCTTGGAAAGAAGTTGTCTTTTGTACGTGAGAATCTTTAGATTGATGATTGCATGGATGCTGAACCCAACAAGCAATGCACCACATTAGCAAAAGAGCGAGACGTACGAGCAAAAGGCGAAGGAGCCTCAGAGATTGGAGCATGGAGTGGTGAAGGAGGATTAGAGCAGACCACCGAAACCCTTTGAACGAAAGGAGGATCCTCATAGATGATTGAATGACCTGAGCAGGGGACATCAAAGGTGGATAAAAAGGGACCACCAAAACCCTTGGAACTTTCAGGGAGGGTGGTGATTGAGCATAAGTGGGGAGCAAAGAGAAGGAAAGCTGAGATGAGTAGCCCAAAATAGGTAGGAGACAAACATAATAGATTCATAATGGTTAAAAGAGGGCCACATCCAAAGGGGGGAGCGATGGGTTGTCGCCCTAAAGGATTGATAGCAGCCATATGCGGCACATAGTTGCAGAAAAATTGCATGAGCCACACACATCCCTATATACGAGCATGCTGGAACAAGCCAAATAAGAGAACATGCCTTTGAATAGGGACAAGACAAGAAGGCAGCCTATTAGACAAGTGCGAGGGCTAGAGGATGTGTCCCCACATGAGCATTGGATAAAAGGGCAGCATAAGGGTTCCACGTGTCTATGCCTATGAGGTTGAGGAGTGAGTCATGCTTTATTTTTTTTCATTGTCTACTTTCCTTCATTAATGACACATTTTAGTGTTTGTTGGCTATCTTTTGCATTATTCAACATTTGCCATAATAACAATCATTCTACACCACACAGTGAGCTCAAATGTCTTGGTTGAAGAGAAAGATGATGTAAAGCCTTAGAAAATCTTAGAGAAACAGAGTCCCACATTTGTTTGCACCATGATTATAGCAAACCATATTTTAGCTTTTCATCAACTGTAAACATCTAGAGGGCTTATAAAAATCCCTCAACATATCATTGTAGAGTGTGTTGAGATAGAAAAATTGGGAGGGTGAAACATAGAGCACTCGAAAGAGGTCAGATGACCTCAAGTCTTTGTAAAATACATCCTCCTTTTAATGACCCTAACCCTCACACCATTATAAGCCAACGAGTATATAAGAATATGTGGTGCTCACAGCTTTGCTTACTACTGAATCACCACTCCTACACCCTCCATCATGATCCCCAATAGATGTCAGAAAGGGAACATCATAAATAGCCTCAAATGGTAATCATTCCTAAAAACTAATCACATCTATAGTCCTTAGAGAGATGTAGACTTCAAAATCACTGAACTATTATGGCAAGTATGAAACTAATATGTGTCCACTCCATAACTTATTGAGGATACCAATGGCTTTTGGATTCTCATATAGATCCAACCTGAAGGTTATATGGTTTGGAATTCAAGTAGAATACTTTGCATTTACCCGAAACTATTCTATGTTAGGTCACCGATGACCTATATCCGTGACTATGTGATGTGATGCAATGAAGAGTTACACAAGAATTTAAAAGAGAATTAAATTTAGCTCCACAAATTATCTAATCATGCATCAAAGTAAGTCAATTATAAGTAATTCGCGGTGTTCGATTTGCTAGGCAAAGAAACTACGACAAGAGAACTAAACTCTTTAAGCAAGTGCGAAGGAACAATAAAACAAAGGCTAGTAAATAGGAATCCCACAGTTAATACAAAGTTGTTCACCTTGAGACCTTTAGCTCTCTCTTCCTACGGAGACTAAGTTGAGCGACGGAAGATTGTCCAAACTAGCATGGAGGTTGCCACAAAGATGGAAGCACCAAGGAACGTTGCCGTGGAAGAGGATCTCGGAGGCGGAGGAGGCACGGTAGATCGACCTTTGATAATCCAAGTGTAGACGGAGAAGTGTTCGTCAATGGAGTCTACAAGCGTCGGCAAGATTCGGTCCAAGTATTCGTCGACGGTATCGTCGAAGTCAAATCCGACGTCAAAGAATTGGGATCGCAAGATATTGACTCTTCCGTTGCGGTCGTATTCAAACCCGTAGTTCCACTCGGGTTCGTCCATGCATCCTTGGAGTAGAGCCGGATGGTTGCCGCAAGCAAGATCTTCCCAAGGAGGGAAGGTGGGGTGGCGGCTTGGCTAAGGGAGAGGGGAGCCGGCGGGAGAACAAAGAGGGAGGCGGCTGGATGAGAAAACTGAAGTTTGCTTTCAGTTTTTGTGAAATTAAAGAGGGAGGGATTTAGGGATTTGAAATTCCAATTAATGCAATTAATGCCTTAATTGAAAATTTTCAATTAGGGAGGGATTATGGGGATAAAACTGAAATTATTTTCAGTTTTAAAAAGGATTGGAGGGAAAGTTTTAATCCTAATTTGAATTTCAAATAGGATTTAGGAGGAGTAATTGAGCATTAATGAAGGGGAGCACCATGGGGGCCGGCGGCATGCTTGAGGGGGAGAGAGAGAGAGAATTGTGGAGAGGGGAAAGGGATTCAATGCTTGATTGGATGATGTGGCAAAATATTAAAAATCCAAATTAAATTGATTTGAAATTTTATTACTCATGAAGACTTTCCATGTTTGGATTTCCAAATTAGGAAATAATTCAAATTTTGAAATTTCAAATCTCTAATTTGAGGTTGGGGAAAAATATGGGATGATGCGTATGGGAGGTGATCGTCGGCGAGGTGGTGGGCGGCGGGGTGGAACTTGGCCGGCGGTGGGGAATTCCCTAGGGGCCGGCGGCAAGAGCAAGGGGAAAGGAAATTTGAGGAATTTTCTAGTGGGAAGAATATTATGCAAAGCAAAACAAACTAAATAAAAAAAAAGATAACTAGAGAACTTACTAAGAGATCTCGAGGGGAAGCACTCACAAAGAGAACAAAGTGTGGAGAAATTTCATTCATTCAATAATCATCTTCATACAAGATACAATGGCCCTATAAATAGGCTCCAAAGAAAATAAAGTGCAAAAGTCTAAAATGCCCCTTGGGGCTACAAAAGCAACTACTACCCTCAGGGGTAAAATGGGAAACTACGAAAATAAAAGCATAATATAAAAAACTGATGGTACAAGTAAAATCAATAATAAAGGCTCGCAATCATGGCCGTCGATCTCCGTGGTCGTCTCTGATAGACGCGCCGAAATCTCCTATCGATGACCTCATCATTCTCCCCGGGTGGGAGAGAACTCGACCCTGTCGAGTGCGTACTACGGAAGCTCTCATATAACTCCAGCAGGTCTGGGTCCAGTCTCTGTAGCTCCTCTCGATCAATCAACGTGTCCTCTGTCTCCGGAGTTCCTTCCCAATGGACCAAGTACCGTTGGCGACCTCCATCTTTTGTGGAAATAATCTCATCATCCAGAATGGTTTCAATCTTTTCTGCTCTAGGTAAGTGGGGTAAATTGGGGAGTAGGGGAAGGCTAGGGATCTCACTAGGTGGGGTCACACAAGGCTCATTATGAAGTGGATTGTTGGGGTTAAAATCAAGACCCTCAAAGGCTACTATATCCTCTATATTAAAAGTGGAATTCATATTAAACCCTTCCGGGAGTTCCAGCACATAAGCATTATTGTTAACCTTCGCAAGTATTTTAAAGGGTCCAGCAATTCTCGCATGTAATTTCTTTACGGACCCAGGAGGAAAACGCTCCGGTCGGATCCGTACCATCACAAAATCTCCCACCTTGAATTCTTTAAATCTCCTTTTCTTATCAGCATGAATTTTATAATCAGTGTTGCTTTGTTCAATTTTCTTTTTAATTTCATTGTGTAACTCATGCAGATGAGATGCGAATGCAAATGCAGACTCAGATGTTCTAGTCCTAGGACTCATGGGAACTAGGTTAATGGGCTGATTTGGCTGAAAACCATACACAATCTCTGTAGGGCTGAGGCTAGTGGTTCGGTTTATAGAGTTGTTGTAAGCAAATTCGGCTATAGGAAGCTTTGAGTCCCAATCCCTAAGGTTTTCTTCTACCAAAGTTCTTAAAAGATTCCCTAAACTTCTATTGACAACCTCAGTTTGGCCATCGGTTTGGGGGTGAAATGCAGTGGAAAATTGGAGCTTTGTCCCCATTTTGTGCCAAAGGGTTTTCCAGATATAGCTTGTGAAACTTAACATCCCTATCGGACACGATTGTCTTAGGAAGGCCATGGAGTCTAACGATTTCGTCAAAGTAAAGCTCAGCGATTCGGGAAGCATCGAAAGTTTTTGGAGCATGGGAGGAAGTGCGTCTATTTTAGAAAATCGATCCACGACCACAAAGACGGAATCATGTTTCCTAGTGGTTTTGGGTAGACCCAGGACGAAGTCCATACTTACATCTTGCCCTTCATGATCATTATCCACTTCCCTAGCTACCAGGGCGTACACGGGTGACCCGTGGTGAAGCTCGATGTCCACTTCTCTCGCAGTTAAGAAGTGTAAGCCCTTATTAGGCTTAGGGGGAATAACCTTAGTTTCGCTCTTATCGGGTCGGGGCTGTGAGGGAATCAACTTAATCTTCTTTCCGTTGTGTTCGAACACGCAGGTGTTCGTCCTCCCATAAATGTGGACATCGTTGTCAAACAGCCAAGGGCGGCCAAGAATAATTTGACCCACATCCATAGTCAATACATCACACCAAATCTTCTCCTGTTATCCATTAAACTCGAGCGGGATAAGGCTCCTATCTTTGATTTCCATAGAAGTCGAGTTAATCCAGGCGACCTTGTACGGGTTTGGATGAGGTGTGGCCTTAAGGTTGAGCTCAGAAATCATCGCTGAAGAGACAGCGTTGATACAGCTTCCGCTATCGACAATAACCTTACAATTCTTATCCCCGATCTTAGTAAAGGTGTGGAAAATGGCTGTTCTTCTCCAATCATCACTCGGCTTGGGTTGGGACAGTGCACATCTAACAACTTGCAGGGTGACAGGTTCATCCTCCGTAAAAGAATCTTCCTCTTCATCCACATGGTGAACTAGGTCAGTATCGGGCTCGTCCTTGTCGTCATCAACCTCCTCTATTATGGTGACCTTATAGGGACTGGAACATTGAGAGGCAATGTGTCCATACCCATGACACCTATAACATTTGGTTCCAGAATTGGGTTTCGGGGTGTCTCGTTCAGGTGCTTTACCCTTAAGGTCAGGACGATGAGGGGCTGAACTAGCAGTGGGTCGGTTATTGGTCGAGTTTGGGGTTCGGCTTTGAGGCTGGCTGGTGGAAGAGCGATACGGGTTGGGTCGGGAGTCGAACTGCCTAGTGTGGGAATGGGTTTTGGATCCTCTAGGTCAAGTACTAGGCTGCAAGCGGCCTCTAGTGTGTCTATTCCCCTGGAAAACAGTTCAGTGCGAAGATCTTCCCGAAGGCCAGCTCTAAACATAGATAGGATCTGTGTTGGGGTAGCAGATTCCTCGCCGTTGCAACGAATCAGGAAATCGTCGAAGGCGGAGATGTAATCCTTAACTGACTTGCTCCCCTGAGTTAGCCGATTCCACTTATCCAGAAGCTTAGGGTAGTAGGACGGTGGTAGGTATTTCCTCCTAAGTTCTTGCTTCATGGTTCTCCAATCACTTATCGGGTGTTCTCCTCGAGATTCACGCATGTTCTTCAGATTGGTCCAGTAAAGGTTGGCTCGACCCGTGAGCTTCATTTCAGCGAACCTGACTTTCTTAGCTTCTGAGATGTTGTACCACTTAAAGTAACTATCCATCGACTTGAGCCAATCGAGGAAAACTTGAGGGTCAAGGTTTCCATCATAAGTCGGGGCGTCGATCCTAATGTTTTTCAAGAGCTGAGCGTCGTTGTTTCTCCAAGGATTGTCGTGTTCTACGGGCTCTTGATGGGGTCTAGGATTAGGACGATAATGGTCTTGGAAGTGTCCGGGATCGCGAGGTTGTTCGCGATCGGGTCGGTTCTCGTCACCATAAGGTGAGTGAGGTCTGGAAGGCGTGTAGATCGCAGGGTTTCTCATCCGTTCAATATTATCTAGACGGTTACTCATATGGCGCCTAAAGTCGGCTAAATCCGTTTGGGTGTTGCGGATTTGTTGCGTAACCGATCCCAATTGCCCAACTATGAGGTCTAAAGTCGCTTGCAAGTGCTCCGGGTCCATTGGTGAAGGTTGGAGGTTGCTAGGGAAAGAAAAGGAGAGGTGAACAGCACCTAGACACTAGGGTAGGATGTTCCTAACGCTTTTATAAATTGCTGGTCGGCTGAGGACAGCAACTTACAACTAGGAGTTAGGTTGTCTAGAGGTTAGGAGTTGGTTTAAATCACTGGACAGCAACCTTGGACAGCTAACGGAACACTAAAAGCCTCTAACGGGTGCAGGTTTTGAGAGGGCAGCAACCTTACACAGCTAGGAAAATAAAAGACAGCAAACGGTTAGATGTCTGGACCTCCTAACAGTGAAAACAGCTGCATGATTTGTAAGACCAGCAGGGTTAAACAAGGTGTAGCTGTCTTAGACACTTATGAACTTACTACACAAAAAGGTCACACTACAATGCTAGCTAAGATGTCCTAATTCAGCTATATGCTTGCTGGAAAAGCCAAAAACAGTAGCAAAACAGTGGGAATAATTTATCTAAACAATGATATGCATGAAGTTTTTAAACTACCGCAAGGAACTAAACCCTAGGATGCTTTCTATGCATGTCAAGCATGGTAACCATGCTCTGATACCAAAATGATGCGATGCAATGAAGAGTTACACAAGAATTTAAAAGAGAATTAAATTTAGCTCCACAAATTATCTAATCATGCATCAAAGTAAGTCAATTATAAGTAATTCGCGGTGTTCGATTTGCTAGGCAAAGAAACTACGACAAGAGAACTAAACTCTTTAAGCAAGTGCGAAGGAACAATAAAACAAAGGCTAGTAAATAGGAATCCCACAGTTAATACAAAGTTGTTCACCTTGAGACCTTTAGCTCTCTCTTCCTACGGAGACTAAGTTGAGCGACGGAAGATTGTCCAAACTAGCATGGAGGTTGCCACAAAGATGGAAGCACCAAGGAACGTTGCCGTGGAAGAGGATCTCGGAGGCGGAGGAGGCACGGTAGATCGACCTTTGATAATCCAAGTGTAGACGGAGAAGTGTTCGTCAATGGAGTCTACAAGCGTCGGCAAGATTCGGTCCAAGTATTCGTCGACGGTATCGTCGAAGTCAAATCCGACGTCAAAGAATTGGGATCGCAAGATATTGACTCTTCCGTTGCGGTCGTATTCAAACCCGTAGTTCCACTCGGGTTCGTCCATGCATCCTTGGAGTAGAGCCGGATGGTCGCCGCAAGCAAGATCTTCCCAAGGAGGGATGGTGGGGTGGCGGCTTGGCTAAGGGAGAGGGGAGCCGGCGGGAGAACAAGGAGGGAGGCGGCTGGATGAGAAAACTGAAGTTTGCTTTCAGTTTTTGTGAAATTAAGAGGGAGGGATTTAGGGATTTGAAATTCCAATTAATGCAATTAATGCCTTAATTGAAAATTTAAATTAGGGAGGGTTTATGGGGATAAAACTGAAATTATTTTCAGTTTTAAAAGGATTGGAGGGAAAGTTTTAATCCTAATTTGAATTTCAAATAGGATTTAGGAGGAGTAATTGAGCATTAATGAAGGGGGAGCACCATGGGGGCCGGCGGCATGCTTGAAGGGGAGAGAGAGAGAGAATTGTGGAGAGGGGAAAGGGATTCAATGCTTGATTGGATGACGTGGCAAAATATTAAAAATCCAAATTAAATTGATTTGAAATTTTATTACTCATGAAGACTTTCCATGTTTGGATTTCCAAATTAGGAAATAATTCAAATTTTGAAATTTCAAATCTCTAATTTGAGGTTGGGGAAAAATATGGGATGATGCGTATGGGAGGTGATCGTCGGCGAGGTGGTGGGCGGCGGGGTGGAACTTGGCCGGCGGTGGGGAATTCCCTAGGGGCCGGCGGCAAGAGCAAGGGGAAAGGAAATTTGAGGAATTTTCTAGTGGGAAGAATATTATGCAAAGCAAAACAAACTAAAAAAAAAAAAACAAAAGATAACTAGAGAACTCACTAAGAGATCTCGAGGGGAAGCACTCATAAAGAGAACTTCATGCACTTACAAAGAGAACAAAGTGTGGAGAAATTTCATTCATTCAATAATCATCTTCATACAAGATACAATGGCCCTATAAATAGGCTCCAAAGAAAATAAAGTGCAAAAGTCTAAAATGCCCCTTGGGGCTACAAAAGCAACTACTACCCTCAGGGGTAAAATGGGAAACTACGAAAATAAAAGCATAATATAAAAAACTGATGGTACAAGTAAAATCAATAATAAAGGCTCGCAATCATGGCCGTCGATCTCCGTGGTCGTCTCTGATAGACGCGCCGAAATCTCCTATCGATGACCTCATCACTATGTTTAGCTTTGCTAAGACAAACTTGATTTATAATGAGTCACTCACTCAGTTACGTAGTGACTCTTCAAAGTTAATGGTCATCAGTACCTTGCAAAATCTTGGCATGTCCTTGAACTTCCTCTTTTTTCAATATAACTTCTTAGATTGCTCTCTCTTAATATGTGACACATCGTTTATATAAGTTGGATTTTGTGAGTTACATGACTCATGATTAATTATGTTGATCCTTAATACGTTAATTGCTTAGCTTGTTTGATTAGCCTATTTAAACCCCTCACTTGATTGGGGAATTTTCGAACTCAAAAGAGCAAGATAGAAGTTTATTTAGGAATCTTGCTTTACTTCATTGAAATGATATTTAATCAAGACTTGTTTTTTTACCCAAGATTTTGCCTGTCTAACATTGGGATAACTTCTTTAACTAATTCTTCCTTCCTCAAATAGATCTGATATGTTTGAGTATATCTCTTGTTCAGGCTTCTATTTCCCTTCACTTTGACTGACAAAAATACTTATTAAGAGGGATTATGCTGAATGAGGTTACCATGGTTATATGGTGTTGAGTTTGAGTTATCTAAAGAGAGCACAATATTCTGCCTATCACACATGGCGTCAAGTGATACATGTAAAGCATTAACTGATTCCTCCTAAAGGTTGTGTGCGACATCAATGTCTTCCATAAACTAAGCAATCACATGTCAAGCTTGAATAGGGGTCAATTGCACAACTCCTCAAACATTGTCAATGCTTTTATTATTGGACCTATCATGCAGTTTGCCAACTCCCACAAGATGACATACTTCTTGATACTAATGCCTAGAAGGTGATGTTACCACATCAAGTTCTTTTTGGGAGGGGCTCGATTGAAACCAATGAAATTCTAATAGCTTTAGTCTGTCTCCCAACCTAATGGAGAAGTTCTAATATGATGGCCTAAAGAAAGTGAATGTGCCAAAATGTAGTTTTTCAACAATTTAAGGTCTCACTTAATGCTTGGGCATCACCTAAAAGACCCTCAATCTTTTCAAGTGCCACTTACCACTATCACTTCTACAACAATGAAGAAGATTATTTAGTAAGAGGTTGCTATTACTGGCCTTTCTTTGTTCACCAACTTTGTCTTACGCAATTGGAAAGTAAGCATTGAAGCTTGTACTATGACCTACCTTCAGAGGAGAATCAAAGGAAGTTAAGCATTTGGATGTGTGATCAACAATTATAGTTGTTCTAATACGATTCACATTGGATATAATTTCAACAATCCCAATATACCTGACACTATGGGCTCGGATTAACACAGTTCATGACTAGGGGTGTTTAATCTGATGACCCTGATGATGTTGGTGCTAAATTAAAGTCAAATTCTACAATATGACCCATTCCTCATCTTACGGCCAAGTCAATATTGACTTGGCTTGGCCAATTAAGAGGGATTTTGGGTTATATAGTGATGTAGAACGAGAATTGAACTTTGCTAGGGAAAGGATCTCCTCTCCAAAGATCTGAACACAAGCCTAGGTGAGGCCTTGGAAAATTTCAGCCTTGATGGTGAAGAGAAAAACTGAGAAGAAAATTAGATTTTGGGAAGGGGATGGGGAAGAAGTCCAAAACTCGTTCAAAATCTATAATATTACTTCAGATTTTTATTCAAAATCTGAGAGAAATTCAGATTTTTACAAAGAATGCTGAGAGGCGTTCAGATTTGCTCTTCAAATCTTCCCAAAAATGGACGCTACCCATGGACAGATTTTGGGAATTTTTCGGTGGAGAGAAGGGAGGGAATTAAGGCATAATTTGCTTCTAAACAGAGACTTTCCTAGTGGAATAAATCAAACAGAAAAGGCATGGTGGAATTTCGGCTAGAGGAAAAAATAATGAGCCTTGGATTGATTACCTAAGATAGGATTCTGTACTTAGGAAAGGAAATAAATCCCAATTTAAGTTTAGGGGAAGTAGGGGAGTTACGGGAATTTGAAATTAGTTTCCAAACAATTTGGTAGAATAGGAAATAATTTATTGGAAATTGCTGGTTCCTGCCAAGGTGGAGGTGAGCTGGCGGCATGCAAGGGGGGGGGGGGAATAGGGGTTTGAATGATTTAATTGAGATTACTTAATTGGGGTGTGGAGTTTAGGAAAGAAATAATTAAACCCTATTTGAATTTGAAATTCAAATTGAATTTATTTAGTAACTTTCCAAAAATAGAATGATGAATTAAGAAAGAATTCAAATTTCAAATTTGTGAAATTTGAAATTTTGAAAACCGCCCAAAATTAAATCACCCAAATTAAGTTTGAAATACATCATGAATGAGATTCACTATTTTCCTAAAATGGCTTTCTAATTTTGGAAACTTTTTGAAATTCAAAATTTGAATTTCAAAGGATGAAAATAATTTCCTAAATTATTTGAACTTTTTAGATAAGCATTAAGATGACATGGATTCCTCATTCATGGAGACAAACAAGAGTGGCCGGCTGCTTTATGAAGGTTGGGGGGAAAATTTTGGCCGTGGGGTGTAGAGAGGGAGGAAGAATATGAAAAGGACAATGTGGAGTGATAAGGAAGAAAACAAAAACCAAAGATAGAACGAAGATAGAAGAATCAAAACGAAAAGGAGACAATAAAACCGCGAGCCTTGGACTCTTCCGAAGACTGACGGGTGATCCGTTTGCCCTTCTCCAAGGGACTTCACGTCACGAGCCCAGACCCATCCTGCGGCTGGTAAAACTCTCGATTTCTCTCATAGAAATCTCACTCTCGTCCTCTCTCAAGAAGAACACAAGTGTGAAAAACACAAAATTTTCATATCAATTAACCATTCATTTACAATAGCTTAAGGCCCTATATATAGGCCATAACTTGAGAAAATAAAAATTACAAAAATGCCCCATTGGGCCATAACACTCAAATAAACTAACCTAGGGGTAAAACAAGAAATAACATAAAATAATAGCTAAAATTCATAAAATAAATTTTAAATAACAATTTAAATTAGAGCCGTCGATTTACGACGCCTCCTGTGATAGATGCGCCAGATCTTCGTGCCGATGTCCACATCATATAGCCATTTAGGCTCAGGTTCATTGGACCCAAAGCTTTTAGGCATTAAATTGAACCCATCCCATGAGCCGATTGAGCCCTGAGCCAAAGTGGATCCATAAGGCTGTAATTCTGTTATACCTTGACCATATGACTGTTGATTATGATCTGACTCTATAAATTGTGTTTGTTAGTGAAGCTATGCTTTGGTATGGTTACCAAAGCTGTGGGCTTCCAATTGGGCTCATGCAAGCCATTCTTGCACTAGCAAGTAGTTGAGCCTCAATCCATCATTCAGTTAGGTCAATAATGACATTTGGAGTTTAGGTCAAGGTGATTGATCTGACTAACTCACATCATGGAAGAATGGGAGCTAGTCTTGATTGAATTCATCACCAATTGTCCATTGAACAAGGTCTTTGGGCTAATCCACTTATTATTGAAGCTAATCTGATCAAGTTGATTTGTGCTTGAGTCAAATTGAACCTAAGTGGTTATTGAGGTGCTTGAGATATCATAGGGTTGCCTGAGATCACATAGGGTTAATTAGGAATTTCTTGGCTGAACCAGCTTAGGTTAAAATTGGTTGAGTTTTAGAAATGCCTGAATTGGGACAGTTTGTGGGTCTAATGGATCAAGGATAAGGTTTAGGCTCATTTATATATATATATATATATATATATATATATATATATATATATATATATATATATATATATATATATATATATATATATATATATATATATATATATATATATATATATATATATATATATATAATGCAATTTTAAGTTTTTTGTTGACAATTTAAGGGCTACTGGATCTTCCTTGCCATTGCTTGGCTTCTTCTGTGCATGCTTTCAGTTAAATTTTTTATAATTTTTTGTTTGCAATTCAAGTTTTAGTCCTAAAAATTTCTATTAGCATTTGATAGGTAATACTTGAGTTCTCAAGTATTCCTAACCCAAATCAGTAAAATTACAGCAGCAAACTGCTGTCCCCAGCAGTAAAACAGCAGAAATTCAGCAAAAATACAGCAGGAAATAGGGAAACGGGAAAAAAAACACAAGATTATGCTAGTATTTCACTAGAAACCAAAGAAAACAGCAACGATACACTTTGTTCTTCAATCCGAGAGGAAGAACAACTCTCCAACGATCACCGGCAAAGCCAAGAGCCCATGAACACAAACCCTAGATCTCAAATAGAATTCAAATTCAAGATGCCTCCCAATTCCCCCCAAACTCCTAATTATACAAATTAATCATAAAGGACAATAATGGACTTCCTAAAACATCCCCCTCATTCAAAAATCTTCCTCCCAAATTCAATTTAAGCATGTGTGGGGTCCACAGGGGAGTTCCGCCCCTTTTTGTTGTTCCCTGGCATAGCATCGGACCGGTCCCGTGACCAGTCCACTCGTAACAGCATTTTGGGCCTGTCAATAAGTATGTTGCATTTTCTTGTCTCATTTACTGATATAGTGCTTCATCTTCTTGTTGAAATATGCCTAATTATTGCTACAGGGTTGCCATCGTTTAAGAGGAAGGAAGGCGGGGTCATTCTTATATCTCGATGTTCATATTGAGGTACTGAACTTCTTTCCTCTGCATTTGTTATTTTTTTTTTAAAATTTATTTGCATATCATTTTTTTTTTAAATTTCTTTGCGTATATTCTTTTTTTTTTTATATAATTTCTTTGCATATCTTCTTTGACTGAAATTATTCTACCTTTAATAAAATATGAGGTCCGATGAGATTTAGAGTGGTATCGTTGAATTGAACTGTTGCATTTGCAATAAAAGGGAATGATAAATGGATTTTGAGTTATGGCTATTCAGGCTCAGGTTCATCATTGGACCCAAAGCTCTTAGGCATTAAATTGAACCCATCCCATGAGCCCTAAGCCATAGTGGATCCACAAGGCTGTAATTCAGTTATACCTTGACCATATGACTGGGTTAACTATGGCCTGACTCAACAAATTGTGTGTGTTAGTGACTCTGTGCTTTGGTATGGTTAGCCAAAGCGCTGGGCATCCAATTGGGCTCATGCAAGCCGTTCTTGCACTAGCAAGGAAGTAGTTGAGCCCAAATCAATTATTCGATTAGGTCAATAATGACATTCGGAGTTTAGGTCAAGGTGATTGATCTGACACATCATGGATGAATGGAGAGCTTGTCTTGATTCAATTCATTGCCAATTGTCTATTGAAAAAGGTCGTTGGGCAGAAGTGCTGAGGTTTTATAATCGGTTCCATTCTGATTGCAGAAGTTTTGAATTTGGCAACTTTAATTGTGTGATAGTTTTGGTATTCAGTTTCAGTTATTTTAAAAAAAAAGCAATTAATAATTCAAAAGCATAGTTTTTATTAGTTTCAAAATTTTAAAATAGATGTTAAGATCAGATATAGGGAATTTTTTATGATGAGAAAAACAATTTGTCCAAGCCATGTTTTGTTAGTGCTTCTCTTACATGTGGAAATTGAAGAACTAAAAATATTACTTCTTGAGTATAAACACTAATTTGATTGGAATTATGTGTAAATGTCAAAGAACTAAAAATATTACTTCTCATAATGTGGCAGTTCATAAACTCTCCATTAATCTAAGGTATCATCTATCAAGTAAGCACCAAAATGAATGAGAATTGAGCTTGAGGAACAAATGTTAGTTAAATCAATAAACTTATTGAAGATGGTTTCATCCAAGAAGAAAAATATGTCTATTGAATTACAAATATCGTTCACGTGAAGAAAAAGAATGGCAAAATGCATGAATTTATTGGCTTCTAAGACATGAATAACATTTGTTCAAAAGATAAAATCTTTTTGCCCACGACAGATCTTATGCTCTACAGCATCTCAAACTATGATATAGTCTCGTTCATAAATACTTCATCAGCATATAACCAAATGAAGACGACGCTAGAGGATGAGAAACATATATCCTTTTGTACTCCTATATGTAGTTGCTACTACATGGTGATATCTTTAGGCTTGAAAAATGTTGGAATCACCACCAAAGGGTTATGACTTGCTTTTTTGATGCCCTCATACACAAATGATAGTGTTACATCGATGACTTGATTGTAAAATGTAGAATTCAACATAAGCATGTAACTAACTTAGGGATATATTTGAAATAAATCAAAATTCCATTATTAAAATGGATTATTTGAAATGTGCTTTTGATATTTTATCTGAAATTTTTTAGTTGGACTTTAATATTTAGTTGAATTGAATTTAGAAAGAAGAGCCTTTTTGCCTTAATAAAATGTTTCATAAAGCCAAGCTAGCCTTGCAAAATTCCAACTACATAGTCCATAGGCTAATTTATTTCCAACTTTAGAGTATTAAACTTGGTTTATCACTAGCTTATAAATTTTCACGCTTGTTAGGGTTTTTTTTTTTTTATTTGGTTAAATTCACAGTTCCTTTGCTACCTTAGTGAATGGCAGTAGATACTTTACAGCGTAGTTAAGCCTTGCTACTTTTTTGGTATATCCTAGAAATTCAAGTTGCATTCCTTCAAGGGTAGTTTAAACTCAAAATTATTTATGTTTATCGAAGACATTTAACAGCTGGATGCTATTTCAGGTAGATCCTTTCTTGAGTGTTAGTGCCGCGCATGACATTGGTGAGAATGTTCGTCAACTTATACAGAAATCTCACAAACAAGTTGCAGAAGTTTTTGTACACATAGGTATCCTACGATCATTTCTCTTCTTTTAGATATTTTTTTGACATAATTCTAGAACTTTTGCAGCTAAATTTTTTTTAATTCCTTCTTTGCCCTTTAGAGCAAGCTTATTTAATATTATGAACTCTGATTTCCTGTTACTAGTTCTTTCTGATGGGAATTCTAATTAATAACAACCATTCCCATGTTGATCATAACTTCTTAAGATTTCTCTTATGATTTATAATGTTGAATAGATGGTGCTGTCAAATTCTTTTATTTTCCTTGACAATTTTCATTGAAAATTGGATTGTTGGCAACCATTGTCATTTTTTTTAATTCGAAAATGTCTATTTTAGATCCTTCGTATTCACACTCCATGTTGGACGCAAGAACGACTTCAAAGAATTTAGAAAATCAGAATTCCAACATCTCCAAGCAACAAGAAGCAGAAGCTATTGTTTCCCAAGTAATTTCATCACTGTTTCGGGAGGTAAAAGATCTGCCACTCAACTTCTCTCTAAACAATCTTCGTTTGCTCTAAAATATGCAAAAATAGAAATGCTAATATAATAATCATTGAGTAGAGTTGTGCACTGTAACACCCCACAGTATCACTATACCGTACTGTAGAGTGTAGCAATAATCATTATAACATTTCCATCATTTACCTCTCATTTCTGTTAAGTTCATTTCATATCTAAATAAAAGATCATATAAACATCATTTGGAATAACAAAGGAAGCATCTAATAATTCCCCAAATTTCATCACATCCAAAACTTTATACAGAGCCACTAATGAAATCCAAAACAATTCAAAGTATTACAACATTAAACAAGTTTACTAACCTCAAGAGTAGATTTCACAAATTAAATAAACATTGATATAAAAACTTAAATACTTGCTTATCAATCTTCCTCAACTTTTTCTTTTCCTTTTCCTGTAAAAACAGCCAGTAAGAAGTAACTGGTGAGCTATGAGGCTCAGCAAATTATGTAATCTAATTAACAGTTTAATATAACAAGAGAAATCATTCAAACCTTTAAATTCATCAATTATTAAACTAATCTATTAGTAACAACAGCATAATTCTTAAGTAGCATGATTCATTTCTTTATTTTTTTTTTTTTACAATTACAAAGAACATCAAATTAAATAAGTAAAAGGATTGGCTAGACTTTCATAACCATATTCAATGGAGCCCAGGTAAACCTGGCATTATCGCCATTGAATTACATTGAGGTCCCTTTTGCCTCATTAGGGGTCCCTTTTGCCCCACCTGCTATGCAGGTATCTTTTCCTTTGGGGTCCCTTTTGCCCCACCTACAATACAGGTTTAATATTTGTGTCCCTTTTGCCCACCTGATATTGCAGATATTATATGATAAAATAGCCAATCTTTACTTTTAACTTGATATTCCAACATCAAATCTTCATACATCATAACTAATTTCAAAGGTTATAACCTTTCAAGCAGACTTATGCTCATACATTTAGAGAATTAAGAATTTGATAACACTAAGTTAAAAGAAAGCTTCTTTGAATATTCCCATGTATTCTACTGATGACTAACATAAAGCTCATAATGCATTTCATTTATAATTAACATTTAAAGACATAAGAAATATGCATTCACATTTCAAGGCATAAGAAATATACATTTAAGATCATTCCAATTATAACAATTACATAATTTACCTTCTTGACGAGATGCCTCTTCCAACCTTTCACTCCTTAATCTTCTTCGATTATAAGTCACTTCAAAGCTTTCTCTTTGCATAATTTCAAACGAATCTGATTTTCCCCTATCTTAATGTTCGCATTTCCTCAATAATTTCCTTTGATCGAATCACAATCCTATAATTCGAATGACAATTAAATTCTATTTATAGACAAAATAAAGTTTCTATAATTTACCCATTCTTAAACCTTATTCTCTTCGTAATCTTTGAAATCTTTCCTTCCTACTCCATTGCCAAAATATCAATCATTAGTGCCGTAATGCTCTACAATATTTATCCAGGAAAACTTATTTACAACAATTCTAATACTTAACAAAATCTTCAAGCTTAAAATTGCAAGTCTATGGAACTTTACCGGAACAGCAGTATCTCGAATTTCATTGCACCGAGACCGGATAAAAAAAAGCAATTTGCGAACTGTGCTACAGTGCCGTCCTCCTCCTGTGCGGAACAAAACTACAGGATTTTCCTGTTTTTGCCGTATAAGTGAATTCCTTTCACTGGCTGGATGTTCCACTACCTCTACAGAACTTCCAAATACTACCAAAATCAAGAGCTGCACTTTGTTTAAGCCTTCTTCCAAATGCTACCAAAGACTTCTGCGAATATGCTACCATCCCGTTGCATGCTTGCTTGCATGAATGCCAAAACAGGGAACTTCTGGATAGCGTGACTCTTATTAGCGTGAAATGAGGCTTGCCAAAAATGTGATAAGGAGGGCCCACTCTCATAACTGCTAGATCCCAAAGATGACATCCATTCAAAATAACTACTACTTATTATCCAGATCTAATTTTAAATAATTACAACTAATTATAGTAGCATTTATTAAATTTTTTGTGAACGGTACATTATAAAAAAAATGAAATAAAAATTTTATTTCATACCTGATAATTATTTTGGGTTTTACATGCACAGGGTAACCATTTTCCTAGGCTTATAGTTGCTTAGGCAAATATTTCCTACTGTTACCAATAATGCTACTTGATGCCGAACCGACTCTTTCCCTTTGAAAACACTTTCCTGTTTCGTGTTTCATGCGACTCTACGCATCCAGCCCTGTAACTGAGTTTGGTCTGTAGCGAACTTATTCCTGTGGCAATATTTTAGTGCCTAGCAGAGTTCTGCCCTTCCTGTAGCCGTTCTTATAGTCACTGAAGTCAATTTTGAAGCTTCAGGGGTTCCTCATCGGATTCTTAGTATTTGGTTTGATTCTTACATCTCATGCCACTATTCCTCCAGTCGAGCATTGTTATTCGATGGTTTCAGCGACATGTCTTAGTTAAATAGTCTAAATTTTTCTTCCTCTCCCCTCTTCTTTTTCTTCCTTATCTTCCTTTCTTGTGTCCCCCTTCATTGAAGAATGAGGGCCCTATTTATATTTTTTTGTGAGTGACATGATCAGTAAAGTGGAGGTTTGCGTTAGGTAGTCGACAACAATCGTAAAACTTATTGATGTGAAACGTACATGCGAAGATGAGTTTCATAATGAATTTGCACGTTTAATTTTAGGGAGAACAAATAATTATATCTTTATAATGATTTGAACGACGATATAAAACATTAAGATCGGAAAAACAAGCTTACGGTTGAATCACTCACGTAAGAGTTAAGATCATATAACAATCAAGTCAATCTAATGTTGCGTACACGAATGGTTTTTCCACAAATATCCCTAGACTAACAATGAGATTAATCACTAGAAGTGTCCACTCACTCAACTCTCTAATTCACTATGCTTTAGCAGAGACCGGAGAAGCGTCAACTTAATCGTCATGAATTTACTAGGCCACAATTGAGAAGCGCTATGAAGATAAAAGAGTCGGGGAAAGAGTTTACCCAAAGACGAGAGATTACGAAGCTTCTGGTTTGATCACCAAGGCACTGGATGACGAGTAATCTGCAACATCAAGGCTTGGACATGGTTTGGGGAAGAAGTGGGCAGCAGTACAAGGTCTGGGAAACCTTCTGGACGTCAATCAGAGACCCTCTAAACAGCAAGACAGCTGTAGGAACTCTGCTCGGATGGCTGGACAACAACTACAGATGTTTGGGTGGTCAATAGGAAAGCTTGGCCAGCAATTTTGACCCTTGGAAAAACTTCGGACAGCAGCCTTTGAGGTTAGAAACGCTTTGGACAGCACGTGAGGGATTTTGGTCAGCCAACAGGAGCAGGTTCTGGCAACACTATAGCTGGTTGGAGACTTCCCGGACAGCAATTTCCACTTGGAAAATTGCTGGACAGCAATTTACTGCAGCTGTTAGGAGTTAGGTTTTGAATTTGAATTCCCAACTCATGTGATCAATGCCATAAAGTGGCATTTACTGGACTTAATCCCAAGCAAGGCCGGTGGCTTAGAGAGGGGAGAGGATTAATAAAAAAAAAACTGAAGTTTTAATTTCAGTTTTGATTAGGTTGGGGAGGAATTGACTTGAAATTTGAATTTCAATTCAAAGAGAGTTAAGACATTTATTAGGGAGTTAATGGAGGAGATAAGGAGGAGGAGGCTGGCGGTTTCAAGAGAGGAAGGGGAGGAGTTTCAAGATAAATCCTGAAATAAATTTCAGGATTTGAAATTTGGGAGGGAGTTTTATTTGAAATTACATTTTAATTTCAAATGGGGGAGGGGTTAATGTGGCAATTAATGGAGGGGGAAGTTTAGTGAGGCCGGCGGCATCAAGAGGGAGAGGAAAGGGGATGGGGAGCAAAATACGAACCTTCCAAATTTGCTTGTTTGCATTAGAAGGCTTGATTATGAGATCCACTTCGATTCGAATTTGAAAACTTTCCATATTTGGCTTTGACAAATTTGGAAAAATTTTGAACTCAATAAATTTTGAATTTTCAAAATTCGAACAAGTGGGGGGAAAGGGGGAGAAAGTCGACGGTGGAGGGGCTTGGGAACGGGTGGAGGTGGTGAGGTGGTCGGTGGCCACAGGTGGATTAGGGCCGGCGGTTGGGGAGGTGGAGCTAGGGGAATAATTGGTGGATGAAGAGGGGAGAAAGGAGAAGAACAAGAATATACGGGAAAGAAAGAGATAACTTACGAACTCACACAGAGATCGTAAGAACCGCGAACCTCGGACTCGTCCAAAGATTGGCGGGTATTGCGAATTACCCTCCTCGGGCTTCTCCTCTCATGAACTCACTAAGAGATCACGTGAACTCACTAAGAGATCAACAAAACATGAAACTTTTCATTATCAATAATCACCCCCTCTCCAAGAGGAGGGAGAATGCTTAAATAGCCAAATACATGAAGAAAAATAAAAAGACACAATTGCCCTTCTAGCAAACACATGAAGAAAGAGTTTTTATTGGAGAAGATTTAAATGGACATGTTGACAGAAAGGTAGATGATTTTAAAAGCATTCATGGTGGCTATGGTTTTGGAATAATAAATGAAGGTGGCAAGACCATATTGGATTTTTATTTAGCTTATGATTTTCAATTGCTAATACCTTATTTAAGAAAAGGAATGAACATCTCATCACTTATAAAAATGGATATAGTACAACCCAAATTGACTATTTTCTTATAAGAAAATTAGATCGTTTAGATTGCAAAGATTGTAAAGTTATTATGAGTGAAAATTTATGTATCAAATATCGATTATTAGTTTTGGACTTTAAGATAAAGGGGCAGATAATAAAAAAATAAAGTAAACGATATTCTAAGATTAGATGGGGGCATTTAAAGAATATTAACAAAAATATTTTGAGAGTAAGATTTTAGATCTTAAAATTCTGTCTGTGCATGAGGATGTCAATATTATCTGGGAAAAAGTGGCTTGTGATAATAAGAATATTGCAAAAGATATGTTTGGAGTTTCAAAGGGAAAAACTCTTAATAGTAAAAATAGTTGGTGGTGAAATCCAAATGTGCAAGAAAAGATAAAAAAAATAAGAAGATTTGTTATAAAAATTGGTTTATATGTAAAAATTCTGATAATTGAGAAAGCTATAAAGTGGCTCGTAAGGAATCGAAGAAAGCTATTTGCGATGCAAAGAGTTTAACTTTTAATGATTTATATAATAGATTAGATACTAAGGAGAGAGAAAAATATATGTATAAGTTAGCCAAACAAACAGATAAGAGTAGTAAGGATTAGTTCAAGTGAAGTGTATTAATGGTGAAGATTAAAAAGTACTTTTCTTAGAAGATGATATTCAACAAAGGTGAATGAGATATTTTGCTAAACTTTTTAATGAAGAATGTGAAAATATGATTGACTTTAGTGACTTTATCACCCTAAATGAAAATAAAGATTTTTGTTTTTATCGGCGTATAAGTAAATCCGAAGTTAGAGAAAGTTTAAAGAAAATGAAGTGTAGAAAAGCTGTTGGACCTGTGATATTCCAATAGAGATGTGGAAATGCTTAGGAGATGAAGGAATTTCTTGGCTTACTAAACTTTTTAATATTATTTTGAAGACTAAAAAGATGTCAGATCAGTGGAGAATGAGTGTGTTAATTCTTATTTTTATGAATAAAGGTGATGCACAGGAGTGTGCGAATTATAGAGGAATTAAGTTAATGTGTCATACTTTAAAACTATGGGAGCGAGTTATGGAGCATAGTTGAGGCGTGATACTAATGTTTCTCAAAATCAATTTGGATTCATGCCGGGTAGGTCTACTATGGAAACCATAAATTTATTGAGAGATTTGATGGAGAAATATAGAGAGAATAAGGAGGATCTACATATGATATTTATTGATTTAGAGAAAGCATATGATAAAGTTCCAAGAGAAGTAATATGGAAAGTTCTTGAAAAGAAAGGAGTTAATAATGCTTATATTCAAATCATTAAAGATATGTATGCAGGAGCTATTACTTGTGTTCAAGCACAAGGTGGTTTGACCAAGTATTTTCCTATTTCGGTTGGATTACATCAGGGATCAGCCTTAAGTCCATATCTTTTTTCTTTAGTCATAGATGTTCTCACTAGACATTTGCAAGAGGATGTACCTTAGTGCATGCTTTTTGCTGATGATATTATTCTTGTTGATAAGACTAGAGAGGGAGTTGAAGGTAAACTTGAATTATGGAGGTCAACTTTAGAGTATAAAGGTTTTCGCTTGAGTAGATCTAAAACTGAATATATGGAGTGTAATTTTAGTGGAAATAGACCTAGTGAGGGGATTGTGATTTTGGGCGATCAAGTCATTAATAAGAGTACACGTTTTAGATATCTTGGATCTATTGTTCAGAGTGATGGTGAAATTGATGGGGATATTATCAACAGAATTCAAGTTGGATGGTTGAAGTGGAGGAATGCACCGGGCTTATTGTGGGATAGAAAAGTCCCCCTCAAACTTAAAGGAAAATTCTATAAGATGGTGGTGAGACCTGCAATGCTTTATGGTGCCGAATGTTGGCCATTAAAAGAGAAGCATAACACTAAGTTAAGTGTTGCAGAGATGAGGATGCTTAGGTGGATGAGTGGCTTGACCCTTAGATAGGGTACGAAATGAGCATATACGTGAAAAGGTTGGAGTAGCTCAAGTGAAAGATAAGATTAGAGAGAGTCTCCTTAGATGGTTTGGTCACATTAAACGGAGGCCTTCCGATGACCCGGTTAGGATAGTTGATGTATTAGATTTGGCTTATGTTAAGAAAGGTAGAGGTAGACCTAAAAAGACTTGGTTAGAAAATATTAGAAATGATATTTCTTTATTAGATTTAGATGAGAATTTAACTTTTAACCGGACACAATGGCGAAAAAGGATTCATGTAGCTGACCCCCCGTAGTGGGACAAAGGCTTGATGTTGTTTTTGACATGATCAGTAAATAGGGAGAAGACAAGACACATTCGGAGTGGTTCGAATGGAGGGATGATATCGATTCCCTTGATTATGGATCGTTTATCGAGTATTTAAGTGTCTCAATGATGTCAGAATTTGGTGATATTGGGCTTGTTGGATTCATCTCGTCAAGCCATTCGATTCGACTATAAGCATGTCACATTTGGAGATGATTTGGTCATCCAATTTATGGTTTGAACCTTCCAAATGCACTTCGGGTTGGACCCATTTGGGCTCGGATTGGGCCAAATCAGTGTCGTTGCGTTTGTCTTTTTGAAACGTTCAGTTCGACTATAAGTTTGTTGAGATCGGAGTTCTGATGTTCCCATATTTAATTTTCGAAATTTCTAATTCAAATTTATCTCGATATTCGTACTTGACCAATATAAATTTTTGATGATATATCATTAGTAATATTGAATTATAAATGTACCAGCACTTCTGAAAGCATGCTTTCTTGATGAATGTTACAGAAAATGACCGCTGAGCACATCACTCTCCACAAATTTGGAGGGAATGTATTGCTGCAGGTTCAAGTCTCTATGCCTCCAGAAATGATGATCCAGTAATTATCCGTTCATTGCATTTCTGGTTCAACTTCGTCCTCTGGATTTCGCTGTGGATATGATTATTTATTTATTTATTTATTTTAATTTCCACCTTTTCAAATTGGCTGCAGAGATGCGATCAATATGGCAAGAGAAGCCGAGAGAGAGATTTTGAAGGCTGCTTCTAATATCAATCAAGTAAGCATTCTGTTGAGGTTGGGTCATCCAATACAAGAATGCCATCTAGTTGGTAACAATTACCAGCAGGATACTGAGAACTAGTCAGCAATTCCTTCTTTTTATCTGACTTTTTATTTATTCATTTTCAGTCAATAATCTCTAAGAAATTTTCAGCTTATCCTGCTAAGTGTAGCGCGGCATATTACATAATATGCAGAGTCTGGACGAGAGAAATGTCTGAATTCTATGAGGGTACACAGTAAATACATAACAAATACACATTTTTATTTTTTTGCTATGCATTTGTTGTGCAACTTCACATAATTCAGAAGGTTCTCTTATCCGGATTCTGTACGTAATAATTTTTCCAAGTGTTGGGTGTGTACGGGATAATTTTTTAGCTGTTTTATCACTTCGATGATGTAAAGTTCTTTAATTGAAAAAAGGACACTAAAATAATAAATTTTATGTTCATTAAAAGTGATATATTATTTATATTTATTTTGTAATATATATTACAGTGTATAATTTTATTGATCTTTGCTATTTAGTACATAATACAGCTAAATATGTCAATAAATGTGAATTATTGCTTTTTTTTTTTAATCGTTGGCTGATAATAGATAAAATTACTGTAAATAAAATTTAATATCAAGGTATAATAATTTTTAAAATATTGAATTAAATTAATTAATACTAAGCAAAAGATAAATTCTTTAACCATGACAGAGACAATTTAAATAGTTTTAGAAAATTAAATAACATTCAGCATTTAAAATGGATACTAATTTCATTCCAAAAAATAAGCATGAAACAATTGTTATGAGAAGAAATAATAATATTCTTCTCAGGAGAAAAAATTGAAATGTCGCCTAAGTAATTAAAAACATATATATTAATGGGTTGACAAAAATAAGAGCTACATTTAAATGTGTTCGACACAGTCAACTGTTGGAGGAAGATGCCGAGTAAAGCACTGTAATAATGAAGCAAGCAAGAAAATAAAAGCAGCGAAAAAATAAAAGACATCAGAATTTAGCATGAAAAAAAATTCAGAATAGGGGAAATAATCATGGAGCTACGTCACATTATGAAATTTGGGAGAAATAAGTATAGATGTATCTTCTCTCTCACTCTCTCATTGCTTCTTTTCTCACTTGCACCGTTTTCAATCTTGTCTTAACTAAAAATACAAGAGAGAGCCATGTTATAACCCCCAAGGGACATAACCTTTGAGAAAAATAATTGTTCAGTTTGTCTCGCAGTCTAGTGGCGCCAGTTTGGGGCGTTACATCGCTCAGTCTCTATTTGACAATATTGTAGCGCTCAAATACAAAGTGTTGCAGTGCTTAGTCTTTATCTTGACTGTTGTGGCGCCATATCTCGACCGCTGCAGTGCTTGTGCTATATATAGGTTGAATATATCTCACCTCCTTTACAACCTAGATGAGATTTAATTCTACAGGGCAGAGTGGGTTGGTACTTGATACAACAAAAACTTACAAAAGTGAAGAGTTATTAGAATATCAGAAAGCTGATTTTCATTGGAAATAATTTGGTTATGCGCATCATCATGTAGCATACCCTAATATCATTATGCAAACATGATAACAGGCTGGAAAAGATTTGGCATGTCATAGAATCATCACATTATGCCACATGATAGTCATCCAATACTGCATGATCAAGCAATTTAGTAGTTTTGGAAACCAAAACAAAAAAACCAGAAATCTTTAGCTATTAAAACCCTGAGAAATATATAGGAATTACTTCAACCACTTTAAAACCTTAATATTTTTGCATTCCTAAGCTTGCTCTGCAAGTATACTGTGGCAAGATTTCATTCTTCCGAAATAGGTCACAAAGCCTATGATGCTATTTTTTTTTGCCTGTAATGTCATTACTTCTGCAGTTAATTGGGCTTGATGGTTAAAATAAGCTTCATAGATAGCTTAGTTTAAGCACTTAGAAACAATAGCTTATCCTTCAATTTAACTGCTGGAAATGCAAGAATGAAGGATCGTTTAAGGCTTCGTTTGGGATATTTTTTTTACTGCTGCTTAAAGTAGCTTTACACTAACAAACTGCTCTAAGAAGCAGTAAGAAAACCGTCCTAAACAAAGCCTAAGATTCAACTTGCATATGTTTCAGTGTTGTTAAGTCTTTTTTCATTCAACCTGATCCAGACTGCATTGAAATCAAATCTGTCAAACAATTTAACATCCTTGAGTGAATTGACAAGTGAAATATAACCATATACCAGCGCATACTTCAACAAATTTACAAATATATTACATAGGGAGAATGACTTAATCAGTTCATGTGCAATTTTCAATCAAGTAACTTATAAATCATTAATTTTTTTTTTTTAAATAAACATGCTTGCAAAATGCACACAATAAGTTGACTCCCCACCTTTGAGGATATGTGTTAGACTGGTCCAAGGATGACCGATCCAGCCGGCCCAGCACAAGGGCCGGCCCCTTGTTTATGCCAGGCGGACCAAGGCAATAGCCCGCCCCCTTGTGGGGCTACTATTTGAATAAAAAATAAAGAAGGGGCAGTTTAGGACTGTATTTGTTATTGGACTTGTATTTGTATGCTTTAAATAGATGAGATTGCTTAGGATTAGGATTATCTTTGATTTTGCTGAACCTAGTTCTTCTCTTAGATTTGTTTGGGCTCTAGCCGCCGGCTAGGGATTGGGAGAGCCGGATCTTCCTCTCTGAATTGAAGATTCATTGTATCATGTTTGCTTTCTTTTATCTACTATCAAATAAAGAGTTTCCCTATTGTTATTCACTGCTTTCTTTCATCTACTATCAAATAAAGAGTTTCCCTATTGTTTTCATCTGCTTTCTTCTCAAAATCTATTTCACAATTTGCTGAATTCTGTTTTTAGCGAAGGATTTCTTCAAAATTTCACCAATATTTCCTATCAAATTAGTATCAGGCGCTTCGATCAAAATTATCAATGGTTGGAAAGAAAGTAGAAGTTTTGGAAGGGGAATTACCGAATTAGGCCAATTAAAATCAGATTGTGGAGAAAATATGAAAATTTGAGAATCAATTTTCATTTGTTCATGAAAAGATGGATGAAAAATTTGTCATTGTGGAAGAAATGTTGAGGAAGCTGCTGGAGGCCCAACCCAAAATGACGACGTCGGAGGCAAAGGGAGTCATCGGCGGATAAGGAAGTCGTGGTAACCCTAATCCTCCAAGGAGAGGGGAAAACCAAGAGGTGGAGATCTCGGAGGGGGAAGGTGGGATGCCTCCCCTAGAGTCTATTTCTATTGAGGAGATGAGTAGCAGGTATGAAAGGATGGGTGCTGATTTTGTAAGAAGATGGGTTGCTTTTGAGCGTAGGGGTGAGGATTGAGATAGAATGAGGAGGTGATTTTGAAGAGGGGTTTGGTTATGAGCGAAGAAGGGAGGATCGGGACACGTGGGGAAGACCACCCCTTCGTGGGATGAGAGGTTATGAAAGATTCAGGGGAAACGGAGGAGATCCAAGAGTAAGGAAGCTCAAGATGCCTATCTTTGAGGGAGAGGATGCACATAGGTGGATTTACAAGGTGTAGAGGTATTTCACCGCCAATGGATTGATAGAGGAGGAAAGGTTGACGACAATTGGCCTATGTTTGGAATGGAAGGCTTTGGCCTGGTACCAGTGGATGGATATGAGACGACACATGGAATTGGAGAGAGTTCAATGACTGCTTGTTGCTGGGTGGGGGGGGGGGGGGACTTATATGAGCAATTTTCGCCCTACACAAGAGGGATCAATGGTAGAGTATCAGGGGAGATTAGAATACTTAATTATATAAAATTTATGTTTCATAGTTTTTTTTTTTTTTTAATTTAATTTTTTGCCTCAAACTTTGAATGATAACATTATTATTATGTTAATTTTATTAAATTTTAATATTATTTATTATTTATTACGTCATTCGGTTTGATCCCGGTTAGACCGGTTGAACCGGTCGAACCGTGAACCTCTCCTTCTTCCGGTTCGTTATCCGGTCCGGTTTTCACAGCCTTGGGCGAAAGTCTTCTTGAACTCAGTAGTGGAATTCACTCCAAATCACACCATGAAAGTGAAGGAAGAAATATCAGACAAAGATGTGGTGGTACTGATAGATAGTTAGGCTACCCACAATTTCATCTCCAACCATGTCATAGACCAATTGGGGTGAAATTGATGGACACAGGGTGTTATAGGGTGATGATGGGCACCATAAAGTAGGAGACGGGTAGAGGAATGTGTAGGGGAGTGGTATTGACTATACAAGGGGCCAGATAAGGGAGAATTTTATCCCATTGGAGCTAGGGAGCACTAATGTCATCTTGGGGATTAAATGACTACAAGCCTTGGGGGATACCAAAGTTAATTGGGGAGCACTGATAATGAAGCTAATGGTGGAGGGCAAAAGGATGGTGATCAGGGGAGATGCAGGGTTGTCCAAAACCATGATGTCTCTCAAGACTGTGCTAAGGACCATACAGGAGGTGGGCGAGGGATTCTTGATGGAGCTGCAGAGATTAGAGGGGATCAAACTGGAAGAAGGGTTGACATTCCTCTTTTAGTACATCCACTCATACATCAATTCAGTGAGGTCTTTTAGCCACCTCAAAGGCTTACCACCATTGAGGGAGTAAGAGCATGCCATCACCTTGAGAAAGTGGGTGTAGTGTCCGGCCTTACCACTACCCTTAGATTTAGAAGGACGAGATTGAAAAGTTGATCTAAGAGATGTTGGAGATGGGGATCATCAGGCCAAGCGAGAGCCATTTTTTTAGCCCAATCTTATTGGTCAAAAAGAAGGATGGGAGTTGGAGTATCTGTATGGACTACTGAACTTTAATAAGGAGACTGTGCTGAACAAATTTCTCATTCTGGTGATCAATGAGCTACTAGATGAGCTATGTAATGCAGTGTTGTTCACCAAGATGGATCTGAAGTTGGGATACCATCAGATCAGGATGCGAGAGGAGGATGCCCAGAAGACTGCATTCATGACACACGAGAGACACTACGAGTTCTTAGTGATGCCGTTCGGCCTCACCAACACCCCATCTACTTTTCAGTCCCTTATGAACATGATATTCTGACCATACCTCTAAAAGTTTGTATTGATTTTCTTTGACAACATCCTAGTGCACAACAAGACAGAGGAGTAGTATTTGGAGCACTTGAGGGTGATCTTAGGGGTGTGATAAGAGCAGTAGCCGAGGGCCAACCTGAAGAGGTGGTTTTTTGCATAGTCAAAGTGTAGAGTACTTGGGGCACATGATATATCAGGAGGGAGTAGTCGCCGATCAGACCAAGATTGAGGCAATGTTGAAATGGCCTCAACCTAGGAACCTGAGAGAGTCGAGGGGTTTCCTAGGGTTGATGAGATACTACAACAGATTTGTGAGAGGATATAATATCATAACATGGCCATTGACGGAGCAGTTGAGAATAATAGTTTATTAGGGGGGGGGGGGGGGGGGGGCAGCTACCTTGGCTTTTAAGAAATTAAAGCAAGCCATGACCACAATACCAGTGTTGGCCTTACTAGATATCAACTAGGTTTTTGTAGTGGAGATTTATGCTTCAGGGTACAAATTAGGGGAGGTGCTTATGTAAAATCACAGACCCATAGCCTACTTAGGCTGAAGTCAGTTTATGAGAGAGTTGATGGCCATCATGTGCAAGATGAGGAGCTGAGGAAGATTATGATGGATTTACTGAGAGATGGGAGTAGCCACCCAGGCTATTCCCTAGAGGGAGAGAGACTACTATACCAAGAGAGGTTTGTGTTGCCATGGACCTCTGTTCATATTTCTCACCCGATGCAAGAATTCCATAGGAGCGCTATTGGAGGCCATTCTGGTGTGTGGAAGACATATAGAAGATTGACAGCAAAATTATATTAAAAGGGGATGCACAAGGATGTGGAGGAGATGGTGTCTATGTGTGAGGTATGTCAGAGAAACAAGCATATGATTATGGCTCCAAGGGGATTACTTCAACCCCTGGCTCTGCCATACAGAGTTTGGGAGGAGGTCACTATCGATTTCATAGATGGGCTGTCCTGATCTGAGGGTTTATAGTGATTTTAGTGGTGGTTGAGATTTTGAGCAAGTACGCTCACTTCATTCCCTTACGACACCCTTACACGGCAGTTACAGTGGCAGCAACATTCATCAAAGAGATGGTCAGGTTGCATGGGACACCGTGGTCGATAATTTTGGACCAATATACGGTGTTCCTTAGTTGTTTTTGGAGAGAATTATTCAGGTTGCAAGGAACAATGCTGAAAAGGAGTACTGCTTACCACCCTCAGACATATAGGTAGACAGAGGTGGTAAACAGGAGTTTGGATACTTATTTGCAATGCTTTGCTTCAAAGACACCTCGGCTATGAGCCAAGTGGCTAGCATGGGCGGAGTACTAGTACAGCACGTCGTACTACTATGCTTTCTAGATGACTCCTTTCAAAGTGTTGTATAGAATAGACCCTCTACACTTGATGCATTTTGGGCTGAGTATCACACCAGTTTTTTCAATAGAGTAGTACTTGGAGAAAAGGGATAGAGTGTTGGACGAATTAAAAAGGCACATGTTGAGGGCTCAACAAATTATGAAGCAGGTGGATGGGCACGGGAAGGATATCCAGCTCGCAGTTGGGGATAAAGTGTTCTTAAAGCTGCGGCCCTACAGACAGAGGATATTAGCCAACATGAGGAATGAGATGCTGACCCCGAGGTACTTTGGCCCTTATGAGATATTGGAGAGGATTGAAGCAATGGATTATCGCTTGAGATTACCCTCAACTGCTACCATACATCCAGTGTTCCACGTGTTACAGCTGAGGAGAGTTATTGGGGATCATACAGCTAGTCCAGAGTTATCGGTGACACTAACTGAAGATTTGTAGGTGGTGTTAGAACCACTGGAGTTAAAAGGGGTACGATAGGGTAAAGAGAGGATAAAGGAGGTGTTGATCAAATGGAGAAACCTACCAGACTACAATGCCACATGGGAGCCATATGAGAGAGTGAAGCATCAGTTCTCATCCTTTCACCGTGAGGACAAGGTGATTCTTGACTTCTATGTGAAAGAGAGGTTTGTGATGGATTTTTGGAATGTCAAACCTGTGGGTTTTTAGCTTACGAGCTATCCTCTTATATCTTCCTCTACTAATTCTTCTTGGACTTCTATCTATCTCTTCTCTCTACGGTTTTCATTCCGCCTTTATCTTTCTCCTCTAAAACTATTGTAAGTTTTAAGTTGTGTCATATTTTGTTCTATTATAAGTTGTAAGTGGTGTTAGTACTTCTTTATGGTTGTGTTTGTTTGTGTTATTTAAGGTTTATGTAAATGAATAAGTGTGTTTTTTATTTGCATTGCTAGAACAAAGTTTGTTCTTAGGTTGCATCATATATACATTATAAATTTTAGAATTTACATGTCACCACATATATGCATGTATATTCATATAAGTATAAATAGATAAATATGAATATGAATACACACACGCATATACACGTGAACATATATAGGCACAAACACATACATATATGTGCAAGTGCACATTTTTATACATACAAAAATATACTCAAGCTAGTATCAATTTGAATATGGTCGAACAAGGTTTGGTTTGTGTTTACCTCGTTAATCAATTCACCCTAAAATTGAAGTCACTTATAACAAATAAATCAAACAAATCACATAAAAACAAATCAAAACCAAATACAAATATTTCCAAAATAACATTTAACTTTGCGAACATCCACAAAACAGACAAGCAACCATTTGATAAATTCGATCAAACAAGCTCATTGTTTAAGTATATATCAATATTCATTGTTGAAAGAAAATAGTAAGTCCTGCAGCTAGGAATTACCTAAGAGCAATGAGGCAAAAGATGACAAACTAGTATAAAAATTATGTTCATAGCTTAAATTCTAGATAAAACGGATTAATAAGTAAACTTGCATGTATCACACACCAGAGTTTACCATCTCCTTGGATGACTAGGAAGTTCTTGTGATCCTTCAAATAAATTAACCAAATGGTTCTCTATGTCCTCTGGAGTATATTTAACATGCTTTGCTGCATGTCGCAAGCCCTCCAGCCGGCTTCCATACCTCCCCCAAAAAGCACGATAAGCTGGAATGACTTTCTCTGATATGGATATCCTCAGTTCTTCCCGGAGCTGTTGATCTGGAATTATCCAAGTAGTCTGAGTCCTATATATTTCCTCAAAAGCCAAGTTAAAGTTCCTGAACTTGTCCTTTATGACAGCATTTGATGCATTATAAGTACTACCCCCAAGTTCTTCACCTTTTAAATAAGACAATGCCTTAATCCAGGAAGCTCTGAGATATCTCATAGAATAATGCCGAACTTGTCCCTGCATCTTCTTGACCCACTGATCTCCTAACAAGCTCCTCATGGCAGAATCCTTAACTTTCTTTGCAATGTAGAGTATATTATTCATCAAAAATACATATTGCAGTGCTTCATTTTCATAGAGCTTAGAATCTTTAACAATGACTAAATCCAAATTCAGTAACAAGTTTTGCAAGTAATGACCAAATGGTGACATCTCCTCTGTACATTTGAGATTATCACTACTAACCTCTCTGTTTTCACAAAGAACAGAATCAAGCAAATTGTGATAATCAACCAATAATCCAACATAATTCATCACATAGTTGGTCACATCGTGAAGCCCACCACAATGAAGTGGCTTACCACGAGAGTTCTTCTGAAGAGCATTCTCAAACTGTGAAAGAGTTCGAACAGCAATTACTTGCAGATTCTTTAGAACACCATCTGCCTCATCAAGTATGTGCTTCCCTGAGTCGCCAGAGAACAGAAAACTCAAGTCAGGCTTAACATTATTGAGAGCACCATACATTTCAAGGATTCCAAACAGTTTCTCAAGCGAAGGCTGACTAATGGCAACAGCATCCGCAAAGTTGAGCAATTGGACAGTGCAGCTTCTTGTGCTCTCCAAAAAGCATTCATCTCTAAGCTCCTCATCACCAGCAAAGACATGATCACAGAGCTTCCTCTCAAGGACGAGAATCTTCCTTAACATCAACCTCAATGCATTAGCCCATTTCTTCATCTTGTCATCAAGAGTTCCGCACTCCATACTCCGAACATCCTCAATGCTTAACCTAACAACTCCCAGAGCATAGATGTAATCATCTAAAATCTCGCGACGGACACTGCAGTAGACCTGGCACAGTTCCTTTACATACCCAGATAAAATCATCCGATCAGCAATTTCCTTTAGGTCGGCCAAAGCATCAGATAGGAAGACACTAGGGCTATAATCGTCTGAAATCCGTACGTCAAGTTGAGCGGCATTCCGGATCATGATATGGCGGAACTGGTCCTCAAGGTACGACATGGCATACTGAAGCAGCACCTCAGCGCGGGATCGAATGCCGGCGGAGGATGAAGAAGTGGAGAGAGAGATTGCGTCGTCGACAGCGGAGAGAAAAACGGCGCTGTTATCTTCCCAAATGAACTCAATGCTGGAGTCATCTGGACGACGGAGAACTTTCTCAGTGGAAGCGAGGAAAGATTCATCAGATGGCTCGGGATTGCCCGCGCCCGAGCAGGGGAAGATACCGGAGAGGCGATTGTCGAATCCAGAGAAAATGCGCATCATGTCCTCGGCGGCGTCTGAAGAGATGGCGAGCGAATTTACTATGTGATGAGCGGCTGCGATGACCTTGTCGTGCCCATCAGGAGACGTCTCTCCCGCCATTGGCGCACAGTGGAGCTCTCGGGTGAATTTGTGAACTCCGGTTACAGTGCATCAGAGAGAGAGAGAGAGAGATCAGTGGGCTCCAGATGGATTCACTTATACGTGGATTTGGAGTCAATTTCGGCTTCAATCAAGAAAATATTTAATTTCTTTGTTTATTATTATTTTTTTCATTCATATGGAGTCTAATAATTTTAAAATTTTCTTTATTTAATATTTTCAATACAAATCTTAATACATTATTTTAAATTAAAATATTATAAATTAAATTCAAATATTTTCAAGATTTTCCTATAATATCTAGCGATATCTGATGAGTTACATACCTTAGATACAATAATAGGCTTTGGTCAATTTGCAACTTTGTGCAACTTCTTGGGATATAAAGAAATTCTATCGTTGAACATGTCCCAAAAGTAAAATATTTTTTCAATCATTATTCACATTTTAAAAAATTAGCATTTAACTTGTGTTGTCTCGGTATCTTTAGAACAATTCTTAGATTCGTGTTTTGAATACACCAGAACATCATCAATAAAAGTAATAAAGAACTGATTCATATATACCTTAAATAATTTGTTCATCATATTCATAAAAATAGCAGATCCATTAGTCACCACAAAAAGTCATTACCTAAAATACAAATCATTCTCCAACTAAATAAATATATCACTAATCATAGATAGATGATATTTATTCTTAATTGTAACTTTATTTAATTCCTTACAATCTATGCACATCTTTATTCTTTCATCCATCTTTTTCATAAATAGAGGTGCACGCCACAAGGATGACCTATATCTCTCAAAGCCTATGTCCACTAACTCCTACAGTTACATTTTAAACTCTTACAACTCCTTAGGTGTCATCCTATACGATGCTAACAACTGCAGAACTCTATTCCCCTATTAGGTGGCAAACTAACCAATTCTTCATGAAGCACTTCAAAAATTTTTTTATCATAGGGATATTTTTTGGAAACCATTTTCTTATCCCTTTTATGTGCCATAAATATCATATTCATCTTCTTCTATGATTTATTGACGTACAGAGCAGATATAAGATATGACAGTCCTCCTTAAACTCCCCGGAAATAAAAACTCTCACCATCTAGAAGCAACATTGCTTTCTTCTTCAAATAATTAATCTGAGCTCTATATTGACTCAACCAATCCATCTCCAACATAGTATCAAATTCAACAAGAGGTAACACTATCAATGCTGACTTTCATTTCCTATCAAAATTTTTTATTTCACACATGCTAAAAAGACTAGTCACCATACAATCACAAGTAGGCAAAATAACAAGCAAAGTATATTATAATAATACAACGAATAAATTCAACAATGCAAAATATTTATCAGTTATAAATGAAAGGCTAGCCCCATAGTCAAACATAATTTGACATGGAATAGCATAAATACAAATCATACTTGTTACCGCATAAGGCAAGTCCTTGGTCTCATGCTGAGTTAGATTATATACATTGGCCTGTACTGAACTAGGAGTAACATAAACACCAGACTCTTCCTGACTGCTTGTATCATGTCTCCCATTCGACAAGCCACCACCTCAACTAGAGGATCCCTCACTGAAAGTATAGGGTTGGATTGCTCTCGGTCTTCCTATATGTTTAGAACTCTTTACTCTCACATTGGAACGCCTATTAGGTGTGAATAATCAACCACTCTATTCCCCATATGGCCACATTATAAGCATTGTCCAATCACTCAACAGCACTGAACCACATGTCTCCTTTTTCATCTCTAACAAACAAGTACTCTATTGACAAAGCTCATAGATCTTGTTGCACTACAACTGATAGATGCAGATGCAAATGAGCCTTTTCTATAATCTTAAGGATCAAACCTACTCTGTTTTCTATTGAAACTACTTCTAAGAGTCTCGCCTCCAAATTCCGTTCTACTACTAATCTACCATTGCGGAGTAGTTATCAGCTTATTCTCTACCAAATCCACTTTCACTATTAACTCAAAGAAAATCACAAATGCATAATGGCATCAAAGGCAGCCTCAGATTGTCTTAGAGACCTCTCAAAATCTATACCTTTCTTCATATGTTTTAACAAGCTATGAAGTATACCTAGCTAAAACAATAAACTTAGCCTTATACTACATCACCATCTTGGTCCCATGCACTAGTCTAAAAAATGACACCTGCATTTGTTGTTAGGCAAAAGGAGGCACAAACCACTACCATAATGTATTAGTAATCTCCTCACAAAATATCAAAGCATTCAATCTTCCTTGAAAATTTTCCTTTTGCTGGCCCAACCCCCAGCATTGAGCTTCTCCATCAAACAAAAATACATTTATAAGTACTTTCATGTTAAGTAGATATTACATATTATTAAAAAAAATCTAATCTAATAAGTCAAGCCTCTACTCCTATATGTTCAACAAAACCCTCAAACATTGAAGGTTTCAATCTTAGAAACATTTATAAATGTTTGTCTTTATCATCATATATCGCAACAGACATCCTGCTTTAGGCCTCACCCACCAACTATGCTATTAACCCAGTAAATTGATAAATATAATCAAAAAAACTAATAGCTCTTGCTATACTTTGTACCAACAAAGCCTGACTAGAATTATGTTAGTTAGTCATATATGATTCTTACGGATTCATCTGATACAATTACAAAATTCACATTATTGAATGTACATGCACATTAAAAATAGGAGATGAAATGAACACTTTATACTACTCAGAACTCTCTCACTCATCTACAAATCAACCATATGGCTTTGTTATTATCAATTTCCTAAACCATTGCTCTAATATAAAAAATTCTATTATAACCCGACCCGATATAGCCTACAAATGGAATGAGTTTTATCATGTCAAATTATAATAGGACAAACCCCAAATCCCAAATATCTATGTAGAAGAAATTTCTTTTATCTTTTAATTATAATAGCATCAGGTAAAATAGAAATTATAGTCCTAAATTTTTTTCCTTTTATTCATCCTAGGAAATCATATAATCGAAGTGTAATTTAAATTCATGGCACAAAAAAAGCTATGCATAAATAAAAAGCCATAACTATCAAAATATATGAACATAACATACTTATATAGACACAAATTTCAAAACATGCAATCTCTCTCTGCTCAATCTGCCCCTTCCTTTTACCCTTACCTAAAATAGATGTAGAATAACAAGTATGAGCAAACCACGACTTAGTGGGTTACACTGAGCCTATCCAAATTCTTAATAATACATAAATAATAGTATGTGAACAAACGCATATTTCTCATAGCAGTACCCTTGTCCATAGTGTCTCATAGTAGATAGATGTATACTTTTAGATTTAGTGTTAAATTAAAATAATTTAAATGCACACGCCTTATAGATAATAAAAATAAAAATAGTAAGCATATCACACCAAATCACATATAACAAAAGTTTAAACTTTAAACACACCGCATCAATTATTCAAAACAGGTTGTATTTATTCCCCTTAAACCCTTATACATCTCAATATATACATTATTCAAAAGTCAAACACGTATAACTCCATATTCGAGCACATTAGATAAAATATCTTTATAACTCCCGGTGCTTAGCATCACATATATTTTAAATTTTAGGCCCTTAAAAGTCTCAATACACAGTGCATCAAAACTCCTAATTAGTCATCAAAACTTCTCTAATTCACACATTCAAACATTTGCTAGTGTGAGAATATTTTTTTTGGAATACTTAAATTAAAAAAAATCAAAATTACATTGTGAAAGTTCACAAATAACATATTAAAATATGCATAATATTGTAATACATAACATATAAAAAGTTATGCGATGAAAATTTATCGGATGTTGGAATATAGCCACTTTTATGTTGAAAATTTAGAATTTAAATAAAAATATTCTAGAAAAACTTTAAATTATTAAAAACTAAGATGTAGTAAATATAAACTATCGATCTATACCAATAAAATTTTCAAAAATAGAATGGGCGAAAATAGAATGAAGCTGTCCAAAGTGGATTTCTCTCTCTAGGAATCTCTTATTATCTCTCTCTAGCCGACTACTTATTTTTTGATAAGAAATGATTTGATTTTGACATTTTAGAGGATTTGGATATTTATATAAAAATTCATTTCACAGTGCTACGTCTCTCAAACCCACAAGGTTGTAGTGTGGGTTGCAGTGCTTCCTTAAAATCCAGAAATATAGAGAGCACGACACCATAATGCTCTCCCAAAAACACATTTTCTCATTTTCAATACAAAAAATATAGAGAGCTAAGCAATGCATCGCTCCCCTTAAAAAAAAAAAAAATAAGGTTCCCTAAGGTGTTCAATGATTGGCATAGATAAGGGAGATACTCAAAATCTCCCCTTCTTTGGATGACCCCCAAGTGGATGGCAAAGGAAGTTCTAATTGGATAATGACTAGACAACGCCACAGCTCTCAAACTCACAACTCTACCTTAAAATCCATAAATGTAGAGAACATGATGCCGTAGTTCTCTCCCAAAAACACATTTTATCATTTTCATAATAAAGAAACACAAAGAGCTAAGCATTGTAACGCGCCCCAACATAGTGTCACAACGCTCCAAACAAAAATTTTCACATGCATATTTTTCACTCACAGAATCCTCGAGCGCTCCTTAAAATAATAATGATACATTCAAGAAATATGCATAGCATTAACATAACAAAAAAATGCGAATTAAAGAAACAAGATCACTTACCAGTCAAAATCAACCAGTATAAGAAACATGTTGTACATTTATTACAATGATGGTGAGGCATCTTTACACATGAAGGTATGGACTAAAGTGAGGAAAGATGTTAGAGATGTTGATGCCATTGTAAGGTATCAATGATTTTATAGGTGAAGATATGAACAAATACAAAGATAAAAATTAGTAATTCAAAATTTTGTTCACTGGGGCTATGACCCTTGACCCGCGACTTGACCGGGGCAGGTTGAACCCCGCAGGGCCCTTGGACCACGACATATTTGTTAATCATGTACTTATAAGTTAGTCCCCCCCCCCCCCACTATTAATATTATGACTGGTTCCGCCCTGATCACATCTAGTTGTTTAGTGACTAAGTCTTGGTGGGGACCTCTTTGATTGAATGCTTCTTTAATCAACTTTTTTAGTGCAAAAATGTTAAATGTATACTTGAAAATTGCTTTAAAGAATCATTAAGTAAGTCGTCACAATAGAGCCGAATTTAATTATTTGGTAGATAAATTGGTAATGACATATATGCAATTAGATATATTATCTTTGCATGATTAGCGATAAACTTTTAACACAAATAAATGTGAAAAAAATTTATCAATACCATAAGTTATGATATTACAAAATTCAATATATAAAAACAACAAAACAACCTCAAACATTGAAGGGGTTTCAATCTTAGAAAACATTTATAAATGTTTGTCTTTATCATCATATATCGCAACAGACATCCTGCTTTAGGCCCTCACCCACCAACTATGCTATTAACCCAGTAAATTGATAAATATTAATCAAAATATAATAGCTCTTGCTATACTTTGTACCAACAAAGCCTGACTAGAAATTATGTTAGTTAGTCATATATGATTCTTACGGATTCATCTGATACAATTACAAAATTCACATTATTGAATGTACATGCACATTAAAAATAGGAGATGAAATGAACACTTTATACTACTCAAGAACTCTCTCACTCATCTACAAATCAACCATATGGCTTTGTTATTATCAATTTCCTAAACCATTGCTCTAATATAAAAAATTCTATTATAACCCGACCCGATATAGCCTACAAATGGAATGAGTTTTATCATGTCAAATTATAATAGGACAAACCCCAAATCCCAAATATCTATGTAGAAGAAATTTCTTTTATCTTTTAATTATAATAGCATCAGGTAAAATAGAAATTATAGTCCTAAATTTTTTTCCTTTTATTCATCCTAGGAAATCATATAATCGAAGTGTAATTTAAATTCATGGCACAAAAAAAGCTATGCATAAATAAAAAGCCATAACTATCAAAATATATGAACATAACATACTTATATAGACACAAATTTCAAAACATGCAATCTCTCTCTGCTCAATCTGCCCCTTCCTTTTACCCTTACCTAAAATAGATGTAGAATAACAAGTATGAGCAAACCACGACTTAGTGGGTTACACTGAGCCTATCCAAATTCTTAATAATACATAAATAATAGTATGTGAACAAACGCATATTTCTCATAGCAGTACCCTTGTCCATAGTGTCTCATAGTAGATAGATGTATACTTTTAGATTTAGTGTTAAATTAAAATAATTTAAATGCACACGCCTTATAGATAATAAAAATAAAAATAGTAAGCATATCACACCAAATCACATATAACAAAAGTTTAAACTTTAAACACACCGCATCAATTATTCAAAACAGGTTGTATTTATTCCCCTTAAACCCTTATACATCTCAATATATACATTATTCAAAAGTCAAACACGTATAACTCCATATTCGAGCACATTAGATAAAATATCTTTATAACTCCCGGTGCTTAGCATCACATATATTTTAAATTTTAGGCCCTTAAAAGTCTCAATACACAGTGCATCAAAACTCCTAATTAGTCATCAAAACTTCTCTAATTCACACATTCAAAACATTTGCTAGTGGTGAGAATATTTTTTTTGGAATACTTAAATTAAAAAAAATCAAAATTACATTGTGAAAGTTCACAAATAACATATTAAAATATGCATAATATTGTAATACATAACATATAAAAAGTTTATGCGATGAAAATTTATCGGATGTTGGAATATAGCCACTTTTATGTTGAAAATTTAGAATTTAAATAAAAATATTCTAGAAAAACTTTAAATTATTAAAAACTAAGATGTAGTAAATATAAACTATCGATCTATACCAATAAAATTTTCAAAAATAGAATGGGCGAAAATAGACTGAAGCTGTCCAAAGTGGATTTCTCTCTCTAGGAATCTCTTATTATCTCTCTCTAGCCGACTACTTATTTTTTGATAAGAAATGATTTGATTTTGACATTTTAGAGGATTTGGATATTTATATAAAAATTCATTTCACAGTGCTACGTCTCTCAAACCCACAAGGTTGTAGTGTGGGTTGCAGTGCTTCCTTAAAATCCAGAAATATAGAGAGCACGACACCATAATGCTCTCCCCAAAACACATTTTCTCATTTTCAGTACAAAAAATATAGAGAGCTAAGCAATGCATCACTCCCCTAAATAAAAAAAAAAATTATGGTTCCCTAAGGTGTTCAATGATTGGCATAGATAAGGGAGATACTCAAAATCTCCCCTTCTTTGGATGACCCCCAAGTGGATGGCAAAAGAAGTTCTAATTGGATAATGACTAGACAGCGCCACAGCTCTCAAACTCACAACTCTACCTTAAAATCCATAAATATAGAGAACATAATGCCGTAGTTCTCTCCCAAAAACACATTTTATCATTTTCAGAATAAAAAAACACAAAGAGCTAAGCACTGTAACGCGCCCCAACATAGTGTCACAATGCTCCAAACAAAAATTTTCACATGCATATTTTTCACTCACAGAATCCTCGAGCACTCCTTAAAATAGTAATGATACATTCATAAATATGCATAGGCATTCACATAACAAAAAAATATAGAAATACAAGCACACAAGGTCACTTACCAGTCAAAATCCAAACCAGTTTAGAACAATGTTGTAAAATATATTACAATGATGGTGAGGCATTGCACATGAAGGTAAGGACTACTGTGCAGGAAAAGATGTTAGAGCTGTTGATGCCATTGTAAGGTATCAATGATTTAACTAGGTGAAGATAATGTGGGACAAAAGCTTTGATAGTGCCAACGACAGTGGCAGTTCATGAGCTATTTGAGATAAAGAGATGTTCTAGACTTATGATACATGCATGGGCATTAAGGTGTGGCATGCTATGTGTCCTTTAACAATGTTGGAAGGATGACATGGTTAATGAGGATTGAGCCATGTGAGATTGTTCTAAATAAAAAATAGAGGTTTCATAAGTTGTTCCATAGTTGGCATAGACAACGGAGATAACTAAAATCTCCCCTACTCAGTATGACCCCCTAGGTGAAGACTAATTATTTTATGCGGACACCGGACGGAGAGAACCGTTCGGATTTGTTGCGCTTTTACTGCTCTTTTGATGCGCTTTTGTAAAAGGGCGGTAAAAGTGCAGAAAAATTTTAATATTTACTAAATAATTGAATATTAGTTGCGCTTTTGCTGTGTTTTTGGACTATAAAAGAATAGTAAAAATGCATTTATAATTGAATATTTGTCACCATTTTACAGCCCTTCTGCAAAAGCACAACAAAAGAGCAATAAAAGCGCAACAAATCTGGACTGTTCTTTCTGTTTGGTGTCCGTACAAAATAATCTCTCCTAGGTGAATGACAAAAGAAATTTGAGTGGGATGATGACTAGACAGAGCCACATGTAGAACTATGATGATTTCATATTACATGTGAGATTTTTTTAGTTACATTAAGTAAAAATTTCAAAGTAAAGAAGAGCATAATGACCAATTATTCTAAAATTTCATTTATGTGTATATTCAACTTTTAAATCTTGAGCTAATTCAATGTATGAACCTAATTAAATTGCTTTTCCTTCTTGAAGCCAACATATCAAAGTAGATCCAAGCATATATTATCTTAACTACATACTTTGAGTATATTTGTGCAAGCAGAATGTTTAGTTAGTGTATGCCTAAATAGTAATTGTTAATCCCTAATGTTAATTACATATTAATTAATAGTACAAAAATGATTTGTTGTGAACAAAGATAAATAGTAAATCAAAATTTGTTCACAGGGGCACTGCCCCTTGACCCCGCGACTTGACCGGGCAGGTTGAACCCCGCCAGGGCCCCTTGGACCCCCGACATATATGTTAACAGTTACTTATAAGTTTGTCCCCCCCCCCTATAAAAATTATGACTGGTTCCGCCCCTGCTCACAACTAGCTTGTTTAGTGACTAAGGCTTTGTTTGGGACCACTTTTTTACTGCTTCTTAAAACAACTTTTTAGTGCAAAAATGTTAAAATTTATACTAGAAAATTGCTTTAAGAAACATTAAGTAAGTCGTCCCAAATAAAGCCTAAATTATATTATTTGGTAGATAAAAATTGAGTAATGACATCTAAGCAATTAGCATAATATTAATCTTTGCAATCCCGACTTTGAGATACAACTTTTCTAACATCCCAATTAAAATGTGTATAATATGTTATCTTGTCACTTATTGGTGGTTGTGCAATATTTGAATGTGATACATTATATTATTATAATTAAAATGGGTTGATATTATTGTAAATTACAACTTAAAATATTTTTATGACAATTTCCATTAATATCCTAGCTAAGTTATCATAGGACTGACCACACACTTGTGATACTAAGACCATTTATTACATATTTATCCAATATTTTTTTGATAGCATTATTATTATTATTATTATTTTAAATTTTTTTACAATAATATTTGAATGACTATGATGGATGCCACATAGTTTTTCGAAATGACTTTAGCTTTTAAAAAATATGGATTTTTACATACATAACACTCAAAACATTTCAAATTACCTATCTAACACCTAAACTATTAGATTTACATACATACCACTTAAATCCATGTTTTACATCTTTTCTAACACTCCGTTATATCCCGTATTATTTTCCGTCTTCCCCGTTCGTTCGTATGCGACCGTGGCGGGAGTCTCCACTCGTTCGCATGCAATCCGTTCATCTTCGCTAGTTCTGTTCTCACCAGTTCCGAACATTGTGATTTCTTGTGTTTCATTTATCGCTACTTCCGGTCTCGCAAGTTTCATCCGTTGCGTTCATCTTCGCTACTGCCGGCGCTAGTTCTGCTCTCACCAGTTTCATACATTGTGATTTCCTGTGTTATCGCTACTTCTGTTCTCGTAAGTTTCGCCTTCTATGGTAAGATGTCGAGCTCTTTGCAAAATATTTTCACAGAAAACGTTAAAGAAATGGAATCGAGTACTGACGTATTTTTTGCATACACATAAATGGAATCGAGTAATTTTTACTTCATAGTCCTTAAATTTGGTGGATTTTGGAGTGAGGTGCGGGGTCAGAGTCGTTTGAAGTATGTGGGTGGAAGTCAAAAAACGTTAAAGCTTTCGAGAGATGAAATCACTTTGTTGTTGCTAAAAGAACGAGTTGAAGCACTTTGTCCTTGTTGACATTTCAAATAAGCACAACAACATTCGACTTGTTAAATTTATGCATATTGCCCTTGTTGACATTTCACCGAACAACTTTCTTGCATCAAAAGCACATAACTAAGTCAGAACTTGCTAAACCAAAAACAAAACGTTAAAATGACAACGAAGACAAACAGAGATAGCAAGATAGGACGAAGATAAATCCCGAGTGGACGAAAAATCGATCGTAAGTCTATGCCTACCAAAACCCTAAACAACCTGCGGAGTCCTGCCAGGTTACAGCCGAGCGAAGAAAAGTTGCGAGGCGACTGCGGTGTCTCGAGCAGCCGAGCGAAGAGAAGATGCGAGGCGACTGCGGGGTCTCGAGCAGCCGAGCAAAGAGAAGATGTGAGGCGACTGCGGGGTCTCGAGCAGCCGAGCGAATGCGGAGATGGCTATTTTGGGTGTGGCTTTAACGGGATATAACAGAGTGTTAGAAAAGGTGTAAAATAGGGATTTAAGTGGTATGTATGTAAATCTAATAGTTTAGGTGTTAGATAGGTAATTTGAAATGTTTTGAGTGTTATGTATGTAAAAATCTCTAAAAAATATCATTCCAATCAACTAGAGTGAATCGAATGCTTTGAACTAATAATTAAACCTATTGTTTACTAACATATTGATGAATAGTTTATATCTCCATTTAGTTTTTATATAATATTTATTAAATATTTAATAAATTATTAGAATTTATTTATTATTTGATGAAATATTATTATTTAAATTATGTATATGATTATTATCAAAGATATAATAATAAATCACAATAAACTAATAACCAATAAATATAATAATTAAGATGAGTAAATTTAAAAAGTAAAAAATAAAAAAATTAAATTTATATATATTTAAAAGCACAATCAATTAGGTAAATCCCCATATGCCCCCTCCTCTCCCCCCAACAACACATAAAGGCGCCCTCCATTTCCCTCAAGGGTTGAAATCGTACCATAGCTCCTTGTCCTTCGTTTCATTGTGCGAGAATGGAAGCAGAGAACTCGGACTCAAGCGCTCAGGCGAGGGAGCCGGAGCAGGCGTCATTAGGAGACGATGAAATGGCAGCTGGAGGCGCTTCCAAGTTCCTCACCAATCTTCCCTCCCGTGGCCTCTTCTCCTCTGCTGTCCTATCCTCAAATTTGGTGCTAATCTTCCCCAAAGCCCCTGGCCTTACTCTTCCGTTGCCTTGCTCCTCCTCCACTTCTTTCTTGTTAAACTAACATTTTGAGACCCCCCTTGCAGGGCAGCATGCGTGTGTACGTCTGTGATCACGACACTTCTCCCCCAGGTCAGCAAACATCGCTTGGCCGATCCATCTTCTTCAATCCGAAACAAGTTTCTAATTCTTTTGTTTTTTATTTCCTACTTAGTGAATTTGGTGACATAAAATCCTTTCGCTATGTGCATTATTTGTTCTTTCTGTGCCCTAATTTGTTCTTTCTGACATATAATAGAATTTTAAGTTTGCTTAGTTTGCCTCAATAGCATAATTATCATGATGGTTTTAATGCACTTGCGTTTGAAACAGGGGTCTGTTTTAGTTAACATATTCGAAACCCTACTGCAAGGAATTAATCTAAGGAGGTGCTTCACAATCCTCTAAAATTTTAATATTTTGATAGCATTCCCTGAATGAAACTTTTTTCTTTAATATGAGGTATACTATTGCGAGGTTTGTTACCTTTAATCCGTATTCACTTAATATGAATTAGAAGAAAATGGAAAGAGGTAGGAAAAGAGCACCAAGGGTCGAATGGAAGAAAATATTGTTCCGTTTGTTCTGTAAAAGACTAAAGAGTATGGGAAGAGATTTGATTGAGGAGTTTCATAGAAGAGATAAGGTATTTTGCTAACAGAAGGAGCATGAAATATCATGCATGGTAGGGTGGAGTATAGGTTGTCACCCAAACTTGATAATTGCAAGAAGGCCCAAAATTCTAGAGTCTTTTTGGGCTTTGTTTCATGCGTGATAGAAGGCGAAATGGAGAGGCAAATAGAGGTTTCATATTTTTATGATGTTTCTTATGACTAGAGCCATAGAATAAGAGAGACTCGTGAAGCATGGGGTTTAAAAGAAGCTAAAGATTTAATAAATATGTTAAAAGGGGAATGGGGTTTCATACACTAGTGATTGGTCAAGATGGGGTTTTGTAGGATGTTTCTAGAGACAAATTTGAGATAGAGAGTGATTTGTAGAATGTTGTAAGAATCAAATTCCATATTTAGACAAGGATTTTCATGAGAGGAATTATTAGGGTGAAATGCATGAACATTGGAGATTTGATAGGTATAGCCTTTGGATGTGCGGGATACTGATGCCAAGCAAGAGAAATTGAAACATTTGTTAGTATCTTATAGTTGGACTTAGATTCATCGTATCTCTCTCGTCGTTTATTTAGCTTCTATGCTTATGGATTAGAGAAAACTGAGCATACATTAAACAATATTCCCCTTTCGCTTGCATCCTAAAGAAGAACGCTAAAAGCCTTATTCTCCAACTTCAGCACAATTTATTAATTATTTAAATCTCATATGTATTAGTAGATGTTGATCTTATTTTCTTAATTTTATCATGGACAACATATAGCCAATTACTTAGTACAATATTTCCTTAAAACATTATAGATGATATTACTTTTTAGTTTGCAATTTTTTAGAAACTTTGTAAAGATGTCATAAATGATCCTTTGTAGTCTTGTCATAAATATGAATATCATGAAAGTATAAATAGAAATTTTTTTTCGATTAAAGGTTGAAGAATATTATTCATTATACGCATAAAAGTACTTAGCGTATTAGTCAATACAATGTGCATTATCAACTATGCATATAATCTCTCCATATTTTTTAAAAGTAATTTTCCACTAATCTACCTCACTCAATTTACTTGATATTAATCACTTTGATCAATTTTTGAAAATAAAACTACTATGATTATCATATACAGCATATCACTCACTAATAATTTCTTAAGCAAATCATCTTAAGCTTATATAGCATATTTTGTGGATTCATTTTATAATTTGGCAAACTAGGAAATGATGATCTTGGGATCAAATCAATAGCATGCTTAGTGTATTTAAGTGGTGGCTATTCATTAGAAAGATCATCATGATATAGATCTTTATAATCATTTAACACTTAAAAACTAAGACAGATTCTTTGGAAACTTCTTTCAATTCAATAGCTACCAAAAAACATAAATTACTTACTCGCATTTTACATATAAATACTCTAATATTTAATATGTTTTAAAATTTTCCTCCTCTCATTAGTTTTAAACACTTATGTATTAAATCTCCCAAAGTGAACTTGCCCCAATGGCCCAACGATAATTTAATGATTGCAAAAATAATATTTAATGAAAAAAATTATGATCAATGCGAAATACACGTCGATCATAAATCATACCATAATCAAAATTTCATATTATGAGTTTTGAACAAATCTAATCAAATCAACAAATCAATCACAATATGTGTAGATCAAAATGGAATAATGAAATAAGTCATCAAATAAGAGGTCTAACTCTTGTGCCGGTACAAAGATATGGCTTTGGCCTGAAGTTGCCAGGGGAAAAATTCACATATAACTAGAATAGAAATTTGATAGGAAAGTGGAAGTGCTATTGGGAATTCTTGTTCTTTATATGCCTCAATGGTCACTTATGAAAAAAAAAAAAAAAAAAACAGGAAAGTTAGAAGCCTCCCAAGCCCATATGTAAAAATCTCTGAATCAACTACAATTCCAGAACTAAAAGGAATGAATCCATTAAATCTTGCGATCTGCCATTAGCGACATAACTGCAAGTCATGGTTTCAACAAATCCTGAAATAAGTTATAGTGAAAAAAGAGCAAGTAACAATCTAATTCCTGGAACCAACGGTTGGACGAAAGACTCTGCAAACCAACAAAATAGTAGTGAACTAATGCCTAGATAAGAGATCTAAAAACATGCTAACAGTGAGCCCAACCAAATAACCTCAACAATTAAAGAGCACACTCCGTTCTCTATTGGGACAGTGATTGTTAGCATGCATAGAACTGCTCAAACTAAAATAAAAAGCGCTACAATTCATAGAACTATTAAAGTAAGGCCAACAAAAATAAAATTAAACTCAAAATATTAATCTATACATCTCAATGCAGCATCTTGCATACACAGGAGAAAATATTTTAGAACTTGATCCTATGTAATTAGCATGTTTAGGCAGATCCTGAATTGAACTTTCATAGTGCTAGTTCATCTTGTTATCTAAGATTATGCATTTTGTTTTATTGGCAGAGGAAGAATATTCACACTTTTAAATGGAGGCTTTATTATCGTTTTATCTTTCTGTTTTACTAAAAAAATATGCATTAGCTGCTATCCTGTTTTCATTTATGCTTATTAGCAATGTGATCAATGTTGTTGAAATTTTCTTTTGGTATTGGTCTTGAACTTTGAAATGCATGATAACTTTTATTGGTGTAGAGGAGCAGTTGATTAAGACAAATGCGACAAACATATTGATCAGATCACTTCAAATTAACAAACTAAGGATCGATTCCAAGGATGCCAAAGCTTCAGTGGCGATCACTAAAGGTAAAAGGTATAATTTCTGACATAAACATGTGTCATTATTTAAATTTGCAGGCCTAATTTATTGTCCTATATGTTTTTCTGATTAACAGTTCATTATATTGAGTAACCTTTTTATTTAGACTAATTTTCCAACAAATTAATCTATCCGATTATTGATTTATAAGCACAAAAGTGGGTCTCTAATGAATTTATTCTTTGCGTTTTGCTATTTGTGAGCATCAATGGTCATTAACCAGTCTACTGCATCACTATCAATGATATCATATTCTAAATTTAGGTTTGCATGCTGATTTTCTCCCTTTAGTGGTAAAATATGACGTTTTGTTTTAAGTATGAAGTAGACAAATAACAAAGTGGCTTTGCCTTAAATAGACAGCTGACAAACAACAAATTTTGGAGAGAATCTTTTTTTTTTCTTATTTCTCTCCTCTTCACCAATCTCCATTGCTTCGAATCTTCTTCTTCTATTCCCCATGGTTGGTAATAGTTGCAATCAAAATATCCTTTTTAATGAGATTCTAATTGCGAGTTCTATGTGTTTTCCAGATCTGCTGCAAGACCTTTGGATGGAAAATCTTCAGCCAAAAGAACCAACACTGGCGCTACTTCTAGCAGTGGTAGGCAAGGTATGGTACAGTAATTCATCTTTTCTTAAAAGATGGTTGGATATTAAGTGAACCTTAAGAATTTGTCCTTATTGCAGTTTTCAAGTCTTGCTGCATCTTTGGCTAATTTAGCAGCACATAAATGTTCTTTGTGATGCTTGCTGTTCCTTGCTTGATATCGATTTTGTGTGGGTTTTAGTAATATTTGAAGCTTTCTGTAAAATTTGGGAAAGCATTGAGAAAAATATAAGACATTGAATCATCTGCATCAATGTACCATTTCAACATTAGAACAAAAGCAATATACAGGGATGACAGGTAGGTCAATCTTTTGAGTGTTTTCCAATTCTTTAAACAGAAGCTTGCTGTAGGGAATCAGGAAAAGGTGCTTTGGCATGTTTGAACTTCTAAGGAGCAAAACGTTATGCTAAAGCCGCTCTTGTGTTCTTTTTCTATGCATATGAGATCAAATATAAACCCAAGGAGGTAGCTTAAATGTGAAACGTAGAGCTGCATTGGGTTCCTCTATATTTAATATTTTTGGCATATTTTGTAAAAATTGCTAATTGCATATCTAATCTGAAAATTCATATAACTTATAGTCTTTTATATATATATATATATATATATATATATATATATATATATATATATATATATATATATATATATATATATATATGGATGCACGTCTATATAATTTATCACTTGAAAACTGTCGATAGAAAGTAGAGAAAGAGATAGAATAGGTGCTATTTCATTATATTTAGTAATTAAGCATAATTCTAATTATAATTGAAGGCTTATGATAGGAAACACTTGTAGATCTCAACTATTTCCTATCAATCTTCGGAAAACAACGAGAGTTCTCCACAAAATCACGAAAATAGAAGATAATTTGTATTATTTGATTAAAGAAAACGGAAAATAGCAAGATACAATTGATCTTATATTTGAGAGGAGGATCTCTCTCTCCCAAATCACTAGACGCCGCTAGAGCCCAAGAAAAATCTAAGAGATCTCAAATTTCAGCCAAATTCAAGTTGCCCTAACCCTAGGAAACAAATTAATTAATGCATACAAATCAGAAGGAATCCCTACATTCAAATTTCCCTCCTAACTCCCTAAAAAATCCTTCCTAAAATAGCTCACGCACGCCGTGCGTGCGTTCGATGCGTACAAGAGGCGGAGAAGTCCCCCTATGTTCGCGTAAGCCGGTCCCATCGAACCGACTGGACCGGTCCAACAATACTACCCTCCCAAAGATCCACCTTGTCCGCAAGGTGGAAAGACGACACTCTCCTCCATTCATTTTTCATCACAAACGGTAAGAACCTGAAGAATTTGGTCCTTGCACCTGAGCCCCAGCGTATACATCTCGTCACATATGAAACATATCCCTTTCACCCTCTTCTCATGTAATTATGTTTCTGTGACCTTCTTGAAGTTGTACCTAGGTTTTCCTCCAACGGTCTTCTCTTTCGAAGTCTCCCTAAGAGTACCCAGTGTTGGCCCCTTGCTTGCCAAAAAGGTGGTGGTCATCCTGTATGAGCCTCTTGAATTGCTGCCTCCTGCTCCTTTTTTCAGGTGCCTTTGATCCTCCACCAACTGAGTTAGCTCCATAGACTCTCCCAAGTCCCTAGGCATCACTCTGATTGTTGGGTGGATCTTTGTTTTCAGTCCCTTCATAAAGTTCCCCTCCAGTACAGTCTCTGGAAGCCGATCCAATTGACTGGCAAGGTACTCAAATTGCTCACAGTACTCCATCACTATCCCCTCCTGCATCAAAGCGAGGAACTACTCATAGAAGTCCCCTCACATGTTGGTTTGGAAACGTTCCAATAGGCAGTCCTTAAACTCCCTCCAGGCAGTCCTTAAACTTCCTCCAGGTCCTTATCAATTGTCCTGTATCCCTCCACAAGCACATCCCGGCTGCCGTCAGCTCCTCCCCCTTCGTCAATCTATTGACAATAAAGTATCTTTCCACCCTGTAGACCCACCCATGTGCATCCTCTTCCTCAAAGATAGGCATCTTCAGTTTCCGCACCCTCATATCACCTCCGTTCCCTCTCTTCCCATCATAATTTTCCCTTCCCCAAGGGGTGGTTCCCCCCAAATATCTCAATCATCCCTTCTACGTTCATACACACAAACCTTTAATCACAAACCCACCTCCTCCCTTCAAATTCAACAACAATTCGATCATATTCAACTCCTCTCTTTTCAAATTCGGCACATCTTCGATCATAATCAAGTCCTCGTCTTTCCAATTCAGCCATTCTTCTTTCAAATTCAACATCCCTCCACTCATGCCCAACCCTTTCACGTCTCTCCACATACCCTATATCGGACTCCTTCCTAGGAATAGGTCCTAGGGGAGGCATTTTTTCTATTCCCTCCAAAATCTCCACCTCTTGATCTTCTTTTCGTCTGATTGTTCCCACTTCTGTAGCTGTCGGGGCCTTCCCTCACCTCCGACGACGATATTTTGGTTTGGCCATCGAGCACTTTTTTCAACATCTCCTCCAGGATGAAAAATTTCGAATCGAACTCATCATGGATGGCTGAAACATCTTTTTTTTAACCTGAAACTTGAGTTTGGAGATCTCAAATTTCATATTTCATTTCTCCAATCTCCACTTCGAGGCATTCCTCCAACGCATCTGTTTTTTGGTCGCCATTGATGCCCATATTTTTGTAGAAATAAAAATCTGGACTTCTACATTCAAATACAACAAATTTCTTCTTTGAAATCCCAAAAACAGACGTTGAAATTCACCAAAACAGCCCACCAAAGGTCCCAAAAACAGCTATGATACCAATTTGCTAGGAAACACTTGTAGATCTCAAGTATTACATATCAATCTTCGGAAAACAACGAGAGTTCTCCACAAAAATCCACAAAAAAACATGAAAATAGTAGATAAATTTATATTATTTGATAAAGAAAACGGAAAATACCAATATACAATTGATCCTCTATTATAGAGGAGGATCTATCTCTCCCAAATCTCTAGACGTCACTAGAGCCCAAGAAAAATCTAAGAGATCTCAAATTTTAGCCAAATTCAAGCTGCCCTAACCTTAGGAAAACAAACTATTTAATGCATAAAATCAAAAGGAAATCCCTAAAAAGTCCATACATTCAAATTTCCCTTCTAACTCCCTCAAAATCCCTTCCTAAAACAGCTCACGCATGCACGGCGTGCGTTCGGTGCGTACAGGAGGCAGAGAAGTTCGCATCTGTTTATGTAGGTGGTCCCGTCGAACCAGCTGGACCGATCTAACAGCTTACTGCATAACTTTATGAGCAAGCTAATCATATAATACAAAGGAAATGACAGGCATGCCCAAAATTCAAATTATCATTTTAACTCTGCCAATTAATGATAAAAAATAATATCAAATGATGTAAAATGACTACAAATATTTGCACCAAGATCTATATCCATCATGAAAGGTATAAAATAAAATACTGAATAGAAAATCTATTAACTTAAAGTATGTGTCTTTTAGTGCATGAACTCTATTATAAATAGTTGAAAGGTTGATGAGGAAGAATTAGAAGTCTTTGGCTTTACATTTGAGCTAGCTAAATCATTTAGATGAAGAGATATGAGGATATCCATCACAAAAAATAAACAAGAGAAATAATAATACCATCAACAATAATATCAATTGTTGGCTTTTTTCATAGATCCCAAGATTATTGACTTCAACTCAGGAATGGCATTTTTAGAAGCCTGGATGTTTTCTTCTATGGCGAGATGTTGCGTTGATGTTCTCATAGGAAACAATAGGAAAAATAGGAATTTAATAGCTGAAATCAGAATTTCAGCAGTTTGAGCAACCAGAATTTAGGGTTTTTATGAATGAAAACTCAAGAAAAACACTATCGATTGCTATAGAATGAAAGAAAACAGAAAGATACAAACGATCCTCTATTCGAGAGGAGAAAAACTCTCTAGACGCTGCTAGAGCCCAAAAACACTGAAGCACTCAGAAAATTAGCCACCAAAAAGATGCCCTAATCCTAATTCAAACTTCTATTGAAGCAAACATAAAATTAACACCAAAATACCAAATGACTAAACAACCCTCAAGCAATTAACCCTAGATAGCGGACCCCACCCGGGGGGGGGGGGGGGGAATTAGTAGCCTGCGAACCAGCAGGCACTGCAAGAGCTGGCCCACGGTTTAGGCCGACTGAATTAGTCCCCCTGGACCGGTCCAATCATATAATGTTCTCACTTTGCAATACATTGAAAGAAGCTCATATTTCATTTCATTTTTTATTTGGGCTCATGTTGGCTAGGTTGGACTAGTTTTGTTGGTTTGTTTGTGTTGAAAACGAGGATTTGAGAGGGAAAAGCTTGTTCTTTTTCATTACAATCTTCCCTATTTATAGATCTATACAAGATATCCTAATGCGGAAATAATAAATTGCAGATTTAATACAAATAAGAAAATAAAATCTTTCCTAGATTCATTCCCTCATTATGGCGTGATCAATGAGAGTATCCCACGGATTGATCTTTGTGTCCGTCGGATTCTTTGTACTAGGAACATCTGGATTTCAACACTCCCCCTCAAGCTGGGAAATATGGATCCGTTATTCCCAGCTTGTCAATCATACGGAGGAAGACAGAACTGTCCAATCCTTTAGTAAGGAAATCTGCAAGTTGATCCTTTGATGATACATGGTCAACACTTACTAGACCGCTGTCTAGTTTTTCTTTAATAAAATGTCGATCCACTTCTATGTGCTTGGTCCTGTTATGCTGGACTGGATTGTGGGCTATGCTGATTGCTGATTTGTTGTCACAATGTAGCTTCATGGGCTCATCCCACTTAACCTTCAGATCTTCTAGGATTATTTTGATCCACAGTAGCTCACATATTCCCAAGGCCATAGCTCGATATTCTGCTTCTGCACTAGATCTTGCCACCACATTCTGTTTCTTGCTTCTCCATGTAACTAGGTTACCTCCAAGAAATGTGCAATACCCAGAGGTAGATCTTCTATCAATCGGTGATCCTGCGTAGTCAGCATCTGTGTATACTTCTAGGGTCATTCCACGATCTCTCTTAAAGAGAATTCCTTTTCCTGGTCTTCCTTTAAGGTAGTGCAATATCCTGTCTACCGCTTGCATGTGAATCTGCTTTGGATTCTGCATAAACTGACTGACCATGCTTACAGCAAATGCTATGTCTGGTCTAGTATGGGAGAGGTAGATCAATTTCCCTACAAGTCTCTGGTAGGCCCCTTTATCTACATCTGGATCTTCTTTAGCTTCTCCCAGTTTAAGATTAGGTTCTACTGGTGTTGGTGCTGGTTTACAGGCAAGTTTACCTGTTTCTTTTAGAAGATCTTTGATGTATTTCTGTTGTGAAATGAAGATTCCTTTGCTGGAGTGAGCTACTTCAATTCCGAGAAAATATTTTAGTCTACCAAGTTCTTTGATGTCAAATTCCTTAGCTAGATTTTTCCTTAAACTAGCTTTCTCCTCTTCATTGCTTCCAGTCAAAATAATATCATCAACATACACTAATAATATTGTGACTCCCCCTGAGTCTGAGTGTTTGAAGAATAGTGTATGATCCCCTTGACTCTGTTGATACCCATTCAAGAGCATGAATTTAGAGAATTTTCCGAACCAGGCCCTTGGTGATTGTTTGAGCCAATATAAAGCCTTTTTCAGTTTGCACACCTTGTTACCTTCATATTTTTCTTTAAAGCCTGGTGGTATTTCCATAAATATCTCTTCTTCTAAGTCTCCATGTAGGAATGCATTTTTCACATCCAGTTGTTCCAGGTGCCAATTGTACTTGGCTGCTAGTGAGAGTAGTATTCGGACAGTATTCATCTTGGCCACAGGTGCAAACGTTTCTTGGAAGTCAATGCCATACGTTTGAGTAAACCCTTTTGCTACTAGTCTTGCCTTATATCTCTCCAGTGTGCCATCAGCTTTGTATTTTACTGAGAACACCCATTTGCAGCCGACCGATTTTTTCCCTATCAGTAGATTGACGATCTCCCATGTTTCGTTCTTCTCCAGGGCCTGCATTTCATCTTTCATGGCATTTTTCCAATTTTTATCAGATAAGGCCTCAGAAACATCTTTAGGAATACGGATATCTTCTAATGAAACAAGGAAATTTTTGTGTGACGATGAGAAGTTGTTGAAAGATATAGAGTTGTTTATAGGGTATAAAGGAGGTGGTGAACTTACCTTATTTCCAGGAGATGGTTCAGATTTTTGGATCTGCTTTGGAGTACAGCTTGAGCTTGTACGTCTGGAGTAAACCTTTCCAAATCTAATAACATTGTCATTTGTTTCCCTTTCTTGGGTTTCAGGTGGATTGTTTTGAGGTGGTGGAGGAATGTCAAGAGGTGCTAGTTCAATTTCCTCATCTTCCTCAAGTTCAGTCTCCCCCTGAAGACGAGTTTTTGAGAAATAGGAATTTTTCTCATCAAAGGTAACATCAATAGAAACAAAGGTTTTTCTTGTTGGAGGATGATAACACTTATAACCTTTTTGGGTAGCTGAATAACCAACAAAGATGCATTTGAGTGCTCTTGGATCTAATTTTCCTCGCTCATGGCTGTGGATATGAACATAGGCAGTGCATCCAAAGATTTTGGGTGCAATATTATGATGGGTTCGAAACTTTGGGTAAAAAGAGGACAAGGTCTCCATTGGAGTTTTGAGGCCTAAAGCTGTTGAAGGTAATCGGTTTATGAGATAGGCTGCAGTTAAAAGAGCTTCCCCCAATAGGATTTGGGTGTATTGTAGTGAAATAGGAAGGCTCGAGTGGTGGCTAGAAGGTGACCATTTTTCCTCTCTGCAACCCCATTTTGTTGTGGGGTGTGAACACATGAGGACTCATGGATGATCCCTTCATTCTGGAAGTATGAGAAAAGGGTTTGGTTGAAATAATCTTTGGCATTATCGGAGCGGAATCTCCGTATTTTTACCCCAAATTGATTTTGGATCATGGAATGAAAGATGGGAAGAATGGTGCTAACATCAGATTTATTTTTAAGGAGATAGATCCAAGAGACTCTAGTGCAATCATCAATGAAAGACAAACTAGCGTGCCCCAGAGATATTGGAGATTTTTGAGGGTTCCCATATATCACTATGAATAAGGTAGAAAGGAGTGTCACATCTCTCACTTTTGTTTGGGAATGAGGTTCTTTTATGTTTAGCCAACTCACAGGTTTCACAATGAAAAATTTTATTTTCTATTTTCTGAAACAGTTGTGGATACATATGCCTTAGGATATCAAAAGACGGATGTCCTAGTCTATAATGATGAAGCCAAATAGTGGAATTCCTATCTACTAGGGATAACATAGAGCAATTATTATTAAATTGGTTTGGTTCTTCTAGGTAGTATAATCCAGCTTTCTCCTTAGCAAGTCCAATCTTCTTCCCCGATCTCTGGTCTTGAAATAAGCAATAAGTAGGGTTAAATAAGGCTTGACAATTATGGTCATTGGTAAGTTTTTGTATTGATATTAGATTTGTGGATAATTGTGGTACGTGGAGGACGTTTTTCAAGGTAAGTAAGGGAGATAATATGATGTCTCCTTGACCAGCTACCGTGGTAAGAGAACCATCAGCAGTGATGATTTTCTTGTTGTTTGGGCAAGGAGTATAGTTTATGAGGTGGGTAGATGAGTGGGTCATGTGATCTGTAGCTCCTGAATCAATTATCCATAATTCCTTTAGATGATTTCTGGAAGCACTTAAACTGAAAGAAATTGGAGTCTTACCTGAGAGTGCAAGTGAAGAAGAAGCATTTGGTTTTTCAAGAGATACCAGGAGTTGTTTTAATTTGTCAATATCTTCTTTATTGAATTCTCCAAGGCTGGACCGTGCTTCTGGCTTACTTGTAGTGTTGTGATGCGGGCCACCGCCGACCACCGCCGACGCCGACCGGCAGAGGGAGGGCCGGCGACCCCGCGCGGCGCGCGTTTTTTTTTCGGACTGCGCCGTTCGAAAACCCGCTGAAGCGGGGAACGCGGGATGGGGACGCGGGGCGGAACGCCGAGCGGGACACGCCGAGCGGCTTGAGCGGAACCGGTCCATTTCTGGACCGGTTTGGCTCAAGTCTAGCTTGAACCGGGGGCGGTTCAACTTGGGCAGCCCACTAGTGGGTATGGTGGGGTCTTTTGCTTGCTATATGTATATGGGATTAAGGGGGGATTTCTAGGGCATGAAAGATTGAAGTTTTCTCTTAGCCTCTTAGTTCTTTCTCTTGCTTTTTCTAGGGTTTGTAGTGGGAGACCTTGTCCTTCTCGAAGTGGACAACTTGTATCTTGTTTCTCTTGGATTTTGAATGCAAATTTTCTTGTTCTTCCTCTCATCTCTCTTGTGTTGATTTTTGTCGTGGATTTGGAAGAGAAATTTCTTCTTTGGAAGAGCATTAGGGCAAATCCTAACTTGGGAACCCTAAGGCGTATCAAGTTGGTATCAGAGCTCTCAATCCTAGACGGCATGGCATCAAAGAAGGTAGAAGTTTTGGAAGGGGAGATGAGCCAATTAAAGGAGGAAGTGGGAGAGAAGCTTTCGTCATTGGAGGGAAAATTTTTCATCCCTTGAGGAGAGATTTGGGGGAATGGAAGAGATGATCCGCAAATTGGTAGAAGCCCAGGTTGCTCAATCAAATCCTAAGGAAAAGGGGAAATCGCCGATGTCAAAACCCTAACCCTAATTTCCCAATTAGGGAAGATGGAGCAAGCCAACCGGGGGAAGCCATGCAAGCACCACCTCACATCTCGCGCCAAGAGCCTTGGTCAAGGGAAGGGTGGGAGGCATCCGGCGTGGGGGGGGTGCACCGTGTGGAGGGGACCGCCAGCCAAGGGGGAGGAGCCGTACGTGACCCTCACGGTCCGTATATGGAGGGTGGCCGATGAGGCCGGGAGGAGTGCAAGAGATGGGTCGCACCACTTGGGAGCCACAAGGAGGGTGGTCGAGAGGTCCAGGAGGACCGCCGGAGTTGGGCCGAGCCACAGGAGAGGTCGGGGGGTGGTTGGCCGAGACAACCGGGAGGCGCACACGAGAGGGGGGCCGAGCCCCTTGGGAGCCACCAAGGAGGGGGGTGCAGACCCCGTATCCAGGGGGGAGTGGAGGGGAAGACCTCAGTGGGAGGGATTTCAGCATGGGCCATGGGAAGATGACAGGAATCTTCCTCGGACAGATACACGGATGAGGAAATTGAAGATCCCCGTATTCGAAGGGGAAGATGCATACGGATGGGTCTACCGGGTGGAGCGATATTTCGCCGTTAACGGCGTCACGGAGGAGGAAAAGCTGATTGCTGTCCCGATTTGCTTGGAGGGGAAATCATTGGCTTGGTTCCAATGGATTGAGGGGGCGACAACCTATACGAAGTTTGGGAAGAGTTCAAGGACCTATTACTGCACAGGTTCAGAGTGTCCAGTGAGGGCACCCATTATGAACAGTTCATGTCTCTTGTTCAGGAAGGCACAGTGGCAGAGTACCGGGAGCGCTTTGAGCTTCTATCTGAACGATTGAGGGGAATGCCCGATGACGCCATGGAGGGGAATTTCATGAAAGGGTTGAAACCCTACATCAGAGCCGCCATCAGGGTGGTCAACCCACGAGGGATAGTGGGGAATTATGGAGACAGCTCAACTTGTTGAGGACAAGCAGAAGGCGGATCAGACACGGGAACGGAAGTCAGTGGGGTCTCACCCCTCATATCGCTCACCACTCATGCTCGAAGGACTTAAGGTGACTGCCACTACTCATCCCGAGGAGGTAAAACAGGAGAAAGCCATCACTGTGGTGAACCAAGGAGGGTTCAAGAGACTGACTGACTCCGAATTGAAGGAGAAGAGGGTCAAGGGCCTCTGCTACCGTTGCGACGAGAAATTTGCACCTGGGCATAGGTGTAAAGAGAAGACCCTACACGTGATAGTGGTGGGGGATTCAGATGAGGACACAGATGAAGGGACAACAAGGGAAAAGCTATGTGAGGTTAGAGCATCCTCACCTGGATATGATAGAAGTCAGTCTGAATTCGATGGAAGGTTTACCATTCCATCCCACTATGAAGATGGAGGGGGAAATTGAAGAGTGCAAGGTGAGAGTTTTGTTCGATTGTGGAGCCACTCACAACTCCTTGGCCTATCGAGTGGCGGAACAGTTGGGTCTTGAGGTGATAACAAGCAAAGAGGTAGAGGTGACCATATGCATAGGACAGAAGGCCCGCATCTATGGGAAATGCAAGGGAGTCACTATTATTATCTTGCAAGGGGAGGTAGTTACTCAAGATTTTTTGCTGATGGATCTGGAAAACGCTGACGTCATCTTGGGTATGCAGTGGCTTCAATCCTTAGGAGACATGGAGGTCAATTGGGAGAAGTTGTTGGTTAAATACAACAGTAAATGGTCGAAGGGTGGCACTACAGGGTGACCCTAGCCTATGTGGGTTACCGACCACCGAGGGATCTACATTCTTTAACCTTGAGGACAAGGTTAATCTTAAAGGAGGGAGTATTGATGCGGGCCACCGCCGACCCACCGCCGACGCCGACCGGCAGAGGGAGGGCCGGCGACCCCGCGGCGCGCGGCGGTCGGACTGCGCCGTTCGACCCGCTGAAGCGGGGAACGCGGGATGGGGACGCGGGGCGGAACGCCGAGCGGGACACGCCGAGCGGCTTGAGCGGAACCGGTCCATTTCTGGACCGGTTTGGCTCAAGTCTAGCTTGAACCGGGCGGTTCAACTTGGGCAGCCCACTAGTGGGTATGGTGGGGTCTTTTGCTTGCTATATGTAGGGATTAAGGGGGGATTTCTAGGGCATGAAAGATTGAAGTTTTCTCTTAGCCTCTTAGTTCTTTCTCTTGCTTTTTCTAGGGTTTGTAGTGGGAGACCTTGTCCTTCTCGAAGTGGACAACTTGTATCTTGTTTCTCTTGGATTTTGAATGCAAATTTTCTTGTTCTTCCTCTCATCTCTCTTGTGTTGATTTTTGTCGTGGATTTGGAAGAGAAATTTCTTCTTTGGAAGAGCATTAGGGCAAATCCTAACTTGGGAACCCTAAGGCGTATCATGTTGTTGGCATGTGATGTGCTCCTTGGTTCACCCTTTTGATTCCACTCCTTGCTGGTTTACCATGTATTTTCCAGCATGTTTCCTTTGTGTGTCTTGATTTTTTGCAATAGCTGCACCAAAGTGAGTCCTTGTCTTTGAACTTTGAAGGATCTTTACACTTTTCCTTCCATGACGATTCTTTGTTCATCACCATTGCTGAGCTTTCAACTGTCTTTGGTTCTAACATTACTCCTCGTCGACTTTCTTTTGCGCGAATGAGAGAAATGGTTTCGTTGAGTGATGGCGTCTCTTCCTTGCCGAGGATCTAAACTCTAACTTGGTCAAATTCTGCATTGAGTCCTGCAAGAAAATCATAAACTCTATCTTTTTCAATAAAGTTCTTTAGGATCGCAGCATCCTCCGGACACCTGATTTCAATGCACCTATAGTGATCAAGTTCTTGCCACAGATTTTGTAGAATGGTGGCATATTCCGTCACGGTCTTACTCCCCTGCTTCGTGCTTCCAACTTTGACTTTAACTTCAAAGATTTGGGCCGCGTTACGAGCTTTGGAGTAGGTTTGTCTGGCAGCATCCCATATGTCCTTTGCCGTTGAAAGGAACATAAATGTGTCACTAATTTCTGGAGTCATGGAATTCCACATCCATGACATAATCATGGAGTCTGCTTCATCTCATGCCCCAAATTTGGGATCTCCTTCTTTCGGTCCTCCTCCAAGGAGATGATGTATTTTACCTTTCCCCTTCAAGTAGGTCTTCACAAATTGAGACAACTTCAGGTAGTTCTTCCCATTTAGACGATAGGAAGGTTGCATGCTTTGAAGGTCACCTCGTCCTTGGTGCACCATCGACTCCTCATTTTGCTCAACGCTTTGGGAGGAATTAATTTCTGACATTGGAAAGCAATTAAGGCTTCCAAAAAATTTTCTTTGTTTGACAATAAAGGTCAAAGGTTTTTTTTTTCCCTTTTCCTCACTGGTTTACTAAACCAAACCGGCCGAGCCTTTCAAAAGGCTCAGATCGGGACTAGGCAGGAGGTCGGGCTCCAGAGAAGAAGCCGATCGCTCCTTTCGCACGCAGGAGACGCTCGATCGGGCTCCAGAGATTCAGCCGATCGGTCCTTTCGCCCGTAGGAGCCGCTCGAGGAGGCTTCTCTACCGGTCGGATCGGGACGCCTTCGATGATCGGGACTTCCTGTCGGATCGGATGCTTGCTCCTGTCGGATCGGATGTTTACTCCTGTCGGATCGGGATTGTTGCTTCACGCGAGGCTTCTTTGGCTCCTTCGGATCCTTCGTGGCTATTCGACGACGTTCCTTTGACGACTTTCCGTCAACGGCAATGAAGGCCTCTTTCACGAAGTTTTCCCTCCGGTGAGCTCTGATACCATGTTGAAAACGAGGATTTGAGAGGGAAAAGCTTGTTCTTTTTCATTACAATCTTCCCTATTTATAGATATATACAAGATATCCTAATGCGGAAATAATAAATTGCAGATTTAATACAAATAAGAAAATAAAATCTTTCCTAAATGCGTTCCCTCATTATGGCGTGATCCATGAGAGTATCCCACGGATTGATCTTTGTGTCCGTCGGATTCTTTGTACTAGGAACGGTTGGATTTCAACAGTTTGAGTTGATTAAGTTGATCAAGTTGGATAAATAGGGTGGCCCAAATGGGTGGTTATATATATTCTCCTTCTATGAGGAGATTCTTTATTCTCCACTCAATTCAATTTCTATATTATCACCTTCAAATGCAAGATCATAACCGTCTATTATCCTTACATCATTAAAACTAGTGTCACACATACATGCTTTCAAGAATTTATAAGATTGTTTAATCATTAATCAGAGCATCAAAATTTCCGCAATGAATGACTCCATTTGCATGATATTTCAAAGTATAGAAACTTTCAAATATCTTGTAATCAAACACGTGGATTTTTGTTGATATCTTGCATACATTGGGTGAAACTAGTTTGAGTTTCTTGGATATATTATTCAAAAGAATGGAGATATAATTTTGAGTTAAGACCAGGTGGCTAAATTAGAGAAATTTATTGGGAGTTTTATGTAATAATATGGTATCATGGAGACAAAAATAAAATTTATAAAACTATAATTAGGCCAATAATATTGTATGGATCCTGTTCTTATGCTATTAAAAGGTATTTGATATGAGTTGAGAACGATAGATGTGTGATAAAACAATGAATGAAAAAAAATTGAAGAATGATTGTGTTTGAGGAAATATTGAAGTTACATTTATTCAAGATAATATAATTGAAAATATATTGTTAGTAGTTTGGATATGGACAACTAAGGATTGAAAATCTTCCATTAGGGACTAGATAAATTTATTGTTAGAGGATTGTGAAGGTAAGGGGTAGATCTACAGTTTAATAAGGATAGAAGTTATGCGAAATGATTTATGAAGAATAGGTTTAACACCTAAAGATAATGCTTGGCATAAATTGGATAAAAAATGAGAATTCATAAAGCCATCGCCAAATAGTTGGGTTAATTCTAATGATGATAATTTAGTCTCTAAATGCTTTTTAGTCATCCTTGTGTTTTTCACATGTAGTTATTAAATTGTGTTTCTTAATTGATGATGTGATGCTGAGTTCATATATATATATATTCTATGATTTTCTGTTGGTCTGGTTGTACAAAAACTAGTACAAGTTTTTTTTTTTTTCCTTTTCCGTTGAATGCAGTATAGTTCAAGGTGAGATGCAGACGGAATGCTTATGGAATATAAAGTAGGTATGTATGCCATTTTATATGCAGCTAGTAGAACTGTGATAGAAGCTAGGATGAAAACATGAGAATCTATAGAATTCAATTGTGTAAGTTCATATTGATTTGAACTCTTTTAAGTATAAAATGCATATAAGAAATTCTATACTGGAGCTTTAGGGCCTACCAAATGCTGAGAAAATTTGGTCCAAAAGCTTATATTATTAATTTTTGGGGGATTTACATACTTAACACTCAAAATTATCCTATTTACATATCTAACACTTCACTAACTCTGTCTCACATGTGTGAAAGAAGATGTAAGGATGTCATGATGGGATCTCATCTAGGAATTGATTAGACTGATAATTTGTGTAGTTCCGTCGAAGAAGAGAGGAAGTTACAATATGATCTCTCTTGGAGAATGTCATTGAGTAGATTGACAGTGTGTGTGGTCCCGAACGAAACCCTTGACGACAAAGAAGATACGAGAAAGTCGTGGCAAGATCTCGGCCATTGACATGACCATCGACTTGCGATCCCGAAACCCACAATAACCCTCGATGATAGAAGAGTTGAGAAAGTTACGCTAGGTGGAAGGGAAACAAGATCTTAACATAAGATGATATTTTTTATGTTAAACAATCAAGTGTTTTATAAATTTAGCCATCCTGACCATTTTATTATTATTATTACTATTATTAAAGCGTGAGAACTAATTAGCCTGATAAGATAAATTGTGCCTATATTTTCTTACAATGTTCGCAGCAGTGTTTTGGCATTAATCATTATCTTCCTCAGATATTTGATATTTCAGATTTCTAATTTTCAATGATATTCTAACATTTTCTTCAACATTCCCTTGTCCATCTTTGCTTTTTGTAAGAGGGATCAAGTACTGGGTTTTCTGAGAGAATGCTTCAGACAATGACTGTGGAAAGGCTTCGTGCAATTTTAAAAGATAAAGGACTTTCACCTAAAGGAAAGAAGGCAAGAAATTTTTTTTCTACATTTGTTTTGATTATGCGTCTTGTAGTTTTTCATTGACGGTGGAATCACACATAAGGCACTATGATTATAAACTGTTCAGATTCTTTCTCTAAAGCAGTTTTCTAGTACACCAATTTTTTGAACTAGAATTTTATATGCTAAAAAAACTGCTTTAGGCTTCATTTGGAACGGCTTTTTTATTGCTTTCTAAAACGAAGTTTTAGTACAATTTTTTTTTTTTTTGTATTAAAACTCCGTTTTAGAAAGCAGCAAAAAAACCGTCCCAAACGAAGCCTTAGAAAGCAGTAAGAAAACTGTCCGAAATAAAGCGCCATCATGGTGTTAATAATTGTTCCATGTATTTTGCAGGATGAACTTATATCACGCTTGAAAGATGAATCTTAATTAGAGACAGCATTTCTCCATTATAAAGAAGGAAATGTTCAAGTTGCTGCTTACTGCAGGTTAAATTGAACAGTCAGGAGTTGTCCAGTTTTTACTACTTGCAGTAATGATAAGCTTTTTTTTTTTTTTTTGGTTTTTTTGGTAAATGCATTCGAGTCTGAATTTGAAGAGTAACAAAATGATGATCGTTTTTTATTTGATATTGGAGCTAATTTTAATCCAAGTTTATTAGCTTGATATTTTTCAATTACTAATTAAATTTTATTATTTATTTAATAAATTTGTATTATATATATACATATAAAATATTTAGATATTTTAGTTCAAGTCATCTTGAATGTAGGTTTTGTTTGAGAGAGTCTTTATATGATTTTATTTTCCAACTTTTTATTTTGCTTCTAGGAAATGTTTTTGAAGAGAAACTGTTTTTTTCTATTTAGATTTATTACGGTATGGTGGGTATAGATGTAAGAAATTTATGATTTAATTTTTAAAAGAGAGTTTATAATATTTATAATTTTTTTTTAGAAAATTTATTTTATTTATGGCAGTACTTTGCGGAATGATAAAGCAATTGAAAAAAAAAAGATATTAATTATTACCTTTTTGTGTATCAAATCCTAATTGTTTTTTTTTTTCTTTATGCCCACAGAGGCTTAGTTCCATGATTAAGGGCTAGCAGATTTAGCCCAAAGCAAAGATATGATCAACTGAAGCTAATTTAGGCTAAGTAAATCATGAAACATCATATCAACTAAGGTTTCATTTGGGACTGATTTATTATTACTTTTTAAATTAATTTTTTAATACAAAAATTATAATTTTTGACTGAAAAAATATTTTAAGTAGTAAAAAAAAGTCTCAAATAAAGATTAAGTTTTTGTTTGAGATAAAATTTTTACTGTTTTTTAAAATAGTTTTCTGGTAAAAAATTACAATTGTTGTAATAAAATATTGTTTTAAAAAAAAGGAAGAAAGTTATCTAAAATGAAGCCTAAGTATGAATACTGTCTTATATTTTTTATTTAAAAAAATACATTTTTTTAATTTTATGAAATTCAAAATGATAAAAACTATGCCATTAAATCATTCAATATTCTAAGTTTTTAACCTTCCCTTACAACAACCAATATAAGAAGATTTCCTCCAAAGTTCCTCACCATGAAAGATCAAAAGCCATTTTTTATTCATTTATATCTTCTTCTTTGGGCTTCATTTGAAACATTTTTTTTATTGTTTTGTAAAATTGTTATAAAAATAAATTTTTTAAGGCTGTTATAGAACATAATTTTTCAGCATAAAATTTATTTCAAAGCCATATATTTTTGTTAAGAAATTAAAGTGCAAGCTTCTTGAAATTTCTTCCCTCAATGTAACATCCCTTCTTCCACAAAGAAGAATCTCTACTATAAAGTGCATGAAACCATATAAGAACACTAAGCTTGATATCAAATCTCTTCATATTTAAGCTAAGCTCTAAAATTTCTATTGTAATATTCTATATTTTCATTAGCATCAGCAAATTTATTGGTTTCATGTCATTTCTTCACTTTCATACAATATTTCTAACTTAGGCTTAGGGCTGCAAGCGAACCAAACGTTCGACGAGCTACTCGTTGTTCGGTTCGATTAAAGCTCGTTTGAGATCGTTTAATTAACTAAACAAACAAATTTGAACGATATTTTAAATACTCGATTCTTAAATAAATAAACTTGAACACTAACGCGTTCGGCTCATTTATGTTTGCGAACAACATCATTTGTAGTTTGTGAACAAGCTCAACATTAAGCTCGATTCGTGTTCTATTTTGAACTCATGAATAGGCTCGATAAAAATAATTAATATTTGACTATAGAATTAAAAAAATATAAATAATCATTGCCTTTGTTACATAGACAATTGCTTTTATTATAAATGTGTTTTTTCATAGATATGTTCATGAACATGTTTGTTTGATAGTTAAAAAAAATTCGTTAAATATGTTTGCGAACAAGCTTGATAAGCACTAAATAACAGAATATGAACTGAACATGAACCGAACATGAACACTCATTAATTGAAATGAACCAAACATGAACACAAACAATAAAGCTTGAACAAACATGAACCAAACTTGAACAAGCTTATATTAAATGAACACAAACATGAACACTCAAATACTCGGCTCGGCTCGGTTCGTTTGCAGCCCTACTTAGGCTACTAAGAAAAATGAACCAAAACCATATATCTTCGTTAAGAAATTTAAGTATAAGCTTCTTGAAATTAATTCCTTCAATTTAACATGGCTTCTTCCACAAAGAAAAATCTCTACCATATATGAACACTAAGGCTTCATTTATGGTGACTTTCTTATTGCTTCTTAAAGAAAATTTTTAGTACAAAAGTTTTAATATTTGTACTACAAAACTGTTTAAGAAGTAGTAAGAAAGCCATCCCAAATGAAGCCTAAGCTTGATATCAAATCTCTAATGAAGCCTCTCTTATTTCAACTATTTTTTTTTTGTTCTTTCTATGAAGCCAATGTTGTTGGTGAGCAACTATCATGAACACAAGCCAAAACATCTTTATACTCCCTTGAGATAGTAAAAGAATCATATACTCTACCATCACTGCTCTTCTTATATTCAAATAGAAGAGAAGAATGATTGAATGCAGTGAGCTTAACAAAGCCATGATCATAATCTTTGTACAAGCTCCAAGCAGTCTGAACATTGCTGAATTCTGAAAGATGACTTCCTCCACCTCCTACAACCACATGAATTGTCCCATTCATTGTACCAACATAATTCGATTCTTCATTATTAACACATTGACTCTGCATTTTTAAACTTCATAAATTATTAACAAATATCATAATCTTAGGCTTGGTTTCGGACAACTTTTTTACTGTTTTTTAAAACAACTTTCTAATATACAACAACAACAACATCAAGCCTTTATCCCACTACGTGGGGTTAGCTACATGAATCCTTTTTCTCCATTGTGTCCTATTAAAAGTCAAATTCTCATTTAAATCTAATAAAGAAGGATCATTTCTAATATTTTCTAACCAAGTCTTTTTAGGTCTGCCTCTACCTATTTTAACATAAGTCAAATCTAATACATCTACTTTCCTAACTGTGATTTATGTGACCAAACCATCTAAAGCAACTTTTTAATATGAAAATGAAAAATTTTATATTAAAAATCTACTTTAAGAAGCGGTAAGAAAGCCGTTTCAAACGAAACTTTAATCTAATTAAGAAGATTAGAATGGTTCTATTCTAACCTGGTAAACTGGGCATGTTCTTTCATAATTGTGAACATGGCCAAATAATGCAATGTCCACTCGATATTTCTGCCATAGAAGTTCCAGGCTTTCCCTTCCCATAGGTTCTGCAAATGTTCCTTCTTTTGCGTACCAGGAATCGGATGAGTAGCCGAGGACTCGGTGTGCTAAGAAGATCAGCCATGGCTGTTTCTGCCGGTCAGCCGTTGACAAGCAATGTTCAATGAACTTGTACTGTTCAGTGCCTTTCCTCCAGTCATGCTCTGTATCTGCTATGCAGAATCTGAACATACCGAAATCTGTTGAATACCTATGGAACAAATGGAAAAAAAGTTTTGACCATTAAAATTTAAAAGGTTTAAGTTGACATAATGAAGTTTGATTAAGATTCATTTGAGTTATTTAAGGTTCATTCGAGGTAGTGTTTCAAGATTTTGATTCCCAATCACAATTTTATTATCACTTTTACAAACAATTATATCAATTAAGCACACACCATTTGGGATCATTTTTTCATAGCAATCTTGGAAAAGTTGTCATTAGGGGGGTAAATAAGTCGAGTTGTGGCCTTATGGAGCTTGGCTTGTCGGTCAGAAAGTTGGCTCGAACTCAAGCTCAAGCTCGAGCTCGTCCCATTGTAAACGAGCTTGAGCAGGCTCGCGAGCTCACAAGCCGAGCCTCATCAAGCTCGAACTCGAGCTCGTTTACTAAACGAGCTCGAGCTCGACTCGTGAGCTTGATAAGCTCGGCTCGCGAGCTTACACCCCTAGCTCTCATACTTCTATTTGCCTATACTTTTTTGTTGCTTTTTAAAATCATTTGTACTGAGAAGGAGATTTTAACAACCATGTTTGTTAGAGTATGATGATTTCAACAAACTATTATTTAACTATTTCTGAAAAAAAAATCTATACCAATAATGATTTAAAAAAAAAAATCTAAATTTTCTATATAAATATGGCAATTCCTTTGACATACCAAAACTTAGCTCTATTATCAGCTGGAACATAGAACATTGTTTCAGCCAATACACCACACTCTCCCCCAGAATCCATAGTATTATAAAAAGAACCTGTATTTGGCCAATCACGTTCATGATTACCACTGCAATTACACATACTAAGATCACCATTAATCTACTTTATAATCTCTAAAATCATCAAACAAAACAAGAAGCAAACCTTGCAATCATATAAGGAACTGCAGATGCTATGGGCTCTATTTGTGCTGTAAATTGATCCCACTGAGACAAATATCCATTTGCATATGTTATGTCTCCAATGTGGAAGACAACATCAATGTTATCCAAATCCTTGATTAGCTGATCTGTTGTGTTCAGTGAGCCTGGTTGGTAGTTGCTGAACTCATTCGAACCATCTCGCTCTGCCTGAAACCCATTAAAATGTCAAAAAAATTTGTTATGTTCAACCCAATACAGGCTACCAACAATGAACATTAAATACTTTGTTTTCCTAGTGTTATGACATCTTGAATTTGGCTGAAATTTGAGATCTCGTAGATTTAGGTTTTTCTTTGGGCTCTAGCGGCGTCTAGAGATTTGGGAGAGATCGATCCTCCAGTCGAATAGAGGATCAATTGTATCTTGCTATTTTATGTTTCCTTTTCATAAAAAAAATACAAATTATCTATTATTTTTGTGATTTTGTGCTGATTTTTGTGAAGAATTCTCGTTGTTTTCCGAAGATTGATAGGAAATATTTGAGATCTACAAGTGTTTCCTATCAGAGGTCGACAAAGCTTGTAACTATATGAAACACATTTGAAAATATCAACATCATTACATGAATCCTTTAATATGAAGCGCACATATTCTATAACTAAACCAAACCTTTCCCATATCGCCGAAAATGATGACACGTTGTAACGAATCTTGCCCTGGATAAGGAGATGCTCGAAACGAATAAGCCTTGCTCCATACATAACTTCCATTGAAGAGTTGATGACCAAGCTTGTAACTATACCTGAAACATCAATGGAATCTTATTTATATAGAGAATGTTAAATGTAAAGTAGTAAGTCAAATTAAAGAATCAATCATTTATACATTGTGTTTGGCCATAATTCTTTAAGGAAACTAGTGTGGATATAACCCGGATGTCTCCATCCAAATGTTCTTGCTGGAGAACCTGCACATAGCCAAACAAATTTATATATATATATATATATATATATATATATATATATATATATATATATATATATATATATATATATATATATATATATATATATATATATATATATATATATATATATATATATATTTCACTTTCTTTGTAATGTGTATCAAAATGGAGATGAGAAAAATGATGATTTTTCATACCGCACATGTCATTACGACTGAATGTTAATGTGCCAGCCGGAGATCTTGTCTGATGGCCATCATTTGGACCCCATTCTACAAAGGGTAATGCTTCATCTATATTATACCCACTTGTCCATGTTATAGTCATCTACCAAATCAAAGAACAAAATGAGTGTGGGATTTCAATGTTATTATTGATTTAATTCTATTGCTATAGTCATCTACCTATTCTAAGGGAGACCAGTCGCAAAACACCGTCCGGAGACCAACCAGAATGCGTCGTGTCAGCGGTACCGAGCACAAGGGTGATGTGACGCATTTTGATTGGTCTCCGAATGACGTTCGACGTCCGCACTGAATAATTAATCCTATCGTCGAGAATCAAGATAGAGAAACTCTAGGTTGTTTCCAGCTTGAAAGGTTAAAATTGGCCTCAACCAAAGTCTTGCCTTCCATCAATTTCAGGCAAGTTAAACAAGATATGGATCTAAAAAGTTATCATTTGAAAAGTTGTGAAATTAAGGTTTTCGTTTGGGATAGTTTTCGTACTACTTTCTAAAGCAGTTTTCCAGCAAAAAAAAAAAAATCTTAAAAACAACAAAAAAATAGCGACAAAAAATTATCCCAAACAAAATCTGAAGCTTACCTCATTCCACAGTTTTCCTTGAGCCAGCCTTGGATAGAGAGGAGCCTCTGGATTTGCAAAGGAGACAGTATTTGAAACTGCAATGAGCTTTGGCTGCAATTTATAACACAAAAAGAATCATTAGGGCATGCAGATAGTTCTAAATCATGGCTGAAAATGGTTAGTGGAGTAAATACTAACATTTACAAGGCCACCTCTAAACAGTGCAAATGAAAAGTCTGAACGCTGATTGATCATTTGGAATCTCAAAGTTGCCTTCCCAGTCTTGATGTACTCAGCATTTGAATAATTTGCAAATTGGTACTGCAAATATATAATATTGCTAAGTTCATCACCATTGATTGGGTAACAGCATAATTTTAAAAAGATTTGCAAATAAGATGGAAAATTCTATTCAACCTTTATTGGCGATGAACAAATCAAGGGTTCTTGTTCTCTGCTATTGCCGACCTCTGTTGGACAAGTAGAGGCACTGAAATAATATTTAAAAAAAAAAAAAGATAATTACTGAATTTTGGCTAGCAAAGCATGGTAATAAATAAATTATCATGCTTTTTAATGCAATTAAATAAAAAAATATAAGGATCAAAATGGTCTGTAGCTCTTTACGAATGACCAAAATGATTGATCCCGATTATTTCAATGTCTCATTTTAGTCCCATAACTTTTTAAATTTGTATATATATATATATATATATATAGGCCTATATGATTTTTAAAATTTGGACCTATATGATCTCACAGAATTAGATATTAGGCTTCGTTTAAGACAGCTTTTTTAGTGATTCTTAAAGTAGTTTTTTTACTAAAAACCTGCTTTAAGAAGCAGTAAAAAAGTTGTCCCAAACAAAACGTTAGTCTCTATTTAAAGAGGAATGAACCAAATTATAGATATTTTTATATAGTCGGAGAATATTTTGATCATTCATAAAAAGTTAGAAGATCAATTGAATCATACTCTAAAATTAAAAAAAAAAAGTCTTTAAGTGTTTTGAAGAAGGATGAAATACTTGAAATTTGCTGGGGAGAACACTCCAACCCAATCATCAGAGCTGGGTTTTGGACTATGAAGCTCTACTTTTACCCATTCAGTATCATCTTTCTGCAATCAAATTTAATAAATTTGATTAAATATTAATTTTTTTTAATTTATGCTCATCAATTATTTGAAAAACATTTTTTTCTATATCAAAATCTTAAATCTTCAACTTGGATCGAATTGTATTTATGTTTTTAGTTATTTTTTAATATTGAAAGTTTTACAGTTTTATTACTATATTAACAGTCGTTTTTTTTTCTTAATAATGACCATGAAATTTTAAATAGTTAATTTTTTGTAAATTATTTTTAATGATAATAAGTAAAGTAAGTTATAATTTATTATTATTTTTACTTGATGTGATCATGTGAATACAAAAATATTAAAATTGAAATAAAAAATATAAATCTTGACTTGTACATCACAACAACATTCTTATTAGCTAATTCCTATATGACACTTTATTCTACTAAACTCTTAATTAATAATTATTAATTTAATTATTTAAATATCTAAAATTTTAATTTAAAATTGGTGATTCACAGATATGGATTAATACAGTGCAAATAATTTATTTTAATATACTTTAATAAATAATAAATATATATAAATAAATATTTTTAATTTATATCCCTAAAAAAGATTTAATTAATTTACTTTCATTAAAAAAAATTTTTTGTTCCACTGTTGTAGGCTTGTAGCCACTGAACAAAATTCTGGAAAATAATTATGTGAAAATATCCCGATATAAAATTTATTAGAATAAATTTAAGTAAATTTTTAGATTATAAAATAGAAATTCTTTTCATTTAATATTAATCTCAAATCAAAGTCAATAATTTTATGTTCATCCTGATTAATAAAATGGGTGTTTCATAATTATAAATAAAATTAAAAATATTATTAATATTAATTTATTAAAAAATAAATTTTAATATTTTAATGTTACTTAAATATTAAAATTATTTATAAATAAATATGAAAAAAAAAGCCAATAAAAAATTTAAGGTGATATCACAATATTTTATCCAGAAAATTGGATGAGTGTGAAACAAGAGGACTTTGCACGAATTTCCAAAAATCAATAGATATAGATATTTGAATGGTGGATCCCGTACCTGGAGACCGGCAAATTATTGGGTCAGGTGACCGAAGCCATCTCTCCGTTCGGTCGCCAATAAAAATGCGCCATCTGTCAGTCGTTTTTTTAATTTAATATTAACGCTTTATGTCTTGTCAGAGTTAGCGACCCGACCCGATAACGCTATTCTATTGGCGAAGAAAGAATGGAAACGCCGCGCATTTTATTTTCGAGCGACATTTTCACTGTTACTCGAGCTCTCGGATTCCTCCATTACCTTCGGTTCTGCATTTGCTTATTCCTGCCGGAGGTAGACGACGATACTGTAGAAGACCAGCAATCAGGAAGAGGTATGGTTGCGCCTAACTTGCGCTTTACTTGCGCTTTACTTGCGCTTTCGTTGCGTTAAAGTTATATTGCCGTTAAATTTTAGGGTTTGGTTTACTTATAATTTTACCAATGTTTCCTTTCAAATATTTATTTTCTGATTTTTCACGCTTCTTCTCTTCGTAAATGGATGAAGCAAATGATACGAAAGGTTTACGCTATCTTCTAAGTTTTAGGGTTTAGTAATAGTTGTAAAACTAGAATATATGTTCAATGTGGTTTTCAATTTTTTGGTTTTTTTTTATTTTAAACTTTTTTAAGCTAAATAATTACGAAATATAAGGTTGCGCTATGGTTGCGCTATGGTTGCGCTATGGTTGCGCTATGGTTGCGCTATGGTTGCGCTATGGTTGCGCTATGGTTGCGCTATGGTTGCGCTATGGTTGCGCTATTTATATAGTTCTGATTTTTCTTTTTGTTATAGATGAGGACTCCCTATCAAAGGCCAGTAACATCTAGATGTTATGTTACTGCTTTCCGGAAACATTGTGATGCTTTTGCCGAGATCATAGATGATGAAGTGGAACAAACATTAAAGAATTTGAACATTCATCAATTTTTGATGTTCCCCGCATTCCAGCAGTGTATACCACTTCTGTTTGAGATTCTCAAATTCATATTTCAAGTTATATCCAGATTACTATGTTTATATACATAATATAAATTTTTATAATGTTTTATTCGTACAGATAAAGTATTTGCACGAGGACACCACAAGATGCTTTTCAAGCGATATTACGAAATGGAATGTCCAGGCGGTTCGTGGAATTCCAACACAATCAAACGACTACGATTGCGGAATCTTCGTTTGTAAATATATGGAAAAGGCCGTGCGAAGAAAAAAACCAGACTGGAATGCTCTTAAAGATTGGCAAAAGCATATGCCTAAATTTAGGGCAGAGTTTGCATTTTTTCTTTTTCTACAAACAAAGAAGTAAACAATCTGTAACTTGTTTGTAAATATTGTCCATGATTTATAAATGTACATTTTATTATATTTTTTATATACTTTTTGATTGTTGTATAAAATGTGCACATACTGTTATATTCTGTTTATTAATGAGCATTCTCTAAAATCTGTTATATTTCCGTAAAGCGCAACAATAGCTAAACTATAGCGCAAGTATAGCGCAACCATAGCGCAACCATAGCGCAAGTATATAGCGCAACCATAGCGCAAGTATAGCGCAACCCATAGCGCAACCGTAGCGCAAGTATAGCGCAACCTTAGGGCAAGTATAAGCATAGCCATAGCGCAACCGTAGCGCAAGTATAGCGCAAGTATAGCGCAAGTATAGGGCAACCATATAATTTCGTAATTATTTAGCTTAAAAAAGTTTTAAAATAAAAAAGAACCAAATTACATAAGTCCAAATAGATGATTTATAAAAAATTTTTTATTACAACCAATAAATGAAATCATTAAGTCCAAATAAATATTATTACATTGCAAATTCATTAAATTCCAACTCCGAAGAAAGAAAAATCCATCATCAACTTGGTGTGTATATTCAGCTCCAGGTTGGCATGATGGTATGCCGGTTATATATTCCTCACTGAAACATTCAGGCATGCTTGAAAAGTTCATCTGTGTTGAAGAAGGTTGTGTTGAAGAAGGTTCCTCCAATGGATTATCCCCCCACCAAAGGTTTCTTATCTGTAAGAAACTAGAGCTTTAGTATTAGGATTATGAATTAAATAATTAACAAATTATTAAAAACTTACTTTTAGGCCGTTTCTTCTTCTTCTCCCAATGGCTTTTCAGTCTTGCATTTGATATGCCTTTAGGTCTACGCTTTAGAGGATCTTTCAAATTTTGCAGTTCCACCTTGGGAACTAGCAACATCCTTCTGATTTCTTTTCTTGCCACCAAGAATTAAGTATAATTTTTTATACATGTCTTGCAATGAGGAAAGAATAAAACTCCTCTGCCTCTTCATTCCCTTGAGCTTCCGTGCTCATTTGATATGCAAACCTGCTCACCTGATTTCTGAATATGAATCCCCTACCACTTTGGAAATTATTACTTCTTTGAGAATTAAGGAAGTAACCTGAATAAAAAACTTGTCGAGAGCCCTTGCTGACCAACGAAGTAATAAGTACTTCTCAGGGAATTTAGCCATATCCAACTGTTTAAAAACCCTCAAACAATGAGAACACAGCAATCCCATGGTTTCATACTTCTCTTACAGCTGCATTGAATGTTACCTTCTGTTGCATCAAAGTGAAACAACCCAAGGATGGTTTTTGATTCTTTTTCTCTATGTAGTTGACTATATACTTTGAAGAATCAGTCGAGACAAAATCTATACTCATTTCTCCCACAGCCTTTATAAATTCTTCCTCAAAAAATTGAATATATTCTTCTTGAGTAATATCTAGCAGCTTGTTTTAATATTGAGCTGTTCTTTATCACGGGAACAATTTCAGATTGACTGCATTTGTAATCCTCATCTTGCTCATTTCGCCGCCAATTCATCAGTACCTTTTTCCAAGCCAAGAAAGCAATCAGTTAATGAACTTGTTGGCTTTGAAATGCCATGACACACATTATTAGTACACTCACTACGCTGCGTTGATAAAATGCCCATGCAAAAAAAGGAATCCTTGTTGAAAGCAGTTGACCACTTTCTCCTTTATCTTATAAAGATCCTGCAACCATTCATGATTATGAAGATTCCCTTCCTTGATCATTTCATTCCACGCTTCCTCAAACACTTCCTCAGAATCACACCACCTCATACACTTATGGAAGAGTCCTCTAACTTTATTATTGCTATTGTAGATGGAAACTTTTGATGGAACCTTTTTAAAATATGTGCCATTGGCATAATCTATGACGAGTGTGAGGTAATGCAGCTTCTATGGCCCTGGCCATAGCTTGGTCCTGATCAGTGAATATTGTTGTTGGATATTTATTACCCATTATTCGTACAAATACTTTAAACAACCATGTAAAACTTTCAATTGTTTCTTCTGACAAAAAAAAGCAACCCCAAACAAAATATTCTGCCAATGATTGTTAACACCAACAAATGGCGCACAAACAAAATTATACTTGTTCAGCCTGTAACTAGTATCAAAAATTAACACATCTCCAAAACATTCATAATCTATCATGCTTCTGCCATCAACCCAGAAAAAATTTAACAATCTATCCTGATCATCATATTGAACATCCCATGCAAACATGTGGTCCTCAACTTGTCGATCTTTAAATAATTGAATCAAAGAATTAGTGTCACCAATTTCAATCCTTGCTCTTTTCTCCTTCTGAATCAAATTGTAGGCGTCCCTCTTAGAGAATCCGACATTCTCACATCCACCAACTTCCTCTGCAATGAAGTAAAATAATAACTATGGAAGATTAGCCACCATGTGATGCAGGACTTAAATGCCTAAGCGATGTTAGAAAAGAATCTTGCACAATCTAATTTAGAGAGCTTTATTAACTAAAATACTTATAGTGATTAAATGATGAAATAAAGCAATAAAGAGATGATACTAGCTTATGCCAAGTCACACAACTAGAAGTTAGGATCACAAAATAACCAATTATTCAAAATATTGCATGCATGAAAGATTTCAAACAAAAAATTCCTAAGTTAACAATGAGACTAGTCACTATGAAAATAGATCCACTTACTCACTCTCTAAAATACTAGGCTTAGCAGAAGGGATGACATAACATTGCTCGGGATTTGGAAGTAATCTGCCACTGGACGAAAGACCGCTGCTCGTCGATGGCTTGGCAGCAAGGGTGAAGATGATCCTCTCTACGTACTCTATGGTTTGATCAATCTCCGGATTGATGTCGAAGAATGGTGAGTTGATGATGTCAACTTGGCCTTGATCGTCGTAAATGAAGTCGTGGTCAAGCTTTCGAATCCGCCATACATGGGTTTGAGAAGTTTGTGATGCGTGGGAGGGTAAGTGGTGGTGTGACTTCTTCTCTCTTTCCTTCCTTTGGTGAAACTTCAACCCAAGAATAGTGGTGGTAAGGGGAGGTTGGTGGTCGACCAAGACTAGGGAAGAAAGCTTCTTCTAAAAAATCTAAAATTGAATTTCATATTTGGGTGAGAGAGGATTTTGTATTTTGATATTTGAATTTCAAGTAAGGGGAAATGCGGACATCGGTACGAAGATTTGGCGCATCTATCACAGGCGGCGTCGTAAATCGACGGCCATTAATTAAACCTTCAATTATGATTTATTTTTCTAAATTTTAGTTCTTAATTAATGTATTTCCTGTTTTACCCCTAGGATAGTTTATGTGAGTGTTATGGCCCAAGGGGCAATTTTGAAAATTTTTACTCATGTTGTGGCCTATATATAGGGCCTTAAGCTATTGTAATGGGAATGATGATTTGATATTAAAATTTGTGTTCCACACTTGGGTTCTTGTGAGAGAGCATTAGTGAGATTCCTATGAGAGGAATCGAATTTTTCACCAGCCGCAGAATGGGTCCGGGCTCGTGAATTGAAGTCCCTTGTAGAAGGGCAAAGAATCACCTGTCAGTCTTCGGAAGAGTCCAAGGCTCGCAGTTTTTTTTTCTTTATCTTCTATCTCTTGTTTTTGTTTTTGTTTCTTCTTATCTTCTATCACAAACAACTTTCTAACTCGTTTTTCCAAGATACTTACCGATATGTTGAAACCAGAGGAATTTCCGGCTAAGTTAGGTTCCGATTCCGATTCATGCACATGTTCCGATTCCGATTCATGCACCAGCCCTTCCGATTCATGCATCCTTTCCGATTCATGCACTCCCTCTTCCACCTCCCTCTTCACTGAGCAGTCCATTTCTTCTCTGCAATTTTCTGGCTCGTTTTTTCTTCTACAGCAGCACATATTTGCGTCTTTCGCGGGTCTCAAAATGAAAAAATAGGGCGGCAAAAGCTTAAAAGTTCAAATGAATAGCGTTATCGGGTCGGGTCGCTAACTCTGACAAGACATAAAGCGTTAATATTAAATTAAAAAAACGACTGACAGATGGCGCATTTTTATTGGCGACCGAACGGAGAGATGGCTTCGGTCACCTGACCCAATAATTTGCCCTGGAGACCAAGCAGATTAGGCGAAACCTTGATGGAGGCTGACCTGTCAAGCTCCAGCGACGCCATGTGGATCGCGATCATGGCCAGCGGCTGAACTCCGGCGAGCCCAGCCGGAACTCCCACGCTGGTGCCACCACCGGCGAAGGCCACCGCCGCCGTCAGTACTTTCACGAGGAGGGGAAGAAGCTGCCTTGCAGGATCCTTCATCTTCAGCCTTTTCTCCCTTAAGAAAATCTGAGAAGGCATTTATTTATGATTAAGATGGAGAAAGAAAGGGCTATTTAATTCGGTCGTTGAAGAATTTGGCTTTGAAAATTATAAAAATATTAATTGGTTGTTTCATTTATTATTATTATTATTTAGAGATTATATGGTTCCTTAAGAATAAAAAATAAAAATATAAAAAAATAAAAAATAATAATAAAGGCTCCTTATGAAGCGGAGGATTTACGTAACTGCAGGGTTGACGTTCACCATTGCGGCAAAATACGGCGGATATTCTTTGGAATATATTTTTATAGTAATTATATTTATTTTTTTAGAAAATAAAAATATAATAGTTAATTATTTAATATAATAATTTAAATGAATAAATTATTAAAAAAACTTAATCTACTGATTTTTGGAAATTCGTGCATGATCCTCTTGTTTCTCAATCATCCATCATAATCAGTGTAACACATATCAAAATATGATCAATTTAACACATTGATTATCTAATATCTATTTGTATTGAAATAATACAAAAATTGTGCGTGCAGCTCGCTGGTTAAGCGAAGCTTTTTCTCCTACGCGGCTCATATTCGAATCTCCCCCCCCCGCCGTTGACCAACCGGCCTACATTCCAATCTCAACACCCTCATAATCAGTGCAACACATATCAAAATATGATCAATTTAACACATATCAATTATCTAATATCTATTTGTATTGAAATAATACGGAAATCGTGCGCGCAGCTCGCTGGTTAAACGAAGCTTTTTCTCCTACGTGGCCCATATTCGAATCCCCCCGCGCCGAAAAAAAAAAAACTATATTGGGGAGCCCAATATTAATGTATAAAGTTGATGAGAATATATATATTCTATGTAAAGTTAGATAAGAAATAGGATATGATAAAAGCTTTTTTGTCTTCAAAGTAGATGGGGGAATAGATACTTCATGAGAACCATCAATATTTTTGTCTTCTTAGGCAATTTTTCTCAAGATAAGATATTTCATTTTTGAACATTTGAAGCCTGTGTGGAGCTTCACTAATCACTAATCACTTTTTTTTAGTAATATAATAAAATAAAAAATAAAAACAATGGGGAAAAAGATATATTTTTTATAAGAAATCTCAGCCTTAAATTTAAAATTATATTTTATTAGTACTATTTTATTCTTCTAATGATATATATTATTAATTTATTAAAAATAAATTTCAACAATGTTAGATTTATTCCTATTTTTTTTAATCTAAATACTTAAATCTTTGAGATTTATAGAAATTACATAAAATTTAATGTTTATTTAGCTTGAATTTATTAGTCACATCACTTTTTAATGTATGGGCAAAGATTAGGTAAACATCACTTTAATAAAAGTTATATTTGTGGGGCTTTTGGGCACCCACAGTAATTAATAATAATAAATTATTAATTAATTATTCGAACAGTGCTATGGGGTCAATATTCAATACGACCAAAAAATTCGATTTGAATTTAACCCGACAATTTTAGGTCCGGGTCAACAAATTTGAAAAATGGGTCGGATTTGATTTTTATATTCTGACCCAGTTGCACTTTTCAGGTCGAGTTCAGATCAACTCGAAAACAACCGAAATTGACCTATTTCCTTAGGGCTAAACAAATAAATATTCTATCATCCCATCACGTCCTGTCATCCACCACGCTTGCCCACTGATGCTTGCGCTCGCTAGCCAATTGCATTAGGGTTAGCGGGTGAGGTTGTGACTGGTCGAGTTCGGGTCCAGACTTATAACCTCATCTTTTTAATCGGATCGTATTCGGGTCAGCGAGTTGAAGTGGAACTAATTTCGGTTTGTATCCGAATCTAACTTGAAAACCATTTTAAAAGTGTTATGCATTTTTCATTAAAAATAATATTAAAATCAATTTATTTTAAGTGGATAGGCGGAAATTACGCTTATCCTAATCCGAAGACGCGCGGTGTACATTTTGCTTAAATCCAACCGTCCATAGTGCCATCTGTCAAGCATCCGAACAACCACGCGGGGCTTTCCCTTTCCCCTCTTCCCGCTGATTCCATCCATTCACTATTCCTCTTTCAGAAGATTTCTTCGTTTTTTTTAATAAATTTTGTAAAATTCTGAATGAAATCATTGCAGGGTCCCACAGAAGGGCAAAGAAAAATCAAATTAATAGGATTCTGAGGGACCTACCTGCATAATGAACAGCAGCCCGCCGGAGATTTCCGTCACCGATCATGAACCTAACCGTCCGCCGTCGCCGGTACCAAACGCGGAGAATGGCGAAGACCTAGATTTTCAGGCTACAAATCAAGAAGCAGAGAGCGATGATAAGAAGGATAAGGAGATGGACGAGGAATCGTTTTCATACTCCTCGTCGTACTCGAACTCCGATTCTGAATCCGATTTCTTCCAGATCAATCCGCCTGAGCTCGCCTACCCGCAGCCGACGCCCACCACCTCTAGCGAGATCAATGGGGAAGGCATCGAGAAAATCTGTAGCCCTCGTAATAGAGAGAAGCCTTCCGGGCTCGGAATCGAGCGACGATCACCTGTGATTCAATCGATGGTAAGGGATCCGAACCGAATCCCATCTTCGATATTCGCGCGGAGCCCGATGACGCCGATGGAATGGAGCGTAGCTTCCAATGAGTCGTTGTTCAGCATTCACATGGGGAACTCGAGCTTTACGAGGGATCAGATGTTTTTGACGGGAAGATCTGGGGACCTGAGGGGTTTTGCGAGCGGGACGATGGATTACCCATCGCCGTGGATTTCGCAGGATTCGAGATTGCCGGCGGCCGCGGCGGCGGGTGGGGTGGAGAGAAAGGAGATGGGGGATTTGGTGACGGAGATAGATGAGGCGGCGGCGGCCAGCGCGAACGCGGAGGCGATGAGAGAAGTGATGAGGGCGGCGGCGGAGGGGAAGGAGAGCGAGAAGAAGCTGATGCTGGGAAGGAGCATTTCCAGGCATTCTGATGGAAGCGCCACCAGCTTCGCCTTCCCAATGTATGCTCTCTATCTTCTTCTCCATTATTTCTAAAAATTCCATTTTTTTTTTCCTTACAAACTGAATCATTCTTTGATCAAACAGATTGACAGGCGATGGTAGAGTTGGATCAATAAAAGTAAATTTTGAACCTCAAAAAGATCATCAGGTAAATTCTCAAGGCAAGCGGTCGAAACTCTTCGCTGGTAAAGGATCGACAGCTAGGATGAGCTCCCATCGCTCAGCCCAGAGCAGAGCCTCAGCTTCAGCTCATAGCCACTGGTTTCCATGTTTCTTCACTTGTAAATTTTGTTGCTGCTGTGAGTACTAATGAAAACATATAAGCTTCTGTTTGATACACTTTTCAACTACCAACCCCTAAATTTATTTGATTTTTGATTTCTAATCATTTTTTTCATCTCTTTAAAAAATTTTATAATGAAAAAATTATTATTTGCATCAAACTTTATAAAAAAAGTGCAGCCATCTTAAACACATTCTAAAATTTCATTTGGGATGTTTTATTTACTGTTATTTAAAGTAATTTTTTAGTAAAAATAAAAATAGTTCAACAAAACTTAAATCTAAAAAGCTATTTTAAAAAACAGTAAGAAGTTCATTCCAAACAAAACTTAAATTCCTTCCGATTTGCAAAATTATTAATTTCTCTTATTCAATTGTCTATTTTGATGTATAGTTTTATTGCATTTTATTCAGCAATTACTTAATAGGGGATCAATGTGTACATTTGTAATTTGACAAATAATTTTATTTTAATGCTTACTTTTCAAATCATAATCATAATTCCTATTTGACAATTATTTTCTTACAACGCTTAAAAACTTCTTGTACTAAAACATTACAAATTACTTTTTATAGTAACTTTAAAAAAATTATCTTTTGTAGTTTTATAAAATAATAAAAAAATTGTCTCAAATAAAATTTAATTTTGTAATGAAAAATTATATATATATATATATTTGGAGATGTACAATTTTATTTCATACTACTTACACATGTAACATCCAAAACTTTAATATTACATTCATATCGCTCATATGAAAATTTTAATATTAAATATATCACTCTTATATTTAATTTTTATCACACATACTATCTTATAAACTTTAATATTTCATTCCATGCAATAATATTTGTTATATGCCTGATAGACATAATATGAAAGTTTTAAATATTACATATATAAATAACATAAAATAAAATGATATGTATGTAAATCTTTTGTTTTTTTTAATGATAAGCAATAAATTTTAAATTATTAGACAATAATTAGTGACCTATGAAAAATAATCTTATGGGATAATCAATGCACCATACGTTTCAATTGGATTTCACCTTTTTAGATGGATCAAGCGAATGAGAAAGTGTCAAAATTTTTTTGACAAATATAGTACGCAATAATTAATGTTCTTTATGTTCATTAAAAATGATGAATCATAAAAATGTATGGCTCAAATTTACAATCTTGAAAAAACAAACTTCTGATTTAGCAATTGGAACACTGATCCATTCTATATTTGAACAAACATGATGAGCATTGCTCTTAACAAAAATTTAATTATTGTTTTTCAAAAGTATTTGAAAAATTAAGAAAGAAGAACTACAATTAGCAATTAATATGAAGCACAATTATGGAGATGTACAAACACCCCTAAATTTTAATTAAAATCAATAAAGAGGATTTAAATTTTAAAATCCTAATCTTATCATTGTTTAAAATGTGCCATATGAGAATCGCCTTGAGGCCTGCCTCAGTACAATTCCAGTAAAAAACGCCTCAAGACGTATAGCTTTGTTTAGGCTTACGCCTTAACTTGGCTAAGACCCACCTTGACGTAAGACATGAGAGCAATCAATTTGTTATGATGACAACTCAAATGAATACCCATCATTAATGATAGTGCATATGATTTTTGAGTTATTACCAATCATGTTAGTTTTTTTTAGAAATTGAATGTGGATGAGTAGGAAACTATTGCTTTGGCTTTGGCTTTCTTACTGCTTTTTAAAAGCAGCTATTTAGTACAAAAAATTTTTACTAAAAATTTGCTTTAAGGAGCAGTAAAAAGCCGTTCCAAACGAAACCGAAGTTATAAAGCCTATTTTTTCAAAGAATAAAAATTAGGCTCTACAACTTATGTGAGATGACTTTAATCAATCTGCTCCACATAAAAAAACACACATCTTGAAGGTAATTCATAGACTTATATAGCCTCCAAGCGGCCATTGGAAGTCACAATTATACCCCAAACACCAAGGAAGTATTGGAAGTCGCAACTACAGGCTTCAAGTACTAAGCTGTAGCATTAGAGTAATTTTTCTTATGAAGTTTCATCACAAATCATCAAATTGTGAAAAGCTTGTAAGAAGTAAATGGAGTTTCTCATTGACAACATAAATTAGGTATTTGTGTTACTGAAATAGCGCATCTTGATCAGGAAAACATATATAAAAATAGCAACTGCAGCCAAAGAGCAAACTTACAGCTATACAAATTTGTTCACGATCAATAGTTATACCCAGCAGGGTATTGAGAAGCACAATCATATTACTTATCCTATTGAGCTTTTCTGGCCAGAGGGAGAGTCAGACGCCACTTCAGACGAGTTCTTCCTCTAGTATTATGGTACAAAACCTGTGAGAAAAGGCGATTCAAACGATGTGATAGTCTTCCGTAGTTAAAATGAACTTTTGTAGTCGAGTAAAATCATCAATAAATTATTTAATATAGATAATTAAGCTCATCATTTAAGTAATCGGATTGAGGTGGCGGCACAAACTAAGGCTTCGTTTGAGATGAATTTTTTCTTGCTTCTTAAAACAACTTTCAAGTTTAAAATTAAAATTTTTATTATAGAAAGCTGCTTTAAGAAGCAATAATTAGAAAGTCGTCCCAAATGAAGCCTAAATATCAAATAATGGTGTAACTAAAGCAAATTAAAATCTTCTAAAACCACTATAAGAGGTTTGAGAAAAAAAACAGCAATAGATTCTGATACATAAGAAGGTATCTGAATAATATTGTCAGCAAAATTTTTTAGAAATACTATCTCAGGCTCAGCCATAGTATGAGGCTAAACCTCAAGCAAAATGGTAAAAACTCAGACTCTTGTAAGTCAATCATTCTTAAATTTCAATTCATCACAAGCAATAGTTTTGTCATCATAAACATCCTCATAAGGATCATCATAAGAGAAGATTATAAAAGTCTGACACATGCTATTGCAATAGAGCTATGTAGTGGATTGCATGGGACTTTAAAAAAAAAAAAAGCCTCCTTTAAAGATTAATATAGAAGACTAGAATATTTTGTAGATGATGACTTGTAAAAACTTTGATGATGAGGAGATGGAGGTGAAATGTCAGAATGTCAACAACTACTAAATAGAATAACAACCATAACCAAAATTGTATGATTTACGAGAATGACAACAAAAAAACTATTAATAATGATCAAAATCATATGACTAAACTTCTAGAATACTTGAGATGTTCTGGAATGAGAAGGATATGTCATAAATGAGTGGTAGATGATAACCAAGAGGAATATTAACCGTCGTCATAATATTTGTCATAGGATGGCATATATCATTAGTATCTATATGAAGCCATTGAATTGAGCATAGAATGCTAGGGAGGGTTGGAAGGTGCTTAATTAGGTGTAAGATAGCCTTGCGAGTTTGACCCGGGATGGAGTTGGGTATGGGTTAAACACTTTTGCAGTTTAGTGAAGGGGAGATTGAAATTTAGGAAGAACTGGTAAATGGTTTAGAGTTAATTTTTGTGTTGGGTAAATGGGTTTGAGTTGTTAGGTGAGGGATTAGAGTTAGGATATGGATGCTGAGGTGAAGTTGGTCAAGGTTGTTTAAAGAATCCGAAATTTTAGGAAATGTTCATAACCAACTTTTAACAAGTTCAAATATTTTTATTAGGAGATAAAGCAAGTTATGGCGAGGTCATGATTGAGATGGATAGAGATGGAGATCGAAGTGGTTGGAAATGGTGGTGGGTGGTGTGTAATTCACACAAGAATAGAAATTAAACAGTAAGCAGAGCTGTCAAAAGATTTCAGAAATGTTTGAAATTTTGATGGCTAATTAGATCACAATGTTAGAATGATCTCATCCAAATTTCATTCAATATCACTGCCTTTTAGTAGTAATAGATTTAGTCGGGAGATTGTGACTTTGGGCGCTCAACTCATTAATAAAAATACACATTAGATATTTCTGGTCTATTGTCCAAAGTGATGGTGAAATAGATGAGGATATTATTGGTAGAATTCAAGTTGGATGGTTGAAGGGGAGGAATGCTTCAGACTTGTTGTGAGATAGAAAAGTACCCCTCAAACTTAGGGGAAAATTCTATAAGATGGTGGTGAGACTAGCAATGCTTTATGGCACAGATGTTGGCCATTAAAAGAAAAGCATAAAATTAAGTTAATTGTTGCAGAGATGAGTATGCTCGGGTTGATGAGTGGCTTTACTCTCACAGACATAATGTGAAACAAGGATATACGTGAAAAGGTTTGAGTAGCTCCAGTGGCATATAAGAATAAAGAGAGTCACCCTAAATGGTTTGGTCACATAAAACGTCGGCCATTTGATGACCCAGTTAGGAGAGTAGATGTATTAGATTTGAACTATGTTAAGAAAGGTAGAGGTAGACCTAAAAAGACTTGGTTAGAAAATATTAGAAATGACTTTTTTTATTAGGTTTAAATGAAAATTTGACTCTTAACAGGACAATGTAGAAAACGGATTCATGTAGCCAATCCCACGTAGTGGAATAAAGGCTTGATGTTTTTGTTGTTGTTGTTGTATCAAGGTGTTTTGGTCGGGCCAACATGATCTAAACATTAAGATTTTGCAAAGATAGGCCATCAGCTTGGAGAAGTCTTTTCAGGCATGAAAAGGCATTGTTTTTGTAATGGAGAGAGTAAGAAGATGCACTGACATGGAGATAGAATGAGCGTTCAAAGGATAATCAATCGAAAGTCACTAGATCACCGACTCGGACGATAAATATGACAAGTTGATCCATACCTGAATTGAAACTCGAATTTTATCATTGTTACCTGCTTCAATGGAGGATGAGGACTTCAACTTGCTTGTGTCTCTCAGTTGGAGTTTGGAGAACAGGAGGGATACAAACCAAAAGGGAGAACAAAGGAAAAGCCTCCATGGTTTGGAGAGGCTGAGGGATAGAGGGGGGATGTCGTGCAAGCCAAGGAGTCAGAAAGTCTGATTTAATTATCATTAATTCTATTCCAAAAATTTAGTTTATTACAATTTCAACCAAGTTCATATAAAAGAAAATTACAGCTTGCAATTTAAAACATTAAATAACTAAAGATTCAGCCATAAATGAAGTAAAATAATAACTATGGAAGATTAGCCACCATGTGATGCAGGACTTAAATGCCTAAGCGATGTTAGAAAAGAATCTTGCACAATCTAATTTAGAGAGCTTTATTAACTAAAATACTTATAGTGATTAAATGATGAAATAAAGCAATAAAGAGATGATACTAGCTTATGCCAAGTCACACAACTAGAAGTTAGGATCACAAAATAACCAATTATTCAAAATATTGCATGCATGAAAGATTTCAAACAAAAAATTCCTAAGTTAACAATGAGACTAGTCACTATGAAAATAGATCCACTTACTCACTCTCTAAAATACTAGGCTTAGCAGAAGGGATGACATAACATTGCTCGGGATTTGGAAGTAATCTGCCACTGGACGAAAGACAGCTGCTCGTCGATGGCGGCAGCAAGGGTGAAGATGATCCTCTCTACGTACTCTATGGTTTGATCAATCTCCGGATTGATGTCGAAGAATGGTGAGTTGATGATGTCAACTTGGCCTTGATCGTCGTAAATGAAGTCGTGGTCAAGCTTCGAATCCGCCATACATGGGTTGAGAAGTTTGTGATGCGTGGGAGGGTAAGTGGTGTGACTTCTTCTCTCTTTCCTTCCTTTGGTGAAACTTCAACCCAAGAATAGTGGTGGTAAGGGGAGGTTGGTGGTCGACCAAGACTAGGGAAGAAAGCTTCTTCTAAAAAATCTAAAATTGAATTTCATATTTGGGTGAGAGAGGATTTTGTATTTTGATATTTGAATTTCAAGTAAGGGGAAATGCGGACATCGGTACGAAGATTTGGCGCATCTATCACAGACGGCGTCGTAAATCGACGGCCATTAATTAAACCTTCAATTATGATTTATTTTTCTAAATTTTAGTTCTTAATTAATGTATTTCCTGTTTTACCCCTAGGATAGTTTATGTGAGTGTTATGACCCAAGGGGCAATTTTGAAATTTTTTACTCATGTTGTGGCCTATATATAGGGCCTTAAGCTATTGTAATGGGAATGATGATTTGATATTAAAATTTGTGTTCCACACTTGGGTTCTTGTGAGAGAGCATTAGTGAGATTCCTATGAGAGGAATCGAATTTTTCACCAGCCGCAGAATGGGTCCGGGCTCGTGAATTGAAGTCCCTTGTAGAAGGGCAAAGAATCACCTGTCAGTCTTCGGAAGAGTCCAAGGCTCGCAATTTTTTTTTCTTTATCTTCTATCTCTTGTTTTTGTTTTTGTTTCTTCTTATTGTTCCTAGTTTTAACCTTCATCATCTACCTACGTCCACCTTCATCTTCTCCATCTCCAAGCCGTCGTCACTATTTCCACCATGCCGCCAGCTCCACCTCATTAGTCGCCGGCCGAACTCCTCCTCCCACCCTCTTTGGGATTTCCTAATTTGGTTGGGTTAATTTAGGGATTAATTTGAATTTGAAATTATTCAAATTCAATTTTCAAATTATTTCCTAATTTGGTTCTTCTATTTTTGGAACGTGCTTATTTGAAATCATTTTGAAATTTGAATTCAAAATCTGACTTATTGTCTCACTTTCATAACTCCTAAATTCAAATCTAAGAGCCTTAAATCACCTCATTCAAAGCCCCCTTATTTCAAATCTAACCGCCGGCCCCCTTTATGAGCCAATTAGGAGTTATTTCCTAATTGCTTCATAACCTCTCTTTGAATAGGTTTCCAATTTTTAAATCCTATTTGAATTTCAAATTCAAAAAGGGATTTAATTATTTCTTTGCATGAGGAGTTAAGTGCCCCCTCAATTTCCTCCCTTTAATTAAGGAATTAATCGCAGCTTTAAATCTGAAATTTAATTTCAGATTTAAGGATTAATTCACTTAAGTAATTGAGGCCCACTTATTTGAAATCAAACCCCTCTCCCTTCCTCTCTCCTAGGCCGGCCCCTCTTCCTCATTCTTTTGCTTAATTAAGAGTCAATTAATGCTCCTAATTAACTCTTTCATTAACTCAAAGCTCTTTGGAAAGAATTACAAAATCTGAGATTTTGTGTTTGACCGAAAATTCAAACCAGCAAAATCCCATTTAATTGTTTTCCTAAACTCTAAGTCCTTCTGGAAATAATGTCAATGCCCGTAACTCCTCTTGGCTGAATTTCTCATTCCTATCTTGGCTCAGATTTTTCTATTCTTTTCCACCGTACCCCGCCTCTACTCCTAATTGTTCTCCTCAATTTTCTCTATCCAAGAAATAATTCCCAATTCTTCTCTACAGCCCGCCACTCCTCTTCACTGAATCTCTCCTAAAATTCTGTCCAGATTTTTGTGTTCTCATTGGAAGGATTTGGGGTTGGCAACCTGTTGTTGACCGAACCATCAAGGCTGAAATCTTCCAAGGCCATCACGTGGGAATTTCTCCACTAGAAGCTCTCCAAATTCATTACAATATTGAGCCCTCTTCCTCCCAAAGCTGCAGCCAATTTCTGAAAGAAATCTGAATATGTTTCAGATTTTCTAGGAATTATTTCAAGTTTTCGGGAGGGCGCTTGGAATTCGTTCTTGCCACTGCTTCCCTCCCCGTTCTACATCAGGAAAGAGGGAAAATTATTACTTAATGAGAGACTAGATTGATGTCCCTAGAAGGAGAGGAGTTGATGTGGGTCATAATCCGCATGAACGTGCTAGGAGCGTTACTAAGACCAAAGGGCATAACCATCCATTCATACAACTCATCTTTTGTCTTAAAGGCTGTTTTCCATTCATCACCTGGGCGGATCCTGATCTGATGATATCCGCTTTTAAGATCAACTTTAGAGAACAGTGTTGCCCCAGTCATCATGTCTAACATGTCATCTAGTCGAGGGATCGAAAAATGATATTTCACGGTAATCATGTTGATAGCACGACTATCAACACACATTCTCCAAGAACCATCCTTCTTGGGAGTTAGGAGGGCAGGAACGGCACACAGACTAAGGCTCTCTTTGATAAATCCACATTGTAGAAGTTCATCTACTTGCCTTTTTAGCTCAGCGTGCTCCGTTGGGTTCATCCGGTAGTGAGGGAGGTTAGGCAAGGACGCTCCAGGTACCAAATCAATAACATGTTGGATGTCTCTAAGGGGTGGAAGTTGGTCAGGTAGCTCTTCGGGGAAGACATCAGCAAAGTTCTCAAGAAGAGGCTTAACTTCCTCGGGGATAGGTTCTTCTGGGTCCTCATCCACTTCTCTAGCTACTAGGGCATACATGGGTGATCCTTGGTGAAGTTCAATATCCACTTTTTTCGCAGTTAAGAAGTGTAAGCCTTTATTAGATTTAGGTGGGACAACCTTAACTTCACTCTTATCGGATCGGGACTGCGAGGGAATCAACTTAATCTTCTTCCCGTTGTGCTCGAACACGCAGGTGTTCGTCCTCCCATAAATGTGGACGCCGTTGTCAAACAGCCAGGGACGACCAAGAATAATTTGGCCCACATCCATCGTCAACACATCACACCAAATCTTCTCTTGATATCCGTTAAACTCAAGTGGAATAAGGCCCCTATCTTTTATTTCCATGGAAGCTGAGTTAATCCAGGCGACCTTATACGGATTTGGGTGAGGTGTGGCCTTAATGTTGAGCTTAGAAATCATTGCTGAAGAGACAGCGTTGATGCAGCTTCCACTATCAATAATAACCTTACAGTTCTTATCCCCGATTTTAGTAAAGGTATGGAAAATGGCAGTTCTTCTCCAGTCATCACTTAACTTTGGCTGGGATAGCGCGCACCTAACGACTTGCAGGGCGACAGGTTCATCCTCCGTGAAAGAATCTTCCTCTTCGTCAACATGATGAACTAAGTCAGTCTCGAGTTCGTCCTCGTCGTCATCAACCTCTTCTATTATGGTGACCTTATAGGGACTTGAACATTGCGAGGCAATGTGCCCATACCCATGACACCAATAACATTTGGTTCCCGAGTTGGTTTTGGGAGTGTCACGTTCGGGTGCTTTACCCTTAAGGTCCGGATGAGGTGGGGCCGAACTAGCTGAGGGTCGGCTACCGGTCGAGTTTGTGGGGCGGTTGTGAGGCTAGTTGGTGGAAGTACGATACGGGTTGGGTCGGGCGTCGAACTGTTTGGTGTGGGAATGGGTCTTGGACTCCTCCAAGTCAAGTACAAGGCTGCAGGCTGCCTCTAGCATGTTTATTCCCCTAGCAAACAGTTCGGTTCGAAGATCTTCCCGAAGGCCAGCTCTAAAGATAGACAGGATTTGTCTGGGAGTAGCAGATTCCTCGCCGTTGCAACGAATCAGGAAATCGTCGAAGGCGGAGATGTAATCTTTAACGGGCTTGCTCCCCTGGGTTAGACGATTCCACTTATCTAGAAGTTTAGGGTAGTAGGATGGCGGTAGGTATTTTCTCCTAAGTTCTTGTTTCATAGTTCTCCAGTCGTTGATAGGGTGTTCACCTCGGGCTTCACGCATGTTTTCCAAGTTGGTCCAATACAGGTTGGCTCGACCAGTGAGCTTCATCTCTGCGAATCTAACCTTTCTGGCTTCCGAGATCTTATACCATTTGAAATAACTATCCATGGATTTAAGCCAATCCAAGAAAACTTGGGGGTCCAGGGTTCCATCATATGTTGGAGCATCAATCCTAATATTCTTCAACAGTTGGGCGTCGTTATTTCTCCAAGGGTTCTCATCTCCTACGGGTTCGTGATGGGGTCTCGGGTTATGACGGTGATGGTCTCGAGGAGGGCCATTATCTCGGGGCTGTTCACGCTCAGTTCTGTTATCATCGCCATAGGGCGAGTGCGGTCTTAAAGGTGTATAGATAGTGGGATTCCCAATACGCTCAATGTTATCTAGACGGTCACTCGTATGGCGCCTAAAGTCTGCTAAATCAGTTTGGGTGTTACGTACTTGTTGTGTCAACGTGCCGAGTTGTCCCACTATGAGGTCTAAGGTCGCCTGCATGTGTTCCGGATCCATATGTTAAGGTTGGGGAGCGCTAAGGTAAGTTACGGGGTGGAGGGTAGCACCTAGACGCTAAGTTGAGATGCTCCAAATGCCTATATAAGATGCTGGAATGTTATGGACAGCAACCTACAGCAAAAGCCTAAGTTGTCTAAGTGTTTGGAGAGTGTCGAGTGAGGGGACAGCACTTAAGCAATGCCTAAAAGTCCACTAAACGAAGACTAACAGGGGCTGTAACAGTGAGGACAGCAATGTGAAAGCAAGGAATAGATGCTCTAAACACTTAGAAACCTTACAGATGAGAGGCTAGCACTTAATACAATAGTTAATAGGTTCTAACTTAACTAGATGCTTGCAGGAATTTTCAAAACAGTAGTGAAAACAGTGAAAATTTTCTATTTACGAAATGATATGCATGCTAGTTTTAAACTACAATGAGAAGCTAGACCCTAGGATGTTTTCTAAACATGTCAAGCATGGTTACCATGCTCTGATACCAAATGATGTGATGCAAGTGATGAGCTACACAAGATTAAAAAGAAGATTTAATCACTAGCTCAACCAATTATATAATCATGTTTCAAATTAAATTTGGTTATAAGAATTCGTAGTGTTTAACTTGTTTAGGCAAAGGAATTACAAGGAGATAACCAAACTATTTAAGCAAATACAAAGGAAAACATAAAGTTAAAAGCTAGTGAATGGAATCCAACGATTAATACGGAGTTGTTCACCTTGAGGCCTCTTCTCTCTTTCCTGCGAAACTAGGTTGAGCGGCGGAAGATCGTCCAAGCTAGTAGTGAGGTTGCCACGAGGAGGGAGGAGCCAAGGAACGTCGTTGTGGAGAAGGAGCGCGGAGGTGGAGGTGGCACGGGATGATAACCTTTAATGATCCACGTGTAGACGGAAAAGTGGTCGTCGATGGAATCCACTAGTGTTGGTAGAATCCGATCCAAATATTCTTCGACGGTGTCGTCGAAATCAAAGCCTACGTCGAAGAAGGGTGATTTGAGGATGTCAACTTTTCCTTGGTTGTCGTACTCAAACCCGAAGTTCCACTCGGGTTCTTCCATGCATTCTTGCAAGTGAGAACGGGTGGTCGCCGCAAGAGGATCTCCAATGGGAGGGAGAGAGGGGCGGCGGCTTGGAGAGGGGAGAGGATTTGAGCCGTGGGTTTAAAGGAGATGTGGGATCTCGGTTGGGAGGGAGAGAAGGGAAAAGTGGTGGTTGTTTTGTGTGAAGAGAAAAAACTGAATTCTCAATTCAGTTTTGATTAGGAGGAAAATAACGGATTTGAATTTCAAGTTCAGGTTTTGAAATCCAAATTCGGTTTAGAGGGAAAGAGGAATAAAAGAAATATCAGGAGATGATTAGGTGGCAATTAGAGAGAGAATTAAGGGACAAGGGTGGCCGGCCATATAGTAAGGAGATAGGCTTTGGAATTTAGAAAGTGGGGCCCACGTTTGAATAAATAATTTCAAGATTTGATTATATTTTAAGTAACTCCCCAATTTGAGTTATTAAGAAGGAATAGAATTCGAATTTCAAAATAAGCATTTATCCCCTTAAATATCTTTCTTAATTGGATGAAGACCAATTAGGAAATTAACTTAATTAAGGGTAATTTGAAATTCAAACACGTTTGGGTCCAAGGGGGAAGATTCGGTGGCAGGAGTTTTTGCTGGACGGTGGGCTAGGGGTCACGGTGGGCGCTGGAGGGGGAGGTGGAGTCGGCAGACAGGCTAGCAGCGGCGGGATTAAATTGGCTGGCAGCCAATTCTCTTGCCAAGCCCACAGGGCCGGCGGCAAGGAAAATTGAAGAGGGAGTTCTAGGGCTTGGAAGCAGTAATATTTATTTAGAGAAAATTCATAAATTCTAGACTCACTCACCTCTTCTTCAAACTCTCAAAGGGCAGTAATAAGAATTCTGGAACTCACACAGAGATCCACGAAATTTCCATCAAGAACTCACGGAGAGAACTAGGGGAATGGAGAACTCACAAAGAGATCAATAGTAGTAAACATTCAATAATTCAATCCCTCATACAAGAAACAAGAGCCATTTAAATAGGCTCCACATGACAACAAATATAAAAATCTAAAATGCCCTCCGGGCTACAAAAGCAAACTAATACCCTCGAGGATAAAATGGGAAAACTGAAAAAATAAATGCATAATACATAAAATGCTAGTGCAAATAAATCAGTAGTAGAGGCTCTCCATCATGGCCGTCGATCTCCGATGTCGTCTCTGGTAGACGAGCCGAAATCTCCTGTCGATGACCTCATATATATATATATATATATATATATAGCAAGGCTTAATCAAAGAATTGAAAGCAGTGCAGGAAATATGTTCATATGCATGCAAACAGGGAGAATATAACTCACAACTTTTTGATCATCTCCGCCGCTGCAGAAGTAATCATCATTTGGAGCAACAGCAACCTGTTTTACAACAAAACCCACGTTAGAGGTGTCAAAGAGTTGCCTAAAAATGACAAAAGTTAGATGAACCACTGTGATAACAGGCTGTTAACTTTGCATTTAGATATGGAGGATAAACTTACAGTGTTAACACATCTAGTATGGCTGACCAGATGTCTGATGCATGGCATACCTAGATTAACGTCCCACATTGCAATGCTGATGATTTTGCAATATTTTGGTAAACTGGCATGAGAAAGCAGAAGCAAAGGGGGGAAAAACGAAGAGGAAGGAAGATCAACTTACCTACCATCACCGCTGGCAGTGATGAGGACTGGCTCATACTGAAGCCATCGAGCATCATTTACACCCTGATCACCCTCATCAACATGGCTAGATAAGGCAAAAAAAGAAAATGTTGATGTGTATTGAAAAAATTGTTTAGGGGAAATTGAATTCAAATTTTTTTCCGTGGAAAAATTATATATATATATATATATATGGAGAATAAATAGAAAAAGAAAGACATTTAATCTAATTAATTATAATTAACAAAAGAGGAAAGTCATTTAATATAATTGATTATAATAATAATATCCCATGGATCTTGGAATCAATCCTATGAATCTTGGTGTTAAAAGAGAAAATCTCCAAATATAGCCCACAGTTGCAGCCCACATATTGTTGACCTGTTAAAGCCATGGACCCCCTTTTTGCCATGTGATTGAACATGTATTGTAACATTTCTCATTCAGTGGAGTAACCATCGTCACCAAACAGGTCATCAACTACATTTTAACTATGTAAGTACCGAGCAGCTAACTCAATTGACATGGAAGGAAAGGACAACACATATGGAGGAATAGAAATCAAAGTTAGCTCAATACCACCAATTCCCTGGAAGGTTACTTAATCAAGGCATCAACTGCTAGCAAGTATGCGAAGAGCGTCTCAGAAAAAGTTAGTAAACCAAAAACGTTGTAATTATACTTTAGAGAAAAATGTCAAATGGTCCCTGGACTATTTGTTTAGTCCTAAATTATAAATTTGTTCAATTTAATCTCTTGACTCTTCAAATATAATTCAAAATAATTCCTCTTATAAAATATTTTAGATCATATTTGAGGAGTCAATGGACTATTTTGGATCAGATATGATAAATTAAGAGACTACATTAAAAATATTAGATACTCTGGAAAAAAACAATCTCACATAAATAATCCAGAGACCAATTTGACTTGTTTCTCTTATAGTTGAAATTAAGCATTCATCTTGCACCATAGCAAAAATAGGCGCCCAACTCAACCCACATCCACACTGTTCAAGTGTTAACTTCAATTATTACACCCTCGTCCCATATCTTGCTATGCATAATTCAGCTTTAGGCTTAACTATATCCAAGTTAATTGTTAATTCGTTTCCCTTCTGTAGCCTGGGTGGGGATGTTTAGAATTAGATTAATATGAATGTCATATCTAGGATTTAAGATTAGCTTATAATTACTGATTATTTGGGATGCCATCATTAATAAGCCCTATCTGAACACAACTGATTAACAATTGGATGCCCAAATTCGATAATCATAGTTCTTCCATAGTAATTTCATGATCAATCCAGAACAAAATGGCCACATAAAAAAATAATAAAACCACATACGCAAGTTCCTATCGATGTAAAAGCTGAAATATATGAAAACCACAGAAAGTTCCGGATAAGAACTCACCCTGGAAGTTGACCAGTATGCTCTGCAGTAGGCATTTGCTTCCCATGGCTCAAACAATGCAGTGGCCTGATCAAACGCATATCCCTGGCTGAGATACAGTTCCCGAGGGGCAGGTCTCGGACATTTGTTGGCATAAGCCGTGTATCCCATACAAGAGAATTATTGGCTGTGCTAGAGGCACTAAAGTATCTCCCACAGCTGCTAAATGAAACAGATGTAACCTGCAATGAATGAAGGGAAAATATGGGTTAATTTTCCTGAAATAAGTTATTTGCAAAAAATTAATATATATTGTTGAAAGAATGTGAGACCCACAAGTAAATTAATTTTAAAAGGAATTTTTTACCACATGGATTAATAGTTCTAAGTTCTAACCATAAGATAGATCCTCTTATGGACCTTAGAACGCAATCCGTGTGCTTCCACTTCCCATTCTAGCCATTGGCCCCTCTTGGAGGTTTTTTTCCTTTTTAGATTAAATAGCTTTTATTTATTTCAATTGTAAGCCTTTTGGTGGAGTACATAAATATTTTTACACTTGGTACAAAATCAGACAATAAAATTTAAAGTTGTTTTCTACTTTTCAAATTTTCTACAAAGTATTATAGCAAGTTTACAGTTTCGCCTTTCAACTTTTGTTATTTTTTCTATCTTTTTGTTGAGAATTTTCATTTTCATCATTATGATGACATATTTCTTTGACTTCCTTTCTTAGGCGTTGACCCTCACAAATGATGAAAATCAAATTAGAGGTGAACTCAAGAGACTATAAGCCTGCCTCATATTGCCTGTATGAGAAACATTATTTAAAATGCTTCCAAATTACAAAGACCTTTTTGAAGGGAAAGGGAGTTATCCATCATTTTGAGGATCCTCCTCTGGAGTTAAAAGACCTAAAATTTATACTTGGGAAGAAGAAGATTTCATGATCATAACATAGTTGTGGAATATAATAATACCTGAAATCAGTGGACCCTATATATTCTTATTTACAACAAAATAAGTTGGGACGTTGTTAAAGAAATATGCTCAAAAGTGAAAGATGTTTTCCCCGTTTATGAGATCAAAACTTATATTTTAACAAACCAGCAACATAATTTTCATGTTATTGAGTACTTTAATGCAGTGATGGTTTATTGGCTTTAATGAGATTATTATCAAGATATCAAGATGACATGCTAGGATGAAGCCGTAATTTTCAAGCAATTTGTAGAATGAGAAATGGTGTTTGAGTTTCTTACAATATTCAATATGACTTTGACCAAATACATGACCAACTCTTAAGAAGAGAAAACCTAACATCACTAAATGAAACTTTTTATCTCATATGAGCCGAAGAAGAATGAAGAACAATAATGCTCAATGCTCCGATTTTCGAAACATCTACCATAACAACCACTGAACCCTAAGATATAAGTGTTACCTGCTACAAACTCTTTCCAAAAATTAAGGTAAAAGTTTTCTTCCAAAGGTAATTTATAGCGTAACTACTGCAAGAAAAAAGGTCAAATCAACGAAAATACTGGAAAATTCATTAAAAAAACCCGCATGCTATACAAAAATAACGATCAAACAAAAAGGGTAGGCCAACCATTACATTAGGGGTGTCAATTTTTGACCCGACCCGAAACCCGACCCAGACCCGACCCGAAAAAATACGGGTTAAGGTTAACCCGTTTAGCAAACGAGTCGTGTTCAGATTTTTGACCCGTTTCAAAAAATGGGTCGGGTTCGAGTTGACCCGAAAACCCAAAATCAACCCGACACTGACCTGAAAGTTGAGTCCATCCCGGTTTTCGACTGCACTCGCAAGTCGCGACGTCGCCCGCTGCTGCACTCGCGCCGTCGCCCGCTACCGCGCTCGCGCTGTCGCGCGTTCCCGCGAAGGCGCAAACTCCGTCCGCTCGCTTGGTCCCAGTCCGCACTCGCGCAGTCGCGTCGTTGCACGTACCACGGTCCTGCGGACTCTGTCCTGGACGCGCGGACAGCGCGGTCCCGCGGACTGCCAGAATCCGTCTGAAGTCCGAACTCACGCAGTCGCGCGTTCGAGTGCGGACGGAGTCCGAACTCGCATTGTGGCGAGCTCCGCCCTCTGCCGCGCAGGTCGGGTCGTGTCAACCTAGCAACCCACCCGGGTCGGATCCGGGTTGAAATGTCTGACCCGTTTGCAAAAATGGGTCGGGTTCGGGTTGACCCATTTAGACCCGAGTCAACTCGGGTTCGACCCGAAACCAACCCGTCGACCCGAATTGACACCCCTACACTACATAAGGGCTTAATCCAAAAGAAATTGAAAAATTCAGAAACTTCCTCAACTCTGAAAAAAGCATCCAAATAATAATCTCTAGGTCAAAATAATAATAACTTCTAACTCTTGTATTTTCAGTGCCTTCAATAATTTGCCTCACACATGGATCCTAGATTCAAGAGCAATCAACCACATGACTGGCTTTGCCAACCTTTTTAAACCTATAAACCTTACTCCAACAATAGAAGAGTAAAAGTAGGTGAAGACTCTCTGACAATAATTGTAGATCAAAAAATAATTCAACTTTCTCCATATTAATCCAGTAATTTCCTACAAGGTCCTTATCTTTAAGTAAATTTTAACATTACTAAAGACCAAAACTATCAAATAACTTTTTTTGCTAATCATTGTGTCAGGCAAGCTAAGGAAAATGATAAGCTATATCTTCTTGAAGATGAAAACCACTTGTCATATTTTCTTTTTACTTTCACCCTCAATATAGAAGCCATTTGAGAACATCATTATAGTTGACATCCATTTTTTAAAATGTTTTTTTTTTTAATTTTTAAATATAAACATAAAAACTTTTCATTATGAGATTTAATTGTTTTTTTTTTTTTTCTTCTAAAAGTGATTCTATATCCTCTACACTCTTCTAATTGTTCACTTTGATATTTGAAGATTTTCCAAAATTCCCAATTAAAGCTACAAAATTTATCAAATTCACTGATGATTACACTCGGATGAAATGGATGATCTTATCAAACAAAAATTTTATGTTAACATTACACTTTCTTCTCTTACAACCATTATACAAAAAACAATTCCATGCTAACACAAGATATTTCAGACTAAAAATGCTTGTGATTACTTTAATCACACATGACTGTTTTTTTTCCAAAAAGAATGTATCATCCATCAATCCTCCTCTCCTAAAAATTCCTAATAGAATAATGATAGAAAGGAAAAATTGCCATCTTACAGGACTTTTCTCTTTTAGAATTAAGTGCCAAAAAGATATTAAGAAGAAGCAGTAATGACTACTACATACCAAATATGTAGAATACTGATGTAGACAAAGGGGGGGGTCAACACAAGTTGAGTTTTTCTTTTAATTTCTTGCCTTGTGTCTTTTCATCTTCCCCCTCTCTTTTGGGCTGTTTTCTAGTTCTATGAAGCCTTGGCTGATTTCGGTTTTGAGCTTTAGTTGTTGAATTTTTAGTTGGTGCAAGCTCATTAATATCTAGTAGAAGTGTAGCTCACTATGAGCTGATGTTTAGCTCTAAATTCATTATGAGGTGCAAGCTTTTAGGTGAGTGAAACTTGTCTCTTTCTCTTCTTCTTTGCCTCTTGAGCTGCTGCATTTCTTTTCCCTCAATTGGATGATGGAACCGTGGCTTTCAATGTGCTTTAATGATTGGCGTTTGGGGTTTTTCTGTGGTGGAACCCGTGGCCTTTATCCCCTTTAATTGATGTCTTTTTCAATGTGCTGGAACCATGGCTTTCCCTTGAGAATTGCTATGACGTTTGAAGTTTCTCTGTGGCTTTTAAAAAAAAGCTTGCTGCGGTTGGTTTTCCTATGCTGGAAACCGAATTTTTATGCCCTGTTTCCTGTGCTGGAGCCGTGACTTGCTGCTGTGACATTTGGAAATTCTGTACAGGAAATTGATGGCTTTTTATCACTCCATTTATGAGAAATCTTGGGCTGTTTAAAGACAGAATTTTGACAGTTTATGGGGACTGATTTGGTGGCTATTTGGGAGGATTTCAATGAGCCTTTCCACTGTTTTCTATGCAATCTTCCTACATAATTCCTGCAGTCTTTTGGTCTTCTTTGTAACTTATGGCCTTCTATCTCCCTATTTTAATGGTTTTAAATATTGCTTTTAGGTGGTTGTTTGTATTCCTTCTTTGTGCCTATAAATAGAGATGTGTTGGGTGTTATGTGAGTGATATGATGTGATTTTTGGGACAAAAACCTGAGAGGTTTTTACTTTGGAAATCCTGCGGGCTCTTTCCAATCTTCTTCTTCTTCTTCTATGGAAATCCTGCAGGCTCTTTCCACCCTTCTTCTTGGCTTCTAATCTCTTTCTTCTCTCCATAGTAATCATTCCATTGTATCCTTCTTCTCAAAGTAAGCAAGTTTAGGGTGTCATTTTGTTTGTGTCAAAATTTGTAAGTTTCAAAGTTGTAAGTGTCGTCAAGTAAGTGTCTATGTTTGTAAGTTTCTTTATATAATATAAAAAGTATCTTTTGAGTATTTTTATGTATTTGTTTTGTTCTTAGAAAGGTAATCTTTTTTGTGATAAAAAATTTGGGTCCCTCTCCCAAATTTTTGATTGCATCAAATACCCACAAGATTAATAAGATTCAAAAGTCATATAAACTATCTAGCTAAATTTCTCCCAACTAACATCCTCTCAAAAATTCCTCTTAAATATTTGGGTGCACTGTATATATCAACATTCACAAACACAAGAGTAAACTTGATCCTAGAGCACTGAAATGTATCTTTATTAAGAATTCCTCTACTTAATGTTGTATAAGTGTTATCACCCTACCACGGAGTACCACCAAAAAACTTCTTACTTCAGAAAATATCACCTTGATGAGAACTTTTTGAATCAAACTCATCTTTTGGGGGAGAACTCTCAACTAAAAAATAAATTTAATGAATTTTATCTTTCAACTTGGCATTCCTATAACACAAACTCCAACAAATTTAGACATTGTACCCCTTCAAGTCTGTATAAGAATGAATAAGCCAAGCCAAAATCCCCAGCAAGTTCAAGACTCAAAATCACGACAGATTCTACTATATTATCCCATCTCCCAGTACTAATTTCATTACAATACCATAAACTCTATTTGAAGCACTTGAAAATAAAAATTTGAAAAATGCCATGAAGGAAGAGTAGAAAAATTACATGTGTGAAATCGCTGAACCACCAAAATGAAATAAAGCAATATGGTGTAAATGAATTTTTGTGAAATATAAAGCACCTCGAGATTGGTAATCAAAAGATATACTCTATCCTATGGAACTAACTATTAAGAAACTTTGCTCCTATTATAAAAATAAATACAATACGCATCTTAATTTTTCTTGCAACCAATCGTGGATTGTCATGCAGCAATATGATATAAGGAATGCTTTTCTACATGAGAATATTGAAAAAAGTCCATATAGCTCCACCACCTAGATATGATAGTTCTTTCACAATGAAAAAGTGTACAAATTATAAAAGGCTTTATATGGTCGTAAACAATCTTCAAGAACTTGATTTGGCATATCCATAAAAGTCATGAATGTAGTTGGATACAAGAAAAAATAGGATCATAACCTCTTCATAAAATACTCCATTAATAGTAAAATTGCAATTGTCATCATATCTATTGATGACATAATTGTCATAGCTGATGAAAATAAAGAAAAAGAGTCATAAAAAAAAGCTTGTTGAAGGAATTTGATATCAAAGAGTTGGACAAACTCAAATAATTTTTGGTAATAAAAGTGCTCGGTCATAACAAAAAATACTCCTCTAATCAAAAAATGTATCATAAATTTATTGAAAGAAATAAAAATAACTAATTGTAATTTTTATAAACCACAACATAACCGAATCAAAAATTGGATGCACATGACGGAAAAAAAGTAGATATGGGACAATATCAAAGATTAGTTGAAAAATGATATCTATCTCACATCAGTCCCGACAGCACATTTGCATTGAGTATCATAAGTTAATTCATACATAAAACCAATAAGTCCATCTTCAAGCTGATTATAAAATCCTCATATAGCTTAAATCAAGTCCTAGTAAAAGAAGTATTTATAAAAAATAAGATACTGTACAAATTATAGGGCAATGTTTAAAATTGCGTAATCGGGGTATTGAGGCATTTTTCGTTCGTGAGGCGAGGCATAAGCCTCAAGGCGTTTTTGAGGCATAAGCCCCAAAATCAATAAATTGCGTAAACATAAAATGATAAATTTTGTATATACTAATGAGTAAATAATATATAAAATATAAAAATGCACAAGATATGAAGTGAAATCAAAATATCTCAATACTAAGATAACATGAATACAACAATATACCGATCTGCCAGGGGGCAATGCCCCCTGGCGGGTTCGACCTGGAAAGATATCGAGCATGTACCGAGCAGTATCGAGCATGTACAGAGCGGTACCGAGCAGGTACCTGGCGGTACCGAGCATGTACCTAGCGGTACCGAGCATGTACATTACCGAGCATGTACATTAGTTTTTTTTTTTTTTAGAGGCGAACGCCTCTCAACCGCGAGGCGAGGAGCGCCTCAGTAAACTTGAGGAGTACGCCTCATATCCTGAACTCATTGCGTGGGCTTTGAGGCTTAAAGGGGCAAAATTGTGCTGAGGCGCGCCTCTTATTACAAAATTTTAAACCATGTTATAGGGTATACTAATGCAAAGCATACACGATCATTAGTGAACAAAAGATTTATGAATGGAAACTGTCATTTTTGGAAGAAAATCTATAAATATGGAAAAGCAAGAAATAATTTATTGTTTCAAGATCTAAAGTTGAATATGAATTTAAAGCCATTGTCCAAGAAATTTTGTGGATTAAAATTATTTTGGAATATTCAAAAGACAAATGGAAGGTCCATTAAAAATATGTTGTCAATAAATCTGCTATCAGCATTGCTCATAACCTGATACAGTATGATCGTACGAAGTATATGGAGGTAGATAGACATTTCATAAAAAAAGATACTAAAAAATAGGTTGATTTTCACTTTGTTTGTTTGCTGAATATTCGTGCAACGCTCAGACGAAACTGTTGCGGGCTGGAATATACGCTGCGGTAGAGTTAGAAATTTTTCGTCTGAGCGTTGCACGAATATTCAGCACACAAACAGGAAAGGAAAATAAACACCATGATTTTTATGTGGAAAACCCGAAAAGGGGAAAAAACCACGGGGCCGCTCTCAGTTGAAAAGTTCCACTAGTGTTGCTTGAGTTACAAGAAGTTGATTCGTCCCACAAGTTAGGACGATCAGATTTACAATGAATTTCTTCTGAATTGAAATTCAGTTACAAAGTTGTGCAGAATTCCAGCGTTCTCCCGGATATCCGGCAAAATCCCGGCATGTTCGGGCGGCGAGAAGAACTCCGGCGGCGATCGAGGAGGAGCTGATTCTCCTTCCCCTTCTCTTCTTCTTCTCTTCTTCTTCTTGTTTCGATCCCTCCTTATGAGAACTGAGGGGTCTATTTATAGTTTTTCAAGAGTAGCATGGCTTGTAAATAGGTGTGAGATCAGGGGCGAACAGGGAGTGGTCGAATGGACGGCTGATATTGAATCCCTTGATCATACATCGTTCGTCAGTCATTTGAAGGCCTTAGTGATGTCGGAATCCGGCGATCTTGGGCTCGTTGGATTCGTCTCGTCGAGCCGTTTGATTCGACTATAAGCTCGTTAAAATCGGAGACCGTTTGGTAACTCAAATTGTGGTACGAGCTTTCCAACAGCGCTTTGGGTGCTTGATTTTGGCTCATTTGGGCTCGGATTGAGTTGAATTTGGTGTCGTTGGGTTCGTATTTCCGAGACGCTCAATTTGACTATAAGCTCGCTGAAATCGGAGTTCAGATGCTCCCGAATTTAATTTTTGAAGTTTCCGGTTCGGTTTCGCCTCGAGATTCGTGCTTGATCAAGATGATTTTTTGAGAATATATCACACTTCATATGTACCAAAAAGAAATCAACTTACATGTATTCTTACCAAAGGATTTTGCAACCCTACATTTGAAAATATTGTAAATATTGTAGGAAAATTTGTAATGGTAGATTTATACCATTTAGTTTGAGGGAGAGTATTGAGGGTCGTGGAACCCAGAAGTCAATCAATCTTAATATATATATATATTTTTGAACCAATCTTAATAGGGATTTTTAAGCACACGAATTAGGTTTCTAATTATTGCATCAATCCTCTTATGGCCCTTAGATTGCAATTCATTTGTCTTTTCATTCTATTCTTGTTGACAACCACTTTTGGGTTCTTTCTTTTTTTTAATAACTTTGATTTATTTTTATTATAAAACTTCTAAAAAAATCTATAAATACTTTCACACTTTGTGCAGAATCAAACAATAAAATTTAAAATATATATATATATATATATATGCACCAACAATAGACTAAAGGGACAAGCTACAAAATAATACTATGCATATAACAAAATCTATTTAAAGTGTACCTCATAATTCGATCCGATTGAAAGATAATTAACTGCATTGCAAGTCCGTATGTCAAATAAGCCAACAGTTCCATCAACAGCACCTATTGTAATGGTGCATAAAAAACCTCATCACTGTCAGCAATATATGTGGGATGCCCCGGGATGGCAAGTCATACCTGTGATTATGGTGCTGCCTTGTGGATTTACTTTGAGTGAAGTGATAAACTGTGGATCAAATATGTTAGTCTAATTGAACAAATGTTTTAGCAGATCTAAAGAAAAATAACTTACAGAATTATTCGCAGGGAAGCATTGAAGGGATTGTGGAGATTCCATATCCCATAATTGCACTATTGCTGAACCACCGCGATCAAAATCACTTCCACAAGCTAGAAGACTTTCATTGCAAAATTCCGTTGTATCAATAGACGGAAGATCATGGTTCTTAACCCTGCCCTTGGAATGTAAATTAGACTTGAATATAAAAGATCTAGCATAACAAAGTCTATACATTTAAAGAGAGAGAGAGAGAAATATATACAATTAATTTTAAGAAATGATAGAAGCTCTTATGCTCACACCTAGTAACATTCATCCATATCTTTGAAAGACAATGATTTAATGCAGATTTCAGCTAAAAATATGATAGTGGGAATTTGAAAAGAAGATTGAGTTTTTAATCTCATCCTCATCCTTCCAAAAACATATATGAGAATTAGTAGATAATTACAATTAAATAAGATAAATATTTAAAAAAAATTATGTTTATTCTCATATAAAATTTATTTATACTGCAAATATTCTTTAAAATATTGATTTATATATAGTTCGTAAGCAAAACAAAAAATTATTACATAGAAGCATGTTTTAAGATAGAATATTATTTTACAATCATATTTTATTTCTCATTCATTGCAGAGTAATCTAATTATCATGATATGATGTACTTCGTCACAATTGTTAAGTAGCATTATTCATAATATAACTTCCTTTGAATTTCTGCCGGAATAATTTTTTTTTTAGACAATAAATATAGCATTGTTTTTAACAAAAACGTCATTTATTCAAGCAACAAAATAATAAAAAAAAATTAAATCAAATAAATATATTTACTCATTATCCTATAATCAAATAACAAATATAAAATTGAACAGAATCATGAATATATTAATCATGGTTGTCCTAAGTCACAATTAGATAGTCATACAGGATTTTTTCTCAATTATTGCCAGCCACTAAATCCTCTCTAGTTCGAACTCGCTTTCAAACTGACGAGCTGAGCTCGATAGTACCAAAACTCGACTCGGCTCGTTTACACCTCCCAAATTGATTTTCAACTATTTAATCTCCAGTACATGCTACTCAATCATCCCTCTAATTTAATCATGCATTAATTTATCTTTTTTTTTTCACACATCCATATTCACAATCACATCTTGAAATATTCAACTTTCTATTAGAAGGTTTGACACCGAGGATAAAGATGGAAGAAAGACTAACTAATCAAAAACACAGAAAAACCTCAAATTTTAGTTTGCCAATCCCATAAATAGACCCTTACAATCAAACAAATCAAGTCTAGTGCCCAAAGGCCAACTAACAATTGAAAGGACTGAAAAGAGAAACAAAAAATTACCTAAAACAAAACAAGATTACAACGATTGAAATGGTCATAATCTACTGTACTCTTGGAAATTTCCTAAGAAATCCCCTGGCCGGCAGATATGCTTTCTCCCTCTACTTGGATATCAATTTTTTCCAGCGCTGAACAACTGTTTGAGTCTAACCAAAAACCATACAACGACTGGACAGGCCCTGAATTGATCTAAGGCTGAGTTCTTGATTCCAAGAACCAGCACCTGCAGGAAAATAGCAAGAATCTCCCAGTAGATGGCTCTTTACAAGAAGCGACATCAGCATCAATTGAAAAATAGTGGTAACAGAGAACCGGGTGGCTACTTGCTATTCAGTTTGCCTTCTTGGATCAAGATTTGGGTGACTAATAGCAGGTTGTACACGTTCCTACACTGGGCGGCCAGGCAGGGCTTGGAAATCGCTATTCTGGACAGTGCACTGGCGGCCTGAACTCAGGCGGGACACTGGCAGCATGTCTTTACAACCCCAATTTCTAATTGTTTTCCAGCACAGCTGGCTGAATGGGGGACGAAGAGGCTCAGTATTGATGATGGCAGAATCCCAAACTCCACTACACCCTCTCTTTCTTCTCGTCTCAATATTTAGGGGGAAATCCATCCCAAGAATGGTAACTCTCCCTGCTCTCTCAGGTTTTCCTAAAACCGAACTCGAACTCCAAACCCTCTTTCTCTCTCTCAGGAAAATGGTTTATTTATAAGCAAACATAAGACAAAAGAGAGAGCATAAAATACCAAACTACCCCTATTTAACAACAACAACATCAAGCCTTTATCCCACTACGTGGGGTCGGCTACATGAATCTTTTTTCTCCATTGTGTCTGGTTAAGAGTCAAATTCTCATTTAGATCTAATTAAAAAAAGTCATTTCTAATATTTTCTAACCAAGTCTTTTTAGACCTCTAACTTTCTTAACATAGGTTAAATCTAATACATCAACTTTCCTAACCTGGTCATCGGAAGGTCGCCGTTTTATGTGACCAAACCATCTAAGGCGGCTCTCTCTAATCTTATCTTCCACTGGAGCTACTCCAACATTTTCACGTATATGCTCATTTCGTATCCTATCTCTAAGGGTATTATGCTTCTCTTTTAATGGCCAACATTCGGCACCATAAAGCATTGCAAGTTTCGCCACCATCTTATAGAATTTTCCCTTAAGTTTGTGGGGGACTTTTCTATCACACAACAAGCCCGATGCATTCCTCCACTTCAAACATCCAACTTGAATTCTGTTGATAATATCCCCATCTATTTTACCATCACTCTAAACAATAGATCCAAGATATCTAAAACGTGCACTCTTATTAATGACTTGATCGCCCAAAGTCACAAACCTCCCACCAGATTTATTACTACTAAAATTATACTTCATGTCATGATTATTCGACAAGTTTTAAGCTGGTTGTCGACTACCTAATACAACCCTCCACTTTTCTCATCCAGGACTTGGGACCTGGCAACGGCAATGTTGCATCTAAAAATGGATATAGTATCTTTGCATCTCCAGAACCAAGCAAAAAAAATATATGGGCTCAATATTGATCATTGATGTAGTCCAAAATTATTGAAAAATATTTGTCCACTCAACATCTACTTCAAATACCAATCAACATACTTGTTCTTAATAACGTCACCATACCTAAGACTAACTTTTCTTTTTTAATGTACACAAAATTAATTCTTATGGTACTCGATCATACCCCTTTCTAAGATTAATGAAAATATTGTCTTCCCTATAATTCTAGATTAATTTTCATACCTCTTAATCAATTGTGAATATTTTCTAACATGAAGACAATTTGATTTTCCATAATCAAATTTTTATAAACCTTCGCTAAATTACTCTCTGTGATAACTTCATAATATAATTCACTAGTTTGATTTCTTTATAATCATCACAATCTTAAATGTCTACTTTTCTTTAATATATGTAATGAAATGCTCTTATAAAAATTTATTGAAAAGATGTCAACCAAACACTATAGTATTCCCCATAACTCTCTAAATCGCAATAGGCATCACATATAAACCTAAAATTTTAACTTTGTTTATCAGTTTTGCATCATTTTTTAAGTCAACCAACAATGTATCTTATTGTTATGTTCCCTGAGAGCCCTGAAGCAAGGAGGAATAGATAAGAAAGCAAGGGGAATCCCGTTCAAGAAAGAGGAAGGATAGATTCAAGGAAGAGCAAATGAAAAAAAAAACTCCAACCTATAGATACAAGTATAATTCTTTCTTTTGGGCAAACCTTGTTTGATCCATCAGTCATTAGTAGATCACTAATACATCTTAAATTCCACTGATTTCCAAAAACTGACCACAATAGAAAAATATTATTGTGAGGAAATAAAACTTAAATCATTTTAAGAAAAAAAGAATGGGATAAATAAAAAAGTTCATCAGAATGAAAGCCGTCGACATTCATAGCCTTGCATTTCATAAAAAGAGGGAACCAACATAAAAAAGCTCATCAATATCTTTAACTGATAAAATACATCATTAAGCAAAATCTAACAAGAATTTATATCAAAAAAATTAAAATTAAATGTTATTTTCAAAAGATGACCAGGACTTGTTAAAATTAAGTATTTCACAGTTTTTTTTTTCTTTAAATTAAGTATTTCACAGTCCAGTAACATCATGCTACTAATGGTCCGGCAGTAAGACAGAAGGAAACGTGAACCTAAACACAAATGATAAAACTGAAAAACAACCAAAAAAATAGAAAAGTTTTTTTGTTCTCAACTCTTTTTTCCACAGAGAATAAGGTTTCAGTAAATGAACAAAAAAATCGGCAGTACTAAAGAAAATGTTACAACTGTTGCAAGTATACAACATCTGAAACAAAATTTTATACAATTATGACGCATCGTTGCAAATACACAAAAAATACAACTTGCCTAAAGTTTGAATTCAGATCAGCAACAAGTTCTCCTCTCAAAGCATTCCATAGCAGAAGTTTGCCATCTCCCGTCCCCCCACCAGTGACAACAAGACCTAAACAAAGAGCAGCACATCAAATAAAGGTACAGACTAAAGAACGTGAAAACAACTAACAGAATAATAAATTATAGCATTAATATTCATGGGCATCAGATGGGGAGAGCAAAGTAAGAGCAATTGATGCAGTCTAGTTTATTCTAACGTAGGATGTGTTGGGATCACATGTTGATCTGATAGGTACAAAATTATAAATAGGGAATAATTATTTGTCTTCAAGTTTATTAGCTAGGTTCTCTATAGGAAAAGTTCAAGTTCCATAATCATGCACAGAACACAAAAGAGCTAAATTTAGTCCAAGATCATGCCTAAATAGACTCTTTCTTTTTATCTTTCTATTAAGCTCATACGTTAGCTGAATTGCCAAGCCGCTAAAACTTTGATCATTTCAATTAACCATAGGTTAGATGCTTAACCCTGAGTTAATCCATAGAAGAAACAAGCCTTTTTCAGCCAACGCAAGCAGACCAGCCACATTGGCCGGGTGAGGTTCAACTGAACCCAAATGAATGGATTGGCAAAGGTTCAAAAGCCACAATTGGATATGCTACCTTTCATGCAAATAGTAAAGCTACAGGACTTGATATTGTCAAGGGTTTGCCCGCCATCTACTTCAATAAACATCATATATGTGGTGTTTGTCACCTTGGGAAGTAAATTATATTATCATTTAAGATAAAAATGCTTTTCTACCATCTAGGCCTTTTCAATTATTGCATATGAATTTATTCAACACTCTCCGAATCATAAGCCACGAAGACAAGCAATATTTTCAAGCCGTAGTGATGTAGACAAAGGGGGGGTCAACTCATGTCCAAAATAATACGAATTTTGGCTTCCCTTGAGTCTACTATTTGAGCTGAAATTTTAGCTCATTTATGAGTTGGACTTTAGTTCATTTATTGAACTAAGGGTTAGCTCATTATTAGCTAACATTTTAGTTCATTTATTATCTTACTTTTTATTAAATGTTATTTAGGTTTTTAAAGTCTTCTTTTATGATGTCTCTTGGGGTTCCAAAAAGGGCTTTTGGAATCCCAAGTTGGGTGTTTTGTATTCCCATGCATGACTCCTTGGTTTCCTCCATGGTTTCATTGCATTTGCCCCCTTGGATTCCGGCCGGCTGCTAGTTTCCCGTGCCTGGGCTCTTTCCGTGGCCGTGCCCCCTTGGTTCCCGCTCGGCCTCCTTGGCTCCCGCGGCTACCTCTTCGGTTTCTTGGCTTGGGATTTATATTTAGGTGTTTTAATGTTGTGATGTTTAGGTTCTTGTGAGAATTAATGTAATGTGTCTCTTTGTATTCCCTTTCATACCTATATATATGGGGGATTGTTTATGTTTGAGTATGATGTTATGAAAATGTTATTTTTGGATAAGCTATAACCTGCGGGTTTTCTTTGGAAATCCTGCGGGCTCTTTCCACCCTTCTTTCTCATCCCCTCCGAAAATCCTGCGGGCTCTTTCCAACCTTTCTTCTCGGGCTTCTAACCTCTTTCATCTCTCCGCAAGTGTCACTCCACCTGTATCCTTCTTCTCCAAGTGCAGCAACTTTAGGGAGTCGTTTTATTTTATTTGGAGTCGTTTGTAAGAGTTTAAGTTGTTGAAATCATCGTTTGTAGTTTTAATTTCCACTGCTTAGTCTTATTTAAGTTACATCTTCTTTTTGAGGTATTTTGTGTCTTCTTTTAGTTAGGAAGTCCGTTTGACTTTTGTGATCAAAAGATATAGGGTCTCCTATATTTTTTGCTCGCATCAATTTGGTATCAGAGCAAGTTAGGAAGTCCTAGGTTTGTGGTTTGTCAAATTTGTTTTAGTTGTCAAGTCTAAGTTTGTCAAGTTTGTCAAAGCGTTTATTTGTGAGTCTAAGTTTAGGTTGAGTCTTTCTGTGAGTCTTGTAATTTTTTAGTCTTTTTTTAGTCTGTTAAAAAATGGAAAATACCAAAAATATGATTTCATTCATGAAAGAAAACGATCAACATAATCCTGATGACCCTCCTCCATTGGACAGATGGTTACCTACAGAAGGAGATTCTACTGACCCACTTCAAGATCGACTGTACAAGCTTCAGTATCACATGTTCCTATGTGATCAAAAATTCGAGAAGTACAAAAGATATCTACAACAGCAATTCGAGAAGGAGCAAGAAGAAATTCTGAAAAGGTTTGGTTAAAAACTCAAGGAGCTCGATGAACAATATGTGCGCCTCAAGGGAATCATCAACCAATTCATCAAGAGCTGAATTCGCAAGAAGGGGAGTCTGATGTAGACAAAAGGGGGGGGTCAACTCATGTCCAAAATAATACGAATTTTGGCTTCCCTTGAGTCTACTATTTGAGCTGAAATTTTAGCTCATTTATGAGCTGGACTTTAGTTCATTTATTGAACCAAAGGTTAGCTCATTATTAGCTAACATTTTAGTTCATTTATTATCTTACTTTTTATTAAATGTTATTTAGGGTTTTAAAGTCTTCTTTTATGATGTCTCTTGGGGTTCCAAAAAGGGATTTTGGAATCCCAAGTTAGGTGTTTTGTATTCCCATGCATGACTCCTTAGTTTCCTTCATGGTTTCATTTCATTTTCTCCCTTGGATTCCGGCCGGCTGCTGGTTTCCAGTGCCTGAGCTCTTTCCGTGGTCGTGCCCCCTTGGTTCCCGCTCGGCCTCCTTGGCTCCCGCGGCTACCTCTTCGGTTTCTTGGCTTGGGATTTATTTTTAGGTGTTTTAATGTTGTGATGTTTAGGTTCTTGTGAGAATTAATGTAATGTGTCTCTTTGTATTCCCTTTCATACCTAAATATATGGGAGATTGTTTATATTTGAGTATGATGTTATGAAAATGTTATTTTTGGATAAGCTATAACCTGCGGGTTTTCTTTGGAAATCCTGTGGGCTCTTTCCACCCTTCTTTCTCATCCCCTTCGGAAATCCTGCGGGCTCTTTCCAACCTTTCTTCTCGGGCTTCTAACCTCTTTCGTCTCTCCGCAAGTGTCACTCCACCTGTATCTTTCTTCTCCAAGTGCAGCAATTTTAGGGTGTCGTTTTATTTTATTTGGAGTCGTTTGTAAGAGTTTAAGTTGTTGAAATCATCGTTTGTAGTTTTAATTTCCGCTGCTTAGTCTTATTTAAGTTACATCTTCTTTTTGAGGTATTTTGTGTCTTCTTTTAATTAGGAAGTCCGTTTGACTTTTGTGATCAAAAGATATAGGGTCTCCTATATTTTTTGCTCGCATCAATTTGGTATCAGAGCAAGTTAGGAAGTCCTAGGTTTGTGGTTTGTCAAATTTGTTTTAGTGGTCAAGTCTAAGTTTGTCAAGTTTGTCAAAGCGTTTATTTGTGAGTCTAAGTTTAGGTTGAGTCTTTATGTGAGTCTTGTAATTTTTTAGTCTTTTTTGAGTCTATTAAAAAATGGAAAATACCAAAAATATGGCTTCATTCATGGAAGAAAGCGATCAACATAATCCTGATGTCCCACCTTCATTGGACAGATGGTTACCTACAGAAGAAGATTCTACTGACCCACTTCAAGATCGACTGTACAAGCTTCAGTATCACATGTTCCTATGTGATCAAAAATTCGAGAAGTACAAAAGATATCTACAACAGCAATTTGAGAAGGAGCAAGAAGAAATTCTGAAAAGGTTTGGTGAAAAACTCAAGGAGCTCGATGAACAATATGCACTGCCTCAAGGGAATCATCAATCAATTCATCAGGAGCTGAATTCGCAATAAGGGGAGTCTGATGTAGACAAAGGGGGGGTCAACTCATGTCCAAAATAATACGAATTTTGGCTTCCCTTGAGTCTACTATTTGAGCTGAAATTTTAGCTCATTTATGAGCTGGACTTTAGTTCATTTATTGAACTAAGGGTTAGCTCATTATTAGCTAACATTTTAGTTCATTTATTATCTTACTTTTTATTAAATATTATTTAGGGTTTTAAAGTCTTCTTTTATGATGTCTCTTGGGGTTCCAAAAAGGGCTTTTGGAATCCCAACTTAATTAGGTGTTTTGTATTCCCATGCATGACTCCTTGGTTTCCTCCATGGTTTCATTGCATTTGCCCCCTTGGATTCCGGCCGGCTGCTGGTTTCCCGTGTTTAGGCTGATGTGAAACGTACATGCGATGGAGTTACTTTAGGAAATTATAGAGAGCAATTTAAACAAAGTAATCCAAATTAAAATTATCATTTGTAATAAAAGAGTGAACCTAAGAATTCTTAGTTTTAACTCGCTTAGGCAACGAAGAGCGATATTCGATTAACCAATCAATTCAAGAAAATGCAAAGAATAATTGTACGCTACGACAATAAACAAGAATCCACGAATTAATAAAGAGAACTTTCACGTTTGTAGCCCATACGCTCAACTAATCTAGGCTTTAGCGGAAGAAGCGTCTCCACATTAGAACCGATGTCACTCCGAGGAAGAAGGACCCTTAGATCGTCGTTCTTGGATAGGTAGCCAAAGCTTGCAATTCTTGGACAGCGATTATACGTCCCAGGTTACCCGAACAGCAGGTTTCAAGTGCTCGAAGCTCTAACAGCAACCATGGAAGGTCTAGACGGTGATGGGATGAATTCAGTGGCTGGCCTGCTTGCAAGGGAGTGCAGAAATCTGATTGGCAGCAGTGTGTCTGACTTCTAGCAAGCTCGGACAGCAGCTAGGCATTAAACAGAGGTTGTAGACAATCTCTGGCATTCTTGGGAATTGCTTGGCAGCAAATTAACCTTGCTGGGATCACAGACCAGCAAGCAGCAACTGCCCAAAATGGAGGGCAACAAGCAGTAGGGGCCGGCTAAGGACGGGGAGAAGGGTGGCCGGTGTGGTGGTGAGGGAATTCCAATTCTTTCTCAAGGGGAAGAGAGGAATTGATTTCAAATTTCAGATTTTGAAATCAGAAATTAAAATCCTGGAGAAAACTGAAATTAAACTTGAGAGGGAGGTGTATTAAAGAGGTGTTTAAGTGGTGATGAGGTGGCAAGTAGAGAGAGAAATGATAGGGAAAGGTGGCCGGCCATATGGGAGAGAGAGAGAGAGGTTTGGAATTAAATAGGGGGGGGACCACAATTAATTGATCAAAATCTGAAATTTAAAGTTCAGATTTTAATTATGTTATGTAACTCCCTCATTTAAAGGAAATTGGGATGGAATTTGATTTTCAAACAATTGTAACTCCTCTTAATTAATTCCCCAAATTAATTGGCTCAATTAATAAGATAATTATGAAAAATTCAAATGTGCAAGGGGAAAACCAAAGGGGCCGGTGGTATGGAAGATGGCGGCTAGATTGGCCGGCGTGGATCTGGCCGGCAGGTGGCCGGATGCTAGCCGGCGGGTGGCCGGCCGGTGGTGGCTATTTTTCTGGCCGACGAAATAGGAAGGGAGCGGCAAGGTGGCCGGCGGCTTAGGGTTGCTTGGAGCAAGCAGCGGCAAGGGCAAGGAGGAAGAGATGGAATCTTCTGAAGATTTGACGACTACGAATTTACTAACCTCAAATGTCTTCTCGTTGAATTTCGACAAGATTAGTTAGCACGAACTAGAACTCACAAAGAGATCTAGTCTTCTCCAGCGAACTCACTAAGAGATCGATGAGGGTGAAGAACTCACCAAGAGATCTTCTTGAACTCACAAAGAGAACACATAGTAGTAAATTTCATTTCATCCAAAACTAACTATTACATGAGAAGGGCCATATAAATAGGCCTCACAATGTCAAAGAAAAACAAAAGACTAACTATCAAATACCCATAAGGGGCAAAAACGGAAAAACATAAAGTAAAAATAAACTACTACATAAGATGATGAAAATACAACTCATGCTCGTGGCCGTCGATCTCCGGCGTCGAAAATGCTGACGATATCCTCATCATGGGCTCTTTCCGTGGTCGTGCCCCCTTGGTTCCCGCTCGGCCTCCTTGGCTCCCGCATCTACCTCTTCGGTTTCTTGGCTTGGGATTTATTTTAAGGTGTTTTAATGTTGTGATGTTTAGGTTCTTGTGAGAATTAATGTAATGTGTCTCTTTGTATTCCCTTTCATACCTATATATATAGGGGATTGTTTATGTTTGAAGTATGATGTTATGAAAATGTTATTTTTGGATAAGCTATAACCTGCGGGTTTGCTTTGGAAATCCTGCGGGCTCTTTCCACCCTTCTTTTTCATCTCTCCGAAAATCCTGCGGGCTCTTTCCAACCTTTCTTCTTGGTCTTCTAACCTCTTTCGTCTCTCCGCAAGTGCCACTCCACTTGTATCCTTCTTCTCCAAGTGCAGCAACTTTAGGGTGTCGTTTTATTTTATTTGGAGTCGTTTATAAGAGTTTAAGTTGTTGAAATCATCGTTTGTAGTTTTAATTTCTGCTGCTTAGTCTTATTTAAGTTACCTCTTCTTTTTGATGTATTTTGTGTCTTCTTTTAGTTAGGAAGTTCGTTTGTCTTTTGTGATCAAAAGATATAGGGTCCCCTATATTTTTTGCTCGCATCACGTAGTTGATGATTGTTTAGCCAAAACACCAAATAGCCAAGGTTTTATTTTTGTCCAAGAATAATGATACATATTATGCTTTTAGATGTTTTCAAAAATAAACTATGCCAAGAAGGTCTATCATGTCAATTCCATTCATAGCGAGCATGATAGTGAATTTGTAAAACGTAAATGTATATAACAAAATTTTGTGATAAATTTGATATTGATCTTAATTTTTTGGTTGCACACACGCCTCAATAAAATTGTATTGTTTACCAAAAAAATAGAACCTTAATAGAGATGGCCCTAACCATTCATCATGAGCATAATGCTATATGCAAAATCATGTTACCATCCGATCTCTTTTAAAAAGAATCTTTATGAATTATGGAAAGGTCACAACCCCAATAAGGAGCACTTAAAAGTTCCTAAATGCAAGTGTTTTATGTTAAATAATAGTAAATACAACTTAGAAAAGTTTGATGCGACATTCAATGGAGCTCTTTTTATTGATTATTCCTCAATAAGTCCTTCCGTGTGTATAATAAGAGAGCATTAGTTGTCAAAAAAATATTTTGTAATATACTTCCTTCATGAGTTTAATAGTAATTTTTTCAAAGATTTTGAAGATGCTGAAGTAGAAAATATCTTAAAGAATGTAAGCATCTTTGTCGAGTAAAGTGTTGATATTGGAGTTTCTCAATAACATCCACAAGCTTTCAATCTAAGGTAGAAGTACATGGGACTGCATCCAGCTAATTGGATCATCTCAAAGTATACAAGCATGTTTTTCCCTCCTATTAATCATCCTATAATAAGCATAAAGTGGGTGATTAGGAATAAAACAAATTATTCAAGTGTCATCATCAGGAGCAAGGCTAGCTCATAGCTCAAATGTCTAGTCATGTCAAGGGGATTGATTTTGAAGAACCTTTCTTCCTGTAGCCCATATTATAGGGATACTTGCATTTAAATTAATTAAATTTTCGAAACCTTTCAAATATATGTTAAGAGTGTCATCTTTCTTAACTACATAACTTAGAACAAGTTTATATAGAAGAATCATGCGGTTAATTCATTCATTAAGCTTAAAAAAAGCATTATGAAGATTAAAGCAAGCTCTAGGAGCTTGGTAGGAAAAAGTTTGTTGAGGATAATATTTTTTTTCAAAGAAAATATAGACACAACCTAATGCATACGAAAAGAAAATGAAAAAATCTTAGTAATACAATTTTATGTTGATGACATTATTTTTGACAAGTTTTGGTGTGAAGAATTTGCTAAGATAATGCATAGTGAGTTCAAGATAAGTATTATGGAGGCCTTAACTATTTCTTGGGATTACAAATAAAGAAAGTGTCAAACAAAATTCTCATTAGCCAAACAAAGTGCATAAAGCATTTACTTAAAATGGTCAGCTATGAGAACCTCAAGTCAATCACAACCCCAATGAGTCCATCTATAAAGCTTGACCATGACAAGCATGGAAAAGACGTGGATCAAAAGATCTATCGATATATGATAGGATCTATATTCTATTTAACTGTAAGTAAGGCCAAGCATTTTTTCAGTATTGTATGTGTGCTAAGTTTCAAATATCTACTAAGGAATCTCATTCAAATGAAATTAAGAGAATTTCAAATTTTATTCTCCTCATTCTATAAATTTATTGCTGATTATTTAAAACAACAACAACAACATCAAGCCTTTATCCCACTATATAGGGTTGGCTGCATGAATCCTTTTTCTCCATTGTGCCCTGTTAAGTGTCAAATTCTCATTTAAATCCAATAAAAAAAGGTTATTTCTAATATTTTCTAACTAAGCCGTTTTAGGTCTAACTCTACCTCTCTTAACATAAGTCAAATCTAAAACATCTACTCTCCTACCCGGGTCATCAGAAAGCCGAAGTTTTATGTGACCAAATCATCCAAAGCAACTCTCTCTAATCTTACTTTTGACTGGAACTACTCCAACCATTTCACATATATGCTCGTTTCGCATTCTGTCTCTAAGAATAAAGTCATTCATCCACCTGAGCATCCTTATCTCTGCAATACTTAAATTAATTGTATGCTTTTCTTTTAATGGCCAACATTTTGCATCATAAAACATTACAAGTCTCACCACCATCTTATAGAATTTTCTTTTAAGTTTGAGGGGGTAATTTATATCACACAATAGGCCCGTTGCATTCCTCCACTAATCCACTTCAACTATCTTGATTAGGGGTGTCAAAACTTGACCCGACCCGAAACCCGACCCGACCCCGAACCCGACCCGAAAAAATCTGGGTTCGGGTCAACCCGTTTGCTATACGGGTCGGGTTCGGGTTGACCCGAAAACCCGAAACCCGACCCGTTTTGACCCGTCTAAACCAAATTGGTCAAAAAAGTTTACTGTGTTGTCACTAAAGCCAAAAGAGTTTTTAACTTTTAAACTGTAATAAATTGTTAAGGGCTGGATCAGTTAAAAAATAATTAATATTAATTAATATTGGTTTGAGAAAAAATGCAAAGAAGCCATAACTCTCATCACCATCACGTCAGGCGTCACTCAAGTCTCAGGTCTCAGGCCAGCTGTTTGCGTCAACTTAATCCAAACGTCAGTCATTACGTCAAGATCTCATCAGTCGCCCTTTGGGCTTTGGTCGGTTGGCCCTCCCGCAGACTGCTCTTTGCCGCTTGGTCCGCCTCTTCGTCGTCGCCGAGTGACCGATAGCTTCCCGCCTTCCCGGACATACACGCGTGAAAAGACATCGCAGCCCTCACGACACAATGGGTCACGCTCGTTTTTGAATACAAACGGGTTCTTGGGTCGGGTCGGGTCAACCCGGTAACCCGTGCGGGTCGGTTCGGGTTGAAAATCTTGACCGGGTCAACCCGTTTAGTCTCGGGTCAACCTGGGTCGGACCCGAACCCGACCCGTTGACCCGAATTGACACCCCTAATCTTGATTTCTACTAATAACAACCCCATCTATTTCACAATCATTCTAGACAATAGATCTGAGATATCTAAAACGTGTACTCTTATTAATGATTTGATCGCCCAAAGTCACAATCCACCCACTAGATATATTACTACTAAAATTATACTCCATATATTCGGTTTTATATCTACTCAAACGAAAACTTTTAGACTATAAGGTTGGCATCCATAATTCACGTTTACCTTCAACTCCCTCTCTAGTCTTATCAACAAGAAGAATATCATCAGCAAAAAGCATATACCAAAGTACATCCTCTTGCAAACATCCAGTAAGAACATCCATAAGTAAAAATATACGAGCTTAAAGTTGATCCTTTATGTAATCAAACTGAAATAGGAAAATACTTAGTTCAACCACCTTGTGTTTGAACACAAGTAACAGATCTTGCATACATATGCTTAATGACTTCAGTATAAGCATTATTAATACATTTCTTTTCTAAACTCTCTATAGCACTTCTCTTGGAACTATATCATAAGCTTTCTCCAAATCAATAAATATCATATGTAGATCCTCTTTATTCTCTCTATACTTTCCCATCAAACCTCTCAATAAATGTATAGCTTACATAGTAGACCTACCCAGCATGAATCCAAATTTATTTTCATAAACATTAGTATCACGACATAACACATGCTCAATAACTCTCTCCATAAGTTAAAGTATGACATATTAACTTAATTCCTTTGTAATACACACACTATTATGCATCACATTTATTCTTAAAAATAAGAATCAACACACTCCACTCATCTGACATCCTTTTAGTCTTCAAAATAATATTGAAAAGTTTTGTAACTAAGAAATTCCTTCATCTCCTAAGTATTTACACACCTCTATTGGAATATCATCATGTCCAACAGCTTTTCTACACTTTATTTTTTTAAAGTCTCTCTAACTTCAGTTTTACTAATAAGCCGATAAAAATAAAAATCTCTATTTTCATTTCGGGTGCTAATGTCACTAAAGTCAATTGTATTCTCACAATCTTTATTAAAATCTTATCAAAATATCACATTCATCTTGGTTGAATATCTTTTTCTAATAAAAGCACTTTTTGATCTTCATCCTTAATGCACTTCACTTGAACAAAATCATTATTTCTCCAATATCTTTGCTTGGCTAACTTATACATATATCTTTCGTCTTTAGCATCTAATCTATTATATAAATCATTAAATTTTAAATTCTTTGTATCACATATTATTTTCTTATATTGCTTACGAGCCTCTTTATATCTTTCGTAATTTTCTGAGCTGTTACATCTATACCAATTTTTATAACAAAAATTTTTATTCTTAACATTTTCTTGCACATTTTAATTCTACCACCAACTATTTTTACTATTATGAGTGTTGCGTCCTGAAATATTCGCAGCGGTAGAGAAATATAAAGTTTAACGTCTTAGCTTTATACAAAGATCCAGCACGCAATCAGATAAGAGAGAGGGTGTGTCATTCATAAGAGACGTCAAGATTTTTACATGGAAAACCCTTAAATAGGGAGAAACGATGGGGCCTAGCCCAATTTGAATGAATCCACTGGTATTTGTATTTGATTACAAATGAGGCCCTAGATTGGGGGGAAGGCCTTGGCTTGATGTTACAAATATACATCAAAAGAGTGTGTTATATGGTGGAAACAAGAAGAATCACTGTTAATGTCTTCGTTTGGTCAGAAGGATCATAGTCTTCAGGCGACAAAGGTCATAAAGACTGTTGTCTAGCGACGGAGGTTGGAAGGACTGCAGTCGACATGCGACGGAGGTCGGAAGGACTATTGACAAGCAGAAGTCCGATGTCAGGTAAAAATTCAGTAACGGACGAAAGTTATGCATCAGATAGAAGTCTGACGAAAGTCTGGTGACTGGCAGAAGTTCGACAACGGGTGGAAATCCGGCATCGGGTAGAAATCCAGCGATGGGTGGAAGTCCGACGTTGGACAGAAGTCCGTTGAAAGTTCGGTGACGGGAAGTAGTCCGACGAATGGCAGAACTTCGGCGTCGGGTAGAAGTCATATGAAAGTCAACGGATGGGCAGAACTCTGACGTCAATTGGCATTCGGGCAGAACTACGACGTTGGTAGGCTGTCAAGTGGAAGTCCAGCGGTGGTCGAAGAAGAGTCTGGTGGCAAGAGAGTTCTCTTCTTTCTCTTTATTTTCTTCCTTCTCTTCTTGCTTGGGCCTCCTTTTCTTCCCCCCACTTGAGGGATCCCTTTTTATGAGAAATGAGGGGTCTATTTATAACTTTTTGAGAGTGGTATGACCAGTAAATAGGAGGATGATCAAGGATGAATTGGGGTGGTTTACATGGACGATCGATGTAGATTCCCTTGATCGTGGACCGTTCATTGGGCATTTGAATGTCTTAATGATATTAGAATGACGATCTTGGGCTCTGGATTCATCTCATCGAGCCGCTCGATTCGACTATAAGCATGTCATGCTTGAAAACTATTTGGTAATCCAAATTAGGGATTGAACCTTCTGAATGTGTTTCGTATCTTCAATTTGGACTCATTTGGGCTCAGATTAAGCCAAATTGGTGTCGTTGGCTTCGTATTTCCGAGACGTTCAGTTCGACTATAAGTTTGTTGAAATTGGAGTTCAGATGATCCCGGGTTTAATTTTTGAAGTTTCCAACTTGATTTTGTTTCGAGATTCGTGCTCGATCAAACATAATTTTTTGATGATATATTAAGGAGTTTTTTCCTTTTGATACTCTATGCACATCTTTTGCAACATTTTTAATATCATTAAATATTTTTTTCCATAACATTAGCTTCCTCATGTAAAATCAGAATCTTAAGATCTTGAATTTTACTCTCAAAAATATTTTTTAATGTTCTTTAAATGCCAACATCTAATCCTAGAACAACATTTTACTTTATTTTTCATATTCTACCTCTTCATCTTAAAATTCAAAATTAATAAGCGATGTTGGATACATAAACTTTCACTTGAAATAACTTTACAATCTTTGCAATCTAAACGATCTATTTTTCTTATAAGAAAATACTCAACCTCAGTTTTACTATATCAATTCTTATAAGTGATGAGATACTCATCTCTTTTTTTTAATAATTTATTAGCAATTATAAAATTACAAGATAGAGAAAAATCTAATATGTATCTACCAGCTTCATTAGTTGCTCCAAATCCATAACCACCATAAATAATTTTAAAATATTCTACCTCTCTATCAATGTCTATTTAAATATTCCTCAATAAAAACTCTATTTTCAAGAGATATCTTTTGTATTAATTCTTCTAAGTTATTCTAAATTTTTAATTTTGAACACATATCAAAACATACTTGAGAAGCATAAGCACTTATAATATTAATAATATTAACATCAATAACACTTTTTAAAGATATGATTTTATCTCCAATTCTCTTAATTTCTAAGACATTATCCATCAAACTATTATCTATAATCACACGTACATCATTTCAAATATGAGTCCTACATGAATACCTAGTTTAAACCCTAAACTATCAATCTCCTTATTATTCTCTCCAACTATTTAATTTTCTGAATGTATAAAATATTTATCTTCCTATGAATCATAATATCTATTAATTCAATTAATTTTTCTGTAAGAAAACATATATTCCAAGTTTATATTCCAAGTTCATATCCTAATTCTAGTTTCATAGACTCACTCATTTGCCAACATCCATCCGTGATGTGAGAACCCTTGCTTATTTAACACTATAGTTGGGCGCCAGTAAAGCAACCCTTACACAATTCTCACTGTATTCAGGTCATACAGCAAACCATTTCAAAAGAACTTCCTATCAATACCATAATATATTAAAATATTCATGTTATGATTATTTCACAAGTTTTACGCTAGTTGTTAACTAACTAACGCAACGCTCCACTTTTCACATCCAAGACTTAAGACCTTACAATAGTCGTGCTAATCAATTAAAAATAGATGAAAAATAAAAATTTAATTATTACTATTTTATAAAATAAAATTTCTTGTTAATTAACTTATTATTTTTAATTAGCTTATTATATATGTATATATATATATACATATATATATATATATATATATATATATATATATATATATATATATATATATATATATATATATATATATATATATATATATATATATATATATACATATATATATATACATACATTTAAAGTATGCATACATTATAATTAATTAATTTTTTTAAATAATTAAAAATTCAACTTTAATATTAATTAATAATAATAATTTCTCATAAAATTATAATTATCTTTTACTTTTCTCCTCCCAATTAAAATTTTAACAACAATTAAAATATAATTTAAAATTTAATAATATAAATTATAAAAACTAACATGCACTTTCTCGATCATGCTTGATCTTGGATCGCACGTTGTCACCTCTTTCTCATTTCTCCTTCTCTTTCTCTCTCTCTAAAAATCATAATCTACTTACAAATTTTCTATATTACAATACTTTAAATTTATTATTCTAGTTACAATTTTAAAAAATATTAATTTAATAAATTTAAAAATATCATCACCTAATACATATGTATCTACTTCAAAAAATGAAATTATAAATTAGGTTTCACTAAAAATAAATAAATTTTTTGAATTAATTAAATCTTACCTTTCATCATCTTCCCAATTTGCCCAATTGTTGCAAGTAGTCAAGCCCTAGCTTTTTCGCCCGTGCTCGTCTCTTCTAGGCTCGCCTACTCTTTTTTTCTCGATCTCTCCCCATCTCCCTCTCTCTGATTTACAGAGGACTGGACCATTGCCTTTAGCTCCCCATCCGCGACTCCTCGTGATTGAACCCTTCGTCTCCATCGAACGATTATGGAACCGGCCAACCCTTCGACTCCTCATTTGAGAATGAAACAAACTTCCTTCCTCTTCCTCAACACCAAGTAATGGACACTCCTATGCCTTCCTCCAATGCTCCTTCGCCTTCACACAACAAAGTTATCGAGTAATGAAACAAGAAAAGACAATTGGTCCTTCGCCTCCTCATGACTTTTTATTTTGTCTCCTACGTGATTCCAACTAATGAAACCAACACTCATCGATACAATAAAGTTTGGAAATTGGAATATTACAGTAGTGCCTTTTGTTATCCATTCATTTATTTTCATGGGAAAAAAACTTCATTGAAATTTCCAATGTAGCTCCAATCTTCTTTTAAGGAATGACAAATCGGGAGAAGAGGCAACCTGCTAACCATACTAAGTGGAGGCTAAAGAGTCAACCTAAAGAGAGGGGTGTGATCAATGGTCACACAGCCAACCTCTTACACTCATCAATAAGTTTGAGGCATGAGAAATAAATAAATAATAATTAAATAGTGGTATGACAACGACCCTCTTCATACATCATATTTGTATAAGAAAGTTTGGAAGAGACAAGAAAGATACAATGAGCAAGATCAAGAATAATGATATGCTTGCCAACTAACCCCTCCTACGCACCTCAAAGCTTCGAAGTGACAGGGCGCAAGAGAAAGAAGCAATGAAAAAGATAGAGAAGTCGAGATACCAAGTTGTAAATTTATTCAAAAAAGTAAATAAATTAATTTATTGTTTTAGAATGGAAAACATTTTCAATCAATTACCAACAAATCCCAAATGGAAAGGAACAACTTGCTAATAACCATAAATATAAGGGAATAATTCAGAGATTTCAAACAACAGAGACATGAGGGTTAATTTATGCGGCCATACCCTTACATTTGCAAAATGTCTAATTCTAAAATTTGAACCTAAGACCTCCATATTACATTAGAGGCAACTTCCATATTACATTATAGGCAACTTAACAATTGTTAAAGGTCCACACCATCAAACGGAGCAAATCCTATGCTTACAAAACATGTTTTGGTCATATCGAAAAAATAATCCAACTTCACAGACAAATAGCCACTCAATGTTACTCCACTGTGAAGCGCATAGAAAAAATAAATCAGTTAACACAAGAAGGATAATATTTGAACAACATTAATAACCCAAAACCAGGCCAATTTCTTGATATTTCAAGCAATGTTAAAAACGACAAGCCTTGCTCTCCTAAGTTAAAACTTGTTCAATATACCTTAATGGCCCATTTCTACAAAAATTAATTATTCCCACTAACATTTGCACCATAATAAGCTGTTCTGCTTAAAAATTGATGCACATAATATCAGACTCAGTATGCTATGGTGAAATTCAGGCTTTCGCAGGGCTCGTTCAGAACGTCAGAAGGATTGCTGGAGCTAGTAAGCCATGTTAGATATAGGTGTTTCACAAACCAAAATTATTTCCCTAGAAGTATAAGATAGAAATTTGCACTAGGATGTCATTCAAAAATATTTTAAAAAAGAGCATTTTTTTGTGAAGAAAACATGAATTGAAACCCAGAAATTCAATTCTCAAGCAAGAAAACAGAAAAATAAATAAATTGCTCAAAATATCAATGAAGTTAGGATAGACAACTCATGAAAAGCATACATGATTGCCACTTGTTAACCGTCATGGTATTGATTTTTTTAGTGTGTCCAACTACAGCTTGGTCATTTAAAGTAGAGCCCAATGTGAAAAGGCAAGAACCAGTCGTACAATCCCAAACCTATTTCATGAAAACAAAAAAAAAGTGTAAATTGAAAACTATAATTTCGAATGCTTGAAGCTAAGCCAAATACTACCTTCAACAGATTTGATCCACATGAAACAATGCTTGCACCCCTCACTGCAAATTCAACAGCCTGGATCTGTTCAGAGTAAAATTTACTCAGCCGTTGCATTATCTAACACCAACATAGTGATCAATCCACTTGTTAAGTGAACAAATACTTTTTCTTATATTATGATAAACCTTTTTTTAAAAATGGATTACTTAAAATAACGTCATAGGATAATAGCTACGAATTCTAAGATAGAGACCAATGAAGATCACCCTCATGATAATTACTCCAGAGAGCAATTTTCCTTAACACTGGAAAGAAAACAAAATCAAGCATGAGATATGAATCACGCTAATGAAAAAAACAGAATTTTCAGAATGAAACAAATCCCGACTCTAATTAATGGTGCAGCAAACATTCTGCAATATGATTTAAGAACAGATTTCTACACTATGCCTGTTCAAGTATTATAAAAATGATTGAGTTGATCAATCCAAAAACAACAAGAATAGACAAATAAAGCCAGAAATCCACATTGACTAACACAAGAATGACTTCAACTACAGAATTTGCACTGATTTAATACAATAAAATAAGTTGAAGCATGGAAACGAAACACGGCTGAGTTTACAAATACCTGACAGTTGTGACCATTGAGTTGGATTGCCCTTCCAGAAAGAAGATTGTACAGAAGCAACTCATTTGGCGCCTGCATACAAGATGATGCCATTAACAAATAATAAAATGAATTGTAAGCTTATTCTTACTAAATAAGTGGGAAAAAAGCTTTTTATTGAAGAAGTGAGAACAGAAAAAAATGCAATCTATAACAAAGTGGCATATAAGGGCCAAACAATGTTTTATAAGAAACCCAGACGCCTCATACACGTTACCAACCTCATTAGAGCTACAAACAAGTTGAGGCAGCCCTTCCGGGTGAAATCTAACATCAAGAACCTTTTGTACACCTTGCTGAAAGAAAATAACTATTAGAAACAAAAGTCTCATTAGCAGAGGGAAATACTCCCTCTCAAACAACAATCTAGCTCCTACAAAACTTTCCAGAATATTCAGCATAATTGAAAAAAAAAATGATGAAACATAATGAGAAAAATGGAGAAAAAAAAAAGATCAAAATAATCTATGGACTATTTGTCCAAGGCCATTTTAGTCCCAACTAATTCAATGTATTCAATTTAGTCCCTTGATTCCTCAATTATAAATAAAAACAGTCCTTTTGTTCAATTATTTTAGATCTGATTTAAGGAGTTTAGGGACTATTTTGGATCAAATTTTAGAAGCAAAGGGATTATATGGACAAATTAGATAGTTTAGTGCTAAAAGGCCACATAAATAATCTAGAGACTATTTTGACCTTCTTTTCGAGAAAAATAGAATAATTTATCATAAAAATTTATTTACTTCCAAATATAGATAGCAAGATAATCCCAAATCAACTCAACACCACAATAAAATTGTATTATAATATCAAATTGACTTCGGAATAATAATGTGCCAATGTGGAATGCTATGAATCCAAGAGGAATTCTACAAGCTAGGATTTTCCCATGAGGGCATGCAAAGATCTATGATTTTCCTTTGATGAGACCAAATGCAAGAAAATTCTTAGATAATAATGAAAGAAGAGATTACCCTAAAATTGATCAACAAAACCATAATTAAGAGATCTTGCATGCACTCTTGCAGGATAAAATAGAGAGAAAACTAAGGATCAAAATTAAACGAGAGGCATAATAGATTTCATGCAGAGAGGTGGGAGTGAGTGAAGGAGGGTGTTAGGAAACACATGCAGGAATCAAAGAGGACTTGGCTGAAATTTGGAATTTCAGCAAGGAGAAAACAGAAATTGAGACAAATCTTGTGGCAAAACACAAGAGAAATTTGGTAATTGATGAAAGGTGAAAGAAAACAAACTAGATACAATGGATCTTCAATTCGAAAGGAAGATCCGGCACCCTCAATCCCTAACCGGCGGCTAGAGCGCAAGCAAACCTGAGAGAAATCTCAAATTCAGCAAAAACAGAGATAACCCTAACCCTAACCATTCCCATCTCTGTAAAGCATACAAATATAATTCTAATTACTAAACAGACCCTCCCAAATTCAATTCCCTCCTAAACCGCCCCCTCCTCTTGATTTTTATTCAAATAATAGGCCCACAAGGGAGGTTGCCTGTTGTTCAGCTCACCTGAAATAAACCCTTCGGCCTTATGTTGGGCTGACTAGACCAGTCCTTCTTGGACCGATCTAACAATACCCCCTCCCTAAGAATTATCTTATCCTCAAGGAGAAAGGATGAAAACTGATGCTTCACTCTCTCCTATGGCTCCTAGGTAACGTCATAATCCGATAAATTCTTCCATTTTATCAGAACCTCCGTGGCCCCTTCTTCTCTCTGTCAAACCTCTCTAAACTCTAGCGAACCTAATAACACATCTAAATCCTCTGTCAATGTCACAGGTAACTCTGAACCAGCTACAAGATCCCCAATAGCCCTCCTTAGTTGTGACACGTGGAACACTGGATGTATAGTAGTGGTCGATGATAATCTCAAGTGATACGCCACTGCTTCAATCCTCTCCAATACATCATATGGGCAAAAATACAATGGGGCGAGCTTCTCATTCCTCCTGTTGGCAACCGTCCTCTGTATGCAGAGTTGCAGCTTTAATAACACTTTATCCCCTACTTCGAACTTGATGTTCTTGTGTACACCTTCCTGCTTCTTCATAATTTGTTGTTCCCTCAATATGTGCATCTTCAATTCCTCCAACAACCCATCTCTTTCCTCCAAGTATTGATCTACTGAAGAAACTGGTGTGCTCATCTGCCCAAAATGCACCAAGTGTGGAGGGTCACTTCCGTACAACACTTTGAAATGAGTCATCTGGGAAACCGAATGATATGAAGTGTTGTACCAAAGCACATGACAGCCACTTGGCCCACAATCGATGTGTCTCTGAACCACAACACCACAGGTAAGTTTCCACACTCCTATTTACCACATCCGTTTATCCGTCTGAGGGTGGTAAGCGATGCTCCTCTTTAGAATTGTTCCTTGCAGCCATAACAACTCTCTCCATAAATGACTAAGGAACACCATATCTCGGACAGAAACTATCGATTCTGGGATCCCATGCAATCTAGCCACCTCTCTGATGAATGTTGTTGCCACTGTAACTGTTGTGTAAGGATGTCGTAAGGGAATGAAATGAGCACATTTTCTCAACCTATCAACCACCACTAGAATCACTGTAAACCCCTCAGATCGGGGTAGCCCGTCTATGAAATCCATGGTGACCTCCTCCCACATTCTGTCTAGAAGAGCCAAGGGTTGATGTAATCCTCCTGAAGCCATAGCCATGTACTTGTTTCTCTGGCATACCTCGCACCTAGCCACCAGCTCCTCCACATCCATATACATCCACTTCCAATAAAATTATGTTGTCAATCTCCTATATGTCTTCTACACACCAAAATGGCCCCCAACAGCACTTCTCACATGGAACTCCTGCAGCAGGTGGGGAATATAAACCGAGATCCGTGGCAGCATAAACCTTCCTTGGTATAATAGTCTCTCTCCCTCTAGGGAATAATCAGGGTGGCTACTCTCATCCCTCAATAGATCCATCATAATCTTCCTCGATTGCTCATCCTGTACATTCTCCTCTTTTACAACCCCCCAATTTACCATTAGTGGTATTGAAATGGTCATCTCTTGGAGCTCTCCCGACTCCCATGCAATTGGATAAGGCATCAGCCTCCTTGTTCACTAATCATGGCATGTACTAAATCTCAAAGTCATAATCCAACAACTTTGACAGTCACCTCTGATGCTCCTAAGTCACCATCCTTTATTCTAGCAAGTACTTTAAGCTCCTCTGGTCTATCCTGACAATAAAATGTCGGCCCAATAAGTAAGGCCGTCATTTCTAAATGGCTAAAACAATGGCTATCAAATCCCCCTCACAAACTGACTTCAGCATACCTCTGGTTGTCAACACTTGGCTGAAGTAAGCTATGGGTCTATGATTCTGTATAAGCACTGCCCCCAATCCATACACAGATGCATCTATCTCTACCACGAAAATCTGATTGAAATCAGGTAAGAATAGAACTGATACCATAGTCATGGCCTCCTTCAAACTCTCAAATGTCTGGGTAGCTGCATCCCCCGACAAGCAGCTATTTTCTTCAACTGCTCTTTCAATGACTAGGCTATGGTATTGTACCCTCTCACAAATCTCATATAGTATCTCGCCAATTCTAGGAAACCCCTCGGCTCTCAGATTCTTAAGTAGTGGTCATTTCAGCATTGCTTCAATCTTGGTCTGATCAGCGACTACTCCCTCCTGAGATATTACATGCCAAAAATATTCTACACTGACCTGTGCAAAACAACACTTCTTCAGGTTGGCCCTCAGTTGCTACTTTTGTAACACCCCTAAGACCACTCTCAAGTGCTCCAAATGCTCCTTCTCTGACTTGTTGTACACTAGGATGTCATCAAAAAAAAAACATTACAAAATTCCAAAGGTATGGTTAGAATACCCTGTTCATCAGGGACTGGAAAGTAGCAGGAGCGTTGTTGAGACCGAACGGCATCACTAAGAATTCGCAGTGTCCCTTATGTCTTCTGATTGTGATCTTCAAGGCATCCTGCTCTCTCATCTTGATTTGATGGTATCCTGACTTTAGGTCCATCTTGGTGAAGACCATAGCTCTACACAGCTCATCTAATAGCTCATTGATCACCGAAATGGGAAACTTGTTCGGCACAGTCTCGTTATTCAAGGTCATGTAATCCGCACAAAATCTCCAGCTCTTATTCTTCTTTTTGACCAGCAAGATTGGGCTAGAAAAATGACTCACACTTGATCTGATGATCTCCGCCTCCAACATCTATTGGATTTGCTATCAATCTCATCCTTCCAAATCTGAGGGTAGTGATAAGACCGGACACTAATCGATGACACTCCTCCCTCAAGATGGTGGTGTGCTCCTGCTCCCTCGGTGGTGGTAAGTCTTGAAGGGGGCTGAAAGACCTCCCTGAATTGTTGTATAAGTGGATGTACTGAAAGTAAAATATCCCCCCTTCTTCCATTTTGATCCCCTCTAAACTCTGCAACTCTACCAAAAATCCTCCTCCCACCTCATGCATGGTGCTCACCATGATTTTGAGAGACACCATGGCTTTGGATTAGAATAGACGACTTCTACTTTCCTTCTGGCCATTTGTACCTGGATCGAATCTCTCTGATACCATTTTTTTAGGAACATGTGCAGGAATTGAAAAGAGATTGGCTGAAATTTGGGATTTCAGCAATGAGAAAATAGAAATTGAGATAAATATTGTGGTAAAACACTAGGAAAACTTGGTAATTGATGAATGATGGAAGAAAACAAACAAGATACAATTGATCTCAAATTCAAGAGGAAGATCCGGCTCTCCTAATCCCTAGCCGGCGGCTAAAGTCCAAGCAAATCTAAGAGAAATCCCAAATTCAACAAAAAATAGAGATAACCTAACCCTTACCATCTCTTTAAAGCATACAAATATAATTCTAATTGCTAAATAGCCCCTCCCAAATTCAATTCCCACCTAAACCGCCCCCTCGTCTTGATTAATATTCTAAAGAGAGACGGAGCTCGAGTCGCGTAAAGAGGCATCGGGCTCAGCTTTGCTTGCATGTGAAATGGGTGGGAGATGAGCCCCATCGTTCAGCCATGTGTGCAGCGAATCAAACGGACCTCAAGATCCTGCTCACATGTCTAGGAGTTGAACGACCAAAAAGCCCTATGCCTGCAATCAAGAAAGACGAAGCGGCTTTGTGCCTCTCCAGATCGTATTGCTTCGATTATTGAGAGGTCGAGAGCAGGAGGGAAATACGTCGAAAGGTTTTTGTGTACCAGCGCTAGAAAATGAGAAAACTAAACTGAATTCACATAAGTCACCCCTATTCGATCGTTTATCCGATTTATTTACATGATTGAGGCATCGATTTCTTCAACCATGTGGGAATGTGTGAATGACATAGGTTTTTTTTATTTTTCATTAAATATATCCAAACAAAGTCATAACCCTTCCTAATTAGGACGGAGATTAATCACTTTATCCAACAAAGTTTTCAGAATGATAAATACAAAAAATATAATCCCTTGAACAATTTTGATGATTTTATGTCGTAACATCCTAATGATGCATACCAAACGAAATTGAACATCAGAAAAAGGGGCAATTTCACCATTTTTAATTGATGCTAGAAAGATCACATTTAAAGGTTTCATGCTAATCAGTGATAATTAATTAATATAATCTTCCGTCAACCAAAATTGGCAAGTCTAGAAATAGAAATCAATACTCTTGATTTCTTGACGGTTTGCAGTTTATTGGGAGAAGAAGAAACTAGAAGTCCTTGATGGTTTTCAAATTATTGAGAGAAGACGAAACTAGAGCAAGGAATTCCCTGAGAAGATTTTTGGTAAGGGCGCATTCGCTGCAAGTTGAGAATAACCGTAAAGAGGAAATAGGTGAACGCAGAGTTTGAGATTTTGGATCATGTCCAGGAGCAAAAGTGGAAGCAACAAAGCAGTGAGATGTGTGGAAACGTGGAGGTAAAAACGCACAAAAGTAGATGCAAGCTCTGATGTCATGTGATGGAGTGTAGAGCAATTGAAATAGATGAAAAAGAGAGTGGAATATCAAAAGGTGAAAGAGATGGACAAGTGGGCTATAGAGAGAGAGAGAGAGAGAGACCAAAAAAAGGAGAAGAGATAGGCAACCTAAAATGAGAAAGACTTAGATAGTTGTTCAAAGATCAATTTCCAAAGTCATACTCATAAATTCCTCGATCTAAACCCCAGGGTGCCATTTACTGTTAAAAAAACTAAAGAAAACTGAAATTTAAAAAGAAATTAAATCTTAACTTATGGGTAAACCCAAATATATTTAAAAGAAAACCAGATATTTGCTAAGCAAAAATCACAAAGAAAAAATAACTAATCATTAATGTTATGTTAGCCAAACATATATTGATCAAACATACCAATCAAATATTTATTTATTTTAATTATTCTATGTTAAATGCACATATAAAAAGCATTATTTGAAGTAGCTCATGGCTAACTAAACTAAGAGGAACCACTCTATATGATTAAAAAAATTATTTGGCTTAATAAGCACAAATAAATAAATTTATTTGTGAAATGTATAACGTATCATGCTTTTGGCAGCATGTATATAAACACTTATGGGGACTGAACATGCCAAGTTCACCCAAAAAATTCACTGATCAAACAATATGAAGCATCAAATCACATTATCCAGCATGTAGAAGGCCAACCTAAAAGCAAGTTGCCTTCTTTGCGACACATAGGTCATTGTATTGAATCCCGAAAATACTCTATTCAAAACAAGGAGTAAGAAAAGGCAGTGTTCATCAAGAAATCAACCCACTCTCAAACTTTCATTTAGGAAGCCTTGTAAATTATTATGATGCACCTTTCAAAGAAAAACCAACACTTAATGACAACCAATTTTCACAAAGGCTTGTATAGCAAGTGATAATATCGGTAAAAATTGAAAAATTACCACAAAAAAAAAAAACTCAAAATCTCTTTAATGACAAATTAAAACTTTACCCTCCCATGAGGCTGAGCAATAGCAACACTTGATGCGTAGGCACACCAAGTAGGAGCCCATGAAGAATAATTTTTACGTTTCAATAACACAGCCGGCCCTTCAAATTGGCATTCAAGTGATCGCCAACCTATTACAGATTAAAAAGAAACAAATCATATTAACTATATAACAGTTACCAACCAACTTTAACAAACAAAAATTTACATATATATATATATATATATAGAGAGAGAGAGAGGAGAGAGACACACATGCACACGAGCACACGCGCCTTGAAGCCATAATTTAAATTTAACCATACAAAAAACATCAAACTACAAATTTCTAATATTAAGAATATGGATAAGAGACCAAAACATACCTTCCAATAATGGGATTCCCCGTCTCTGATTCATTCCAGCATAACCACCAGATGAACAATACAACGGCTGTGTAACACCTAGCTCTCTTCCCAGCAAGCACATTGCAATATTCTTATCACAGGATGACCGCCTAAAAGATGAGGAATCTTTTCTAGCTTCTACAGAATGCGAATAAGATGAGCTATTTGTTTGATTAGGAGCTGTACTCCAACTTAACTTCATGCTCAAAAAAAAATTTTAACTAGATAGAAAATTAATAAAAAAAAGAAGACTATAAATAACTGAAGCAATTATGCAATGCATAAAACACACCCTCAAACAGCTAGGATCTATTCTAGCACCATATTTTGTTTTATGTCCTCATTTATATCTCATTTTTTGTACAATAGATTTAAGGAATTTGTAATATCATATTGTGGAGTCACTTAAACTTCCAAAAACACTAAAAAAGTAAATCAACATCCACTAAAACTATTCAAACTGCACTTAAAGCACTCAAACTCTGTTAATTTCATTCAAAGCCCCCTTAGCTTCCAAAATTTCTTCCATGGTTTAAACATCTCTTTAAAAAGATCACATATATCAAAACTATTGCATCTATAAAGAACAAATACAAGACACCACACTTTTAATATTATTTGCAAACATCACCGCAGCCAAATTAACCAATGCAAAAAGATAATAATTGAGACTGATCATAGATGTAAACTTACAGTTATTGGAAATTTTCTTATAAAATGCATAATTCTCCTTTTTTTTCATTCTTAAAAAAATTCTAATTAGAAAATATTTTGAAAGCAGATAAAAATAGAATTACAATCTCTCATTGACGGCTTCATCTTTATTAAGTGCAGTATAGTAATCAGTATTAATAAATCAAATTTGACCAGATTATCTCTTCATGACTTAAATATGTAATAGTCTATTCTCTTTCCATGATATCAGATAAATCATCTCGTAGCTTCGACTTTGCTTTCATCATGTACATTTGTATTGATGTCACGCATTTTTTTGTTCTATAAAATAAAATTATCAAGCTCGCATATAGAATTATGAGTAGCTCAGTTAATCTGCCCATGTGACCATACGTCAGGGAGAATATGCACAAGCAAAATAAAGATTCCCTATGCACATTTCCCATACCAACCAAAAGGTCCAAAACTACTTACAAAAGTACAAAAATTCTATTTGAAAACTTTCAGCTTCATTTAATAATAATCATTGGCTGGATAGTGTTTGTTTTTGCCATTCTTCTTCTTAATAACCTTTTGAATTTCTTCTTTTTATCACTAAATCTCATCAGTAATGTCTAGTTCAACATAAAATTTATGTGTCTATTCTTCTAATTAATGTAAATCATTTATTCCAATCAAGTTGTGTTTAACTATTAAACAGCAATTTTGCCACCCTTGACAGCTTTTCTTGGACAACACCTGTTAATATCTTGTCCTAGGATATTATTTATTTCCATTACTTTCACATGCTACTGATGTACATCCACAACTACTATTCTATGATTTTGATGAAAATTTGCTAGGACCCATCTCACAATTTTTTCCAAAGGATTTTTATCTTCATAAAGTCTTTCTAATTATAGTTTATACTCTTTATACATCTCATTCTTAATCCATTATTAATTCTCTCATAACACATCTTGCAGAAACAATAAAGTATCTAATTATGACACCATCAATAATCATCCTCTGTTATGACACCCATAACCGCAGAAAAGTGCACAAGCCCCATCACCATTTGTAACATCGAAACTACAATTTTCTTGTAATCTGGAAGTAAAAGCACGTTCATGGCAAGCATGGGAATCAAAAGATTTTTCAACATGTTCTTTAACCATAAATTCAAAAGGAAAAAAAAAAAAAGTACTCATATTAAATTAGTTCATATCATATGAAAAGAACAAAACAATAGAGTATAGACATCACAAAAATAGCACCCATACATGTGTTTGTTGACCTCGATTTTGCCCAAGCTTGGGCATGGTGGTTTGAGTTGACCAAGTCAACCTTTGACTTGGTCAACCCAAGCCTTAATGGGTCAAAATTGACCCAGTAGGCCCATTAAGAGCCCAAATCCATGTCAAATCAAGTCCAATCCGTTTCATGGCCCAATAACTCTTCCCATTTGACTAAATTGACTAGGTTAGGTCATGGCTTGGTCAACCCAAGCCTTGACTTGGTCAAACCTAGTCTTTTTAGGTCAAATCAATTCTAATTAATGCATTTAAGGCCTATTTAATTCCCCAAATCAATTTCCTTCGTTTTGGATTTCAAACCACGGCCTAAATAGCCTGGTTTCCCTCCCGATTAACAGGTGATTCGATCCTAGCCGTCCACTCTAGGTCTAGGAGCCTTAAATAGCAAAATTTAGGAGGAATTAAGGATCTTTTGGCAATTACTCAGGCTCCAGACCTCCTCAAGCTTTGAGATTTGGTGTGAGAGTTCCCACGGCCATCCCCTACCTTTCCCGACCAAAATCCCGCCGGCCAAGCCCGTCGCTGGCGAGAACTCCGGCGAAACTAATCCCCACGTCCCTTCCAGGCTGATTTCCGCTCGATCCAAGGAGAACCAGGGTTCGACATCAACTAGAGAAATACTCATGCAGTTTCAACGAATCCAACGAGCCCAAGAACGCGAAAATCCGACGGTTAGATCTCTCAAAATCCCTTAGAATATGTCACATAGTTTCGGGTTAAATAGCTTTTCGAAAAGCTGATTATTTTCCAAACGGATTTTTCCCCATGATTTATGTTCATGTATAAGACTTGTGTTTAAAATTTCGCAAAGTTTCGTTGAGTATCGAGTGAGAACGAAGCGAAATAGTGCTTTAGGGATTGATCCGGCCATATGCATGCATGGGATGAATCATGGACCGTCGGATTCGAGATCCACGGTTTTGATTTTGCTGTATGCTGTGCTGGTTTGATCCGCCGTTCATTGGGTTGCTAGATCGAGTCGTCTGACTCGATCCGAGACGTCCGTTTCGAATGGCGCGGGATCGGATGGCTGTAGCGGCTCGATCACGTGGATGAGTGGCTTTGACCTTGATTGCGGCATGATTGCCGCAATCATTGGTTGGCAGCGCAATCATTGTGCCGCCGCCAATGATTGGCTGCATGAGGCGGAACCAATCCCGCCACGCCACGTGGCGCCGCCTTTATTTAATATTATTTTAAAATTTTTAAAAAAAATGTGTTTTAAGTTAGTTCCATTCAAAAAATCACCCAATCATTCACTAATCCTTTCTTTAGGTGTCTTTAGGGTTTTACCTACACATGCAAACTACGAACAACAAGAAAGTAAAGACACCTAAAGAAATGATTAGTGAATGATTGGGATTCACCCATTCACTAACCCACTCCCCCATGATTGCTATTCACATATAGAAGCTAAGCTTAAAATTTCGTGAAATAACGGATCTCCCGGAATTAGGGATTTAATTATAAGTAATTTAAAAATACTCATAAATATATAAGCTTTAGAAAATGGGGTACTTAAACATAGATCAATTTGTAATATATATAGTTATAGGAGAGATCCACTGGTCACTCAAACAAAGTTTCAAAATATCTTAAAAATATTTTTTAATTTTAAAATAATTACAATGATTATTATATAAATAATATAGAAAGTACTCAAAATACCTAGGTAAAGCATAAAACTGCCATAACAGCAAACTTCAGCCCCTGGAAATAATTTTAAAATAAAATTCACACTTTTCCGAAGAAAACGAGGTATGGCACGCCGGAATCCGATTTCAAACGAAGGAGTTATGAATTTTGGAAGATTTAAAGTAGTAAAACAATATTAAAATACATTAAAACAACAAATACTTAAAAATAATTATTAAATAATTAAGAAAAGTATATTTTAAGATTTCTGAAATTTAAAGTAATGACAATAATAATTTCAAAATAATGATAGTAATAATAATAAAATAATATTAATAATAACTTTAAAATAATGCTAACTTTAAAATAAAACTAATACTAGTAACAATAATAATAGTAATAATAATAATAAAATGACATGAGATAATCAAAATAATGCTCAAAACAGTAAACACAATATTTAATGATAATAATGTCTTATATAATTATAAGAATGATAAAATAATGATTAATAGTGAAAAATAATAGAAGTAATAAAGACTAGTTTTACTATTTTTTAAATAACTAAATAAATATAAATCATTTTTAAACAAAATTAATTTTAAAATAACGGGGATGAAAATACAAACTATTCGATATATTACATGCGAAAATCGGACGAAAAACGAATTTTTGGGTGATTTTTTGAATGGAACTAGCTTAAAACACTTTAAAAAAAAAAAAAAAAATACTATTAAATAAAGGCGGCGCCACGTGGCGTGGCGGGATTGGTTCATCCTCATGCAGCCAATTATTGGCAGCGGCGCAATGATTGCGCTGCCAACCAATGATTGCGGCAATCATGCCGCAATCAAGGTTAAAGCCACTCATCCATGTCATCGGGCCGCTACAGCCATCCGATCCCGCGCCATTCGAAACGGATGACTCGATCTAGCAACCCAATGAACGGCGGATCAAACCAGCACAGCATACAGCAAAATCTGGACCGTGGATCTCGAATCCGACGGTCCATGATTCATCCCATGCATGCATATGGCCGAACCAAGCCCTAAAGCACTATTTTGCTTCGTTCTCACTCGATACTCAACGAAATTTCGCGAAATTTTAAACACAAGTCTTATACATGAACATAAATCATGGGGAAAAATCCGTTTGGAAAATAATCAGCTTTTCGAAAAGCTATTTAACCCGAAACTATGTGACATATTCTAAGGGATTTTGAGAAATCTAACCGTCGGATTTTCGCGTTCTTGGGCTCGTTGGATTCGTTGAAACTGCAGGAGTATTTCTCTAGTTGATGTCGAACCCTGGTTCTCCTTGGATCGAGCGGAAATCAGTCTGGAAGGGACGTGGGGATTGGTTTCGCCGGAGTTCTCGCCGGCGACGGGCTTGGCCGGCGGGATTTTGGTCGAGAAAGATAGGGGATTGCCGTGGGAACTCTCACACCAAATCTCAAAGCTTGAGGAGGTCTGGAGCCCGAGTAATTGCCAAAAGATCTTTAATTCCTCCTAAATTTTGCTATTTAAGGCTTCTAGACCTAGAGTGGATGGCTAGGATCGAATCACCTGTTAATTGGGAGGGAAACCAGGCTATTTAGGCTGTGGTTTGAAATCCAAAACGAAGGAAATTGATTTGGGGAATTAAATAGGCCTTAAATGCATTAATTAGAATTGATTTGACCTAAAAAGACTAGGTTTGACCAAGTCAAGGCAAGGCTTGGGTTGACCAAGACATGACCTAACCTAGTCAATTTAGTCAAATGGGAAGAGTTATTGAGCCATGAAACGGATTGGACTTGATTTGACATGGATTTGGGCTCTTAATGGGCCTAATGGGTCAATTTTGACCCATTAAGGCTTGGGTTGACCAAGTCAAAGGTTGACTTGGTCAACTCAAACCACCATGCCCAAGCTTGGGCAAAATCGAGGTCAACAAACGGACCCCCAACAGGAGTAGAGAACAACTAGTGAACCGCTCGTGTTGGCGTTGACCGACTAAGCCATGGAAAGTAGAGTGAAAAGCATGAGTGAAGGAATATCAGGAAGATGGTGAAAAAGAAGGAGATTCTTCTCCTGGCCTTGCCCGATAGTGGGGGCAGAGCCTAGGAAAGAAGAAAAAGATGCAACAGTGCACAAGTCAAGAATCACCAAAATGATGAACTGGTAGTAGGGTCTTCTCCTGGCCTTAAAAAGGGTAGAGCCAAGGATAGAACCAACGAAAAAGATCACTTAAAAAGGTGAAAACAATATAGAGATCACCACAAGGGTGAAAAGGTATAGGGGTTCTCCCCTGGCCTTACCCTGTAGCAGGGGCAGAGCCAAGAGAAGAACCAAAAGGTAGAGTAGTGAAAGCATACCGACTATCTGTCTAACTATATAGAATCAACAGAATAGAAGGTGAAGGGGTCCCATATCCTCCTGCCCAGCTCATAGCAGTGGATTGGGGTGACTCAATATCTGCCTGACCAAATCGGGTCAACAAACAAAGGAATCACGAGACCTGATGTCTCCCTAATCGGAACGAGACACTCAGGGAAAAGAGTGGCGAGGAGTTCCTGCCAGGTGCTCTGTCAGGCCCTCTCAACCAAATAAGTCAAACCAGCTTCCTGTCTGTTCATTTCAAACAGCATGATAGAAGGTGAAAAAGATCTCGCCCCTCTTGTTCATCTCAGAACAGTGGATTGGGGTGACTCAGTATTTGCCTGACCAACTCAAGGCGGCAAATAAAGAGAGCCACAAAGTCTAGTGCATGTTTGATCAGAACAGGACACTCAAAGAAAAAGGCGAGGAGTTTCTGCCAAGCCCTCTCTACCAAGTAAGACCAACTACCTGCCCGACCGTATCTGGACAGTAGGGTAGAAGGTGAAAAGGATCCCGCCCCTCCTGATCCTTTCAGATCAGTGGATTGGGGTGACTCGATACCTCTGCCTGACCTCAGCAAAAGTAAAGAAGACACGAAGTGGAAGCCTGCGTAGTCTTTTACAGGACATCCGAGTAAAGGGGTGTTGAGGAATTGCGCCTCCCAGGGACTCTGTCGGGCTCACTCAACGGTAGGTAAAAACCAACTACCAGTCTGACCGTATATGGACAGCGGGGTAGAAGGTGAAAAGGAACCCGCCTCTCCTGCTCCTTTCGGAACAGTGGATTGGGGTGGCCACTACCTCTGCCTGACCTCAGCAAGAAGCTCATGAACCACTAGGTGGAAGCCTACTTAGTCTTTTACAGGACATTCGAGTAAAGAATTGTTGAGGAATTGCGCCTCCCAGGGATTCTGTCGGGCTCACTCAACGGTAAGGTAAAACCAACTACAAGGCTGACCGCATCTGGACAGCGGGTAGAAGGTGAAAAGGATCCCGCCCCTCTTGCTCCTTTCGGAACAGTGGATTGGGGTGGCCACTACTTCTGCCATGACCTCAGCAAGAAGCTAATGAACCACGAGGTGGAAGCCTGCTTAGTCTTTTACAGGACATCCGAGGTAAAAAGAGTGGTAAGGGCCACCTTCCAGGTGCTCTGGCAAGGCTTCACTTTAACCAAAAAAGCTTCAACATCTGTTCCACCAGTTCGATCTTGCAAATGAAGAAGGGCTCAATACCCACTCAGTCATTTCAACTGAGTGAATAAAGAGTTAAGCTATGATGCCTGTCTGATCAAAACAGGACAATCAGAAGAGTGGCGAGGAGTACCTGCCAGGTGCTCTGTCAGGTCCTCTCTACCAAGTAAGACAAACTACCTGTCTGTTCATTTCAACAGCAGAATAGAAGGTGAAAAATTCACCTCAACATCAGCCTGACACGTATCTGTATAGGATGTGAGGGAGAAGGAGGTAAGTAAATGGGATGATTTTAAGGGTAGAGCCACCTAGGGAACTCCTTCTAGCGCTCTGATAAACGCATGGTAGAGGACAAATCGTCATGGATATGAGTATCCAGATGCTGTCCGGATCTCCTAAGGAACCCTAACCCTACACAAAAAGAGAGGAAGACATCAGGATGATGTCTCCCAAACAAAGCTGGAAGAGATACACCCTCAGTAGAGTGTGCAAAGGGGTAATCTCATTCCAACGAAGCCAAAGGAACTGAAGTAGCGAGGGGATACCTCTACTACAGCAAGTAGGACTAAGCCTAGTAAAAACAACCCTCAAGGGGGGCTACAGGGGTAAACCCATACTAACTGATGGGGACCCTGTAAAAAGTGGGAAGAGTATCAAAGCATTCAAAGGACCTCTCCAGTAGCTAGGAGTCGGATCTCAATGGGAAAAGAAGTGGTAAAAAATCTGGAAGAGCTGACTCTGTATCAGAGAATCAAAGCTCAAGAAAGAGGTGATGGTGACATCTAAGGCACGACGTCCCATATCACCAAGTAAGAGAAAAAGAACCAGAATAACGAGAGAGCATTCCCGCTACTCAGGGCAACAAACTCTGAGTAAGAAAAATCTCACAGTGGTAACACCCACACAAACTAGTGGGACCCTGTGGGAAGTGAAAGTGACATTAACACATTCATAGGACTAATCTGTCAACTGAGCCTAGTGTATGAATGGTAAGATAGGTCACGAAAAGTAGTAGAAGAACTGATCTTTTGCGAGAAGATCGAAGTTCTCAAAATAGTGATGCTAATATCCGAGGCAATGTATACTACATCACTACAAGAAAAACAGCTCTAGGTAGAAAGGGGACACACTCACTACCTGAGGACAATAATCATAAATTAAGATCGAACAAAGATCAAATGGTCACAGTGGTAACACCTACCCTAATTGGATTGGACCCTGTGGGGAGTAAAAGCAATACTACCACCTTCATAGAACTACTCCAGCAGCTAAGAGTACGGTATGAATGGTGAGGTAGGTACAGAAAGACACAAAGGAGCTGATCCTCTACTGGAAAATCAGGACTACTGAGGATGTGATGCTAACATCTAAGATAGGATGTACTACATCACAGCTAAAGAAACAACTCTAGGTAGTAAGGGGGGCACACTCACTACCGAGGCTAATAATTATAAATAAAATTGATAAAACATCAGAGGGCCATAGTGGTAACACCTACCCTAATTGGGTAGGATCTTGTGGGGAGTAAAAGTGATACTACCACATTCATGGGACTACTCTGGTAGCTCAGAGCAATGTATGAATGAGATAGTAGACTGCCAAAAGAGGACAGAAGGGGATTGATCTTTCCTCAAAAAGACCTAAGCCCACAAGGTAGTGATGTTAATCATTCAAAACACAATGTACTACATCACTTAGCAAAGATAATCAAAGTTGTGAAAAATCATACTTATATATGTGTGCCTTCATCCTTGAGGCAAACACCAAGGCACCTCAAAGGAGAGGGAAGAAAAAAAACTTTGTGAAACTTATGCTCTTTAGAGAGCATTACTGGGCTCCTCCTGTGACAAGGGCAACCGATTTTGCTCTACTAACAACTTCCCTCTTTTCATCACATGTATATTTTTTTTATTTTTATAAAGGGAATTATGATTTGGTTTTGATATCCCAAACCATGTTCGCCACATGAACAAAACTGGGGAGAGAGAAAATCATACAGGGTCTTACAAGAAAGTAAATCATTAATTTTGATAACCCATATCACATTCAACTCTTGTGAATGAACTGGGGAGCACAATCATAGTGAAATTGATGTATAACTAAAATCAACATCAAGATAGAGGATCAACGCTACCACACCTGACTATCACAGGATGGTGTGGATCCAGTATCCTACTTCCAAAAGAGTATAAACTAATGACTCTGACATCCCTGGTCGCATTTAACCTATATGAATGGACCAGGGGCTACATCTATCAGCTCAAGACTGATAGGAATAAGAGAATCTCATAGGGATAATGGCTCGCTATCATCCCATCTGACTAACATAGGTGGATGTGGACCCAATATCTTCTCTTAAAAGAGTCTAATCTAAAAAGACTACGACATTCCCGATCAGATTCAACTCATGTGAATGGACTAGGGGTTTCAACTATCAGAGCAGAACTGATAGGAAGAAGAAAATCTCATCCTAGTAGAGGATCAACATCACCAAACCTAATCAATACAGGAGGGTGTGGACCTAGTATCATATCTCTAAATGGTCTAAATGAATGATTTAAATATTCTCTATCACATTCATCTCATATGAATGGACTGGGGGCTTCAACTATCAGAGTAGGGCTGATAGGAAGAAACAATTCACCTTCTAATAAAGGATCAACATCACCGATCCTAACAAATATAGGATGGTATGGACCCATTCAAAAGTGATAAATGAGCACATATTCCAAAGGAGTTTAGTACTTAATTCCCTCTAATCTTAAAAAGAACCTCAATTTAAATTTATTAACTCAGATCAAGCTCTATACTAGCTAAATCATGACATCTCACCTATATGAGTATTTTCCTCTCTTGAATTTAAATCTAATCCAAAAAGGAATTTAAATTAAAAAAAAATAAATTTAATTTTCTTCATTTCTTGTATGAGAGTATACTTCTATATCTTATAGGATATCAATGTATAATGATGATTTCAAAATCATAATTTTCAGACTCAAGTATCAAAAATATCAAAAAGATATAGATTTTCTGAGATTTAAAGATTTACTAGAAAGGGAAGCCATTTACTTATAACTTTTGGGCTCTTTGAGCCACTTTCTCAACTTTCGTGTGCTTTGCACAAATTTCAATTGCTTGATACACTTTGTGTATCTTTCACTTTTGACGCTTTGCGCATCTTTTCATTTTTTGTAATTGGCTTCCTTTTCAAATCTCTAAAAGAAAATTATTTCTCAGTTATAAGATCATCTTCCAAGTACAAGAGAAGAAGACTCACTTCTCTTGGATAAGAAAGATAGATCTACAAAACAAATCCTATCTTCTGATAAGAATGAATAGTATGATTAAGAAAATTATGAAGTTTTATGCATCAATATACTATAGTTATCTATTTGATAGAGAATCACAAGATAATAGAGAAAATTTTCACTTCTAAATCAAATTTCAATTTGAAAAAGATTTTAGTTCAAAATAAGAAATCTCTCCACCCCTAAGGTGAGATAGAGAGATCAAACTCTTTCATGAGTCATCACTACAAAACTAGTAAAGCTAGAAGAGGTAGAAGAGTCAATCATAATTGCAAATCATCATTTTTCTTTTATTGATTAATCATCTACATAAGGGAGAACGAGGTCCTTCGGCCCAAGTGCTGGAAGAGAGCCTGTCTTCCCTTCTGAGGTTACAATCATCATTTTTTTTAACATATTTTTCTAGTACAAATAGAAGTCAAAGGAAAATGTGCTCATCTGGCACTACAACAAAAGAAAGAAAAGAAAAATAAGTGCTAACAAAGAAGCTGGAGTGACAATTGTCAACTTGGCCTTGGGAGGCCTCATCTCAACTGCCTCTGAACTCTGTACAGCTTACTTAATCATCTGCTAGGTCTTCTTGGAGAGTGTTATCTGTCACTCCCTCAGAATTATGGAGTGATCTGCCACTACTGCCCTGACTGTAAGTCTGACTATCACCGTGGCTAAAGTCTGGAATCATCTGCACTATCTGAGTAGCCCTGCCCAAAGGTTGTACTAAGTCACTGTCCTGGAACTGGATCTTCCCACTACCCATAAGGCTCTCCACTCTGTCCTTGAACACAAAACAATCTTTAAGTGTATGTCCAATACATCGATGAAAGAGGCAATTAGATGTTCTGTTTGTCCTTCTTCATTTTTTCTCTTATCAAATGGGAATGTCAAAATATCTTTCTCAGCCAAGCATTTGAATATTTTCCTTAAGCTTTCTCTTTTAAAGGGATATTCTTTATTAAGTCTCTTCTGTAAAGATGGCTGACTCTGGATAACTGAAGGTGCTGCAGGCACTGCTCTCTGGACTCTGTCCACTCTCAGGGGGTCTAGTGTAACTAGAGGCACAACTGGCTGATCTCTAGAAGTACTGGCAGCGGCTACACCTGCTACTTGGGGCATCGCCCCCAAGGCTGTCAACAGTGCTGTAATGGCTGCCATATATCTGGCCATCTCTGTCATCTGTGCTTGGAGGTTCAGGACCGTAGCATCCGTGTCAACTGATCTGGGAGATCCACCCACCTCAGAGTCTCCCTGCTCATCCTGGTCCTCGGGCTCTCTCTCATCTGAGTGACCTCTACGGGCAACTACACAAGCTCGGTGTACTGGCACCTCCTCATCGGAATCCACTAGTGTATCATCATCATCATCTAAAAAGGCTCGTCGCATCGCCTCTATGTACGGACTCATAGGAGAGGTGATCCTATGAGTACTAGGGGCTAACTCTGTCTCAATCCGTACTGGCGATCTATCTGGGTAGGCACTGAACCATCATCGCAAACCATCGGGATCGCCTCGGACCCGAAAGGAACCACAACCTCCATCTGATCTGCTGTCTTATCTGGCTGCTCTGCCTCTGACAACTGCTCTGTCTCAACTGCTGGAACTGGGTCGACAGGGGTGTCCGCCTGTCGACGTCTCCAAACCCATCTGGTACGACGGGGTGCTGCACTAACAACTGGCTGCTCTGGGACTACCACCTCTGAACTGACCTGAGTCCGGGCAGGCTCCTGCTGCTGTCTCCGTCCTCGACGACGTGGGTGTCGTCCTACCACAGGAGCAACTGCTGGCGGCCTAACTACAGGAACTGCAGGCTGCTGGGGTGTCTGCCCCCTCTGCCAACTGTAAAGTTTCCTCGCAGTCTGTCTCCGTAACTGGAAGGTAGCCCGAAAAATCTGACGGAGTAAGCCCTCCCGACTGACGGGCCCTCTGCCACGAGCTAAGCGGACGATGTTCTGAATCCTCTGGGTGAGGGCTCGGACACCAGCGTCCCTGGGTAACCTAGCTCGGGGTAGAGTAGTGACGACAGGAGGAGCCGCCGCAATACGAGCGACATCCTCCTCATCTCTACTATGCGCCAGTGGGGAGAAGCGTCCTCCCTGAACTGCCTTTAACTTGGGCTTAGTGTTCCGGGTATGCCTACCTAGATTTAGGATTCGAGGCTACTACATTCGGTCTCGTAGTATGCCTTAAATAGTAGGTAGGTCCCTTCCTTTCAGGGACTATAAATCCTACTTATCCGCGTCACAGGATGGCACCACCTCCATCCTTCTCTCACACATGTGATTGGATGCCTTGAATTTTATTTTTTCTAGTTTCTCTTTAGTACCCTAGAGCCTCTGAATGCTGGTATGAGCCACGCATGTTGATTCAGCCCTTCGGACCTTTTCCTCCTCTTGAGTAGGACTTCCTAGTCTATACCCCTGTGCCAATTCCACTTTAGGAGAGGATAATGTATGATCCTTAATCGAGAGTTTTCTTGGGCTCCGACCTGGGATGTAATTAACCACGGGGGCTTGCGTCCATGGGAAACTCGGTCCCACATCTACTAAACCCCATTCGAACTGTTATATCGGATGGGGGAAGCCCATAACTAGATCGTGTATATTACTACCCATCGAGGGGTGTTGGCGACAGCCTCTATCCTCAATGGTTAGTCGTATGCACGATCCAATCTGTCCCTTCCAATTGACCCGTTCGCACTGTGCTCTTTCGGAGGTCCACAGTGTTATTTGTCAATACTTATATCCATAGATATGCATCAGTGTTTTACATAGAAGCATATATCCAGATGACCGAAATGTTAAATAAGCCTCAGTACAGAACATTGATGCTTCCACGTCAAAAAGTCTGAATGAAATGGATTCAAAAAGTTTTGAGCTCCACAACCAAAATCATATCATAAATACAATCAGTCACATCAACTTAAAATTCTAGCTTATAGTATAAGATGAAAGAATCTAAAGCTTTAATTATATCATAATGTAAGGTGGCAGATCAATCAAACAGATGTCACCATCATGAAATTTTGTTCTTAGCATAATTTTAAGAAAACAAAACCCTTTTACAGGCCAACATGAAGAAAAAAGTCTATAACAAAAGATAGGCAGAAATCAATATTTTATTTTCATTGAGTGGAACAGTTTTGCCAATAGATCTACAAATACAACTACAAGCACAATGAGTCTGTCATCTCAAATTTATTCAATCACTAATAGGTAAGATGCATGGCACAACATAAAACATGAATAAACTGAAAAGCTTTTTTTTCCTAAAATGCAAACATGCTTTTTTTTTCTAGGACAAAAATATCTGATTGAGCATGTTTTCCTGTGTTTGGGTTTGAGCAGGTTCCAAACTGGGACTTGTTGTGGATTTGAATGTTGTGTTAATAAAGCCAATATCTACCATTTCGTTGGATTTGGGTCAGCAAACTGGAATAAGTCCTATCACGTAATCATGCAACAGTGCTGACCTATACGCACTTGCTTTTAACCAAGGCTTTGTCAAAACATTAAATAAGTACAGCCAAGAGAGGCAGGCCGCGAGTGCCGGACCAAAAAGACAAGTCTATGAAATTATAATTAGCTCAACAAGCAAACCAAAAAAGAAGCTCAGCATACCCGACAATGCTTCAGAATATGACCATGCAGGAGTTGCTATGATAGGTTCCCTTCTACTTTCCTGTCCAATGTTTGCTTCTGCTATCGGTAGTGGGTTAGAAATTCTCGTCACATCTATATTTGCACCTTCTATTGTATTAGGGATGGAATTCATTGACGCGCCAATATGCACATCTACTGTTGGTTTAGGGATGAAGTTTATTGATGCATCAAGAGAACTAGAAACAGGTTTTGAAACAATAATCTCGCCTTCATTCCTCATTCCCAAGTAAGATGAATGATTAGAGGTATGATCTTGCTTTTGGTTATGAAAAGATAGCTTACAATCCTTAACAGAGCTGTTGTTTTCATTATGCTTTGAAAGGATGCTAGTCAGTTGTTTCTGCAAATCCGTCAAACTAAACAATATCAAAACAGTATTGCAGGACAGCACCTCAATTAGCTTACTGATCTGAGAAATAATCAAGTTCACCAACTTACAGTTCATACCGCAGAAAAGCATCATTTCTCTTTGATTGAAACACACCATCATCTTTCAAAGTGTCAGACGAAGCTTTGCCTGAAATTAAAAATAATAATAATAAATAGAAGGTGAAGGTATATGTTCACAATTTACCTTAAGCATGGCAGCAATTTTCTTTATTCTCAACTAAAAAAAAACTAGGCCTTCAATTGCCAAAGTGAATATATCAGAAAACTAAAGAGAACAGATAGAAGAAAATGTCATACTGGATTGAATCGATCACTTTTAGATATGACTAGCAAGAAGGAAATAACAGACCAATAAGATCCTCTCCTCCCCTATGCCTAGAACATATATAGTTACCTAAACAATGAAGAAAGACACAAGACAAAGAAAATGTGTTGCGTGCCTCTTTTAAGGAAATATAAAGGTCCAGGCTTCTTTGTTGAAAGAACCAAAAAGAAACTGAAAACCTTATGTTGGTTCCCTGATAACAAACAGCAGCGCCGACCATTTAATTGGATATCCATTCATAATTGCACGCATCTCACACAGTAGAACTAACAGACTAAAAAGCAATAACCTAAGGAATTAAAACCTAAACAAAAAAAAATGACATAGCACAAGAGAAATAAAAATAACATAATTAACAAATGATATTAAAGCCAAAGGCCAAACTAAGGATTTTTGGTACAGTGCAATAGCATCATTACTAGGAAAATAATTTCTAGATATTCTAGTGTTTTGGATTATTTTTGGCTTAATTCAATTTTATTTTATTTAATTATAAGGATTGCCAAAATTTAAAAATTAGATAGGATTTTTTATAATTTATCGATATTCAAACTCAAATTAGTTTGATTTTATGTAGTAAATCTCTTTTTATAAATAGTATTTGAAAGGGCGCAATTAGAATCATCGAAGAAAAAGGATCAAAATGTTCCTTTGATTCTTTATGAAAGATCAAAATAGTCCTCAACTATATTAAAGAACTATTTTGGTCCCTCAAATTCTTGAAGAGGAACCAAAATAGTCTTAATATGGGATTACTATGATTCTTTTTAAAAACTCGAAAGATCAAAATAGTCCTCTAATATAGTTGGGGACCATTTTGGTCATCTATAAAAAGTCAAGGGACCATTTTGATCATTTTCCCAATTATTGAATGACGAAAGTTGAAAGATTTTCTCCTTATTATTCCATCTCCTCCCACCTCTCTCTCCTAACTAATGGTCTCACTTCTATCTCCTCCCAATCTCTCTCTTTCTATACCAAATGGGTCTCCCCCTACTAATAATCTATCTCATAGGAATTAGGATTGCCAAACCAAACCCTTTCTCTATCTCACGCCACTTTTCTATCTCCAATTTTGTTCTAGGCGAAGACAAATTCAACTAAGAGTAAGAAAAAAGATACCGAGCTTTGGATTTGATCATCAAGAGCTCATATTAAATTAGCATTAATTAATTATTCTTTCTACATTAATTTGATATAAAGCCAATTTTTTTTGTTGATAATTGTACACAAATCAAAACCATTCATATCCATCCCTTAACAATAGTCATCCCACACCATGACATATATAAATCCAAGAAAATTGACATGGAAAAGACATGTTATGCTAGGAAGTTGCATCACAAACATAAAAATATGTTCATTGAGTTACAATTCTCCTCATTACGAGTTTATGTAATGAATTTATTGTCATGTTTCATCAAGATTATAAGCATATAAGTATGTGAGATTATTATGGATATAGTTTAGATATGCGTGAATTGTATTCTCATAGTGATTATAAGTTCCTAGACATCACTTAGTACACACTTAATATTAGAAATATTATGCAAAGGTATTAGATGAAGTCATTGAGAGATCATATAGTTAATGTTTATATGAATGTCGTGATTACATATATCATCATAGCATTTATTCTTAATAATATGACAATTAGAAATCATATTATAATGGATTTCATGATTAGAATGACTTGATTGTTCATAACTAGAAAAATACTATGCTGGCGGCTTTTGTTAAATTATAATTATCCCCATGGAACTTTTGAGGATAATACCAACTCCTACTCCCTTTTTTCCTAAGGCTCCATCAACATACATCGCTAGGATTGGTCTTGCATACTCACTGCTTCTTTTTCGTCATTGGGGTGGTTAAAATATATCAAGAAATCTAGCAGCACCTAGGTTTTAATGGTTGTTCTTATATGTATGAAAACTAGAACTAGTTTCATTCTACTAATCATTTGAGTGGTCTCCCTGAGTAACCCGACTTGGCAAGTACAGCTTTAAGCGAGTGATTCAATTGATCATCCCTTGTGGTTATTTCAACCCTTTTCTTAGTATCCCCCCCCCCTCCTCTCTGGAGTGGTTATTTGTTTTCTTTGTTGTTGCTCTCTACAAAATCATGGGGGCCTCGCACTTTCTACTGAGGGGCTCTTCATTTCTTTCTTTTATGTTTCCTACCTTTTTGGATGTTTTCCTGTATGGATAGTTACAAATTGCAATGCCCTTCCCTTTTCTGTTTTTTTTTTCTTTGGGAAGACAGATAGTATTTCCATACCAGTTTGTACCCTTCTTGTACTCTTTTATCATCTTTAATGAATGTAATATGCAAATTTAAAGATTCATAACTAACTAAAATGAGTGGACCTGAAATTAGGTCATCATCGTCGAGCAAAAGTAACAAAAGCCCATGCAAGCTTCTACATAATTAGGTATCATTGCTCGGTGTCGCACAAAGGTTAGCTTACATAATACACTGGGCATTGTTTCCTCCCTTCCTCACAAACAAGCATTGAGCTTATGGCATCCTCACCAACTCCAAGGTATAATAGCAAGTCTTCCCCTACCCTCGGACTTTGAAGCAATGGAGGCGATGAGAGGAGAAGCTTTAATTATGGCAAGGCAGCCTCACACTCCTTGCTCCAGGTGAATTTATTTACATCCTTAGCACTTTGAAGAAAGGATAGCACCTTTCACCCAACCTAGAGATGAAACAGCTGAGCCCTATGACTCGCACAATGTGTCCCTGCACCTCGTTGGGAGTCCTTGGAGATAGCATCTTCATAATCGTTTCACCTTATCTGGGTTGACTTTAATGGCTTCATATGTGACAAAAAATCAAAGTAACTTACCTAAACTTATGCCAAAGGTACATTTTAAGGGATTCAGACACATATTATTCCTTTTAAGTATGGTGAATATCTCCTTTAGGTATTGAATGTGTTGCCCTGGTAACTTGCTCTACACCAAGTCATCTGCATACCTTTGATGTTTTGCCCTTCTACTCCCCAAAGCCTTAATCCATCATTCATTAATAGGTCGCCCTTAAGTTGTTGACCCAAAAGGCAGAATCTTATAACAATACAAGCCTATGATGAAAGATGTTTTCTTGCATTTGTCTGGATGCACTTTAATATGATGGTATCCAAAGAAAGAATCCAAGAAACTCATCATCAGGAATGCAGCTACCAAGTCCACCGACAAATCAATTCTTGGAAAAAGGATACCCACCTTTCGGGCATGCCGAGTTAAGGTTTGTGACATAGACACACATACTCCATTTATTAGTAGCCCTACACCATAACCATATTGGAAATACACTCTAGTTGTTGAACTTCCCTAATGAACCTGGCAATGAGCAGCTTCTTTACTTCCTGCATAATTGGCTCGGTGAGCAAGGTGGTTGTCTTCCTTATCTTTATTTAATTGGCTTAGCTCCCTATTTCATGTTCAACTACGACAGACAGCTTCTTCATCAATGCCCAACATTTCCACTATAGTCCATGCCTAACACTTCCATTATTGTACATGCAAAAAATATCAAATCCATCCATAAAAGACTAAAGAAATCATTAATTATGGGGAATCTAAGAAAAGACTAACGAAATCCAAAAAAAAACTCTAATAGGTCGGCAATTTGCCAAAAAAAGATCAAAAATGCATCTCTTCACCATTTATTTAAAGGAATGTGAGGGCTACAAAAAAACTACATCAAAATAGATAAAAAGTAAACCATTAATTATGGTTCAGATTATGGACCAAACATGACACGTGTCATGGATTGTTAGGCATCCACAAGCTCTTTGCCTTCAGGTCAATCCTTGGTCTCAAGGCGAGTTTTCAAGGGTGAGTAAGTAAAGCGAGTCTCCTCAGCAGACTGGAGAGTTGACAAGGTGAGTCCTCTGGGCGTGCTAGCGAGTATATAGGTATAATTCTCGAACAGTTAATTCAAACTGTGAGTTTCTTTGGGGTATGATAACCGCGAGCAAAGAGTTGGCCGAACCCTTGACCTCCTAAGATGTTCCTTCCCTATAGTTGTGCTAAAGTTCTGGTGGTGGCTTGACGATTTGGGCAAGAGCAAGTAACCTTGAGGGGTTACCCCCTATTGAAGAGATGGGCTTTTGAGAGTCAAAATGGATTTGTATGAGTTCGTTGCAGCTTCTGTTGGGGACCGTTATTTGACTTTTCGGATCTCGACGAGTCATGTTCCTTGATTGGCGAGTCCTTGTGGAGGGTAAGGTGACCATCCCGACTCAGCTCATCACTATAACTTGTTAAGTCCGAGTTCTTCTATCTAAACCTCTTAGACACCTATAAATACCTTATATGGACATATACAAAGAATTTTATATGGACATATACAATAATTCATTGGATAATAATAAATTTGCATCACTATACATTAATTAATCATGCTAGAGATTATACAATTCAATGAACCAACAAGAAAGACATGCACAAAACACAAAAAAAAAAAAAATTATGATGCAAGTGGAGAAAAAAAGGAACTTGCCCTCTTATGATGAAAGGAAAAGAATCATAAAAATTTGAAAGCATAGAAACAAATAAAATGATTACTAACAAACTGTGGAGTATCCTATAACCTAAATGGTTAATCACATGTAAAATAGAAAGATAATAAAATTAAGAAGAAGAAGAAGAAAATATTATTTAGAGAATTGTATTAAAAGGTCACACATTGAAAAACCTTTACCCAGAGTACACGTAGTACTAAAATACACTTAGGAACTCGCCTTTTTAAAAGTTATTTGGCAATTAAAGAGTGATGGTTACACTTCCATAAACAGACTCATATAAAATCTAACCCCTATAAGTGCCATGTCTACATAGATTTAGGTGAATTATTCTCAAGTATGCACATAAGTCAATCATCTACTTGGGTTTGCTTCTCATATTTTGGCAACATTACTTTCATGAGAGTCCAAATTATTTATTTTTACCTATCAAAAATTAGTAATAAAATTATTAAATGGCCACTTCATGTAAAACTTGGGTTATTTAATGTTGAGACAAATAAAAGTTTCCCTGCCTTAACCTGAGTACATAGTCGGTCAAAATTCATGTTGTATTTGACTTGCACCCAAGAATGGTATCAATATAGATTAAGTACCACATGCAGATTGACACAATCAACTGCACCACTTAGGGCTCGTACAGTAACGTATTTTGCTACTTTTCTAAAAGCTTATTTTACATTGGGAGAGAAATGAATCATGGAAGACCCCCCCCCCCCCCCCCCCCCCAACTCATACACCCCTTCCACAGCTTCACAACTATGGATAAAATTTATCTGTGGCAGAAATTCCATCTGTGCTAGAGTACCGCTGAAATTATTTCGCACGGCACAACATTATCAAATCATAACTTAGATTTCGTTTGGGACAATTTTTTACAACGATTTTTTTGCTACGTTCAAGAAATCTTTAAAACTGCTTTAGAAAAAAAAAACAATCCCAAACGAAACCATAATAATTCATGCGATGCAAAATGTTCCATAAGTCAGAATGCCAAAGTAAACATTTAACTAATAAATGAATAGCAAACACTAGAAAATTAAAATATCAAGTGCAAACTTTAACTTGCAAATGAATAGCAAATACCACTTGTAAAGGAATGGTAAGTACCACGAAATGAACAACATTGCAAACCAACAATAGCCTACAGAAAAACCATTTTTTCAATTTCAAGAAACATCAAGAACATAAAGGCAGTTTGCAAGACAATTAAGGCTTCGTTTGGGACGACTTTCTTGCTGCTTCTTAAAGCGGCTTTTTAGTATACAAATTTTAATTTTTATACTAGAAAGCAGCTTTAAGAAGCAGGAAGAAAGTCATTCCAAATGAAGCCTAAGTCCTAGTACTCAGCTAAACAAGTGCTTACATAAGGAATTATCAGCTCGAATTTTAACACCACCATTTGTTGACTTTACTGAAGCCCTTGCAGCAGATAGCAGCATGCCCTATTCAACAAATATTGTGTTAACCACTTTATTCCAAGCTAAAGGGAAGCATAAAATAGCAATTTGTTCAAAACACAAGCTCAACAAAAAAACCACAAACAGAACTAGTAAGAAGAATTTTAGGCAAAAGCTGCTGCAAGGGAAAACACATGCAGTAAATTTTACAATCTCAAGTTGGGAAAGCTTGGGAAAACTTAGAAACTGACAGCTAGTTCGGGAAATAGTATCAAAATCATAAAAATCTATTAGAAAACAAAGAGTGAAAATAGAAAATTCATACAGTTCATATGCACTATAAGTGAAGTTTGACCATAAAATTCAACCAAAAAATGCAGAATTTTTCTCTTGAAAATGGTCTCCTTCAGCATATCTTTAGAATTTGCAGCATTAAGTAAAAAGAATCACTCTTAGGCAGAACCTTGATGAAAAATTCCAATGCACCAACAACACAAGCACATATTAGATAGACGTTTGTGCGCACTAAATTATGATATTCCATGCAAATTCACGGATCAAGGTCCAAAGAACTGCACCATGCCTAAAGAATGATTTATTCATATAAGTTTACCTAGTAAACGTGTAAAACTAAATTTTTCTCCCATCTGACCGAATTGCTCTTCCTTGATCAATGATAAACAACCGCTTTCAAAGCAATAGCAGTTCAACCTGCTTAGGTGATCACATTTATTGGTTATATGATAGAGCTAAAATATTGGGAGGATCAGAATCCAAGGGTCAGACTCTTGAATGCCTGTGCAAGAACCGGCCCTGCACCTAAAATTGGGCCAAATTTGTGATGCAAACCCATCTCCCACGCATCAGCTCATGTTGTCCCAGAAAAACTACTTTCAGATGTTCTAGAGGGCCTTCAGATGCCATAGCTTAGCCCACATAGCCCACAAGTGTCAATCGATCAAGCTAGGACATGCTAATTAGATTAATCATGCCAAAAAGTTTACTAAAACCAAAATTTGAAACAAACAGACAGATTAAGCTCAAGGTTTCTTACAATGTGCTTACAACAAACATGTTAGTATCTGCCACTTAAAAATGACATAAAAATGATAAATAAGAATTTTTAAGCATAAATTTGAATCAATGGATGAAAAAAGAGGCTTCCAACAAGTAGAATAAATTTTGAATGCATTATTTATTATGCCTAAAAAAAGCTTTAAAGGGCTGTTTGGTTTGAGCATTTTGGGTGCGAAGTAAATGAAATGCAAGAATTTTTATTTTTTGGGTATTTTGTTTGATGTAAAGTAAAAGGAATGTAAAATTTTGAAGGAATAGGAATCCCTTGAAATTTTCATTTACGACGTATTCAAAACAACTCCTCAAAACCCACCACATTCTCTCTCCTCCCTTATGTGTTTCATGAAACACACACGCCCTTTTGCTCCTGCGAGGTCGCGAGTTCCACCTCTTTCTTCTTCGAGCTCATGATTTCACAGAGAGAAGTACCCTTGCCACAACAACTGTCCTTCATCTCTGACATGCTTGCGGCTACTCTCTGACTTGCTACGGCTCAGATTTGATTCTTTTCAAAATTTTTAGTTCTATTTTGGATATTTTGTTTACTTGTAGTTACCTTTTTATAGTTAATGGAAATGGGTTGTCCATCAACTTACCCAAAAAAAAGGGATACCAACACTACCTAAATAGCTTCGAGGCACAAGCCTCTTTCCTCATTTTTTTCTAAATCTGCGAAGAACAAAAAGAACATTAACTTAAAATTAATAAATAAATTAGCCTCTAGGACGTTCTGATAATATTACATTTGAGATATTTAGCAAGCAGTAGAAAAAAAAAAAAAAACAGCCCACATCAAAGAATGATTAAGATACAAACAAGAAGTTGAAACCAATAAAAGTTAAGACCTTTGGCAGCTTCCCCTTCTTCTTCAACAACTTCAGGTGTAGTTTCTGAATGTAGTGCATCAAATGGTACTTAGAATGCCTGGCAAGCAACCTGTCCCTAAACTCTGTGTTCAAAGTCAACCAGTCCGTGATCTCCTTCGAATTGACGATCATATCTTTGTCCAGCGTCTCCAGCCACGAGTACACTGGACGCCATTGGTCCGTCCTTTGAAACCTGTAAGGAAATTCCGCCTGGCTACATCCCGACGACTACAAGTGTAGTGAAGCCATTACAAAATATTGGGTCAGAACCTAGCAATTAAAGCGAATGGCAACGAGCGAACCTGAGAATATACCGGGACGGTGAAGCGGAGAGAGAGGATTCGCTGATGAAGATCGCAACGAGGGAGAGACCGAATAACTTTTGGTATGGAGGAAAAATTGGAATCGATCCAGAAGTCTATCTCGCTCGCCGAAGGGTCACGGTTGTCTGGAAGAGACGAGAGCCAGACTCGGGCGGCTTCCTCCCATTGCTGCCACATCGTCTTAGGATTATAATCGCTGGATGTACGATTAAAACTTCTTAGGAGAGCAGCGGATGCTCCATCGGGGAGGAGGGTTTGGAGAGGAAATGGGCTGCGACATATCTATCGGAGCTATGGAGGAACTCATGAGGGAGTAGGTTATGTTTGAGTAATATAGGGGTTGTTTGGTTTGTAAAAATAATGATATATGAAAGCAATACAGCGTATGAGGTTTATAAAGGGAACATTTTAATGGTATTGGATGAGTAATGAGGGTAAACAAAATATAATTGGGTAGGAGATTTATAAAAGGAATATTTTAATGTCACTGGATTACTTATGAGTATAAAATAAATATAGATGGTGGCACTTGTCGGTGATAATGATGGTGGAAAGTGTAGGTGGTGATTAACAATGATGGTTGCCGGCTATCGGTGACTGTAGTGGCCATCCGGAGGTGGCACCAATCGGTGGCAATAGAATTTTGATTGTATTGAAAATAATTTTTTCCTAAAAATTATTATGAATTATTTTTTATTTCACTATGCATTTCTTTCATCAACCAAATATTAATATTTTTCTAAGAGTGTAAAAAATTGACCTGACTCGCAAACGTGACCTACATTTGACTCTGAAATTTCGGGTTCGAGTTGAACCGTTTAATAAATGAGTCGGGTTTTTGTTCCGACACATAAATTCAACCCGTTTAATAAACATGTAGGGTTTGAGTCAACCTGCCAACCTAGAATTAACATGATTTTGACCCGAATCAATCTGATTTACAATACTTGCTTGAAGAAGCATGAAATGTTAGAAAGTACCACCGTCGCATCGAGTGAACTCCATCGTCGTTGATTGAAGGAGCCGAAGTTGCAACGGCAGATTTACAATATTTGGCTAAAGAAACACCCGACATTAGGAGAAATATGTGAGCTCCTGTGACGTCGTGACATGTTGCCTTTGAGGGAGGCGAAATTCCCAACTTTTGTTTTGAGTTAGTGGATCGAGTCGTGTAGGGTCAGCTTCGAGTATGAGATTTCAACTCGTCTAGATAAAGGCTCAAGTTTGGGTCAAGTGTATTAAGAGCGGGTCTATTTCGGATTTGACCCGATCTGAAAACACTTTTTTGCATCCCTAATATCTTCAATACTCATGTAAAACAATAAAAAGTATTACACTCACTTTACTCCAAACCATACATACCTTATATAATTTGACGTCAATAGAGAGTGCCTTGAAGTCCCAATTGCTGGATCGGAGATCCGAGCAAAAATTAGTTTCCATGCATCATAATTTTTTTATCTTAATAATTTTTGTGGGTTTTCAAAGAAAACATTGTTTTCTTATATCCCAACGTGTTTTTTATTAAGAATGTATTTGGTTGCTTAGAAAAGAAACACAGTGTATTTAAAATACTTTGGGGATGTTTGGTTGCGTACAAAGTAAATGCAGTAGAACCTTTTTTTCTGTGAGGTATACACAGAGTAAAGTAAATGCAATGTACTTTGAAAAATTAGCTATAAATTTAAAGAAAAAATATTGAATTTAAAAATAAACATACATAAAATAAATTTTGTTATAAAATTACAAAAAAAAATATGAATTTCCCATCCTTAAATTTTGCTCTGGATTGCTCTAAAACAATAGTTGCAGCTGCTTCTCCAAAATTTTTTTCCATGACAACTGCTCTCAGTATTTCATCCATATACCGGGTTTTGGTACCGATTCCCAATATCTCGATACCGTGGGCCTGTACTAAAAATATATCGATATTTTTTCCATGACGATGCTCTTGGTATTTCATCCCGGTACCGAGTTTTGGTACTAATTCACGGTATCTTGATATCATGGGCCGGTATTGAAAATATATCAATACAGCTAACTGGTACCGAATGTTGGTACCTGTCGTCATTATAGATTAATGTGGTGTGTCATATTTATACTAAACTTTAAACTCATTTTCATATTTATACATGGTGTTTATTCAAGTGAGAAGAAGCATATAAGATGTATAATAATTATGCTCATAACTTTTGATTTAATGTTCATGAATAACATAATAGTTACTAGCCAAATTCGAGGATAATTAAATCAAATGACTTTGTATATTCAAAAGCTATATTTAAGAAGGGCATTGACTTGAATTCCAATTTGAAATATCAAAAATCCAATACCATAACTATGGTTAGATTTTCAATAGATGAAGATCGAGTTTAGAATGTTTAAAAATTCATTGAGAGCCACAATCACAAATTAGTTGGGCCTGAAGATCAATTTTTGTTTAGATCATGTAGGAAGATCAGTTATGAGAAAGCATCAGTTCTTAAATCCATGACTGTGGGCTCCGAAAATTCGTCCCCGGCCTCCGCTCGCTCTTCTTATTCGGCGAGGGAGTTTTAACGGACTAAGTTCCGAGGTAAATTTTGGAAGGCAGATGGGTTTGTAGATAAGACACTACCCAGAGATTTCGCCCTCATTTTGTGAGGACTTTATGATCTGAGTTCTGGTTTCCTATAGGCGCAAGCCCCTATAGTTAATTACCCCTCCCGATCACGAGAGAGAACTTTCGATTAAGGCTAGTCGTCAATCAGATATGTATAGAATACGTGTTATCTGGCATATAGTAGCAACATGGATTTGGATTCAGAAATTGTGTCTGAATTTGGGTATTTGGAAAGTTTGAAAATTTTGGAGATTGGAAAATTTGATATTTGATGGTTTTGGAATGTTTAATATTTAGAATAGAAATTTCACCATCTTGCACTTAAAACGGATGGTGGGGAAATGGATGATAGACCCGATCAAGATCCCATGGTTCCGTCGTCCCGGGCCATCGTGGTCCCTGGTCTACTTAGTCAGAGGAGGTAGTCGACCCAACCTGACAGAAGGATCCTTGTCGGCAGCCATGGGTTGCTTCGTCCAAGGGAACCTTGTAGACCGGGGTTGAATGTTTGTCTAAGGGGACAAATTTGAATCCACCTTAGCTAACAGAGGGCTTTGTGCCCTATCGATCATATCCTATTGATTCATATCTCAAGGATTTAACGCCATTAAGGAGCGTATTGGCTCTGGCCATAACCGCTATCTGTGGTGCCATTTGGCGGCAAAACCACTCGGTTCAGAGGGCCCCGGGTCATAACCGTTTACCTGCAGTGCCATTTGGCGGCGAAACTGCCGGTTAGAGGACACGTACCACGTCCTTACTGGCAAGAGATTGTTTGAGAATGGATCCTAGTAATATTTTCGACTAGGCATTTGGCTCTTTGTGAGCTAGAGTTTATTTGAATTTGTCCACCTCGACAAACTGTTGTGGAGGGCGGATGAATTTTGCTTTAAGTACGAATGGATGATTTCAATTTTAAATATTTTTGGAATTTTGGGATTTTTGATATTTTGTGGATTTTATGGAGTTTTGGGAACTTGAATGGAATTTGAAAGTATTTGTGAACCCCTCCGGTTGAGATAACCAATCAATACGGCCATCATCGGGGTGTTTGGGGGTCATTTCTTTTTATGGATTGAACCTTGTCAACTCTGTCGGACTGTCGACAGAGGATCGGGTTTCGTAGGCTTTATGCCCTTTGATAGTGAATTCTCGTTGTTATAGGCCTTGAAGGCCCAATATGAATGTATTAAGACAAATATAACGGTCGTAGCAATCGTATATTTGTTCAATTGTTTGAACCCTGTCGACTCCTATTGATCCGTATAGAAGGATCGGGTTCGAACATGAATTCACTTATCGACCCGCGCAGCATCCCTAGACGTCACGTGTGTACCAATAACACGCTCGTCGGGGCCCATGCGGGTTGATATTGTACTTTCCCCTTTAGTGTACCTATTTGTTTATAATTTATAGTGCACGTGCAGGGGTATTCTTTAAATAGACGTCTTTTGTCTGCTTGTACGAATGTTGCAGATTCGGTGGCGTGGCGTAGCAGCTTCTGAATAGACTTGTTCGCTGCTTTGCACAGGTGGACTGTCGTGCACTATTTGTTGATTTTTGTAGGCGGGTCATAGTGCACTAACTAATCTCCTGCCTAGTTGTAGAAGCTCGCATCTGCTGCAACTCTCTTGTGATTTTCTTATCGATGATGTATTAGGTGTACAACATGTGGTTAAAGTCTTTGGCTTTTTCCACATTTGTTTTTGTTTCTCATAAGCAGGTAGATGTATTCCTTCACGGTCTGAATTTGACTTCAGGATACTGCATTTACTGAAGTCTTTTTGCATCTACCCATAGATGATATGTTATACATACATCTATACTCGTAGATAGATTGTATGTATTGCAGATCTTTTATTCTTTGCTTGTAGAAGGCTGATGTACTTGGCTAATATTGAGTAGCTATTAACTATGTGGATGATTTAGCATTTATCGCACATTAATCGTCATCGCTCATAAGTAGACTACTATATGAGTGAGAACTCTTCCATATTTTCTTGTGGTCGGTATGGTGGACTTGCATCGTTGATCTTTTCTTGCAATCAATTATATATACCCTTCAAATTTTCATATCTTTTATTTCATTTCATTTCATTTGTTTGCATGTAGATATTGATTGTGATTCATCCTCTACGAATTTCTTTATCTTGCAAATAACTGGAACATTTTTAGTTAGTGCAAGCCATAGAAGTTCAATGCATTGCTCCATATCTTTCATATTCAAGATTCAAATTATACTAGTTTCCCCTTTTTGCTTTGTGGAGAATCGGCTCATTTGATTGGAATTGGATTATCATCAAATCATCATGGTGGTGTTCCTCACAAATGCACATTCTACCATTACATGTCTCTCATAAGCATACATTCTGCTTTGGTGGACTCCATTCATCTTGTAAGCATGAATAATTTAAATCTTGCCCTCATCACTTGTAGGTGAAATAGACCCAACTTTGGTATCTCATTAGCTCCAATGATTCACAAAGGTTTAATACGATATTTACAAATCACCTTAACTTCGTTGTTCATGAGTGGCAAGTCGGGAATTTTTGATATATGAGTACTTGCTTGCTTTGTATAAGATTTGAATGACTTAAAAATTTCTTAGTTTGGATTTGCATTCAAATTAGAATGATAACTCTTTATCATTTCATTTGGAGATTTGATGTCATATTTTAAATCAAGTACCTCATTGATTATTTATTTTATTCAAGTTCAACTTAGATTCATGCTCATTTCTCATTTGGATTTGATTCCAATCAAGTCCAAGCTTATAAGTCAAAACTTACAAGTTATTTTGTTTATGTTCAAATCAAGTCCACATAATATATGAATCAAGTTCAAAGTTTATGTCAAGTTTATAGTCAAGTTTTTTTTTTATTCAAATTTTTCACTTAGCCCGTTTGATGTTTCAACCAAACTTAGTCCCAATTCATGTCCTTGCTTGAGCCCAAATAACAAGCTCAAGTCATATGTCACATGTCCTTCATATGTTCAAAGAGAGTTCAGGCTCAAGGTGAGCCTCTTCAGTTCATCGAGTCCCCTGCTGTCCTTGCAAATGCAATTTTATGTCCAAATTGTTCAAGTCATGATTTACTTTCATTTCTTTTGATTAAACTTAATTTAAATTTGATTTTTATGCTCAAGTTATATCCAAATTGAGTTTCAAAAATTTTATAAAGTCCAAAATTTCAGTGAAAATTTCGGCAGCCTCCCGGCGTCTCCCCCGTTTAGGGGAAAACTACGGAAAACTGGGCCTCCCGCCACGCTAGAGAAAAGCGTGCACGGTAGGTGCCCTCGTACGAGGACACCGCGGCCATGAAATTTTTGTTCCCCCACCACGCCAGAGAAAGGCGTGCATGGGTCTTCGGTACCTGTTGCAAAAGAGAAGCAGTCGTTTCCCCGCAAGCGGGTACTTATGGGCATCCCGTTCTCGTCGTAGGCACCGCACTGGGTTCCCTTCCCACCACGCTAGAGAAAAGCGTGCATGAGTTGGTTTCCCGGTTCGACACTAACGTCGAGAATAGGATTTGGAACCGACTCTCACTCACCTACCTCGCCGTAGGTGTCGCGCCGGTTGCCCCTCCCACCATGCTAGAGAAAAGCGTGCATGGGCAGACCACCGACTCGACACACATGCCGAGGTAGAGGAGAGAAAATTGGTTCCAAAATCAAAAGAGCATTTTTTTTTTGAAACCCCTTTTTTTTTGTACTTCCTTCTCTCTCTTTTTTTTTGAAAGCTCTCCACATCTCCTCTTTTTTTTTCTGCTTTTCTTTTTTTTTTTATTCTTTCTCACTTCTCTTTTTTTTTTTTTTTGGCTTGCTTACTTCTTTTTTTTTTGCATCTTTTTTTTTTTACACATGTAAATATATATATGGAACAAATAAAGGAATCATAGAACCCTTACTAAGCGAACAGTAAATAAAACTAATCTAGGTACATGACAACATCAATATAGACAATTTGATTACATGATGACGTCAATATACACTGCTAATGGCATCATCTCAAAATGTTAGTAGAAGCAACTAATAACTTAAGCTCCGCTAACTACATTACATGTTAACATAACTGATTCATAAAATAGATAAATGTAACAGATAAATTAACTGTACATAAAATAGATATGCATACATGAAATGGATAAATGTATTTATATATAAATGCCAACCATTCAATAAAACTTAATAATAATAATAATAATAATAAAAAGGAATCTCATGATGGCTTTGTCCTCTTCTCTTGGAGTATGCACATGAATTCACAAAATATAAAACCATCAACTTTAAAATATTCAAGGAAAGGGTTCACGTGAAAGCAACAGTAAAGGTAATAAAGGAAAAGCTTAAAGAAAACAATGCATGAGAAAAACGTGTGGCTTGTGCTGGAGCTCACATAGAATTTAGCTATAAATGACAGCTTATAACGAGCTATCGAGGGAAAGAAAGAAAGGAAGAACTCAAATCTCAAGCTTGGTGTTCGGCTGAAATTTGCAGAGGCGTATGCACAACCAGTGGCTTTGACGGGCTTAGCTGAAGAAGGGAGAAGGGGCGGTCTTCACGTGAGCTAGAGATCTGCTCCTGAGGTTTCAACGTGAAGGAGAGAAAGTGGTTTGTAGAAATCTGAAAGTGTGGGGTTGGATCAAAGTGGGAGTGTAAGAGTCAAAAGCAGGGATTTCTTTTTTTTGTCTGGCGTTAGTAGAGAGGGACGACGAGAGAAGGAATTTGGATCAGCTTTAAGTGGAGTTGATTCCGCTCTTTTGAAAAAAACTCCCTTTGTATTTGCTGCGTGGGAAGATAAGCAAAAAGAAACAGAGAGCTTGCGTGACAATAGTGAGAAGCTTCCTTATTCGACTCATTTCCACCGTATCCGAAGCAAGTTGTGATAGGCCACAGAGGAACCAAAACGAGGTAACACATTAAGTGCATATTAATTTGATTTGAATCTTTTCCTAGTTTGGAATTTGTCTTTGCTGCTATTTTATAAGCTTAAGACCCTACATTAGTGATATATAATTAATATATTGATTTGAAAATGCTGAGCTCAATTGATCCAATCAAATCGTTTCGATTTGTGTGCAATTTCCTTGTTTTGCGTGTATTTTTTTGTCTCGTTTTACGTGCCAAATTCGTCGAACATTGGAATTAGACAAATTTATAGTGGATTTAGGGTATTACTGATGTCCCGGTCGCAACCGTGTAGTCCATTTTGAGATCGGACGTTGTTTGGGCGACGACGAGGCTTCGTTCCCCTCGTAATGCGTGCCTTCGTAACATATCTGAATCGTTCTTTGAGATTTACGACACCACCTCAAACGATCAAATTTGATCAAATAAAATGTAGACTCTTAATCCTGACGACGTTCCGGACGCAATGTCGCTTTCTGTTTGGCAATCGGACGTCATGTCGTCTCCATAGAGACAAATTTCCGCGATACGCGTGCCTTCGCATCATATTTAGACTGCCTTTGAAATTTACGACGTCACCTTAAATGATCGAATTTGATCAAACAAAATGTATACTCTTAGTCCCGACGACGTTCCGGACGCAATGTCGCTTTCCGTTTGGCAATCGGACGTCATGTCGTCTCCGAATAGACAAAATTCCTTGACATGCACGTTTTCGCATCATATTTGGATCGTCTTTGAAAATTACGACGCCACCTTAAACGATCCAATTCAATTAAATAAAATGTATATTCTGAATAACAGAGACAATCTGGACGCAATGGCACTGTCTGTTTGTCAATCGGACGTCGTCCGAGTATCTTCGAGGCCTCGTTTCCTTTGTGACGCAGGTCTTCATATCATATTTGCATCGCCTAAAAATTCACCACCATCTCAGATGATCCAAATTTATCAAATAAAATATATTTTCTAAATGTTGACGACGTTCTGGATGCAATGGCGCTATCCGTTTGTTGATCGGACATCGTCCGAGCACCTTCGAGGCCTTGTTTCCGTCGTAACGCAGGCCTCCGCATCATGTTTGAGCCGCCTTTGAAAATTTTTAACACTTCAGACAATCCAAATTCATTAAATAAAATGTATATTCTGAATGTCGGGGATGTTTCGGACGCAATGACACTATCCGTTTATCAATCGGACGTCATCTGGGCATCTTCGAGGCCTCATTCCTGTCGTAGCGCAGACCTTTATATTATATTTGCATCACCTAGAAATTCACCATCATCTCGGATCGTCCAAATTTATTAAATAAAATGTATATCTTTAATGTCAACGACATTCCGAACACAATGGGGTTCTCCGTTTGTCGATCGGATGTCGTTTCAACATTTTCGAGGGCTCGTTTCCGTCGTAGTGCAGGCCTTTACATCATTTTTTAATTGCCTAAGAATTCACGACACCACCGATGACCTTTCTCCAAGCCCTATAATCTAAATACTTCCGCATTCTTCTTTTTTTTTTTTTTAATGACCGTTGCAATCATCATTGTAGCTGAGCCCATTCGAGTTGCCACCAAAATTCTACTACCAAAACTTCCATAAGCCAAAGGGATGAGCACCTTCTGCCATTTACTTTTATCCTGCTTTTCATCATCATCCAGCACAAGCAAGAACTTTTGGACATGATCTCAACCCCAAAGACTTATTTTGAAGTGCCTTAAGCATCTCCAAAAGAGGCCTCTCCTTCTTAAGAGATTCCAACATATATGTAATGACTTTTCTTCACATCGAAGTCGTTGGCAACACAAACTCACATTTTAAGATCAAATTCCTTTGTCATTTCATCTTCATAAACATGTTGCAAGAGTTGTCTTTCCTATACCATCATAGTCAACTATAGATAGAAGAGGAATGTTTATGTACCAAGTAGTCCAAATGCTCATTTTATGGCTTCCTAAACCACTGCATAATAAACTTCTTAGCATAGATTTTACTAATGAGATCATTTATAGGTCAGGATCCTTTGGCAGGAGTCAACAAATGCCCCCCAACAAATGTGGTTCGCGTCTAGAGCGAATCATGTTTGTTGTATGTTAGTTGACGATCTTATTAGCTCTCCACATTTAGCATTTTTTTTTTATTACTGCTTTTTTTTTTTTTTTTTTTGTTGAAACATTCTTCTTATTTTTCCTGTGTAGGGAATGTTTCGCTGGCAGAGACCTGACGACCTGCCTCCGGGCGAGCCTAGCGAGGATGCCATATGGGCGGCTATCGACAGGCATGACCCTCAGGACAGTGCTGATATTCGTGATAGATTAGAGCAGCATCAGGACATGTTGCAGGGGCGAGACATCTTCCACAATTTCTTTGCTCGTTCCCCCTTACTTCCAGAGCTTCCTGAGGACTTCCTTGCTTCTGAGAACCCAGATAGGTGGGTCACCAGTCTCAGGTTACAGTACGGGGAGTACCACCCATTAGAGAGTTCCGTGGCACAGGTTGGCTGTGGCACCTGCGACATTTTAGTGCCAGCAGCAGATACGCTTGAGCCTGTTGGGCAGTCGAGTTTGTTGAGCCACCGTCAGCTGCAGTCATCACCCCCTCTAGAGTGGCCTAGGGACTCAGTAGTTGGACAGATTCAGAGCCCGGTCAGCGGCTATGTTTGTTGGGCTCGTTACGTACTTCAGGTGCACATGGAGACTCTTCGAGCAGCGGGGATCTACGAGGCAGTGTATGCCTCACTTTTTGACTACGGGCGCCTTCCCACTTCTTGGGCTCGTGGTTTAGTTGAGTTTTGGGATGCCAGTCGTAGCACCTGCTGGGTCGGAGCAGAGGAGATCACAGTCACCCTTTCAGACTTGCAGGCAGTGTCTGGGTTGCCAGTCTTTGGGCACAGTTTTGAGGAGTGTGTGTTCCCCCTGATGAACAGTTGTTCCACCGGATTCCCTCGATGGATGGTGACAGGAGAGGCAGGCTGTTACTACCAGATGTTTACCCCAGGCTTCTACAGCACTACCGTCAGACTTATAGATCAGCACGGGGTTTGCCGATGCGTTCTCGAGTCACCATGCCTGTAGGCGTCTGGGTTCGTAGTTTTCTACAAGAGGAGTACTTGTCTTCCGTTACTGTGTCAGTACATGACCCTTTTGGTTGCGGCCTGCAACGTGGGACTCCACTGTCTGAGGAGACCGCCGAGCCTTCTTCTTCAGCCGGTTACACTTCTCTTGGACTAGCAGATGTTGACGAGCAGCTTCTACTAGCAGGATTTTTGGCACTTTGGCTTAGCACTTTTGTACTTCCACTCAGGACGGGGTCTCTGAGGTGCAGTGTTCTCTTAGCAGCCAGTCAGCTATCGGTGGGACAGAGACTTGCTTTAGCTCCTGCTGTCCTTGCCAGAGTATACAGGGTCTTACGGACCATTTCTGAGTCAGACTCCTTGACTGTACGAGATTCGATTTTACCATGGCAGTACCTGTACGCGTGGGTCCACTTACATGTTCGAGGTGCTTTTTCCTGTTTAGAGACTCCTGACTATTTTTTTCAGAGGGGATACCCTACAGTTCTTCAGTTGTCTCAGGCATCCTCTACCTTTGAGTCAGAGAGGATTCGTCTATTCTTCTTTGCCCCACAGTTGGTTACAGACAGATTTGCTTTAGTTCACCAGCCAGACTCTATTAGTTTACCACCACACCAGAGGGGTACAGTTGTGGTGGATGGGCTTGACCATAGAGGCAGACGTACTTTACTACAGAGGAGATATGGTTTTTTAGTTGCTGAGTACTTTATCAGCATGCGTCCAGGCTGGTTGTGCTACAGGGCAGGCACTTTAGTGACTTTGGAGGGCTACCAACCCAACAGGGTCGCTAGGCAGTTTGGACTCTCCCAGGCCACAGCTTACAATGGACGACCACTCATCCCTGGGGTTTCAGATACACAGCGCATGGATACAGTCCCACTAGAGACCCGCCTCTACGCAGCAGCTGTCACTTGGTTACACTTACTAAGGCTGGGTACGGGCTCCAGCTTTCTTTTGGCTCAGCCGTCTGCTCCTACAGGCATGAGCTACACACGACTGTGCTGGGTACGACAGTCTTTTGGGCCTGCTTTGGAGCATGGCGCGAGGAGGTACGAGCGCCGAGTACGAGAGCTTGGGTCGTCGAGGGGACGTAGGTCCGGTCGTGGTTTTTCAGATGTTACTTTTGAGAGAGGTACTTTTTCACCCGCTCCCCTTTTTTATTAAGTTGATTGAATATTGATTGCTTAATTTATTTTTGATACAGGGACAGATACTGAGGTCCATACTACTGCTAGGGTCGTAGTCCCTTCTCCGGCGAGAGCTCCAGATGTGGCACCTGAGCTACCTCATGTCGAGACTGTCAGGCCTTCGCACAGCCGTGCCGGCTCCCAGCGCACTTCCTCTTCTAGGATGTCTGTGGATGTTCACACTTTACTTGGGGACCTCGGCGAGAGCTCACAGAGACCGAGGAGATCAGACTTTACCGGCTACAGTACGCTGGACCCTCCGGACGACTTCTCTTTTCCGGTGTACCCTTACGGGTCTTTTTGTCCTGGGGAGTCTTCAAGGACCGGTGCAGGCTTCTTTCCTGAGTTTTCTGAGGCACCGTCGTACACACCAGCGGCCTTAGACTTGGTACATGCGGAGTTTTCTTTCTTTTCTGAGTGCCCCAAGACTGACACTGCGGGCCCCTCTCCTGTTCCTGCTGGCCACTCTGCTGACTCTGCGAGCCCCTCAACAGGTATGGGTTTGTCTCAAATTAATTCCTTTTGTCACATTATAATATTATCTATTACTATATTGATTGCTTGTAATTCTTTATGTAGTGCCTGAGGGGGCTGACTATACCTCAGAGATTCCTTGTTATGTCCCTCTACCCCCGGATTCAAGGAGTGTTGTTAGGTGTAACAACACCGTAGGGCTTTTGAGAGATCTGATTTACAGTATTGATCCAAAATCTCCGGAGTCTTGGATCGAGTTTGTTCCTTCTGCTGATCGACTCCTTGGGTTACTTGCCAGTTTTGGGGTGAGTCATACCGAGTTACTTTTTTGGGAGTCGATGTGCCGTGAGGCGGAGTCTTACATCTGGAGATTGAGGTCCCTTTCTGTCTTGCGGACCAGAGCTACACTTCCAGAGCTGGAGGGGAGAGTTACTATACGACGGAGGCTGGCTGATGACATACACGATAGGTTTGACAGTAGTGCTGTGGCCTTGAGGAGGCATCGTCAAAGCTCTTTCAGCATGACCCAGGAGTTTGACAGACTGACGACTCGCTTGCAAAACATTTGGAGAGATGCTAAACAAGTGATGTCACAGAGGCTTCACTTAAGGGAGGGGCGCAACCGGCGCGACCGCCTCACTAGGAGGGAGGAGCAGCGCCACCAGGCTTTGCACCAGGAGATGGTGGCAGCTGACTCTTCACTGACACGGGCTGTGGAGGAGCTTCAGACTGCTCAGTTAGAGTTCCAGATTTTGGCTGAGGTTACTGAAAAGATAGAGAGTTTACAGGCTCGCATCTCCTGACTTGTGCTTGTCTTTTGTTTTTTCCTGAGAATTGTACCTTGTGGTGTCTGTACTCCTTTAGTGTTTCGAGTCTCAGTGTACTTGTACTTCATGATGATTATAATATATATGGAGGACTTTTCCTTTTCAATTTTTTTTTTTTGTACTCTGAGTTGGGTTTTAGGCTTGCGTTGTTAATATCACTGGGGGTTTTAAATATTTATTTTGAGATCTTGGCACGTGGTGCGATGTCGACCCAAATAAATATTTAAAATGCCCCCAGCCTTTGAGAATAATTGTGAGCAATATTGCTTCAGCCATTAGTTGAAATCAGAAGCCGTTAGATTTAGCTCAAATTCTAAAAAATTTGGCACATTATGTCCTATGCTTTGTGCGATGTACTCGATGAAAGATTTGTAGGTTTTTGAATTTAGTTGATAGTACCAAATGTAGGTAGTATCTTAATCCTTAACCACTTGAGAAGACCTTTAATCCGAGTCACCTGAGTTCATCAGATTAGGAGAGCTAGGATTTAGTAGCTCTTTGTCCTCTAATTGCTGAAACGGGGTCCCTCTACTGCGGCCTTTTTTTTTTGTGGCGTGTTGAGTAGACAAAACTGCCAGTGATCCGGCCATATTTGGGCATGTTGGATCCGGCTTTTTACGCCCATTCAGGTTTCAGACTCGAGCTATGGAAAATATGCTCCCCAATACTGACTCTTCTGAAATTAGTATATTTGAAGTCACCCTTTGTGGTTGAAGACTTGGAATCTACAGACATTTTGTAGGTGTTCGAGACTACTCTTATCCACTGGAATTCTGATTCTCCGGTCAATTGGGAGAGTCTTGTAAACTATGACCCCTAGAACTTGTTGAATCAAATCAGCTTTCGTTCTTCCTACAGTCCTTACTGATAGGTTGACAAAGTGGGAGTTCTGCTACTACGGCATTTCTTATGACGTGTTGAGTAGACGGAGTTGCCAGCGATCCTGCCATATTTGGGCGTGCTGGATCCGACCTTTTACACCCATTCGAACCTTAAGCTTCAGGCTGTTGAAAGACTTCAAGCTTTTTGGCTCAATTTGTTGAAGTACATAATCACAAAAGTCTCTCTTTTGACTTTAGAAATCTTAGTACACTAGAAGGAGAGATGTCCTGAACTCTAGAGAAAATCACTCATATGCACACTGATAATAGAAGTTATCACTTCCTGATTTAAAAGGATGTTTGTAGCTGATGATTCTAAATATTTATTCGGGGATCTCGGCACGCAGCGCGATGTCGACCCAAATAAATATATAAAAGTATTTATTATTATTACTATTATATATTTTTTTTTTCTAAATTAACATTCTGGAGTTTTAAATATTTATTCGGGGATCTCGGCACGCGGCGCGATGTCGACCCGAATAAATATTTAAAATGCCCACATTTTTTTTAAATTTTTTTTTTTTAAATTGATATTCTGGAGTTTTAAATATTTATTCGGGGATCTCGGCACGCAGCGCGATGTCGACCCGAATAAATATTTAAAATGCCCCCAGTTTTTTTTTTTTTTTTTTTTTTTTTTTTTTTTTTTTTGCAAAATTGATATTTTGGAGTTTTAAATATTTATTCGGGGATCTCGGCACGCAGCGCGATGTCGACCCGAATAAATATTTAAAATGCCCCCAATTTTTTTTTTTTTTTTTTTTTTTTTTTGCAAAATTGATATTTTGGAGTTTTAAATATTTATTCGGGGATCTCGGCACGCAGCGCGATGTCTACCCGAATAAATATTTAAAATGCCCCCAGTTTTTTTTTTTTTTTTTTTTTTTTTTTTGCAAAATTGACATTCTAGAGTTTTAAATATTTATTCGGGGATCTCGGCACGCAGCGCGATGTCGACCTGAATAAATATTTAAAATGCCTCCAGTTTTTTTTTCTCGAAATGCATTCATGTGTCACAAGAGAATCTCGAAATATATATGTTATACATATGCTAGTGGGCATTTGTCAGATACACAACAGAATTTTAAATACATGTTGATTACTATGCATGATACTTCTTCAAGTATCGGCCGTTAATCGGGGGCATAGGCCTTTGACCCTCCAGGTCAATCAATTGATAAGCTCCTCCTAGGTACACCTTCTCAATGACGAACGGGCCTTCCCAATTGGACACAAATTTTCCACCAATTTTTCGATGTGGGATGATTGGTCTTCTTAACACCAAAACCAATTCCCCTTCTTGAAATGCTCGATGACGTACCATCCGGTCAAATGACTTCGCCATCCTTGCCCGATAGATTTCCAAGTTCTGTTGAGCACGTAGTCTGACTTCATCGAGCGCATCGAGTTCTTCCGTTCTCAATCGGGCATTTTGCTCCTGAGTCAGATCATACTGGATAGCTACACGGAGTGACGGTAGCTCAATTTCCAATGGCAATACGGCTTCCACCCCAAATACTAGTGAGTAGGGAGTGGCTTTAGTCGGCGTCTTGTAAGTAATACGATACGCCCATAGTGCCTCCACCATCTTTGCGTGCCACTCTCTTTTATTTTTGGTGAGGATTTTCTTTAACAGTTTCACTAACGTCTTGTTAAAGGCCTCTGCCAAGCCATTGGCCCTTGGATTGTATATTGATGAGTATCGCCAATCGATCTTGTGGCGCTCGACGAACTTGTATATTTTAGTGCTTTTGAATGCTGTGCCGTTGTCTGAGATCACACGGCGCGGTACACCAAATCTATAGACGATATTATGGGTGAAGAAGTTAATCACATGCTCGGACGTGACTTCTTTGAATGGAGCTGCTTCTGCCCACTTAGAAAAGTAATCCGTCACTGCCAAAATGAAACGGTGTCCCGCTGATGATGGTGGATCTATCGGCCCAATTATGTCTGTTCCCCAGCATTCGAATGGCCAGGAAGCTATTGTTGGGTGCAGCGGATTTGGCGGCTGATGAATAACATCACCGTGAATCTGACATTCATGGCACCTCTTAGCATGATTAATACAGTTTGCCACCATTGTTGGCCAATAATAACCCATCCTCTTGATTTTAGCGGCCATTTTAGGACCTGATTGATGTGCACCACAAAGTCCTTCATGAACTTCTGCTACTACTTTATCGGCTTCCTTGGTCCCTAGGCACCTTAGCCACATCTGGTCAAAAGCCCGTCGATACAACGTGTCGTTAACAAATGCATATCGCAGTGCCCTTTTCCGAATTTGTGCGGCCATAGATTTTTCTGTCGGGAGCTTGTTTCCTTTGAAGTATTCAATGAATGGCTGCCTCCAATCATTTTCGACTTCAACATCTAAACAATGCCACCATGATTCTGAAGCTTGACTAGCTTTACGTCTCTTGACCACATGATATTCTTCCGGATAATTTTCCATAACAATCTGATGGAGGGGTTGAGGCTCAACTGGAATAATATCCCGCTTGCCTGGATTTGATATCTCCTCTGCCATTGGGAATTGTAATAGAGTAGGCTCCAAGATTCGACGATTATAAACCCCGATGAATATAGGCTTCTCTTCATTAGTATTTGCCATCTCTTTGGCCAATTTGGCCAAGCAATCTGCTTTCCCATTCTGTCCTCTAGGAACTCGAGCTATCTCAACATTTGGCAACTGCTTCAGGAGCTCAAGAGTTCGCCTATGGTAATGAGCCAATTCAAGCTTGCAAATCTTATAAACCCCCAAGACTTGATTTATTACAAGTTGAGAGTCGCCAAAAATTCGAAGATTTTGAATTCTGACATCAATTGCGATCTCTAGTCCCACAATTAAAGCTTCATACTCAGCTTCATTGTTGGTTCGGGGTTCAGTTAGACTGAATGAGAATCTCATTATGCCTCCTTCTGGTGTGATGAAAACTAGGCCGACGCCAGCTTGGGCTCTAGCAAGATTTGGAGGTCGGGCAGCTTTTAATTGATGATGCTCCGTCAAAATACATCTCCCAAAATGGTACTTTCTCATTTTCCTCAACTTGCATGATTTGTTCATCTGGCAGATCATCATTAAGTGGAGAGTCTGCCGGGATAGGATGTGCAGCGAGAAAATCTGCCAAGGCTTGTCCTTTCACAGCCTTTTGTGGTAGGTACGTGATATCAAACTGTAATAATAATACTGCCCACCTAGCCAGGCGACCTGTCAACGCTGGTCTTGTCATCAAGAACTTCAGCGGATCGATCTTTGATATCAGTGTGATTTTGTGAGACAACATGTAGTGGCGGAGCTTCTGAACTGCGAAGATTAATGCCAAACAATGCTTCTCAATTGGGGAATAGCGAATTTCTGCTCCGATCAACCTCCGACTGATATAGTAAAGTGCATTTTCTTTTTCTTCTTCATTATGCTGAGCCAGCAATGCTCCGAGGGATTCTTCTAAAGCTGCTGTATACAGTATAAGAGGCTTCCCCGGAATTGGTGCCGCGAGAATAGGCGGATTTAACAAGTATCTTTTGATGCTGTCAAACGCTTCCTGGCACTCTGCATCCCATTTAAAGCGGACATCTTTCTTCATCAATTTAGAAAATGGTTGACACCTACCTGACAAATTCGATATGAATCGTCGAATAAAAGCAAACTGCCCTTGTAGTGAGCGAAGTTGTCGAAGGTTCCTTGGTGGTGGCATCTCCGTAATTGCTTTAATTTTGTTGGGGTCGATCTCTATACCTCGATGACGAACAACATACCCCAAGAATTTGCCGGAGGAGACCCCAAAAGCACATTTGAGAGGATTCATCTTCAGATCAAACTTTCTGATTCTCTCAAATACAATTCTGAGATCTTTTAAGTGATCTTTTCGGCCAAAACTTTTAACAACAAGGTCATCTACATAGCACTCGACCTTTTGATGTATCAAATCATCAAATATGTGAGTCATCGCCCGTTGGTAGGTGGCCCCAGCATTTTTCAGGCCAAAGGGCATGACTGTGTAGCAGAAAATACCGATGGGTGTTCTAAATGCCGTATGCTTCTCATCTTCAGGTGCCATCTTGATCTGGTTGTAACCCGACGATCCATCCATAAATGAGAACATATCAAAATTTGATGTACTGTCCACCAAAAGTTCAGACACAGGAAGCGGAAAGTCATCTTTTGGGCACGCCTTATTGAGGTCCCGAAAATCGATACAGATGCGAATCTGACCATTCTTCTTCTTTACCGGTACGATATTGGCAATCCAGTCAGCATATTTTTCTTCTCGAATGAAGCCCGCCTCTATGAGTTTCTTGGTTTCAGCAATCACCTGGTCTTCTATCTCCAATCTCATTCTTCTTGGAGCTTGTTTAACAGGTACCGCCTCATGCTTGATGGCCAACCTGTGAACTGCCACATCAGGGGATAAGCCTGGCATTTCAGCATATGTCCAGGCAAAGCAATCCCTGAATTCACAGAGAAGCTCTTTCATTTCTTCCACTTGGTCTTCTGGTAGAAGGGAGCTAATAAAAGTCGGGCGAGGGTCCTCCTCAGTTCCCAAATTGATCTCCCTTAACTCATCCATAGTGGCTGCTTGTCCACCATCTTCAAGTTCTTCAGGTGCAGGCTCAGCTTCTACTAGTTTGTCATCATAATCGTTAGCTTCATAAATCTCTTCAGCACCATCATCATCAGATTCAATTTCCCTGCATGTAATGGCACGACACGTCTCCCCTTGGGAATGCCTTCTCACGAAAAATCCGAGGCCTCTTCTAGCAAGAATATCCTTTCTTTGCAATGTATGGGGATTTCTTCGATACCAGAGTTTCAAGCAAAGATGAAAGTTGATGCACAGGGGTGCGAATTCCAACTTGTTTTTGCAACATCCTCCGTATATTTTTTGTAATAAACCTGGGCATTCTTGTAGGCACTAACTCTCTACGTTCAGTGGGCCTATAGAACCAATCTCGATTCTCTTCATCTCCGCGCTCTCCAGATTTGTAAAATAGGGTTCCCGATCCACCCTTATTTCTTCGAGGAGGCACATAAAATATTACAAGTTCCTCGACATGGTGTACCTCTCGAGGAGCGATTTCTTTGAAATGTTGCAAGGGAACACGCGTGATCATACATTCATTATCCGAGATTGACAGATTATCTATCCTCTTTGAAAGTACATGTTGCACATTATTCATGAAGATAGACTCGTAGCCATAATCATCATCTGAATATCTTGCCTTCTTTTTCCCCCTTGCTGTTGATTGGCATATTTCCTGAGATTTAACAGGGATGACATCATCTTCATCTGTGTCACTCCCTAGATGAGGCACATATTTTCTCGATTTAGGAGTGATTGCTGCTTTGGGAAGAGTCGGCGTCGCCTTCTTTCTTCCCACATGCTTCTTCTCATCTTCTTGTTTGGGTCGCCTTACAGCTTTTGAATTTGATGCCTTAGTCTCGAGAGAACTTGATGGCTTGGATTCCTTGGGGATGAAGTATCTAGCATCTTCATAAATTCTCACCTCATGAACTGCAAAGGGCTGAATATCACCGGAGATTCTGAACTCCTCTCCATCTCTAATATACTTCATACACTGATGTAGTGTTGATGGGACAATACCGTAATCGTGTAACCACGGGCGACCCAGAAGCGCCTTAAACGAGGTGTCCGCATCAATCACATGGAATTTTGCCTCAGTATGGAGTTCCCCAATTACTAGGGGGAGCATGAATGATCCGAGGGTCTTTTGTCCCTTTTCATTGAAGCCGTGCACCATCAATTTGTCTTGCCCAAGGTGCTGCACATCGAGACAAAGTGATCTCAGAGCTTTCAAGCTCATAAGATTGATAGAGGATCCTGGATCAATCAAAATTCGACTGATTATCATTCCATCGCTTTCTGCAGTGACATATAAAGGTCGATTGTGGTCTGTTGTTCCAAGCATCATGTCATCTTCGGCAAAAGTGATGATTGACTCATTCCGAGCTTGCAGGATCTCAGTCAAGTTACGCTCAGCAAAATAAGCCTCATATCTTTCAGGGTCCCTGAGAGCCTGAATCAGGGTCTCCCGAAGATCTTTAGACATCACTAGAGCATCGTATATGCTAAGCTGTGCTGGGATTTTTCTCAAATGGGATAGGATATTATAATCTACCCCTTTAGTTGGGGTCTCCTTTTTCTTGGAGTCCTTAGGAATAATATCTTCATTGACGATAATCTCTTTCCCTTTATCTTTATCAGAAATCCCTTTCTTTGGTGGAGACGATAGTGATTTACCACTTCTTAACTGCACCTGGGCGATCTCCTCCTGCTCTGACCCATTTAACGGTGCATTATCTTCAGAATCAATCATTGCCTCATTTAGAGATTCGTCTGTTGATTCAGAGCTGCTGCCCAAATTCACATGTTCCATCTGCGAAGTGATATCAGGCTCTGATTCATCATCTTCTGGAAAATATAAATCTTCTTGTACACTGTAATCCATTGGTGATATCATCATACAGGACTCAGAGGGTGCTTCTTTTTTCTTTTTGGCCCAAATTACCAGTGTTGTCGATATAACTCGACAAGTTTCCACGAGAAGTGTATCTTCATCATCTTCTTTTTCTTCTTCTTCGATTTTGAGTTCTGTCATAAAATCAGCAAGCTTAATGGGGGCGTCTAACAGTCTGATAGTATTCATCTAAACTATCGATAACCCTTTGGGTTGCTGTCTTTTTCTCCCTAGGCTTCTTCAACTTGGTCTTCTTCTTCGAGGATTTCACCTTCCCAGACTTTGAAGTGCCAGCTTGGTTAAGGAGTTGCTTAGAATTAGATGCTCGCATTTCAGGTAGTGCTTTGAGATTTATCACCGGCTCTGTGGGAGACTTCCACTTTACACCCGAAACACCCTCAAGCTGCTTCAGCATCTTCACTGTTTTCTTGGAGACTACAGTCTCCCACCGTTCTTCTTGAATCGGCTTCTTTTCCTTTCTTTTTTCTTCAACCGGGGGTATGGAGGAAGTCGTAACTACCCGGGTTGATTCTTTTCTGGGATTAACTAATACATTATCTGACAATGTGAGCTCTCCCTTCTGGTATTTCCTTTCAACCCAATCTTTGAAGATATAGCAATCTTCGATGGGATGGCCCAGCACTCGGTGATACGGGCAGTAGTTCGGGTCACTAGTTTCTTTCGACTCCTCTGGCCTCTTGCACTCTGGCAGTTCTAGGCCTGCTTTTAATGCTTGTCGAAATAACTTTGCGACACTCTCTCTTTTAAATGGATATTCTTTATTCATTTTATCTTTGAGAGATGGGAACGTTCTATCACCGGTTCCCATTGCTTGCCTCGGACGTTCCCCTCCGCTTTGAAAAGTTCGTGGTCTATCATTTCCCCCGAGTATCAGCTTTGGTTGGGGGTTAGGGTTGTAGATTTGTTTTGGCTTTTCTTCATACTGCATTGGTTGATTGCCTTTATCTACATTATAAACCACTTGTTTCCCCCTATTCGGCTTGAGAGAGGATGCAGAGTAAGTTTCACTCCTTCTAGTCTCCGAAGTTTTGGGCTTCTTAGGTTTATCAGAGTTGCCCTCTGATCTTGACAAGTTTAGTTTTTTCAAATTTAGCCACTCTATCCAGTAGATCTTGAAATGTGGTAATTGTGGCCATGCATAAGAATGGTTGCATCTTATCATCGATATTTCCCATTAATAATTGCACGGCATGTTCTTCTTCCAGTTGCTGCTCACATTTCATGCTTAGATTACGCCAGCGGGTTATGTATTTCGATACTGGCTCTTCTTTTTTCCGCTTATCTAAAGCGAGATCGGCAATCGTGATCTTCTCGGTCGCACTAGCGAATCTCTTCACAAATATGGCCTCTAATTCTGCAAAAGTCTTTACAGAGTCATTTGGCAACTCGGCATACCATTCAAATGCAGTTGCTGTCAAACTGTTAACGAATTGCCGGAAAGAGTAGAGCATCATTTCCCCCTGTATTCCCGCAGGTGGCCTTGAACTGCGCCAAGTGTTGTCGGGGGTTGTTAGTGCCATTGAAAGTGTGAAACTTTGGAACCGAATACCCCTTCGGATACGGCACTTGGTCATATTCAGCGGGATACGGACGACCCTTGCCAACCAATTTTTTCTGCTTGATCAATGGCTATGATAGCCTTGATCCTCTCTGTAATTATCCCTTCAAGCTGTGCAGCCGTTACAGGCTCAGAGGTGCTGGTAATATTTTGAGGTGTAGGCTGACGAGTTATATTCTGAGCCTCGTGAACATGCTCAGGAGTGCCTCGTACTCCCGAGACTTGAGGCATTTGATGATTGGGAGGATCAACTGGAGGATTAGGCATGGAGCCACCGGCAGCAGCAGTTCTTTGCATCATCTGCATCATTGCTGTCATTTGGGCCATCATCTCAGTCATCTTTTCATTTAGTTGAGAGATCTCCCTATCTTTGGCCCTCATCTGTCGCCTCATCTGTCTTCTTATGTCAGCGAGTGTGGTGCCTTGATCCTCAAAGGGATTCTCCTCAACGTCTTCTATTTCTTGTTCTCTAGGGGAGCGATCACCTCCGCCAGCAACGGAACCAGTCTCTTGTTGGCGTACTTGCCTAGGTTGTGGCTGCCAATCTCCATCATCCTCGTCATCATCGTGGTAGACATCCTCGATAGCACGTGTATGTCTTACCATATAGACAACTTCGAGGTTCATAATATCATCCGTTTCTTCTTCCATAAATTCATCAATATTTTCATCAAGATTTTCTTCTATATTTTCTGCTCCCTCGACATATTCCTCCCCCTTCTTTTTATATCTTCTTCTCCTTCTTTCTCTCCTTCCAATACTCGGATCTCCGAACGGCGACGCCACTGGATCTCCGGTTCTTGATTAGGCAAGGAAATTTCTTCAATCAGTGGGCTACGATCGAAGTTAGTATCTTCTTTCGGAGGAGATGGAGGGCGACGGGATCCCCTGGAGGGTTCTCCAAGGTGTCGACCGTCAGGAGGGATGTCATCGTGGGTCTTCTTTTGGACCCATTTTTGACGTTGCTTGTACGATGGGGCGGATCTCCGGGAAGCCATACCGGATGTCACGCCCATATTTATTTCTTTTCTTTTTTCATCTTCTCTGTAAGGCTTTGGCCTCCAGATTTCTTTTCCCTTCCATCGGGACCTTTCGGCAGTGGATCCCTGAACTTGAGGTTCAGGTGTCACACCCCAATGTTCACCGCGTGGAGCTTGTCGTCGATATCTTCTTTGTTCAGCTATCGCAGCAGATGATAGTCTTTCCCTCGGAGGGTTTCTCCTGGCCTCAATAACTATCGGCCTCTGAAACTGCTTCTTCATCAATCCCCTCTCCTTGACTGTTTTCAGCACTCGATGTACTCGAGCAGACAGACGTTCAGGTTCTCTAGTCTTCTGAGGGGTTGGTGCTTGTGGTCTATGTTCCCAGAATGACTTTTTAAGTTTCACCAGAAGGGCTATTTCTTTTCACCCATTTGAGGTTGGTAAACCTATTCTCAGTGGGGACATTGGCCTCAAGTTCTTGGGCTGGCAGGTTTGATGGGTGCACAGGCACTGATTGCTGCTGAGCTCGGAGCTCAGCATTCATTTTTCTCCTCTGCCTCCTTGTTAGCTTTCCTCCAGATGAGGAAGCTTCAGCATTATTCCTCTCGGATGCAGGTAACCTGTTTGACAGAGCAGTGGTGTTTGCAGTCACCACAGAAATCCTTCCTCCAGCAACAACTCTCTTGGTGGCTGGGGCTTCTGATTGTGACATTCGTTCAAACACAGAAATCCTCCTATGAGGATTTGTAGCAAAAGGTCGTTGTGCTGGCAGATTCACACGACCGGTAGGAGCTTCAGCAGTATTAAGTCTTCTAGCAGACCTTTCAGCATTTAAGCCACTCGCAGGAATGGCAGAACTCCTTGCAGCGATTGCCGGGAAGTCAACACTACCAAATTTGATGGTAGCCCCAGCATTTCCAGTGTTGATCAGAGCATTCGCCAACTGAATGCTGGCTCCACCGCCTAGTTGAACAGTAAAAGGAGTATTCTGTAGATCCATCTAGCATAGATGAAAGGCAAGGGTTAGTGATCAGAATCTGATACATCACCCCACACTTTCAAAATGCAGAGACTTGCACAGAACAAAAGATAAAAGCAGATAACTATTAGAAAGCAATAAAAATTAATATAAATTAAAAGCACTGCTGACTAAGTCATCTCAATGAATGTATGAATGATCATATAGAAAATGATTTTAAAATTTTGATCCGCTAAAAGATCAATTTAGAATATATAAAATTTTAAATACGAATTGACATGGCTGCTACTATAACATTGATACGACTAGCCAAAGATGGAAAGAGAAACCATTCCCCAGTGGAGTCGCCAGAAATCTGTGGGCTCCGAAAATTCGTCCCCGGCCTCCGCTCGCTCTTCTTATTCGGCGAGGGAGTTTTAACAAACTAAGTTCCGAGGTAAATTTTGGAAGGCAGATGGGTTTGTAGATAAGACACTACCCAGAGATTTCGCCCTCATTTTGTGAGGACTTTATGATCTGAGTTCTGGTTTCCTATAGGCGCAAGCCCCTATAGTTAATTACCCCTCCCGATCACGAGAGAGAACTTTCGATTAAGGCTAGTCGTCAATCAGATATGTATAGAATACGTGTTATCTGGCATATAGTAGCAACATGGATTTGGATTCAGAAATTGTGTCTGAATTTGGGTATTTGGAAAGTTTGAAAATTTTGGAGATTGGAAAATTTGATATTTGATGGTTTTGGAATGTTTAATATTTAGAATTCAGAAATTTTCACCATCTTGCACTTAAAACGGATGGTGGGGAAATGGATGATAGACCCGATCAAGATCCCATGGTTCCGTCGTCCCGGGCCATCGTGGTCCCTGGTCTACTTAGTCAGAGGAGGTAGTCGACCCAACCTGACAGAAGGATCCTTGTCGGCAGCCATGGGTTGCTTCGTCCAAGGGAACCTTGTAGACCGGGGTTGAATGTTTGTCTAAGGGGACAAATTTGAATCCACCTTAGCTAACAGAGGGCTTTGTGCCCTATCGATCATATCCTATTGATTCATATCTCAAGGATTTAACGCCATTAAGGAGCGTATTGGCTCTGGCCATAACCGCTATCTGTGGTGCCATTTGGCGGCAAAACCACTCGGTTCAGAGGGCCCCGGGTCATAACCGTTTACCTGCAGTGCCATTTGGCGGCGAAACTGCCGGTTAGAGGACACGTACCACGTCCTTACTGGCAAGAGATTGTTTGAGAATGGATCCTAGTAATATTTTCGACTAGGCATTTGGCTCTTTGTGAGCTAGAGTTTATTTGAATTTGTCCACCTCGACAAACTGTTGTGGAGGGCGGATGAATTTTGCTTTAAGTACGAATGGATGATTTCAATTTTAAATATTTTTGGAATTTTGGGATTTTTGATATTTTGTGGATTTTATGGAGTTTTGGGAACTTGAATGGAATTTGAAAGTATTTGTGAACCCCTCCGGTTGAGATAACCAATCAATACGGCCATCATCGGGGTGTTTGGGGGTCATTTCTTTTTATGGATTGAACCTTGTCAACTCTGTCGGACTGTCGACAGAGGATCGGGTTTCGTAGGCTTTATGCCCTTTGATAGTGAATTCTCGTTGTTATAGGCCTTGAAGGCCCAATATGAATGTATTAAGACAAATATAACGGTCGTAGCAATCGTATATTTGTTCAATTGTTTGAACCCTGTCGACTCCTATTGATCCGTATAGAAGGATCGGGTTCGAACATGAATTCACTTATCGACCCCGCGCAGCATCCCTAGACGTCACGTGTGTACCAATAACACGCTCGTCGGGGCCCATGCGGGTTGATATTGTACTTTCCCCTTTAGTGTACCTATTTGTTTATAATTTATAGTGCACGTGCAGGGGTATTCTTTAAATAGACGTCTTTTGTCTGCTTGTACGAATGTTGCAGATTCGGTGGCGTGGCGTAGCAGCTTCTGAATAGACTTGTTCGCTGCTTTGCACAGGTGGACTGTCGTGCACTATTTGTTGATTTTTGTAGGGCGGGTCATAGTGCACTAACTAATCTCCTGCCTAGTTGTAGAAGCTCGCATCTGCTGCAACTCTCTTGTGATTTTCTTATCGATGATGTATTAGGTGTACAACATGTGGTTAAAGTCTTTGGCTTTTTCCACATTTGTTTTTGTTTCTCATAAGCAGGTAGATGTATTCCTTCACGGTCTGAATTTGACTTCAGGATACTGCATTTACTGAAGTCTTTTTGCATCTACCCATAGATGATATGTTATACATACATCTATACTCGTAGATAGATTGTATGTATTGCAGATCTTTTATTCTTTGCTTGTAGAAGGCTGATGTACTTGGCTAATATTGAGTAGCTATTAACTATGTGGATGATTTAGCATTTATCGCACATTAATCGTCATCGCTCATAAGTAGACTACTATATGAGTGAGAACTCTTCCATATTTTCTTGTGGTCGGTATGGTGGACTTGCATCGTTGATCTTTTCTTGCAATCAATTATATATACCCTTCAAATTTTCATATCTTTTATTTCATTTCATTTCATTTGTTTGCATGTAGATATTGATTGTGATTCATCCTCTACGAATTTCTTTATCTTGCAAATAACTGGAACATTTTTAGTTAGTGCAAGCCATAGAAGTTCAATGCATTGCTCCATATCTTTCATATTCAAGATTCAAATTATACTAGTTTCCCCTTTTTGCTTTGTGGAGAATCGGCTCATTTGATTGGAATTGGATTATCATCAAATCATCATGGTGGTGTTCCTCACAAATGCACATTCTACCATTACATGTCTCTCATAAGCATACATTCTGCTTTGGTGGACTCCATTCATCTTGTAAGCATGAATAATTTAAATCTTGCCCTCATCACTTGTAGGTGAAATAGACCCAACTTTGGTATCTCATTAGCTCCAATGATTCACAAAGGTTTAATACGATATTTACAAATCACCTTAACTTCGTTGTTCATGAGTGAGTGGCAAGTCGGGAATTTTTGATATATGAGTACTTGCTTGCTTTGTATAAGATTTGAATGACTTAAAAATTTCTTAGTTTGGATTTGCATTCAAATTAGAATGATAACTCTTTATCATTTCATTTGGAGATTTGATGTCATATTTTAAATCAAGTACCTCATTGATTATTTATTTTATTCAAGTTCAACTTAGATTCATGCTCATTTCTCATTTGGATTTGATTCCAATCAAGTCCAAGCTTATAAGTCAAAACTTACAAGTTATTTTGTTTATGTTCAAATCAAGTCCACATAATATATGAATCAAGTTCAAAGTTTATGTCAAGTTTATAGTCAAGTTTTTTTTTTATTCAAATTTTTCACTTAGCCCGTTTGATGTTTCAACCAAACTTAGTCCCAATTCATGTCCTTGCTTGAGCCCAAATAACAAGCTCAAGTCATATGTCACATGTCCTTCATATGTTCAAAGAGAGTTCAGGCTCAAGGTGAGCCTCTTCAGTTCATCGAGTCCCCTGCTGTCCTTGCAAATGCAATTTTATGTCCAAATTGTTCAAGTCATGATTTACTTTCATTTCTTTTGATTAAACTTAATTTAAATTTGATTTTTATGCTCAAGTTATATCCAAATTGAGTTTCAAAAATTTTATAAAGTCCAAAATTTCAGTGAAAATTTCGGCAGCCTCCCGGCGTCTCCCCGTTTAGGGGGAAAACTACGGAAAACTGGGCCTCCCGCCACGCTAGAGAAAAGCGTGCACGGTAGGTGCCCTCGTACGAGGACACCGCGGCCATGAAATTTTTGTTCCCCCACCACGCCAGAGAAAGGCGTGCATGGGTCTTCGGTACCTGTTGCAAAAGAGAAGCAGTCGTTTCCCCGCAAGCGGGTACTTATGGGCATCCCGTTCTCGTCGTAGGCACCGCACTGGGTTCCCTTCCCACCACGCTAGAGAAAAGCGTGCATGAGTTGGTTTCCCGGTTCGACACTAACGTCGAGAATAGGATTTGGAACCGACTCTCACTCACCTACCTCGCCGTAGGTGTCGCGCCGGTTGCCCCTCCCACCATGCTAGAGAAAAGCGTGCATGGGCAGACCACCGACTCGACACACATGCCGAGGTAGAGGAGAGAAAATTGGTTCCAAAATCAAAAGAGCATTTTTTTTTTGAAACCCCTTTTTTTTGTACTTCCTTCTCTCTCTTTTTTTTTGAAAGCTCTCCACATCTCCTCTTTTTTTTTCTGCTTTTCTTTTTTTTTTATTCTTTCTCACTTCTCTTTTTTTTTTTTTTTTTTGGCTTGCTTACTTCTTTTTTTTTTGCATCTTTTTTTTTTTACACATGTAAATATATATATGGAACAAATAAAGGAATCATAGAACCCTTACTAAGCGAACAGTAAATAAAACTAATCTAGGTACATGACAACATCAATATAGACAATTTGATTACATGATGACGTCAATATACACTGCTAATGGCATCATCTCAAAATGTTAGTAGAAGCAACTAATAACTTAAGCTCCGCTAACTACATTACATGTTAACATAACTGATTCATAAAATAGATAAATGTAACAGATAAATTAACTGTACATAAAATAGATATGCATACATGAAATGGATAAATGTATTTATATATAAATGCCAACCATTCAATAAAACTTAATAATAATAATAATAATAAAAAGGAATCTCATGATGGCTTTGTCCTCTTCTCTTGGAGTATGCACATGAATTCACAAAATATAAAACCATCAACTTTAAAATATTCAAGGAAAGGGTTCACGTGAAAGCAACAGTAAAGGTAATAAAGGAAAAGCTTAAAGAAAACAATGCATGAGAAAAACGTGTGGCTTGTGCTGGAGCTCACATAGAATTTAGCTATAAATGACAGCTTATAACGAGCTATCGAGGGAAAGAAAGAAAGGAAGAACTCAAATCTCAAGCTTGGTGTTCGGCTGAAATTTGCAGAGGCGTATGCACAACCAGTGGCTTTGACGGGCTTAGCTGAACGAAGAAGGGAGAAGGGGCGGTCTTCACGTGAGCTAGAGATCTGCTCCTGAGGTTTCAACGTGAAGGAGAGAAAGTGGTTTGTAGAAATCTGAAAGTGTGGGGTTGGATCAAAGTGGGAGTGTAAGAGTCAAAAGCAGGGATTTCTTTTTTTTGTCTGGCGTTAGTAGAGAGGGACGACGAGAGAAGGAATTTGGATCAGCTTTAAGTGGAGTTGATTCCGCTCTTTTGAAAAAAACTCCCTTTGTCTTTGCTGCGTGGGAAGATAAGCAAAAAGAAACAGAGAGCTTGCGTGACAATAGTGAGAAGCTTCCTTATTCGACTCATTTCCACCGTATCCGAAGCAAGCTGTGATAGGCCACAGAGGAACCAAAACGAGGTAACACATTAAGTGCATATTAATTTGATTTGAATCTTTTCCTAGTTTGGAATTTGTCTTTGCTGCTATTTTATAAGCTTAAGACCCTACATTAGTGATATATAATTAATATATTGATTTGAAAATGCTGAGCTCAATTGGTCCAATCAAATCGTTTCGATTTGTGTGCAATTTCCTTGTTTTGCGTGTATTTTTTTGTCTCGTTTTACGTGCCAAATTCGTCGAACATTGGAATTAGACAAATTTATAGTGGATTTAGGGTATTACTGATGTCCCGGTCGCAACCGTGTAGTCCATTTTGAGATCGGACGTTGTTTGGGCGACGACGAGGCTTCGTTCCCTCGTAATGCGTGCCTTCGTAACATATCTGAATCGTTCTTTGAGATTTACGACACCACCTCAAACGATCAAATTTGATCAAATAAAATGTAGACTCTTAATCCTGACGACGTTCCGGACGCAATGTCGCTTTCTGTTTGGCAATCGGACGTCATGTCGTCTCCATAGAGACAAATTTCCGCGATACGCGTGCCTTCGCATCATATTTAGACTGCCTTTGAAATTTACGACGTCACCTTAAATGATCGAATTTGATCAAACAAAATGTATACTCTTAGTCCCGACGACGTTCCGGACGCAATGTCGCTTTCCGTTTGGCAATCGGACGTCATGTCGTCTCCGAATAGACAAAATTCCTTGACATGCACGTTTTCGCATCATATTTGGATCGTCTTTGAAAATTACGACGCCACCTTAAACGATCCAATTCAATTAAATAAAAATGTATATTCTGAATAACAGAGACAATCTGGACGCAATGGCACTGTCTGTTTGTCAATCGGACGTCGTCCGAGTATCTTCGAGGCCTCGTTTCCTTTGTGACGCAGGTCTTCATATCATATTTGCATCGCCTAAAAATTCACCACCATCTCAGATGATCCAAATTTATCAAATAAAATATATTTTCTAAATGTTGACGACGTTCTGGATGCAATGGCGCTATCCGTTTGTTGATCGGACATCGTCCGAGCACCTTCGAGGCCTTGTTTCCGTCGTAACGCTGGCCTCCGCATCATGTTTGAGCCGCCTTTGAAAATTTTTAACACTTCAGACAATCCAAATTCATTAAATAAAATGTATATTCTGAATGTCGGGGATGTTTCGGACGCAATGACACTATCCGTTTATCAATCGGACGTCATCTGGGCATCTTCGAGGCCTCATTCCTGTCGTAGCGCAGACCTTTTTATATTATATTTGCATCACCTAGAAATTCACCATCATCTCGGATCGTCCAAATTTATTAAATAAAATGTATATCTTTAATGTCAACGACATTCCGAACACAATGGGGTTCTCCGTTTGTCGATCGGATGTCGTTTCAACATTTTCGAAGGCTCGTTTCCGTCGTAGTGCAGGCCTTTACATCATTTTTTAATTGCCTAAGAATTCACGACACCACCGATGACCTTTCTCCAAGCCCTATAATCTAAATACTTCCGCATTCTTCTTTCTTTTTTTTTTTTAATGACCGTTGCAATCATCATTGTAGCTGAGCCCATTCGAGTTGCCACCAAAATTCTACTACCAAAACTTCCATAAGCCAAAGGGATGAGCACCTTCTGCCATTTACTTTTATCCTGCTTTTCATCATCATCCAGCACAAGCAAGAACTTTTGGACATGATCTCAACCCCAAAGACTTATTTTGAAGTGCCTTAAGCATCTCCAAAAGAGGCCTCTCCTTCTTAAGAGATTCCAACATATATGTAATGACTTTTCTTCACATCGAAGTTGTTGGCAACACAAACTCACATTTTAAGATCAAATTCCTTTGTCATTTCATCTTCATAAACATGTTGCAAGAGTTGTCTTTCCTATACCATCATAGTCAACTATAGATAGAAGAGGAATGTTTATGTACCAAGTAGTCCAAATGCTCATTTTATGGCTTCCTAAACCACTGCATAATAAACTTCTTAGCATAGATTTTACTAATGAGATCATTTATAGGTCAGGATCCTTTGGCAGGAGTCAACAATGACAGAAGCTGAGATATGAACAGTTGATGCATTTGCCTACGTACGTAATAAAGCAGGAGGTGTAAGAAATATAGGTTTCTCTAAGAGGGATGTATATAATTTTATTCAAAAGGAGAGAAGAGTGAAGATTGAGAATGGGGACACAAATTTTCTAATTGAATTACTTGAATAACGTCTAGTTTATGATAACATGTTTGCATTACAGACTGATAAGAATTATATATTATTGTTGATGGTTTAGGGAGGATAGATTATGACTGTTTTGGTGATATGATTATTTTTATACTAACTATAGACTTAACAAATATAATTTATCTTGTGCATCATTTGTTGAAGTTAATAATCATTGGCATGATGTTCTTTTAGGGTTTATTTTTTTATCAGAAGAGACTATTGAATCATTTACCTGATTATTCAAAATATTTGTATGAATAATAGTGATAAACATCCCATAATGATATTTAGTGATTAGGACCACGTAATGGCTAGGGCGATTGAAATTACATTGTCTCAAACACGACATAGATTGTGCCAATGGCACATCAACAAGGTGCTTTGATAGTAACAATAGATGGCTTTTTCATAGGTGTAAGTAAGTGTGATTATGAGGAAGAGTTTCATAAAAATTGAGCTTAAATGATCAGTGAATGAGACCTCCAGATATATGAATGGTTGAAAGATATTTATAATAAGGAATAAGTGGTCAACAACATTCAATAAAAAATATTTTAACGTGGGCATTCCTTCTACACAGCGTAGCGAGTCTTCTAATAATGTGTGTCAAGATGTAAACAATAAGTTCTATAACTTTTTTTTTAGCTTAGAGAAGCTGATGATGACTTGGCGTCGAAGTAAATATGATGAAGATTTCATATACAGCTAGTCTGACATAATACCTTTAATTAAAAGTAGCCTATTATTGAAGCAAGCTGCAAATTTTTACAAAAGAAAAATGTATTCATTTTTCAAGGAGTTCTTTCAAAATGTGGGTGGAATGTGCATAGATCATGCTTCAAGTGACTTGTCCATCTTTTTTGTGAAAAAGTGTGGTTAAAAGAGATCAGATGCCCTATTGGATTGTTCACTTTGATTCAATGGAGGGTACAAGTAAATGTAGTTGTGGGAAGTTCAAAATGACGGGTTTACTATGTTCTCATTGTATGTGAGTTATCAGATAGTTAGATATTGTTAGAATTCTTTCACAATACCTCTTACTTCGATGGTTAGCTAAAACTAGAAAATATATTTATTATGGATAAAATGTCACGGGTATGGGAAAAAAGGCGAACCAAACTCAAGAGGGTGGTAGTGATATGATATTTAGAAATCATCTAATCAGATTTTCATATCAAAATAACACACAAGTGCAGGGGAATGAGGATGTATAACCAAGGTTTTCAGAACCGGATCGGACAATGAACCGGAGAAAGGAGAGGTTCACGGTTCGACCGGTCGAACCGGGGTCGAACCGGATGACGTAATAAATAATAATATTATTTAAAAAATAAAATAAAAATCAAATTTTCCTGTAATTCATTCATTCAACATTCTATTTTCATAACTCCTAATTAAAGTAACATAAACATGGCATCAATTAAGTTTATGAAACATAAACAAATAGCATATACTATAAGTGTCTCTTCAAATAAGTCAATAAAACATAAACAAGTGTATAGCTTTCAATCTATAGATTTCACTGTTCTGCTCACTGATTGAAGAATATATAAACATTTTTATATATGAATGAGTGCTACAAAAAGCCCATCATTTCAATCTATAGATTTCATCATAATCTATAAACATTTCAATCTATAGATTTCATCATAATCTATAAACATTTTTATATAAACATTTCAATCTATAGATTTCATCATAATCTATAGATTTCACTAGATTGAAGAATATATAACCCTAAACCCAAATACACAAACATTTCAATCTTGGATTTTTTCACGCACACTTTAAACATTTTAATTTCTATCTATCATATCATCATCTTCTTCCAAATGCCCATCAACATTAACATTAGGGTTACCATAAAGCCACAAAATATGAACAAATCAAACCAAGCATAAATGGAGAAGAAATGCAAGCATGTCGATACGATTTGGAGAATAAATGCAAGCTTAAATGCATAAAAATAACAAAAAAAATAATAAAAAAAAAATTAAGAACCTGCGGCTGCGAGGCTGAGCTCGATGGGTTGGGTAGGAGGCCAAAAGCGAGTCTCGTTCGCGGCGGAACCTCCATCGGGATCGTCCGAGGCGGCTGGGAGGTCGGAAGCGGAACCTCTGTCGGGATCGTCTGAGGCACGAGTCTCGTTCCATGACTTCTCCCTTCCGTCGTTCGCGTATGCTAGGGTATACAGGAGACGAGCGACACTTATACGAGTACCGATACCCAAATATTCTAAGCCGTTGGATTGCAGATCAAGGGCTCAAATTACAGCTTTAACGACGGACCGGCCGGTTATTTCATAACCCCCCGGTTCGGCGGTTCAACCGGGATTTAAACCGGTTTTTACCCGGTTCTTAAAACAGCCGGTTAATCCTTCTCTCTGGACCGCCCGCCAGACCGGTTCGCAGTTGAACCGGTCGAACCGGCCGATCCGGTTCGGTTCTGAAAACCTTGTGTATAACAGTATATGTTGCCAGCAATGATCGGGATGGCTGAAAATATTGACTTCATCCTAGATGAAAAGAAAAACAATCAATCGTTTGTTAGCAATGTTCCATGTGGTAGGCATAAGAAAGTGAAAGACCTACTAAAGTGCATAGCTAAAAGCATTTCTAAAGTAAGAGTGAAAAGTCACTAGGAAAAAAAGGAAAACTAATAAAATGAAACCTTCATAATAAGCCCCTCCAACCACATAACAGTGTACAACCAGCGCAGAACCTTGAATGCATGCGACTTTCACAAACATATCAGAATGCTTAACAGATGTGTTCGTTCTCCGGTGACCAAGCAGCCAGCTGTCAGTTGAATATATACGAATAATTATGATAATTATTGAGACAAAGAAGAATTAGTGCTATATGACTTTTTCATTAACAATTTTTTATTGAACTTTGTATTATTTATTCTATTTTGTACATGTTAAAAATGTATTTAAAAAATTCAAAATGTTATATTTTATTATAAATTTATATGAATTATCATAACTTTCCATGAATTTATGCAACTTACAACTCAAATTTACTTGGTATAGTCGGTACTCGGTACACTCAGTGCACTCGGTACTTGGTACACTCGTTACAGTTGATAAATTTGGTACTTGATATAGCTTAGTATTTAACCGCTCGGTATTGATCGGTACAGAGTGTTTTAGGTCAGGAGGTACCACTTGGTATTAATCGGTACACTATATAGCACTCGGTACTAGTGGGTCTTGTTGATGTTCATTTACAGTGGACAAATGTGGTAGGTAACTTATTTATAGTGGGCAAAAGGGTTGGTGTAATATTTAAATTAATCAATGTTGGAAAGTTCACAAAGTTATTCTCTTTAAAGTGTTCATCAGATGAAAGGAAATTTTTTGCTATATCGCCAACTCACTCGTCTTAGGCTTTATTTCATTATGATAAATATCTTGATTTCTTACGATAATGGTCTACAAATTGCATTGGTGGGAGACTAATCTATATCTTGGAATGCTGACCAAAGAATTTGTCATCATTATAACAAGTTCAATGTATGAACGAATGTTAGAAATTTCTGATGGTCCACTTGAACAACTAGTAAGGGCTAATCAAGTTTATATATATTGTGTGCATTATTGGAACGAGCATTATGATATTATACTCCTAATTTTTCATAGAGAGGTAATGGTTGTAGAATATAATAGAGAAGATAATTTCCTAAATGTTAATGTCTGGAAATACGTGGAGAATGAGTTATTTGGGAAATATCACCACATGACTAGTCATGACTTTCTTCAGATGTGAAATCACAAGTTGCGCCGCTCTACAAAAGAAGCCGTTGTAGGCAATTCTTTATCACCCTGTAATTACATTTTATCACCTTTGGGATCCAGCTTAGGATGCTCTTATAGTTGACTTATATAATAAACTTTTAAAATGGAGGCCCAATATGAATAAAAATAAGTTCTTAAACCTAACTGGTTGACAAGACATACAGTTCGAGTTAATAATATGTTTTGAATGTTATCCAACACAAAGTCAACTCCAGCAACATGTTCGTCATTTACTCCAGGATCAGAAGTACTCGATAGTCTCCTCTGTTTTTGCTCGATACCGCTAGGTGCCTAACAAAACTATTTTTTGCTTGGTACCGTTCGGTATATTTATCTTTTTTACTCGGTACCAGTCGGTACATTTCTATGTTTTTGCTCGGTGCTAAGGACTGCTCGATATATTAATGGGTTTGTAATCAGTACCATACCATCCGCTTCCTGATAGGTACCACTCGGTGCTAAGCAAAAACACATAAATGTTCGGTACCTATCTCACTTGTGTCCATAGTTGAGCAAGGTTTGAAAACACAATTTAATTAATACATAAAATTTTAATGATGCATTCTTTAAAACTATGCCTATGTACAATAAATGATTATAAATTAGAAGTTTCAACTCAATTATGAATGTGCACACAACTCATTTACTTGATGATTGTACAAATAATTGCATATGCAAATTTAGCTATAAATTTTGGCATTTTTTATTGCCGGTATATAAGCTTATTCCATATAACATGCTCCAGTTGTATGACAACTTCCTTATATTTACAAATGAATATGCCATAATTGATGTTGTTTGAATGTACTGGTATAGACAATACAATTTATATCAGCCACTTACATATGTTGTCATCGAATGCATGATGTGTTTCTACATAAAAATACTCAACCAGGACACAATATTTATATCAAATAGAGTGAAAATTGAAATCATTAGTAAGCGGCAAAAATTTAAACTTATCACTCACAACTTGCAAGTACTATGACAATGTGCGTTGGTTTGGGTAATGAATCGTAAAATTCTCAATTTTTCTTTGCTAAATTTCCAACAACAAGTATCAAATGATTGTTGTGTATCACTGGTATTAGGATGAAATGCATCCCTAAATTTCTTCCTTATTGATGTCGGCTACATATGGTTATGTATTATAGTTATATACATGATACCCTTGGCGTAACAAGGAAATAAATATTTGGAAGACATAATAAAAAAAAACATACACAAACATTAAAATCAATTTAGACTAAGTCTAACGAACCCAATTGAAGCTAGAAACAAATATGAATGGTTGGTAGATTCCTTGACAGAGTTTGTTCTTCTCGACAAGTAGGATGTCAAACATGTCTAGTGGTTATTATTAAGGTATTCTATAGTTACGAGCTCATCAAGTTGACTTCAATAGACAATGACGTTCCTAGATGAGAAAATTACAACACTCCTGTAAAACAACAATAATATGTCAATGGTTAAGATTGGCATAGATAAAAGAGTTATTGATTAGACTATGGAGGTATGCATAACACTCATTTGTCCTTATACTTTTTGAAACTACTGTCAACGAACCTAACCATTTCTTAAAATATCTTTAAGAAACCAGAGAAATCTATAGAGTGGGTGCAGGACAATATTCCATTTTAGCTTCTTCATCCACCACAATAACATTGATTCCCTTTACAGTTTCTTCATGCTTCGTAGGGTTCATTGCATTATCTACAATGGTTCTTGCTTTGCTGGTCTTCCTTTCACCAGTAATAAATGGGCTCTTTGCTAATTTTTGCTTATGATTTGCCCATTGACGCACACATTTAGCTATGCCGATGCTAGCAGCGGAAGGCTCGATATTTTATGCATTTCTAGTGCCACTTACTTTGATTTTTGGGGGTGAAATGGTTAACTTTGTTATTGTAGAAGTTTTTCCCACTTCCACTTTGACAAGTGGGACTTGAACTTCTTGTTGTGGGGCAACCTCGCCAGTATGGGTTTGTGATTGGGTTGTAATGTAGTCTTTTATTGTTCGTGAGATGACTCCACGGTCAAACTGGTTTCTTTAACTTTAAATGCATAAGGAAAGTTTTCCTCTAGAAATTTCTTTATCTCTTCAGATCTCATGTCTTTCTCTTTAAGTTCAAAAACTAAATCTTCCAATGCTTGAACGTGCCTTTCAAGCAGGATAGAAGTCGATTCAACTTTTGTGAGCTAAGTGATCAGGATTTAATTTTGGGCAATTAGTTTGTGCATGCCTTCTTCATGGGGGGGGGGGGGGGGGGGGGGGGGTAGCATCATTAGGCACATTAGTGGGCGTAAGTACTTCCTAGGCTGGTGAACTACGGATTTGGGGGTGGCTAGGGAGAGTGGAAGCCTTGGGTGACCTGAGGGAGGTGGTGGGCCGAGGGAGTTTTGTTCGAAGTTTCTTGGGAGGTTTAGTTGGAGCTTTTTTGGGAGAATGAGGGTGAGATTTTTGTAAGAGTCCTCTCTCCCCTTTAGTAACTTCTTCAAATTCATTTATTATATTTAGAACATTATTTTTTTAAGAGAAGCTCAAATCAAAATGAAACAATAAAACATTGTTTTTCAAATAGAACGAGTTATGAATACCTGTACATCTTCAAACTTATTAGATAATAATGTTACTTCTTTTTTGGTGTACATTATATGGCTATCCCAACAAAAAAAAAAAAAAACACGACCGATAATGCTCTTCCAATGGTGTGTGTATTCTTGCAGGCTAAAAAAAAAAATCAAATTTGCAAATAACAAAAATGTAATCCTTTAGCCAACTAAACAGTTTTCTAGAATGACAACAAAACTGAATACATAATAATTAATCTTACAATTAACTAATTACAAATAATTGATGTAGCCGAGGGACTGCCTTTCAAATACTTCCTTGCAATAGCATCAAATTCTGCCACTAGGAAAGTCCTTATGGATGCTGTCCAATTGTAAGTTAAGAATTTATCCACATGCTCAACAACTATCAACATGCTTGCATGAGTTCTGAAGTTTGCCAAGGGGGAAAAAAATATTTGACAATAAGAATATTATGAATTTTTCCATTACATCATCAATTTTGGTTGACTCCTCCAAATTATCAATCCCATATTTAATATCATTGGAGGTTTTTCCAATTATTATGCCGCTGCATGACAAATTCAGCACCTATGTTGGGAAGTCCAATGATAAGAGCTATATCATCAGAAGTGAAACGTAACTTCTTTCTTTTTATTACAAAGCACTGCCTTGGAATTATGCATATAGTCAACAACGCATGGACGAATTCAGAGACACCTTCAAGGCTTCGACATTACGAGCAACAACCTTCAAAAAGCTCAAGACAGAGAGTTAAGAGAGAAACAAAAACATGAATTGCGTTATGGGAGAGGAATACGAGCTTCTGTTTCGCCTCTTAGGACACTCATTTAACAAATTACATTTTCTAGAAAATTTTACTCGTTTTAATCTTTAATGGGTGGTTGTGATTCATGCAAATAAGAATTAGAAGGTTATTCTAAAATAGTCTAGTTTAGCAGTTCTTCTGTTCAACCGAAGATTTTTTCGACTTTTCCTAGATCTGATCGGTAATCAGTTTTCATTAAGTAACATGACTGGTCATTGGATCAGTTCATGGTTGAACTAACTAGTCCAATCTGATTTTTTAAAACCACGGGGTACTGCCATTTTTTGTAGTTGAACATTGCCAACATTTTAAAAATCAGACTAAACTAACTAGTTTAGTAAGCTCCCAAAATCGTTTTTGCACTAAACTAGCTTGGATTATGTAAAATTGGAATTAAATTATCTATATAAATAGATAAAATGTTTAATAAAATTAATATAAAATATTAAAATATTTTTTTCTTTATTTATTACTCATAAATTTATATTTTGGCATAACAATAATATCATTATTATGCAATTTAGATGTTATTTAGATAACTTTAATATTTATTACATCATTCAGTGTTAACCCTAATCCATTAAATCATGAACAACTATTTATTTTTGGTTATATATTCAAAATCTTAAGCTATTTTTGCGAGCAAAATTGCTAAGAATCATGACCTATCTGTATAATGCATTTAGTTTTCTTTAAGATCAAATATAAGAAAATAATCTGCTATATTTATTTAAGTCAAATTAAATAATTCTAACTGTTGCGGGCTAGAATATATGCGGCGATAGAGTTATAATTCTACGTCTTAGCGTTGCACGAATATCCAGCTCACACACAAAAAACACAATATTTTTTACGTGGAAAACCCAGAAAGGGGAAAAAACCACGGGGCCAAGCCCAGTTGAAGATGATTCCACTAAAATTTGAGGAAAATACAATGGTCTGACTCGTCCTTGAAGACGACCAGATTACAGATATCAACTGAGAGTTTTACAAAAGTCCAACGTCACTCCACTGTCAGGCGGTGGATCGGTAGTGGCACTTTAGTGTCAGGGGATACTTCAACTTAGGATGGCACTTCGGCGTCCCTTGGTGGTCCGTCGGTGATGTGGTAGAACTACGGCGGTGTTGCGGCAATACTCCGGCGGTGGTGCGGCAATACTATGGTGGTGGTGCGGCCGTACTCTGGCGTCCCTTGGTGGTCCGGCGGCGGTGCGGCAAGACTACGGCGGTGGTGCGGTAGCACTCTGGCGTCCCTTAGTGGTTTGGCGGTGGTGCAGCAGCACTCCGGCGTCCCTTGGTGGTCCTATGGTGGTGCGGCAAGACTACGGCGGTGGTGCGGCAGCACTCTGGCGGTGGTGCGGCAGCACTCCGGCGATGGTCGAGGAGGAGCTGGGCGGCAGGAGCTTTCTTCCTTCTCTTGCTTCTTCTCTCTTGGCTTCCTCCCCCTTTCATGAGGAATGAGGGTCTATTTATAGATTTTCTGGAGTGTCATAGTTTGTAAATAGGTGTGAGATCAGGGGCAAATAGGGAGTGGCTGAATGGATTGCCGATATCGAATCCCATGATCATGCACCGTTCGTTGGACATTTGAAGGCCTTAGTAATGTCATAATTCAGTGATCTTGGGCTCGTTGGATTTGTCTCGTCGAGCCGTTCGATTCGAGTACAAGCTCGTTAAAATCGGAGACCGTTTGGTAACTCAAATTGTGATTCGAACCTTCCAACAGCGCTTTGGGTCCTTGATTTGGATCCATTTGGGCTCGGATTGAGTTGAATTTGGTGTCGTTTGGATCCGTATTTTTGAGACGCTCAGTTTGACTGTAATCTTGCTGAAATTGGTGTTCGGATGCTTCCAGATTTAATTTTTGAAAATTTTCAACTCTATTTTTTCTCAAGATTCGTGCTGGATCAAGCATATTTTTTGGTAACGTATCAGTTGCCCCCCTATTTTCGGACGTAAAAGCTTATATAGTCCAAATATATATATATATATATATAGATTTGTATCCTTTTGAGCTGCTTATGACTAATAATTATGTATTTAAGTAAAAATGATATTTCTATCAAACAGTTTAGAAAGTATATGTAATAAAATATTACAGAATAATATCCTATACTATTTAATAATATTATGAATTAAGACTAGTATTTATGTTGATTTCAGAAAAATATATCAACTTAACTTAATAAATACTGATATATATATATATATATATATATATATATATATATATATATATATATATATATATATATATATATATATATATATATATATATATATATATATATATATATATATAGATAATGATCTATTACCGGTGAATAAAAAAAATTATAACTTATGTTATTATGCTTATTAGAAGTTATAAATATTAAAGGTGAAGTTGTATCGTTTAAGAAGTTATAATTGCAACAGTTTTCATGCAAACCATGAAATCTCTTAGATTTATTAAACTGTAACCTTTTTATATATTAATGTATTGGCATCAGCATAAAAAATAGTTATGATAATATATTAATATATTATCAAAACTGTTGAAAATTAATAACATTTGATGAGTTACAGTTATTAGCGTACTCCATTGATGAGATGTAACTCATTTCTCTTTCAGTTTAAAATCCACTAGGTCCTGAATATGTACTTGATTAATATATGTATATTTTCATTTATAACTTCGATATATAACTTCACATTTATAGCCTTATTAACATACAATTAATTAGCCCGTCAAGCCTTCTGGCCCCAGCCTTTTGAATAGCAAACGCCTTATATTAATTAAGAAATAATTAAGTTATTAAAACCATATATTTTGAATTTTTAAATTCCCAAAATAACTTTTATGCTGCCTCCTCTCCCTTGCTCCTATAAATACCCCATTGGGGGGAATGAGAAGCACAATCTCTTGTGTTGGTCAAAGTATATTTTCTTTGGATCGATAACTTGGAGATTGTCAGTGGCGATCAAAGCCTGGTACTCTTACGCAGGCTCCAGTTCACTCCCGTTGGGGGAAAAACTGTCCGGCAAGAGTCTAAATACCAGTGGCGGCGATCAAAGCCTGGTACTCTTACGCAGGCTCCAGTTCACTCCTAGTGGGGGAAAACTGTCCGGCAAGAGTTTAAATACCGGTGGCTACAGTTTTCTCCTGTTGGGAGGCAAATGTCGTCAGACAGAGGAGAGGGTGCTCTGACTAGTACCCAAAAAGGTGGTTCTGGCTCGTCCGATAGGAGACGAGTTTCAAATAACCAAGATGATTTTCCACGTATGTTATTTCACATTCCTCTCTTTATTATTTTCACAGTGGTAATTCTTAAGTATTTTTCTTTATTTATGTATGCCCCTCCAGGCAACAGACCGCTAAATATGCCAGATATTGCTCCTTCTATTGATAAAGCGGTTGAGATGGTGCGAGCTCCTCGGACTGTGGAGGTCGATGAGAGTAGGAGATCGACATCAATTGATGATGTTCCATCATCAATTACTTCAGATGATGCCTTGATTGCTATTCGCAAGAAATATCATCTGCCTAATGACTTAGTGATGGCTGTTCCTAAAAAGACTGATCGAGCACGATATCCCCCAAAAGGGTTTATTACCTTGTACGAGATGACATTCCGGGCAGGTTTGAGATTTCCTCTAGCCCCTGAGTTGCTCGAGATCTTTAGAGCATGCGGTGTCCCCTTGGCCCAATTCTTATGCAGGACGGTTACGATCATTGTGGGCTTGACAGTTTTTTATAGGGAACGCGGTGTCAAGCTGACTATTGACCACTTATCCAAGATGTGCAAACTTACAAGTGATGTTCAAGGGCGTGTTTTATGTAGAGGTAGAAAGTGGCTGGATTTCTCAACACGCGATCCTTCTAAGAATTGGTCTAGCTCATTCTTTTTTGTACAGAATGATTGGAGACTTTCTGAAAAGTGGGGGAGGTTAAAGGAGCTGCCAAACTTCCCACAACTAGGGGAGGAGGAGATATTGAAAACTCTTAATTTTTTTGACACAAAAAGTCTCCAGGAGGAGTTGCGGCATATTAGTCAGTATGTGCTGGAGGAAAAACTTTTTAAGGTTGGCCTCTCTGTTCACGCGGGAAGATCTCATGCGATTCAGTTAAAGAAGACTAAGAAGGTTCGTGAGGCTAGTCCGAACACACTAAGGCCCTCATCCAATAATCCTTCGAGAGGGCAAGGAGAGGTGGGATCTTCTCTTGTAAAAAAGAGAAAACTGAATGATGCAGCGGTCTTGTCAAGCGATGGCGAAGCATACAGGGAGCCCATTCGCCCTTTGATGACCGATATTACAACCCTTAATTCAGATAGAGAGGTTCAGCCCCTCAAAATACCAATTCCTGAAGATGTCTAAAAACATGTATGTATTAGACGGCGGCGCACAAAAGAAATGGTTAGTTTCCTTGATCTCCTTTTTTTTTTCTTCACCTTTTTTTTTTTAATGTTCATAATCACATGTCTGCTGCAGATGAAACAAAAGATGGATATGGAGTCTCAGTTTGACATAGTGCTGGATGAATGGAATGCAGAGTTTTTGAAGGTTAAATATTTGCATGGGGAGTATAAACGAAGGTTGGAAGCAAATATTAAAGAGATGTCAACATTGGAAAACCAACTAGCAGAATGTCGAGCCGAGCTGGCAACAATGTCCACCACTCTTTCCCTTCAAAATCGGGAGGCTGATCGTTCTCGCACCGAGTTGATTGAGGCTCGTGCAGAGATTAATCAAAAGAATGAAGTCTTGAAAACACTTATAGCAGAGAAGGGCACCCTTGAGGTAGCTAATAGAAAGTTACAAGATCATATTTTAGAGAAAGATGCAGCCATACTGGATGTTGATGCCCGTACAGAAGCCATATCATTGGAGGCTGTGGAAAAATTCAAGAAGTCTTCAGCTCATCGTCGAGATATTCAGAATCAAGTCCAAGAGGCATATAATAAGCTATTTGATGCCGAGGCAAGGGATCTAGAGCGTCGATGCCTTGAGGAAGGTTTTGTCCGTGGTTTTTTAAAGGGTGCTCGATTAGTGCAGCGTAAGGCAGGGGTTACAATCGAAGGGATATCTCCCAGTCAGGCCTCTGAGGACTCCTCTCCAGAGTTAGATGATGATGATGTTCAAAGTGAGCTGAGGAAGGCCTTCTCCAGTGATGATGATGATATTGAAATCATATAACATGTAGTTTTTTTTTTTAAGTTATTAGTATGTGTAGGATGTTTGTATCCACATGTATGATTTCTGATGCTTTTATTTCAAACTAACCAGTAAAGAATATTTTAGTATTTTACTCAACTCAGATGATGATTTTTTTTTACTGTCTTAAAACACTTGACTTTTCCGAGGTTATTAGTTATAGCATTCTTAATGCCTTTTAACCTGTGTGGAAGAAGTCGAATTGGTTCTCCCTGAGACCAATTATCCAGTGATTGTTGACCTCGATTTTGCCCCGACCCTTGGTCAAAGGGTTGACTTGGTCAAAATTGACCAAGTCAGACCCCAAGACCCTCTCCAATAGACTCATTGGGTCGAGTCGAGTCTGTTGAGCCCGAGCTTGGACCCGGGGTCAACCCGGTTGACCAAGTCAACCAAGGTTGACCACTTAGCCCTTTTAGAACCCAAATCAAGTTTGGATGCACTTGGACCTTGGCTTGGCTCAATCCCTCATCCCCATGGACCCCCTTGACTGGTTTGACCAAGTCAAACGTGGACTTGGTCAACCATGGCTCTAAATGGGCCTTAATCACTCATTTAATGAAAATTAAAAGCCCATTCAATGCTCTAATCAAAGCCCTCCGTTTTGAAATTGAAACCACGGCCTAATCCCTCTAATTTCCCTCCTAAATTCATCTAGATTAGATCCTAGCCGTCCCTTGGTCGTTTAGGAGTTTAAATAGGTAGAAAATTAGGTTTTGAGGGATCTTTTGCTCTTGCTTTCTCTAGAGACTTCCCCAGGCTCTGAGATTTTGTGAGAACGCTCCCACACCCTTTCTCTACCTTCCCCCATCGAATCCCGACGGACAAAGCTCGCCGGCGACGAGATCCCGGCGAACCCGTGACCGATTTGCTTCCAGGAGTTCTCCCGGCCAATCGAGACGATTTTGGGGCTCGAGTTCAAGAGAAGAATTGTTCTAGGCGATTCCACGAGTCCAACGAGACCAAGATCCCCTGAATCCGTCCATCGGATCGAGGTAAAAACTTAACCCTAGTCTAGAACACTTGCAATCAAATAGCTTTTTGTAAAGTACGTTTTAGAACACAAAATCTATCCCCCATGAATTCTCTTCACTCCTAGATTACAGGTTTAAAATTTCGTTTGATTTCGTTCAGCCAATCGAGAGAAAAATCCAAAAAACACCTATAGGGCTCGGTTTACTCTTGCATGCGCCCAGGGAAATCGTGGCCGTTGATCTCCCGATCGACGGCCACGATCGGTCCGCTCCGCGATTCAGGATAACCGCGGGATCAGCCTACGCGGTCTGATGGCCGACGTGGCATGATCGCAGCCGGAGATCGCTCGCCGCCTGGATCGGACGGCCCCCGTGCTTGGCCGACGTGGCTAAGTGGCGCGGTGTCCGTGCGCAATGATTGCGCTAATCATTGCCGGCGGCGCAATCATCGCGCCGCCAGGCAATGATTGGCCGCGGACCGCGCACCCTATCAGGTGTCGCCAAGTGTCAAGCCGAGGTAATTTTGGGTTTTATTTTTATTTTAATTAATTTTAAACCCGATTTTGTTCAAAAAATCACAGAAAATCCGTTTTTTGTCCGATTTTTTTATAAAAATGAGCATTGAATATTAAATTATTTTAAAAACAGTGAAATTCCTTTTTATTATTTATTCAAATAATTATTAGTATATTAGTATTTTAGTTATAATTATATTAATCATTATTTTAATAGGTTAGTTACTGTTTTGTATTTATTACTATTATTATAATTATGTTTTACTATTTTAAGGTTATTTTAATTATTTATTAATATTTTCTATAATTAGTTATCTTAATAATCTCCTAACAATATTTAATTAGTAAATTAATCTAAATCACTAATATTTTCATAAAATAAAAAAAAATTATTTTATTATTATATTTTCAGATTTGTTTCATAATCTCAGAACTATTAAATAATTTATTCTTTTTTTTTTAATTATTTCTAAAGATTATTTCTTTTGAATTATTCTTTTAAACCTTTTTATTGTGTTTAAACTTTCAAAATTCATATCTCTCTCGTTTTCGCTCCGTTTTTAACGCACAACCCCTTGTTTCGATCGTATTTAGATTCTGCATTTCCTGGAATTGGTTTTATTTGAAAATTTTGGGTCTGTGTGCAATTATTTTCAAAACAGTAAAATAGCAATGTTTAAAAATATTTAATTATCGTATTTGAACTTCGAAATTACATAACTTTGTCGTTTTAAGTCTGCTGTCGACGCACAGCACCTTGTTTTATATGTACTCTGAATTCTGCACATTTTAAAATTATTTCCAGATAAAAATTTTGTCTTTATTTTCTGTTATTTCAAAAACAGCAAAACTACACTATTTTAAAATATTATTTTATTATATTTAAAACTTCGGAAATTCGTATCTTCGCTGTTTTAAGTCGGATTTTGACGTATAACCCCTCGTTCTTTTCAGAAAAGCGAGCTTTATGTTTTGAAACTGTTTCCAGCCCCTGATTTTGGCTGTTTTGATAGTTTTCTATCTTGGAGCAATATTTCATTATTAAATTATTATTTAATTAATATAATAATTATTTTCATGATACAAACCTATTTTCAAACCGTTTGAAACCTCGATTGGGTGATCAGCGGGTCTCCTTATACCTATGTATTATGAATTGACTTACTCTTAAATTATTTTATTTTTCAAAAATATATATTTATATTTATAAGTATTTTAAAACTATTTTTAAACTACTACTTATATATAAATCCTAATTTTTGGGAGACCCGCTATCGTATGAAATTTTAAGCATGGGTTCTAGATATGAAGAGCAATCATGGGGGAGTGGGTTAGTGAATGGTTGAGTCCCAATCATTCACTAATCCTTTCTTTAGGTGTCTTTATTTTTATTTTTTCGTAGATTGCATGTATAGGATTGCACCACGAGCACTTAGCTTAGGCTCTCCTAGATCTAAGGGCATGGTGTGTTTATTTCATTTTTGTACTCCCATGCATTTATTACCTGAAGGGTTAGACTAAACATCACTTTAAACTCCTACAACGTAGTGACACCCTAAGGATAAAAATTAAGGACTCGTCTAGCGAACTTAGAAGTCTTCTAGGAGCTAGGATAGATCCCAGAACGACATGAAAACTACAACACTTAAACTTAGTGACATCTAAAACAACACTGAATTTTCTAGGAATTTTTAGGAGCTTTTAGAGCCCTTAGCTAACCAACCATAATTAACTGGTTAATTAAGGCCCCGAGACCTTCCGGAAATTACAATAAATACATTTTAGGTCAGAAAATTACCCATAATACCTTGGACTGACCAGAATCTGATCCTTGACTTTAGATAAATAGGGCTCCCTAGTTTGACTTCAGGTTGACCCCTAATTTGACCATAGGTGGAATTTACCGTTTTGCCCCTAATAAATCATTAAAAATTAATAAAAATCCCAAATCTTCTCCAAATACTTGGAAATACTTTTTCTGGTCATCCCTGACCTTTGGGAGTGATTCCAATCAGTTTGGAGCTGATTTGGAGCAAAACAATAAAAAAGGCTATTTAGTAGGAAATTTAGAAAATTCCAATAAATACCCCGACCTTCAGAAACTCATAACTAATTGTAGAAAACTCCGAATTAGGTAAACTCACTTGCATTAGACTCCAATTAGGGCCTAGTATTTATTAAAAATTTTAGGTTTCCAGAAATTGGCCTAGGTTAGAAAGTCAACTTTTTGGTCAACCGTAGTTCATTTAGGGCCCGAAACTTAGAAAATTCACAACTTTGGATAGGAAACTCCGATTTTAGCCTACTACCTGTCTAACTACTCGTATTAAGGTCTACTATTTTTCTAAGGTGTTAGGAATCCCAAATTTAGCCTTTTTCCCATAGTGACTTTTTGGACCTTTAGTCTAGTTCCTAGGAGGACTCGGGACTTTCCAAAATTGGCTAATGCAACTTAAACTTCAAATATCATTGTCCTAAGTTCTTAAAACTCATCAACAAACTGAAATATTTAAAATGAACCATAATCCACTAATATTTGAATTTTAAATAAAAATATCCTTTTTAGACCCCCAACAAACCTGAATTCTAGAAAACTTTAACCAACTACCCTACTTAGGATCTATCCAAACCACACCAGCCTTACACACACATAGAATTGTTTGCTAGGGCACTACTTCTAGACCTAGGTTAGGCCGCTGATTTTACTTTTCTGCTGTGTGCCGGAGCTTTTCGTAGTTTTCACTGCATGCTGTTTGAAAATTGATTGGTATGTTTGCTTACTTTTTCTGCACTCTGGATGTGAACGCTAGACTTACCCATAGGTTAGGAGCGCCATATATATATTGTTCTTCCGTGCAGGTGGCCATGCTCAATGCTAATAAAAGGGGGGCACCATTTATTTTTCTGATATTGTCTTATGCAGGTGCTTGCTCAGCCCCCCTAAATAAATGAGGGCTAAATTAATAATTATAATTGCACAGGTGGAGCTGCTTAGCCCTCAAAATTAAGAGCATGGCTTGGCACAGGGTCAATGGTGTTAGCACTTTTATTTTCATATAAACTGCTTGGGATGATTATTAGGATAACCTTGCAGGGACTTTAGAATTTTTCTGCTTTTCAATTAATGTAAAATTATGTAATAATTATTAAGAGTTGTGAAACAACCTTGAGTTGGGATATTCTTATCCAACTTGGATTCCAAAAGAAGAAGACATCCCTAAAGGGGAGAGTCTTCTTCCATTTGGAAGACTGAGTTGGATGGCTTTAGATATCCAAAGAGAAAAGGCAATGCTCCCCATATTGGGGGAATTGTCTCTTCGTTTGGATATTCAAGCCACGACGGATCCAAGGAGTCCAAGGAGGAGAGATCCAAGGAGTCCAAGGAAGAGAGATCCAAGAAGTCCAAGGAGAAGATATCCAGAAGACTAAAGATTTGAAGACCCAATATCCCACTCAAAGTTGTTGGCGTCTGTCATAGGCTTAGAAATCCGGGTTGTTGGCAGTGGTGCCCGGCCACTTTACTTTTCTGCATACCCTGGGTTGTAATTAAAGGGCAGTTGGCCTATGGACATTTACTTGATTAGTTTGATTATATTGATGTGTTTACCTGATTGCGCAGTAGAAATTGCCTGTTTTTCTTAGGTTTCTTTTCTTGCATGCCGATTTTGTTTTCGCCTGGATTTTCGTTAGGCTCTTTAAGGACTACAAAATTTTTTCTACTCATAACTAACTCCTAAAATTTTAAGTTCTAAATAACATAGAAACTTAACGAACCTAGGGAATCGCCAGAACCGTCCGGGGTCGCATGCATATTACTGCATCTTCTTCCCTTGCTATAAGACATCTCCCTGCCTGCGGGTTGAGTCCGGATAATCTGGCCTATGAGGATGAAGTGCCGGACCTAGGGAGACCCAGTCTTTTCAAAAAATTATTTTCTATAAGACTGTTTTTAAAGTTCTATAGCATTCATGAGCTGACATTTCAACTAGCATGCATTGCATTAGAAATCAATTTAATTAAAATTTAATTGCATTAGCTAGGAGCATCTGACCCACATAAGTCTATAACCACTTAGGAAATTCTCTAGATGCCGGTCCTATTTCCAAAGAACTGTACCACCCACCCATCTATCATAAATGACTTGACAGCATGGTTTTAAAGCGATTAGATGGTTAGCTGGCTCCCCCAATCCAGGCCGGGGTAAGTCCAGGTTTTGCATCGCATTAGCTAGGACACTGGTCTTAGTGTGTGTCGAACACTAAGTCCAATCTAGATTTAGGGTTCGAGGCTACTACACTCGGTCTCGTAGTATGCCTTAAATAGTAGGTAAATCTCTTTCTTTCGGGGACTCTAAATCCTACTTATCCACGTCACAGGATGACGCCACCTCCATCTTTCTCTCACGCATGTGATTGATTGCTTGTATTTCTTTCTCCAGTTTCTGTTTAGTGCCCTAGAGCCTCCGAATGTTGGTATGGACCACGCATGTTTGATTCACCCCTTTTGAGACACTTCTTTCCTTTTGAGTAGGACTTCTTAGTCTATCCCCTCGTGCCAATCCCATTTTAAGAAGAAATAATATATGATCCTTAATCGAGAGTTTTTCTCGGGCTCCGGCCCGGGATGTAATTAACCACGGGGCTTGCGCCCGTGGGGAAACTTGGCCCCGCAATCTACTTTACCCCACTCGATCTCTCGTATCGGGTGGGGGAAACCCGTGACTAGGTCGTGTATATTACTACCCATCGGGGTGTGCTGGTGACAGCATCTATCCCCAATGGTCAGTCGTATGCACGATCCAATCTGCCCTTCCATCGACCCATTTGTGTCGAGTGTAGAGGCCTACGATCGTTTTGTCCCACGGGATAGTGCGGTCGTACCCTCTGCGTTCGTACCCCACGAGCGGTGCTCTTTCGGAGGTCCACAGTGATCAAGATATATCTTTCTTGGATCAAGGATTTAAAGATCTATATGACATCCACCAAGGATGTTTAACCTTTCCAAGGTTGTTAATCAAAGTGTTATTTGATGATTTTAACCTGTATGGAAGAGGTTAGATCGAATCCCCCTAGGATCAATCATCCAGTGATTGAGATGCAATGAATATTGCGTAATTCTCAAATCAAAGATCTTAATATTAGAGTTCACAGTATGCGTGAAATGGTTAATGTATTTTCTTCTCGGAGAAGAGGATAACATAAACGAACAAAGTTTCACAATATTGAGAAACACTAAACATCCTTGTTATAACATAGGGATACAAACGATAAAGATAGGAGATAAACAACCTTTAACACTTAAGACAAATAGTACTATTATTCTTTACTGATAATATTTGCAAAGATTCTCAGTATTACAGGTCCTGGGAAGCATCTTTCCATCAGCATCCTTCAACTTGAAAGTTCCAGGCTTAACCATAGCTGCCACTATAAAAGGGTCTTCCCAAAGGGGAGAGAGTTTATTACGTTGGGGTCCTTTGCCGGCCGCCTCAAGACTGCGTAGAACCAAGTCTCCAATAGAGATGCATCGAGGTTTAACCTTTCGGTTATAATGGCGAGCCACTCTTTGGTGGTAAGCAGCAATTTTAAGCGAGGCTATGTCTCTAACTTCTGGGAGAAAATCTAGATTATTCCGAGTTTTTCATCATTGTTGTTGAAATCAAAAGTTTGTACTCTATAGCTCGAAACTCCGATATCGACCGGGATAACGGCTTCAGTGCCGAAGCAGAGATTGTACGGTGTTTCTCTTGTAGGAGTCCTGGAGGTGGTGCGATAGGCCCAGAGGACATTGGGGAGTTCATCAGCCCATTGCCCCCCAGCCTTCCCGAGGCGCGTCTTCAGTCCCTTTAGTATAGTTCGATTTGAGGATGGGCCACGGCTGTGTGTACCAATTGAATGTGAAGATCCTTGCAAAATGCTGTGAAAGTTTTCCCAGTGAATTGAGTTCCATTATCGGTAATGATCTTTGCTGGAATGCCAAATCGACAAATTATTTTTTTCCAAACAAATTGTTTGGCATTTGCCTCGATGATTTTTGCCAGGGGTTCAGCCTCTACCCATTTAGTAAAATAGTCTACGACCAATATGATAAACTTTCGTTGTCCGGTAACTATAGAAAAAGGTCTCATTATATCTATCCCCCATTGGGCGAAAGGCCATGGGCTTTGAAGTGATGAGATTTTCACAGCAGGTGAATGGGTGAGGTTGGCGTGCAGCTGACAATTATTACATTTTTGGACGAACTCTAATGCATCTTGTTTTATCGTGGGCCAGTAGAACCCTTGCCTCATAATCTTAAGAGCAAGCGCTTTTCCTCCTAAGTGTTCTCCACATATACCTGAATGGACTTCCCGTAGCGCATAATCTGCCTCTGATGGTGGGAGACACTTAAGATATGGCCCGGTAAAGGCTCGCTTGTATAATTCTCCACCAATAATTGTAAAGTTAGCTGCTTTCCTTCGGAGTCGCATTGCAACTGTCAAGTCTTCGGGCAGCACACCATTTTGCAAGAATGATAAGATAGGATCCATCCAAGACGGTTCTCTTATCTCATCAATGGATTGTATAATCCAGTGACCTTCGATGCTCGGGAAGTGTATTTCCTCGATATAACTTCTTCTGAAAAGGTCCATTGTTGCTGATGTAGCGAGCTTTGAGAGGGCGTCTGCACGGGCATTCTGCTCCCGGAGTACATGAACAATTTGATACTTTTTTATGTGAGTAAGAAGTGACTTTGCTATACCACAATATTGTGCCAAAGATGGATTATGGGCATCAAATTCTCCTTCAACTTGAGAGGCAACAAGTTGAGAATCAGTATGAATCATCAAATTTTGAACCTCATAGTCTATAGCCAATCGTATTCCTGCAATAAGAGCTTCATACTCAGCAACATTATTTGTAGCAGGAAACTTCAGCCGAAGCCCATATTCGAAAGTGACTTGTTGTGGAGAGATCAATAAGATTCCAGCCCCAGCACCAGAACTCCCAGAGGCTTCCATCAACATATAGTGTCCAACAAGGTGAAAGAGGAGGAGTGACTAGCGGTTCATCAGAGGCAAGGTTGGTACATTCGACCACAAAGTCTGCAAGCACTTGTGACTTGATGTCGGGTCTAGGAAGAAAATGGATGTCAAATTCTCCAAGTTCCACTAACCACTTGATTAATCTTCCAGATGCTTCAGGCTTTTGGAGAATATTTCTTAATGGGAGGTTTGTATAGACCCCAATCGTGTGAGCTTGAAAATAGGGGCGTAATTTTCTGGCTGAGAAGATTAATGTCAAAGCCGTCTTATCTGCTAATGGGTAACGTATTTCCGTTTCAGAAAGGACATTGCTAACATAATAGACGGGACGTTGAATACCATTCTCCTCTCGGATCAAGACCGAGCTTATAGCATGCGAGGAAACAGCCATATATATGTACAACATTTCTCTTGGTACTGGCTTTGAAAGTAGTGGAGGTGAGGATAGATAAATTCGGAGCTGTTCGAAAGCCTCCTGGCATTCATCTGTCCATTTGAATCCTGAGTTACAGGCTCCTCTTAGTGTCTTAAAGAAGGGCAAGTATTTATCACCTGAGCGAGCCAAAAAATACGAGAAAGAGCTGCAATTCTTCCATTTAGACGTTGCACTTCTCTGATGCTCCTTGGGGGCACCATATCTCTTAGTGCCCTTATCTTTTCAGGATTTGCCTCAATCCCACGGTGTGTAACCATAAAACCTAAGAATTTTCCTGAGGTGACTCCGAATGTGCACTTGGCAGGATTGAGGCGTATGCCATAGGATCGAAGGAGGGAGAAGCATCGTTCTAAGTTAGAGATATGCTGTGATTTTCAAGACTTTTTACCAGCATATCATCTACATATACCTCCATAGTTCGCCCTATAAGATCTTTAAAAACCTTATTCATAAGGCGTTGATATGTGGCTCCAGCATTCTTGAGTCCAAATGGCATGACCCGATAGCAGTATAGTCCTTTATTCGTCTGAAAAGCTGTTGCTTCCTCATCTATGGGATCCATCTTTATCTGATTGTAGCCAGAGTATGCATCCATGAAGCTCAGCATTTGGTGCCCAGACGTGGCATCGACTAGTTGGTCAATACGAGGGAGTGGAAAAACTATCCTTCGGGCAAGCTTTATTGAGGTTTGTGTAGTCCACACACATCCTACAAGCTCCACTAGCTTTCTTAACCATGACAACATTTGCCAGCCATGCGCGATAGTGTACCTCTCGTATAAGTCCAACCTCCAAGAGTTTATCAACTTCCTCTTCAATGGCTTGTTGACGATCTGGAGCAAAATTTCATTTTTTTCTGGATAACTGGCTTACAGGCTGGATTTATTTTGAGAGAATGCACAATTATCTTTGAGTCAACTCCTGACATATCTGCTGGACTCCATGCAAAAATGTCTTGATTTATATGTAGAAAATCCACGTATTCTCTCTTCTCCTCCTCTGAGAGCATAGATCCGACCTGCACTGTTTTGGATGGGTGCTCATCTGATATGGATATACATATAAGGTCTTCGACAGGGGAAGCCCTCTGAGGGACGTCCTCATTTCGAAGGTCAAAATTCTCAATACTTAGAGCAACTGATAGGCGTGGTTGAGCCTATCTCAAATAACATGATTGTGCTATTTGTTGATTTCCACGCACCACGCCAATCCCATGTGGGGTTAAAAACTTCATCTTGAGATGTGGAATAGAGAGAATAGCTCCAAAAATTGATTGTAGTGGTCTCCCAAAAATAGCATTGTAAGCTGATTCTGATTTTACTACGATGAATTGGATTTGATGAGTAGTTTGCAGAGGAAATTCCCCAAGTGTTAATGGGAGGCTAATCGTCCCTTCTACTCGTACAGGTCGATTATCAAACCCATATAATGGTCCTGCAGCTGACTGAAGCTTTTCCCTCACAAGGCCCATACTAAGAAAAGTAGAGTAAAATATGACATCTACTGAGCTCCCATTATCAACTAAGATCCTTTTGACATTAAAGCATGGATCACCAATCCCCGCGTTAATTACAAGTGGATCCTGATGAGGGATCTGAATGCCCTCTAGATCAACATCATCAAAAGTGATACAATTATCAGCACGAACTTTCTTTTGTGCTGGCTCCTCGTTCACCGCAAGTAAGACTTGGTTGGATAATAATGGACCCCCAGCGATAGTCTCGATCTCTCCAACCATTTGACGATTATTTTGAGGTTGTCTTTGTGTCGATTGCCCCCCAGCAGGAGGAATGTCATTATGACTGGGTGGGTTTGCTATGAACCGACCAAGGTAACCTTGTCGAATTAGTCTCTCGATTTCCTCTTTAAGTTGTTTGCATGCTTCAGTTGTGTGTCCACGGCTACGGTGGAAGTGATAGTATTGCTATTGATTTCCTGATTTTGGCTTTAAGGGATTTGGCCACTTAACATTCTCTTCATCTCGGATGGCCATCAAGACATTTGCTCGAGATGTATTAAGAGGCGTATACTCTTTCTCTGGTCGAGGCTCCCGTCGAGATTGTGAAGGTCGAGGGGGCAAGTTATTACCCCATTTCTTCTTTCGTTGTGATGATGAATCACCAATCCCTGGTGCATTCTTACGCTTCCCAATTGTTTGCTCGAATTGCTTCTTATGAGCATTGATGGCTTCATCTGCTGAGATTTGTGCCTCCACACGATGAATTAGGTCAGCATATGAATGTACCGTATCTCGCATGAGGGCTGAGTAAAAAGGGCCAGGACGAAGCCCTCCAAGGAAAACTCCTCTTAGCAACTTAGGATCTACCCCTGCAATTTGTCGAGCTTCGACAGAGAACCTTTGAAAGTATTCTTTGAGTGATTCTCCTTCATTTTGACGGATCCCAGAGAGATGGGAAGAGTCCTTAATAATTCTTCGATTAGCAACAAATTGTTCGACAAACAATTTGGCTAACTTGACAAACGAAGGAATAGTTCTAGCTGGGAGTGAGTAGAACCACGTACGAGCTTTCCCTTTGAGGGTGGCAGGAAATACTTGACAGAGGAGCGCATCCGAGGCTCTCTGAATATGCATAATAGTTCTGTAGTGATCGATGTGCTCATAGGGGTCAGACGTCCCATCATAAGAATCAATGCTCGGTAGTTTGAACCCTGCAGGAATGGGATGTTTAAGGATGGCTTCTGTTAGTGGTGAGGTCTCCTGGAAGTCCCACTGATGGAGAGATTGTCTTCCACTCCTACCGGGGAACTCTTCTTGGACCAAGCGCCTCAGTTCATGGCGTAAGACATTGCGCGGGAGGTCAGCAATATGAGGATCGGCCACATCCTCAGGAATATCCGACGGAATGCGGACTAACTAACTGGGGCGAAAAGGATGGGTAGAGCTAGCGGTGTCGGCAAGGTCAACATCTAATTGTGTTTTAGGACGACCCCTTGATTGAGGGATAGGGATGTCTGCCTGAACACGTTCGGGTTGAACACCTCTGGCTAGTGATGGATCTTGAGGAATACGAATTTCCTCCTGCTCTGCTAACATTGGTTGTCGGGCTTCTCGCAGGAGTTGAAGGATCTCCTTTTGAGATTCCTCCATTTTTCGGATGCGGTCTTCCATAGATGGTCCAGATGTTCCTTCTCTAGCCAGGTTTTTCCCACCATGGTAAAAAGAGGCAGATGCCTGACGTCCCTGATTCAGGGACTGATTACTGGACATGTGAGAGTTGGAGCGAGAGGCTCCTTGGTGGTGATTGCTACGCCTGTTGGCCATTGAGTAATGATTAATATAGTGGGATTGTCGTTTCCCACAGACGGCACCAAACTGTTGCGGGCTAGAATATACGCGGCGATAGAGTTATAATTCTACGTCTTAGCGTTGCACGAATATCCAGCTCACACACAAAGAACACAATATTTTTTACGTGGAAAACCCGAAAAGGGAAAAAAACCACGGGGCCTAGCCCAGTTGAAGATGATTCCACTAAAATTTGAGGAAAATACAATGATCCGACTCGTCCTTGAAGACGACCAGATTACAGATATCAACTGAGAGTTTTACAAAAGTCCAACGTCACTCCACTGTCAGGCGGTGGATCGGTAGTGGCTCTTTAGTGTCAGGGGATACTTCAACTTAGGATGGCACTTCGGCATCCCTTGGTGGTCCGTCGGTGATGTGGTAGAACTACGGCGGTGTTGCGGCAATACTCCGGCGGTGGTGCGGCAATACTATGGTGGTGGTGCGGCCGTACTTTGGCGTCCCTTGGTGGTCCGGCGGCGGTGCGGCAAGACTACGGCGGTGGTGCGGTAGCACTCTGGCGTCCCTTAGTGGTTCGGCGGTGGTGCGGCAGCACTCCGGCGTCCCTTGGTGGTCCGGTGGTGGTGCGGCAAGACTACGGCGGTGGTGCGGCAGCACTCCGGCGATGGTCGAGGAGGAGTTGGGCGGCAGGAGCTTTCTTCCTTCCCTTGCTTCTTCTCTCTTGGCTTCCTCCCCCTTTCATGAGGAATGAGGGGTCTATTTATAGATTTTCTGGAGTGGCATAGTTTGTAAATAGGTGTGAGATCAGGGGCAAATAGGGAGTGGCTGAATGGATGGCCGATATCGAATCCCATGATCATGCACCGTTCGTTGGACATTTGAAGGCCTTAGTGATGTCATAATTCAGTGATCTTGGGCTCGTTGGATTCGTCTCGTCGAGCCGTTCGATTCGAGTACAAGCTCGTTAAAATCGGAGATCGTTTGGTAACTGAAATTGTGATTCGAACCTTCCAACAGCGCTTTGGGTCCTTGATTTGGATCCATTTGGGCTCGGATTCAGTTGAATTTGGTGTCGTTGGATCCGTATTTTTGAGACGCTCAGTTTGACTGTAAGCTCGCTGAAATTGGTGTTCGGATGCTTCCAGATTTAATTTTTGAAAATTTCCAACTCTATTTTTTCTCAAGATTCGTGCTGGATCAAGCATATTTTTTGGTAACGTATCACTAACATATATAAATTTTGTATATTTCTTTCAATTACATATTATTATTCTTTTAATTTTATATTAAATTTTCTGAAAATGAAATCCTCCTTACCCTTCAATATGATTGGATCATATATTGACATTAGAAATAATAAAATTTATCTTAAATGATAATTTTTTAAAAATATAATATTATTTAATTTTCTCCCAATACCTTAAATCTCCAAATTATTAATCTGGCCTACAGAGCCATTATTATTTTCTACTTCCCTCCCACAAATTTCAAACAAATTCAGGGCAAATTTGTAACCCGCCAATTCAAACATTTTAATTATAATTATATTATTCTTATTATTATAAACAACCATCTATTTTCTTGCGAAGCTGGAGCGAGGAGCCGGGAGTCAAAGAGACAATCACGCACACGTGGTCCTCGAGATTCGCGTTGATCAATGTGATCCTATTCCCATCGTCGATCCAATTCTCCACGACTTTTAAAGCTCGCGCTGTCTTCATGTCCGATCATCCGGACGTCTCCATAGAAATTCAAAACGAACCCTGTGAGACAATAAATCCGTTTCGTTTATTCATTATTATATTAACCCTTTTTTTCTCTCACTGTCCTCTCTCGCTCTCCCTCATCAAAATCTCGAAGTTCAAAACCCTGGAATCGCAGCTAGAAGAACTCAGCTCGAATCAGCTTGCGCTTGTCACGGGCGGACGATTTGCTCAGAAGGCGCGTTCTCTGGATCGAAGCGTAGCCTTTTTTGGCTTCTGAAATTGTTTATGGTAAGTTTTTTGCTATCGAACTTGTTTTTTTGCTATTTTTGATAAGTACCCTATTGATCTATTCTCGCTGCTCGTGTTGCTAGTTTTTGCGTGTTTTGCAGCCTGGTTTGAGTTTTGTTTGGATGATAGTTGAGTTAAATGGATGACTATTTGAGTTACCTGCTTCTACTTTGATTTATGATTCTTTTTAAGTAGCATTGTGATGCATTTTTTGTAGAGGTTAATCAGGTATTCTGTTTGAGGTGGATATTTTCTGATTAAGGCGAATCGTGAGTAAGTTTTGTGGTATCATTTGTTGGGAAATGGATTGTACATGATGGACTGGTAAGGTGGTTTTAAATTCTAAGATTCATCTTGGTTTAACTGGTGTAATCAAGAGAAGTGGCCTTAGGGTTGTTTGGAACTTCATGCTCCCTAATACTTTGTGAAGCAAGTTATTTCCCAATCAAACTGTTGGCTAGTTATTTATCTTGCATGCAGCGTACTAGTATTTTGTTTTCTGTCTCCAGTATCCGATGATAATCATCATATGACTGTTTTACTTGATGTGTGTTTTCGGGACCATTCTTGGAAGCACTTCATGTATTGAACTGACCAGAACTTGATGTTCTTTGAATATTTACATTGCAAAATTATGAGGAAAGGTTCACTTTGATGTTGTTTTGAAGGGCTGCTCGGTATCCTATTCTTGTGGGATTAATGCAATAGTTTGCTTAACTATTGCTAAGTAGAGTTTAAAGACTTTAAATGTTATTGTTTTGATAAATCCTGTTCTAGTTTTGTTATTCTTAAATCCTACCATTCATAGGGTTAAACTGATCCAAGGATTTCTTCCGCTCATAAACCTTAAATCCCAAAATAAATAGTTATATAGTTGGGGCCTGGGGGTTTCAGGATTTAGCTTTGTTTTGCAGTTTTCATTCCAAACAGTTTTGAATTATTTATCCTCTCAAAATTTATTAAATTTGAATTTGCAGATTATTAAATCCTACTTGTAATGAAAGTTCTTTTATGTGTGGCTATAAATTTGTTTTCTATTGGTTTTATTTCTATTGCTCCTAGTGTTCCTCAAGTAAACCTAGCCTGTGGTTTTTGGTAAATTTTATACACTAGAGCATGCTATTTTCTGCTTTTCAAGGCTATTGGGGTTTTGGGGAATAATGTAGTACCACTCTTCAGCCTTATTTGACACTATTCGTGAATTTTAATTGTGTTCTGTTTTGTACTATCTGATGCTCATCACCTACAAGTACCCCCCTCCCAAACAACAAAATGGAACTTTTTTTTTTGCAAAGTAGATGATGGATAGATCTAACCGGCTAATTTTGTTCTGAACATGTTTGCACTCCAATTTCTGTTTTTGATGACAAATTTCTTGATTCCTATCCTGCTTCCTATGATCATATCACTTTCCTCCTCTAAAGATGGTTCCCACTTCTCTTTTGTAAACTACCATTCTTCCACTGCATGTTGTCTATATTAAAACTTTCCACTTTCATCTTTTTTGTCCGCACTTTTCTTCTTTTCAGCTTCTGTGCGAATAAACAAATTCTAGAACAAAAGTCTATGACAATATTTATTTTCATTGCTCATATATTATATTATATAATTAATGTATTTTACTTTTTTATTGTATGTCATGTATTTGTATTGTGATTTATGGTTTTTGTGTTTCATTTGTGATTTATGGTTTTTGATTTTCATTTGTAACACTTCACACTGGCCGAAACCCTTACATTTCTGGACCCATGTGGAAGCTACTTGAGAGGTCAATTGGTGAAGCATCAAATTTTCTTGATAAAGATATATCGTAAAGCTTTTTTTTGGGTTCATGGATTCTAGTTACTATTCTGTGCTTTTCTTATATAATTTTCTGCAGGATAATAAGGTTATTCCTATAGGAGTAGTTTCTTTTACTAAATTGTTTGCTTAATATTGTTGTTTCTACTGATTGCTGTTATTTGTCCACAAAATTTTGGTAGCATCTAACAGTCATATTGTTACTCACACTATCTGTAAATTTTGAATAAAATTATAGTTAACTACCTGTACTTCCTCTGTGAAGGCTCATTTTTTGCTGTCTTATTGTTGTTTTACATGAAATTAAACCACCTTTCTTTTGTAGAGATGGATAAGGTGCTCCATGAGATTGTTTTATTTCTTCATGAAGTTACAGATAACATGCATTAATGAGGCAGTGATTTTCCAGGCACATTTTCGTCACAAATTCAATTTACATTTCAAAAAGTGAAGCAGGATAAACGTTGCGCCAAACAATGCTTTAGTTTTGGCCAGTTCTCCTAGGATTATCTTCCTTTTCTAAACTTGAATGTTTTATAAAACTCTTACTGCAATTTTGTTATTGACATTATCTTGTGAATTTGTGGTCATGTCCTGAAGCATGGCTGTGGTTAAAGTTTTTTTATTTTTATTTTTTATTCATGTCCTTGTTTACATACCCAAACTATTTCGGGTATGATTTGGGGGCAGGATGTAGGTTCGTGACTCTTTTGATTGTCGGCTTTGGATTTATGTTTTGGTCTTGTTATTCCCTGAAGGCAGGTATGATTGTTTGTTAGTATTGGGTTTGTGTGGTGCATAACATGCTATCACTATAATTGAGATTTGAGGATTATGGATAGTTTTACATCACTTTGTATTAGCCTTACTAAAGTGATTATTTTTTTCCAAGTAGAAAATTTTGATTTTAGTTAACCAAGCTTAGATAGTTATTATTGTCACACATGATGGGCATATAAAGGTATAATATGTGACTTGACTTGTTATGTGGCTTGTAAATAAATTGAATGTTGGAAAGTGAATAGAGAAAATTTATATAATTCCTGATTACCAAAGTTTCTTTTATTTCTATCACCATGATGTGCAGATAGGTGCATTTTTTGAGAGAGAGAGGGAGAGGGAGAATGCAGTCCTTCATAGTTATTTTTGGTGGAAAGTTTAGAGATGATGATTTACTTTGCTTCCATTTAATTTTCCCGAGGGCAACACATCTGGAAATTAGCAAGTGTCAAAAAGTTAACTTTGGTAGTTTGCATAATGCTCTATTCATTTTTCGTATCGAAAAAATTATACAAGCCACATGACAAAATCAAGCCATCATGTTATTTGTCTCTAGCCTGATATGCCCATCATGATTGTGTTGTAGGATGTGGAATCAAGACTCAATCAACAATCCCCTTTGGAGCCAATGGCAACTGCTGGACTCTTTCCTTCCCACTGGTGGTTTTGCTCATTCTTATGGCCTTGAGGCTGCCATCCAATCTTGCTTTGTGGTGGGCCCTGAGGATCTTCAGGCCTATACTCTCAGTGTCTTGGACAACACTGGCAGCCTAATTCTTCCATTTGTGTGTGCGGCAACTAAATCCCTGGACTTTGAAACATGGTTGAAGCTTGATAGGCTCCTTGAAGTCACCTTAACCAATGAAATCAGCCGAAAAGCCTCATCGTCACAAGGATCTGCACTCATAAGAGTTGCTGCTTCCGTGTTTCATGAGATTCCATACCTGAAGAAGATTAGAGAGTCAGCCTTGACCTCAAGGTCTGCTTCCTTCCACCATGCAACAGTTTTTGGGCTTGTATGTGGACTACTTGGCTTTGGAAGTGAGTTCTCTCAACGGGCATATATGCACTTGGCCTTGAGGGATGTTCTATCAGCTGCTACAAGGCTAAATCTTATTGGACCAATGGGGGCAGCTGTTCTGCAGCATAGAATGGCTGGGAATGCTGAGTTGTTGTTGAAGAGATGGATGGATCGTCTAGTTGAGGAGGCTTGCCAAACCACTCCTTTACTTGATGCTATCCAGGGATGCCATGGTTACTTGTTTTCAAGGCTGTTCTGCTCTTGAAGTGATTCTTGGGGATGTTTTCTGTTTTCTTTTGAGATTGTTTGTCGCTGTTCCATATTGTGAAATAAATATTTGATCATTGGTATGTTTTAGTTTGTTTTTTACCCTTTAGATGCCGTTCGTAGTCTGTTTTGCACTCATTACATTCGAATTCCTTGTTAGTTAATTATGACATTGATGATTTCCAAGGAAATTAACATCGTGTCCGTGATTAAAACACATTGGTCTTGAATTCACTTAATTTCTCTCATTTCACCGGCCAAGTTTTTTTCTTTCTTATTTGTTTTGGTGCAAGACCTTCTTATGCTGGGTACATACTTTTTGCATCAAATTATCAAGTCAAATGACCAATGAATAATATGTTATCATTTGTAACATAGTTGGAACATGCTAATAAGAGGTTATCTTTTTGGTCCCTTCACGTGAATCAATCCCCCTTTAAGGTGTTGGAGTTGCTATTATGGGGGCCACAAGGAGCTAAAAATAGAACCTTGGAGTGTATTTCTTTAGTAGAAATTTTTTGTTCAAGTTTATGGTTTACTTACAAATCTGGACTAATAAATGAATTATCTTAACTTGTAATGTAATCCAATTATTTTGTTGTTTATTATGATTAATCGCCAATCAGATGTTTTTTGTTTCCATTGGATTCTGAATTAAATTAAAAGTTTAAGCTGGTAATATTTAAGGTTTTATAACACGCTTTCATTTTGACCGATGACTCAACTTTTACCTGTAGGGGCATGCGATAATTTTGGGGTACTAAATCTCGCCATGTCAGTACTCATATTTTTTTTTGTCTTTAATCATGCTATCGTCTGAAAAAAAACATTGTTTCAATTTGTAATGCATTATTAGTTTTTGGTTCAGTCCATTAACTATATTAGGTTGTACTTCAAACGGACATTTTTAATTAATTGTTCTTGTGGCATCTGATCCACCAGCCTGTAGTGACCCCAAAATTGTAAGCATACTTCCCCATGGTGCTAGAAAACATTCAATGCACTTGGTTGATAGAACAAAGTATGCTCTGTTAGTTTTGTGTTGAATGTAATTGAGTAGATCAATCTGGTTGTACTGTTGACTCAAACCTCAATTTCATTGGTTGAGCTCACTGGGGGTTGCAAGGGGGGCCTCCCCTGCTTTGGGTTCAATTGCCTTGCACTTGAAAAATATATATTTTTTGCGCACAACCGTACAATCTTGCAGCTCTGTATACTCTAGCGCTGCAGCGTTGTATACTTGTGCTGGTTAGAGACAGATAGCGGCACTCCAAACCTCAACGTTATAGTGCTACCAGTTAATTGGAGATAGAATGTGGAGTGCCACGGCACTCCAAACTCCCAAGTTTCAACATTAAGAGTTAGGATGGGCTGTTTTATTTCTAGTTTTTCATGTCTAACTTGAAGGGTTGTGTCTCTTGTGGTGGTTAATGAGAGCCTCTTTGTCAGTTCTATGTTTAATGTATGGGTGAAGATCCAGTTAATTTATCCTAATTTTCTTAGTGGATTTCTTGATGTGGTCTGGTTCCATGGTATTTTTCTTATTTCAAGTTTTTCAACATTAGATCCTGATGTTCTTTCTTTTTTGCTGCATGTTTTCTTTCTTTTTTGTTTTTGCTGTGTGATGTTTAACTTCCCAACATGCTCTCTAAGTCCTATGATGTAGCCATGTAGGTGATAATTATTTGTAAGCCATGCTGCCTTAGTTATGAATTAGCATCCCTGGCAAATGATCAACAATTCCATCTCGAAAGTGAAGTTTAAAATAGACAATATCTAATGTTAAGTTGGATTCCGTATAATCTTATCTGTAACTTGATTTGTACTTGCAGACATATACTCAGCTTATATTAACCTAATACTCATTTTATTATATTTTACTCAACTTTTGATTAGTTGGTTTTTTCTATTTTCATGATGGTCATGTTTACATGATTGCTATTATTTTGAATTATGCTTTCCATGACATGAACAATTTACATGACTGTTGTTATTGTTGACATTGTCTTTATCAATTGCTTCATTTTCTATTTTGCTGTTAATGAAGTGTTTTGATTTAGCTAGTGTAAAAGCAATTTAGAATCTTTTGCACAAGGTGATGTGTGGCTGTAGCGCTTTTCACAGCTCTCATGAGGACATCATTACTATCTTTAGTTCCTTGGGGAGGGGGTCTCGTTTGTAATATTGTAGGTTGTGGGGACAATCTTCTTGTCTTAGTTTGAGAGATAGTTGCTAATACTTTAGATGGTCAGATGAGTTTGTATTTTGATAATAATTGACATGTATGATATGAAAAGATCATCAATAGTTGGAGTAGCTAGCATATTTTCTTTGAGTCAAGCTGATCAAATGCAGGATAGAGAAAAGTTTTATTGTAAGAAATCTTTAAAATGAAGAGTGATGTCTCTAGGAAATAAAGGAAGTGATGGAGAGCTACAAATCCAATTATTAGAAGCAAGTATGGATGAAGAAGTTGGAATATATTAAATTGTCACCTGGCTTTACAAGCTGGAAACTTAAGCAGCATATTTTTACTTCTTTAGAATAATAAATTTAATTAGAAATTTAAAATTGGAATGAAAATTGAACTTGAAAATTCATTATTTTACTTGATCTAATTTGATGTGATAATTATAGTTCACATTCTCTAAAGGTACTTCTCATAATTAAAATACATTCATAAACATTATTAATATTATTTTAGCACCCAGCATCAATCTGTTGAGCACTTGTGTTGGCGTTAATGTCCAGGACATTAGAAAACCATGTTAGGGATATTATTTTGAGTGAACAGGGTGCTTTTGAAAGCTTTTGATTTGCTAAAACGAATTACGTCTGTTGTTGTTTTTGTTTGATGGGATGTTTTTCTTAGTGACGCGCTAGTTGATCTAATATGTTTTTTTTTTTTAAATTTCTTTTGTAGATTGCAGCTTCATTTGATGATTGCGAAGTCCAGTGCATTGTTTTTTACTAAATAATGCAGACGAGGAAGAAAATGCTTTCCGGAGATGGTTCTGGGGAGCATTGTAGTGCTAGATTCTGTAGAAGGCCCCAGAAAATGACTGTGATTTCTCAAAGAAAAGTCGGCGATCTTATTTCATCTACAAAGAAAAAGAAACTTGGTTAGCTATCTTCAATTTGCTGTACTTCCTGTTGCATTGACAGCATTGTAATGCATGCAACACTAAATTGACATTGTTCCAGGAAAAAAATCTGCATATTTTGGAGCTCCTATTTGTTTGACTCTATTTACTTGTAACAACCAGTTTTAAACAGTTGATGCTTGCACGACTCATTTTTTGTGGTTTGTCTGGCCCCCAAAACCGAATTGTTTTATTATTAGCTTTTGTCTAACTGGCTTTATTTTTTAAGTCATTTAATCCAACAATGGTCGTCCTTGAGGTTTTGTTGCTTGGTAAAGCGAAGCATTTCTCCTGTTTTTATCGTACCTTTAAAAGGTTCAATATGAGATTCCTTGGTTTCATTATTAAACCAATTATTTCCATTCATTGTTGCATGGAATAATGTTAATATAGTGGGGTGGAGTGGATCGTATTGTACTATTTCTCTATTAGTTGACCCTTATCTTTCTAACAAGATAATTTGAGGTACCAAAACTTTATGATCGGATCCAACTATACCTGGTGTTATGGGTTCAGTGGAAACCCAGGTTTGTAGTCTTAACTTCACTTCTTGATTCAAATCTTAATGGTTTGCTATAGATTTGGTACTTTTGTGCGATTGTTGTATCTTCTGTGTTCATTTTTGTTTAAGTTTGGCATTATGTAAAGTACTATTCAAATATTTTAGATATTAAAAATTCTGAGTTTTTAAGATATTTCCTGAGATAGATTTGGAAGAGAAAAATAACATTTATAGAAGTAATGCAAGTTAAGAAATTATAGCTAGGTTAAATGTTGGGTTGATATACTAATTAAATATGGTGTGGTGCATCTAAATTTAATGTACATAATGAATTAACAACAAAAATTTTAAAGAGTTTCTATCGAAGCAAAAATCGCTTTGTTAAACTGTAAAAATATCTCAGCTTTGAACATCATCTTTTTTCTTATTTTCCCCCTTGTTTTTGGGTGTCAATATGCTCTATGCCATTCAGTGACCTAAGAAGCAAACGAATTGTGAAATGCCAAGAGGGGCGTGGCTTAACATAGAAGGTGGTGTTTGATTCCTTTCAAATGCATTTGGGTAACCTAAATCTTTTCCACGCCACCCATTCAACACCAAGCCTTGAGTACTTTGAATCGCATCTTCATGCTTAATATAATTCCTCAAGTATGCAGCCAATACAGGCTCAAACAATTGACTGATAACAACCTGTCATGATGAAATGATCATTTCATTCAGTTTCTGCTGAAATTGGAACACACTGAATGAAAATAAAAGCAAAAATACTACCAAAATAAGTCCCAAAATTCTCAAGTTGGACTGGTTTTGACTGATTTAAAAACATTTATTGGGTTAATTGCTCCTTTTTTACCTGTCATAATGGATGACTGATACTATTAAATGTATCTCTATACGCATGGTTCTTAATTTAGGCTCTATTGTCCTTCTTTCTGTCATTCTACAAACATTTTGTATGTCTTTCGGAATTGAAATTTGCTTTTGTTTAATATGCAATTGTGTATTTTGTATTATATGTTATTATGAAAAAAATTCTAAAAATCTTTGATATGGATATTGTCACATGTTGTGGTTTATAGTTAAAACATGTTTGCTGCGGCTTAGCAAATAACTTAAAAATATGTATTGACTTTCCCAACCCGTATTCTTGTAGCTGAAATTCATTCAATTAGTGATCCCGAACTACGGAGGAATTTGGGTGCTGCTGGGGATTTCTTAAAGGATGAGGCTGATGGTATTTCCATGGCTTCTGTGGAACATATGGTGACCAATTTCTTTTCTTTTTTATTCTTATGATCATCAATAACTTTATGGCTTATTCTTTCATTTTAAGCTTAGTGTTGTTCCTTTGTGGGGTAAATTTTTTGACTTTTCAATGATGGTTAGAAGTTTTGGTGGTTTCGGTGATTTTAGATAAAATTTGGCTGATATTAATCAAAAACTTATTATTTATTTAGAATTTTTTGGTGTTTTTGATAGATTTGATGAAGCTTAAGAGTTTCCGTGAAATTTAGGACTGGACTTAGGGAGTTGACCTTGGAAGTCTTATATTCTGCTTGAAACTTCTTAAAACTTTTGACATGTTATAAAGAATTACTGGAGGCCCCACCAAATTACCCTTAATTATAATCCTCTTTGTTTCATATCTTAAAATATTAGATAATAAAAAATAATAAAAAACTAAAAATCTAAAATTGAATACCCGAAACTGCTGAAACTACTGAACTGAATCTTTAAGATTGGACTGAAACAAAAACTGAAACCGAGTTTTAAAACCATGTTTTGAAATTTTATTGCTAGATAATTCTTTTTTATTGGATTCTAAATTTTAAAACCAGATTTCTTGTCTCGCATTCTTTTAACTGGTTTTGACTTTGCTTGGCAAATTGCTACGATTCAACATTTGATAATCAAAGTTGTTCTGCATTTTTGGGCGAAATATTCTCCCTATTATTGCTGACTATGGTATGCACCATTTCTGATTTAACATCATGTGAAGATCATTCTTCAAAATAGACCTTTTGTTACATCTATTTGTCTCTTTGGTTCAGTAGAGTTGGTTCTAGTTGTTTTATTTATCTAAGTATTAGCATGCTGGAGGTCACATATATCTTCATGGTTGAAGTGCACTACAATAGCAACAAGCTTGCAGTTTTTCTGAGAGCTATTTGGTTCTTTGGTTAGATAAGATTGTTTCTAGTTGCTATATATGTCTGAGTATTTGCATGCTGGAAATCAAATGTTTTATCATGGTTGAAGGGCCACTACAATAGCAGCAAGTCTGGAGTATTCATTTTAAGTGACTACATGATTTATTTTTGCTCTTTTATCTTATTGAAGAGTTAATATTACAGTGATTTGAATTTTGTTAGAGGTGTATATTAGTTGAGTCAAGTCGAGACCAAGCCATAATGAGATCGAGTTTGGCTTGTGAAAGTTTGTGTTTGCTGAAACTTGAGATCGATCTTGACTTGAGTTCAAAGCTTGAGCTCAAACTTGGCTTGCATGTGTTATGGTTGGCTCGAGCTCAACTTTTTTAACTCAAACTTGATTGCAATTCTCAAACTTTACTTGTTTTTAGGCTCATTTAGAACCTATGTTTTATGAAATTTGCAATGTAGTTTATAAACATTTTTTCCCAATAAACATATAATTTTGCATCTCATTGAACTTTACTTTTTCAACAATTAGCAAACATTATATAGAATATTGAAACAGTTTAAAATTAATTGGCATTAAAAACTAATTTCAGCTAGCTCAACTGGTACTCAAGTCTAGCCCTCCTGTTCTCTAGCTTGAGATTGATAAAGATAAACAAACCAGTTTAAGTGTGAGCTTGAACTCGTGCTTATGATTGGACAAGCTCAACTCTGAGCTTGTCATCAAGTCGAGTTTGAACAGGGTCTCGAGTTGGCTTGGCTTATTTACACCTATGGGTGTAACTGAGTCAAGTTGACTCGTGAGCCAAGTTTGATAAACTAACAGGCCAAGTTTGGGCAAGCTTTGACTTGACTCGTCAATTTTTGAGCTGCCTGGTAAAAAATAATTAATATTGAATACTCTTAAAATATATAAAAATTCAATCAGTTTTGTTATCCTTTTTATCATGTTCATTCTTTTAACAATGATTCACTCATGTTGACCTATAACCCACGACTAGATTGATTCCCTCTACTCACGATCTCTTTACGAACTGCCTCTCACATAACTCTTTCTCAGGATGCCATACATGCACGCGGAAGCCTAGCCTTCTTCCGATCCCTATCCCGCTTCGACCCCACACGTTGAGATGTCGCATTCGCTACACTCCAGTTGCCTGTTCCCGCTCAAGTGCTTCAGCCCGTCCCGACCTCCCTCTCACTCGATTTCTCTGTGTGAGGCAAACTTGTACACTTCCGACTCCCTGTCTAATGCTCTTCAACCCGCTCCAACCAACCCATTCAGTCGCCAGACTTGATTCCACCCTGCAGTTTAGCTGAAGGTGATCCCAACCCTTGCCTTCTATGTTCATTCACACGTCTCCAACTCTCGGCGATCCAATTTCAATTGATCATAAAATCTCCAACCTTCGGCTGTTGGATTTTAAACAAGTGTTAAATAACTCGCATCATCGATCTTAGATCCGTCCGGGATGATTTTAAAACTTGATGATCTCTCGCCGCTGATCTTTGATATGGGCGGAAAGAACCAAAGGCAATGGCCTCCCAATCTGCCCTCGTGGGGAGGGGATGTCGGGAGACTGCCAAAATTTGGAACAAAGAAAGACCCACATAGTTAATTTATAATAATGCTTTAATGCTTGTCATGAGTTTTAACTAGACTTAATTTACAATGGGGTTTTTCGGGCTATTCATCATGGTTGGTTAAGAAAGTTTAAAATTATTCATTCTTCCCATAAAAGTTAATCTAAACTATGGTTTGATCAGCCAAACAACTTAAAATACTATTGTGTTGAGTTCACAGTACAATTCTCTGGGATGGAAACTTATTTCATATAAAGAAGAAACCAAGTAAGCATCCGATATAAATGGTCATACCTCAACAATATCAACAACATATAATGATAGAGTAGATATTGGATCCGATCCTCTTAAAATGGTTTTCTCATAATCCTCTGGGCAATTGAGATGAGTGGTGAAAAGCAGAATGAGAGGTTGCTTACCCATGCAACAAAGTTATACTTGGTATGGTTCTAGTAAGGGTGATAATGAAGACTAATCGGCTATTGATGCTTATGTTTTCCAGTCTAATAACGCTCCTCTTTGGGCTGCTTCAAGATCGATAGCTTTGAAAGTTGTGAGAGGTTCCTTAATTGAGAAAGTCCATCAATAGTTAAATTCGTGGATATATCTTGTCACAAGAATATACAATGACAAGGAAAGTGTTGAGTTTGAGTTTACTATTGGTCCAACACCAATTGATGATGGTATGGGAAAGAAAATTGTCAATCAGTAGACAGCCCAAATGGATACAAATAAGACATTTTATAAATGCTTCAATGAAAGAGATTTCCTTAAACAGGTCTGGGATTATAGAGTGAATTGGGATCTTAAGGTGATTTAATCAATCTGAGGAAATTATTATCTGCTTAACTTGGAAATGTATATGGTAAACAGAAAGTATGAGATCTCTTTACTTGTAAATAATGCTTTTGAAGGCTCTAGCATTCAAAATGGTCGATCAAAGATCGTGATTCAAAGGTGCTTATTTGTGATTATGGTAGAGGTGTTAGAAAGGCCCTTGATGAAGAAGTTTGTGTGGACGATGAATGGAAGGACTTATGGCAAAAGGAAAATACTACACGAACGTAAACCAAATAGTGAGAATACTTCATGTATTTGCAAAAAGTATTCAAGTACCTCTACAATAGCTTCAATTTATTGCCAAAAATACACCCTCATGTGCTTTGACTGTTACTTTGAACTCCAAATTCAAATGTCAGAGAATGCTACACCGGTCAAATATTCAAATTTCATTATTCTCCTTGAAAGGACTAGAGTCGATCCAATTTGGATAAAGAAGCAAATACCTAATCATAAATCAATTATTATATTCCCTGATGATGATCTTGTTGAAAGGGAATCTTAATTGGAGGGGATCCTATTTTCAAAATAATTGAACCCTAGTGTAAAATGAAAAAATTTAAAGTGGCCATAACGTCACTCCGATGATGGTCGTTTTGATTTTAAATCTCAATCGGATGGGTCTATGTTTAAATTCTATTAAATTTTCATAACCTAAAATTAATCTAAATTCTAAACATATAAATTAAAATTTTATTTGAAAACTTAAAACTAAAGTCATCCACCATATGTAATCATTTTTCGAGGGTGATAAATTTGTAATTAATCCAAACAAAGAGCGAATTTTGTGTCGGGTGCATCACTAAGATTCTTCCTTAAATAGTCTCTTGTCAGTAGTGACGTGACTTATGCCCACTGATTGGGTGGTTTTGCTGCAAAATGATATCACTATACGTTGGATACTTAGTGCCTATTTAATGATTAGCCTTAATCGAAAGTTCTCTCCTTTTATCAGGAGGGATAATTAACTATAAGAGCTTTGCGCCTATAGGAAAATAGAACTGAGATCATAAAGTCCTCGCTTGATGGTGAAATCTCTAGGTAGTTTCTTATCTAAAACCTAATCTACCTTCTAAACATTTACCCGGAACTTAAATCCTTTAAAACTCTCCCTATCCACAAACAGAAGAGCGGCGCGGAGATGTCGAGGCGCTAATTTTCAGTGCCCACAACTCAAGCTGAAAGTGACTTGAGATCTGGTTCAACTCGATCACACTTCTACTTACACTGCTAAATGCGGCATGTATGAGAAACCTTCATTTTCTGAATGGAAAGAGTTTTGCATACTTTTTTTAAGCTTGTGAGTAATTTCTAATCCAAAACGGAAATTTTAGCATAAGATGACTGCTGGTTGGTGGAAAAAAAGTCTAAATTAATGTGTTGCAATTATGATGACACTCTTATTGATTGTCATCCTGCCTTGCTCTGATTGTTCTGTGTTTTTAAACCACGTGCTTATATTTACTGTTTCACTTTCTTCTTCATCTTGTTAACTAAATTTTTATATGTTTTGCTATTTCAGAGTTATGATGAGAGGATTTCCCAGGAAATTCAAGACACAATATTTTCTCCTTCATTCTTTCATTCTAAACTTGCTAGTGGAAATATTCCCAGCAAAGGTAGTCGTACTTTCTTTCCTCATATCTGAGTATCTTGTTTATTTTTTCATTGTTTATTGGAAAGTTTAACAATTTCTATTTATTTCTTGCTCTCATATATGCTTCTTGGTGGTACATTCAGCGTTTATGAAACTGTAATATGCAAGTAATCTCATTTCAGTTGCTATTAACCATATACTAGTCAAAATGGTTTGTGCTTCATATTAGGATTATGATGGTGGCCTTTTCTAGATAGGTTAATTTATTGTTTTTCAATAGAGAACGCACTTCTAGTTATTCCGTATTGCTTCCTTAAATAGCAATAGTTCTAAGCATTGGCTTAATTATTGTGAAAAAGGTTCAGTTGCATGTAAGTTTAAAAGCAACTTTTTTGGGACTATGGTTTAGGGCATGTTTGAACTATTTGTGGTGGTTTGTGAAATTAATTGTGGGAAATGTAAATTTTTTTAAAGTTATTGGGTGTATTATAGCTTTTTTCCTCCTAAGATATCGAATAATATTTTCTTTAATTACCACACTATTAGAGGTGTCAATTTCGGGTCACGAGTCGGGTTCAGGTTGAACTCGAAAATGACCTGGTATTGTTTGACCCGACCCGACTCCGACCCGCCAAGTTGTTGTTCGACTTCGCTTCGCTATTTCGCCTGTTAGCATTGTTCGCTCCTTTCGGTTGGATTGGAAGTAACGAGGGGAGCTCACAGTCGCTCACTGTGAAGGAGTCGCCGCTCCTTTGTTGCTGTTTGACTTCGCTCCTTGCTTCGACGTCGTTCCCTTCCACATTTCCAGTCGGAATTGGAAGTTATAACTGAGCAAAAGAGGGGAGCTCACAGCCGCTCACTGTGATGGAGTCGCCGGTCCTTCGTTGCTATTCAACTTCGCTCCTTGCCTCGACGACGTTCCCTTCCACTTTTCCAGTCAGAATCGGAAGTTAGAACGGAGCAAAGAGGGGAGCTCACAGCCGCTCACTGTGAAGGAGTCGCCGCTCCTTCATTGTTGTTCGGCACTATAGTAGATCTAGATTTGAAAAATTTCTCACCATTGGAATTTCTGAACAATAACGATAAAGTTGTAATAAAATAAAAGTGTGATATTAGTAGGTAAAATAAAGCTTTCCCAAATGCATCTTTAAATGGCTTCTAACAAAAGCATTTTCGTTGAATTAGTTTTGTTTTATAAAAAAAGTAAATTATTATTTTAATTAGGGTTAAACCATGCATAATCAATATTTCAGATGCATCCCATGTAATATTAAACAAAAGGGGTTGCTAATGTAGTTTTAGGGAATGATTTGGATTAGTATGCGATTTAATATCTAATGATAAGGGAGTCAATTGTGATTTTAGAAAATATGGTGGATATAGGTGTGATATTGATTATTTTTAGGGAGTTAAGTATTATAAATCCTTTAATTAATTTAATATTTTTAAAATTAGTTCATCGTATTATAATTATAATATGTTTTTAATACTATTTATTTTATTCATTCTGTGACTCATATACATATCAATAATTTTCTTCCAAATAACTATAATTCTTACAACGTTGTAGAACGATATTACCAAACAAAGTGTACTCCACCGTTTGACATCACAACACCTAAAACCAAAACAATGTTGAAGGAACTCCTTTTTCTCTCTTCACATTGTTGGATGTGATATTAAACCACACACACACTCTCTCTCTATATATATTCTTATTTTTTATTATGTGTATGTATTTATATATGGATGGATGGATCGAGATTATAGTTTTTGTCCCTATATTTAAATAGGGAGTTTACTATCTATTTATATGGAAATGCTCGTTCTTCATATGATTTATGTTGTGGGAAAATTGATGTCTTGTAATGCCCTTCATGGGAAGTAATGGCACAAAAGGTGTTAGCTATTGTCACGACCCGGCCCGGCTAGTCTGAATTAGCGGGGCGGGAACAGACATTCGCACGGAGAACACTTATAACTTTCATATCATAAAAAAATTATTTCACAAATGACATAAACATAAATATCATCCAAGAATAATGTAAGAAAGAGTCACTAAACATCCAAACTGAAATATCCCAAATACATTAAAACATAAATTCACTAAAACATAAATTGAAAACATCACAGTAGTACATAATACATCAACTGACACATTACATAATATCCATATAAAAACCTGTCATCCTGGAATCCTCTACGACGGTCAGTAAACTATCGTTCTGCCATCACTCTATAGCAGATTCTCTTGAAAAGCATTCCCAAAAATAGGGTGAGCTAACGCTCAACATGTAACATGTATTTATCATAATTCATGAAATAAATAAATATAGGACGTTAAGCATGAAATTAAAATAAATAAAAGATCATATTAGACATTTGATAGGCACATGCTATATAAAATTTTCATAATCAGTTTTCTTGAATTTTTTCTTTAAACGTTTTTTTTTTTCATAAACTTTTCCTTTCTTTATAGTCTTTTATTAAATACATAAAATACATAATCATAATATAAAACACCCGTCCCGTAAGTACTAGAGTTTTGTACTGATCAGGTACACCGTCAAGTTTTGGCTATTCCTTTACCATTTGGCTCCGAAAAACCCTTTTACCATTGACTCCATAGAGCCCCTTTACCATTGGCTCCGAAGAGTCCCTTTACCATTTGGTATTTCGGATTATCATGCACATGCAAATCATAATATATATCATAGGGCTTAAGTTAATCAAAGATTCATATAAATTTGCCTAAATTATTTCATGCTTGAATGATCTCATGTCTACTAAAATTTCAATTAAAGAAATTTCTACCCATTTAATCTATCGTCGGAGCCGTACCCTAAGTTCTATGTCGCCTTCCTCTCTCCTTCTCCTGCTCTCCCTTCGGTTTGGTCGAACAAAACTGAGCGGAAGAAAATGAAGGGATCGAATTTAAGGCTTCAGTTGATTAGGGAGAGGGCTAAATGTCCTAATTTCCCTCACTTGAATTATCTCCGCTTTAATAGTTATTAAGGATAGTTTAGGTATATTAAAACTTCTAAAATTTTTAACTTTCAATTTAAGCGAAATTCAATATAGGTTCTTTATATCAATTTGTTCAAAATGTTGTGTAGAAATTTATAAAATCAAATTCGTCGAAATCCGACGACTTTGAAATTTCACTTAAATTTCGTCGCGATGCATCTAGATGCGTGCAACGCTTACGATCATCGATTTTGGGTTTTACAGCTATGCTGCACTTCCAGCAAAGGTGTTATAGCATTTGAACCTTTTTGTTTTTTTGTTTACAATAATCGGTTGTTGTTTTTTGTCCTTATAGCTTCATCAGCACACAAATGAATGAGATATAATTGCTTGTTCCAATATGTAGCAATGATATAAAAGAACTACTGGCTAGGTGGAGATTTCACTATGTTGAATAACTGGTGTATGGTAAGAGTGGCGACTCACAAACAACATAGGCGCAATATTTTAATCACATGTATTCAAATATATGTAAAAGAATAAAGCTTCATACAACATAATTGCAAATTTCTATCGGCCCAATCCCTTTACCACAACCATGGGTCCCCCATAAAATTCTCATAATTTAATTGCACCATATATCTCACGTCACCAGCTTTTTGGCCCAAACTCAATAAAATTCCCATCAAAAATCCTAACACAATATGCATCATATCTTGAGAGTTTGGCTTTTGCTGTTTCACATTTATGTCATAATTTCAATACCATACTTGTTTTTACGTCCCCTTCGTTTCCGTATCACCCCTTTGTTCTTTTGATTGGGTTCTTTTTGATTAACTTTTCTTGTATTTTTAGTAGTTCTAGCACGGGCAACAAAGGAGTCCATCTTAGCATATAATATCATCTTCTACGCTTTTCATTTTTAAGTTTTTTTTTTTTTTTACTTTTCCTTTTTCGATTACAATTCTGTGGCTATTTTCATTGTTTATTTTTTTGTTTGCTATTTGTTGCAAAATACTTATGTGCTGGTGGACTGTGCATTCTTAACTTTCAGCTTTATTCTATCTTTTTTTTTTTTTTTTTTCATGAAACTTCCTGGCTTTTCTCTATCTTCACTCATTGTTTTCTGTGGTATTATTGCACTCATTATTACACCCTTGTTTTTTACTCATCTAAATATGTATGTTTTTACAGTTGATTTTACTGCTGCTTTCACCAAGAAGGAGCTGGCAGTTCATCGTGATCTCAGCATTACTGATTTAAGAACTGGCGAATTAGATTCTTATGACAAATCAGGATATGAAAATTTTATTGAAGATAAAAGGGATGTTGAGATGATGGAGACAGATAAGGAGAATGTTGAGTTAGTTGTAAATTCATCAAATCACATTGATGTGAATAAAAAAAATGGTCATATGCTCCACGTTGAATCTCATCCTGTAAAGACATTGTCTGATGATGAATTTAGCAGTGTAAGGGATCTATCACCTGAAGTTTCTGCAATATATATTGCAATGCAGCATTCCAAATTAGAATGTGTTGATGAAAAAAGTCAAGATTCAATTTCCGAGGAAGTTTGTGTGGAACCTGATGATGATGAGTTTGATGATTTTGATCCATATTTATTCATCAAGGATTTGCCAGACTTATCAGTGGTTGTGCCTAAATTTCGGTCTATGCTTCTCCCAAAGCAAACACGGAGTTGTCCTTCAACCACCCTTGTTCTAGATTTGGATGGTACTACACCGAGCTTATGATCTTGTTTATTACTGTGAACGAGCTTCCTTTAATAATTCCTTTGTGATGATGGTCTGATGGATTTCTTATTTCATGGCTTTTTTAATGAAAATTTATTTATTATCTCTTATGTATTACCTATAAAAGCTTTTGTTTACACCGTGCATCATGCCACTTATAAAAACACAAAGTGCTTTGGGCTATGATTGATGCATTGCTTTGAGTGTATTTACCATCTAGGTTAGTATAGCAGTGCTGACCTTTTTACATTTTTTTAAAAGTATCAATCTTGGTAAACTGTCTTGTCTTTTAAAATGATGGAAATGGTCAATATCTGTTATTATTTTTATATTTAGTAAGTCAAATGTTGTCATGCAACTGCTTCTTAAAGGGCTTGCTATGTAAAACTAGGAGACAATTATCTAGAATGTCTCTTTATGAACTTCAGATTAATTGTTTTTATTTATTTACTCAGACTTGTTATAACGGACTTACTGATTACCACATATTTACTAAGGTTGCAAGTTTTGCCATCTTTCTGAGGTGAGTTGAATCTTTTTAATCTATTTGGAAAGAAAATCAAAGGGTCATACAGCACATTAGATGCTACTTATTTGAAGACATGTAGTGTTATTATAGCTTTTGGTTGTATTCATTGTCTTGTTGCCCTTGCCCTGTATCTTATATTGCAATTCTTTTATTTTTTGCACAATTTTTCCCGTTTCTGATCTTGCCATTCTTTTATTTTTTGTACAATAATTTATAATTTTGTTAATATATTAGTTTGTTCAATGTTAAATTCCAGAAACTTTAGTGCATTCCACACTTGAGCCGTGCAAAGATGCAGATTTTGCATTCCCTGTTAACTTTAATCTTAAAGAGCACACAATTTATGTGCGGTGCCGCCCATTTCTGAAGAACTTTTTGGAGAGAGTTTCTGCCTTATTCGAGACGATCATATTTACAGCCAGCCAAAGTATATATGCTGAACAACTTCTCAACATGATTGATCCAAAAAGGAAGCTGTTCCGCCACCGAGTTTTTCGTGAATCGTGTGTTTACGTGGAGGGAAATTATTTAAAGGATCTCTCTGTTCTTGGACGTGATCTGGCACAAGTTATTATCATTGATAACTCTCCTCAGGTACTTAACAAATTTGTTTAACTAAATGTTTTCTTCGTTATTAATTGTTTTGTTGTGCTGTAGTTAAGTTCAGATGCCAGCAATGGCATATTAATTGTCGTGTAGTGCTGTAGTTAAGGTCAGATACCAGCAATGACAGAGAATTACTAGAAAAAATAAAAATAGGATTTTTACATGCATAAAAATCTTATTTATGTATTTAGCATCTAAAACTTTCTATTCACTCAACTACTACCATGACCCGATCCAAGATCTTGATATACCAAGTCAGAAATAGATGATCGGTCAAAAATGTAAATGCTTTTTTTTTAGATGTTCTTATCTTCCAGTCACTCAGTTTTCAGCAGCTGCCACCTATGCACACACCTGCCTCTTTGCATTGTAGGCTTGTGTGTGACAGGAAGTTAATTGGGAGTGGGAGGAAGGCCATATGTTTGATGTTATTTAAGAACTGAGAGTCATGTGAGTAAATATTACAATTTATTTATCATATGTAGATATGATAGTTTTAAGTTTTATATATGTACATCCTCCACAAAAATATTGAATATTGGCCTCTACTACAGCTTTGTTGTCAAAATGGAGAAAATAGGTTCCAAATGATAAAATTTAGAATAATGGATGTCAAAAATAAGTAAAAATTCAACATACGTTTTTTCCAGTATAGGAATCATTATCTGCTAAAGTCGACAGTTTCAAAGATCTATGAAATAGTTGTTTGGATTGACTTTTGTATTATCATCGTCTTAGGTTTTGTTTGGGTCAACTTTTTTATTGCTTCTTAAAGCAGCTTTCTAGTAAAAAGGAAAATTTTTGTACTAAAAAATTGCTTTGAGAAGTAATAAGAAAGCTGTCCCAAACGAAGCCTTAATTTTAAGGAGTTTCTTTTTCCATTGAAATATACAACATGGTTTCCCTGTCTTCTTCATAATAAAAAAGATAAAAACTTAGATCATGTCTCATTTGGTTGCTTGTAAATTGAAAACATATTTGATTTTGAGAAAATTGAAATCATCACTTCTGATGGCCAGCATTCAATCAAATAATAAATTTAACCTATTTAACTGTTCTTTTAGAGAAAGTCGCCTTAGATGGTTTGGTCACATAAAACGGTGGCCTTGCGATGACCCGGTTAGGAGAGTAGAGGTATTAGATTTGACTTATGTTAAAAAAAGTAGGGGTAGACTTAAAAAGACTTGGTTAGAAAATATTAGGAATGACCTTTCTTTATTAGATTTAAACGAGAATTTGAGTTTTAATAGGACACAATGGAGAAAAAGGATTCATGTAGCCGACCCCAGGCAATGGGATAAAGGCTTGATGTTGTTGTTGTTGTAACTGTTCTTTTAAAAACCAAGTCGTAGCAACCAAATGAGCCCTTATTGTTGATTTTAATGTTATATGATAATTTTTCTACAATATCTCCAAAAATTTCAGGCATTTGGCTTCCAGTTAGACAACGGTATCCCTATTGAGAGCTGGTTTGATGACCGTTCTGATCGTGAACTGCTCGCTCTGCTCCCATTCTTAGAGAGCTTAGTCGGGGTTGAAGATGTCCGGCCCTTCATAGCGAAAAGATTCAATCTTCGTCAAAAGGTTGAAGCTGCTTCTCTTGCTCTTGATTTCAGAAGGTAAAGAAGGTTCGATGAACAGTTCTGGGAACCTCTACTTGGGTTATTTGTATTACTACCTGTAAGTTTGTAGAATTTACCTTTGGCAGCATAGTTTGGTTTTATCCCCTGAACTTCCAATTTTCTTGCGGAAGATATAAAAAGATTTGTCAAGTCTTCTTATTGTGTGGTTTGCAGATGCTTTGTATTTATTTATTTTTATTGTCTTTGATATCAAATTAGGAGGAATGGTTGGATTGTTTTCATATACTTGTGAAGTTTTTAGTCTGCAATAGCCTATGTTTGCATGTTTTTTATTTATGTTAGGGGCTGCTTGGTTGAATGTTTTTGGGTGTAAACTTCTGATCTGAAGATAAAAAATTTATAGTAAAATTGTAATGATCTGAAGATTGTATTTTTGATCATTTTTTGTGTATTTCAAAATTATCTGATTCAATCATTTTTTAAATAAGATGTTAGTGAGACCTGCAATGCTTTATGAAGCAGAATGTTGGCTATTTAAAGAGAAGCATAGTATTAAGTTAAGTGTTGTTGAGATGAGGATGATCAGATGAATTAGTGACTTTACTTTTAGAGACAGGATACAAAATTGACATATTCTTGAAAATGTTGGAATAGCTCCAGCAAAAGATGAGATTAGAGTTTCCTTGTCGCATAAAATGGCGGCTTTTGATGACCTGGTTAAGAAACCAGATGTATTATATTTGATTTATGTAAAGGAAGAGGTAGACCTAAAACAACTCCGTTAGATAATATTATAAATGCTTTTATTAGATTTATATGAGAATTTGATTTTTAACGTGATAATGGAGAAAAATGATTCATGCAGCCAACCCAATATAGGGGAATAAAGGTTATTTTTTCACTTGAAGAAAATAAGGGGAAGCTTTCCATAAGTGTTTTTTTGGGTTTTTCTTACTTTTGTTTTTCAGATTGTTATTAAATTTGTGGATTAAATCTTAGAGAATTATGTTTTTTTTTTTTTGGTAATTTTATAGTAATAAAGGTTTTTATTTTGAAATATATGATACAATAGACAAATTTGAAAATGTTTATATAGAATTGAGGGAATAAATATTTTAAGTAAAAGTAACGATCTGTTGAATTTAAAAGGAAAGTTTTATAGAAATTGAGTCCTGGCTGAGTTTTTTTCGGCCACTTTACTGATATTTCTGGATGGTGAAAGTATGATATATCAGGAATTGTAAAATGGTTGAAACAATAATATAGGGAGGATCCTATCGGGCTTAGTGGGTTGGTGGGTGGGCATAGTTGGAAACTCTGAACCCATGTCGAATCTTCTCTCATGTGGTGCGACTCTTTAAGTGAAAAAAAAAATAATTGAGGGTTCTGCAATTGTGAGGTTAGTTGTTGGTAGGCTCCCTGATAGATTAGTTATCCTGTCAAATATTTGCTAAGGGGTGAGAGCGGTAGATGTCTCCGTTTCATAATAATAATAATAATAATACTATAGCAAGCTACGAATTTATTGAAGAAAAATTGTATCACAGATCTTTTATAGTTGAAACGATATAGAAAAAATTATATTTGGCGTAATAGTCCAGATTTTTTATTAATATTATATATGATTATATGCCTAAATATTTAAAAATTGATGAATTTGCATACTATATATATATATATTTAAATTTTGTATAAAAAATTGCTGTAAGAAGCAGTAAGATTGTCGTCCCTAACGAAGTCTAAAGTACTTTAGCTTTTTAATAAATTGAGAAAAATTACGTGTTCATTGAGCTCTTTAACCCGTGTTTTCTAGTACCTATTTAAAAAATTATTATTATTATTTAAAGTAGTATTACATGTATAAAATATTTATATTTTACAAGTCTCAAAATAAACTTTAAAATTTTTAGATTTTTCTTACGTCCTGGAATATTCATGGTAATAGAGAAATATAAAGTTTAACGTCTTAGCTTCGTACCAAGATCAAGTTGACAACTAGATAAAAAAAGAAGGTATAGCGTCCATAAGAGACCAGAAAGTTGTTACATAGAAACCCTTGAAAGGGGTAAATCCACGAAGCTTGGTCTAGTTTGAATGAATCCACTAGTGCTTGCAGTCGATTACAAATGAGGTCATTTTTTTGGGGGAAGACCTTTGGCTTGATGTAGCAAATATATACATCTTATAGAATGCATTACCTGGTGAAATTTGGAAGAATCAATATTAACATGGTTGTTTGGTCGTCATAACCATAATTGGCAAGCAACTAAGATCGAAAAGATTGGAGTCTAGCGATGGAGGTCCGAAGGACCGTAGTCGGCGGGCAAAGGAGGTCAGAAAGATCGTGGTTGGGTGACGGTAGTTAGAAAGGTGGTTGTCTGGCGACGAAGGTTGGAAGGACAGTAGTCGGCGGGTGATAGTGGTCGGAAAGACTTTCGTGTAGCGACGGAGGTCGGAAGGACCTTAGTCGGCAGACGACAGTGGTCAGAAATACCGTCGTGTAGCGATAGAGGTTGGAAGGACCGTACTAGGCGGACGATAGTAGTCAAAAAGACTATTTTTTAACGATGGAGGTCGGAAGGATTATAGTCAGCGATTGGTTGGAAAGTTCAGAGTCGATCGTTTGTCAGATAGAAGTCTATCGTCATTTGATGTCCACGTGCAAGTCCAACTATAATTGGAAGCCGAGTAAAAGTCCGGAGTTAGTTGGTGGCCGTACAGAAGTCCGTGTCAATCAGTGGCCAGGTGGAAGTTCTATGATAGTCCGGCAACGGTCGGTTGTCCAACGGTGGTCGAGGAGAAATATGGTGGTAAGAGAGCTCTAGTTTCTCTCTCTTCCTTACTTCCATCCCTTGGTCCTCCCTTCCTCTATTCTCTCCTTCCTCCCCATTTCCATGAAGAATGTGGGGTATATTTATAGTTTTCTAATAGTGACATGATCAGTAAATAGTGAGAATATTAAGGATATATTGAGAGTGGTTTGAATGGACGTCCGATATTGTTGATCATGGACCATTTATCGAGTATTTAGTGCCTAAATGATGTCATAATTCTTATTGTCGAGCCGCTCTATTCGACTATAAGCATGTCACGTTTGGAATTCATTTGGTAATCCAAATTGTGGCTTGAACCTTCCAAATGTGCTTCGGGTGTTCGATTTGGACCCATTTGGGCTTGGATTAGGTCGAATTTGGGGTTGTTGGGTTCGTCTTTTTGAGACGTTCAATTCGACTATAAGTTTGTTATAATCGGAGTAATTTTGGAAGTTTTCAACTTGATTTTGCCTTGAGATTTGTGCTCGATCAAGATAATTTTTTGATGATATATCAGATCTATTTTATATACATTTTATCAGCATATTCTTACATAAATTTTACATATTAATTGAATGAAAATATATACACAAATTTTATGGAGTAATTCCAACCAAGATCATTTATACTGAAGCACCAGAATTTATTTTATTTTTTATTCAAATTACTTTTTATTTTAAAAAATATTTTTTAACAGTTTAAAATAAACTGTAAATGATTGATCAACGCGGTGCCACGCATTTCCCGCACCCGCACCTATTCTCAGTTAGTCTGAGCACCTCTTCATGTTAAAGCCGTGGAAAATGGCGTCAGAGGCGATCAAGCCTGGTTGCGAGGGCTTCTGGTTCGGTCACTCCGTCATCGCCCTCCGGCCGGCCGTCATTCAGCCATCTCAGTGGCGGCCGCAGCGTTCTGCCTTTACCTTAGCGGCCAAACGAAGCCCCAAACGCCTCAAATACGCCACCCAGCGCCTCTTCAAGGTTGAATTCTTCTTTTCCTTATTTAAAATTTCTTTAATATTGAAATAATTTAACATGAAATGGCAGAAGGGGGAGGAAATGGTCTATGTGGAGATGGACCCAATGGTAGCAGATACGTGGAAGTTGGAACCTGTGGTGCAGCTGATCAAGGACGGAGCGGTCGGTGTAATCCCTACGGATACTGTGTAACGCTTCTCCTATTCTTAAGTTATCTCACTACTATGAAATCTTGATTTTATCATAGCCAGCCCTGTGGCAAGTATATGCCTTGGATAAATGGACTGGATGCTCTCAAACGGCTGAGTGGTTTATAAATGAATTAGGGTCCATTTCATATTTTATTCTAATTTTTTAAAAGAAATGCGAAATGAGGAAGAGAAGAGAATTTCTGGATCTCCTTTACGAACATTCCTTCATCACATCAATTTGCTCCATGATCTATATCAGTTTTATAAGAGAATCATTTTCCGTGAAATTTTTTTGGATCCAGATTTGTATGTGGATGATACCCGACCTTACTAGTAGGTAATATCTATGTGAGAATTGGGGAGTCGAACTAGTTTGAATGAGTATGAAGAGTGAGGTTTTGTTTATGTTATAAGTAGGCACTGTGGAATGTAAAGAGAAAGTGACATGTCAAATGATTTTAGAGGGTCTTAAAGTATCAAAGAAGATCCAAAAGGATCCAAAGTATGCCTTTTTACCATTATTTTTAGGGTTTGAAGGGCGATATGAAATGTTACACCCTAGAAAGTTAAAAATAGTACAAAGTACAACAAATACGTCATTTGTTATAGTATGTCATAAACACATGATTGAGCTGATTGACCTCCACGTGAATTTCTACTTATGACCCATGGTCTTGGGGTTAGTCCTTTATGTAAGTCTTTATGGGCGAGTATATTTGGTGAGTCCTTGGGGTCCTATATATAGGGCTAGTTTGTGAAGGAAAATCCTCAGGTCATGATGGTAAGTCCATTGGGATAGGCAGGGGCGGAATCGGCTTTAACTTTGAGGGGGGGCAAAAATACAGCACAAAAATAATTAAATATTAAAAAATAATAATATTATATATTTATATATTACGAAAAGTTTTTTAAAAAAATTAAGCAAGAAAAATTAAGAAAAAATGTGTAATTAAACTGTTATTAAAAGCATGAAAGAGAATATTAGAACTAAATGTGAATAAATATATAGATATTTTAAGGCAAGTTAGGACAAAAGAGGACAAAAGAATTTTTTAGGGGGGGGCAAAAAAAAAATTTGAGGGGCAAAAAAATTTTTTACTCTTATTAATTTTTTTTTTTTTAATTTTTACTCCTATAAAAAAAAAAAATTTTTTTTTTTTGAGGGGGGGCAATTGCCCCCCCCTAAGCTCTTAATAGTTCCGCCCATGGGGATAGGGTTGAGACTCCTGGCAGACAAAGGCAATTTCTCCTTAGTGGAAATGATCACAAGATGAGGATTGCTTAAACCTGGGAAATATTAGTTGCTGCCCTTGAGGTGTATGCATTTCATGAAGTTGGATTGAGGATGCCATTGATAGTTGAGTGGCCTTAAATCATGAAGGACCATGGATGCACGAGTCCTACTGAGATGAGTGGCATCTATGAGTCGGGTTAGTCTAGACAACTCCTTCTGTAAGGCCCGCTGAAAGCGACAACTCCTCTATTCTGTTTGCCTGGGTGAGTCCTCACATTACGACCTCACTTAGATAATGGCAATGATTCTGCGGAGTAGTATCGACCACTCTGTTGAATGATTGCTTTTCCTTATAACAAGTGCTCATCTTGAGAGATGTGACTATTTGAGTGAAGTCCCTTAGTGGTGACTTGTTGAGCACATGTGGAATACTTATATGAGCATGTATCAGTATACATTTAGTTTCTCGATTCACTCGGTCATTCAAAATGCAAGTTCTAAAAAAGATAAATGAATTAAAGGCGAGCATTTGTTGCAATCACCAAATGGTGAAAATGGAGAAAAAGCATACGGTATTGCCCTATCTAAGGTTTGGGCATCATGTAGATCTCTCATTATGATCTTTATTTGACATATATGTTGTTGCTTGAGGGTTGCGATGCTGCTAAGTTATCTTCTCCAACATCCTACAATATTGATTGACTCGCCCAAAATGGTAGATTTGGATATTGTTAAGTCATTTGAGTCAAGCCTCTATAAGTTGAAAAAACCATCCTGCATAAATGCAAGTTGGAGGAGGGCAAGGAGAAGAAGTTTGGTTTGTCGATGACTAATAAGGAAGCGGTGTCCACATAAGCGAGTGTGCCCGTTGGCCCAAGACTGAGTGAACTATTAGCACTTAGGTCCAAGGAGGCGGTGAATGTAGAGGCAAGCAAGGTGCTGCTGACTTGGTGGAAACCATGAAAATTAGTCATCTCCTCTTGTTTGGATGATGTCCCTTTGACTGTGAGGCGAGTGAGGAAACCTCCCACTAAGTAACCAGTTGCAGGTGCAACCACTATAATGGTGGTCCCTTCTGAGATTGTGCCTACTCCCACGATGATTGAGCCCATTGTTGCTCGAGATGAAGGTAAGTAGAAGTATTTCCAAACTTTGAACGAGTTATGGCTGGTTCAAGTCATTGTTGACCACTAGTGAGCCAATATTATGCCTAACCTCAAGCGAGTAATTGGGGCACCTGCGAGTAAGTATGAAGCTTTAACTTTGACACAGTGGGCACTCAGCTTGTATACAAGGACGATAATCTTGCATAATAGGCTACTAGTGATTCCTTTAAGTTTTTTAAGCAAGAATTTTTCTGTTGTTGTGTCACGATCCGGCTCGATTAGCTCGTATATATGAGGCGAGAACGAAATCGGACGATCAGATCAGTCACTAATCATCTTTCATGTAAACAAAATTTTTCTAAAAAGACTTCAAGAACAAAAAGCGCCTCTAAACATTTTTATTTTCATTTCTAAAAGTGTTCACAATATATACAAGATAGCTAACTTCTAATTAATCATGCTATGATAAGCCATCCAAAAATAAGGAACTACCACTAGTAAAAAAAAAAACACAATAAAAGAACCTGTCACTCGGGGTACGACAACTGTAAGTAAACCTCGGGTTGTCAGCCATCTCTTCTACCAGGTTCTCCTGAAAAGTATCCTACACTAGGGAATGAGCTAATGCTCAATAGAAATTTCTAATCCTAAACATGCTCATATGACTTATAAATGAAATGTACATTTTTAAACTAAAGGGGGACATGCTTTTCTTTTCCAACTCATGCTATCTTGTTTATGTCATATGAATGAGAGATTATTTAGGTACCATATGCATGTGTCATTTGATATGTATGAAATGAATGTCATCTCAAAATGCTTACTTATTATTATATACAATCATCCCGGAGTACCAAGGGTGTACTGATCAGGTACACAAACCTCTTTTGACCATTTATTCCTTTTTCCTTATTTGCCCCAAGGGCCATAATTTTTCCGTATTGTTCATATGTGCTTTTGCACCGTACTTAGTACTCCGCAATCAATCATGCACAATCAATTCTATATCTTTTCATATGAACATACATTCCTTCCTTTTCATGTAAAATGTTTGACATGAAATCTTTAAACATGAATTTGATAACATGTAATGATTACACTTAAGCACTTAAGCATGAAAGAAACAATGAAGTATATTGCATGTGTAACAAATATTCCATTTCTATAAAACATGTCATAAGGGATATAAACATGAAATAACAAATGAACATGTAAGAAAAAGATTTTCTACCTCCAAAAATTATGAATTCCTCTTCTCCTCTTTAATTACTCTTCTTCTTGCCACCACCTAAAGAAAAAAATAATTTAACTTAAACCTTTTTGCCAAAATAAAATTTCTAATTCTTTTATAAGCTTCCTATAATCTTCCTACACCTATTATTAAGGTACAACATCATTAATCTCATACCAAATTTTGATTTTTTTATTAATGAATTTCGGATTTAAATAAAATATAAATTATAGGAATCTAAAAATTCATCCAATTTATTCTAAGTCCTTCTAAAACATTCCCCTTTCTTATACATATAAATAAATTATTATAGTTTTCGAAATTAAATCATAAAATAATTAAGAAAATTATTTTTTTGTCAAAATTGCAATTTCTTTTATTTAGTGACATCTCTAAATCATTAGGAATATCTTTAGTGAAGATGCAACCCTAGAATCCCTAAGTTAGGAAAAACCCTAAGCTTTCCCTAATTTTTAAAATTAAAATTTCTTAAGAAAACTTTGCAAAACCCTTCCCTCACATTCTTCTAACAATCCCTACAAAATAAAACATAAAAAGAGAAACCCTAAATTTCGGATTTAATGTTTTTCTTAAGAAACCTTAACATGTAGGGTATAAAACAATAGATCCAAACAAACCCTAAAGGTTTTCTAAAGAAATTCCTAAGAAAATCAAACCCTAAAATTTTTCTTCAATAAAACTCAAGAAAAATTACATATTCTTCAAAAAGAACTTACCTTTTATCTTCCTCAAGCCTTCCCCTACGCCGGCCTTGGAGCTCCTTCCGCCGCTTCTTCCTCTCTCTCGTCGCCCTCTCTCGTATTCTGCCAAAAAATGAGGGATTTAGAGAAAATGTAAATGCCATTTTACGCATGTGCCCTTGCCATAGGTTGACCTTGATTTTGCCCAGACTCTTGGTCAAAGAGTTTGACTTGGTCAAATTGACCAAGTCAGACCCCAAGACCCTCTCAAATGGGTTCAGCGAGTCGATCTGAGTCAGTTGAGCCCAGGCCCAGGCCCAGGCCTTGGGTCAACCTGGTTGACCAGGTCAACCCAAGTTGACCCAAGTAGCCTTAATGGGTTATTTTTAATCCAAATCAAATCCAAGCTCATTCATGGCCCAATCCCTTGACTACATTGACCTAATTGACCATGTCAAACATTGACTTGGTCAAATCATGCCATTAATAGGTCATAATCACCTATTAGAGCCCATTAAGAGCCTAATTAATGGGATTTAAGGCTCCAATTGATTGCCTTTCTATTCAAATAGCAAACCATGGCCAATTCAAAGGATTTTCCCTCCTAATTGGCGAAAGATCCGATCTTGGCCATTGGTTTGAGATCCTTGAGCCTTAAATGGAAAATTTAGGGCTCATGTTAAAGACTTTTTGCTCTTGCTCCTTCTCCAAGCCTCCAAACGCTCTGAGACTTCGTGTGAGCACCCTTGGAGAGTTCCCCCACCTTCCCCCACTCAAATCCGACGAGGTCAAGCAGCCAGCGGCGAGATCCCGGCGAACCCGAGGCCTAGGACGTTCAAAGCTTCGATCCGTCCAATCGGGAGCTCGTTCGATCGTTATTCCAAGAGGAGAATTGTTCGTGGGGATCCTACGAGTTCAACAAGCCCAAAATCTCCCGAACCCAAAATTGAGCTAAAAGCTCAACCCTAGTCTAGGACACTTAGGGTTATTTAGCTTTTCATTAAGTGATTTTTAGAACTAAATATCTATCCCCCATCAATGCTCTTCACTTATAGAATCTATGTTTCAAGTTTCATCACGTTTGGTATAGTATTTTGAGAGAACAAGATGATATATCGTTTTAGGGTTTTGATCCCGTTCGCCTTCCGCAGGGGCCGGATCAGGTCCGTTGATCCCGTGATCAACGGACGGGATTTAGCCCCTCCGCGGTCTTGATCAACTGTTGGGTTCAATCCCGCGGTCAGCTCGCCCGTCCTGCCTGATCTGGTCCGTAGATCCAAACCGCAGAGGATCCGACAGCTACGATCCACGGCTGACGTGGTTAAGTCAGCCACGTGGCTGACCGCCGTCTCCAAGATCGCGGGAACGAACCGGGAGGCGCCATGTGTTTCCGCGGCCAACATTTGTTTTAAAAATTGATTTTTAATTTGTTTCAACTCAGATTTTTTCAAAAATTCGTAGAAAATCTAATTCTCGTTCGTTTTTCACGCACAATACCTCGAATCGATCGTATTTGCGCCCTCTTTAATTTAAAATTATTTTCATTTAAAAATTATAATTATTATTTTTATTTATTTCAAAAATAGTAAAAAAGTACTTTTATATTATTTTATAATTATAATTATATTATTATTATTATTATTTTAATTACAATATTAATAATTATTATTATTTTCACATATTTGTTACTGTTTCATTATTATTATTATTATGATTATTATTATATTAATTTAAAACTATTTTGCTATTATTATTCTTATTTTTAATTTAAAGATTATTTTCTTTCATTATTATTGTCATTGTGTTTTAATTATTATTTTTATTATATATTTATATCATTACTATTAATATTTTATTGTTATTATTATCACTATTATTATTTTAAATATTTTTGGTATTATTATTATTATGCTAAATATTATTTCTGTTATTATTAATATTATAAATATTTTCATAAGACTTAACCCTTTTATTATTATTATTATTATTTTAAATGACTATATTTATTATTATTATTTTTATCATTATTATTACTGTTATTTATTCATATTTGTTATTTATTATTCATTTTGTAATTATTTTCTTATTAAATTAAATTTATGTAACTTAGTAAAAAAATTATTTTTTTTAAACTACTTTAAAAATGTTAGAAAATTTAGAGCTTATTTTTATATTTGTTTAATGATTATTTTAAGTATTTATTATTTTCAAATCATTTTAAACCTATTTTAATGCATTAAACTTGCTAAAATCATATCTTTTTCATTTTAAATCGGATTTCTTGCATTGAACTTTTCTTTATAACATGAAGGCATATGAAAACATAGGATAGAGTTTTTCCTACTTGAGCGTAGCTCATTCTCTAGTTTTGGGAAACTTTTCAGGAGAAACCGCTGCGAGAGATGGCTGGCCACCCAAGGTTCACTTACAGCCGTCGTACACCGGGTGACAGGTTCCACTTGTCTCTTTTGTTGTTTTGTTATAGTTTAGATTATTTTGGGTGGCTGAATCATGTTGGTTAGATTTTTTTTTTGCCACCTTTGTACATATATGTTATATGAAATGCTAGATTTGTTTATATGATGATTAGAGGCGCTTGTTTCCTACGTGTTGAAGTTCTTACAGTTATACTTTATGTCTTTAAAAAGTTTTAGAAGTTATGGTTTATTTGCCTGTCCGATTTCTGTTCCCGCCTCGTCTATTCGAGCTAACCGGGCCGGGTCGTGACACTTCCACCATGCTTAATTTGGCTCTGTGCAACTTCTTTGTTATCTAACACTTAGATTCGTATGGTATAACTAGTTCAATAAAAAAAATTATAAAAATTTTCTTTAATTGTTCACAATATTCTCTTAGCAGACAATACTCTTGCAGCACTTCTTTATCTTAATATCCAACATCTGTACTTTAATTGTTCTGTATAATATATCAAGGATACTTAGCCCTATCGCAACTATGTAAGATTATATCTTCTAGAATTATGAACTCATAATTCTTATTCATAACAACAAAATTTTTTGATCATATTGTTCTAGAAGAATAAATGATTTGATATTAATTTGATGATATTGATGATCACCTTATCTCATGCTCTCCTTTTTACTTTTGATTTGTTTGATTTCAGCCCCTTGTGATTCACCCTGAGTGAGAAAAAATCTTCATGAATCGGACCAACAATAAGAAGGGCCCTTGGTAATTAATGTTATATGATGGGAGTGAATGTCTGGGGAGGAGTGGGGAGGTTAGAGATTAGGTGAGAGGGATTAGTTTTTGGTGAGAGAGAGAGAGAGCCTCACATAAATGGATAATTCCTTAATTTTTTTCAATGTTTGTGTTCGATATAAAAACATCACTCAAAATAGAGATTTTTATAATTTTGAATAAAAAATAATGATAAGAGAGAATCAAATTCTGAGCCTCACAAAAAATTACAGTAGTTACCATTAATAGTGGAAATAGAGGGAGCTTATGGTTGACTGTCGCCCCCTAGATTTTTTCAATGTAACTTTGTAGAATTTGGAAGTTTTGCCTAGGAATTCTCTTGCAATTATCTATATTGTAGAGACTCCCCCCCCCCCCCTTCTAAAAAAATTTGGGTAAGCTCTTTTTTGTGCCTCTTGAAATCCTAATTCAGCTTCTACTTAACACCATACGATAGCTGTAGTTACATACAAGATATTGCTTTTTTGGTTACTATTGTTTTTTCAGGTATGCTATTGTTTGTGATTTGCGAAATTACTCCTCTATTGAACGTCTTCGAAGGTATATCTTCTTTTTAGGTTTTCTATGTATCTATTCTGTTATTACAGTTCCGCTTGTTAAGTTTAAATTTCTCTCTAATTCTTGCACTTAAACTTCCTTCAAGTTTTTCTCATTTATGTTTTTCACCTGCAGAATCAAAGGTGTGGGGAATTCAAAGGCAAGTACTATTACTTGATACTTGTTACGTGATAAAACTGCTAAATTATAATGCATATTAGTTATTTTCATTTACCGATTAAAACTACAAAGTACTAAGTTTTTTTCTGAGCGATCATTGAACTCATCCAGCCCCTTAGTATCTTGTGCCGTTCTTTACAAGACATAGACATATATACGACAGGCTTCCCTCGGGGCAATGCCTATGGCCAGACAAATATATTTAGAGCTGTCAAGCATTGTCTGCCTGGGCCTGTAAGTATCTTTTTTCCATTATGTTGATTTTGACTAGACCTTTTTTACTTCATAAATTTGAGGCGCTTTACTTTTAACAGTCCTCACTTTTTTACAGTATACCTTTATACTACCTGCTAGTAAAGAGTTACCAAAACAATGTATAAGGAGTGGCCCTAGTGCAAAATATACATCAAGGAAGCATGTCGGTGTTCGCATACCTGATGACATAATTTGCCAGACCATATTAAAAAATCTGGATGCACCTTTGATAAGCACAAGGTTTGTTGGAATTTCATTCGGCCTTGAATTAGAATTGCTCTTTCTTGTAAATAAATTCTTTAATTGTGTGAATTTCATTTGAAGGAAATCTGTATGTGTTGTCTCCTTTTCACTTTATTTTATACTAATGATGATCATGGAATGTGTCATGCCTTAGCGTGAAGTGTCCTGCAGAAAACCAGTGGATGATTGACCCTGTAATGATAGCTGATATTTATGAGCCGGAGGTATGAATGTTGACATTTTCTACTTTTTTACCCTAATCATATCTTTTGCAACGTGTTAACACTTTGTATGAGCGCAACATGTAGAAAAATGGGTTTTTGTTAGGAGTTAAATTGTTGATCCTTACATATAGTGTGCTCTGACTCATAGCAAAGTGTTAGGAAATAGTTGGAATTCTCAAATAAAATCTATCATGATGAAATCAGCGAGAACGATCCACAGATCTTGTTAGGAGTTTAATTGTTGATCCTTACATATAGGGTCTGGATTTTCTTGTTGATGGCGGCATACGAGTGGCAGATCCCTCCACGGTTGTTGATATGACAATAAGTCCTCCAACAATTATTCGGCTGGGAAAGGTGAGGTCATTTATCTCCGTTTTGAACTTTTAGCAAGGTTTGATTGAAATTAAATTGCTAGTCTTGATAATTACAACCTTGTTACTCACACTTTGTTTTCCTTCACTTTTTAATAAGAGAAACTTTCAATCAAGAAACCGCTGCCCTATGGTTGCATTAACCTAATGAGCTTGTACATTTTATGCCCTTTGAATTTGGTAAATTTTTGTAAGATTACGGAAGAGAGTCCTTGTGGTAGACGGTCAAATGTTTTTGAGAGTTATACAGGATATGATTAACCGCTCTTCTTTCCTTGGTTATCATAATTTGTTAATTTTGTTTCTTTCATGAATGTGGATGTTTAAAACCAAATACAAGCTAGTCATCTGGTCTCTGTTTATAGTGAAAGGCCTGGTGATAGCATGCAAAAGCGCCTCATAGTCATCCTTGCCATAGCTATTAGTTCCCCTTATCCTTTGTTCCTATCTGATCTACTACTTCTTGTGATAACACTCTAACACTAGTCATCCTCTCGATGTGGCATACAACCATATGATTTTAGTTATTCTTACCTTTTTGATGCGGAGCATCGTTATTAATTGGGCCTGGGGATCATCTTACCCCACCTGACTAGTTAGTTAGAATATTCCACTTTATTGCTGCTTTAGGCCGTTTTGAGCACAGGTGCTCCTTTTTAATTTCAGTAGTCTCTTTTAGTATAGTTTCACAGGAGAGAAAGGTTACTTAAGGTAGGAGAAGAAGAGGTTGTAGCAGTTTTTGAAGTCTATACAAGTTTTTACTGTTCCATTGGAATTTCTTCTTGTTGCTAGTAACCATTTGTGCAGGATCCTACATCACTTTTCCTACAGAGTGGTTGATGCAATTGCTTGTATTATGTAAAGTGTTTGAATTCCCTCAATAAAAAATATTCTTACTATAAACTGAGCTTATTTTAGTTGTAGCTTAATGCTGCTAAATATACAAACAAAAAAAGATTAGTAGTTTGACTAATTGATAACACAATTCATCCTTTGATCGTGGTAAACTTGATGAGCTCATTTTATTTTATGATAATATTTTACTCTGTGCACGAGTTATGAGTGACTATTCTTTCTTCAATCATGGAAACTTTGGTCGACTGAGATAATAATGTAGCGTCGAATGAATTATGAATATGAATTTTTTGGAGGACATCTGCGTTCTTATTTCGTGGAAATTTCTACTATAGGGCCCAAAGCTGGATTGGATGGATGTTGAAGGCGAGGATCCTTCAGCACAGGAAACTCTCCTTCCACTCCCAGTCTGAGGTGATATGTCGACTACTGCAACATCTTATATTTTATCCATTTACTATTTTGTTGCTTAATTGTTGACTCTTGGCATCATATATATCTTCATACGTCAATAGAGTTAAAGCTGAAGCTACAAGCTGCCCTATTCTTTTAATGTAATGGTTCTTATTCAGGATGGTTTTTTTTCAGGGCTGCTTGAATTGGATGGACCTTGAATGCAAAAGTTGATATACCAATCAAGATGCAACTCGTACAAGCAGTTTGAAGGTACTTTTTCAGAAATTTCGAACTATGAGCGGTCAATAATCTGCATGCTTTTGTAGAATTCCACATCTAACCTCAGATACCATGGATCACTCCATAAATACCTATAGCTCTAGCTTGTATCACGAAGAAAGATAAATTAACTAATGTAAACTACTACATTGCCAAAGACATTGAAAATAATTCATCCACGTACTCTGCTTTTTTCTGTTATTACAATACCAACGTCAAGCCTTTATCCCACTATGTGGGGTTCAGCTGCATGAATCATTTTTCACTATTGTGTTATATTAAGAGTCAAATTCTCATTTAACTCTAATAAAAAAAGATCATTTTTAATATTCTCTAACAAAGCCTTTTTTAGGTCTACCTCTACCTTTCTTAACATTAGCTAGATCTAATACATCTACTCCTAATGGGGTCATCAAAAGGCTGATATTTTATGTGACCAAACCATCTAAGACGGCTCACTAATCTTATTTCTCACTGGAGCTACTCCAACTTTTTCACGTATATACTTGTTTCACATTCTGTCTCTAAGTGTAAAGCCACTCATCCATCTGAGCACCTCATCTCTGTATCACTTAACTTAATTTTATACTTCTCTTTTAATGGTCAACATTTTGTGTCATAAAGCATTACATGTCTCACCACTATCTTATAGAATTTTGCTATAAGTTTGAGGGTACTTTTCTATCACATTGTAGGCCCAATGCATTCCTCCACATCAACCATTCAACTTGAATTTTACCAATATTATCCCCATCTATTTCACCATCACTTTGAACAATAGAATCGAGATATCTAAAACGTGTACTCTTTTTAATTACTTGATTGTCCAAAGTCACAATCCTCCACTAGATCTATTACTGCTAAAATTGCACTCTATGTATTAGGTTTTAGATTTACTCAAAGGAAAACCTTTAGACTCTAAGGTTGACCTCCATAATTCAAGTTTTCCTTCAACTCCCTTTCTAGTCTTATCAACAAGAATAATATCATCAGCAAAAAGCATGCAGTAGGGTACATCCTATTGCAAATATATAGTAAGAAATTCCATGACTAAAGCAAAAGGATATGGGCTTAAAGTTAGTTCTTGATGTAAAAAGTCTTTTTAGATATTTATTTGAAGACAAAAGATTTTAGATGAGTAGAGAAGAAGTGTGTTGGTTTCTATTTTTAAGAATAAAGGTGATGCACAATTGTGTGCGAATTATACAAGAATTAGGTTAAATATGTCATACATTAAAACTATGATAAATGGCAATTGAGCATAGATTACAATATGATACTAATATTGTTAAATCCTAGTCGTCCCTTAACATTTTGATCCCACAGCTAGGATGGGAATTCGTGGGAGGCTCACTTATTAAATCCTAGCAGTCTCTTGGCATTTTGATCTCACGGCTAAGATGGGATTATGTGGGAGGCTCACCTGGATCATGCTGATCTCCTTCCATATTTAGATGGCTGATTTAGGAAGGATTATATTAAAGCTATTATGCATTATTTTGTATTTATTTGTTTCTTTATTACGATATCTTGTATATATCTATAAATAGGGACAATTTCGTGCAATAAAATTAAGTTTTTTCCCTCTCCAATTCTCTGAATTTAACATGGTATCAGAGCCTTTATTGCCACTGCCAGAATTCTAAATTTTTTGTATTTTTGTGCCTTCATTTACATCCTTCCCTTATTGTTGTTATCCTATCTATAACCAATGTAGTATTTATTGTTGCCCTCCTTGGTATAGCCTTCATCGCTGTCCTTTGTCGCCACAATGTCTGAAGCAAATTCCTCCTAAAGTTTTGACCAAACGGAAGACTCTATGGTGCACCAAGGAAGAGATCTCCAAAATATACAACATTCCTATCGCTTAAATGGGAAGAATTATTTGAAGTTGTCTTAATTTGTGAAAACCTATTTGAAAGGGAAAAAAAATGAATCACCTCCTTGGGGTAGGACCAAAAGAAGAACATCCTAATTTTTGGGCATGGGATGAAGCAGACTCTATGATCATGTCATGGTTGTGGAATTCCATGACTCCAGAAATTAGCGATACTTTCATGTTCCTATCTACTGCAAAAACTTACTAGTGATTATAATTGTCAAGTTCTATGTAACCATACTTGTTGCTTATTTCAGGACTAGGAAACGGTGAAAAATATTGGACTTGCTAAGAAGAGAGATTGATTGTACTATCTGGAAGAGCTGAACAAATCCACTATTATCAATAACGACTATTCTATGTTATCCTTATTTAATAAAAAATACACTATTTGACTTCATTTTAGATTATGACATTCATTTTTTGATGTCTTAAAAAATATGTACCCAAAACTTTTTTACAAGTTGGAAAATGAATATCTTTATTGTGAAATTTGTGACTTAGTCAAGCATAAACGAGTTTATTTTCCAAATAAAATTGAGAGATGTCATACCCCTTTCTACCTTATTCATAGTGATATTTGGGGACCTTAAAAATTTTGTAACATCTCAGGGGCCCGATGGTTTGTATCCTTCATTGATGACTGTACTCGAGTCTTTTTGATCTTTCTCCTAAAAATAAATCTGCTGTGAGCACTATCCTTCCCATTTTTCAGACCATGATCCATAATTAATTCGGGGTAAAAAAAAAAAATTCATTATAACAATGCCAATGATTATTTTGATCAAGCTCTATCCTCTTACTTTCAAAAGGAAGGTATCATTCATGAGTCTTCCCACATTTATAACCCACAACAAAATAGAGTTGCATACAAAAAAATGACCATCTTCTAGCCTCTACCCGTGCACTTCTATTCCACATTTCCACCACAATGTACCCAAATCCTACTGGGGGAAGCCCTTCTGACCACCACATATCTCATAAACCGACTACCTTCAATAACCTTGGGGCTAAAAACACAAATGGATATTCAATCATCTTTTTACTCTGAATTTCGAACCTATAATACCCTCACACTCATAATCTTTGGGTGCACTGCCTATGTTCACATTCACAGTCAAAATAGAGGAAAATTAGATCAAAGAGCACTCAAATGTATTTTTGTTGGATATTAATCCAACAAAAAGGTTATAAGTGTTATCATCCCTCTACCAAGAAAACTCTTGTATCTGTTAACGTTGCTTTTGATGAACAAAAATTTTATTTCACCAAATCTCATCTTCAGGGGGAGATTGAAACTGAAGAAGATGAGGAAAGTGAGCTTGCCCCTCTTGACATTTCAGCTCCACCTTAAACCAATCCACCTAAACCCGAAATCAAAGCTAGGGAAGCTAAGGCCAAATCTATTATGGATAATATGAGGTTTGGGAAAGTGTATTCAAGACGTACAAATCCAAATTATGCCCCAGAGTAGATCAAAGGATTTGAACCGTCTCCTAAAATTGAGATAAATACAAGTTCACCAAAAAATCTCCCTTGTACCCCTTAACCAACTTTGTATTTTTTCATAACTTCTCACCTTCACACAAAACTTTTTGGTTACACTAAATAATATTCATATTCCTAGATATTTATAAAGCCTTATCTGATAAATTAAAATTAGAAGAAAAAGTCATAAAAGATGAAGTGCTTGCCCTAAAAAAGACAATATTTGGGAGATTATCGACCTACCAGTTGGGAAAAAATCAGTCGGTTGCAAATGGGTGTTCTCTGTGAAATACATAGTTAATGGTACACTGGAAAGGTATAAGCAGGGGCAGAGCTAGGATTTTGTCCATGTGGGGGCACAAATCATTAAAATAATTAAAAAACCCTCAACTATATATTCTTACTAAATTGAATGAAAATAATATTAACAAATTGATTATAATAACAATTTATTTGTTTTTCAGATACGCAAAGTCTAAAAGAAAGAAATAGCAACATGCATGTGACTGAATACAACTATATAAGGATAAGTATATTAAGTCAGTTAGAATTAAAGAACAAGCATTTTTTCAATATTTACTTCAGGTACATTGTCGCCAAATATAATCTAGTAACCTTCTAAATATTCTTAAGATCCGAATAAAAAAAAGTCGAGTTTTTGGTTAGAACCGATTTGAACTCAACTTCTAGAAATAGATCGACAGGAAAACAATCTTTTATTAAATTTGATTCAGATGAACTTAAATTAAAATATCTTCAAATTAAACATAATTGCAATTTCAGATACAATTAAAATATTTATCAAGTTGATCAATTATTTCTAAAATTTAGCTGACATCTTATTTCATGATTTAGGGCTAGGCTTTACATAAAAATTTCGAGAAACAACAAAACTGGCATCTTGTTTCATGATTTTTGGCTAGGCTCTACATAAAAATTTAGGGAAACAGCATAAAGATCTACATAAGAAGATCAATATATAACTCCCGTGTAAGGCAGGATTGAAAAATGAATGTTCTCTACCCATGGGAAAATCAGAGGAAATACCTAAGACAGATAGAATTCACAAGGAAAAAAAAGAGGATGAATTCAATATTTAACTTGCATCTTGCTTCATGATTTCTACATAGGTTCTACATAAAAACTTCAAGAGACATGCTAAATTTATCCATGAGAGAATCAATATAAAACTCCCTGTAAGTCAAGAACAAATAAAAAAAAAAGTTTCATAGTCCCATAAAAAAATTAGAAGGAAAATGCCTACAGCTAAGCAGATTTAATAAAGAACAGAAAAATTCAACCTTAATTAACGCTTCTCCAAAAGGAATTCACTCAACGAGCACATAAATTCAAGTTTTCATTTTGATGGAATAACTGTTTACGATTATAGAGAATTACGGAGAAGGGCCAGATGGAAGGAGGAACAAGAGATGAGAGCAGGCACCTAGTTATGAAGGAAGCTTTGAAACTTTTGATCCCGCAAGAGCTTCTCCTTGTCTTCGACTTCACAGTTCTTTTGGTTTCGTTTGAAGGCTGAAAGACGTAGGAGTACATGTCCAGCGGTTACCAATTCCAGAATTTAAAAATGTAGAGGTCTTCTCTCATCCGAATGGTCGAGTTCCGCGCGCACGCTGGGAGTCGGAGGGTTGCAACGGGATAGGTAGGTAGATAGGAGAACATGCGAACAACTATTAGGATGGAAAGTAATTTTTTTTATTTAACCAGTACTTAATGCATCATAAATAATATTAATTACTTGCTATTTTCAAAGTCAGTGGGGGACCGTACCCCCAGGGCCCCCATACTGCATCAGCCCCTGGGTATAAGGCAAGGCTAGTGGAGAAAGGGTACACTCAGACGTATGAGATTGACTACCAGAAAACTTTTGCACTTGTGGTCAAGATGAACACTATGAGGATCCTGCTCTCACTAGCAGCTAATTATATTTGGCATCTAGAACAATTTGATGTCAAAAATGCATTCATACACGGGGACTTGGAGGAAGAAATCTTTATTGAGATTCCACCAGGATTCAGCAATCTAGGGGTAACAAAGTGTGTAGGTTAAAAAAAGGCTCTATATGAGCTAAAACAACCACTTAGAGCTTGATTTGGAATATTCTCAAAAGTCACGCTACTTAATTTTTATCGGTAGAGCCAAGGAGACCATTCATTATTCTTCAAGCACTCAGACTCAGAGTAAGTCACAATTTTATTAGTTTATGTGGATGATATCATCTTGACCGAGAATGATGAAAATGAGAAAGTAATTCTAAAGAAATGACTTGCAAAGAAACTTGAAATCAAAGATCTTGGTAGAGTAAAATATTTTCTTGGAATTGAAGTGGCCAATTCCAACGAATGAATCTTCATTTCACTACAAAATAACATTAATGATATTCTTAAAGAAATAGATAAACTAGCTTGTAAAATGACACCAACACTAGTAGAATCAAATCTCAAATTGGGGGAAGCTAAAGATCCAAATGTAGATAAATGAGCTTACCAGTGACTTGTGGGGAAATTGATTTACCTTTTCCACACCATATCAGCTATAACATTTGGTGTAAGCATGGTCAACAAGTTCATGCAAAATTCAAAGAAGAATCACATACATGCTGTATACATAATGCTGCACTTTCTTAAGGGAAACCTAGGTAAAGGGATTCTATTCAGAAGAGATTGTGGAATAACCTCATAAATGCATATTACGCAGGATCACCAGTAGATAGATGATCTACCTCAGAATAATGCTTATTCCTTGGAGGAAACCTTATTACATGGAGAAGCAAGAAATAGAATGTGGTGGCAAGATCTAGTGCAGAAGCAGAATGTAGAGCTATGACCTTAGCAATATGCGAGCTACTATGGATCTAGATAATTTTAGAAGACCTAAGGATTAAGTTGGAAGGACCCATGAATCTACACTGTGACAACAAATCAATAATCAACATAGCTCACAATCCTGTTCAACATTACAGGACCAAGCATATAGAAGTGGACAGACATTTCATAAAGGAGAAATTAGACAGTGGTTTTATATGTATCGACATTTCTCATCAAAAGGCCAGCTTGCAGATATTCTTACCAAGGGACTTGATAACTCTACATTTTTGGGACTGATTACCAAGCTCAGAATGATGGATCTATATTTCCCAGCTTGAGGAGTGTTAAATCCCAGTCGTCCCTTGACATTTTGATTCCATAGCTAGGATGAGAATTCGTGGGAAGCTCACGTATTAAATCCTAGCCATCACTTGGCATTTTGATCCCACGGCTAATATGAGAATTTGTGGGAGGCTCACCTGGATCACGCTGATTTCCTTCCATATTTAGATGGTTGATTTAGGAAGGATTATATTAGAACAATTATGCATTATTCTGCAATTATTTATTTCTTAATTTCTTTATTAAAATATCTTGTATGGATTTATAAATATGGACAAATTTGTGCAATAAAATTAAGTTTTTTCCCTCTTCAATTCTCTGAATTTAACAAATATTTCTCAAAATCAATTGAGATTAATTTCTATTATTATTGTTGCGTCCAAGAGTCTTCGCGGCGGTAGATAAATTTAAAGTTTAACATCTTAGGGTTGTACGAAAATTCTGCACGCAATCAGATAAGAAAGTGTGTAGCATTCATAGGAGACAAATATTTTTACGTGGAAAACCCCTGAAAAAGGGAAAAAACCACGGGCCTAGCCCAGTTCGAATGAATCCACTAGTATAACCGTTGATTACAAATGAGACCCTTCCTTGGGAGAAGGCCTTAGCTTGATGTACATTTTATAGAGTACATTACATGTTGGGAATACAAAGAGTCATTGTTGATGCATTCGCTTTGTTGGAAGGACTGTAGTCGGTGGGCGACATAAGTCAGGAGGACCGTAGTCAGCTGGCGACGGAGGTCGGAAGGACTGTAGTCGGCGGGCGACGTAAGTCAGGAGGACCATAGTCGGTGGGCGACGGAGGTTGTAAAGACTGTAGTCGGCGGGCGACGTAAGTCAGGAGAACCGTAGTCGGCTGGCGACGGAGGTTGAAAGGACTATGTCTGACGATGAAGGTCAGAAGGATGACGTCAGGTAGAAGTCCAACAATGGAAAGAAATCCATCTTCGGATAGACGTCTAGTGAAAGTCCGATAACCAGTAGAAGTCCGATGTTAGGTAGAAACTTGGCGAAGAGTGAAGGCCCGACGTCGGGTAGAGTCTGTTGGTGTCCGAGAAGAACTCCGACATCACTTGGGTGGAGTTTCGGCGTAAGGAGGGAACTCTGTCGTTTATTGGACAGAATTTCAGTATCTCGTGGAAGTTGGGCAGAATTCTGGCGTCATTTGGAGTTCGGGCGGAACTCCGGCGGTGGTCGAGGAGGAGTCTCTTCCCTCCTATTCTTCTCTTCTTCTTCTCCTCCTTCTTGCTTCGGTCCCCCTCTCATGAGAAATGAGAGGTATATTTATAGATTTTCATGAGTGGCATGGTCCGTAAATAGATGAGAGATCGGGGGCAAATAGGGAGCGGTCGAATGGACGGCTGATATTGAATCCCTTGATCGTGCACCGTTTATCAGACATTTGAAGGTCTTAATGACTTTGGAATTTAGCGATCTTGGGCTCGTTGGATTCGTCTCGTCGAGCCACTCGATTCGACCATAAGCTAGTCAAGTTCGGAGACCGTTTGGTAACTCAAATTGTGGTTTGAACCTTCCGAATGTGCTTTGGGTCTTTGATTTGGACTTATTTGGGTTGAGTTGAATTTGGTGTCCTTGGGTTCCTTTTTTCCGAGACGCTCAGTTTGAGTGCAAGTTTGTTGAAATCGGAGTTCAAGTGATTCCGGATTTAATTTTTGAAGTTTCCGGCATGATTTTTGCCTCGAGATTCGTGCCCGATCATGATAATTTTTGCAAGATATATCAATTATATTAATATTTTTTAGTCGCATGAAACGATCTACAAGATTTTCTTATTCGAAATGCCTTGCGTTTTAAGGCTTGGTTGGCTAATTTCATAATATGTTCTTTGTACAAGTAAAATTTTGCAACTCTGGATGAACGACTGCTTCTAGTGGGTTCTCCATGTCTGGGATTCAAACAATCTCTAATCATCATGATAAGCGTATCTTGTTTTATTACCAAATTCTGCCTCACAATTCAGGTTGAATGCCTCGATTTGAAATTGTTTAAAACCAGAATTTGCTTCTGGTTTTGAAATAATAGTTTTTTTTCTTTCTTTCTTTTTTTCAAATCTAAGCATTAAAGTTGAATTGGACGGCTAGATTTGATAATTACACCCAGGTAATTAAATGATCTGAATACAGATTACTGAAGCCATGGAAGAGTGAACTTACTGAATTGACTCATTCCAACTCCTTTTTCTATGATAATTATGGCTTCGTTTGGGACAGCTTTTTCATTACTTTCTAAAATATTTTTTAGTACAAAATGTTGTTTTTGAAAGCATCAAGAAAGCTATCCCACACATACCCTAGCACATTATTTACTGCAGATTGGGATTATATATAATTATCATATTAAGTGCAGTTGTTCAATCTTCAGCTATTTCATTCATTTTGAACCGTTGAAATTGAATTCCTTATTACAAAAAAAATCATTATAAATTTTTATTTATGAAATCTCAGCCATCTAAAATGAATCAGACTGTTCAGATGAAGGCAACTGCATATCCAGGTAACTACGGATCCTAAACCTACCTTCAACAAGAAACCATGAAGCATTCAATTGAATTTATATTTGCGTACAAGCAGTAGCTCAAATGATATTATTTGCTTCCTTAATGATATATAAAACCATTAAATGGAATATTGAATTTAGTTGGTTGTCTTTAGTATCATTAGTCTTTTTATGTTTTTTTTTTTGTTAGGATATTTAGGTCAATTAAGACAAACTGACACACATATCACATAGACAAGACATGAACACAAGGCTTCTTAGTTGATAGTTCAAGACTCTCAACCAACAGACCAAAGGAAGTTGGGAAGGTTTTGAGAAATTATTCTGTGTAGACATCGGACTGTCTAGAGGCAAATCAGAGCACGTCACCTCACTCGGTAAACAGCATGTACATAGCCACGGTACACAGCAAAAAGTGACACATCGTGGTCTGATTCGCCTCCAGACGACGTTCGTTGTCCACACATAATAATTTTTCGGTAGGTTTTAGGCTTCGTTTGGGACGTCTTTTTTATTGCTTTTTAAAACAGAGTTTTGGTGCAGATTTTTTAATTTCGAAAAGACAGTGCCCGAACTCATACACATAACATGTACGCATGACTCGAACCCAAGAGCTACATTTTTTTAGCTTTTTAATCTGACGGAGTGTTGCCTTACATAACCTTAGATTTGGAAAGAAAAATTGGTTCAAAATATTATTCAAATTTGATTAATGTGATTTTTTTATCATTAATACAATAATTTTTCAATATATATTTTTTATTTTTTCCTTCAAATAAATATAATATTGATTAAATTTATCTAAAATTGAATTTAAAATATTTTTACATAATCTTTTTGCTTAGATTGTACAAATTGTCAAAAAGTTATTGCAGGAAGCCTTCAAAGACTGGGAAGCCATTTGTTTGTCATGCATTTTTTTCCCCCATTTTTTTAGAATTTTATTAAATTCTGCATATGCAAATGCTCTGGTTGGCTTAAAGGGATGAAAGGAGAGTAAATTAAAAGGGGATGGAAATGAAAATAGTAAATTATATATATATATATATATATATATATATATATATATATTAAGAAATGGTGTGGGGGTATCACTTATAGCTAATGGTCAAATATTCTCTCTTTGCATTTGTGCAACTGTCCATTACAGTTGTTCAAATTATATTATATACTTGCGATTGAATCTATCATGATTTTAAAATTTGTCTGAATTTTTGATTTTGTACAGTTTTTTATTATTTTTTAAAATATTTTTTTAGTATAAAATTTTCTTAAATTAGAATTTTTTTATACTATAAAACTGTTTTAAAAAGCAGAAAAAAAATTACCACAAACAAAATCTTAATCAATCAAATCCCAACAATACAAAATAGATTGTTAAATATGGCAATGAAATGAGGATTTCAAATTAGTAAAAATATAGATATTGAATGTGTTTCATTAATTAAATAAAATAATTAAAATACTTATAATTTTACATAAACAAATATTTTTAAATCATTAATTCATTTAAATGATTTTTTAAAAAAGAATAAAATTAGGACTAAATTTATGTATCTATTATCATCATTCTCCTGCATATTTTAATCTACAGATCATTGGATTCAGATGTGGATATCCAATTGGGCCCAACACCACATGTTCCTAACTACGGCCATGTGGTGGTTATAACTACCATTCAAGATGAGCTATATTTACGGTCTTAATCAAAAAACATCGTACGGCGTTAAAGTCAAAAGCATGGAAAAGTAAGAGATCGATATTAATCAAATTTATTAATTTAAGCACTTTGAGTTCATTCTAACTATTTTTTCATTATAATATAACAAAAAAAATTATTTATTAAGAAAAATTTCACATTTGATTATCATTTATATATTAGATTAAAATTAGCACCAATTATTTTATTGAATATATTATTTTTAATCTTTAAATTTTAGAATATATATATATATATATATATCATTTGAATTTAGATATTTTTTTGAAGTATTTTAATTTTGTATAAAATAAATATTTAAATAAAATATTAAAAATTTTTTAAATACATTATACTTATGTGAACTATGATAATGCAAATTATGACCAAGATGAGATATAAAAACATAATTTAAAATGTGCCATACTATTTGTCCTATAAATAATAGATGTAACATTAATTCAATTATAAACCTATGTAATATAAGGAAAATGGTTTTATCATAAATTCTTCTAAATAATTTTCATTTAGTAGCCTTATGTTACCGTTGGGAGAGGTTACCGTTATGTTTTTTGAATTTGAACGGTCATCAATTGCTATGGAATTAAATGTTTATGTCCTTAATTAATTAATATTATTATATAGAAAAAAAAAAAAGATAGGGCATTCCAATTAATAAAAGTTTATGAAATGATTGAAGGTTCATCAACCAAACACATTGACCCAACTAATGCTCCTTCTATTGAGTTGACACATTCCTAGAATTGCCTCCTTAATTAAGTGAGGTCATTTTCATTGAAAAGATTTTGGACCGTTGGATCCACGTGGTGCTTGAAAGAGAGATCATCACCAACCCTTGGTTAGGTGAACATTCTGTCAATATTTGTTTGAAGATTTCAGACAAGTATTGATTAAACTATCACCCTTTATTTGTATGTATATAGAAAATGGGCTTTGAAAGAGAGAGCCAATTCCCAATTTTAATTTGTCTTTTAGTATATAATTGATTGTGACACAAAATTTTGCAAAATATAATAAGTAATTAAGTATTCCTCTTTAAAATAATAATAATAGTAATAATAAATCATAATTTGATTTATGACTAAATTTTGATATATGAAGAAAGTGAGATTTACAATGTTATTAGCTCTAGAATTTTTTGTACATATATATGATCATAGGCTGAGAATTTTTTTTCAGTGAAGAATTAAAAAAATATTGAAAGAGTGTGAATATTAGTTGAAGATAGACTTTGAGCTCGCTTAAATAATCGCTTAAATATGAATTAATTTGAATGAAAATCAAACTCATTTGAGTTGAGTTAGCTCAAAATTGAACCGATTCAAATCATAAGCAAACTTTAAGCCAACTTATATATATGCTTGAGTTGAATTTCAAGTTGGGAATCGAAGAAATCAAAATCCTATCATTCTAATCCCAATCAACAAATAATGTCACTTCCATATATTAGCAGACAGTGCAATGTTACCATAAATAAATAATGAAAAAATTAGATAGAGGTTAAAGTGGGTCATACACTCATACCCCACTTAAATTTGGAGTAACCCCTAATATAATATGTATAGTAAATTAATAATATAAAACTCTATTTATTACATACTAGAATACTCATGACCATATAGATCAATATATTAAAATCTTAACATACTGCAAAGATATAACACACATAAAATAAGAGAATGCAAGGAATGGTAGAGTTTTTACAATGGAAATCCAACAAAGGAGACGAATAGAATTAGTTCCACTAGGTGAGCATATGTTGCAAAGATCTGACTATATGTGAGGTAGTTGGCTCATCCTGTTGTGAGAGAGATAAAGAATGTTGATTAGGCGAAAAGAGATGAGAGGCGTTCAGATAGCTGTAGATGGATGATGACAATCTAACGTAGGAGGTCGGATATAAGTGGACTGACAACAATGACAATCGAGGTCAATGGAAACTATCTAACAACAATGTTTGTAAAATGGTGGTTAGACAATAATGATATGGTGGTTGAATGCCCATAGGCTGCCGATCCAACAACAATAGTTGAGCGATGGTAGTCTCATGGTAATACTTGGTAATGAAAACCCCATGATAGTGGTGGTGGTTTAACGATGGTAGTCTAACAATAACATTCATGTGATGGTTGGACAGTGATGGTGATGGTCAGGTTGTGGTCTGATAGTGGAGGTCTTATTCGAGAGAGCTTAGAGGCTCGAATAATCCCAAAGCTTCATACGACTATTGAGTGATCATTGTCATCGAATCATTGCTCGATTATTTCCATCAAGCCATTGTCCCAATCGCCATCATTGGAACATTGTCCAATCGTCATCGAACCAGTACTAGTCTAGTGCCATCAAACCAATTACAAACTACAACCATCAAACTATTGTCAAATCACCACTATTGGATCACTGTCGCTTGACCACCATCATTCAAACGCTACTATCAAGCTATCGTTACACAATTTTTTTGTATCGGGTTGTTAGTGCCTAACCATTGCTATTGCTCAGACCCCATCATCGAACTAGCAATATCTGAATGTTGCTGCCCGATCTTCATCTTTAAATAATTTATGTTCGACAATCATCCCCCGACATCCGTCATCAAACCATCGATACTTGACCACTATCAGTGGGTCATCATTATTTGACCTGCATTACTACTATCATTAGCATACTATAACCACCCAACTTCATCATAAAACCATCAATTTTGAATTACCATAAAGTCAAATCGATGTTGTTGAAGATGTTATTACCGAACCTCCATCGTCAAATTGCCAGAATCTAACCACAACCACCTGAACACCTCTCATCTCTTATCGCCTTTGGCAACATTTTCCAACACTCTCACAAGATGATGAGATATAAGTGCTCGTACTCTTATAGTCACACTTTTTCCAATTTAGGAAAAAAATAAATCTTTGTAATCGATACTCACATATTATAATTATTTCAATTGAGGCAAGCTGTGTGATCTTTCGATTTATTGAAATTTTAACATAAAAACTCTAGTGTCTTTTGGATTATTTTATTTTCAGAAGAGACCTATTGCAGCTCACAGCTCGGACGACTCAGACCCAGTGACGATAAGCCAGACACCACTTCCCTCTCGGGCGAGACCGTCGCATCTTTCCCAGCGAAACATCTCCGACAAAATCACTGTCAAAGGACGCGGAAGTATTATCCGGTGCTTATACTACCTCTCAATCTATTTCTTTCCTAAATATGATAATTTATTTTATTTAAGAAAAGGGTATCTTTTCTAAGGTAACCTAATTATTTAGTCAAATCTTTTATTATAATTTTGAAAAAAATATATACACACATCACATATGTGTAAAATTGTTCCGTGTGGAAATGTATCATGGGTTTGACCCAACTCATGTTGATTTTATGGCGAGTTCTGATTCGCCTCCTGATAGTGTTCATATCCACACAGAACAATTTTACACATATGTGATGCGTGTATATATATATTTTTTTTTCAAAATACTAATAAAAGAATTTGACTAAATAATTAGGTTATCTTAGAAAATATATCATTTTCTTAAATAAAACAAATTATCATTTTGGGGAAGAAATAATTTGAGAGGTAGTATAAGCACCGGATAATACTTCCGCGTCCTCCGACAGTGATTTTGTCGGAGATGTTTCGCTGGGAAAGATGCGACGGTCTCGCCTGAGAGGGAAGTGGTGTCTGGCTTATCGTCACTGGGTTTGAGCCGTTCGAGCTGTGAGCTGCAACAGGTCTTCTAAAAATAAGATAATCCAAAAGACACTAGAGTTTTTATGTTAAAATTTCAATAAGTCGAAAGATCACACGACTTGCCTCAATTGAAATAATTATAATAGGTGAGTATCAATTACAAAGATTTATTTTTTATTTTCCTAAATTGGAAAAAGTGGGACTATAAGAGTACGAGCACTTATAGCTCATCCTCTTGTGAGAGTGTTGGAAAATATTGCCAAGGCGATAAGAGATGAGAGGTGTTCAGGTGGTAGTGGTTAGATTCTGACAATTTGACGATGGAGGTCCGGTAATAACTCGACGGGTCAATCCGAGCCGGTTTGAAATCGAGTTGGGTCAAACCCGAAATTCTGGGTCGGGTTCAAGTCGGGTTTTCGTGTCGTGTCAAATATGGACACCCCTAGAGCTCATGTTGATCTTTTGGTTGGGAGCTTTGACTATTAATTAAGAGGTAATGATTTCAAGTGAGCTATTTTTTGTGCGAACATCAGACCGTCTGCAGGCGAATCAGAATGTGCCACATCACCAGATACACGTACAACATTACACAACCGTGATACACATAAAAAAATGACGTGACGAGTTTTGATTCGCCTCTTGATAGTGTTCATATTTTACACATATGCGACGTGTGTATATTTTTTTTTTCAAAATACTAATAAAAAAATTTTGACTAAATAATTAGGTTACCTTAGAAAAGATACCCTTTTCTTAAATAAAATAAATTATCATTTTTGGGGAAGAAATAAATTATCATCAAAACGCTGATATCATAAGCCTTGGGCCCACCAAAACCGATTTACACTGCTTCAATGTTCAAAAGTTCAAACTTCATTCAAAATGGCAGAGTGAAAAAAGGGAAATAACAAAAACCTCAGCCAAGTAGATCAAACCGCTGCCTCTTCCACAGCACCACCATCTCCACCGCCACCTCCGGCGGCAGCTACGGCAGGAAAAACGGCCGGAAACCTTAGTCTGAGTAACCCAGCCGTACAACTCATCTTATGCAAGATCTTCCAGTCAATCGCCTGACAAGCGCGCGAGCAGTAGTTCACTGTTCCACACAGAGAACATCGCCGGAATTCGTACATTCGAGTCTCCGGCCGTCCGCAACCTTTGTTCGAACAAAGCCTGAGATCCTCTTTGTCCAATATTCCTGGTCTCTGAGCAAACCAATCCGCCATGAAAACATTGACTGGGTGCGGCTCCTTATCCGTCCTCACCTCGCCGGTGGTCTCGTTGTAGTAAACATGGATCAGACAACGGCGACCTTGAAGTATGTTCTGACGAACTCCGTAGCCATCTTGAAGGCAATGGCCGAATTCCCTTAGGGCATTTAAATGGCCGAGAGAGGCCGCGCGAGCGCAGAACGCTACTCCGGCTTGTAAGTCTTTCTGCCTTTTGGAACCTCCGCTGCCATTAAACTGAATAATGGCAAGAGAGTAAAGCGCCCGAGCATGAAATCCCATCGCCGCTTTCGCCAGCAGAGATATTCCAGTTAATCTGTTACCTAAACAGTAGAATCGGATCTGCAAATTTGGGCAGGAGGAAATAATTAGCTATTTGAGTTAAAATGCTCGTTTATGAATGAGGAGAAATCATGACTGATTTGTTCAATTACCATTCCAAGCATATAGCAGGCATGCATATTGCCGGCCATACAGCAGCACCAGAGAAATCGATGAGCAGAATCCGACCAGTTTTTGGCCTTCACGGCAAGCACTCTGACAGAGGCCCTTGAAAGAACTGGTTTGGTGAGACACAAAAAGCGAAATCTTTTGCATCTGGTAAAAAATTGAATCGATCGAAAGTGTTCATCAAATAGAATGTCTTGGATCTGTTCAAGATGGAGAGCCGAGAGAATCTGCGAGGGGAAAGAACTTACGATAAGATAGAGTTGATGAAATCGGAGGGCCGGGAGGCTGTAGAACTCAGTTTGGAGAGGATGGTTACGACAAGATCGTCGTGCATCCAGTAGAAAAAATCGCCGGCGATCTCATCTCCGGCGTTTTCGCCCGTTGAATGATCCGGAGCAGAGCTCCGGCGGCGTTTCGGAGTGACTCTGGGGGTTTTGGGTTGCATTGAAGCTGCCACATTTCGCCGCTGAGAAGTCCGTCGTTCCATTTTCTGTTCGCTCACGTTACGAGAACCCCTTTCCCTCTCTCTCAACTGGTTTTTCAGGAAGCCGATGAGCCGTCCAGCGGACCAACGATGAGGATGGAATCCATCGAGATATATATAGAAGGGCGAGGAAATCGTATCTGATTTTACCTTTATGCCCCTCGAGCCTATATAATTACTGGTACCATAAATAAAGAAGGTAGTTTTTGTTGTACGGAAGCGTCCTCTGCGGGATATTTTGACAATTTGAATTTCTATTTCAAATTTTTATTTTACTAAATACATTTATATAAATAAAATTTTTTTTGGAAACAATTTGTACAAATAATAAAATTAAATTTCAAGATTTCTTTCCAGAAAATTCTGGTTGCAATTTTCTTATTTCTTACGCTGACAGATTGAAATTTTTTTCTGACCCCTGAATTTATAGAATTAATCAAATTTTGTATTACATAAAATAAAAAAAAAAAATTAATTTTAACTATATTTAATTAAGATATTCTGATCACAGATTTTGGATCACGACAGCCTGAAGCCACATTATTTTAACAAAATTATTAAATTTTGTTAAAGATAGTTTTAAAGAAAATAAAATAAAATAATATGTTTTTTTCTTAGTGTATTTGAGAAGGCTTCAGCATTTTATAAAGATGATTGTGAAGTTGTTGTGGTCGGATAGAAGTTCGGGCCTTAGGTGGTGGTTCGGCAGAAGTTCGAGCCTCAGCTGGTGGTCTGGCAGAACTTCGGGTGTCAGTTGGTGGTCCAATAGAAGTTTGGGGCTTGAGGTGGAGGTCTGATAGAAGTCCGGGCCTCAGGTATTGGTCCTGCAAAACTTTGGGCCTTAAGTGGAGTTCCAGCGGAACTCAGGGCCTTAAATAGTGATCCAACCGAGCTCAGGGCCTCAAGTGGTTGTCCGACGGATCTTAGGGCCTCAAGTGGTGGTCCGGCAGAAGTTCAGGCGTTAGGTGGTGGTCCGAAAAATTTCGGGCATCAAGTGGTAGTCTGGCAGAACTTCGGGCATTAAGTGGAGTTCCAGCAAAACTCAGGGCCTGAAGTGGTGGTCCAACAGATCTCAAGGCTTCAAGTGGTGGTCCGACAAAACTTTGAGCATCAAGTGGTGGTTCGAAAGAAGTACGGGCCTCAGTTGGTGGTCCGGTAGAAGTCCAGGCCTCAGGTGGTCGTCCGGCAGAACTCCGAGCATCAGGTGGTGGTCCTGTAGAATTCTGGGCCTTAAGTGGTGGTCCGACAGATCTCAGGACCTCAAGTGGTGGTCCGGCGGATCTCGGGGCCTCAAGTGGTGGTATGGTGGAACTCCGGGCCTTAAGTGGAATTTCTGCTGAACTCAGGGCCTCAAGTGGTGGTCCGGCGGAGCTCAGGGCCTCAAGTGGTGATCCGGTGGATCTCAGGGCGTCAAGTAGTGGTCTAGTAGAACTCCATGCATCAGGTGGTGGTCCAACATAAGTCCAGGCCTTAGGTGATTGTCCGGCAGAAGTCTGGGCCTTTGGTGGTGGTACTGTAAAACTCCGAGTGTCAGGTATTGGTCCGGCAGAAGTCCAAGCCTTAAGTGGTGGTCTGGCGGATCTCAAGGCCTCAAGTGATGGTCTGGCGGATCTTAGGGCCTCAAGTGGTGATCCGGCGGAACTCCGGCGGTGGTCGAGGAGGTAAGGAGGCAAGAGCGATCTCTGATCTCTCTCTTTTCTCCTTAGGCTTAGGGTCTCTTTTCAAGAGAGAGGAGGGGTCTATTTATATATTTCCTACAGTGGTATGACCCGTAAATAGGAGTACGATCAAGGGTAAATGAGGAGTGGTTTGGATGGACGACCGATGTTGAATCTCATGATCATGGACCGTTCGCCAGACATTTAAAGATCTTAATGATGTCAGAATTCCATGATCCTGAGCTCGTTGGATTTGTCTTATTGAGCCGCTCGATTCAACTATAAGTATGTCACATTTAGAAACCGTTTGGTAATCCATATTTTGGTTCGAACCTTCCAACAATGCTTCGGGTCCTTGATTTGAAAACATTTGGGCTTAGAAGGAGTTGAATTTGATGTCGTTGGGTTCGTATTTCTAACAAGTTCAGTTCGACTATAAGCATGCTTAAATTGGAGTTCAGATGATCCCAATTTTAATTTTGGAAGTTTTCAACTTGATTTTGCATCGAGATTTGTGCCCGATCAAGATAATTTTCGAGGATGTATCAACCATAAAAAAAAAAAATGTAATTAAAATCAGTGAGAAAGCAGCAATAAAAAACTAGTAAAATGAATCTATAGTTATTACCTAAAAAGCAAAGTAGGCAAAAAATTATCCCAAACAAATACTAAGTTTCAAAGTATCACTTTTTTTTAATATTTGACTCCTTAGCTAAAGTAGTAGCATAATAGTTTTTTTTATCATTATTTAAAAAGTATTATGTTAATCTAGAGATAATAAAAGCGATTATAAGGATTTGTGTGTGAGAAAAAGAAATAAAAAAATATAAATTGGGGAAATAAAAATTTTTATAGTAAAAAAATTGAAATTTAAATAAATCAATTAATATATAAAAAATTCTTTAAAATTAATTCATTCATAATGGTTAAGAGATGTAGATGTTATGCTAATAATTTAAAAAATGGGATTATATATCATTAATTCCATAATCTTAATGATATATTACAACAATTGTGAAAAAATATTGTTTGAAAATTAATTAAAATAATGTAATCCAAACAAAATATAATTTATGAAATATATTTTTTATAACATTAAATCAAATATAATTAAATAAAAAAGTAATTTAAATCATATTTTTTTCTGTTTTAACTTAGCAGATGAAATCAAAATGGAATAAAAAATCATAAAAGAATTAAATTATTTAAATTTCATTTTGATTCTATCAAATTTGATTATGATATTTCATTTTTTATTTTAGTTTAATAAAGTGTTAAATTATAATTAATTTAATTTAAAATAAAATTAAATCGTAACTCAAATAAAAGTTAATTACGGATTTCCCGCCCGAAACCCGTTAGATGGTCCAAAATCGGATTTACGATTCGTATCGGGTCGATAGCCGTTTCTCCAACGGTCGATAATTAAAATGAACGGCTGTGATCATGTTGGCTTTTTGAAAAAATAGCCGTTTGACACAACTGTTGGGTCTTTCTAGAAACTTGCCAAAAATAAGCTTGTGAATTACTTACCGTTGTATTACTACAATTTCAAATTTATGTCATTCAGAATTATTATTTCAATTTAAATATTGTTTTATTAAAATAGATGCTTCTCCTCATATTATTTTAATATAAAATTTATGATAAAAATATCGAGGAAGTCAATTGTTATTTTATATCTTCGTTAATCAATTAAAATCTTATCGGAAAAACTTACAATAAATTTTTTAAAAATAAAACAATAAATTTTACTTTTGGTGCATGCAATTCAAGATCAATTTAAGACATTTTATTATTATTTTATTTTTCAGATTGTAATTATAATTTTGATTGGCTGCTAATTTTTAAAAAAATTTATGATAAGAAGTTGATTTTTTTACCGCCAAAGCTATTAATTTATGATAGATTTAGGAAAACTAAACGTTTGAGTAATATATATATATATATATATATTAGCTTAAATTTTTTTTTTTCTCAAAGCAGTTTCATAACCACCTTTATAAAATGTTGAAGCTGCTCGAACCAGGCTCTTAATTTCTACGAATATTCGTACTCAAACTATTAGTTTTAATTTAGGCTTGCTTGGAGACGGTATGCTTTTCTAAATGGAACAACAATAATTTTCAATGATATTTGAAGGCCTTAACTTCACGGGTTTAGGATGACCTTGCCTAACTAGACTAATATCTCTAGTGCTGAGTAAGAATTGCTTGCCTTTGAGGGAAAAAAGGGGGTAAAACTAGGTGTTAGCCTTGCCACCATCATCGGGTACTTCAAGGGGTTGTAGTAAAGCCAAGATTTTTAAAATTGGATCAAATTGGTCAGTTCAATCGGTTGAACCGTGAACTAGTCGGCTAACTTGTTCGATTAAACCTCAAAACCGCTCCGTCTTAAACCGTTGAAAAACTGGACAAACTGTTGGTTCGACCGTATAACCTGCCAAATTTGAAAAAATTGCCCACTTTAAAACTTGATGAATGGGCATTGTTGATTACAAATTGAGCAGTCGAAATGTTACTTCTCGAATTATACAACCCTAGGGATGTTTCTTATTTTCCTACTCTTCTTCCTCCAAGGTCGCGAGACTCACGACATATCTCACTTGTTCACTCTCTCATCATAATAGTTGTATGCTCGATTCTTCATTTAGCCTTCAGTAGTCCGGTCGCAGTCCTCCTCACATGTTCCACAATTCGTTGAAGTTCATCGATTTATTATTTTCCTCCCATCGACTGTGGCACAACAGAACTTGTAAGTTTGATTTCTCATCCTCATAGATTCATTGGTTTGCTCACCTTTGTAATAGCCTAAACTATTAACTATCGAGATATTGTTCGCTTTGGCTAAGGGTTTCATGATTTTTTATGTTGGTGTAACTTCTCAGGATGTCACCCATCCCCGAATTTTTCTAGGACGAGCATGCTTAACTGTTAAGTTACTTAAATGAAATTCTAATTATTACACCAAAAGGTGCATCGATATTTAAAAGTTTAGCTTCTTTTACTTAAGAGATTTCACAATCTCCTCAACTTAAGTAACTGAAACCCAGAATCATCCACCAGACATATATAATTCTAGAGCTTGTCTTTATAAGTTTAAGTGTTGACTCTCACCATGTAGCACTTTGTCATATATAAGATTCAAGAGGGTGGCTCTCATGACGTACCACTTTATTTTGTATGACACAGTTCCTATCTTTGGCTGATGTATTGCTTTGATATCATTTATAACATATCAAACTCTTAACTATCTAGATATTATCTGCTTTAGCCTAAGAGCCTCACGATTTTTCATGTTGATATAACTTTCCAGGAGGTCACCCATCCTAGGATATTTTTAGGTTAAGCATGTTTAAATGCAAAGTTTCTTAAATAAAATTTTAATAATTATACCAAAAAATATCTCGATGTTTAAGTATTTAGCTTTTTTACTCAAGGGGTTTCACAACCTCCTCACAAGATGAATGATTTTATACAGTAAAACAAATCAAAACAATACTTAAATTAATATATTAATCATCAGCGTTTCTGAAAAATTAATCTTTAAATAGCTATTTAGCAGAACAACCATTATACAATTCCTGTAAATGTCTAATGCTATTAAACAAGATAACTTGGGTACTCATCACTTCATTACAGTTTAAAAATCAAACAAAGGCAAATTTATTAAACTTAAACTAATTTTATGAACCTCAAAACAAAGCAGAACACCAATATAAATATTAAACTAAAATCACGCTGGCTTTTCACTAGATTTATCTATGGAGATTCTCCAATATCTTCTTAGTAGCCTTCAATATATTAATCTTCAGCATTCCTTAAATCTACCAACCTCGCAATGCATATTATCAATAGGAACACATACACGTCCTGCAACTTAGTATGGACAAGGGAATTCTACCAACCTCAATGTAAATCCTCGAAAAGGTGTAAGAGAAAACAATCTCTTCTTACGAGGAATTATTGGGTCAGGTCACCGGACACAGCTTACGTTCGGTATTCACTGTACTGAGCAGTATTGAGCTCGATACTGTGAAGTATTGAGTACCGAGCAGTACTGAGCACGGTACTGTGAAGTACTGAGTACCGAGCAGTACTGAGCTCGATACTCGGTACTGGCTCAGTACCGAGTTTGGTACTGCTCAGTACCGAGTAGGAGGTGATATGACGCATTTTAATTGGGCTCCGAACACGTCCGGTGAACTTGACCCAATAATTTTCCCTTCTACACACCTATGGAGTCGCTGAGCCAGAAACAAACCAACAATCCCTTATTAGTTGTCATTCATAACAAATCAAATAAATCTCACAATATTGACAGAAAATAACTTTCAGAGGTTTATTTTATTTTATTTTATTTGCAAGTTAGTTTATGCAGAATTAACGACTCCGTGAGTTCAAATATCCATTAAATCTCAATAACAAAAGTGGATTATTACCTTTTTATTCATAGAAAACTCCAGCCTACAAAAATTCATTCATTAATTAGCTCTTACAGTAAAAAAGATATCAATAAGGGATCATTCCAACAATAATATATGACATAAATCAAGAAAACATAATGCAACAATAAGATTTTTCCCCGTAGAATTGTTGCCTGTGAGTAACTGATGATCTCAGCTTATAACAGCTTTGGAATTTGAAGCTACTGTACTAATAGGGATTGATAAAATATCAATATCCATCCTCTAAAGTATGCGATATTTGGTTTGATTGTTTTTTCACCATGTTATCACATCAAATTTTTGCCTTTCACTACAAAGTTCTAAGCCATCTTCCAAGTAGTTGTCTAAATTTGATTTTATAGATTTTTTGCTTGTTTTGGATGAAACATATGAGGTGAAATCATGCCAACCAATGTATTTTTTTAGAGTTAGATAGATGGTCAGCACTTTGCAATGAATTGTACATGTTCCTTGAATTCCCTCATGCAATATCGCTAACACCATCAATTTATGCTTAAGAACTTATAACATATTCCTCATACAATTTATAAAGTAGAATTTTTTCATGCTGCACATTCCTGGTGTTTTCATCTCCAGGATATTCATAGGGTATGCAAACTCAATAACGTACAACAAATTCCTTCTTGGATCCATCAATGCACCAAATGCCATGAGGAGATTATATTCACCATAATATTTATCAAATTTATCTTTTATCTTCTTAGTCATATCTACAATAAATTCATCAATTGAAATTGCCCCCTTATCCAACACCTGCTTTATAGTACATATTTGTGAAAGAAACAAATTGTCTTAGGATAATCTGTTCCTAAAATGATATCAATAGCTTCGTTAAAGAATCCTAAAATATCACAAACTTTTTCAATTTTATCCAACTTTTCCTCTGTTGGGCATGCAACATATGTCACTTATATTTTATTATATGAAAAAAAAAAAACTTCCCTTAATTACAATGCCACTATCAACATTGAGTATGTTGAGTTTCAACGTGTTAAATAATTCATTACTAGCTTTCTAGTAGATAATTATAATTATTGTACGACCTCAAAAAAATATTGCTAACTTGTCTTCATATGCATTAACAAAACTAACGGTGCTCAAATCTTATCAAGAATATACACAATACTTTTTACACCATTATTCACCATTAGGTTTAGTATTTAAGTAGAACAACAGACATGAAACAACCTTTCTCCAAAGAACACTTTTTTTTTTTGCACTATAAAATTATATTTTAAAAGCTTCATTGCACTATCATTATTTGATACATTATTAACTTATATAGTAAATAGTTTGTCCTCATCACCCTATTTGCAAAGAGTCTTATAGAAGGTATTAACCATTTCGATAGCTGTATGTGGTGGTGGCAAATACAAGAAGCTTAAAACTCATTTATATAACCTCCATTGCGAATCAATGTAATGAGCTGTGACTTTCATATATGATATTCTCTATTTTTTTAGTTCCATGTAGTAAAACTAATTTTATTGCTGCTTTTTAAATCATTTTTCAACTTTTTCTTCTATCTTTTATACACTTGTATCATATCATTGCATGTTATTGCTCTTGAGTACTTCACAAAAAAGTGACATAGATTTTAAAATTAAATTGAATTCAAATTCTTCAATAATAAAAAATAGTTTCTCATTAATTAGTATGTAATGTACTTTCATATCTTTAACTTTTTATGATCATGTTTAAAAGTGGCCAATATTTCACTATCTTGATTGTTGTAGCCAAATGAGTTCTCTATATATGTTGGTTGAAAATATAAGATTTTATATTTTTTTAAGGCACAAATCCTTAGCAATAAAATCGTCCAAATGCCTTTTCAAAATGGGTGGTTGCACAAGTACCTCATATAGCTAGTTTCTTTTATAATGCACACACTTTCTCTTTCTTTGCCCAGCAGGAAAAATGATTTCCTTAAACTCATCCCAAACTTCATATGTTTTTTCCTTTTTCCTTTTTCTATAATATCATCAGCTTCTTCAATATCATTCACTTGATTCTCATTAGTCTACTTTTCCACCTCTTTATCAATATAATTATTATTATTATGTGAATCATTCTCATTCTCATAATGACTATCAACATAAGAGTGAAGACGATCTCGGTCTTGGTATTTACAGGCTCAATGTTAACCCCTTTCATACTTATTGGTATTGACATTCTAAAAAAATTATGATAGCATTGCCAACATTATAATAGATATCATCAAATTCAAATACTAATAATATAAAAATATTTAAAATGCACAAATAATCCAAAAAAACTACATTAAAAAATATAAAATAGAACAAGTGTAGCAGTTGTCTACAAATAATAATTTTCATGAATCCTCTTGATAATGGTTGTTGTAATTGCCTGAGAAGCTTCAGACCATCCAAACATGATATATCATTACCATAGAAAAAATATAGATATTCAATAATCCATGGCAAAATTATATTCATGTAAATGTCAAAAAATTTCAAATGTGTCTGAAAGTTTTAACAATTATAATAGACAAAATCATGAATTTCATGCTACATCACAAACTTCAACTGTAATAAAAAGTTTTACCAACTGTAATAGCAAAATAATCTTCATGCTAAATTACCCTTCAAAAGAATCAATCTAGAAGAAAAAAATAAAAAGAAGAAAAATAGATAAAATCATGTACTGAATAATCACTCATATGGAAAATCAGACGCCTAAAAAACCAGCCAAGAAATATATAAACAATTTTATTTACAAGAAAATAACATCAATCAATAAGAGGATTGAAGAAGAAAATTCATAGAATATGAAATGCAAAAAAACTGCTCGGCCACAGAATATCAAGTTCAAAATGAATTGTAAACCACATATTAGCATTGAAACTAGAGTGTCTTCCACTTGCTAGGTCACACGAGATGGTGAGAAGAAGATGGATGTCCGTCATCTGTACTCCTTAATGAAACGAGGGTTGGGCTTTACAAATTATATATGGGCATTATATTATTTTATTTTTTATCAAGCAGGCCCGATGAGCTCTCGAGCCGTAAACGGTTGTGCTCGAATTTGAGCTCGCATATTACTCAAGCTCGACTATAAGCTCAAACTCAAACTTGAAGCTCAACTAGATTGTCTTGTAAGATTGTTAATGAGTCGAGTTCAAGTGGGCTCATGAGTCGGTTAGGCTCAGTTACACCCCTAGTTAGGGGTGTCAATTTCGGGTCACGGGTCGGGTTCGGGTCGAACCCGGAACTGACCCGGGTTCAAACGGGTCGACCCTAACCAGACCCGGGTAGATAAAACGGGTCGGAAATTCGAACCCGGACCTGACCCGACGGGTTGCCGGGTTGACTCGACCCGACCCGATTTTGGGTTCTGCCGGTGCTGGAACGGCGACGGGCGGACGTCGGGGGCGGACGCGAGCAGGGGCGGACGCGCGGGTGGGCGCACTGGGCAGCGCCGCAGCGCCGCAGCGGGCGGGCAGTGGGCGCTGGCAGCGCGGGCGGGCAAAGCGGGCAGGGGCGGGATTTGAATTTTTTTTGAATTAAACGGGTTCGCGGGTTGACCCGTCAACCCGTTGGGTCAACCTGAACCCGACCTGTTTTTTAAACGGGTCAATTTCTGGAACCCGAACCGTTTTGAAACCGGGTCAGGTCCAACCCGAATTATTTTTCGGGTCGGGTTTTCGTGTCGTGTCAAATATTGACACCCCTACCCCCTAGTCATCCCTATATGTTGTGCACAACTCCTTCTAGGAAGGCACTAATATATTAGATTGGGGGTATTCAATTCATTAATAAATTAGTTCACCCTATACATCATGCTTAACTCCATTTGGAGGGCACATGTATTAGATTGAAGTCTCCCTTATCTATCTCTAATAAATCTTTAAAGGCTTTATATGATCATCTATTCTATATGGAGGATGATTGCATTTCATTTATAAGCCTTAAGATCTATAGGTTTGTAGCCCTCACACATTTGGTTTATTAATTTATAAATTCTTTACAATTAAATAAATAACTTTAACCATTAAAATTTTAAATAATAAAATTCAAGCACATACAAGGTAAACTTTAACTAAAATCTTTTTTGACTTTAATGAACAAACACTTTAAATTGATGCAACTCAAATATTAAATTCCTATAGGATATATCAAAACCACACAGCTTACTTCACACACTCAAATGGTTTGCAATGGAAACCAACTCTAGCCTATGTTAGGCTGGTGGTGTGATTTGATTGCTGGGTACTTTGCTTGGAGAGCACCCTATATTTGTTTATTTATTTTCATGCAATCTAGATTTCATGCATTTTATATTGTTGTTGGTGCGCTTAGGCTCTTTAAGGAATGCATTAGAAGTATTAAGATATTATACAACTGCTTTGCACTTTATATTTTTATGTTAATGCTTTTCTATACAATTCTTTCATTTCCTACAAGAGTCAAAGTATAATGTACATGGGAATTATTGTATACATGTACAAGTGTCTAAAAATATATTTTGTATATAGATCGAGTTGTATAGTGTATTGGGTTGCAAAAGAGTCATATACACCTACTTATATATTCAAGTGGGGTTCCAAAAGATGATGTCCTCTCCTTTGGAGGATAATATTTTTAGAAATTTCACAGAAGACTTGGAGCTTGAAGATTTTAAGTAGATATATTTGATTCTATATATATGATAGGCTTAGAAACTCATATTTTTTGTGGTGGAGCCTGACAACCTTATTTTCATGTAGAGTTTGAGTCTATTGTACACATTCAAATCTATAAATTAATAAAATTTTATTTATCTATACAACTCTTTTCTTTACATCATTTCATATATTAAATACATGTGGGTGATAGTTTGCATTAGCCGGTTGTAGATTTTCTTAGATTCTCCTCAGTGTGCATGTTCAAGACATGATATAGTTTTGGGTACTTTACACACCAACCCCTTTACCTATATATATATATATATATATATATATATATATATATATATATGTGTGTGTGTGTGTGTGTGTGTGTGTGTGTGTGTGTGTGTGTGTGTGTGTGTGTGTGTGTGTGTGTGTGTGTGTGTGTGTGTGTGTGTGTGTTCGCGCGCGCCTTAGGTGGACTCGCCTGAACAATCCTCATTTTGCTTGGTGAGGACTTAGAGCACTTTTTTTGCTTCTTCCTCCTCCTTTAACTTGCGAATATCATCCCTCCTCACTTAAAACTAGACATCGCTAACTCATTGAGACCTATCTCTGCTTTTTTCAAACAAGTCCAAACTTTGCAAGGTAAGTAAGGATATGGAGTTGTCACATCATGAGTCGGCACTAATAGGTGGAAAATATAAGTGCCATCACATCACAATCATGATGATGAATCTATATGAAACCCGAGACTAACACAACATTAGGGTAATAATCATACCTAATTTCCTTTTTAATATTTGGTTGATATAATAAATTCACTTATCTTTTTCACAATTGGCCCTAAAATGAAACAAGTGAATTAGAGAACTAATATATACTCGTATATGTCTATATATGGCATATATAGGTACCTAACATGTTTGAGTAAGAGAACTTGAACCTAACATATTTTAATAACTAGCTCAACCAAATATATCACCTCAACCTCCGCAAGTACACTTCAATTAGGCAACATGACTTGCCTAAGTTAGACAAGTCAAAGAGAGCATGAGTTGAAAGGAACTCATAAACATCCATTCCCTCTTAAAAACCCCTCTCTCTATAGTGGGGGATAGCCTCCTAAGAATATTTCCCCATCTCAATAGGAAAGGAGAGGACAATAGTCAATGCCACTTCCTAGCAAGATCTCCTCTTCTCCGGCTCATTGCAACCTCCTCTTCATTGGAAAGATTATTCTATGCGGACACCGAACGGGAAGAATCGTCCGGTTTTGTCACTGTGAACAGTAAAAATGCAGCATGCTTTTACTATTCATACTACAATTTTACTGTTAACACAGACAAAATCAAACGGATTCTCGCATCCGATGTTCGCACAAAATAATTCATATCTTCATTGTGGTCCAGGGTTTGATTAATATTTGAGTTTAAAAAGTGATATAAAATATATATATATATATATATATATATATATATATACACACACATATTAATCCGGAAGAAATCGCCACCAGTTCTTTCTCATATTAACCCATGTGTATCGTTTCGGATCGGACGTTGTAGTTCAGTCTTTAGGTGCGTATGGGTTCGTGACTCACGTGCTTCTCCGTTCTGCATCAAATTTCCATCCATTAGAGGCTGAAAGTTGTTCTCTCGAGCCTTCGCTAGAGCCGAGGTTTCTCTCTCTCTTCTCTCTCTCTCTGGATCTATCAGATATTCATGGAGGATCTTGCTGTGTCCTGCCCTGCCCAATTCCAAACCATTGCTCCTTCCTTTCAGCAACCCCTCCAAACCGTTGATACCTACGACTTCAATTCGCCGCTTCAGTCTCAGCAAACCCTGGAAGCTCAACAACGGCCTCTAGCTTCGGACTCCCATGATTCTCTGCCGCCTCCGCCGCCCGAAACCCTAGTAGAGTACCCTGCCCCTCCATCCTCTTCAGAAACCCTAGCTCCTTCCGGAGGCTGCGAGCACGACGAGGAAGGTCAGGCGCCGCGTTTGGACGGTGTTGATAAGCCTTTGATATCGGACACTAGCCTTCTGAAGACCCACAGTGGAACCGACAGGGATTGCTCGGGAGGGGAGGAGGAGACGAGTAGCCGTCGTCGCCGGCGCAGCCGGTGGGACACCGACTCTTCAGAACAGAACATCAGTGATGGTACGGGCACCGGACGGAAGAGAAAGTCCCGGTGGGCTGACGATGTGCCTCCGCCTGTGGTTCAGCTCCCAGATTTCATGAAGGATTTCACTGCAGACCTTGACCCTGATGTACAATCGCTGAATTTTAGACTACTTGACATCAATCGAAAGCTCCAGTCAGGACTTCCTTTAGATGATAGGCCTGAAGGTGCACGGTCACCCTCCCCGGAGCCGATCTATGACAGCATGGGTATCAGGATAAATACTAGAGAGTATCGGGCTAGAGGAAAGCTGATGACAGAGAGGCAGGAGATCATCTCAAAGCTGATTCAGAAGAATCCGGCCTTTCGTCCGCCTGCAGACTATCGGCCTCCCAAGCTTCAGAAAAAGCTATATATTCCCATGAAGGAATACCCAGGCTATAATTTTATTGGGCTCATCATTGGGCCAAGGGGAAACACTCAGAAAAGAATGGAAAAGGAAACTGGTGCCAAGATTGTTATTCGAGGAAAGGGGTCAGTGAAGGAAGGCAGGCTGCAGCAGAAGAGAGATCTGAAACATGACCCTGCAGAGAATGAGGATCTTCATGTCTTGGTTGAAGCTGAAACTCAAGAGGCCCTTGATAAGGCAGCAGACATGGTGGAGAAGCTCCTGCAGCCCGTTGATGAAGTTCTGAATGAGCACAAGAGACAGCAGCTTAGAGAGCTTGCAGCCCTCAATGGCACCATCAGGGATGATGAGTTTTGCAGGCTGTGTGGTGAGCCAGGCCACAGGCAGTTTGCTTGCCCAGCTCGCACTTCAACTTTTAAGAGTGATGTTCTTTGCAAGATTTGTGGTGATGGAGGTCACCCAACAATTGATTGTCCAATGAAAGGATCTGGGACTGGAAATAAGATGGATGATGAGTACAAGAATTTCTTAGCTGAACTTGGAGGATCTGGACCTGAATCCTTAACAAACCAGGGGATAACATTATCTATTGCAGGTTCAAATTCCGGAAATAATCCTCCTTGGGTTGGTGGTAGCTCTGCTGGGAGTGCACTGGCTAACGGGGTAAAGAAGGAATATGATGAGACTAATTTGTATATCGGTTACTTGCCACCTAATCTAGATGATGATGGCTTGATCAGATTGTTTGCTTCTTTTGGTGATATTGTTATGGCTAAGGTTATCAAGGATAAGATTACTGGCCTTAGTAAAGGTTATGGTTTTGTGAAATATTCAGATGTGTCTATGGCTAACCAGGCAATATCTAGCATGCATGGATATCATCTGGAAGGGAGGACTATAGCTGTGAGAGTAGCTGGAAAGCCGCCTCAGCCTGCTGTGCCCCCAGGTCCTCCAGCTCCATCACCTACACCTACTTATCCTGCACCGTATGGAGCAAATGGTGGTTATCCATTACAGCAGCCTTATATGGCTGGACCCATGGAAAATGCCCAGCCACCTCCTCCAGGAAGTTTTGTTGGTGCTCCGGTTCAATCGGGACCATCAACAATTACTCCAACTTATGCATCTTATGCCCCTCCATCTGGCCCTAGCATGTATAATCCAGTTTCAGGTCAAACAATAGCTCCTTATGGCGTGCAGTTTCCCCCTCCACCGCAGGTTCCTGCACCACCTACACCGCCTGCACCTCCTGGTTCTACTGATGCAACCGACAGTACTCGTGGAGTACCGGCACAGAGTACCACTGCAGCTACCCCTTCTGTGCCTGCTCCTATGTATGGTGTTCCATATAGTGCTTCTAGCGTAGGAATGGTTCTCCCTATTCCTCAGCCATATCAAACATCTTATGTCTATCCACCTTATTTTAACCCCATGCCTACCTTGCAACCCCCAACTTTTGATGCCACTCAGAGTGTAGCAAATGCCCCATGGTTCTCAAATCCACCTGCTCCTCAACCTGATTTAAGTCTTTCAAATGTTCATTGGACCAATGACCAACCAACTTCTCAACCTGAGGCTGTATCAAATTTACCATGGGCTGCAAATCCATCTTCATCTCAGCCTGCTTCATCTGCAAAACAGTATAACACAATTAATGGCGCTGATACCGAGTACCAGAAGTTTGTTTCTGAGATGCAGTGAAACCAATTTGCCAAGTTGCTGTTGTTTTGCAAGGTACTGCTTGATATTTCTATCCAGTTTGTCATTATATTATATTTATGGTTCCCTTTTATCTTTATATATCTGAATACAATCATATTACTTTCTGATTTTCAAATTTGAATGTTGGACTGAACTACTTATTCCCAAGCAGGTCAACTGATTATGCTCTACACATGAAAGTAATTTTTGTCAGTCAAATTGCAAGTATTGAATTTTGTGTTTCTGATTGGAACCAACCTCCTTAATTCTCTGGTGATAATTATCTATTTTGGCAGGCTTGAGGTTTCTTGGAGCTAGCATGAACGAGACATATTTCATCTTAACCTTGCTGTTATGTGCAGAGAATGGGGAGCTTGTGAGCTGATTATGTTGGATAATATTGATGTATTTGATTTCTACTGCTTAACCACGTTTTTGAATCATAGGACATGAATTAAAAGCCTCATGGAAGTCATCAACGACCGGATAGTGTTTTCTTTTCTGTTGGCTATACTGTCGAACTATTTTAAAAAAGCTGACAATTTTGTGCTATGTCGTTATTTTCTAGAACAAGTACTTTGTTTTAGGTTTTTGTTTGGTCTTTTCATTTTTTTCTACTTCCGGCTTGACTTGTTTTTGTTTGGTGTCTACTTTTTTGGTCTAAGCATCGAATCTGATTGTTATTGGCAACCCCGAAATGCGCGGTACTGGCCTTCTTACGATGATGTGGGTGAGACTGTTTTGATTCCAATTGGTTTGGTGACACTAATTTATTTCCCTGGTTATGCTACTAATTCTTGTGGCTAACACTCCTCCCAAGATTGTTTTCTGCAGGTTTGGCGACAAATGCTTAAACTGCTTTTTGTTGATTTACCTTGGAACAATAAAAATCTCATCAGTTGTTTATGGGGCTTCTTGATTATTCCATTCTTTTCTCACACAGATTTCTTGGCTTTCTTTTGCTAACTTAAGTTTTCCTAGTTTTTCCTCTTTGCTCATGCATTCTCCTATAAATTCCTGTTTTCTGCTCATTTTTTTCCGGACAAATGCTGGTTTTTTATTTATTTTATAATGCGACCATTAACCATCCCTACAACAGCAACATTAGCATCAACCTGATGGGATTTCGTATTGGAAGATCATTATTCTTGTTGAAAGGGGCATCTCACTGACCGTCAAAATGAAGTGTAATTATGTTTACTATTTAGTCTTTTGCATGTACAGCTTCTCAGTTAATAGGAGAAAACAGGTACAAAATGACAGGAAATCATTCCAACTCATCAAATAATATGAACTTGCTTGTGCATACCGTATCACCCTGCTTGACCCACTGCAAAGATGGCGCTACTTAGAATTAAGTCTTGTAAATCTATGGTGTGGGGGTTAAGATTTACTTGTGAGGGGAATTTTTAGTGAGTTTGAATTGCTTAGAGCTCTAGATGCATTGAGAAAATGAATCTTCCTCTCTCTCTCTCTCTCTCTAATATTAGAAATTCTCTTCCTCTAGATTGGACATTCATGAGTAGATGTTCTTAATGAAACGCAAATGTTGTGCTTGACAAAGAGAACCTATTCTTTTACACTGTTTCTGACGATTTATTTGTCTTAGTCAAGTGATAATGCCACTTATTAAGGTGAGCTTCTCCACTATCAATTACTAAGTTTAAACCTAAGTTAGAACCATGATTTAGAGAGATTCAACAAGGGAGATTCAACCCCGGTCCAAAAAGAGCGTGCGGCTAGCTTTGATCTGTAGGGAGTTGGTATGTTGTTATTTGATTTTTTTTTTTAAATTGCATTCTATGTCAGTGCATTATATTCTATAATACAATATTTTAGAATCACAATCCTCCATGAGTACCTTGGTTTTAATGCCATTGCAACTCTTTTTAGTTGTACATTTTATTCTTCCAGTTATTCTTGCCCCTTAGATGGTAAATACTAATACATTCCCTTGTACAAATTCTGTTGATTTTTCATGATTAGTTTAAGATGATCTGGCATCTTTTGCTATGAAGATTATCAAGATTGAAATAAAACATTGGGATACTACTCTTATGTCAACTTTGGGTTCGTTTGGGACAGATTTCTTACTGCATTTTAAAGCAATTTTTTAGTATAATTTTTTTTTAAACTAGAATTTTTTGTACTAAAAAGTTGTTTTAAAAAGTAGTAAAAAAGCTGTCCCAAACGAACCCTTTCTGGATTTGTTGTGGTCCATTGGCATAGTTTCTCATTATAGATTTTTGTTGTTGTTTAAAAGATTTATATTTCTGCATTTGACCATGTAAATCTGAAATGCATGCGTACACGCACCAATTGCCTAATATTTGGGCTTTTATCTAGGTTTTTTGGGGCTGCTGGAAAAGCATACCGGTTGGCTAGCAGTCCATAAAACAAGTGCTGCCAAATGTATTGATTTATTTTTTGAAGGTTCTCTCGTATTCTATATCTTTAGGTTATAGTCTAGCTAGAATCTTTCTTATTACTTTCGCATGTGGGATAAATATTATATTCAGGTATGCCTTACTTTATCAACTAGGAGGATTTCCATTTAATTTCATTAAGGATGCGATCTAAATCTCCCTTTTTTAGCTTAGATATTTGTTCACAATACTAATTTTATCAAATCTTATCAGAACGATGTTGTACATAGAGAATATCAAGCAGTTGTGGTTGGATTGGCTGGTTCAGTGATCTGCACAACAAATTGATTGAATCTGATATATTTTCAGACATGCGTTGCACTAAAGAAATTCCAAATTGTTTTGCCAAGTCTTTCATCACTATGAGTGGGTTGATGGTTATAGCTTGCTTGGTCAACCTAAATTGAAATCATGCATGCTAAGGATCCTTCATTTTAAGGGGATAGAGCTTCAATAACTATGAGTAATTTCTTCACGAACATGCAATTTAGTATTCATTCTTTCATTATACTTTTAAGAAATGAATCAAACACTTGTATTGATATAACCGGGAAGATTTTAAGCGCCTTTTATTACATTTCTGTTGAATTGTTGATCATTCTAACATCTTTAAATTGCATGTTCTTTATGTTTTTATTTATTTTAATTTTATTTTATCAAATTGGTGTTTTGATGAAGATAGAGAACAACATTATGATCATCCTAATTAGCCATATGCCTGACTTTTTGGGGCTTGTTTTATGAACATTTGTTCTCAATCCATTATTGTGGAGTGCTACATGAGCTATTTTTTCAAAGTTGTACAAAAGTTGATTATTAGAGAAATTAAACTGAAAAACTTATTCTGATTATTATAATTGTAGCAAGATCTTTCTATTGTATTTAAGTACTATAGTTTTGGATGTTTTTGATGCAATATTGAAGAAATGTTATTTCTTATTGTGGGCATAAAGAAATCAAAAGAAAATCAAGGTCCACTTTGGGAATTTGATGAGTAGGGATGTGAGCTGAGCTATGATGCACAGACACCGACACGATGACACAAATACAATACGACACAGACACGGGACACATCAATTATTAAAAATATAGGACACGGATACGGGTTGAATATGGATATGGGTTGCACACGGTATTATAATTTTTAAATTTTAAAAATAGTTTATAAAAATTTAATAAGTATAATATGAAAAATAATTTAGAGATAATAAGTCATTTAATTAGAATTTGTGCTTAAAATGATTAATATTAAGATTTTGAGAGTCGACAGTCGATGTGGTGTATTAGACATCGAGAGAGGAGTCGACAATATTGTTCAGAGTCGGACATCGATATTATGCAGTAAGTATCAGGTGTCGATGTCAAGAGAGTGTCTGTCGTCGATGTTGATAGGACGTTGGTCGTCGATGTTAAGATGATGTCAGACAACGATAAGCTGTCAAGTTAGTGTAGAAATTGCTGGCGTTGAGTATCAATGTCAAGACAATGTCAAACTTTGATGTTGAGATTAATGTTTAAAATTGCGTAATTGGTATTGAGACGTTTTTCACTCATGAGGTGAGGTGTAAGCCTCAAAATCCAAAAATTGCGTAAAGTGAAAATAAATGTGAAAAGTGATTTTTTATATAATACCAAAATAATAAGTAAAATAATGACTTTAATTTTCTACTGAAGTATGAAGTGACAAATTGGCATATATATGAAATTAAAAATTGCACAAAGTCACAAGTGATAAATTACGTGAAATAGAATTGAAATTCAATATTACAAGAGCAAAATAACATGAAATATAAGAATTACGTAGAATTATCCTATAACATCAAGTTCAACTCCAAATTCTTTATTTCTTAGTTCCTTACTCGTCCACATTTAATTCTTAAAAACAAATAACATAATTAGCAATAACTCAGAAATCATCTACATTGTTATCACTGTGGTCTTTATTTGAGTTGTCGTCGTAACAAATTAATCTCTTCCCTATCTCATCCTGTAGAGCTCAATGTCTCTCTATCTGTTTCTTCTTTATTTATTTCAATCATCTTTCTGTTTTATAAATATTTTTCATTAACATAAAGATAAGAATAATACTCTAAAATTTTTAAAGGAGGAGGTGGTGGTGGTGTGCGGTTCAAGTGATTTTCGGTGGTGGCTACGACAAAAGTGGTGGGGTGGATGTCGAGGCGGTTGAGAGGAAGTTGCTGCGGCTTGGGGGTGCATTAAGACATGATTTGTTCGAGGTTTTAATTTAGGATTTAGGTAAGTTTTAATTAAAAAAAATTGGGTGAGGCGAGACGCATCTTAAGGCGGGCCTCACCCATACTAAGGTGCAAATCTCATTAAAAAAGCTCGAGATGTATGCCTCGAGGCATTTTCAATGGAATTGTGGTGCGGAGGGCCTCAAGGAGAGCCTCATATTGCGCAATTTTAAACAATGGTTGGGATGTTTTTGAAATGTCAATGTTGTAACGACGTCAGACATCGATGTTGAGATGACAACGAGCATTATTGTGAAACCAGAGTCGTGGCCCGCCAAAGAGAAATAAAAATGAGAATATTCAATGAATGTGGTATTGAGTGCGGGTAATTGATTTGGCGTTGTGAAATAAAATTTTTTTTTTTATATTTTAAATAAGTAAATTTTTAAATACAAGAAGTTAAACTTAAAATAAATTCTTAAAATATTTAAGACGTTTGTTTAACACACATGTCCAATTTGTATTTAATATTTTTTGATCGAATACGTTTTTGGCATGTCCGACACATGTCAGATGCGTGTCGTGATAGATATGTGCCGGGCACTGCACGACTCTTTGAGAAAAAAATATCAATGCATCATAGGAGATGAGTTAGGATGCTTGATGAAGTACTAGATATTTATTCTTATAAGACTTATTTATATTTGTTTTTTTGGACGGTTGAAAAGGTGATCATAAAATTTATAGAAGTTGATGTATAAGCGAACAAATTTAAATAGTGTCTTATTTGTCAATTATACTTTAATCATGCTTGATTGTTGTTTAATATATAGCTTGTTGGGAGTTTTGCTAATTATTTTTTAATGCTGATTTAGTTGTTAATTTAAAATTTATTTTATGTTATTATATAAAATTTCTTATATTCTATGCACTATAAATATTATTTATATTACTATAGATGGAAGCTGGATAAATCAAGAAAATTTTAATTTTAGTTTTTATTAACATTTGTTTATGAAAATATTGAACAAATAGTATGTGATTGGTTAAATTTTATTATGCATAAAATATTAGAATTATGGTTGATTGAATTAGGTCAATTTTGGCAACAACTATGAATACATCTATAGTTTGTAATAATAGTTTTCATAAAATTTAATTTTGTTATTCATTATTATCTTATACAGAATTAGTTAGTCTATAGATCAAAGCTTGATTATGACTTGAACTTTTTGGTATGAAAATTAAAAAAAATAAGCTTAACCATGATTTTGAAAGATAAATGAACGAGCTTGAACAATGTAATATTTAGCTTAACTTAGTTTATTTTTAACTTTGTGATACGTTTGTGGACCCCACCTCATTTCAAGAGCCAAAAGGCTCTTGTTTTGTGGGTTCTAGCACCTCATTTCAGACATATAGGAGGAAAAATGTTTAAGGGGAGATCATTGGAGGAAATATGAGGTGCATTTATGGTGATATTAGAGTTGGTTTAAAGGGGGAAAGTTTGTATGTGGGAGGGATTATGTGAAGAGTTTTCTGAAGTAGTTTTTCTTAGATGATTTTGGGTTCCTAGTTGCTGCTAGGAAATTGGGGGAGGGCCGATTCACCTCTCGAATAGTGAATCAATTGTATCTCGTGTTTCTTTGATTGAAGATTGTTAGTTCAACTTTATTAGTGATGTTTCTGCATACCGTTGTTGTTTTCTCTTGATTTTGGTGGCTATTTTTTGATGTTTGGTGTTGATTTTGTTCTAGTGGTTGTTTTGGGTGCTGATTTGTTCTCTAAAATATATCAAATTGGTATCAGAACAAGTTTTTGGGACCAATGGCTAGGAGAAGAGTTGAGGCGTTGGAAGAAAAGTTAGAGGGGGAAGTAGGTCAGCTGCGAGTCGACGTGGGATCGTTGAATGAGCATTTTTCACCAATGGAAGGAAGATTTGGGAATCTAGAGGAGATGATAAAGCGGATGTTGGAGTTTCAAATTAAAGCGGCTTCGCTGGAAGCAAGGAGAAAGCAGGAGAAATGACATGCCAAGGGGAGACAGAGAGGTGGAAATTTTAGGAGAGGAGGAAATACCCTGCCTTAAGTCTCTACTGAGAAGGTGGATGGATAGGGAATATGGAGGTAGGAGGGAATGGAAAGATGAGAACTGGCGGGCTGAATTTGAAGGAAGAGAGGGGTATGAAAGGAGAAGGGAGGTGAGGGAACCGTGGAGAGACCCTAATGCTTGCTTCACGAGAGGCATGGGGGACGAAAGGGGAAATTGGGGCAGAGGAGATTCAAAGATTAGAAAGTTGAAAATGTCTGTGTTTGAAGGCGAGGTTGCGCATGGGTGGATCTATAGAGTAGAGAGATATTTTGCGGTGAACGGGTTGACGGAAGGGGAGAGGCTTATTGCGGCGATTTTATGTCTTAAAGGGAATGCACTGGCATGGTACCAATTGAGGTAGACAAGGTACCTGATCTGTTCATGGGAGGAGTTCAAGGTCCATTTATTGTAGCGCTTTCGAACCAAGCAGGGGGGAAATTATTATGAGCAGTTCTTTGCTTTGACATATGTGAGAACGGTGGAATGCTGAGAGGAATTTGGAGACTACTGTAGATGGTGTAGCTAGATCCCGTGACTTGGGAGAGGCTATGGAGTTAGCCTAGTTGATAGAGGACAAGAACTCACTTGAGAGGAGTAGCAAAGGGGGCAATTTTGATTGTTCTTATCACATGATAACCACCTTCCTTGCACCTAGGGTGCCAATTGTATCGGGTCAAAGAAAGGCTCCAAAGGAGAAATGTTTGGGAGCTCGTGCAGGAGGGAACTTTAAACAGCTGATTGATATGGAGTTGCAGTACAAAAGAGCTAAGGGGCTATGTTTTAGGTGCGACGAGAAGTTTGCACCGGGCCATAGGTGTAAAAATCGCACCTTGCCGGTCTGTTTTATTTGTGACGAGGAGAAGATAGACGAAGTAGAGGTAGAAGGAGAAGTGGTAGAGGAAGAGGAGCCCTTACACTTTAGAGGTGGCAGAGGTTTCATTGAATTTTGTAGTAGGATTCATCCCAAATCACACTATGAAGATGAGGGGCAGATAGGAGGGGAAGCAATGGCGATTTTGGTGGATAGTGGGGATACAGACAATGTAATATCAAATCTTGCAGGTCTGTTTTATTTGTGATGAGGAGAAGATAGACGAAGTAGAGGTAGAAGGAGAAGTGGTAGAGGAAGAGGAGCCCTTACACTTGGAGGTGGTGGAGGTTTCGTTGAATTTTGTAGTAGGATTCATCCCAAATCACACTATGAAGATAAGGGGACAGATAGGATGGGGAAGCAGTGGCGATTATAGTGGGGATACACAATGTCATATCAAATCAGGTGGTTGATAAGCTGGCAGACATGTGATTTTTTGGGCTGATAATGGCAAGCTAGCATATGTATGGTTGAGAAGAGCAATGGTATCTGTCAGGGATTGGTGGTAGAGTTGCAGGGGATTCACATCATGGAAGATTTTCTTCCATTGGAGTTAGGAAGTATGGATCTAGTCTTGGGTATGAAGTGGCTTCAAATTTTGAGGGAGACCAAGGTGGACTGGAAGGCCTTAGTTATGGAGATCCAAGTGGATAGGAGAAAGGTGATGATTAAGGGAGACCCTAGTTTATCCAAAGCAATGGTATCCTTCAAAAACCATGATGCGTGCCTTATAGGGTGAAGGATTGAGATTCTTGGTGGAGCTCTATAGCTTGGAAGAAGGAGACGCCCAGGAGCTAGAGGGCATTCCAGAAGTAGTTCAGCCGCTTCTCTAGCAGTTCAGTGAAGTGTTCCAACCTCCCCAAGGATTGCCTCCTCCACAGGAGCACGAGCACATTATTATTCTGAAGGAAGGAGTCACTCCAATTAGTGTTCGACATACCGCTACCCACAAGTCCAAAATGTTGAGATTGAGAGGCTGATTTGGGAGATGCTTGAAGCCGAGATCATCAAGCCCAGTGTGAGCCTTTTTTCTAGTTATGTGTTGCTGGTGAAGAAGGATGACACTTGGAGATTATGTGTAGATTATTGTGCCTTGAGAGGTTGGTTTGGGAGATGTTTGAAGTCGAGATCATCAAGCCTAGTGTGAGCTCTTTTTCTAGTTATGTGTTGTTGGTGAAGAAGGATGACAGTTGGAGATTATGTGTAGATTATTGTGCCTTGAACAAGGAGATTGTGTCAGACAAGTTTCTCATACTAGTTATTGATGAGCAGCTAGATGAGTTGCATGGTTCGGTGGTGTTTTCAAAGATCGATTTGAAGTCCGGGTATCACCAGATTAGAATGAAACCATAATACACCTACAAGACGGCTTTCAAAACTCATGAGGGACATTATGTGGCTGTTTGACAATAGGATTTATGCTAGATTTGAGCAAAGCGTAAATCCTGTCAAACAGGATTTATGCTCGACTTAAATCTCACGGCGTAATAAATCCTTCGTTTCCATCTTTTTGCCGTAAATCCTGAATTTACTAAATCCCATAGTTCGACGTATTACGGGATTTGGCCGAAGAAGCACGCGAAAGGGAGATAGTTACCTTCATAGAGAGCGAGCTCCCGTCCTTACTTCCGATCAAAGTGTCGTAACTTCTGATCCAACTGGAAAAGGGAATGTTATTGATGGAGCCAAGTTGAACAACGTAGCTGAATAAGCGACTCGTGCAATCTTACACCTCCTACGAAGCAAGGAAGCCAAACATCAACGATGAAAAAAAGAAGATGAAAGCAAACCCTAGACGTCTCTAAGGTTAACTTAATTAATATAATTTAAAAGATTAATAAGTAAGTAAATTAATTAAATAATTAATATTATAATTATGGTGTAAACTAATTATCTAATTTAACTTAATTAAATAATTAGTAATTTTCACAACATTGTTCTTGTTATAACTTGTCATACATGAGTAGTTGAATAATTAGTGTCTAATGACATAACTAAAAGTACAGTTAATCATTTTGCAAATTAAATAATAATAATTAAATTTTAACTAGGTGTATTGGCTAAAAGATTATAATGATATTTACTTATCATTACAATTTATTGATGTTAATCAAGATAGAAATTAATAATGTAGCCTTAGTTAAGAGAAAAGTAAAACTAAAATATATTTAATTTTATAATGAACTAACCGCCTTAAATCCTAGATTACATTGCTAAATAGTTTCGACAGGATTTAACAGGATTTATCCCTTAAGTTGACGAATAGTTTCAGGATTTAACATCCGTAAGATTTACTAATGCTCCTGCCACTTTCTAGTCACTCATGAATAGGGTGTTCAAGCCTTATCTTCGGAGGTTTGCTATGGTATTCTTTGTTGACATTGTCGAAGGAGGAGCACTTGGGGATGGTGTTGGGAACTTTGAAGGAGCACCAACTATATACCAACTTAAAGAAGTGGTGTTTTGTGTAGCAAAGGGTGGAGTATTTGGGAGTGTCAGCAGATCCAACCAAGATAGAGGCATTGGTGGAGTCGCTAGTGCCTAAAAATTTGAGGTGTTAAGGGGGCTCTTGGGACTTATAGGATATTATAGGAAGTTTGTGAATGGATACAACTCTATAACCTAGTCAATAATACGACAACATGAAATATAGTTTAACTCAAAATTCTATCTTTCCCAAAATCCCAATATTCTTTTCATTAACATATAATTCCAATTTCCAAAAATAAATAGCAATGACATATCACATAAGAACTCATAAGTCATCAACACTGTCATCATTAAGGGCATTTGAATCATCATTATGGTGAACTGTTCTCTCCCCTTCCTCCTCTCCTATAGAGTTCAATGTCGGACATTTACTTCAAGATTTATGTAAGTTTTAATATATATAGCGTGAGGCGTAAGCCTCATGCCAGTGAGGCGAGGCGGGCCTCAAGGCGGGCCTCAATCAAGTTGAGGCGCAAGCCTCATAAAAAACACAAGGCGTAAGCATCGAGGCGTTTTTACCTGGAATTGCGCAAAGGCGGGCCTCAAGGAGAGCCTCATATTGTGCAATTTTAAACCATGGTTAGGAGCAACTCTAATGCAAGGGTTGAGGCCTATAGCTTATTTCAACCAACTGTTGATTGCTAAAGCCAGACTAAAATCAATATATGAATGGGAACTGATGGCAATTGTGCTAGTAAATCAGAAGTGGTGACCTTACCTATTGGGTCGGTACTTCCGAGTCAGGACTGATCAGAGGAGTTTGAAGTTCTTGCTGGAGCAGAGAATGCTGACAGAGGATCATCAACGATTGCTTTCTAAGTTGTTGGGGTATGACTTTGAGATCCAATACAAGCTCGGGTTAAAAAATAAAGTCGTATATGCTCTCTTTAAACGTAGTGAAGATCCTGAGGTTATGGATCTATCGCTCCCCATGGTGGTGGATTGGGAGGTCTTGAAGCAAGAGAGCGAGCAGGATGAAGAGCTGAGTAAAATCAGAGAAGATTTACTGCAGAACAAGGATGGTCATCCTGGTTATTTTGTGGTGGGTTGTGAGCTCCGAAAATTCCATTGATGATCCCCGGCCTCTCTGCGCTATTCTATTTTCTTTTTCTTTTGTTTGTGTAATTACAATGGTGAGCTTTAATGAGCTTAGGTTTTGGGTGAATTTTTAGATGACAGATTGGGTTTTTAGATAAGACACTACCTAGAAATTTTGTCCTCATTTTGTGAGGACTTTATGATCTGAGTTCTGGTTTCCTATAGGTGCAAGCCCTTATAGTTAATTACACCTGATAACAAGAGAGAACTTTCGATTAAGGATAATCATTAAAGAGGTCGCATTGGTTGTAAATCCAACGTATAATAGCAACAATCTTAGGGTTTGAATTTTTGATATGAATTTTTTACTTTGAAATTTAAAAGTTATCACTGTAAACTTAAAACTGGTGATGGGGGAATGAAGACGAGCCCGATCAAGATCCCATGGTTCTGTCGTCCTGGGCTGTCATGATCCCTGGTTTACTTAGTCAGAGGTGGTAGTCGACCCAACCTGACAGAAAATACCTTATCGGTAGTCATGGGTTGCTTTGTCCAAAAATACCTTATGGACCTGGGTTGGTGTTTGTCTAAGAGGATAGACTTGAATCCACCTCAGATGACAGATAGCTTTATGCCTATTGAATATACCCTATGATCTATTACTCAAGGGTTTGAAGCCATTAGGGAACTGATGCAGGACTACCTAAATGAAGTGCTTATGAATTCATTTAAGTATTCCTGCATCATCTGGTATCAGAGCATGGCTAGCATGCGTTACATGTGCTAGAATTCATCCTAGGCAGTTACTTAGGCTTGCATATTTAATTTGGCATGCATAACATCTATAAAAACATTTTAATCTTCACTTACATTTGCTGTCCAGAAATTTCTACATACATTTAGTGAGCATTAAGTGTTGATTTTGGGTATTTAAGTGCTGCCTTCTTCGTAATAACTCTTCTAGTTGTCTAGGCTCGCTTTGCACTTTGTTTTAGTTGCTGTCCAAACAATTTCTGCACCATTTAGTGGCATTCTAGGGAGTCTACTCTTGTGATAGGTGCTGTCCGCTACTTTGTTTCACTCCCAAGTGACCCCTAGTGTCTAGCAATGGACCCGATAGGACTTCAAAAGAAGTTAGATGACCTAGTTAATATAGTGGGCTCTATAACTAAAATGATAAAGGAGAAACATGTTGACATTCCCCACTGTAGGTATGTGCCCCAGTCGGTTAATCATGTCAGTCGGAAGGTTAACCATTCTCTTTATCAACCTAGTCATGAATCCAAGCCGCAACGACCTCACTTAGAGTCACATGATCGTTTGCCCACTTTTGATGGTTCATCGAACCCTTACTACTTTAAGGAGTGGATTAGACGATTAGAAGACTATTTTGAATCTCATTGTATTCATGAGTCCCAACAAGCTAACATTGCTAGGTCTCTCCTGAGTGGTCATGCTTGTCAGTTTTGGATGAGGGTAGAAGATCATAGAGAGTTTCGCGGTGAATACCCTATTTCTGATTGGAAAAGCATGAGGCGAGAACTTGAGTTAAAATATCTCCCTCTCCCACCACCCACTCACCTTACCCCAACACCCAGTAATCTTCATCTAGAACACCATCCTGCCTCTTTTGTTGGGACAAACCGTGGACATCACTGTGGTCAAGACCACCCATACCTTAGTGACATCAGAGTTGCTACCCCACCCTATAGATCCTCACCTAGCCTTGATGGCCGACCCTCTATTGGGTCTTCTGTTGGATCGGTCCCATGTGACTCCCCACTTGGGTCGACTCCTAGCCATCCCAGTCAGAAAACGTCCCTTGAACCTAAAATTGAGTGCATCCATTTCGTGGATACTAATGATATCATTGATGACAAGGATTTCTTTGATGATGAAACTGAATTGATGGAATTAGACACTAATGTAGGAGATTTAGAACCTTTGAGCATTGATACCTTAGCCCATCCTAATCCTAGTCTCATCAAGGATATCCCGTTGGAAAAGGGCTGCCCGGATGATATTAATTTGATCCTGAAAGAAACTGATCTGACCTTGAGCATATTGAAATTGAATTCGGGAGATAGTAATCTGAATCTGAATTACTCTGAGGCTAATTTGGAAGATGAACATCCTCTTGTTTTATTGGAATCTGTTTTAGGAGTTGCTCCTTTAGATTTATATTTGAAAGAGTGTGTCTATCTTGATGGGACTTATCTCACCATTCCTCGTACTAACTTTAATGTTAGAGAGAATATTAGCCTTCACTTTCATGTCACCTCTCTATCTGCTATGCTCACTTCTGTTCTAGACACTATACCCCATCTTTTGAGTCTCATACCTGCTGGTGACTTCTTAGGCTATCTCATTATTGTTGTGAGTCAGGACCCATCATCTGATCATGCTCATGATTCCTCCGTTAAGTCCTCCATAGTCTTGTCCTTCCCTGTTAAGGACCATCTCTCTCATAGTTGGACAATTTTGCTAGATTGCCCTGCTGCCCCTAGGAGACTATCTAAGACCCTAGCTGAAACTCTATACGGGAATACTCTTATAGCTAAGGATGTTTTCATTGCTCCTCCTACACCTGTTCCCTTAAACATGGAAATCTTGTGTCCTCTCATTTTGTGTTGATCCACCTTTATTCATATCTATGTGCATTTGTGAGCCAATATGTGTGTGTGTCGGTTTCATCCAAAATTTTCCCTCCGTTTAAAAAACTTTGTGAGAGTCCACAATTCATGTCAATCATCATACATTCTGAGTCTCTTGCATTCTCATTTGCACTGCATCTGCATGACTTTCATAAGGACATTGCACAACAAATTGAAAAGAATAATCATGAATACAAATTACATGCAGATTTAAAACGTCGATTTAAAACTTTTGAGGTTGGTGATTTTTGTTATGGTACGGATTCGTCCGGAACGGTTCCCTCCAGGAACAGTTAAGAAATTGCATGCAAAGAGTGCTGGACATTTCAAAATACTAAAGAAAATTAATGACAATGCTTACATAGTAGATCTGCCCGCAGATTTCAATATAAATCCCTCTTTTAACATAGAAGACTTAGTGGCATATGAAGGTCCTGATTATAACCCACAAAATCCACTATCAAAACAGCCTTGTGTGAACCCACCCTGTGAGATCCCAAACCTACATCCACTACCAAATATTCCCAAATTTCCTATAGCAGAGCAATTGGAGGCAGTCTTAAGTGATGAGATCATATCCACAAGAGAAGGAGGACGAAGAAGATATTTGATCAGGTGGAAAGGAAAGCCCGAGTCAGAGGATATGTGGCTAGATCGCGAGGAGTTGCAGCAGATTGACCCAGATGCACTAAAGATCTACGAGAGCGCCAGAGATTCTTACTCGACGGAGTCGAGTTTTCTCCCACCCCGGGAGAATGATGGGGACATCAGATAAGCGTGGAAGGTTTATCAGAGACGTGGCCGCCGATCTACGGCCACGATCGAGTCCTTGTATTTATAAGTCATGATTGTATTTTATTTTATTTATGCATTTTCTTATTTGCTTAAGTGTCGTTATTATTTCCCTTTGTACCCCTTTCATGGGAGTGGTCGCATGTAAGCCCAAAGGGCAAGTTGGTCTTTTATTTTCTTGAGTCTTTGTACCCGGCTATTTATAGCCTCATTTCCTTTGTTTTGAGCTAATGAATGATTATTGAGATTTCTTCTTGCACTTGTGTTTTGAGAGCTTTGAGAAGTTCTTGGAGAGATCCCGTGGAGAGGGAGATTGGCGCATCACCCACCAACCTTGGAGACGGCCGGGTTCGTGGTTCTTCTCATTATCTTTTCATTTTTTTTCTCATCTAACTTCCTCCACCTTCCACTCCAAGCCGCCGGCCTCTTCACTCAACCCCGTTTCCATCCCAAACCCCATTGTCCCTTCTTGGCCGAAGCCCCTAGCCCCATAAACCGGCGATCATAGTTCCTTGCCGCCGACCACCTCCTTTCTTCCCCCTTTGATTTGTTTCCTATTTCGGATTTGGTATTATTTGAAGTATATTTGGATTTGAATTCAAAGTTTTTGAATTTCAAAATATTTCCAAATATATTAATTCTATTTTAGGAAAGTTTTTGAATAAGATCCCTTTGAGTATTTTCATTCAATTGGATTTCATTTAAAACTTTCCTAATCCTAGAACTTAAAACAGGAAACTATTAAACTTTATTCACTAAGGTCCACTGGACCATCAGTGCTGCCGGCCCCTTACAGATAGAATTAGGAATTCTTTCCTAAAAGCTCAGCCCTTCTCTTTGGAAAGATTTTCCTTCCCCTCATCAGCCGAAATTCCAACATTCAAACTCCTAAATTATTTCCTAAAGCTGTGAAGAGGAATAAGGAAATAAATTCAATTTTCTATCAACCTCCCGCTGCTCCTCTTCACCGATTTCCTCAGGAATTCTGTCCAGAATTGTTTGTTCTCTTTGGAGAAGTTTGGGATTGTAACCTGCTGTTTACTGGTCCTTCCCCAAGCCATCACCATGGGTTATCTCTCCTCTCTCTCCAACCACTACTTCTTCCTTAGGCCAAAGCATTGAATGTCTTGAGTTCCTTTCTTCCAAACACCTCCTCTGACATCAAAATCTGAGAAATTTTATCAGAAGTTTGGAGTCAAACCTGAATACGATTTCAGGTTTTGGAATCCGCATTTGGAAGAAGCCATGGACGAAGACGTTGAAGGCATCAAGTGACGGATCTCCACGTCTCCTTGAGCAAAGGTCTTTCTCTTCTCCATTTGTATTAAATTTCTTCTAACTCTAAATTCTCAATTGGTTGATTGTAATCACGAAAGCTCCTTCAAATTGCTCTTGCCAAGCTTAGTCACTTGTAGGAATTGAGTGTAATCTTCTATGCATCCTACGTCTCATTGTTAGATTAGGGATTTAATTTGAAGCCTACTATTTGCGTTGTGTGGTTTTCTTATTTATTTTGAAAGTTTCAAAGCTCAGAGCATGTAATCTCACTTAAGCAAATCATTTCCTTAATAGTTTTGAATCTTCGTTGAGAATTTCTAAGTAATTGTTTCCTGGATTTATTCTAATCTAAGAGTTGTGCAATGCCTAAATGACTACATAATCATCGCCTCTAATTAGTCATGCATCAGGAATGTACGAGCTTTGGCCGTGATCGTAATATAATGGTGTCGTTTTGCGGCAAAACCACTCTATCAGAGGGCACGTGTCATGTCCCTACTAGCAAGAGACTATTTGAGGATGAATCTTAGACTCTTAGCGATACACCCGATACGCATTCGCTTTTTGTGAGCTGAGATTAACTTCAAATTTATCACTTCTGACAAATAGTTGTGGGAGGTGGATGAGTTTTAGTTTTAAGTTTTTTTAGGTGATAAATTTTATTTTGGGGGTTTAGACTTTTATTGGATTTAAGATTTGACCCCTTCGGTTGATATTTGCATTCAACACGGCCATCATCAGGGTAATGTTAAAGACATTTGTATTTCATAGGAATTTGGGAGGCATCTTATGATTCAAGTCAGGTTGACTCCAATCCTTTCGAGGAGGATGAAACTTGAATATTTGACCCGCACATTATTCTTGAATCATTGGATTTGGGACTCAGATGTGACGATCGGAGCACATGCGGGTTTTGTTCAATTTGAAAAATACATTGTTATATTTGTGAGTATTTTGCCCTACGCAGCATTCTTGGACATTTGTGTTATAAATTTAGCATGTTTGTCGGAGCACATGCAGGATGTATTTCACTTCAGTTTAGGGAATCATATTTAATACACAAGAGGGTTTTAAAATATGATCCATTGTGCCAGCGATATCATTTAGAAATGCCCAAGATTTCATTTAAGGACTTACAAATGCCTTTTGTCCTCTTGTATAAGTATATTGCGGACCCGGTGGCGATTTTTACACACACTTGTTGATAAACATTTCATATTGCATTTGGATTGTCATGGTTAGGGAGGTTGTTCTACTTTCAGGATTCATAGCAAATGTTATTTCATTGCTTATCGTAGATTTTCATAACCATTTCATTTAGATCACCCTACCTTTTCATAATCATTTTACAACACATAGGTTTCATCACTACATATGCATTATACTATAGTTTTAGTTGTATTCTCTGAAAACATCATGAAATCTTTTGGAGCATCTTTTAGTAGATATCAAATTTATCCCTACGCCATATTCATAACAACCCATAGGATAAATGTTATTAACTTTTTACTTCACAATCGCAACAATTATAAAGGGGAATGTCATTAGATAAAAGCATACATAATTGAGTGTCAAAGTGGGACATCAATCCTTCCCAAGATTCATAGTCTTGTTATACAAGTTGCAGAGCAAACGCAAGGAGAGCTATAAAAGTCTCTGGCAAACTTGTTTGATTGAACACTTGCAGTGTTTTCGTTCACTCTATAAGAATCTCAACAAAAGAAATAGTAGACAAATGCCTTTCATCTATTGCGTTTTCATGGTTATATCAAAATGGATCCAACAAGCGATCTATTATTTCTCAAACAATGGTTAAAAGTAAGACCACTCAATCTAACATCAACTAGTATATCAAGAAACTCATGTTTATTTGATGTATATTCATCGTCCATACTTCATACACATTTGCAAATAGTTTAGTTCAAATATAGTTCATTGATATCAAAGACTATAATATAGATTTGTGATCTTCAATCGACTATAGTCTTTCCAGAGTGTTGTTAAACATCCCAGCCATGTTCAGATAAATACGATGAAAGTTTTATTCTTTTTATTAGCCGTCATTTCCTCCATAACTTTAATCATCATAAATATGTTAGATCTATGAAGTCGTATACGGTTCCCCTTTTTATTAATTGAAATGACACAAATTTAATTATATAAATGTATATTTTTATTATTAAAAATAACATATTTTGTTTTGAAATTAATTGGAGAGGTTCTTTGTGTCATTTGAAATTTCGGCAGCCTCCCGACATCTCCCCGCGAGAGGCTGGGGAGGGCACTTGCCCTTTTGGCTCGACTCGACTGGATCAAATCAACGGTGAGGAGTTTGGGAGAGCGAATCGATCCCATTAGGTAGTCTTCGAGTCTTCAAATTGTGTATAGCCTGTTATTTGAGTGACTTGATTTTTCTTAAAAATATTTTATATTTCCCCATGAAAATTCGATAGCCTTCTGGACCTCTCCCTGTGAGAGGAGGTTGGGGAGGGCACTTGCCCTTTTGGCTCGAATCGTCCGGATCAAATCGACGGAGAGGAGATTGGGAGAGCAAATCGATCCCATAAAAATTCTTCAAGTCTTCAATCCCTCGGCCGGATCAGCTCAACGACCAAGGGCTTCTGGGGACCATGGTTTAAAATTGCGCAATATGAGGCTCGCCTTAAGGCCCGCCTTTGCGCAATTCCTCTAAAAAACGCCTCGATACTTACGCCTCAAGTTTTTTTTATGAGGCTGCGCCTCAACTTGGTTGAGGCTCTCCTTAAGGCCCGCCTCGCCTCACGCTATATATATATTAAAATTTACATAAATCTTGAAGTAAATGCTAGACATTGGACTCTATAGGAGAGGAGGAAGGGGAGAGAACAGTTCATCATAATGATGATTCAAATGAAGAACCCCTTAGTGATGACAGTGCTGATGACTTATGAGTTCTTATGTGATATGTCATTGCTATTTATTTTTGGAAATTTGAATTATATGTTAATGAAAAGAATATTGGGATTTGGGAAAGACAGAATTTTGAGTTGAACTATATTTCATGTTGTCTTATTATTGGGATATTTTGGTTTAAGTTAATATCTTATGTTTTTTTTATGTTTTATATTATTCACTCATTAGTATATAAAAAATTTATCATTTTATGTTATGCAATCTTTTGATTTTGAGGCTTACGCCTTAAGGCTTACACATCGCCTCACGAATGAAAAACGCCTCAATACCCGAATACGCAATTTTAAACATTGCTGGGGACTATATCAACCCTAGGAATTTCTTCGGTCTTCTCCAATTTATTGTGACATGATAGTTAAGTGACTTAATTTAATTATAAAAATAGTTTTTATCCCTCTCAAAAATCCGACAGCCTTACGATGCCCCCTCCTCTCGAAGGGAGGTTGGGGAGGGCACTTGCTCTTTTGGTTCGACTCGACCGGATCAAATCGAAGTCTAGGATATTGGAAGAGTGATCGAGTCTTCAAGTCTTCAATCCCTTGGCCGGATCAGCTTAACGGCCAAGGGCTTTGGGGGATCGTATCAACCCCGGGACTTCCTTCAAATTATCTTACTGCTTTGGTACCTACTTGAAAATCTTCCCATCTCTCCTTTCTTTTCTTCTCTTCTTTTTAAAAATATATAACATTATATATATATATATATATATATATATATATATATATATATATATATATATATATATAATAATAATAATAATAATAATAATAATAATAATAATAATAATAATAATAAGAGATGGAGTGAGGGAGTCGGAGAAGGGCAGAGCCTGATCGGGCAAGGAGGCAAAGCCACACACGCAACGGGTAGGGCTTGCGAGCGGGAGTCGACGTCGGCGATGGTCGGGCCGACGATTACATGTAGGTCGACAGGTTTGGAGGCCAACAGAAGCAATAGATCAGGCCGGATCTAGGGGACGGTGGGTTGGGGCTGAACGGGGTGCTGGAGGTCAGAAGTAATGAGTTTGGCTTGGTCGCAGGTAGGTCGGCGGTGGTTTGGGGATTTGGAGCAGAGGGATGAAGCAGCGGCCAGTGAGCAGCGACTCGGAGAGACGGACGAAGGTCGAGTTTGAGGTTGATCGCACTAGAGGTTGAATCCTCCACCTCCTGTGCCAGGTATGTGTCAAATGACATGTTCTGTGTCTTTGAGGAAGTTTTGTGTCACAGAGGAGAATGTAGGCAGTAGTTGCGAGATCGTGGGGGAGCCTGGGTCCACGGTTGTGTCCGAGCCGTGGGGTTTGTCGGCTGGGTGTGGGTCTCTGGCAGTTACAGGTCAACATGGGTTAGAAGTTGCTATACCAGGGATTGTTTGTCCTATCAAGGACTTCACCACACATCCCTCACTTGTTGCATGAGTTTCATGGCATGACTATTGGGGGACATTCGGGAATCCAAAAGACATAACTTCGACTTGTAGCAAAACTGTACTGGGTGGGTATACACAAGGATGTGGAGAAGATGGTGGTGGATTGCAGTGTGGAGACTTATCTTCGTTACTTTGTCTCGGATACCCAAAGATGTGAGCCAAATGGCTAGCTTGTGCAGAGTACTAGTATAACACTTTATATCATACAATAGTCCGTACAACACCATTTAAACTTCTATGGGAGAGATCTGCCTCATCTGCTACATTATGGGCATGACAACACACCAGTATCATCAGTGGAGCAGTACTTGGGAGAAATGGATCTGATCTTGGCAGAATTCAAGGGACTTCTACTGCGAGCACAACAAATTATGAAGAAGCAGGCATATGGACACAGGAGGGATATGCAGTTTGAGATTGGAGACAGTTTATTTGAAGATTCTACCTTACTGACTGAGGACTCTAGCTAGACAAAGGAATGAGAAGCTTTCCCCTCGATATTTTGGGTTATATGAGATCGTGGAGTGCATTGGTGCGGCGCCTATCGCCTACTGTTGCCACCAACTTCAGCCATTTATCTAGTATTTCATGTGTCGCAGCTGAGATGAGTCATGCGAGACCATACACCCTAGCCCTTACTACTGGCTACACTGTCAGAACTCAAAAAATATGGATATAGTTAGTATTAGAATCACTGGAGGTGCAAGGGGTGTGCCAAGTAGACAAAGGGATTAAGTGTTGACCAAGTGCAAGAATTTATTAGAATATGAAGCGAGATAGGAAGGCTGAAAAAATAATGTACTATTGTGGTTTGTTTTATGTGGGGTGGATTAGGAAATGCTAAATTGGTTGACTTAAGAGGTTCATGAATTAGTTAGAGTTATGAAATTATATATTACTTACGAGTTTAAAATATGAAAAAAATAGTAGAATTAAGTTCTATTTATAGATTTTGATGGAAGTATTTTGTTCTTTATTTAAAATTATACAAAAAACTTTTTTTTTTTTTTTGGTTTTATCAATATTGGTTGCACTAGCTTGCAAGCTAATTTGATCATGAAGTCATTGAATGATCCTACCTATGGTCTCTCGCTCAATCTACTCACCAAAAAAATGAATCAAGATTTTTAGATTAGAGTCACGACCAACTTGCCGACCCCACGTAGTGGGATAAAGGCTTGATATTGTTGTTGTAGTCACGACCAAGTCCTAAGCTTTCAAATTGCATGGAGCCATGGCTTTTGACAGATTATGATCTTGGTTCACTTAATTTGTGTTTGAGGCTTTAACTATAATGTGTTGGCTTGTTGAAGCTGCTTAGCATAGCAGAGCTTAGATTGGCATTTAAGATTTTAGTAGCATGCATCCTTGGCTCCATGCTATATATAAGGCATTAACAAGAGATTTGTACCAGCTTTTGAAGGAGAAATTTGTATGCTTAGAGAAGAGCTTAGGCTGACTTTAGGAATTTTACTGATAGGAGCTTTTTGGTTGCAAGTTTACTAAATAGGATGTTCATATATGTAATGCTTAACCAAAGATTTTTATGGACTTTGGGGGCTTTAACAGCACAAAGACTTAGCTAGCTATACTTAATTGAATTGAATGACAGAAAACTGACGAGGTTTTATTAATGTTATTTCTTTGTGCAATGCCACAGTTCAAGAGGTTGGTCGTATTAGAAAGACAGCTACACGATCTTTGATCTTGTTTGTGTTCAATTTATCCACGAAATTATTTGAAATATTTATCTTATTTTGACATATAATCTTGAATTCTTTGCTTAACATAGCATATTCCACACATGGTTATGTAAAAGATTATTCCTTTTTAATTTTCTTTGTATCTTAATGTTGAATACATCATGCCTCCAAATGCTGTTTGTTGTGTTGGGTTATTATTATTATTTTATATTCAGCGTATTTCTCGTAATAGAGAGAGAAAGAGAAAAAGATAGGAAGTGATGAGAATGGATGTCTCGGATTTTATTTGGGATGACTTTTTTACTGTTTTTTAAAATAGCTTTTTAGTATAAAATTTTACTAAAAAAATTGCTTTAAGAAGCAGTAAAAAAGCTGTCCCAAACGAAATCTATCAAATATTTTCTTACTAACTATTAACTTGGATGATTTGCTGTTTGGGCAGAGTTTGCAGGTATTTTATATTGATTGTGCTCGTTTATGCAAATCTTGTTACAGCTGCTACTCAACTTGTGCTTTATTTTTGCATCGCAGGGGGCACAATGCATTTTTATCTTCTGTTATTAACGATTTGTTTCTTCTGATTAGGGATATTTTCCTATGTACTGATTAGATTTTCGACTTCAAAACAGTACCAAAGTCTTAAAAATCTGATGAATTATTGCTCAGATATAAATTTGTTTGTTCAGATTTAGCTGGTTATGCTACGTTGCACAATGAGGCTTTATTTGAATAATTTTTTATTGATTTTTAAAGTAATTTTCTAGTTGTACTAAAAAATGTTTTAAGAAGGACTAAGGGCATCTTCAACGGAGAACTCCATTTTTTATAGCAAAATACAGCAAAACTCCAAAATGCTGTGGTGCTGCTCTAATCGAACTTCATTTTAAGTGCTTCTACGAAGGTAACAATCCTTCTCCCTTTCGCATGTTTTTTCGGTTGAGAGAGCAAAATAGCGTAGGTGAACAGTGCAACACCAATATTGGCGGCGCATTGTTCGCCTGCAAGTACATGGCGGAAGATTTGGCGTTCGGCTGGAGCGACCGAACGATGTCATATGCACATTTGGCGTTCGGTTGGAGATGCTCTAAGAAAGTTGTCTCAAATGAAGTTTGAGTCAACTTTTTGAAATGCTTGACTTTGTATGTTTGTATGACATCTATTATGTGGGAAGGGAATCCAAGATTGCACTATTATTTCATTTTAGCTCGTGAAATGCTGGGTTTGCAAAGGTGGCGGTTTTGGATTTGAACTCGCCAAGATTGATGGTAGGTTTTGTTTGGAACAGTTTTTTTATTATTTTGCTTTTCAGATTGCAACAATAATATTTGTTTGACCATTGCTTTTTAATTATTTGTAGAAAAAATTGTACCAGTAAGTTGATTGCTACAGTAGTTTCAAGAAATTTATCTTTTCATAACAATTTCATAATCACTTTTATAAAGATTGCGATCTTCTCAAAATGACCCATTAAATACCCAAAATAAGTTATAAATAGAGTTATTGACTTGTTCAATTAATTAGATATGTAATTTCATTTATGAATCATAAAATTTCCAACTTTTGATTATTAATTGATGGAGTATAGTTTTGTTCATCAAAAGTTGCTCCAAACAATCGATTTAGATTACTTGTTCATATGTATTCTTATTTGATTATATTTAAGCATTTTAAATTTTTTAATTTTTGCAGAGATTAGTACTACATATATATTATGATATTATGTTAATCTTAATACATAGTTTATAATTTTAAGCTAATCATAAGATAAAATATGTCAAAATATTCTTATGCAAGTTTTTAAAATGAAAATATTCTTATAATTACTTGTTGATCATGGTCTTCATTTGATCCTAATTTCCTTTTCTCCTTTTTATTTTTGGTAGGAGATTCTATTTTCTAAAAACATAATGAAAAAATATATCATTGCAAAGTTTACTTTAGTCCCTTTCAACAAAAGAACCTGCTTTAAAAGATTCTACCTGATAAAAATCATAATTTTTCTCACAAAATTTAATAAAATTCAGAAATTTATGATTGTGACCAATCATTTACTTTCTTTTGGGCATTCAAATGTGATTTTTCTTTTTTGTTTTTAATAATTTTTAAATAATTTTTTTAAAAGAAAAAATTTTGAGTTCTCGAGAGAGCTCGGGATTGGCAATAAATAAATGAGTCAAGTTTGTTCTCAATTTATGAGCTTGACTCAAGCTTTGGCTTAAGATTGAGCCTATTTTTTGACCGATAAGACAAGCTTGAGTTAGCTGTGACTCGAGCTTGACTTAATCATTTATACCCATACATACTTTTTATGTATTTAGCTATGCATATCATGTAATTTAATAGAAAGCAATTGCTAATCCTGGTTATGTGCTTTGTTACTTTTATTGCATATATTCAAAGATAAATCTTCAAGTAGAAGCGAAGCTTCGTTTGGGATGGTTTTCTTAATGCTTCTTAAAGAAACTTTTTAGTACAAAAAACAAAAAAATCACTTTAAAAGCAATAAGAAAGACGTATCAAATGAAATCTTAGCGAAATCTTGAAGCTTCTTAATGTAAATTCTCCTTCTTTCTATACTTGTTCTTAAATTCAGAGATAAATATTGAGCACCACTATAATCCCACTCAAATAGTTCTTCACTTATAAAACAATTAATCTGATAAAAACCCACTTCATCTATTACCACATAGATTAAATAATATATAAGATACAGCACAACTTACTTATCATGCTAATTACTAATAATTCTTCTTCTCATACTCCATTTCCTCCATCCTGAATCTTTCCTGAACATAAGAAATATATGTTGCAGCTCTGCTATCCACACTCTCAACCTCCCTGCTTAAATTACCGCCGCCGCCGCCGCCGCCACCACCAAATGAACTAATCTGATTACCAGCTCGTTCGCCTCCTTCAATCTTTGCCATCATAGAAGCCTTTTTATTCAGCAACGTATTTTGAATGAAGCCTATCTTCTCTTCTGCAACAAAACTGAGAGAAGCCATTGAAGAGGATGGAGGAGGCTTCACTTTGCTGCTATATGGTATGGAAGAAGGCTTTGCTGCTCTGTGGAAGGACATCCCTGGCATTGCCTTCATCCCTCTCCTTAGACGATTAGCTTCCATTGTTTTTCACTGCCTAAAGCTTCAACCTAGCCCTCTATTTATAGGAGCTCAAGAGCTTTGCTTGTAGACCGGATTGTATATATATTTTTGTACAGACTCGAAATCGTATCATTCTCATACGATATCAGAGTGAGTATTGGATAAGGATCAGCTCAGTATAGATTTTTTAGATTTATAAGAATATGCAAGTTGTTCTTATGGAGAAATTATTCTTTGTGGAGACCGGACGCAAAACGCGTCATGTCAGTGGTATCGAGCCGCGGTACTGAGCGAAACTGAGTAGTACCGAGCAGTACCGAGTCGTAGTACCGAGCGAAAGGGTGACATCATGTATTCTGGTTGGTCTCTGGTTGGCATTCGGTATCCGCACAGAATAATTTCTCGTTCTAATGGAAAATATTCTCTTCTTTGTGGTTCTTTTCCAACTTAGGTTGTTTAAGTCATGATTCTTTCTTAATAATTGTTGGTTAGTGGGTGGGAATTGGGATTAGTCAACAAGCAGGAACAGATAAGATGAATGTTCTTTTCCTTATTCGAATAAAGAGTGGGCATAATCCTCCTTCCCCAAACTTCTATGGAGAATCATTCAATCTTCCTCCTCACTTGAGCTTATACAGATTGGGGCAGAATAATAATGAAAAATATCTATAAATATAAAGAAGATGTGTAAAAATAAAATCATAAATTTAATGAGTATTCTTGAACATCTGACTTGATCAGAACCGTCCATTACAATCGTCTTGCATCAGAGAGGATTGTAAACATGATCCGATGCTACCCACCCACCATCTTTCTCTTTATTTTGAAGTGTATGGTATGGAGATAGTTCAATTTTTAAAATTGTTCATTTAGTAGTTCAAAATGAAGTGATAGTTTAAGTTAGTTTGTGACGGTTGCAGTTTTTTGTAGATGTAGTTGTACAGCTATTGTGATAAAAGTAACTTTTTTGAAACTTGTTGTAGAAATTAACTTCTCAATACGAAAATTTATTGGAAGCAATGAAATAGCAATAGTAAAAAAAAAAAATTTAAGAAAACTATCCTGAACAAAATCTTATCGAGCAAAGAGAAAGAAATATGATCAAATATCTTTTTGACCAAAAGATGATACTAATATGATTCTATTTGTATATGGCCAAGAGACGGGAAACACAGCTCATCTTGGCCTATTGGTTGAGAGCTTATGCTTCAACTAAGAGGTCTTGGATTCGAATCTTTGTGTATGCCTGAGTTTGCCTTAATTGGCCTAAATGTCCAAAAAAAAAAAAAGAGGATGGGAAAAGATGAGATCTTTTATATTTGTCTCTATAGCACATTTGATGTGAATAGTGCTTTCACTTTGGATTGAAAGCTATAGGTTTAAGCAGGGGCGGAACCAGCCTTAATTTTTAGGGGGGACAAACTTATAAGTAAAAGATATATATATATATATATATATATATATATATATATATATATATATATATATATATATATATATATATATATATATATATATATAATGAGAATTAATCTTAAACAAAATTAGGTTGAAGTATGGATGATTTGTTTCCAAAAAAAAAAATCAAAATGATGTAATTGATTAATCATTCAATTTCTACAAATTGTATGTTGGAGTTGCCTTGAATTTGTCTCGACCTCTATTTATTCATATCTTTGATCTTTGTACGCTTCTCAGATATGTCGGGGGTCCAAAGGGGTAGCACCCCGTGATGGGGTTCAACCTGCCCGGTCAGGTCGAAGCGTCAAGGGGCAGCGCCCTGCCGGAGATGCCCCCTGAACAAATTTTGTTTGTAAGGATATTTTTTGATTCTCTTTACTATTTCTCTTTTTATTTGACAATTGCCTAAAAATCATATTATTTTAAAATGTTTATAGAGGCAATTGCCTAAAAACCCTTATAATAACACCTCCACACAATGTCTATAATTTTTCTTGGGGGGCAATCACCTAAACATCATTGTATTTTATTTTTTAGGAGGGGACAATTGCGTAAAAACTCCTATAAAAAATCTAAAAAGCCATATAATAAAAAAAAATTAATTTTTTTAGGGGGGGGCAATTGCGCCCCCCCCCCCCCCCCCCCCCCCCCCTCAATACCATGGGGTTCCGCCCCTGGGTTTAAGGCTTTGTTTGGAGGAGCTATTTCGACTGCTTTTCTGATAAGAAAATAAATAGTGAAAAATGACCCTTTTTTTTTTTAAGACAAATTTTTCATCAATTTTTCATATTTTGATGTTTAAAAAGTTGTTTTTGAAGAAGCATTTTTGAAACTATGTCTGAAAAAATTAATAGAAAAACATAAATTATTCCAAACAAAACTTAAGTGTGAACAATATTGATCACCGGATGGTTCGGATTGGCCTTCAGACACAGCGATACACAATACATTGGTGATGTGGCTCGTCCTGATTGACCTCCGAATCGTCTGGTGATCGTGTGTTATAATTTCGCTCTTCTTGAAGGGCTTTCTCGACATTTACATGTCATTAGTCTTGTAAATGTCTTTCCCTCCCTACTTTCTAAAAATTATTTTTATTTATTATTAATCTCAAATCAAAGACAATAAAATTTAAGATCATCTAATTAATAAAAGGGAGTGTCATACATGTCAGAAAATTTTTGTTTTAGCTATAAATATATTAAAAATCATATTAATATTAATTTATTTAAAAAATATCTTTTATATTTTAATTTAATTTAAGTTTAAAATAACTTAAAATAATATATAAATAAATATAAGATTTAAATATTTGATATGTGAATACTAAAAAATTTTATAGTGATATCACAATATTTTTTCCCAGATAATTAGATGGCTGGGAAACAAGAGGATCTCGCACGAATTTCCAAAAATCAATAGATCGTAAATCCTCCGCTTCTTACGTTCCGGCTGGGCCCCCCGGAGTTCACCGGCTGGCAATGATCGCGATCCACGTGGCGTCGCTGGAGTTTGACAGGTCAGCCTGTGTCAAGGCTTCGCATAATCTAGTTGGCCTCCACGTACGGGATCCACCATTCATATATCTATATCTATTCAAAAATAAATAAATCTATTGATTTTTGGAAATTCGTGCGAAGTCCTCTTGTTTTCTCACATCCAATTTTCTGAAAAAAATATTGTAATATCTCCTTAAATATTTTATTAGCTTCTAAAAAAATTTATTTTATTTGCATATCTTATATTTAATTTTTTATATTTATTTATGAATAATTTTAATATTTAAGTAGCATTAAAATGTAAAAATATGTTTTTTTCAATAAATTAATAGTAATAATATTTTTAATTTTATTTATAATTATGAAACACACATTTTATTAATTAAATGATCTTAAAAATTATTGTCTTTGATTTGAGATTAGTATTAAATAAAAAGAACTTTATTACAGTAATGTAAAAATAAATTTAAATTTATTATAATAAAATTTATATAAGGATATAAATTAAGAATTAAGTATAATAAAGTGGCATATTAATAATTATAAGGAATTAGAGCAATAATTAATAAGAAAGTTGCAGTGATTTACAAGTCAAGATTTGTTTTTTCTTAATTCAATTTTAATATTTTTTAATTCACATCATGTAAAAATAATAATAAATTATATCTTATTTTACTTATTATAATTTAAAATAATTTACACAAATTAAATATTTATTAATTATTCGTTCAATTTTCACTTTCATGGCCATTATTAAGAAAAAAAGGCATTCTTATAATAATAAATTTAAAAATTTTAATATTAAATAATAACTAAAAACACAAACATTTAAGATTTTGATATAGAAAAAAATACTTTTCATATAATTCATGAGCATAAATTTAGATAATATTTAATATTTAATCAAATATGTTGAATTTGATTGCAATGAATTGATAAAAGTAGAGCTTAGAGTCCAAAACCCAGTGCTAACGATTGGCTTGGAGTAGGGTTGCAAACGAGTAGAGTCGAGCTCAAGTTTTACCCAACTCAAGCTCGACACGACAGCCGAATCCCACGCTTGAGCTCAAGCTTGAACTGAGCTCCAAGCTCGAGCTCGACTTGTCTCTATGTTTTATCAAAGAGCTCGAGCTCTTTGAAGAAGAAATAAAAAAGAAAACAGTCATTATCTTTGCGTTCCTATGTTCTTCCTCTCTATTGAACATCTGACTTGATCAAAGCCATCCATTACAATTGTCTTGATTCAGAGAGGATTGTAACCATGATAAGATGCTAACCACCATCTTTCTCTTTATTTGGAAGAGGACGGTATGGAGTTAGTTAAATTTTCAGAAGTGTTGATTAATAGTTTAAATGAAGTGATAATTACGGCTCATTTGGGATGGTTATAACTTTTTGTAAATTGTGATTATACAGTTGTTATGGTTGTAAGTAGTTTTTTTGAAATCTGCTATCGAAAGTAGCTTTTCAATACTAAAAAATTATTGAAAGCAATGACCAAATTATAGTTACAGCCTGAAAACTAGAATAATAAGAGAGTTATCACAAACGAAGCTTTAACATGCGGAGAGATGATCAAATGTCTTTTTAACCAAAAGATATTTATATGATTCTATTTGCATATGGCCAAGGAACTTTTATTTGGTCCGGTGAACGTACGTAGAGCTACGTTCGGCTGGCACTGAAATCGCGCCACGTAGCATGCACAAAAAGAGAAATACCGAGCAAATATCGAGCAATACCGGCTATAACGAGAAATACCATTATGTGAAGACAAATACCGAGCAATACCGAGTTTTTCTAGAAAATACCGAGTTTTTTCTAGAAAAACTCGGTATTACTCAGTATCGCTCGGTATTACTCGGTATTGGTCTTCACAGAGCGGTATTTCTCGTTATTGCCAAGCAATACCGAGCAAAAACCGAGTAACCCAGTGATAACCGAACGTAGAGCTACGTCCGGTCAGATGACCTAATAAAAATTCATGACCAAGTGGAATGGAAAAGCTGGGATGATCTTTTATATTTTTCACTATAGCACTTTTGATGTGAATAGTGCATTCACTTTGGCTTGAAAGCCTTAGGTTTAAGGCTTTGTTTGGACGAGCTGTTTCGACTATTTTTCTGGTAAGAAAAATGATTAGTGAAAAATGATAAAAAAAAAAAATATCTTTAAAAAGCTATTTTTGAAGAAATATTTTTAAAATTGAAGCTAAAAAACTAAAATAAATAAACTATTTATTTACTCAGAAAACAGTAAATTCTTGGAGGGCTTTCTCCACATTCACATGTTACTAATTTTGTCAATGACTTTCACTCAACCAAATTACATCGCTAATACCTCTCATTTTTCATTGTTAAAAGTATTTTTTTAACTACTAATTATATACTTGTTGCGTCCTAAAATATTCGCGGCGGTAGAGAAACATAAGTTTAACGTCTTAGTTTTGTACGAAAATTTGGTACACAAATAGAAGGAAAAAATAACACTAGATTTTTTATGTGAAAAACACTTGAAAAGGGGGGTAAACCATGGGGTTTGTCCCAGTTTGAATGAATCTACTAGTATTTGTAGTCGATTACAAATGAGGCACTTAGGAGAAGGTCTTGGCTTGATATAATAAATATACATCATATAGAGTGCATTTCATGATGGATATTGAAAGAATCGCTATTGACATATTTGTATGGTCGGCAAGACAGTAATCGGCAAACGATGGATGTCGGAAAGATCATAATCTTGTGACAGTGATTGGAGGGGCCGTAGTCGACGAGTGATCGAGGTCGGAAAGACAGGTGCCTGGTGACGGAGGTCAGAAAGACAGTAGTCGGCGGGCGATAGTGGTTATAAAGACTGTTGTCTGACAACGGAGGTCAGAAGGACTGTAGTAGGTTAGTGACGGAGGTCGAAAGTTACGCGTCAGGCAAAAGTTTGACGAAGGACGAAGTCTGGCTTCAAAAAGAAGTTCGACGGAAATCTGACGATGAGCGGAAGTTTGGTGACGGTAGAAGTCCGACGAAAGTCCGGCGAAGAGCGGAAGTCCGACGTTGGATAGAAATCTGACGATGGACGGAAGTTAGGTGTCGGGTAGAAGTCTGACGAAAGTTTGGTGACAAACAAAAGTTTGGCGACGTGTGGAAGTCCCACGTCGGGTATAAATACGACGACGGTGAAAGTTCGGCATCGCATAAAAGTCCGGTGATGATCGAGGATGAGTCTGGCGGCAAAAGAACTAAAGTTTCTCTTCTTCCTTATCTTCTAATGAGACAACTTTGACTTTAGAACAAAATTATTAGCCTTATTCTCCAATAATACTAAATGAGGTTATTCATTCAAATTTTGGTTACCTACCCCTTAAGTAATCGTATATGCCATCTCAAGAAAGGAATCCATAACTAAAAGTAAATCACATCCTTCTTTATTGTCTCCATTAATGCAAATAAAATAATGCTCAACAATGCCTTTTCTTTGTTATCACTGACTCAAAAGCAATCCATTTCCTCCACCTTTTGCCCTAAACTTCCCTTTCTCTTCTCTCTTTCTTACTTGCCCTCTAAGAATTGCATCCCTCTCTTACTTAAAAGGCCAATGAGACATTAAAAGAGAGGAATTCATTTATTCCTCCATAAGTATTGAGGTGATTTGAAGGAAATCGGACGATCGAACGATATGTCGTCGACTGATTGGGGTCCGGTGATCGTTGCGACGATACTCTTCATCATGTTGTCCCCTGGTCTTCTGTTCCAGCTGCCGGCGAGGGCGAGAGTGATGGAGTTCGGAAACATGGCGACAAGTGGAATTGCAATTCTTGTTCATAGCATTCTCTTCTTTTGCATACTTACTATTCTTGTAATTGCTATTGGTATTCACATACATGCTGCTTGATTCATCTCTCTTTCAATAAAATTTTCTTTCTTTTTCCATATTTTTCATCTCTGTGCAAATGTCTTCATAGAAATGAGATGATTGTTGTGCCGTATTAGAAATATTGCCTTAATATTTCTATACCAAATATATTGTATTATTTTTTGGAATAAATGTCTAAAACGAAATAAGTCTGTGTTATTAATAAAAAAAATTGCCAAAAACTGATAGGATTGCATTTAATGGTACTTAATGCACCTTGCTCCCAGAAAATTAAAATCTATTAATCTTCTCCAATTCTACGTTTAGCACCTGTAAAAAAATAAATCCTGAGTTTATCTTCTCTAAGAGAAAAACTGTTGTTTATCTCAAAGGGTTTAAAAACCGGATCAGATCGGCCGGTTCAACCAGTTGAATCAGGAACCGATCTGGCAGCCGGTCTGGTTCTACCATTAGAGTCAGGCTGCAATCAAAACGGCCAACAACCGGTTCAAATAACGGTTCAGATCAAGTGCATCAAATTTGTAAACATTGGTTGCTAGAATTTTTAGTCAAACCTCTTCATCTTCTGGATGTGAAAGAAATTGAAGTGTATTTGAACAAATTCATATCAATAGACAAAATCATCTTGAGCATCAAAGGCTTAATGATCTTGTATTTATTCGATACAATCTTAATTTGAGCATAAATATGACTATATTTAAATATTTTTATATATAAACATGCATAAATTTTTTATGATGATTTATATTAATTTTATAGATTTCAAAAAAAAAAAAAAACTATGATTCTTTGAATTATACAAGCATAGAATGGTGGATTTTTTTAGTGCTTGATGAAGAACCTGTTTCAGAGCTAGTTTTGAAGAATTTAGAGACTGAAATTTATGCTGAAGATGTCATTTCTATTGATGAAGAACTAAATAATAACTGTACTAAAGAATCTCAAAGTTCGTTCTCAATTGGATTAAATTATATCTTTAGAATGAAATGTTCAATATATGTATATAATATTTTACATTTCTATTATGTAGATTATAATGTCCTAGATGAAGTTGGAGATGACCATGAAATAATTGGCAATGACGATATTAATGCATTTGGAGGAGAATGTTTTGATGAACAAGAATATAGGGATATAACTTTTAATGCTTCAAATTTAGGATGAGCTAGGCTAGAGTTCATTTCTTGCATTCAACACGAGCTGGAGCCAGTTATTTTTATCGACGAGCTGAGCGAACCGGTTCGTTTACACGCCTAGATGATAGCATCAAATAGGATTCTGCAATGGCTTGAACACAATGGAGCAAGGCAACAGCCAATCAAATACAAATGGAATGAATTTATGATTGTTGACTTCACAAGCTACAGCTTGATCGGTCTGGGCTTTTTCTGGAGGATTTCAGTCATGAGAGACACACTGGTGAGATCGACACAAGCATGTTTACCTTTTGTCCAGTAGTAGAACAATAAGAGTTGGGACTCTGTTACGAGCGGACCGGTCCCCTCTGGACCGGTCCGATGCTATTCCAGGCGGAAACACCCAAAAGGGGCGGAACCCCCTGTGGACCCCACGGTTGCTGAAATTGATTTTGGGAGGGAGAATTTTGAATGAGGGGCTGTTTTAGGAAATCCATTACTGTCCTTTATGATTAATTTGTATAATTAGGAGTTTAGGGGGGAAAGAGAATTATCTTGAATTTGAATGTAATTTGAGATCTAGGGTTTTCTTGCTTGGGCTCTTGGCGTTGCCGGAGATTGTCGGAGAGTTGTTCTTCCTCTCGAATCGAAGAACATTGTATCTTGCTTTCGTTTTGATCATCTACTAGTGGAATATAAGTCCATTGTGTGTTTTTCTCTCAGATTTCCTACAGTTTTCTACTGTTTTCCTACGATTTTGGCTGTTTTCCTGCAGAAAACAGCAGCTCTATTGCTGTTTTCCCCACTCGGGTCGATAGGAAATACTTGGATCTAAGTATTTCCTATCAGACTCTCATCTAAGAAGACTACTACGGTATGGAGAGGATCATCACTTAATATTTGAGGAATATTTGAGTTTGTTCAAATTTGATAATTTAAACATAAACGGATAAACCAAATCAAACAAATTCTCCTTCATAATTAGAAACAAGAAGCATATATGGCTATTTCTCAAGACATTTAGAAATAAACTTAATAAGGGATAAAATATCAAATAAAGAGAATGAAAATTTGTCATAGAGTTTAATGGACATGCTGAACAAACTTCACCATATATTGGCCTGAGGGGGAGCCAAAAATAAAAGCATAAAATTTGTGAAAAAACCAAAACCTCGTTCAAAAGCCCAGAACCATATAAGGTTTTTTAGTACTTCAAATAGACAAAAAACCACCAACCTTTCAGCTTTCTTAGGGATTTCAAGCATAGTTCAGCCTGAAAATATCATTCAGCACATAAAAGTTGCCTTGTGGAGTTGGGATCAAATGGAACATCTGCAGCAGAGTAACGAAAATTATTTAATGTAAAACAGTCAACTCACAATGAAATTATAACTTCTGAGGTTTGTTCATGCACTTGTCTGTGTTGTGTTTCTAAGATGCCAAAATAACATGATCTGAGTATTAATGATTAGAGAGAGAGAGAGAGAGAGAGAGAGAGAGAGAGAGATTGATGAGAGAAATAATGATAACAAAGTTGATCCTCCCAACTATTTGTATACAAAGGTAGTAAGATCTTCCCTAACATTCTAAATTTAGCATTTCAATTATTGTCATCACAAAAAAAAAAAAAAAAAAAAAATTTAATTTTACTCTTGCTTGTAGATTCTCACCAAATATTTCTATGAAGCTTTCAGAAGAAGCAGGTTAGCTTCAAATACACAATTTTATTAGCATATGATGGCACTAAAGCTAACAAATGAAAATTGTCCTATGGATGCCCAACCAATTAATGAAATTTGTAATAAATCTAAGGCCTTAAAGTGAGAGATAATTCACTAATCACACTGTTTACAACATTGTATCTTATGAGGGCGTTTTCCCCAACTTTTGTGCTTTTTTCAGCAAGTTGAAGCAAGCATAGGCCATACAGTCAATATACAAGACAATTTTGAATGAAAATTTGCATTTTGGAGGAAATTTAGGCTCTTGAAGACAACAAAACTTGGGATATTACCAACCTACCACTTGAAAAGTGACTAGTGGATGCAAAATGAATTTTCGTTATCAAACATAGGATTGATGGCATCATAAAGAGGTTCAAGTCACATTGTGTTAATATAGTTTCCGCAATCATATGGAATTGACTATAACAAGACATTTTCTCATTTAATAAAATTGAACACCTTAAGGGTAGTCTAATCTCTTGCGTCTAACTAAGTCTTGAAGAAGTCAACAAAAAAATTCCTCCGAACCTTCAGACATCTATCACAACAAACAAAATCTATAAACGTAAAAGGTTAGTATGTAGATTAAAGCAATCCTCACAAGCTTGGTTCAATAGATTCAAGCAATTGGGTTATTGGTACATACAATATAAAGAGGATCACACTCTTTGTCAAAAGATCGCCTAAACATAAAAATATAATTATGAATGTTATTTCGATGACATTATTCTCAACGAGACTTTGCATAAGAAATAAATAAACTCAAGATACTTCTTCGCTACAAAATCTTAAATATTTCCAAGGTATAGATGTGGAATGATCACAAAAGGATATCCCAATCTCACAACACAAGTATGTCTTGAATCTCCATAAGGAAACATGAATGTCGGGGTGTAAACTATCAAAGACTCCCATGAATTCAAATGTTAAAAAGATCATACTCTGATGAATAAAGGTCGGCATCAAAGACTTGTTTACAGACTAAGCTAACTTTTTCACGCTGGACTTGATATTAAATTTTTAGTCAGTGAAATCAATAAATTTATGCATAAACTTATTGGAAGACATATGGAGTTTGTATTAAAGGGCTTTAAAAATGACTCTAAGGAAAAGAATTTTCCTTCAAAAAAACTCAAAGAAGAAGATTTAGGTGTTTATTGATGCAAGTTGTATGGGCTTATGATGTAGCTGGCAGCAGCAGTCCAGCTACCCAGATGGGGCCTAGAACCTCTTTTATCATCTATAGGAAAAGAGGCTTTGAGAGGAAACTCTTTGGGAAATATGTAAGGGGAATTTATTAGGAGATTTAAGATGTTTAAGGGGATAGATTATGGTGGGTTGGGATATTTATGTTATGTTTTGGAATTTCTGCAACAATTTTTGTGAGGTTTTGGATTCCTAGTAACTTCTAGGAATTGTAGGAGAGACGATTAATTTCTCGAACAGTAAATCAGCTTGTATCTTATTTTGCTATGCTTAGAAATTAGTAAAAACAACTCTCTTTTTGTTTTTTGGGATCTATTTGAAGTAAATTGTTGTTGTTTTTATTGATGCAAGTTGTATGGGCTTATGATGTAGCTGGCAGCAGCAATCCAGCTGCCCAAGTGGGGCCTAGGACCTCTTTTATCATCTATAGGAAAAGAGGCTTTGGGAGGAAACTCTTTGAGAAAGAAAGAAACTCTTTGGGAAAGATGTAAGGGGCATTTATTACGAGATTTAAGATGTTTAAGGGGATAGATTATGGTGGGTTGGGGTATTTATGTTATGTTTTGGAATTTCTGCAACAATGTTTGTGAGGTTTTGGATTCTTAATAGCTGCTAGGAATTGTAGGAGAGACAATTAATCTCTCGAACATTAAATCAACTTGTATCTTATCTTGCTTTGCTTGGAAATTAGTAAAAATAACTCTCTTTGTGTTATTTCTGGATCTATTTGGAGCAAATTGTTGCTTTTTTTATATTGTTGTTTGTTGTTTTGATCATCAAGTCCTATCAGCTTAGTTATGGATCACAAGTCCAGTTTAGGGTATTGTATTTTTGTGTGGGAAATTTTAGTCACTGGGATTAATAAAAAGCAATATGTAAAGCAGCACATAAGAAAATTACTCATCTCAAGAGAAGAGCCGGTAAGACAATTTTATGATAAACAAAAAGCATGTGAAAAATCATATGCATCATGATAGAATAAAATATGCTTAAATAAATTGACACTTCATTAAAGAAAAGATAGAAAATGGAACCATATCAATTCAACGTGCTCCAACTCATCACTAAATTGCAAACATTCTCACCTATGTTGCACCGATACGGATACAGCGACATGGATACGACACGATACGGATACGGGACATGTCAATTCTTAAAAATACAGGATACAAGTACAGCGCGGACACGACATTATAATTTATAAATCATACATAAAAATTAAGAAAACATTCAAAGCATAATATTTGAAATTACACAAAAAAATGAAAGTAACATCATTTGTAGTATTGTAGCTTATAATATCAAAATAAAAGTAAGCATTAAATGTCTAGTGCAACAACAAAGCATAAACATAAATTGTCTAGCACATGAAGTTTCAACTATTCAATAGAAGGAATGATATGATTAGCTTCTTCAGTGGTTTGTCTTTGAACTTCTATATCATCTTCAATAAATATCATAGCTTCTAATTCAGGTTCATCAAGTGAAAGATTAGCAATTTCTAATATTCTCATATCATCAAGAGACTCAAATCCATCTTGGAAATGAGAGAACCAAACTCGTAGCCACGGAAGTAAATATGACGGGTCTTTTTTTTTAATTTTTTTTTTTTTTTCAATGGTTACACATATCGGATACACGTGTCCTTTTGAAATTAAATAATATTTTAATTGCATACGACAAAGCCGTATCCGACATGTATCGGAGGCGTACCGTTTATCGGTGTATCAGATACAGCACGCCTTCATAAATAGTTGTATCGGCGCAACATAGATTCTCACCAAGGTTATTTCTAGAATGAATGAAGAGTTAAGACCCAAGTTGGAAATGATAAATAAAACTCATCGAAACTAAGAGGGAGCGTTGAAATTTAAATAAAGAAGCAGAGGAATTGAGGGTCTTATGAGTTTTTTTATTGTACTTCTTAGTGGGCTCTTGCATGGAACCTTGTTACTTTATGTTTACTTCTTCTCTATTTTAGATTTATTATTTAAAATGAATCTATCCTCTATAAATAATATCTCGATCCTATTCAGTGAGATAAAGAAATTTTCTATTTCGGTTTCTATATGAAGCAATTAAAAAAAATTCTAAAAGCAGCTTTTTGAGAAAAATCTCTTGAAAATAGTGCTTTTCATCCAAACATGGTGTAAAGTGCCACTGCTTTGCGGCTGCTTGCAAAAAGCTAGAAAAAATTAAGAAAAAAAAAAATGCGAATAGGCAATATAACAAATAATGGAAGGACTGAAGGAGCATGACAATCAGAATCATTATTGATCAGTACAAGGAAAAGGACAACGGGAAAAGGAAAATCCAATCCATAAACAACCCCAAAAGGCTGCGAGCCACAAGCATAAACTACAGTCGGTAAGATGAAATAAATTAGATCATCGGAACTTTTTCAACCGCTTATGAATTTAAAACAAAAAGAAAGAAGGTGAGATTCAAACGTCCCGCCACCTAAAAAAACTCTCACCCAATCCAACAACAACAAAATTCAAAACAAAAATAATTCAGATCCATTGCTAGATCGATGATATAATTATATGATGCAAGACAACAAACCGAGATATAAGTAATTCCAAACCTGGCTAAACTTGAGTGCATGGGGCTCGCCAGCTAGCTGGAGAGACCCACTCACAAAGACGATCACACCGCCGGCAGGTCCAGAGGTCTGGCAATCAATGGTGGAGATGTTGTGTTGACATTGCTGGAATTGAAGGCCGGTGAGTTTGGCGATGATCGCCGCGGCGCCCTGAATCTTCTCCCCCTCGAAAGACAACATCGAGCTGTCCTGATAAAGGCCAGCCAGGCCCGCGCGATTTGTGTCGAAGGTGCGGTAGTAGTGCTCCACGAAAGCCCGAGCTACTGCGTCGGGATCCATCGCCGACTCGCCGATCCAAAGGGGGGCAGCCGAAACCCTAGGCGGAGAATCTCAGTTTCAGCGTCGGAGAAATTAGTTGCACCGGATTTACTGCCACCGCAACTCACCTTATGAAATAATATATGCCTGAATTCTTATTAGGAAAAAAAATCCTGTAGAATTTTCTTGAGATATTCACTCACATAATATTACTTTTTATTTAAAATTTGATCAAAATGGAAAATATTAATAGTATTTTTATCATGAATTTTTATATTTGGATGAGAATTTAAAAATGGAATTAAAGTGATATTAATTTAATAAATAATTAAGATTTGAATGCAATGGAATGATCCCTATTTTCTGAAGGACAATTTTTTTTTATAAATAATTAAATATTGATGCTTTCGCAAAAATAATATTTCTCTCTCTTAAGTTTCGTTTGGAATAGCTTTTGTATTATTTTATAAAGTAAATTTTTAATACATAATTTTAAAAATCTTCTTCAAAAAACTGTCCCAAACAAAACATTAATATTCCATCTTCTCTTATTCACTAAAAATAATTAGTGGAACGAGAGCATTAATTTTAATTCCACCTTCAATAGTATAGAAATATCAATGCGTTGTCTCTCATTAATAGATTTAAAATTTTGTACAAATAATATATATGGCTTCAATTTGAATCTCTTTTAATTCCATAATAATTATCACATTTAAACCATTTTTGATGAATTGGCTTTTCTCATCTTTTTTATTTTTTAATTTATTATTTTAGGATAAAAATATTAAAAAAAAAAGAGAAATTCACTAAGATTGTGAGCATCAACTCCTTTCAATGGATCTTGAATAATATCAAACTCAAAGTCTTTTTATTAATTTTAAAATGAATAAATTACAAAGATAATTATTATTTCACTCATTTTAAAATAGATTTAAGAGTTTTTAGACACATCTTTATAACATTTTAAGTTTCGTTTGACATAGCTTTACTTTTTTCAGATCTCAACTATAATTTTTATTTGACTCCGCTTTTCCACTATTTTTAAAACTTTTTTGTGTTAGAAAACTGTGTTCTACAATAATTTTTAAAAAAGCTATTTTCTTCACGATAATTTTACAATCAATTTAACCAAAAATTTACAGTCATCCCAAATGGACCATTTGGCTTCATTTAGAATAGTTTTTTTTTTATTTTCTAAAACAATTTTCTTTAAAAAAAATTTGTTGGACTAAAAATTTTTGTACTAAAAAACTGCTTTAAAAATAGATAAGAAAGCTAACCCAATCAAAGCCTTAGGCTTTTTAAAACAGTGTTTTAAACAATATTTTAAGAAGCAATAAAAAAATTTATCGCAAATAAAGCCTTAGTGAGATAATCTATTACACTTCTCATTAAAATCGTCAGCATGTTAATAGAAATTTGAATAATGATTTGACCGATCTACTAACACTCTCTATATCTAAGTCAAAAAAAAAGGTCAACGCAGTGTCAACAGAGGTCAATCTATCCCTACAAAATGCTTACAAGTTGAGATTTCTTGAACTGATGGGACAGATTAGAGCTTCATTGAGACAATTGTCTTACTACATTCAATAAATCAGCTCATTCTTTTAAATGTTCATTCCATTTTCTGATCAATCTATCCCTCCTAAGCTATTTTATCTGTTCAGTTTCAAAAAACTGCAAGCCTATAGGCCAATATGAGGTAAAATATATAGCTCATATGTAATCAGACTAAGAAGACTAGGAGAAAGAACAAACCACATAATGCTATCAGAGAAGGGTATCGAATCCCATTATCCTTTTAAGAAACTATAACCTCAATCACATAAATGCAAATAGCTTCAATTGTGCAGCCAATATGCCTATTTAAGATCTATCTCAAGTGAATTGCATGCAATTATATGCCGTCAGCAAATCGCTACATTCGAATTCTAAATCTTATGCCAAAAATCGGTAGGTGAACAGTGCAACGCTAATATTGGCGTCCGAATGTTCACCTACAACCAAAAAAACAATCGATTTCGCACTTTGCATAGCTTCGCAAGAAGCGCACGAAATAGGGGAGAGATGGTTACCTTCGCAAAGAAGCACGCAAAAAAAGAAAAATGGAGTTCCATTGGAGATGAACTACCGCATTTTGATGTTTTACGGAATTTTAGAGTGGAAAATGGAGTTTTCGGTTGGAGATGCCCAAACACAACAAAACTGGAATATCTGAACATCTAAAATAAATTTTCCATTGAACCATCTAAAAGGAATATATATAACTAGGTTTGACCTCAAGCATTCTTGAGTTATTTTGCAGAAAAAACAGATAAGTGAAAGATTTCAAGCTCCTATTTGAAAGAACAAAAAGAATACAGCAGATAAGGCAATCATGAGAAAAGAACTGCAGCTCAGCTTCATGGCTGCTTCAGATGGATATTCAGTAGTTGCAGATGGAGTAGTTGAGGAATTTGCTGCAACAAAAAATGTGAGAAAGTTCTTCAGCTGATGAATTTTTTTTCTTTTTTGTTAAAGTTATTGCAATAAATTATGAGGAAGGAAAGCTCTTATACGATTTTACCATAAGAAGCATTGGTGAAGATAGCATAGTCCGGTGAGTTTGGAGGTAAATTCAGAAGCTCTGCAAGAGCAAATATGTAATTAGTAAACTCTAACAATGCATTAAAATGACGTTCTTCAAATTTTTATATAATTAGCAGACTCTAATTAGTTATTTCTTCTGTGAACTCTGTCAATGCCTCTTTTGCCAAACATATTTGAATAACTAAAAGAGCTTTTAGATCCTTTTATGTTTCATCTTCTTTACAAACCTATTCTGATACAAAAGATCATATATCATAGTTCTTTAAACCTGAAAACTCTTTATCTATTGAACTTTTTGATAGAAAATTTCACGGCAATCCTACTCGAAACAATGCTCTGATACTAATTGATTATAATTAGAACACCAAAACTTCATATGAAAACACCATAAAAAGTAACTAAAAAGAAATAATAAAATAAAAAAGTGAAGAATCGTGTTTCCTAAAATAAAATTCAAGTAGTTATCAGACAACTAAACAGCAATGTGACTAAAGCTTTAAGCTTGATTCTCAATTAAAAAAAAGATTTCTTTTTTGTTCATTCATGTATATTAATAAGAAGATAAGCTTACTAGGGCAGTCGCTGACGCTAGCGTTGGCAAGAGCACAAGCCTTGGGAAGAGTAAGTAGACGATCTAGCCGGAGATGAAAGGCTGAAAAGCCGCCGCCGCCTCCATGGGCCTGGCGAATGACGAGGCAAAGGCAAGTTGGGTCCTTCCCCTTTATATCCGTCACCGATCCGCAGCACTTCCCCGTCGGCGACTTGTCTTGTCCGCTCGCATATCCCAAGCACTCCGTCAGCTTCGACGCCTCCGTCGCGCACTGCTGGTCTACGGTTGGCGCATCGGTCGCCGTCGCGACGGCCACGAACATGACGAGAAAAAGGAGAGAGGCTACTCGGTGGATGCCGGCCATCTGGTTTTTTCAGCAGCGCTCACACGTGATGTGTTCGACGAAATGCTTAGCTGGGATATTAGTAGAGAGGAGCATTGAAGTAGGGTGGATGGAGGTTGCATGACGAGATATTAATGCTGCTGACGAGCTAGTGGACGGTTCTGCGGATTTACATCGACTTGGATGACCATCCCAAGTATTCGGTACTTATCTTAATAATAATTATTATTTTGAAATAATATAATATAATAAGGGCAGAGCTCATAGATGTACTATTATATTTGCTCCTCCCTCCTCTACTGTATGAGAAATTATTACTTACCGTACGTCCTAACTTCAATAAAAATATGATATATGTTATTGTATATAAATTTGTACATACTACCAAGTCGAATCTCGTCAAGGAACGCAGTCTCCTTGGATCCCTGACATATCTGCCAACAGTTACTTATAATTTGGCCTCCCTTTGAAAATTATGACTGGTTCCACCCCTACACATTATGTATAATTGTACATAATATGTATAAATTTTATGATTGTATTTACGGTGTGTACAAATTTGTGCATATTATGTATACAGTTTATATATAGTATGTATAAATTTATATACACACTATAAAAAAAGTATATGTCATATTATTATTATTATTATTATTATTATTATTATATTATTATTATTATTATTATTATTATTTTGAACATTTTTATTAGTGTTCGAACAGCACTAAGTCCGGCGTAAGGATTCCTCTATACGAGTAATTATTGCAGACATAAAGATGCATGGGCTCCATAGTGTTAGTATCTGGACAGAGAAGGGTTAGACGAGCCGGGCCGGAGTCCTAACAATGTTTGCCTCTTAAGGTTTTAATGGGCCATAAATGATGGCCCGCGAAGTTGACTATTAACGGAATAGGAAAAACTCGCTTCCAAGTTTTGTTTGTTGACAAAGCAATATTTAATTGTGTTAAATATAAGATGATTAAAATTAAAGTTAGTCTTTTAAATGGTATAAGTAAACCAATGCATATCATCATCATCAACATCATCAACATCATGCACTTTATAATCAATACCATCAAATATATACGTTTAATTACATTCGTCAATGTTAAACTCCAAATATGGATTGATATTGCACGGCATCTAACTTTTATAGATACGATCGGTGTCTCACACCATAACAAATTTGCTATGCATCATCATTATCATCAATCATTTCCGTTGTCCTTCATCAACATCGCACCTCCTATTGTGAACTATCTCCTACTAAATTTTCTCACTGTACTATTATCTTTTACGCTTGCAAAGTACGTTAAATACTTAAGTTTCGTTTGCGACAGCTTTTTTATGGTTTTCTAAAGCAGATTTTTAATATAAAAATTTATAGTCAATAATTTTTTTATTAAAAAACAGCTTTAGAAAACAGTAAGTTGTCTCAAACGAAATCTTGTAACCTCAAAATCCCTTGTAAATGATGATGAAAAAATAAAACAAAGTTATAATATTCTAACATATTCATTATTTCCAAGCAACTAAGATTTTATTTGAGACAACTTTCTTAATATTTTCTAAAACGTCTTTCTATTAAAAAAATTATGAACAATAAATTTTGATATTATAAGAAAGCAGCTTTAAAAAATAATAAAAAAGATGTCACAAACAAAACTTAAATGATCATTATGCTATCATTCTTTTATAGTATGTAATTACCCATACAAATTAATACATAAAATTATAACGAATTTGGTCATGCGAGGCATTAATTAGAACACCTATTGCAAATAAAGATATTTGTTAATTCAAAATAATTGTTAATATTACAAAAAAATTTCTCTCTCTTAATTCGCCTGGTGAACTAGTCGGTGCCAGGCGGCCACATAGAAGCTAAGAATCCGATTCTCTCTCCCTTGTTGCCACCTCTCTCTCTCTCTCTCTTTCTAGTAAAATAAATAAAGATTTCTCTCTCTTTCTCTTTTTCTACTCATCTTCCATTAAAAGGATAAAATTCTTCTTTCTGTGAGCCATAGAGAGATCAATTCTGAATTTCCAGGTCTCAATCTCCAGTTCTTCACAATGGACCTCTTCTGGACTTTGCTCTCTCATCTCATCTCTCTCGCTGGGTATAATTTCTTATATTTCTCTCTTTCTCTCTCCTCTTTTTCATTTATTATTATTATTTAAAATCAGTTTCTCAATTCATATATGCAGGCCAGCCCTCATGCTCCTTTACCCCTTGTAAGTTCATCTCTCTTTTCTTATAATTATAATTCAATCAATACAAAATTTTTAAATGTATCAATTATTATTAATATATTATATTACGATGATTTTAGAATTTTTAGATTTAGGCTTCGTTTGGGACGGCTTTTTTACTGCTTCATAAAGCAATTTTTTAGTACAAGATTTTTAATTTTTTTTATTACAAAACTGCTTTAAGATTCAGCAAAAAAGCCGTCCAAAATAAAGCTTTAGACGATATTTGTGATGGCTTTCTTACTGATTCTTAAAACAGCTCTCTAAAAAATAATGAGAAAGTTGTCCCAAACTAAGCCTTAGTTTTAGACGAAAGTAATTAATAAGTTTTTATATTAATTAGCAAATTCAAAAATGTAAATAATAATATTACATTTTGATTAAGATATTTTCATTAATTTTTTTTCTATATTATTAATGATTATTGAATTGAATTGAATTGAAAGATACGCTTCTGTTCAAGCAATAGAGAGCACGTCGAAGCTTGATGATGAGCAATGGTTAGCTTATTGGATCATCTATTCATTCATCACTCTCATGGAGATGATAGCAGCACCTATTTTATACTGGTAATATTTCATTAATATCTTAATTATACTTAAATTATACTAATCTTTTTTAAAATTTTGGATAAATTTCATGATTAGAAAATAATTAAGATGGATAATATTTTTTGTTTTTTTTTAAGGATTCCAATATGGTATAAGATAAAGCTTTTGCTGGTGGCCTGGCTTGTTCTTCCACAATTCAGAGGAGCTTCTTTTATATATGAAAGGTTTGTGAGGGAGAAGATGAAGATGCACAGAGCTAGAGCTGCTCAACGTGCTTACGTGAAGGTAATTAAGTAATTATAATTAATTATATAGCTCTCCTTTTTTTTAAATAGGAAGAATAAATCTTTTTTTTTTTTTTTGGAAAATAGGAGGTATTAGGTGGGAATAAGGTGGAAAGCTGAGAAGGACATTGGTGAACAAAAATGAGATCAAGATGTGATCTTTTTCTTCTGCCTTTTACTTTTTCTTTCAATTCTATTATTTCATTTCGTTATTGATAAGAAACAACTGAGAGGAAAGCTAAGAGAAGGATAAGTAAAAAATATTATTTTGTTTGAATCTTTGTTCATTGGCAAAAATTATTCTTTGAGGACGTCGAACGTCATCCGGAGACAAACCAGAATGTGTCAAGTCACCCCTTTCTCAGTACAGCGGCTTGGTACTACTAATGTGGCTCATTTTAGTTGGTCTCCGGACAGTGTTCTGCATCCGGTTTCCGCACAGAATAATTTTTCGTTCGATCATTGGGTCCCAGTAAATCAGTAATAAATCATAAAGCATGTTACGCAACTCATCTTGATCTGTTGGTTAGGAACTTTAGCTTCCAACCAAGATCGAGGCCTTGGGTTTAAAGCCTTCATATGTGTTGAGTGTATGAGTTTGCCTTAGTTGATCTAAATATCCAAAAAAAAAAAGTATGCTATGCACTTAAATTTGTGAAGTGTTGGGGTTATAAAGGAAGAAGATGAGATGTGATAAATAAGAAAATATAATAACATTTTGATTAGCATGAATTATAGAATATTTGGATTTTTATTAGATTAATATAATCAATCAAGTTGATCTTATATTATATTATATATATTATATACTCATTATTAATGATATCATTAAAGGCACATAAAATTTATGAATTATTATTATTATTATTGTCAATTGTAATATTCTTAAGTTGTTTCTCTAATTTTGATGAGTTGCAATGATTATTTAATTTATATTTAGTAATCATAATAATTATAATTATTAACAATAACTTCTTTTATTTAATTATTTGATTTTACTTTTAATATACAAATTAAAATTTGAGGATACTTTTCATGCAGTCATTAATCTATGATTTATAATGTATATATTAATACGATAATAATTTATCATAATAATAATTACAAATCATATGAGTTATTGCAATGCAATGAAATTTACTAATTAAATAAGATAATATATTATTGACAGAATTAATAATTAATATCATTTATTACCAATATATTGAGAATTTATTGCAAATCACTAAAATTAAATATCTTATATTAATTAGAATGATAGTAATTAATAAATTTAACTTAAAATGATGTTAAAAATATATTACTAAGAATTCTTATGAAAATGGTATTTTTTTAATAAAAATATAATCATTTAAAAAAAAAGAAAATATTGTGCAACATTATCTCAAGAAGAACAATGCAAAAGTTGAGTCCAATGCTTCGTTTGAGATAGCTTTCTAACTACTTTTTTAAAGTAATTTTTAATATAAATTTATTTTTAAACATATTAAAAAGCTGTTTTAAAAATCAATAAAAAATTTATCCCAAATAAACTTTAAATTGGCTATAAAATTGGAGTTCTTGGCTTGAAAAACAAGCAAATATGATAGGGACCAAATAGATTACATTCACATCAGGCTGTGGACCATTTCTTGAGGAAAATGTGTTAGCTGGAATGAATAAAGCTATAGGGTTGACTAAGGGATTGATATTTTTTATAATGAATATAATCTATGATAAGATCTTCTGATATTATTTTTATTATGTTATGTATTTCTTTGGTGGTGGCTATGCATTCAAATTTGTTGGCTGGTGGTTGCTTGGTTGTGAAAATTGAACTAAATGCACTCACATTGTCATAGAAACCAGCTCCTTCATTCTCAGGAAATGTAATAAAGAGAGAAATTTAAGGTTTATTTAAGAAGAAATTATTATGTGCAGCATCCAAACAGGAAGAAACGTTCGGATTGTGAGTGTACACATTATATATAAACATTGTGTACATTGATTTGATTTACAATGTGTACAAATATGTACATAATGTGTACACTCACATATTCAGACGGTTCTTTCCGTTCGTATGTTGCACGGAATAAGTTTTATAATTATAGCAAACTAAGAGAGCCACAAGCCAAAGTGAGAGATGATAATTGATGGAGAATCATTACAACAAATAGTTTAAGAATTTTGCCACATTGACTTACTATCTCAATCTAGCACAAATCTCAATAAATAATCCGACGGCTACAAATCACTTCGAATGGGTGCACTTGGGTCGAACACATTTGCACAAATTACAATTTATGAAGACCAAAGAATTTAGGTTTCGTTTGGAACAGTTTTTTTATTGCTTTTTAACATGACTATCTGGTACAAAATTTTTCAATTCAATAATTTTTTGTACTAAAAAGTTGTTTTAGAAAGTAACAAAAAAGATATTCTAAATGAAGCCTTTAGAACAACTTTCTTACTGTTTTCTAAAGCTGCTTTCAAATATTTTCGTACTAAAAAAATATTTTAAAAAATAATATGAAAGATGTCACAAATGAAATCTTAGTTAAAACCACAGCTTTTTTACAACAATTGCACAATTTCAAGACCATATGAATATAATATTCAATTTTATATTATTTACTTTTCTTTTTATTATTTGATATATTGCTTTGCCATTGCTCATAATTTCAGAAACATTATGCTTTTTATTTTATGTTGTTTTCAATAGACAAATTATTATTGCATGTCTCAATCCAACAATTTATTCCATTAATCCAAAAAAAACTTTATGTTGTTTTCTTTCCACAAATATAATAATGACATATCTCATATCATTTTCATTAAATTAATTTAAAAATTATTCTTCTAACATCAGATTATCTATATATTTACAAAAACGTCCTATCTTTAGTTGAAAATTAGTTATATCATTAGTTTCATTTGTGATTGTTTTCTTACTATTTTCTAAAATAATTTTTGATAAAAATTTTCTAGTTCAAAAATTTTTTAATGAAAAAACTACTTTAAAAAATAGTAAGAATGATGCCCCAAACAAAGCCGTAATTGATTAAACTCATCAATTTTTGGGATTTGTATGATTGACTGATTAATGAGGATCAATTTAGGCTTTGTTTGAGACTGCTTACTTACTGCTTTCAGAAACAATTTTTTAGTATAAAATTTTTGTACTGAAAAGCTGCTTTAAAAAGTAGAAAAAAAAGCCATCTCACACCAATGTGCACTCCGAAAGAAATTTAATTACATAACAAGCATATTTATTTTGCGCCCCACATCGAAACATTTCTCCACAAAGAGATTTTGTCTTCGTTTGGAACAACTTTTTTACTACTTTCTAAAGTAGTTTTCTAATACAAAATTTTCTAGTTCAAAAAATTTTTGTACTAAAAAATTGCTTTAGAAAACAATAATAAAGTTGTTCCAAACAAAGCCTTTACATTCGCTGAAAATCAGAAAAATTAATCAATATCTGTTTTAACATGGCAACCTAAACCTAATTATGTTATGCTAAAGCTGATTCGATGTAACTCAAAATAGCCAAATTTGAAAGAAAATTAAAGCCAAGGTGTCAGCAAGTAAAAATAACTCTTGATTTAGGCTTCGTTTGGGACGGCTTTCTTATTGCTTCTTAAAGCGGCTTTTTAGCATAAAAATTTTTAATTTTTGTAATAGAAAATAGCTATAAAAAGTAGAAAGAAATGCGTCCCAAACGAAGCCTTAGTTTGCCGCAATCAATGCACAAGTTTGGGTTATCAAAATAATTAATCAGAATTATCATTAAAATAATTATAATTGCCTTATAACAACAACAATAATAATAATAATAAACTTATTTTCTACTTTAATTTCATCCAGAAATATTATTATAGATTGTTCCCACATTGTGTGAGCACTGCATTGGTTCTCCAAAATGTTAAGATTTATTGGAGATGATTGCAGCTTATTATAAAAGTGATTGCAAAACTGCTGTGTGGAAAATCGTTTTCTTGAAAGCTACTGTAAAAAACATATTCCTAGCACAATCAATTTTTAAAAGCAGAGAAGTAATAAGAAAGACGTCCCAAACGAAGCCTTAAGTTTCAGCTTTCACATTGCTTTATAAAGCAGCTTTTTAGTACAGATATTTTTTGAAAAAGAAATGTCTGTACTAGAAAACTGCTTTAGAAAGCATTAAAAAAGTTATCCCAACCAAAGCTATCAACAAATAAAAAAAATATTTTGGTGGTAATTATTCAACACAACAGATATTTTAGATTTAATTAGTATTATTTTGATGATATGGAGACAAATACTGAAATTCCTCCTATCAACATCCTTGAAAACTAAGGCTAAGAGACTAGAGTAGGAGAATTTGTGCATAATAAATTTAATATTTTATAAATTTTTATCAAGTGTTAAAAGAAAATATTAAAAAAAAAAACTTATAAAACTATAAAAAATAATTTCAATAAACTAATAAAATTAATTAACTTTGCAATATTAAAAAAAATTATCTGATCAAACATGAATTTTTACATAATTTTTTTATTCTTGAAACACTCAAATATTTGGATAAAAAAGTTTATGATGAATTAAAAATAAATACAACAAATTAAACAATCATATTTTATATTTAAATTACAAGAAAAGTGATGAAATTCAAATTAGATATTTTTTAAAAGTAAAATTCAGTGTCAAAACTCAAAATACAAATTTAATAAATAAGATATTCAATCTCAGAATTTTAATAATATTAAAAAAAAATTATAAATTAAATTAGCTTATAAATATACACAAAAACTTTATTTTATTATATATTTTAAATAAACAACCAATCAAATGAGCTAAAAAAAACATTTTATTAAAAAAAAGAAAGAAAAAAAACTTTTTAATCTCTGTATGGCTTCAGTGATGATGCTGCCTCCACTCCTGCATTGATTTGTGTCTCCAAAGCAAGAATCAATATATGCGCATTCCACTATACATTATCACCATTATAATCATCAACTCCATCAGCTACAGCTAATTGAATGAGATGTTTAAGAGAGAGAAAAAGAGATTATTAAATTATGGCGTCATTTGGGACAGCTTTCTTAATGCTTTCTAAAATAATTTTTTAGAATTTTTTGTACTAAAAAATTATTTTAGAAAGCAATAAGAAAGTTGTCACAAACTAAACCTATCAATAATGACTGCTCTCATTTTCCTATTGATGCAATGAGATATTGAGAAATCCATTTGATAGGGAGGGTGAAGACTTGTTAATGGTATCTTAATACTATCTAATCGAGTTAAGTTCAAGCGAGTCGGTCTATGTTTGAAATTGAAAATTTTGACTTCGCTATGAGCTGAACTAGGGTTTATTTTTCTTCTCAAATCTGAGATCTGGGACCTGGGAGAGATGACAAGATATTCAAAAAAATTAAAAAATATATATAAAAAAATGTTTGTATATGCACATGCTAAATATGGACAAGACTATCACTATGGATGGACTAATAATCTATAATGGAAGGTGGGTCTAAGGCTTCGTTTGGGGCAGTGCTTTGGCTACTTTCTAAAGCAAAGCAGCTTTTTAGTGTTAAAAAAAAAACTTATACTAAAAAATTGCTTTAGAAAACATTAAGAAAGCTGTTCCCAAATAAAACTTAAGTATTCCATTTGGCTTTAGATCCCAACTTAATTTTATGCCTTGAATGAACAAACCAATTACCAATCATTAAAAGAAAATGTGACCTTATAGGCAAAAGCATCATTCCAAGGTGAGTATAATTATGAAGACAAATTTTTTTTTGCATAGAGTACTCATAAATAATTAAACTTTGGAGAAGGATGTCTTTTTCCTTCTAAAGTAATGAATGAAATAATTTCATGGTTGAAAATTCTAAGAAATCAATTCTCTATCACTGTGATTAGAAATGAATCACAATGCCAAATGACAAAAGAATAGGAAAAAAAAACACCTAATGATTGTCTATAATTTATGATTGCAATTTATAAGAAATAAGAAGCATGATTCACTTGCAATCTTAAGGCTAAATGAGCCAAGATGAATGGACTCATACTAGCCAATATTTTGCATTTCAAACAAGAATATATATTATTAAGAGGTTCGACGTAGGGAGTCCAAACTCTAGAATTAGACATCCTCTTTGAGCAATATGTTACTCACCATAATTAATTAGAAGAACTGCGTCTATCTTTTATTTTTGTCATTTAACTAGAGCTTATAACATCAGAAAGGAACATGATTTGCATTTATATTCATCAACATATGTAAAATTACTACAAATTGAAAGCATAAGATCTAGAGAAAGGCCTTGATGGATGTTTGCAATATCTGATAACTAGGAGCTAAAATGGCTATAGAAAAGCGGTGGTTAGGTCATGTGGCTAACAATCATCCCATTATAAGAGGCTTCAATTCGAGGATCATCCGGTCATCCCTACTAAACTTCAACAAATTATTATGTATTTTTTACTTAGGCTCGTATAAATTAGTTTTAGCGAAGAAAATGATGCACCTCCTCTTTTATTTTTGGGGCAAATTTTAAAAAGTATATATGATTAAAAAATAAATTATGTGTTGCTGCATCAAGTCATTCATTTAACTGGTGACTTGCTACAATTACATATGACTGAGTAAGCAACCAATCGCCCATTTAATGATTTTGTCTACTTTTAAATTTTTTTTTACTATACTTAATTAAATTTATAATCATACATATTTTAAAAATGTGCCCTTTCTCATTTGATTCATACGAGATAAACAACTTAGTCTAGGAAATGGAAAATTCATCTCCTTCGCTAGATTAAACCCACTCGATTTTATTAAATCACTCTCTAGCGTTGTTTCAAATTCACCTCAAAATTTACACTAAGGTCATAAAATTTTATGAAATCACTCCCAACTCTTCCTTATAAGCTAAGTTCCAAACTCAACCCCACTTACTATTGTCTCACATTGGAGAAATTATTACGTGCAGAGTTCGGATGGAGAGCTACGCCCAGACTCTAATCAAATGATGAAATGTGGCTAATACATACTATATATTAGTTGTGTATTGATGTGTATTAGTTGTATATTGGTTAGTACATAATGTGTACTATAATACACAACTAGTACACACTAATATACAACAAATATACGTCTAGTATATACCAATACATACCTAGTACATACCAATACATAGCTAGTACATAATGTGAACCAGCCAATTTACATCTAATACACAATATGTATTAGCCATATGTTATCATTTGATTGGAATTCGGATATGAAGTCTGGACACCGCAAGTAAAAATTTCTACTCACATTGAGCCCAATCAGATAGATACCAGTAAAGACCGCTAAAGCAAGTAATCATCAAAAGTAAAAGAAGGATTAGAATCCATCCATTGCCAACTTCCTTGCTCACTTTTCTCCTCTTTTCTCCCCCTTCTCCTCTAATTTCAAAAGCTTTTCTTCATTTCATTTGGAGCTATGGAAGCTTGCCACCTGGAGCTTTGGAGTCCCTTGCAAGTGATTCTTGATTGATTGTTCACTTTGTTAAATTGGAGAAGAAAACCAATACATTTTGGGAAGAAATAAATAAAAAAATAAATGGAGAAGAATGATATCAGGAGGTTAAAATTGAGCGCAGTATACAGACAGTCTTCTTCTGTCTAACTCGATACAGAGGATAAAACCAAATATATGCCCTGTCCCTCTCATGCTTCACTGTTCCCTTCCTCCTCTCTTCTCCCTCTTCTTCTCAAATCCCAATCCCCTTTTCCCAATTCAATTCAATAGCCATTATCCATCCCTATCCACTTCTCCTCTTTGCTTCTGAAATAGAGAACAGTTCAGTTAAAACTGAAACGACAAAAGTTCTCAGGAGTTGGTCATCTTCTTCTTTTCTTCTTCATTCAACTCCCAAAATCCTACCTTTCTCTCCATGGATTCTTCTAAAATACCATACCAGAACCAAGATGAAGTTCGAGAGTCTCCTTTTTCAGTTGAGAAAGACGACCAAAGGAAGCAACTTGCGCCCAAAAGAAGCTCGAACAAGGACCGACACACCAAAGTCGACGGCCGCGGCCGGAGAATCCGCATGCCGGCGCTCTGCGCCGCACGAATCTTCCAACTCACCCGTGAGCTCGGCAACAAATCCGACGGAGAAACCATTCAATGGCTTCTTCAGCAAGCCGAACCTTCCATCATCGCTGCCACTGGTACTGGAACTATCCCAGCCTCAGCCCTGGCCGCCGCCGCGGCCGCTTCTTCCATTCCCGTACCTTCTACTCCCGCTGGCCTCCATCCCAGACTCCACGACCCTCCAACCGCGACGAGACCCAACTGGGCTGCCGGCCTCTGGCCGCCGCAGCCGCCATCACCAGTGCCGCCAATTGGCGGCTTTGGGCTCACAGGATTGGAGCTTCCGGGAACCAATATTGGTCAAATGAGCTTCGCTTCGCTGTTGAGCGGCCATGGCCATCACATACCTGGTCTTGAACTTGGTCTTTCACAAGATGGACATATTGGAGTTTTGAATCCTCATGCTTTGAGCCAGTTTTATCTGCAGATGGGACAGGGAAGAGGAGGAGGAGGAGGAGGAAGTGATGATCAATTGCGGAATCAGAACCAGAGCCATGGAGGCAAGGATGATTCCGACGAATCAAGTTAAAATTTTGAGATGGAAGATAGAGAATTGATTGAATGATTCTTCTCCTTAATCAGCAGGGATTCTCTAAATATCAACCTTAAAAAAAAAAATTTTGAAAACTTGTGATCGTCGTCTTGGAAGGAATTGTCTTAATGGCTTCTATATATCTGGTTTGTAGATAGAGAGATTGGTGTTTCAGTGCCTATTTTTTGTTTTTGATTGTTGTTAGAATTGGCTTGAGCTTTCCAGAAAGCATAAATTATTTGATTGCATATTTGTTATTATATTAGAGCTTGTTAGAATGAGGATTTTGTTCAAATATTCTGATCGCTTGATTTTGTTTAAGCTCGTTGATGTTTTGCTCCATGATTTTAATATATCAGTCTATAATTCAGAGTCTGAAATTAGAAAGGCTCGTTGAAGAAGACAGCAATTTTCTTTCCAGATTCATCACCTACGTAACTGTTTGAATATCTATAAAAAGATAAGACCTTTTTTTTATTTTAGCTGAAAAAATACTCTGAATATATATATATATATATAAAAGGAACATAGATAGCTTTCGGCTTCGTTTGGGATGGCTTTCTTATTGCTTTTTGAATTAGCTTTTTAATAAAAAAATTTTTGTTTAAGAAATTTTTGTATTAAAAAATTATTTTAGAAAACAATAATAAAATCGCCCCAAATGAAATTGAAGCCTAAATTACCATGAGAACATGGCTCAAGGCTTTAAAATTATGAACTAATTTTTTGGTTAGGAAATGATTCCTCTAGAAAGGTGGAGAGAAACTAGATGGATTTTGACCTTATTTTTTTGTGTTAGGAAGCCATTTCTCAAGAAAGGTAGAGAATTTAGAAAATTAGAGGGAAAATTATAAAGAGAATAAGTATATCACTACTAATATTTGATTTATTTTATTTACAAATAGGGCTTATTGTGCGATAGTGATTTTTTTTTTCTTTTTTTGTTGAATTAAAAGCTCCAAGCAGACACAATCTCATACTCAAAAAAGAAAAAAAGAAAAAAAATAATATATATATATATATATATAAACAAATAAAACTAGACAAAAGAGACCTAAAGATACTCATAGAAGACCACAACCCACACCTACTAACCAACATAAGTGCCCAAAAACACATATTTGGGCAGTAGAGTTATTAGTGTAAATGAGAATTTGACTCTTAATCGAACACAATGCAGAAAAAAAGATTCATGTAATCAAGACGACCCATGTAGCGGAGAAATTATTCTATGCGGAACACACTGTGTATAAAAATTTCATACAAACTGTGTACAAATGTGTACACTCATATGTTCGGATGATTCTTACCGTCCAGACTCCACATAGAATAATTTCTCCATGCAGTGAGATTAAGACTTGATATTATTGTTATTGTTGTTTTTGAGTCATTAATGTAACAACTGCATTGCATTTCAACCAATATAAGCCCAAAATTAGAATCCATGGCAAAGGTTTGTGGTTGATCTTGGTCATGCTCAAATGATAGAGCTCACAAGTCGAGAAGGACCAAAGAGCATCCAATTAAGACCTTCTCCAATGGATTAAGGACAATCATCACAATCCCAATGAGGTAAACAATAGCACAGTGGAATAGACAGCAACTAAGGCTTTGTTTGTTTGGGACAGCTTTTTTATTGTTTCTTAAAATAGTTTTTTAGTACAAAAAATTAAATTTTTATATTGAAAAACTGCTTTAAAAAGCTGTCCCAAACGAAACATAAGAAGATTTAGCTCCAAGTATATAGAGAACCTCTAGCTTTTTGAGTTGCTCATAACTATTTGCCTAATGTTTATGACCAAAGTATCCAAAGTAATGAGTCTGATCCACTAAGTTAAGTGGTCAATGAAGCCTAAACTCCTTAAGGAAAGTAAAACCAAAAAGGGAAAGTCTTTTTAAGTGGTTCTTTCATTATCATGAAGACAGAGGGCATGTGATGGAGCAATGAAGGCCTTTTTTTGATAAAGACATCGACCATTTTTAAGCCACCCTTCTAAATGGTTAAAAATAGTTTATGTTAGAATATATCAACACAATTATTAATCGATAGATTCAAGCCTATGACCAACTGCTATGCATAATAAGATTTCGTTTGCGATGACTTTCTTACTGCTTTCTAAAGCATCAAAGAAGCTATCACAAACGAAACCAAAGCCTATTTTACAGTAGCGAAATGATACTAGAAAGAATGTCTAGCTCCTTCGAAGTCTAAATTTGGATCATAATCATAGAAAAAATATCTACACTTGCAAGATCATGAATATGAGGGGGAGGAGAAATGCTCTAGAAGAAGTTATTTGCCAAAAGGATGATTAGAGATTACTATATAAAATTTGAAAGCCATACATTCATGAAGATTTTGGATATATATTCTCATTAAAAAAATAAAATTATATTTTATTATAAAAAAATAATAATAAAATATATTAAATATCTTAATTTAAATAGATTTTTTTAGCCATTATTTCTACCATGTTAATCTAAATAATAATTCATTTAAAATACATTTTATGTCAATACAAATCGCTATATAATTCATTTAAATTATTTGTTTTTCTTTGATTAAAATTTAATTTTTAATTTAAATTATGAATATTATGATTATCATTTTGAATGTAATTATTAAAAATAAAAAATTATTTATTATTTTGAATATGATTATTAAATAAAAAATATCTTCACTTTAATGTCACATAAGCACGAATTTTGATGAGATAAGGGGAATTTGTGATGTATTTTATTTCATTAGAATAGGATTCCTTTGTGAAATAATGTTTGAGAAAAGAGGAAATAAGAATATGTTTCGAATGAAAAATCAAAAATACTTTTGTTGATAAAAAAATATTATTATACTATTTCAGGAAAGAAAGTTAATCAATCTTTTTTCCTGATATGGCTAACTGCGCTTTGACGTGTCTAAATTTTATTGAATGATGAGACATTACGGAAAAACAGCAATTTTCCTCAATATTTTAAATCTCTTTTTTGTTAAAAAATGTTAAAATCAAATTTGGTTCGATAATTTCAATTTATTTTTTTATTATGTAATAAAAAATATTTTATCAAATTTTAAGTTATGATATATGTTAAATTTGATTGGTCTTATAATTTTTAAATTTTGTTAAAAACAGTTTAATAAAAAATAGAGTTAAAATGATAGATTTAATAACTAAAAAAGAGAAAAAATATTTCTTTTAATAATTTCATATTATTAAATAGATATTTTCCCTTTTTTTTAATCTTTTAATATCTCTAATTAAATAATATCAAATGTTCTAACCGAACAAATTGGACAAACCATTGCTTGTAAATTTAGAGTAAAGCATTAGGCAGGCCGAATTTATAAATAAAAACAATTTAATATCTTACTTGTTCTAAAGAAAATTGATTTATTAAAATTAAGAGAATTAGAGTCGCTTTGGAATGGCTGCAGCATATAATAAAGTTAGTTGTGAAGTTGATGTAGGAAATGAACTTAACTATTTTGATTGCAAAAAATAATTTTCCATTGCAAAAAATTTCTAAAAAAATTGGGAAAACGGCAAAAATGTATCAAATGAAATTCTGGTTGTTATTTGAAAGCAAAATAACAAGAAAGGTGGCCAACTAGGGGTTCGTTTGGGATGGCTTTCTTACTGCTTCTTAAAACAACTTTTTAGTTAAAATATTAAAATTTTTATACTCGAAAGCTGCTTTAAGAAGCAGTAAAAAAGCCATTCCAAACAAAGCCTAGATCTTTAATAATCACACTCAATTTTAACTTAGCATATCAACGTATTATTATTATTATTATTATTATTATTATTATTATTATTATTATTATTATTATTATTGTTGTTGTTGTTGTTGTTGTTGTTGTTGTTGCAGGCTAGAATATACACTGCGATAGATTTATAATAATACGTCTTAGCATTGCACAACTATCCAGCTCACACACAGAGAACACAAGATTTTCACGCGGAAATCCCTGAAAAAAAGGGAAAAACCACGAGGCCTGACCCAGTTGAAAATGATTCCACTAGAACTTGAGTTGGTTACAATGTGATGAATCACCTCCAAGGGCGATCAGATTACATGTAACAACTGTACAATAGAAGTTCGGGTGTCAGGTGATGGTCCGGCAAAACTCCGGTGGTGGTTGAGGAGGAGCTTCTTCCTTCTCTTCCTTCTTTTCTTCTCTTCTTGCTTGGATTCTCTTTCAAGAGAACTGGCTCTATTTATAGATTTTTGGAGTGGCATAGCCCGTAAATAGGTGAGAGATCAAGGGTAAAGGGGGAGTTGTCGAATGGACGGCCGATATTGAACCCCTTGATCATGGACCGTTTGATGGACATTTTAATGTCTTATTGATGTCAGAATTCAGCGATCTTGGGCTCGTTGGATTCGTCTCATCAAGCCGCTCGATTCGATTATAAGCACGTCATGTTTGGAGACCGTTTAGCAATCTAAATTGTGGTTTGAACCTTCCAACAGCGCTTCTAACCCTTAATTTGGACCCGTTTGGGATCGGATTGAGTTGATTTTGGTGTTGTTGGGTTTGTATTTCCGAGACTCTTAGTTTGACTGTAAGTTTTCTGAAATTGTAGTTCGGATGGTCCCAATTTTAATTTTGGAAGTTTCCAACTTGATTTTGCATCGAAATTTGTTCATGATCAAGATAATTTTTTGACGACGTATCAATTTTTATTATTATTATTATTATATTTCAATGAAAGTGTAACATTTCTTTATTAAATTTAGCTAAGGAAATTGATTTAGTTAGTCCTTCGTGAAATCGGAAGAAAGTAGTTTGAGGATCGTAGAAGGGATGGTGGTCAATGGATCATATTAGTGTATCGGTTATCGAAGGGTTGAACTCGGACATCAATGTTTGGAAATCGTAGATGGAGAAGGTGGTTAGAGGATCGTAGTCGAGCGACCGTCATTAGTAATAGAAGTCGGTCAACAGTGACCGAAAGATTATAGTTAAGCGATGATGGTTGAAGAACCGTAGTTGACCAAAATAGTCAAACGACCATAGTCAATCAATGGTAGACGAGGGACCATAATTAGACAATTGTGGCCAAAGGGCAGTAGTCGAGCGATGATGGTCGAAGAATCATAGTTAGACAAGGGTAGTTGGAGGACCGTAGTTTCGCAATGATGTTTCGAGGAACACAAACGAGCTACTGTAGTTGGATAATCGTTGTCTAATGGTGCAATTGAGCTGCAATCTAGTAGCGGCGTTTGAGTAGAGCATTCAAATTCTTGAAGTCTTTTAGCTCTGAGTCTCAAGCCAAGATCCTATAAATATAGCCAAAATCTATTTTGATTTTGAGAGTGGTATGTCCCATAAATATAATCAAAATCTAAAATACTCCTCCAAAATGTTCTTTCATTGATCATTCTTTTAGCATTTAAGCGTCTTAATAACATCAAAATTAGATTATTGTAGGTTTATTGGATTCACCTTGTCCAAAAGTTCCATTTGACTATAAGAATATGTGATTTGGAGATCGTCTGATCCTCCAATTAATGCCCTGAATTTTTCTATGATACTTCAAGTGTTTGATCTTGTCTCATTCAAAGTCAAATTAGATCACTTTTGATGTTGATAAGTTTGACTCGTCAAGACGTGTAGTCTAAATATCATTTTGTTGAATTCAAAGTTCGAATGGTCCTAAATTTACTTCCGAAATTTTTAATTTAAAATATCCATCAAGATTCATGTACAATTAAGCAATTTTTTTATGATACATCAATTAGTTATAAGCCTAAACTAATATATAATTAAAGACTAATTTGCAACTTGCTATCTACTTAGTAAACTACTAAATCCAATTATTGTTAAGCTACAAACATTTAATTCGGCCATACCTAATTATAATTAATTAAGAGCAACCTTAACTACATTTATATTTGGCTACTAATTAATTGCTATTAAAGTAATTTAATCAAATATATCCATAATTATTACAATGTTTTATTCCCTCACAAATTTATTTCTTAATCAAATATGTCCTTAGGCTTATGCATTTAAACTTGCACATTTAAAATGAGGAGAATGCATCATCAAAAGGCATATAGACCATTTCCTGAGACATTAAGAAAATCTAAGAAAATGAAAAAAAAAAAAACAATTGGACATTCTTATCAATTTATTTATTAAGACGGGTTCGAATAGACAGAAGTAAATTAGATACTCAAAAGTTAACTATTTTAATATAGGTTTGCATAATTGTTGACTAATTGTTCCAACCGAAAACTTATTTTTTTCAGGCAAAGTTCACTTCAAAATTGTGACTGTCATTTTAGGTTTTTTGAGAAAGTAATGATCGCTCTCCCTTTCGCGCGCGTTTTTCCGGTTGAGAGCACAAAATTTTTTATTGGCGTCGCACTGTTCACCTGCGATTAAATGGAGAAAATTTTCGCGTTCGGTTGAAGCGACGGAACGACTCCATACACTCGTTTAGCGTTCGGTTGGAGATGCCCTAAGGCTTCATTTGTGACTGTTTTTTTAAAGCAATTTTTTAGAACAAAATTTTTTAGCTAAAAATTTATTTTTGAAAGCAGTAATAAAGTTGTCCCAAATAAAACTAAAGTTATACTTTTAAATCTATAATTTTTATAACGACAACAAAATGTCAGAAATTTATAAAAAAATTAGGCTTTTGTTCTCTGCATTTTCTTAAATCTCACAAATAATAACGCCTCATTATGATAAAACAGATAGGTAGATTAACATATTATCTCTCCATATAATTTGAACATAGATACATTAGAGAGACACTATTAGAAATATTGCAAATTCACTTTTGTGAAGATTCAATGTGAAGGAATCGCTTTCATTATATATATACATACTTAAGATTCGAATTCAAAATCTCTTCTTTGATAGTCAAAACCTCTCAATCAAGGAGAAATTATTCTGTGCGGAGACCGGACGCAGAACGTCGTCCGGAGACCAATCAGAATGAACATCAGCGGTAACAAGCCACAGTACCAAGCGGTATCGAATAGTACCGAGTCATGATACCTAGCATATGATTCACGTGGCGCATTATAATTGATATCCAAACAGTGTTCAACACCCACACATAATAATTTTCCCAACCAAAAGATCAACATGAGCTGAGTTATTTATCAACTAAGAAAAGAACAAAAGGCAACTAAAAAATGAAAGAGACCAAAAACTGTAGAAAGAAATGGACATATACCTTTTTCCAGGCAAAAAGCTCACTGTCCAATTACCTATACTTGAAGGGAATCCAATGCCTGCATCACTGTCAAACTCAAAGAAACATTTCTGTTCCAGACCACTAGCTTAATCCGCCATGGTTTCCTGCTGTTACAATCAAAGTCTTCAGATCCATACTAAATCTGAAAATTTATAGAATTCCTTCTCATAATTCAGAAAAATTATCAGATGGCTCCTCCTGGTTTCAAATAGCAGCATTTCCCCCTTCATTAGCCATATTTCTTCCTAAAACCTGCCCTGAAACCTTGATTGTTTCTCTTCATGCCGTAGAGCTTGCTCCTTCATCAGTCTCTCCTCTGATCTGAACTCTCCTTCGCCCTTTTTTTAACAAATTATATTAAAGGACAAGCACGTGATTATCAAATAGAGCTGAACAATTCTGTCATTATGGTGAGAAACTGAAAATTATAGTTCCTGTTGATTACTTTTACTTGTCTGAATTCACAATCACGTAATTAAATCTGACTCCTGGGTTCGATCACGCACATTGTAGATCAAGTCAACAGACCAGACATCATTGCCATTCCTCGTCGTCCAAATCGGACATAAATTATGGAGAGAAGTTATAATGGAAATTTGGAATCACATGTTGCCTATTAAACATTAAACATTGAACAATACTTAAAATCCTAATTAATGCCTAATTAGCTTTAAATAGCATCATAGTCCAAGACCTCTTAATTAAAATGGTACAAAATTTGGGTCAAGGTATCTTACCACAAAATTTAATTAAAATGAGTTCAACAACATTAAGTTTCCTTTGAAATTAGTACAACAAATAATTAATTAATCAATCAAAACTCACATTACAATATAAAACTCATCCTAACCCTAGCTCCCAGTTACTTTAATAAAGTCGCGCAATCTGAATTTGAAGAATTGATGGAATGAAATCCCAATCAGCCAGACAGATTTTCACAATGAAAATTTAATTGAAATAGGACCTTCCAAATCTTCTAAAATAGGAAAATAAAATATAATAATACAACAAATGTTTAATAACAAACTATAAGATTGTAAGAAATTACTTGATTTAGATGCCCAAAACTGTAAACTGGGTCTAAGCTTCATTTCCAAACGACAGTGGCCACCTAATCTAAACATCCTGTATATACACTTTACACTCATATATCAAAATCATTTATTGAACTCATTGCAAGGGCTCTTGTGATTAAGGAAAACTGAACCCTCCCATCTTTACAGCCGCAACAGTTCATAGAATAAATAGAAACGAAAAAAAAAAGAAGAAAATTTGACATTTATTTACAATAGATATATATCGTGAAAAAAAAGATGAATCAATCATCAGGGCGTTGAATCTCACCCATCATGATGCGGTTGCTGTGGACTTTGAATCCAAGGAGGGAGGGATCTATCTGCCTCCCCTTCTTGCCTTTCTTCTTTACACTCTTCGCTCCATGTCCGGATTCCAAGAGATCGTGAGCGCTGGGATGAGTTTCAGATTCTGCAGGTTTCTTGGAGCTTTTGATTATGTCGATGAAGGAAGCCTCGCTGATATCAATGTCGTTGGAGGAGGTCCTACGGAACCTCAGATCCTTTAGGACGCCGGAAGCAGTTGCTATAGAAACAACAGGAGATCAGTGATTGATTTCCTTCTGAATAACAGAATTTTAATATTCTTCGAGAGGAAAGAAGAACAAGATTTGAGCCTAGATACCTTCAGAAGATGGAAAACCAGACGGATTTTTTCCTTCCATGCTGGGGGCAGAGTTAAATTCAGACAGAGAAGCTTGAGTTGATAGAGTTAGGGAGGAACTGTCCGATCCTCTATCAAGAATTCTCAGCGATCTAAACCACCATAGACAAAATATAAATTTATTGAAAGATTGGATAAAAAGAACGAGAATCAAATTTATTGAATTTAATTTGAGATGAGTTTAATATAAATTTCAATTGATCATGTAAACTAATAATCTTAAAATCCATCCAAACTAATTTTTCTTCGATATATTCGGAATCCCATACAAAATTTTCCTTAAGGATTGTAACAACAAAACAGATGAGAGGTAGAGCATTCAACAGGTTTATTAAAAAAAAAGTTTGTATAGAACACCATCATTAGCATGATGTCAGCAACTTGGTATCAACTTTATTCAACCCTTTATTGCTACGCTAGGTATTATCTGTTTTATTCATCATTACTTCACAAGAAAAAAATTCCAAATCCATATACCTATTAAACTTCCAGCACTATTGCCATTATTAATTCCATTCTATTTAGGCTCATCTCACTGTTGATCATTACTTCACAAGAAAGAGGAAATGGCAACTCGCCAAAATTCCAAAGCTGAAAAATATCTCATGAAAAAAATCAAGTACCTGCTGGTGGACGTCCCTTCACTATAAACATTATCCGTGCCCGTTTCATAATTGTAGAAGTTCAAGCCTCCGGCTGAAGAATAAAAGGAGGTAAATCACATAACTAGAGCATGAAAATAATAAAAGACAGAAAAGAAGGGTAGAAACCAGCGAAGTACCATTGCTGCCCAATGAAGTATGTCTAATAGGCGCATTGCCTTTCACCTCATGATCATCTGGAAGGGATCCAACAGCTTGATCAGGAATGCTTGGTGCCTTAACCTTTGTACCGCGCTTAACCCTTGCACCACGTTGCTTCAACCTCTTCCCATCCTTAAAATCTGAGAAATCAACCCTATCACCAGAACAATCATTAATAACAGGATCCACAGCTTGTTCCTTCTCGATCTCATCTACTTCAGGAAAGAACTGGTTCTGCTCAATGGACAAGTTAGATCTAGATCTTAAAGGTAACTCTCCACTAATATCATAGTTACCAGCTTCGATTTCCACACTTGAATGCACCATTCCATCCTGCTGCATAAACGACTTCTTTAAATTGGAACCCTCAGCAAAAGAATCACGTAAGGAAGCATTTTCTGCAGTAACCTTAAACGAATTATCCAAGGAAGAGTTTGTAAACCAGTTGGCATCCCTATCGTCGAAGGATGAAGCAGCATTATCAACCAACTCTAAAGGCTGTGAAGGTTGGAGAGCCAATTGCTGCTGGAAAAATTCATCTATTCCATGCTTCGAGTTCTCATTTCCAGCAAGTGCTGCCCATGAATTTGATTCCATGTTAAATAGACTTCCTCTCATATCCCGCTTCTGCCTCTCGGCTTCAAAGTGAAGCTGGTTTAACTGTGCTTCAATCATGTTATTAGCTCGCTGCTCATTTGATTCAACCCACTGGGTATCCATCACGTCCAAACGAGGTCTAAACAATTGATTTGAAATATGATGTTCATGAGAACTATTAACAGGATGGAACTGCCTTGCCTGCATGTGACCAGGGATTTCTGTCATATCCAACCCCTGCAACCGAGCTATTGCACTTAAAACATCTGCATTTGGCTCGGAAGGGTTGCGAGGAATATGAATTGAACTATCAAAAGGATGTGTGTTTCTTTCATAAGGATTCTGCTGCATGAGCTCATGTAACATGAGGTTCTGCTCAGGTAGGCTTGCTTGATCAAATGGTGAAGGCTGCTGCAGAGATTGAATAAAGTCCGTCTGGTTAATAAGTCTGTTCAAATGAGGGTGGTGATTGCTAGCAGATGTCCTCACGAATTGACCTGATTCATCCACAGACCAGACACCACCAACATGTCTGTCTTCTTCAATGCTTCGTTTTTGCCTAGAAGCAAGAGATAACCGCCTTGCCTGCAGCTCCTCCTCCTGAAGGTTCAAAAGAATTTGCTCTTCCATAGAAAGCCAAGGCCTACGGTTCTGATGAGAGAGGACATCCAACAAATCATTGTGATGCTCATGGTGAAGATTGTGGCCAAGTTTTGCTTGCAAAAGCTGCTCAAACACTAGATCCTGATTCCTTTGGATATGCTGAGGCTGAAGCTCTCTCTCTCTCAAAAGGTGCTGTCGCAATAAGATTTGGTCAAGGGAGCCATCCCGAAGAAGAGGATCATGTGCTTGCCGCTGCAGCAGATGCTCAATCAGCATCTGTTGTTGCTGTTCTTGTTGCTGCTGCTGCTTCAGTAAATGCATTTGCTGATAAAGTTTTTGCTGTTGCAATTGCTGCTGTTGTTGCTGCTGCAATTGCTGCTGTTGTTGCTGCAGTTGCTGCTGCTCGTGTAAACGCTGAAGGTGGTGCTGTTCTTGGAGCTGCAGCTTAAATAGATGCTCAAAATCAAGCATGGACTGATTGCCAGCTCTGTTGTGCAGAGAACCCTGCTCTGGTACCACAAATTGTTCGCCTAAATGCATGTGTTGATGAGGAGAAGGGAGATGTTTCTGAAGTTGCTGTTTTTGAAACTGATGAAGCAGTAGCTGGTCTTGAAGACCAAGATGGTTAAATTCATCTTCAAAATGCTGAAAACGAGCAGCATCCATTCCATCTTGAATTTTACTTGACCTATTGCTTTGAATGGAAGCACCAGGCCATGCATCATGTGCAAAAGGTTGCTTATTAGAAGAATTAAACTGGTCCTGTTTATGTGCATACAGTAGGGAGTCTAAAGCTGAAGGATTAAGATTGTGGATTTGGTCATCTAAACCGGCCACAGTGGATGATATGGGATGTCTAGAATGTGAACCTTCCAACTCAGACCATAGCAATCCAAGTTGATTAATATCATTATCGCTTGGATTCTTATGACTAGTGGTGTGAGGTTGTCCAATTTCACTTGCCAGAAACTGGTGGCCAAGATTAGAGCGAGAGAACTCAGAGTCAACATTAACTGCCTTCTCTAAAGATTTCTCAATTTCATTAATGCGTCTTCCAGTATATAGAACTTCTGCAGAAGATAAAGATCAAAACATCACTTGGTGATAAAAAATCAAAGAAGGTCAGAAAACATGCATATATATATATATATATATATATATATATATATATATATATATATATATATATATATATATATATATATATATATATATATATATATATATATATATATATATATATATATATATATAAATAAAAACTAACCTTCAGCATCATGTCCTGGAAAATCATGAAGGGTATGACTTTCAGAAGCTGGAATATTGATAGAAGTTTCGAGATCTGAAACCAATGTCCTCCCAGTTGGAGGTTCCATGTAGCCTCTTAAATCTAATATTCGAGGTTGAAATTCATGACCGACCATTGATTCAGAGACAGCTGCAGCTGTTGTCAATCTTTGGTCACCAAAATTAGAATCTAGTGAGCCGATAACCTCAAATTTATCATTTGCAACATCCAGAGCATCAGAGAGCTCGCGTGAATAAACTTCCGTAGTGGAATTGAACCTGAACTTCAGGTGCGGCATCACTTCACCTAATGGCCTGAATGGCGCACCTTCTGCAGCATCCGTTAAACAAACAGGTAAATCCAAACCAAAAAAACCCTGCTCAAACCACGAAATTATATCAACACCCAAAAATGGTCCCTGAATGTCTCCTTGAGGATCCCGATAGAAAAAACTCAATTCTTCATGAGAGGTCATCTCCATATGTCTCACTTCACTATTCTCATGTTTCTCTCCCATATTTCTTGGAGTTTCCTCGGTAAATGAAGTCTCAAATAAAGAACTTGAATCATCAGGTAATTTAATACTAACATCATAAGCATCAGCTGCCATTGTTCCTTCAATCATTGAACCCTCGCAAGGATACTGCAAACAATAAGCATCCTTAACATCCTTCTCACCGAAGTCCTGCTTTGGCTCCAGTTGATAATGCTCCATCACAGGATGATCAGAACCTTTGCAAGTCCCATCACCGAATTTTGTATCACTAAATAAAGTGTTCAAACTAACTCCAGATGCCACAGGAACATAATCTATTCGATAGAAAGAAATTTAAAAAAAAAAAAAGCTCAATACTTAACATAAAAGGTGTCTCGGTAAGCAAATAATGTGAACAGGACATGCCATACCAGTATCTTTGGTGGAAGCATCAGCAGCAGAAAGAAAAGCATATGACTTAGCCTCACAGTTCGTATCTAAGAATAACAAAACAAGACAATAAGCATATGACTAAATAATTATGAAAATAGTGCTTATTAGTAGTACTCACCTATCTCACTGTTATCAGTCCTCGCTTTCAACTCTCTGCTTGCACTGTATGACACTTCACTTCCAGTGAACTTTCCTTTTGATATGTCTTCTAAAAGGGCCTGAGAACCATTTACGTGTAACTTTAACTACATATGTCTAATTATAGAAACCAAACAAAATAACTTAGTTTACATCATCACTCTAAGCAGCATTGCCAATAAAAAGAACATTTACAAAAGAAGCATGTATTAAGACTATAAGAAGGATTGTCAAAATGAACCCAAAAAAAAAAAAACCCTTGCAGTATTTAGCTATCTTGAGTCACATATATGAGATTGCAACTGACCTCCTCAGTAGCATCTGGTGAGAACAAAGGCTAACGGTGCTATAGACTTTGTTTGTGTTACAGGAGTATCAAAACCATCAGGAGCAATTTCAAAATCTGGTAGCATCTTCTGCTTCCTATAAATGTCGAGAAGTTTACCCCTTGGGTAGCGAAACATCTCGGCAAATAAACCAGATCTCCCTTGTTCAACATAACTCCTACTTAAAGGCACAGCACCAATGGGGCCAGCTGAGGATGTCCTGTGCTGAGACAAACCTCCCAGAAGGCTTCCCCTGCCCCTTCCAAGAGCAAATCCAACTTGCGAAGCTTCTGACCGCCCTCTATCCAAACCAAATCCTGGAGCAGCACGATAAACTGTAGATGCACCAGAATGAACCTCCATGCGATGGCGTGGCCTCCATTTGTCGCGGGTTTCAGATTCAGATGGGCGGCTACTACCGAGAAACGTTTGCTTTTCAGCAATTTGGTCCTCCTTGTCAGCGTCCATTTTTCTCTCAGTACGCGAGTCCTTCTCCTCTGGCCCCCATCTTGATGACCATTTACTATCACGCCGGATCTCAAGGCCAGTGCTACGACCTGCAACATCATTCCATCGGTCAGAGGAGGGCAGACTCCTAGATTCACCAGAATCTCTTGCTGAAACATTTTCAGAGCGTCGGTCATTTTTTCTGTGATCAATTTCACGATCACTTTCTTTCTTACGATCTCTCCTAACAAGCGAACCAGTCTCTCTTTCCTCATCACGCCAACGTCGGCTATTCTCAACATCAGGAACAATCCTTCTCCAATCCTTTTTGTCTGGAGGCCCATCCAGACGCCAAGAATCTTTCTGAACTGAGTCTGCAGAGGTTCCATGTGAAAGGGAATTTGGCAGGCGAGTATCCTGAAAGAAATAACCTCTTCTAGAATCAAAATCAATCTATATACCACAACAACAACAACAAAAAACTAGGACTATGAAAAACTAACAAACAAACATCATCTTAAATCAGACTTGCCTCCTACAACTACAATTAATCAAGAATTTAAGTCACAATTTAAACTGCCTTCATGAAAACACCATACGGAAGATAAATTGGGAAGACCACAATAGCTATTAGTAGTAATTGCTAACCAGAAAGTGGAATAAAAAAAAAACGAAAATATACAAAAAATGTTATGAGGTATATAAAGAAGTAAAAGACTATGAGTAGTTGGTAAGGCAAAGTTTAAAGCAATACTAGTTGATCTCAAAGAGGAATGCTGTTGGCCAAAAAAATTATTCTTCTGGAAGATCATCACATGATGGTGATGCCTCACCTATTCCAACCAAAAAGGAACGACCTTCCCATTGTAACGATCAATTCAGATAACAATTAACTACCGCAATGTTTCTATCCAATGCGCCTTAAGATCATGATAGTAATATATGATAGGAATATTAAGATTTGTGATTTCTTATTTGCACCAAAATTATCTTCAGATAAGGTCTTCTCTATGATGGCTCCAATGTAGCACATAGCAGCACAGCACATAAGACATCAGTAAATCCCTAGTCTAATATTGGTTTAATAATATCCAATTAAGAAGTCATCGGAAGAAAAGAACAATTTGAAATATAACTAGTACAAGACACTACGCATAAAAAACAAACCAAATTGAGATCATCATCAAATCGGGAAAAACATAAGCAACTTGAGCACAGAATACAAAACATAACAGGGTTATGTGTGAATAAGTAGAGCAAGTTCAACTTCAAATAATAAGAAAGCTACCATGAAATTCGACTAAAGATCAATTCCTGACATGAATGGCAGGATGGCTTCAGAGAAGGATAGGAAAATTAAAAGCACAATCACCTCCAAGGATGTGATGCAAATGATATAAGCTAATCCAACGAATTAAAAAACCTGTAGGTTTTGATAAGTGGATTGATGATGGGATTTCTATCAAATTAGATGCCTTCAAAGTGAAGATAATACAGTCCTGGTTCAAAAGGAAACCATCAAGAAATGTTAACATGTTAGTGTGTTACTTTGAGAAATTATTTAATGAGAGTTCTATAGAAGAATATATTTTGAAAGTGCATAATGAACAATATAATAAGGCATTTTATAAATTTATCTTAAAAGTGAAATTGATTTAGAGCTGAAAATATATATATAGCCAAGGCATGAGGTCCAAATGAGAGGCAGCAATTTGGATAACAAATCTTTTCAATGAATCCTAACAGCTAAGCTGGTGTTAAATGATTAAAGAGCAAATAGGGAAGTAAAATTAGTTCTATAATTTTTTGTAAAGTGCTTTGATCTATGTTTTGTGCAATTAATATAGTTCTAATTAGTGAGACATCCATTGAAATAAATGCAAAATTAGAATAGTGACCAAAATGTTTAAAAGATAGAGGCCTTAGAATAAGTACAATAGAACTTGAATATATGATCTACAAGTTTAGCATGTATAATGTTAATAATTATCATTCAATATCATTGAAAGATAAGTTGATCGATAAATGTGATGGGCTTAAATATATTGAATCTGTTGCACAAAAGAATTTAAAAAAAAAAAAAATTGAATGTTTAGATGGATGTGTAGCAAAACAAGAAAAGATGATTTAAGGGATGGTATATTAAAGGAAAGGCTGGAATGATATTTGTTAAACATAAGAATATTAAAAATATATTTGCTCTGTTTGAACATGTAATACAAAGGGCTAAAAGATATATAAGTTGATCAAATTCACATTAGAGGATTAGGAAGGAAAAAAATGGCCTTAAAGTTAGATAGATATAAATTGTTTAAAATGAATCATCAAGAATAAGTTTAACATATTCGCCAATAATCAGCAGACATGAATGAAAAATGAAGATTCATAATGCTACACCAAAATTGTTGAGATAAGGCTAATGATGATGATTATTGCTCGTGTGCTGGAAATGGGTGCTTTTAAAAACATGATTAATGAAACACTTATAAAAGATAATCCAAGTTTTTCTTTAGCTAGTTGAATTTTAATTTGATGTTTCTCACCCAAAAATGTCGAATTATGATTCTTATCAATGGCCTTGACCTTTCAGAACGGTGGCAGCTTCATCTAAAGTCAATTGTTATGTAGTCAAAATTATCAAGCAATTATCTTTCTACGTGCTCTTTTTTTATCTAAAGCAACCTGAGCCTTTAAAAGTTCATGATCATCATATCAAAACATTAGTATCATACAAGAACATGCCAAATAGCTTCAAATCTGCTCACAAATAAGGCATCATCATAATCATATTTCAAGTTGAGTTTCTTTTAATTATCCAAATTAAGTATCATATAAACATTTTTCTCACATTTGTTTAGGATCAACTTTTAACTTTATTCAGAATCACCTATGAATTGCTAAAAATTTCACTCATACAATTAGTCAATTTTAGAAATATAAGAAACCAAGAAGAACAATGAAATATATCACTACAAAAAGTATCTCATAACATCAAAATCAGGTGAAACAACAAATATCAACCAAATTACTTATCAGTGGTAACAAGACAGCCAAAACCTTGGCGTAATTATTCATCCACTCTCCTTGTAGTATTTCTTCACATCTTCTAAATATTAATTCCTAACAACTTAATCTATTGTAAAAAATTTTAATATCTTGTTTGCATAGAAAGTAAGGAATTACCTGCATTATATTATTTTTCAGTTTTATTTGCATTACATCTAATCCATGTCAGAAAGGTGAATTTAAAATTCACTGTGTAATACAAGAAGTGCATCACATGTCAACATAGCCAATAAGAACACAGCTTCAAATAGAAAGAGTGAGAAGAATAGCGAAAAGTAAGAATAGGAGGAAGGGAGGGAGGTGAGAGGGGACAGAAACGAGAGAAACGCTAGTAGAATAACAGAAATTGTACACCAGAAACAAGAATAGTTCATATACCCCAGATGCGGCAGAATTGCCAACCTTGCTTTCAGGATTTTTAGAATACAACCACTGCGGTGATAAAGGAAAACTGTTCTCTGAAGTCAGTTGATCTGCAGAATACCAACACTAGCATAAGAAAACATAAGCCAAGGCATTGTACACAATCATTTAACAAAATATAACATGTATAGCAAGCTAATAAAGATGGGAAAGCTCCAAGCAATTTAAGTGAACATTCTAAGCTGATAAGTTAAGCAATAAACAACAGAAAGAATAATAACGATGTTCAGAAGGCCTAAATAACAAAAAAAAAAACTAACCATTACCTGTGGGAGGCATAATAATGAAATTTGACCACATTAAAAACATGATATCATATATACCAGTAGATAGACAAGTACAAGCATGCATACCACAAACAAAAAAAAGCTAAACATTAACTAAGGGAGGCATAAGAATGAAATTTGATCACATCAAAGACATGATATCAAATGGACCATTCGAAGATAGAATTTACGTGCGGAGTCTGGATGAAAACTAGGGGTCTTGATGAAAAGCGTTTTCATCCAGACTCCAATCACGTGAATACACGTGGATACAAATGGATTTTCTCTCTTGTACACACCCGGTGTACAAAAAAAAAAGGAAAAAAAAATCCATGTGTCTTCATGTGATTAGAGTCCGGATGGCCGCACATAATATTTTTTTCAAGTAAAAAGACAAGAACATGCATGCATATACGCACAATGTAGACCTTAGCGCAAATGCACATCTACAAAAAAAAAAATTGCACTTATGTAAATGCACGATTATAAAAACCCACATGCATGCAAATGCAATCAAGAAACTAAGGATTATAACTACAAAACAAACAGCGTGCTCAGCATGCAAGGCATAACACGTTGCTAGCTCATCTGATATAACCAAAGAAACTCATATCAGACATTGGATATTTAAATCAAAGGAATTAACTCTATCAATGCAACATACCTTAAGCTATTATAATGGATAAAACCTGATGATAATTCTACAACAATGAAATGAGCCAAAATAAGACACCGCAATTTACCTTTGAAAACTTTAAAGACAATTAAAAACTAAACTAACCAGACATATTAATTTCACTGATAAAACAAATTCATGGTAAATGACCTTTTGAGTCGTCAAGCGAGCCCATGATAGCCTTTTCCTCGTCAAGCACTCCGGGAGCGTAACCTTCCAAGCCAAGAGCAAAAAATCATAACCAATAATGATAGTGTATGAGCGATTAGTTTTTTTGGAATAAAGAAATATAAAGCATCATAGAATAGCAACAAAACACTCACAGAAGTGATAACTTCAAATCGATGTCAGTAAAACAAAACAAAATAATAATAATAATAATAATAATAATAATAATAATAATAATAATAATAATAATAATAATAATAATAATAATAACTGGTTCACTCGTTAATACATTCAACTCAGCACTTTCTTGTGACATCACAACAAATGCCCCAAACATAGAATCTGCCGGCCTTAGTCTAGCATCCCACAGCGATGAACCCATTTTTCCTACACTGACCAACCAAAATCTACCTTCAGAAACCGATCCCTAGAAATAAATTCGTACGATATATCAAAAGGTTTCATCCAATCAAAGGAGATCCAACGAACATTCATTCACAGCCCAACAACAGAAAACCCTAGGAAGACCAACTCCCTCCCCACCCACCACACCGGGCGATCCATACCACAGAACATTAGCCCCACCAAACAAACGAGAAGGGGTGAGCTAAATAGAGTGGTAAACCCGAATACCTTTGCCGCCCCAAGCCTCAGGGCTAGGTTTCGTCAGTGCAATACGTGCCAGATCTATCTTTCGTTCAGCCATGGAAACAACGGAAGAGCACCGATCAGAAGAAGCGGAACAGAATTGAAGTTCCCGATCGTCCACAGGAACGACGACCAGAGAGATCTACCAACGCCTGATTGGAACTTCCGGTTCGAAAGAGGGATCGCTCTGACACAGCGAAATCAACGGCCGGCCGACCTCCGGCGAACGAGGTAGGGTTTCAGATTCCAAGCCGGCGAGCAACGGCGAGAGCGAGAGCGAGCGCGTGCGAAGACCTGAGCCACAGAGAACTGGAATCGGAGGGTTCGTAATTAGGGAGAATGAGAGAGAAACAATGATAGAGGAAATCAGGAAACGATAACAATACCTAGCTTATTCTCTATATTTATATTGTGCATTTATAAAACTTGTCCGCATACCATTTTCCCCTTCACCCATAATGAACCGAACGATAAGAAGGGCGGATCGCGTCGGGTGGCGCAATGGGTGGGACGAAATAAATCTTATAGGGAGCCATTTGTAGACCAGAAATAGACCGAGGAAAGAACCATTGATTAGAAGATGAAATAATTCGTGAAAGAGGTCGACGTGGCGCCTTTCTTTTAAGATAAATAATGAAATATAGAGAATATTTGATTTTATATAAAAATAAAATATTTATCTGAAAACATCTTTGTTAGTTAATAGTTATATAAACAAAAAAAAGCACTCTTCAATCAGAGATTTAGGGATCAATGATTATTTTGTGTGGAGATCGAATGCAGAACGTCGTCCGGAGATCAACTAGAATTTGTCACGTCAGCGATTGCCGAACTGCCGTACCGAACATAGAGGTGACATGACACATTCTGCTTGGTCTCTGAATGGTATTCGACACCCGCACATAATAATTAATCGAATCCTAGACTCGAACAATCCTCAGCTTGTGGTCATCATCAGTCCAAAGGACTCGCCTTCAAGTCCAATTGTCAAAACAGTCCCTAGGGACTGGCCTATATGTAGAAAAGAATAGAACGGAGAAGTTTTTTCTGTTCTTGACAGAGAGACAGAGATGAAGCGAGAAGAAGGAAAATAGATTTTCTTATTCATAAAGGAGGAGATACATTTCTTTTTATAAAGCAGTAATGTACGACATCCTAACAAATAGCCAATCAGAGGATGACAATACTTTTATATGATAAATACAATAATGCTATAATATTATATTGCTCTAATACGCCCCCGCAAACTGACGGGTCCTGGATGACAGTCAGTTTGGTGCGAAGCATGTGAAACCACGGAGTGGAAAGAGGTTTCGTAAGAACGTCAGCTGTTTGATCAATAGAACTTATAGGTAACAAAGCTATGTTGTTCTTTTGAATTTGATCTCGTATGAATTTTTTATCAATGTCCACATGCTTAGTACGAGCATGAAACACTGGGTTATGAGCCAAAGCGATTGCTGAAGTGTTGTCACAGAAAATTTCGGTCGAGTAGTCTTGAGAGAGACCGAAATCTTGAAGGAGCTTGCGAAGCCAAATTACGTCGGTTGTTAGTGCGGCAAGGGCACGATATTCGGACTCAGTTGAGAAGCGAGCGACCGTGTGCTGTTTCTTTACCGTCCACGAGATGATAGATTCACCGAGAAACGAACAGTATCCATACGTGGATTTTCTTATTATGGGATCACCGGCCCAATCCGCATCTGAAAAAGATTTAAGAACTAAATTAGTTTTGGTGATGGGTATACCAAAATTCGACGTACCTTTGATATATCTTAGAAGACGTTTGAGCTGATATATATGTTGAGGTTGCGGATCTTGCATATGTTGGGAGAGAAGGTTGACGCTGTAAGCGATGTCAGGCCGAGTTAGAGTTAAGTACTGGAGGGAACCTGTGAGCCTTCGGTATAGCATGGGATCCGAGAGAATTGGTTCGAGAGGGAACGTAGTAGGGAGTTTGGTGCAGTTGGGATTTGACAGAGGCTTGCAATCCGTTAAGTGTGCTTGCTGTAGAAGTTGATTGGCGTATTTCTGCTGAGAGAGGAAGAAAGAATCTTTAAATCTTTGAATCCTAATACCCAGGAATTCATTTGCTTCACCAAGTTGTTTGAGTGAGAATTCGGTAGCTAGCTTATGAAGAATGTCCTGGATAATTTTGGGTTGATTACCGGTTATTAATATGTCATCAACATATATAAGTAGAAAGATAAGAGCCTTATCTTTGTTGTAGATGAGAAGGGACGGATCGACAAGACTGTGGTTGAACCCGATGGATTCGAGAAATTTGGTGAACGTGTTGTACCATTGTCTTGGAGCTTGTTTTAACCCGTATAGCGCTTTATGAAGTTTGCAAACATAATATGGACGGGAACTATCCTCGAAGCCACGTGGTTGGTGCATATACACGGTTTCATTTAAGGTGCCGTGGAGAAAGGCATTCGCGACGTCCAATTGTTGTACCTGCCATTCATTATAAATTGCAATAGACAGTAATATGCAAATAGTGGGTAATATTACAACCGGGCAGAAGGTTTCTGTGTAGTCGACGCCAAATTCTTGATTGTTGCCTTGAGCTACCAAACGTGCCTTGTATTTTGCAACAGATCTGTCTGTGTGATATTTAGTTATGTACATCCACTTGCAGCCAAGGATGGACGCATTAGCTGGCGGTTTAACTAAACTCCAAGTGGATTGTTTTTGGAGTGCAAGAAACTCGGCGGCCATTGCTTGACGCCATTCAAACTTCTGAACGGCCACAGTGTAAGAAGTAGGATCAGAATTAACAGAATGTGAAGTGGAGTGAAATAGATTTAAGCGATCGGTGCATTTGAGAGATTCGGTTCTGCTGCGGGTTATCATGGGATGAGACACAATGTTTGTCTGCTGGGGTTGGGACGGCATCATAGTTGGAGGCTGAGGAATGATAGAATTGTTTGTGGCGAGATTGTGAGTAGAGGTCGGCTTGTACACTTGTTGTTGAGTAGTATGCGACTTATGCTTAGTGACAGAAGCAGGAATCAAAAAATTAGGTGTGGTTACAGTGAGCGGGATGACAGGCGTAGGAGCAGTGGTAGAGAAAGGAAAAGTTGTTTCATTAAAGGGAGTATATCTTGAGATAATAATTTTGTTGGTATTTAAATTGAGACACTTGTACCCTTTGTAAGTGTCTGAATATCCCAAGAAGACACAGGGAATAGTTCTTGGTTGAAGTTTGTGACAGGATGTAGGAGGTGTGAGAGGAAAACATTGACAACCGAAGACTCGAAGGTTGTTGTAGTCTGGTTTAGTGTGATGAATCAACTCGAAGGGGGAAATGTCATTGGTGGTGGACGAAGGCATTTTATTTATGAGGTAGACCGAGGTGAGAACGGCGTCCGGCCAGTAAATGTATGGGACGGAGGCAGCTTGCAGCAATGTACGAGCAGTCTCTATAATGTGACGGTGCTTCCTCTCGGCGAGACCGTTTTGTTCAGGGGTATACGGGAAAGATTTTTGGTGAATAATGCCTTGTTTGCTGAGGTAGTCGGAGAACTCATGATTTACATATTCAGAATCGCCGTCTGTCCGAAGAATTTTAATTTTATGCCCAAGATAATTTTCAGCCTGAGTTTTAAAACTAATAAAAGCATGAAAAACATCAGATTTGCGACGTAAAAGAAAAAGCCAAGTGAAACGAGTACAGTCATCTATGAATATAACGTAGTATAGGTATCCCTGCGTGGAAGTAATCGGTGCTGGACCCCACACGTCAGAGTGAACGGTAGCTAAAGGAATAGTTTGTCTGTTTTGAGAATGTTCAAAAGACAACTTATGTCCCTTAGACTCTTTACAAGATGTACAGAAAGAATGCTTTCCAATCTTGATATTTTTATTACATTTATGAAGAATGTCTAATATCCGCTTGTGTGGGTGTTCGAGCCTTTGATGCCAGAGATCGGTGGAGATATGTCCAGCGGCCAATGCTTTATTCGGAGAGGATTCAAGCTTGAGAGGGTAGAGCCCTTCATTGCACGGACCTTGAAGGAGGATTTGATGGGTCGTCGGATCCTTAAATGTAAACCCGTTAGCATCGAAAATTATCGAAATATTGTTATCTTTTGTAAGACGTGAGATAGATAATAAGTTGTAAGCAAGAGATGGGGAATGAAGAATGTTAGACATTTGTAGCTTACGATAGGGGGTTGGAAGGATTCCAGCCCCTGAGTGAGCAATGTTGATGGAGCTACCGTCCCCAATCGTGATGTTTTCTGAGCCTTGATAAGGAGAAGTGACGGACATGTTGTCGAGCGAGTTGGTTAGATGCGTGGAAGCACCGGAGTCCGGGAACCAGGTGTTGTCCTGGTTGGTTGTGGCAGCAAGAAGTGTGGTTGTCCAGGTAACAAAGCATTGTTCACATTCCTGGCAGTGGGAGTGTACTGGCATTTAAGCGATGCCAACAAGAATTTGCTGAGTGTCCTTTCTTGAAGCAGATTTGGCAAATAAGAGAGCCGTTGGGGTTGGAGTGGGACTGGCCAGTAGAACTTTGATTTTGTCTGCCACAAGACCGTCGGCCTCTCCCCCTGTAGCCAAATAATGCCATGTTTGGATCATTGCCTGTGATTTGACGAGCAGTATCCGCCGCAATATGAATCTCCTCGCTCAAAAGAAGAGGATATAATTGGTCGAGGCTTATCGGAGTCAACATCGTGTGGATGGATGTCTTGAAGGCTTGATAAGGAGGAGGTAGACCGTTTAGGATGTAGAGGATTATGTCCTCTATGTCTACAGTGGAGCCGACAGCGGCTATTTGGTCGACCAAAGATTTAATCTCTGAGAGATATTGTGTCATGGTGGATGTTTTTAAAGACACATTGTGAAGTTCATTCTTAAGTTGAATGACCTTCGAACGGTTTGAAGATTGAAATCGGGCTTCTAAAGAATGCCAGATTTCAGCCGTGGATTCCAACGATATCACATATGGCAAAATGGAAGGCGAAATAGTCGCGCAGATAGCAGCGGAGAGGGTTTGATCGGTCAGATGCCGATTGCCGGTACTAGTTGTTGAGGACGACGAACCTTCTTGAATCTGATCAGAGGATTCAGGTGGCACGATGGGCGGAACAAGAAAATTGTAGAAGCCATTCGCACGGATGATTTTCAGGATTTGAGATCGCCATATAGCGTAGTTGTCGGCGTTGAGCGGAGTGGTGACGAAGTTCTTGATGTTGGATACGACAAACTTCAGGTTGGCCGGAATCAGATGATCGGCCGAGGCAGTATTGTCGTCGGAGACGTGAAAAGAAACATATTGAGACATCGAGTTAGGAAGAGAGAAGACTGGCGACTGATACCATGTAGAAAAGATTAGAACGGAGAAGTTTTCTCTGTTCTTGACAGAGAGACAGAGATGAAGCGAAAAGAAGGAAAATAGATTTTCTTATTCATAAAGGAGGAGATACATTTCTTTTTATAAAGCAGTAATGTACGGCATCCTAACATATAGCCAATCAGAGGATGACAATACTTTTATATGATAAATACAATAATGCTATAATATTCTATTGCTCTAATACTATATGATCATTTTGAAAGAACTTGATTCATCCGGTTCACTCATCTGTGAAGGCTCGCCAAGGATTGAACTTGTAATCGATAGACATATTGAAGATATGAAGCCGCACTAGCACCTGCCAACTCGTGTCACATGTTTTGTATAGTTTGTAATGGGATATTATTGATATTGTGCTAATATTTTTTGCTTTTTCATTATGTGTAACAATCTATTTGGCCCTCCAAACTCTATAATTAAGGGGTGAGGAGAAACATTTTGGGTCATTTTTAGGTTACTTCCCAAATCTTTTGATATATTCAAGAACTTTGATATTCTTTGAGTGTATTCTATAATTTGATCTCTCCCTATCATCTGTGTTAATGAAAATCTCAACATAATCTCTAGTTTCCACTTAACAAATTGCTTTCTAGTAAAGTTGGAGTCATTCGACGATGAATTCAGATCCAACAAAATTTATTTTGAATAAAATTATCTTTAATTTGTTATAATACTAATATTCATGAATCTTTTTTTTTTTTTTTTTTTTGCAATTCCAACCCTTCAAAAATGACTTTAATTAGTTTAAACTTGATTCGAACTTATCTTCAAATACCCACAGTTGCTTAGATTGATTGGTGAGTGAGTATAGTTGGGAGTTCTCAAACTCGTGCTCGATTTCTCTCGAGCGATAGCACCTCTTAAATGGGTCTAGGTCAACATAGGATTAGTCACACCGCCAAGCGGATGGATACCCCATTCAAAAAAAAAACAAAAACTTATCTTTAAAACTTCATCTTAACAGGATTTTAACTTGGTTCAAAATTGATTCGAATCAAGGTTCAAAGCTTTGTTCACATCACAATAATTTATCATTTGTCTCTCGCTTGAGGAAGCCATTGATTGAAATATTAGAGAACTTATGGTGGTGTTTTTTATAAAATTTGGATCAATGGTTAAAAAATCATGATATTTTTTAATTTGATTGCTTGCAAGAGAAAATTATCTCTATGCATTGGGTTTTTGGCATAGGATTATTAGGTAGTTAATGCCTTTGAAGGCTATTAGGGATGTGGTAGAATATTTGAAAGAGTTCTAAAGAGTTTAGAAGTATTTTAAAACTAACAAAATCTCGGCTTGAGATTATATAGAGAAGATGAGAATTGTGTTTAGAAAGATGAGGACTAAGGGTGAGAAACTAAAACTAAGAACTCGTCAAAACCCAAAAAGATCAGTCACTAAGCTTCACGAAATAACAATGAAGTCACCCGGCCTTCTAAATAAATTTTGTACTAGCGAAAAAGTAAGCTTTATTTAGTGAATCCACATAAACAATGTTCTATTTATAGACATCTTTCAAACCTAGATAATTTTGAAAAGCTTTAAGAACCAACAAAATACTATTGCATAGATTAATGATTTATTCTAATATAAAAGATAAAAAAAGAAATAAAATTAAATTAAAAGATTAAAAAAATATAAAAATTCAAATTAATCAAATAAGATGAACAAAGTGATCCTGAAATCAAGCAATTTATGAACATTTTTTGCTTCTTTAATTGATATGAACCACAACCCCATCAAAGATTTTAATTTTCCTTCAATGACTTTAAAAAATTTGTATAATGAATTGTGTATGATAAATGACCCAAAGTTTAATTTTTATAATATATGTATATATTTATTTTAATTGACTTAAATGTCCAAATAAAAACTATTTATTAGAAATTTTAAACAGTTAAAAAAGTTAAAAATTATATTTTAATTACTTTAAATACCATAAAAAGTGTTTCTAAGTTTTAATGAGTTTTTAAACGTATCGTTCAGCTACCAAGTGAGAAATATAAAAGTTAGTTAAAAATGGGCATTGGTAAGAGAGCCAGAGACTGACTTACTCACGAAGACTTTTTAATTATTAGATTTTTTGCAGACAGTAGCGGAAAAATATATATTCAAATAAATATAATAATTTTATTTTTACTTTTAACATATGTTATCAAATAAAAATATTATTGTTGCGGGCTAAAGTATATGCGAAGATAGAGTTATAAAATTATACGTCTTAATCTTGTATGGATATCCAGCACACAAACAGAATAAAAAAGGAATGCCATTATTTTTATGAGAAAACCCTGGAAAGGAAAAAACCTCGGGGGCACACCCATATAAAAGGATTATACTAGTAGTTGCTTAAGTTACAAGTGGCTGATTACTCGGTTTGAATTTCACTTACAAACGAAGATAGAAAATTTGATGATGTTTTGGTGGTCGGGCAAATATCCTGCTTTAATTGACGGTTAGGCAGAATTCTGGCGTTAGTCGGTTGTCGGGCAGAACTCCGACGCCAGCCGACAGTTGGGTAGAATTCCAGTGTCAATTGGCAGTCAGGTGGAAGTCCAGCGGTGGCCAAGGAGTTTCTTATTTCTTTTCTTTTTTTTTCCTTCTCTTCTTGCTTAATTCTAACGTCCATCGATTGCTGGGTGAAAGTTCGGCGGTGGTCGAGGAGGAGTCTCTATTCCTTCTCTTTCTTTTATTGTTTCTCTTCTTCCTTACTTGCTTAATTCCAACATCGGTCAATTGTCGGGTGAAAGTCTCGCGGTGGTCAAAGAGTCTTCTCTTCCTTCTCTTCATTTTCTTCCTTCTCTTCTTCCTTTTTACTTGGGGTCCCCTTCCAAGAGAAATGATGGGTCTATTTATAGTTTTCTGAAAGTGGTATGATAAGTAAATAGGATGAAGATCAGAGATAAATTGGAAGTAGTTTGAATGGACGACCAATGATGATCCCTTGATCATTGACCATTTATTAGGCATTTGAAGGCTCTATGATATCAAAATTCAACGATCTTGGGCTCATTGAATTCATCTCGTCAAGCCGCTCGATTCGACTATAAGCACGCCAAATTTAAAAATTATTTGGTAATCCAAATTATAATTTGAACCCTCCCAATGCACTTCGTGTATTTGTTTTGAACACCTTTGGGCTCGGATTGAGTTGAATTTGGTGCCGTTAGGTTTATATTTTCAAGACGTTCAATTTGACTGTAAGTTTGCTGAAATCAAAGTTTAAATTATCTTCATTTTAATTTTTAAAATTTCCAACTTTATGTGCGCCTTGAGATTCAAGCACAATAAAGATAATTTTTCGATGATATGTCAATTATATTTGAAAATTTTGTGATATTTAATACAAATTTTTTTAAGAACACGTTAAATTCATAATAGACTTATTAACTTAATAGCATTCTGATAATATTTTAATAATAATAATAATAAAAATAAAAAATAAAGAGATGAACAGTTAACAGCTTTCCGTAGTGTTGCAAAACAGCGACATATAACCAAAAACTCTGCAGATCCCAAAAGACAGATTAACTCATATTTCAGCTTAATAATTATCTTAAATTTATTTTAATGTCAGCTCGATAAATTAATGTACAAAAACAGAAATAAATGAGGATATTCTGATCCAAAATTTCAGATCATCTCACCAATGATTATTTAGTCTTCGTTTGGGACAACTTTTTTATTGATTTAAATTTTGTACTAAAACTTCATTTTAGAAATCAATAGAAAAGCCGTCTCAAACGAAGCCTTAATAGATAAACCTTCCCCCAAAAGAAAATAAAAAAATTAAGAAAAATTTACATACATACCACTTTATAATATCCTATTTACATATCTAACACTCAAAATTTTAATATTACATACATACCACATTATATTATTTTAATATCAATCATATCACTTATATTTATGTCCTATCACTCATAAATTTTATTTCTACCACTCATATTTGATATGAAAAAACTATGAATGATATACATGTAGTATTAAAGTTTCAAGTGTTAAATATATAAATAAAATAATATAAGATAATATGTATTTAAACCTCTCAAAAATTAAAAGATAAAAGAGATGAAGATGTTTAATATTAAGGTTTTGGAACGGTTTTCTTACCGCGTCTTAAAACAATTTTTTAGAACAAAATTTTTTATTTTTTATTAAAAAATTACTCCATGAAGAATTAAGAAAACGCCTCAAACAAAACCTAAGATTTTGTTTCGTACAACCATTTTATTGTTTTTTTTTAAATATGTTAGTACAAAAAATTTTAGAACTAGAAAATTATGTACTAAAAACTATCTTAAAAAATAGTAAGAAAATCATCTCAAAAGAGATTATTTTGTGCCAGCACCGGACGGTCTGGAGACCAACCAGAACGCGTCACGTCACCCGGTACACAGTGGTATCGAGCACCGGTACCAAGCAAAAAAAATGAAGTGACACCTTCTGATTTGTCTTTGAACGCCATCTGGTGTTCGCACATGAAAATTTTTCCACAAAAGAAGCCTAAATTTTAAAGCTCATAAATTTATCTACATAATCCACCATTTTGAGATTTTCAATGCAATCTTAGCTATTCTGAAATCTGATATAACCCCGATTTTGGACAATATAAAAGAAGAAAAGAGCAAACATATGTGGCATTAAATGCATACATTTACTTTACAGCAAGAATGCTAATAGACAGACATGCAGGATTTATCAACAAAAAACACTTATAAGCAAGTCTTGGAAAGACTGGAGAACACTACATAAAACAAAAACATTGATCAATCAGGCAATGAAAGCCAATCAAGTAAGAATTGAAGTCCACGGACAACACTTAGCTCAAAAACATAAACAAAAGCTCTAATGAACAGCATTATCCTGATTTAGAAGCTATGAAGCACACATATAAAAAGGCAACCTAACTCATTCTCTGGGCAGCTTCTTTAGCCAGAAGCTTCTCCTTGGCCTTACTTTTAGCCTGAGATTTCGAACCCATAATTCCTCCTCCCCATTTCTTTCGAATCTCGTCAAATTTGTCATTGAAATTAGCCTGAATTAAGAGTTATATAAGTAAAAGAAAAGAAAATAAGGTTGCGATTTGGATGGACTTTCTTACTGCTTCTTAAAAAGCAGTTTTCTAATACAAAAAAATTAATTTTTTGCTTAAAAAACTGCTTTAAGAAGCAATAAGAAAGTAATCCCAAACAAAACCTAAGCCTTTGTTTTGGACGGCTTTCTTAATGCTTCTTAAAATAGCTTTCTAATATAAATAATAATTTTTGTGTTAAAAAACTGCTTTAAGAAGCAGTAAAAAAGTCTGCAGCAGCTCCAAAGGGATCCTAAAAAATGTGAATTAGGTTTACTAATCACCTTAATAGCCTCTAAGATTTTGCTGAACTCAAGCTTGTCTTCGTTCTTCACAGTTGTTAAGCACAACACAGCAGCAGTTTTCTTGTGGACAATCTAGAAATCGTTATAAAAAATGTGAGGATGTGATGATTGTAATTCTATTCAGAAATATTGAATAAATATGCTTACTGTGCCCAACCGAGCTTTTCCCTTTACAATGCAGTAAGGGATCTCCATCTTCCTGCACAATGCTGGAAGCCAAACGACTAGCTCTATAGGGTCTACATCATGAGCAATAACCACCAGTTGGGCCTTGTTCTGAGGGAATGATAAGAAAAATACAGCTGAATTAATTTAATCATGAAAATTTCAAATAATATCAAAAGTACATGTTCATTTAGAAACTATTGTAAAACATATAATGGAAAAATAATAATTAAAAAACAAATTCCAAATCACAATGGTGACAGCTCAACCAACTCTCTAAGCTCTCATTCTATATAACAAGATCATAAAATTAAAGGATTGCAAACCTGTTCTATAAGATAAGTAACATGATTAAGGCCATATTTGACAACAATTGGCTTCTTGGATTCCACAACCTTTCCTTCAGTTTCAGCTTGTGCCCGTTTCAGAAGACGTTCCTTCTTGGCAGCTTTATCCTCAGGCCTATACTTCAGAAGCATCTTAAATAGGTTTGTTGCTGCAAATAAATATAGGATATAATGTAAAAGATAAGATCCCTTTTCCCACGTAGTGGGATAAAGGCTTGATGTTGTTGTTGTTGTAATGTAAAAGATAAGATCTAAACAAGGGGTACTTAATCTAACGGTAGAGTGGGAACAAAACATGTGGAATTCATGCTAAACATCAATATAAGAACAGAAACCAAGGATAAAAAGGTAAAAAGCAGTTGAGCTTAAATTAAAAAAGTCAACTTCGTGAATTAAATGATTGTTTAGAAAGCAAGTCAACAAGGCATGACCTAAAACACAGGATATGAGAACCTGGTCCTTATTTCATCTGCCCGAGCTCTTAATTCTCAAAATACAGACCCGATTCATTTGCCTTGCCCCTCATCCTAAAAATACATTTACTGACAGGTGGTTCCTGAGCTGATGTATATGATTGAAGCAACCTTTGAAGTTATGGCAGGTGGCTCCTGAGCTTTCATTGACTTCATCAGCATGATTGCAATTGACCTCCCAGCTTGAACGGATAACCCAACTTAAAAAAAAAAAAAAAAAAAAAATTCTTCCTCTATATATTTATTCAAGTAGCGTACTTCATAAAAAAAAAAAAGTTAAACATCAGGAACCTTGAGCATCTTCAATATGTCTTATGCTCCAACATGAAGAGTAACGGGTAAATCCATCATTTTTCTCCATTTCTCCAAAAGACCCTAGTTATTTTTCATAAAGAAAAATGCATTGACCCAACTCTTTGACGAATCTCGGGTGCGAATATCCAACTATTTGTGTGTTGAATATTCGTGCAATGTTAAGACGAACAACTCCCTCACTCTATTGTGGCGTATAGACCATACCTCAAGTACCTTCTACCTTCAAAAGCCAATTATACTTTGAGATGTTTATTCGGGAATATACAGAGAACACCTGGAAGGATGAGCGCGCTAGTCTTCAAACTCATGAGACAGGAATTTTACTGACCCACAATGAAGCAGAACGCTTTAGAGTTTACACAAAAGTGCAACAACTGCTAGCTGCATTCTAATCTCACACATTTTCCTGTCACATAACCTTCATCATTGCGAACCCATGGTCTTTCGCCTAACGGGGTATCAATATACTGGGGTCATTTCCCATAAGGCCATAACTACTGAACAACAAAAATTCATCATCCTAGCTGTGAATTACTTCACCAAATGGATAGAGGCTGAATCTCTAGCAAGAATCACACAAACCAATGCCAAAATTCATATGGAAGAATATAATATCATTTTGGCATTTCAACAAAAATTATCACCACAATGGAACTCAATTCACTAGGAAGATCTTCACAAATTTAAAAAAACAAGTTAATGACTTAAGAGGGGACTTACTAGGATGATAGCTAGAGAATGTGTGTAGAGTGTAATGCTATCGATGAAATCACCATCAAATAAAGATTTCATATTCCTCAAATGTATAATATGTAAAATGTGTCAAGATAGGATCTAAAGTGGTTGAAGAAGTGGATCATCACGTCAAGTTATAAGTTTCCTTTAAAATCAAATGATGGATTATATTTAAGGCAGGTGATTCAATTGAAATAAATGAATGCATGAGAATAATGAAACAAATATTCTAAACTTTGATTAAAAACTTTTTTTGCAATTTATTTTGATGATATTTGCATTTATAAGAGGCTAGATATAATCATTTGGTGAATTTTAAGAGCATATTTAAGATTTTACAAGCTAAAAAGTTATATGTGAATCTACAAAAATTGTTGCTTTGTGATTCCATCTAACATCTTTCTATGACATATTGTGTGTGTGGATAACATGCTAATTCTAATATAATTAAAGCACTTAATGTTCAGCCAAAACCTACTGACATACATTATATTCAAAATTTTTTAAGATTTGACTGCTATTTATAAACAATTTCATAAAGGGTTTAGCATTGTCAATACTTCAATTACAAATTGTCTATAAATAATTTTAAAATATACTAAATCTATATTGCATTTATTAAAATCCAAGAAAGATTGACTCATACACAAACTTAAGCTATCTTGATTTACTAAGTTGTTTGATAGTTTTCATGATGCATCTGAAATGGTTATTAAAGGAGTGTTTAGCCAGGAAGGGCATCCAATCATATTCTTTATTGAAAAAAAGAGACTAAATAGAAACAATCAAATTATAATACTTAATTCTAAGTTGAAATTCAAGGTCTTCAATATCAGTAACATTATATGTAAAACAAGTAATTTGTATCGTACTCTAATCATCAAGCTTTAAGATTTCCAAAATTTTAAAACGAGTTAAGAGAACAAACATAACAAGTAGCCAAGTAGGTTGCATTTTACAAGAAAATTCTGTTATCCATTAAGCATCAAGTTGGAATTGAAAATAAACCTATTGATATAAATCCGTCTACACATGCAGGTTAAGGTCACTAGTTTTGATTATATGAAAGAAGAATATCACTTGAATGGAATTCAAAAAAAATAATAATAATAATTTGATATCAAGGCCCCGGGGGTTAGAAGTACTCCGCCCAACCAGATACGCCATTCAGAACTACAATTCCAGGATTAATTTGATAACAAGGAGTAAGATAATCGATTACCCAGGTTCTTATCCAATGTCCTTGTGAACTGGTTAACCGCTGGAGGAACCTTCAAACGCTGCTTGAGGATCCTCCTCTGCCTCTGGATTCTCACTACCTTAGGCCATTTCACGAAGCGATGAAGATCCCTCTTAGGAGGAAGAGCCCCACCAATCCCAAACTGCTTCGGCCTCTTCTCAAACAGAGGATTCACGACCTTCTCCTGCAACGAGTAAATTAAAGACGTCAGCATAAACCCAATATCAAACTCTCAAATAAGAGATCAACATAGCATCTACCGTTTTCTTCTTCACTGCGACCGGCGCCTTCCCTCCTCTCTTGGGAGCCTGCAACATACAAAATACGAATCTCAAAACCAAACAACAAGAAGAAAAATGAATCAACTTCTCCGTATAGAACTGCAGCAATACAGATCTAAATTGGATGAAACCCTAAAAACCCATTTGAACAAAGGATTGGAGTTCGGTGAGAGAGACGAAGAGCAATACCATTTTGTTTCGTGGGTCGACGGCTACAATTAGGGTTTCGCAGACGGCGGGAAAGGCTGCAGAGCTCGAAACAAAGCGGATTGTACGATTCGGGAAATATATATGGTCGTTTGTTCAATTTAGAGCACAACCCTGGCCGTTGGATGCCCTGCTGATCGCACGCTCCTAACCGTTCGATGAGCATAAAAAATACTAAATAATGGTTTTAGGGTATATATATATCTGTGTTTGTATTTTTTCTGTGGATTATTTAAATATTAGCTAATTTTAAGAAGTTTTAAGATTTTTCTTTTTTTTTTTTACTTTTAGCTTCGTTTGGTTAACCTATGCCTTTTATAAAAAATAGTTTAAAAATTTTTATTTAAGAAGAATTGAGGTTTCTAACTGAAAAATTAATACTAAATTTGTTTTTGAAAATAGTATAAAAATGAAGTTCCGTAAAAAACAATTTTATAAAAGTATCACATACAAACAAAAATTAAAAAAATGACTTTGCTTTTTTGAATCAGAAAAGGCAAAATTTTATTAGGGTTTAATAAAACTTCCTAGTTTTGTAACTTAAAAGTCTCAATTTTAATAACCAGAATTGAGAAATTTGTTCTCTCTATTTCCATGCATGGTTGATTGGATGCTAAATTTGGGAGCTTTGATAGCTCTGTTTTTATTTTTTATTTTATTTTTTATTTTATTTTAATAATTTTTATTTTTTTTTTTCCATGCATTTTTTTTTGGGAGCTTTTAGCTCTTTATTTTGTCTATCAATGCCCCCTCTCATTTTATCATTTCTAACGGTAACAAGAGTCTTCCTCTTTCTCTTGAAGGTTATGAGGATTGCTATAAATGCTTCTATTGGTGCTCATGCTCATGGAAAGAGGATAAGGCTCTTCGGAAATAAAAAAAATAGCCTTTTCATAAGTTTTTTTATGGACATTTAGCCCAATTAAGACAAGTTTGCACACACATCACAAACGCAATACTCAATCCAAGACTTTTTTGTTGGTAGCCAAAGCTCCCAATCAACAGACTAAACTGAGCTAGGATTTGTTTCATAATTGATGCAAAATTTTTTATTTTTGCTTCCTATCGACTGATCTGAATATGTATGATTTAAAAGAAATATTATATTTGATATGCCATTTATAAGTAAAAGATGATGGCTTCAAAATAGCTTGTAAAAAGCTTAATTTGGTGATTGTAGGTGTTATTATTGGCAATATATTAAAAGAAAGAAATAATATAATTTTTAATTAATGATAAATCCAAATATATTAAAACTAATTTTACTTTGTTAGATGAAAGTTTTTTGCTTTGCCATTCTATCTTTACTTATGAGGGCTTTGGCTTCTGTTTTGTTTTTAAGATATGCTCATCAAGGGATTATATTTATTGTATCTTTGGTATTATCTTTTTCCTTATTTGTATTGAGGACTTCACATATAATGGTTGCTATATATATATAAACTCTACCAAACCTTAAACAAGTAGCATAATCTTAATTACATATTGAAATTATATTATCTCATTGGATCAAATGTTTTCATTTATTTCCTATAATTTACAATCATCAAAATAAGAAAGAATATAATTTCAAAATTAGGTTTTTTTTTTTCATGACAATCCAATTTTTTATTTATTTTTCTCAATTTTCTTGTTTTATCAGATATGATCATAATTGTCAAATGAATAATATAAAAATTTATTAAAAAAGATACTTTAAGATGCAGTAAGAAAGCCATTCATAATAAAACCTTAATGTCAATCGTATCAGCAATGTTTTCACAACCCATTTGCTTCATTTGTTTTACACTTAATCCTAAACAAAGTCTTAGGCTTCATTCAAGACAGCTTTCTTATTACTTTTTAAAATAACTTGTTAGTACAAAAAAAAATTTAAATTAAAATTTTTTTGTAAAAAAAAAATTACAATAGTTCTCACCTTTAAATAAGAGGAAGATTAAACTTCACATTTGAATCAATCTTGCAAATGAAAATAGTATTACCACAAAGAGCGCAATATCTATCAATCAATAATTTGAGGAGTTCGATAAAAAATTAAATATATTAGATTTGATATATGTTATGAAAAGTAAATATAAACCTAAAAATACTTAGATAATATTAGAAAAATAAATTTTTAATTAAATTTAAATAAATATTTAACTCTTAATATAATATAATGGAGAAAAAGAATTCATATAACCAACCCCTCGTAGTATAATAAAGGCTTGATGTTATTATTAATATTATCGCAGACTGCATATGTATACCGCCAATAAAATATACATATTTAATAAAATATTATACTCTTAACACTCAGCAGCACATACTGCTACGCAGCTGCACATAAATTATTAGAAGCAACTTAGGATTAAGCTTCATTTGGAACGGCTTTCTAATTGATTCTTAAAGCAGCTTCCTAGTATTTTTTTTTTTGGGACATTTAGGCCATTTAAGGCAAACTCACACACACGCATACACAAAGACTCGAACTCTGAACCTCTTAGTTGGAAGCCAAAGCTCTCAACCAATAGGCCAAAGAGAGTAGTGTGCAGCTTCCTAGTATAAAAGTTGAAAATTTTTGTACTAAGAAGTTACTTTAAAAGCAGAAAGAAACTCGTCCTAAGTGAATCAAAATATGATAAAATAGAAACTTTTAGTATCAAAACGTGTTGTATTATGAGAGAGAGAAGTGGGACTCAGAAGATTCAATTAGGGAGGCTTTTGAATTGAACAAAATAATCTATTTTACCGGTTTACGCAGAGTTTTGCAACAGCAGGCTATTAAGATTACAAACTCTCTCTCATGCCTAATCGACTTACAATCTGCAGATGTGTTCTTTCTTAATGCCTTTCCCTTTTGCTGTCAAACTGAATAATAGTAGCTGGATGAAGGAACGGTTAGAACCGAGATGGATATCTCTATCCATTTTAAATTACAAAATAGAGCAGGAACAGCTAGATTTCTTTGGCATGTCTTCCACCTTCTTCTCTGTAAAGCAGACAAATATTTAGTTCAAATATCATTATATGTAGTTCTGCAAATCCTGATATTAAATTTAGAAAAAGGGAAGGGGTGGTGGCTTTTTTGTAATCCAAGTGAGGCAAGAGCCATTCTCAGCCTATCTTGGATTCCACGATTGTGCTGCTCCATGATTTGCAGTGCAAATGAAACTCATTGATTAGGTGAAACAACAATTACTAGGTAACAGGTAAAATGTAATTCAAATTCGGAGGAAAAGAAAATGAATATCAATATACAAAAAGATAATTTTAAATAGGTTTACCCAATTGATAGTACTACTACTTGTTGCCACCATTGACAATTTCACAATAATTTTATTGTGGAGATCACAACTATAACTTCAACAACAATAATCTCAAGCCTTCATCCCACTACATGGGGTCAGATATATAATTTTTTTTCTCCATTGTGTAATATTAAGAGTCAATTTCTCATTAAAGTATAAAAAAATGTCATTTCTAATACTTTCTAACCAAATATTTTTAAGTTATCTGTCTTTCTTAACATAAGTTTGATCTAATACATCTAATCTACTGTACTAATCGGTTTATCAAAAGGCTGACATTTTATATGATAAAATCATCTAAGGGGGCTCTATATAATCTTATTCGCTATGGGAGCTAATCCAAATTTTCACATATATACTCATTTCGCATTCTATCTCTAAGAGTAAAGCCACACTCATCCACCTGAGCATCCTCATCTCCACAACACTTAACTTAATTTTATATTTCTCTTTTAACGGCCAACATTTTGAGCCATAAAGCATTGCAGGTCTCACCACCATCTTATAGATTACAAATATAAATCCCATAATACAAAATAAAGGGAGGTTTATGTTTTCTTTGTATGAATAAAAATTAGGAACCACAAGTGCATTTTATTTGCATGACCTAAAAAGACTTGGTTAGAAAATATTAGGAATGACCTTTCTTTATTAGATTTAAACGAGAATTTGACTTTTAATAGGACACAATGGAAGAAAAAGGATTCATGTAGCTGACCTCACGTAGTGGGATAAAGGCTTGATGTTGTTGTTGATACATTAACTTGCGACTTGGAAATTCAGGGTTTCAATGCTTCTAGGTAGGCATAAAAAAGATGCTTAATCACTTTTATTTAGATATTATCTCAAGAAACATTTCTTTGCAAGAAATACGGGCTATAATACAATATTCTTCATGGAAATTTGATTACACATCACCAAGCTGCTTCTCTGCCTTACTTGTATATATATTGGGGATCTTTTTCATCAAAATTACTTGCAAATATAAAATAAAATATGTAGGGCATGGCAGGTTATTTTCACAATTAAAAAAAAATCTTTTTGGAAGCATGATTTTCTTTTATTCAAAAGTAAAGGAAAGCCTTTTCCGTCAAAAAATCCCCCTATCCATTTGCATGAGATAAGATTTCAAATCCTTAAGTTTATGAATAATATATCTCCACTGAAAATCATAAAATGTGAATGAATTTTCTGCATATATTTCCAATCCATATAACAAAATAATAATGTAACTCAAGGTTCCTTATAGCTGATATCAAAAAATGGATGTCAGCTAAACTTGAAAGCACATGATTTATCATATCTTGGCCAGAATAGCACCTTGACATCATATCAAAAATATTTTATTAATCTATTTAATGATTAAACACTGTGCTATATTGAACATGCTAAAATGTAAATATATGCTCTACCAAGTTGCTATATGGCTTTATAACAAAAGCCCACTTGAAATTAAACTTTGGGAAGTCTGAGGCTTCATTTAGGACGGCTTTTTCTGCTTCTTAAAAGCAGCTTTTTAGTTCAATAATTAAAATTTTTATACTAGAAAGATGATTTAAGAAGTAGTAGAAAAGTCGTACCAAACGAAGTCTAAGTCTAAGCAGGTATGCGGTATTTAGTAGAAGTATCAATTGGAATAGCATCAATTTCCATGCCGTATAAGGGAAAAAAATACATTTGAATTTCAAATCAAGATGCGAAAAAGAATAGATCATAAAATGATGGCATTTATGATATTTATTTAAACTGCCAATTTAGGGTGAAAATCGCCATTGACTTCATAATCAAAGTAGTTGATCAATACACAAACCATAAATCTTGCAGAAATCTTGCACAGAAAACAAAAAAATATAGATGATTGTTAATCCTTAGCTTCCTTATACATAACAGCTTCTAAAAGAAAATTGTGCTTAAAAAAAAAAAATTTAGTGAATTTCAAAACCCTTTTCCATTTTACCCTTTTGCAAATAAAAGTCTCATAACAATTAGATCAAATGGATAGGTATATCTTGGAGCTAAATTAGAAATTTCGTAAGATGCCAATTCCAAGGTTTACTTTTCAAAGCTTCTCCAATTGTTAAAGCCAGTCTGATGGCCTGGCGGTTTATTTTAATATTCTTGGTAGTTCAATATTGAACTGAGCTCAAAAAGGAATCAAACTTTCCCATAGTTGTACTAAGTCAAGCACATATTAGGCTAGGTTTTCCAGAGTTCAGTTCATTGACAAACACCATCAACCTTTGCTAGAAAACTAAATTCTCTAGTCAGAATATATAACATGAAAAAAATTTCTCTCCTTTCCTGTAGGTTCTCACAATAATAACGACCATAATCTTATGTAAAAAGAAAAGAAATAAATTGGCTAAGTAAAATGAAAACATTCTATACTCTAAGACCAGAAGCACTATGCATATATCATAAGGATTTAGTTCCACTTAACAAGATGAAAGAAAATACTCCGATAACAACTTGGAATCAGAATCCTTTTTTGTTTGCATGATCCAGGAACTGGAATCCTTGATATTTAACAGATGTGAGGATTCTTTTTTCTGAAGAAAAAAGTTTAACACGCACTTCATATAAACTGTAAAGCATCTGACAACACCTGCAAATATTAAAAAGTGATTCCTCGTTTTACTAGCATTTCTCCATCTAGGTTCTAACTTGTGTAGCTTCCTAATGTGGCTATAAACTTTTTCATCTTTAAAGATCAAGTTTACAGACTAAACATACAAATTTTGATAGACTAGCATGCTATGGAACATGCTTCAGATATGCTACTTTCTACATCAAAAGTAATCACAGACACGAACGACGACCTCAAACATGCTCAAAGATGCAACTGAATTTAGCTAATGCAATAAACTTAACTAATGATTCAAAATTAGAAACAAACATTACTTGAAACTATTAGCTTTCTGTAACTAATAGATAAAATGGCGAAGTATATACCTGTCTTTGATTTACCTAATGATGGCTGCACCACAACATGCATGGTGATTACTCCTCCAGGGAGCTCACCAAATGATGGTCTACATTGTAAAATTGTCTTGTGGTTCTCCAGAATTTTTCCCGCACTTATTAGCTTTATGTCACTAGCTGACTTAGGTATGAGTTTTTTGTCTATAGAAGAGACAAACAAACAAAATATCAATAAAAAAACAAATGTCAAAAAACAAAGAGAACAATTAGAAATAATGCAACTCAAGATAAATATAAAACAATAACATCTATTTTGAACATAACACATTACAGTTTAAATATACATAGCTAAGACAGGCAAGCCATGTGAATCAAAGCTGGAGCAGCTGAGCTTTAAAGTAATAGAAATTATTATTGTCCATTTGTACCAGAAGGAAACTTCAAAGCAAAAGCTTTTTGTATGCCACATTTGGTTAGATGTATGATTAATTCCCATAATGCCCAAGTTATATCCCTACTTCAGCAGCAATCTACAAGTAACAAGTCTAGGTTGTTTCATGGCCAAAAAATGAAAATACCAACTATAATGAGAAAATTGAAAATTAAAGCAGAAGTCAAAGTTCAATACACAACTATTTCATAATTTTCCATAACAAATCAGCATGTGTATAAACAAACAAGTCAACAGAATAAATTTTGCACAAATCATTACTTGCTAAGCAAAGCACAAAACAATGCCTATTTCAGTGTTGCTCAAAGCAACTAAATAAAAGAATAACAACATAAAATAGATGTTTGAGATGAAAGTTGCATGTCATGTCTCTTTACTTGAGAGATGCTACTAAGACAAATGCTAAAGGACAAAATTATTTGAATTTTTGTAACAATCAAAGCAGCCATAAGATCCACACAATTTTAAAGTAAATATTTGTTTATGATGAAAACTGCATCCATCTCTTTTTCACCAGATATTACAAGCATGGCAAATGCTACAGCATCCACTCATGCACATTGATAAATGGCAATTCTCCAGGTGCTACTTGTTAGACCGGTCCACTGGACCGGTCCATCAGGCGGGACATTGCCAGAAAAAACAGGCGAAGAGCTTCGCCCTTCCGCCTGGGCTAAGCCGCGCTCCAGGTGGCACGCTTTGCGGGACGGTTTTTTCAATGGATTTTATGAGGGAAACTCCTGGAATTGTTTAGGAAATTCCTTTTGAAACAACGAGTAAATTTTCCTAGGTTTTAAGCCTCAATTTTGAAATTAACTTAGAACTTTGGTTTGATTTGGGAGAGATCGTCCTCTCGATGAGGAAATTGATACTAAAACCATACGAGTGGAATACAAGCTTTTCTTTGAGTTTTCTCTCAGATTTCCTTGTGGAATTTGCTGTTTTTTCTGCTGTAAACAGCAGATTTATGCTGTTTTCTGCTGCAGACAGCAGTTTTGCTGTTGAATGTTCGCCGATTTTGGTTAGGTTACTTGCGAACGCAAGTGTTTCCTATCAGACCTCTCTTCAAATATGACACTCCTAAAACATAATTGAACAACGAAAAATAATCTAATCAATTATTGACAAACATGGTTTGATCCAAAGTTATCGATGGAAAGATACCAAAACCATACTATAGAAATGAATTAAGCCTAAATAACAAAAAAGATAGAAAAAGAAATGTCTAGATGAATCTATTATATATATATATATATATATCGTTAAGGAAAGAAGTTGAGCATGATCAAATACAAACAATGACCATTTTGATGACCCTACATATAGCTTATGAATAGCGTGCATTCCCACGTTAGTTTGTCCTTTTTCACCTTGCTACATCAATTGTGCAAGAGGTGCACCTGTACGTGATGAGCTATAACATGCTCTATTTTGCATAATTTACAAGAATGTTTGGGTGACTAAATTTGATGCAATTATTAGTGATACAAAGCTACAACAACTGCAGATTTTGCAAGTTTTGAGCTATAGGAAGTTTAAGCCGGTTCTCAATGGAATTCTGGAACATGGTTTTGGTCCGTAAAAGGACTTAATCAACTTTATCCTATGCAATTAAAACCTTTCTGAATCTTAGAGAAGCAATTGTTTTAAAATATAAACTATAAATTGATACTCATCATACAAAAAACATGATGTTCTACAATTAGAACCAACATCTTGTGGTATGAATTCTTACAAATCAATCAGTTTGGATTCAAGTTGGATGGTATATTGCAATCAAAATGGATTAATCCAATCACATATATCACACCCTTACAATCTCAAATCTACTCTACTCCTTTTTCTTGCTATCAACTGTAGAATGTGAAATTGACGAAATTCCAAAAACTTCAACTACCCTTTGGAAGATAGCAAAGAAAATTGCAGAAAAATTGGGTAATGATAGTTTTTTAAAATCGTTGAATTTGTTTGAAGATGAGTGCAACACATGACTAATCAATCACCTCTTGCATCAATTACGAAGAAAAATCCAACAATTGTATGCATTACACTGTCTTAAAGCAAATCCAATAATTATAAAACAATCCAAACCAAGATTTGATAAGATATGATGACCCAGCTTTTTCATAAAAAAAAACCATTTTATTATATAAGAGACGCATATTTCCTCAAATAAACTACTAACACAATCCAAAGATGTGACAATTCACATTCAACCAGATCTAATCGAAACTGTGAGGATACCAATCCACACCCATCACTGTAAACTCCCGCCAAAATTATATTCCAGCGCAATAGAAAAATCCAAATCCCATAAGAATTTCAAGAGAAGTAAACAAAATCCTAACCTTTTGGCCAGTCCGCGATGATCCTCGCCTTAACAACAGCTACCGTAGAACTAGAAGCAAATCGTATCGGCCCGATGTCTGATCCATCGTACAGTCGGAACTTAAGCTCTAAATGATCCTCCTCTGACATCTGATCTCCCACCCTCATTGAACTCCGATTCACCGCGAACACCGCCGACAGAAACCGATAGCGTAACGAATCACTCCTTCCCCACCGATAATAAAGCACCTCTGGCCGCCGTATGATCGATCGCCGGAGGTAACTGGGATAGCAGATTAGGGTTTCCTTTGGAGTGGGCGAAGCGAACTAACCGGCCCTTTATTTCTGAGGAAGACGACGAAGAAGAGCAAAGCAGGCATGCTTTGAGGTGCGTGGTAGCCCGCTGTGATGTTTTCATCTAACCACAAACGTGCCGTAATCTACTGACAGATTTCTGCCACGTAAGCAAGTTCGATACATGACGACGTGGCGTCTTTGTGTTGGATAAATTGTCTGTTGCTGTTTGCTAAGTCAACCTGAACCGCCTTCTCCGGTAAGCCTGCATTTTCATGACAAAATATTTCTGGGGACCACATAAACGACAAAATTGAATGAACCCACCAATATCTGTGGCTGAGAATCCTCAGCAAAGATGAGAGTCCTTTTTTATGGTCTGTTTAGTAATAAAGGAAAGGCTTCAGGGCCAATGTGACCATACGGCCGCACCGCGTGTCGGGACCGGGGGGCCAAGCACATCAGGCTGCACGGCGCCTAACCATAGACGGCTGGATCGGATTGGAAGGCCGGTGCTTTGCTAACGCGCGCCTGTAGATTTTGTTCGGAATTAAGACGGGGCGGCGCCGACATGCCTAAAGAATACTCGAGGATAACGTGTGGCGGCCCGCTCTTTCTCGGGGTTCTATAGATGGGCCATTTTTGTCTTCAATAAATGGGCTTCATCAACAGGCCCAGCCTCTACGGCCTTATCCAAGGCCGAGGTGCTACATTATAAGTTTTAATTTATGTGGATTTAAGCTTACAAGATTTTCACCTATCATTGTGGAAATGCAAAAAGTCAACAAAGGGCCTCTTTGGAATTAGAAATTATGGTCTGCGGAGGCCGGATGCAAAATACCGTCCGGAACCAACCAAAATGTGCCACGTCAGCGATATCGAGCCACGGTACCGATCACATGGGTGATATAGCGCATTCAGGTGGGTCTTCGGACGACGTTCGGCGTTCGGTGTTTGTTCGGTGACCGTGCCAAACTTATCCTAATTTATGTTTAAAGAAAAAATATGGAAAGGACTTTCAAGTAGTTTTGATTTTGATGGGCGCATTTCAACACTATTGGGTTATGGTGATGACATTAGGAGCAAATATGAATGTTGGGCCTACTAAACTAAAGAAATAGTTCGTTTTTCGTAATTCTATGAGCTTCTTGGCCCAAGCTATAATAAATAAGAAAATAGTATATTCGTATTACTACTTGGACAATAAGTGGGAAAGATAAATTACCTTAAATATTTTATATTAAAAAAAAAAGTTGAAACAGTTGATAGAATATATTTGTTATAATTAAAAAATTAAAAGAAAAATGGCATCATGCACTATTTTTTATATTTTAAATCAAATATATTATAATTTAAAATATTATATTTATATTTTATTTATTTGCCTTCTCATGCAACTATAGTTAATAAAAAATTGACCTTTTAGAATAATTCAAAATAAGCATTGGAATATCCTTCTTAACTCCTTAAATAGGCTCCAATTATTATTTACTTGCTAATTTAAAATGGATGTGATTAAATCCAGTTTTAGGGAATAAATTATGATTATATTGTGATTGAGAAAAAGACCGGATTTATCCCGTAATACTTTCTAAATTGACCAAAATAATTCCCGAAAAAGTAAAAATACCAATTTTATTCTTTGATTTTTTTAAATAATAATGAAATTAATTACTTGGTGAGATCATTTAGGTTCTTAATTAAAAAGAAACAATTGAAAAGGAACTTTTAAATAGTCCCATGATCCATCTATTGTAATTTTTCAATATATATATATATATATATATATATATATATGATACGACATCGCGAAAGTATCTTGATCGGGCACGAATCTCGAGGCAAAAGCTAGTTATCAAAAAATATAATTTGGAAGAAGCACCCGAAACTATTATATATAGTCAAACTGAGCGTCTATACGAACCCAACGACAAAATCAACCCAATCCGAGCCCAAATGAGTCCGAATAAAGGCTCAAATAAGTTAAAACCGCAATTTGAGTTACCAAACGGTCTCTGATTTTGACGAGCTTATACTCGAATCGAACGGCTCGACGAGACGAATCCAACGAGACCCAAGATCATTGAATTCCGACATCATTAAGACCTCCAAATGACCAACGAACGGTGCATGATCAAAGGATTCGATATCGGCCGTTTTTCAATTCGCCTTTGATCTCACGCCTATTTATATGCCACTCCAGAAAAAATTATAAATAATCATTCTACACCAAGGGGACTCTTCAAAAGGAGATTTCTCATCGACCACCGTCGGAAATGCCGCTTGAAGACGGGAATCCGCAGAACTTTGTAACTTTGTGAGAAGTTGATTGTAAACTGATCTTCTTGATTTGTAAGACAGATCAACCTTTGTACTTCAAACAAATACTATTGGATTTTTGTAACTGGCATGGGCAAGGCCCCGTGGTTTTTTCCCTCTTACGGGTTTTCCACGTATAAATCCTAAAATCCCGGTGTTCATTTTCTCTTTACTGTTTGTGTGCTAAATTTACGTGCAACGCTCGGACGCGAATTCACAAACTCTACCGCCGCGTATTTTCTAACACGCAACAATATATATGTAAGACTTTTTAGTTTTTTTTTCTTGATATAAATTATGACACAATTTTTAATCTCTGCCATCACAATTTTTTTCTAATAATATTTTATTGGGGAATATTCTTCAAACAGTCAATCAAATTTCATTGTTGAAAAAACCAACTCTTTGTCTTTTATACGCTTAATTTATTTATTTATTTATTTTAAATATAGAATATATTGGTTTTTTTTCTCTGTCGGCATTCAATTTCCAAATGGCAATAAACAAAAAAATATCCCAAATCTCTTTCATAAAATATGAAAAAGTGCATAGAAAAGCTTCACAAGCATCAAATTGAGTAGAAAATTAATTATAGCTTAATTGGTCCACTAATTAGTTATTAAATATTCTCTCGTTACACTAATGACCCTCCACTAATCCTTTTTCTAATAATTAACTGTCTATCTCCACCTCTCCTTTCTCCATCCATCTCATCTTCTTAGCTAGCTACCATTTTGGTCTCCATTAATGGCATTTTTTTTGCATCACATCTAATCTATTTGACTCAACTAACCATCAACTCATTATGGTGCTAATTTAATCACTTAAACATTTGTATTAATGTTAATTAATAGAAAAGATTAGTTAAGAGATTCTTATAGATAGAATTAATGAACTAATTGTTACTAACTAATTGGCTATACATTTATTGACCAAATAATTCCTTAAAAGGGTTTGTTATTATTAGGTTCTACCTCTATAAGGTCAGTATTGCCATATATATTTTTTGCAAAACTCCATTATTATTTGCAATGTGAAATATACATAAATAATGATAATAACTAATAAACTAATCATTAATGAGAAGAATTTTATAAAACTTTGGATGCGGTTTGTGCATTTATCTTCTTTATTAGGGGCGGACTTGTGCTTATGCCCTCAAAATTTTAATAAAATAGTTTAAGGGTATTTTAGTTATTTTCCCACCCATAACCCTAAAATGGCAGAAATTGTTCGATCCACTGACGCAAACATTAACCAGCGCCTGCCAGCCATGTCTAACTACAACTCAAGAAATATTTTGAGTTCGAACGATTAGAGCCACAAACCTTGTTCAATCGTTCCACAGCACCTGCAATTGTCTACAATTCGTGCCTAGCTCCAAGCCTCCAATCACTAGCAATCTGAGTTTTGATCTTGAGAAAGCCACTAAAACTGAGGTTTGACATTTGGCAACCCCATTTTCCTGTTTAGTATCGTATTTTTAGCTTGCAATAATTTTCAATTTATCTATCATAATAAAATACAAAATTTTACTTTGAATCATATCCTCATTTTATTTATTTTTTTAATATTAGTCAATTTATATGAAAATATTGCCCACCCTAAAATGAAAGTCTAGTTTTGCCACTGTTCTTTATATATATTTTTATTTATTCTAATTGATTTGAATTATGAATTTTTTTTTTTTATTATATTATTATTTTTCTTCAATTTTTTACATCCAGACTTAGGACCAATATAATCAATATTAAAAATGATAAAACTTTGTTAGTGAATTAATTTATTTTTTTTCCTTCACAAAATGACTTCAATCATCAAATCACTCGATTTCTGCTAGAACGTGTTTAATATATTAACTAAATACGTGATATTAAATATATTAACTAAATACGTGATATTAAAAATCTCATTTCAAAAAAAAAAAAAAAAATCATAAAATCCCTTTAAGATCGAATCAATATAGGATTAAGCTAATATCAATCAAGAAAAAAAAATGTAAATGAATAGGAAATTAAATTGGGAGTGATTTGAATGGATGATCGATGTTAAATTTCTTGATCGTGGACTGTTTATTGGGCATTTAAATGTCTTAGTGATATCATAATTTGGAGATCTTGGGCTCGTTGGATTCGTCTTGTCTAGCCGCTCGATTCGACTATAAGCATGTTATGTTTGAAAACCATTTGGTAATCCAAGTTATGGTTTGAACCTTCCAAATATGCTTCGGGTCTTTGATTTGGAGTCATTTGGGTTCGGATTGAGTTGAATTTGGTGTCGTTAGGTTTGTGTTTTTGAGACGTTCAATTCGACTGTAAGTTTACTGAAATCGGAGTTCATATAATCTCTGAATTAATTTTTGAAGTTACCAACTAAATTTTGTATTGCTTGTGAGACTATAAGAGCCACCAATATTGGCTAACATGCAAAGTAGAGCAACAAAATATTGGTCATAATCTCAACAATTAAAGATAATGCAAGTGGAACTTTTATGAAGTATTGTTAGTTTTAGAGAATGATTAGAAATTAAAAATATTAGGAGAAAAAGCAAATGTGTTGATGTTTGATGACATATTTGTGATCATATCAAATCATCAAAAACATTAAAAAAAAAAAAAAAAAAAAAAAAAAAAATTTCTTGAATGAGGGATAAATAAGACATGCTAAAAATAAGTGCAGTATAATTTATTTTTAAAAATACAAAAATAAAAAGAAAATACAAATCATGAGAAAAAATTGCCTTAGAAGAAAATTTTGTTTTAAATGTTAATTTGTGGTGCACAAAGTCAAATATTTATCTTATAGTTATCAATATACAAATTAATTAATAACTTCTATTTTTTCTACACTTATAATTATTTATTTTGTATATTTAAATTTTATTTGAGATCAATTTTCTTATGCTTTGTAAAGCTAATGTGGAGAAATTAAATAAATTTTTCAAATAATATTCTTTTTTGAATATTTATCTTATCTAATACTATTTTCAAATTCTCTTAACATTCAATAAGTATACAACAACAACAACAACATCAAGCCTTAAAAATAAAATTATAAAAAAAAAAAAAACATTAAGCCTTTGTCCCACTACGTGGGGTCGGCTACATGATTCCTTTTTCTCCATTGTGTCATCTTAAAAGTCAAATTCTCGTTTAAATCTAATAAAGAAAGATCATATCTAATATTTTCTAACCAAGTCTTTTTAGGTCAACCTTTACTTTTTATAATATAAGTAGAATCTAGTACATCTACTTTCCTAACCGGTCATCAGAAGGCTACCTTTTTTTATGTGACCAAACCATCTAAGACAACTCTCTCTAATCTTATCTTCCACTGGAGCTACTCCAACATACTATAAAAATCATCATATATACTTTCATGAGCAAATATACTTACTTATCATTAGCACATTACTACACTTAAACCAACACCATCAGAGCATAAATGTTTTCCCAAAAGCTATAAATAAACGGAGAAAAAAGAGAAGAAAGTAAGTAAGGATCATAAACTAAAGATTTCTCTCTCAATGCTGTTTGTGCTTTCCAACACGACGATGAACTGTATTCAGTCGTCCTATCTCAGAACCAATGGAGAAAAGTTTAAATAAATTCCTCTGATACTATGATGTAAAGAGCAAGCAGTAGGGATCCATAGAAACGTGTGGACTTCAATAATCTAAGCTTCTTTTGTTAAAATACTATGCAAATGCTAAGGCTTTTTTCTCTTCAACATATTCCTCTCTCAAGCTGTATGTCACCAACCATTGTGTTGATTATCATATTCTCCATTTTCTCTTAAGAAGGTACCCTCTTGCTTCTAACTTTTCTCAGGGATAAAAAAATAAAGGGGGAAACACATCACTTTGAACAACTAGAAGAGTAGATGAGATTCATGTTGGATGCTTTATGTTCTTTGGCCATAAATATCATATAAATTTTTAAAAGAATACATAAAATTTGTTGAAAAAAATTATTTAACTTCATTTTGATAGAATTTTGAATCCCGCCTCTGCCCGTTGCCCGCCCGCGCTGCCCGCCCGCTGCTGCCCGCCGCGCTTCCCGCTCGCGCACGCTGCTGCCTGCGCTGCCCCCGCGCCCACAGTTGCGCTGCCCTCACTCGCGTTCGCCCCTCTGCTCGCCTCCGCCCCCGCCGTCCGCCTACCGCCGTTTCGGCGCCAGCAGAACCCAAAACCGGGTCGTGTCGGGTCAACCCGGCAACCCGCCAGGTCGGGTTCGGGTTCGGATTTTCGACCCGTTTGTCTACCCGGGTCGGGTTAGGGTCAACCCGTTTGAACCCGGGTCAGTTCCGGGTTCGACCCGAACCCGACCCGTGACCCGAAATTGACACCCCTAAATACATTGCCGACCTCGTATAGTGGGATAAAGGCTTGATATTATTGTTGTTGTTTAATCTGATGGAGAACATTTATATTAAATAATCTAAAATTATAATATGATAGTTGACCTCCAAAAAATAGTAGAAAAAAAAAAAAAATAGGATAAAAAAAATGCGTGAGAAATAATAAGATAAATAAATGCCACATTTGAATGATATATAAGTTAAACTTTTTCTGAATGGTTCTGAATCTTAAGTCAAAATTCTAAATTAAAAAAACAAGAAACTATTCAAGTCCACCAGAAGAATTCTTCTTCATGCATCACAGCCTATGTAATATATTTTGGATCCCTTAATAATAAATAAGACAAAAAAAAAGCTGCCGACCGTTAATTAATTATTAATAATTTCTTAATGAACTGCTAACATAGTGCTTAAATCTCTAAACAACCATTAGTAAACTTAATTATATATTAACAAGAAGAGTCTTGCATGCCAAAATAATAAAACAAACAAACTTCAAAATTAACTAAAATATTTAACTTTATTAATTATTGTTCACATTTGGCTTTCAATTTAATTTCCACCAGATGATGAAACATATAATGGATGGCGAATTCTCGCCAGCAAATATAAAAGCTTTATAGAAGATCCTCCATTGCCATTTGGACTGCCATGCATCTGAAGAAAGATAAAAGTGGCTGAGTCTTTGCCTCTTAATTTAATGGATGGTTTACTTCATCAAAGGGAAATGGTTTACATAGAGAGAAGAATCAAATGAGGAAGCCAACAAGAATGTATTTTGGAAGATGATGAGGATGTATGGGAGTAATATGTGGAAAGAAACGGGAGTGAGTTAGGTTTCGTTTGGGACAACTTTCTTATTGCTTTTTAAAGCAATTTTTTTGTAAAAAAAATAATTTTTATACTAGAAAGCTGCTTTAAGAAGCAACAAGAAAGTCGATTTAAGAAGCAGCAAGAGAGTTATCCCAAATGAAGACTTAGTTTGTTAATTAATGGTAATATTGATATAATTCAATTTTAAAATTAATGTTGGCAATGCCGTCACAAATACTTACTAACGGAGATAGCTAACAATCACTATTTATGAATAAAAGAATCTCAAATATGCCACTAGAGTTTTCCTCATTATTTGAGAAATAAACAGGAAAGATGATATAAAAAAGAAAGGTCGATCATTTCTAATATTTGCTAATCAAATTTGTTAATTAGGTATTTCCTATCGTTCTTAACATAAGTCAAATCTAATACATCTACCTTCCGAACCGCCTGATTGGAAAGTTGACATTTTATGTGACCAGATCATCTAATGTGAAACTCTCTAATCATATCTTCCACTGGAGCTACTTCAATCTTTACATGAATATGTTCATTTCATATACTATCTCTAAGAGTAAAGCCATTCATCCACTTAGCATCCTCATCCCCGCAACACGTAACTTAAAATTATGCTTCTCTTATACATTTTTAATTAAAAGAAATGAAATAATAATAATAATAATGAAGTACACATGTCTCGTATGCATGTCATGAATAATACAATTTAATTTTAAAAATATATTATACAAATGACTTATAGAAAGTTTTCTACTCTCTTTTATTTTAAAACATTTTATTGAAATAACTTAATTGTTAATTAACATTAATTTCATTTTCAGATCATTTTCATAATATTTATTTTAAAGAATTTTATAAGAAAATCAATTTTCTCATATTCAACCTAATTATTTATAATATCACATGACTATTAATTTATCTTCAACAGAGTTAAAGAAATTGAATGAATATATATATATTCTTTCATAAGTAATTGTCATAAACTTATTATTATATAGATTTATTTTATATTTATTTAAATTATATAATTAATCTATATATATTTTAAAAATTTTAAGATATAATATTATACTATTATATATAAATTTAACTCTCTGGTTTGGGACAATAAATGGTTGGGTTTTTTTTTCATTGCAACATATATATTGGAATTTTTCCATGTTCTTCTTTTAAATAGTGAAGTGATAGAAAGGAAATCAGATAACAATAATGGTGGAACTGACAATGTAAGAGAGAAAAAATTGGGAGTAGATTTCATGGTTTGGTTTTTGAATCAACTGATCATCAAGTACATGATCTTAGAAGATTTACAATGGAGTATAAAAATTTTGAAGACCTTTGTTGATTTTTTCTATAATTTTATTAAATTCAATAATTTTTTTTTTATCAATTCTATACTTAAAAAAAACTTAAATTATGATAATTTTAATAGATTTCAATTGATCAATATAAATCATAATAAAATTAAATTATTGCATGAGTCTCAATTATCATATGTAGCATAATTGTAGTGGTTAAAACTTTTGTAATATAGTAGAATTATAGTTGTTAAAATCGTTGTTAAAACCTACATCTAAGGCAACAGTTTGAATAGCCATGCAGAAGCTATTTGCAACGATAACAAATACGGTGGATCTGTAGCAGTTTTATATCCGTTGCAAATGAAATAATAAGTGTTTTTGCTGCAATTGTAGGGCAGAAAAAGTGTTACGAAAGCTTTTTTAATAGTAGTGATAGTTATTTAGGACAATAATATATAATCAATCAAATATTAAAGGATAGGCATATAAATTTTTCATTTACATCTATATATGATGAACTTTGTCAATATGCCTTATGTAAATTTTGAAATAATTGGTTTTATGATTCCTTCCATAAAAATAATAATTTTCAGTTTTAGCATGCTTGGTGGAAGGTATCAACCCCATGCCTCCAAATCAGCATGGTCCAGCCCCAAACCCCCTCAACTCCCTATATATAAGAGAAGGTTCTTCCTCATAGTGATGCAACCCAAGTTAGTTTGATTTTCTTCCAAGTTTGAAGAAGAAGAATTAAGAAGCAGCAAAGGAGTTATTTCCTTTTTCTGCAATCCCATCTTCTTCTTCTTCTTCTTCTCTTCTTCTTCTTCTTCATCATCATCATCTTCTTCTTCTTCTTCCTTTTGAAATGGCTGGAGGCTTATCTTTGGATCATCCTTGGGCATTTGCCTTTGGCATCTTAGGTACTACTATAATAATCATGAAGGCCCTCATTTCTCTTTCGCTCTCATAATTACTTAGCTCTCCTTCTCCTTCCTTTGATCTTCCTATGCATGCATGGCACTTTTAAATTTTATTTCTCTTCCATATTGTGAATTGGATGCTTTCATATATCTATTTATATATATGAAATAAATTTCTGCAATTAATTAACTATTACATGCTCATAACGGCAAGTTAGAGAGAGAGGGGAAATTATTCTATGTGGACGCCAAACGCAACTCTACGTTCGAAGACCAATCAGAATGAGTCACATCAGCAATATCTAGCTGTGGTACCGACGTGGCTCATTCTAATTGGTTTCCGAACGGGATTTGGCGTCGGCATAAAATAATTGAGTGAGAAAGAGAGAGAGAGTTTAGTCTCCTTGTCATAATGAATAGTAAATCTCCCATTATTGTTGTCAAATTAACATTCTTTTCAAACTAATTAATTCCATTTTATGTTGAATTAATCCATTACAGGCAATGCCGTCTCTTTCATGGTTTACCTCGCTCCACTGTAAGAATATTTTCAGATTAATAATATTTTACATGCAATTTTAGTATATTACTAATTTAATTTTATATATAGTAGTAATTTTTTTGTCTTTAAAAAATGAATTGCAGGCCAACATTTTATCGAATTTATCGAAAGAAATCAACGGAAGGGTTCAAATCTGAGCCTTATGTGGTGGCTCTGTTCAGTGCAATGCTTTGGATATTTTATGCTTTAATAAAAAAAGATGCTTATCTCCTAATTACCATCAACTCCTTTGGCTGTGTCATTGAAACCATTTACACCCTCATGTTTCTCCTTTATGCCTCTAAGAAAGCTCGGGTAACTCTCTCTCTCTCTCTCTAGTGAAATTATTTTTGTGCGGATGCCGAACGCCATCCAAAGACCAACCAGAATGCGCCATGTCGCCCTCTGCTCTGTACTGCTCAGTACAGAGCTTAGTACCGTTGATGTTACACATTCTTGTTGGTCTCCAAGCAGTGAACTGTGTTCGACGTCCGCACAGAATAATCTCTCCTCTCCTCTATTTAACATGCAAATATTCAATTTTTTTAATGAAAATTACGTACAGGTACACACATTCAAGATGATCATGTTGTTGAACGTAGGGTTATCATCTCTGATAGTTCTATGCATTCTTCTCCTGATCTCTAATGGCTCACTTCGCCTTCAAGTGCTTGGATGGATCTGCGTAGCTTTCTCAGTCATCGTCTTTGTTGCTCCATTAAGCATAATTGTATGTGTATATCATAATTAAGAGCATAATTAAGCAAGAACTTCCTTAATTACTATCATCTTGACTAATTACTTGCCATTTATTTATCTTTTATACAATCCAGAGGCAGGTTATACGTACCAAAAGTGTGGAGTTCATGCCATTCAATCTCTCATTCTTCCTCACATTAAGCGCAGTGGTTTGGTTCTCCTTTGGCCTCTGCTCCAGAGACATCTACGTTGCAGTAACTACTGATTATCTTAACCATTTATTTAGCTTAATACATTAATTACCTTGTTAATTACTCACTAAACATGTTTATCCAGCTTCCAAATATATTAGGATTCGCATTTGGTGCGGTTCAAATGTTGCTTTACATTATCTACAAGGACACAAAGGTTCCAAAGAGCTTGGAAACTGAAGGGAAGCTCAGTTCGGTAGAGATTATTGTCGCCAATGATACAGAAGTTAAGAAAACGAGTAAAGATGAGATAGAAAGGGCCAGAGAGGAAGACAAAGCTAATAATATGGGCGTCGAGAAGAATCGAGTTTGAGAAAGCTAAAGTGTTTGGAGTGGAGGAATTTGAATGTATATTTAAGCTAGTTTTCATTGCAAAGGGTGGAGGAGCACTAATGGCTTTCACTTGCTAGTTTCAATAATGTGATTGTTAGGGAGGAGAGGGTAATGCATGCCCTCACTCTTCCTAAGAATTTACTCTAATTCTAATGTACTAGTTTAGTTTAAGTGTGTATTTAGGTGTTTTTAGCCTTTAATTGTTAATGGAAGTGTAGTTTTTGATTATTGAAAGGAATCATATGTGTTAAGATAATATGATTATATATAGTAGAAGAAATCTTAGTTATTTATAGGTAGATCACAAATGATGATGTTGATTGATACATTTTTAGATATGGGTGTGAGTGAGTTAAGTCGATTTGTGAGCTAACTCGAGCTCGACTCGACATGTGCTCATAAGCCGAGCTTATTGAGCTAATGAGCCATGTTTGAGCCAACCTTAACTCGACTTGTTAGGTCAAGAGCTGACTCATTATAAAAAAAAATCACTTAATATATATTAACATTGAAGATTTTAAGTATAAAATTATTATATATATATATATATCTCACTTTTTTATATTAAATTATTTTTATTTTAATTTATCATTTTTTTTACCATTTTATTATAATAATTAATAACTATTTAAACCAGAATAATTTTATATCATTCATCATCACCGAGTCGGCTCACACTCAGCAATAAAGTTCGAGCTCTATTAATTAATAAAGCTCAAACTCAAATCAGAGGTGACTCGAGCTCGGCTCAACTCAAGTACACCCCTAACACAACTCTCCTTGGCCTATTGGTTGAGAGCATAGGCTTCCAACTAAGAGGTTCAGGGTTCGAGTCTATGTGTATGCGTTGTGTGTGTGAGTTTGCCTTAAATGGCCTAAATGTCTAAAAAAAAAAAAAAAAAGTACACCCCTATTTTTAGTATGCAATATGCAATAATTTAGCTTGAAGTGGAAACATCCATTCAACAAGATTGAATCAGCAGCTTTTGTTTTAACAAGTAAAAACATAAACGTTAATTAAGTTAATTTTAGAGCAGTCAGCAGTAATGCTTAATTTAATGATAGATCAGCCGTTTGTTAGTGAGCAGTGAATAACTTTTAATTTTTTTTTTTATTAAATCCAACGCAACCGAACTCCATTTCATAGCACCAAAAAGAATATTATGGGTATATATATTCTTTCTCCAACAAACAAACAAACAAAAAGATGTTTGCGGCAAGTGCGACGTCAATATTAACATCGCATTGTTCACATCGAAAAAATGACATATTTTCACGTTCGGTTGGAGCAGCTCGTGGACAACAAATGCTAGTTTAACGTTCGGTTAGAATTCATAACTAATGAACTCATAAAAGACAAGTTCTTCACAAATAAGAGTGAGCTGCAAAGAGCAACATGACTGATCATTGATTCATTTTATGTATGATAGTTGTTTAAAAGCTAAAACGTTGAGTTTATTATATCATTATTTTGTATTATTTTACATTATTACACTAAATCTTGATATCAATAGACATTTTATTTAATTTTAAAATTAAAGATTGACCTATAAAATTTTGACTTGGATAGAAATCTTTGAGCCATCATGACTTGAATTGAAGTTGAACTAAGTCGAGCTGGTCCGATATTGAGCTTAGGGGTGTAAGTGAGTTGAACAAGCTCACGAGTGAAATTTATTGAGCCACAAGTTCAAGTCGAGCCAATATCGAGCATATATATTAAACAAACTCGCGCTCAATCTGACTCGCCTCGTAACCTGATTAAGCTGCTCGATTAAGTCAAATACATTTAAAAATGAATTTAATTAACATTATAAAATATAGTTAAACCTTGTTAAATAAATTCTATATTAAAAATATATAATTTAAAATTAAAAAATCAAGCTCAACAATGGAGTCCAACTCAAGCTATCCAAATAAGCTCGAACAATTGAACCGAACTTGAGCCTATAATTTTTTAATAAGCCAAGCTCAAGTTCAATAACAACTAAAACAACTTGGCTCAATTAGGCAAATATCCGACCATACTAGATTCATTTACTCCCCTAATTGAGCTAACTTTAGGCTGGATCAATGTGCACAAGAATGTATGAATATTATTAAAAAGAAGGAAATAAAGCTAATGTAAGCTAGCAAAATTAGAGTTAAAACATCAACAAATGAGGTAAGATAAAGTCAAAGAAAGAAATTTTCAAATACACTAAAATTATTCTTCAGGAAAAACTATATAGTAGCATCACCTCTATCAAACATAGACAAAGAATCAAAATAATATAACCCTCACCATCAATAAGGCAGTAATTTTTAGAACTACAACCAGCTAGTCGGCTAGTCCTTATCTCAACAGATAGATCATCACTGTAAAGCTAGGATGAGAACTATCTACATAGACTCAGCATGAAGTGAAATTATTCTGTGTGGACGTCGAACGCAGTTCACCATCCAGAGACCAACCATAATGCGTCACATTAGCGGTACTGAGCGCAGTACCGAGCCGCAGTACCGAGCCGCAGTACCAAGCTGGGGTGGCATGGAGCATTATGGTTGATCTCTGAACAGCGTTCAGCATCTGCACAGAATAATTTGCCGGATTAGAGATCACAAGATTATTTTTGGCATCTCGATAAGATTATTTTCCCTACATTAATTTATTTTACAAATCATTACCGCACTTCTATTTAGTTGCAAATTTTGTTGTTGTTCATAATAAGTTCTATGATGAAGAATTTTTCTGCAACCAAATCTAGAAGAATATGATAGCAATAAGAGAGCTATTTTCAAATTTATAATTTCATAATCATTTTTAAGACAGTTATGGTCAATCCAAATTGCACAAAAACAGAAGATCACAGTAAGAAACTGATAATAATGCAAAATATAAGTAATTTCAGCGAAATAGAAAGGATTGTCTTCAATGAAACCGAAGAAAAACAGAGTCCAAGTAACTTACCAAGGAAAAAAGAAGCGTCTCAACCTAGTTATATGGTGCAGATTGAAGATTGAAACTAAAAAACAAGATAGTGATTTTCTTCACTGCATGGACTGGAAGCGTTTCATGATGATTATGCTCATATCCATATACCGCTGAGCACAATTGGTGAGGCAGGAGGTCTCACCAGAGCTGAATTTGCTTCCAGGAGTGCCTGTAATGCATTTGTCCCAGCACACATTTGTCAGTTTTCCGACCATCTCACTGATCATAGCTTTCTGCTTCTCTTGCTGCAAGAAAAACCAGAGATTTAGGTGAGTTTAAGGCTTTGTTTGAGACGACTTTCTTGCTGCTTCTTAAAGCGGTTTTTTAGTATAAAATTTTTAATTTTTTTAATAGAAAGCAGTTTTAAGAAGCAGAAGAAAGCTGTCCCAAATGAAGCCTAAGTTATTCAACATAGTCTAATTCCAAATAAAGAAGTTAATCATCTAATTGCAAACATAAAACATCATTAGCATCAATTATTAATCATATTCCAACAATTTGGGAGTGGATATATCTTGTTCTTTAGTGTTGTTTGGGATGGTTAGTCTATTTTATGCTAAAAAATGCCACTTAATTTCATCTTCCTATCAAATTTGTGTATTTAATTCTGACATGGCAATTACTTTATTAGGAAATATTGAGATGTACAAGTTTTGAAAATAAAATTGCAAATGAACTCCAACTGTTTTAAATTGTTGATCACAGTTTTAGGCTAGTGTGATGGCAATAGTCATGAAGTACAAGAATCAAGGCAAGTCAAAGCAAGAAAGATAAGGCACCAAAACTGTCGAAGGAAAGACTCAATTCTTGAAGAACAAAAAGATGAGCAAAAAATGTAATGCTCCAAAACTTACTTTGACCTTTTAAGTCAAATGTTGCCAGAAATTATGAGATCAATGCAAAGCTACCTCATCATATTATAAAATATGATTGATAAAAATATGTGCGACTAAGTTAAAAATAATATCTATTTGCATTTGATTTCTCTAAATCAATAAATAGACTAAATTTTTTAAAATTAAACTTAAAATTATCATTAATTTTTTAAAGGGTTTAGAAAATATTAATATTTTTTAAAATTTAAAATTATTTGAAAATTATATTTTATAAATATTTAATTAAAAAATGATCAAATATCCTTACATTTAACACCATTAACTCCAACATTAGATGTTAGGATCAAAAAGTCTCATTTTAAAAAATTGAGGGACCAAATTGATCCATCAAAAGAAAGAGACTATTTTGGTCCCTCACAAACAACTGAGGGACCAACAATGAGAACTATTATCTGCATTCGTGCATCAAAAATCTGCTGGATCAATTAAGAATCCAACAAACATATTCACCAAGTTGGACCTCTATACTATCAGGTGAACATTAATGAGATGGATGCATGATCGATACTTTTCGAAACTAAAAAGAGTTGTATCAATTGTTGGTTATGTAATTCAAACTTTGCAATGCCCCAACTACATTCATAAGATTAATGAATGATGGTCTCTAATTATATACGTATGACTTTATTATCATCTATTTAAAAGATATCCTCTACTCTACAATAAAACATGGGAGGAGAACTTAGAGCATTTGCAAGAAGGCATCCCATTAGCTAGAATAACACAATCTCCATTGAACTAAAAGAAAAGTGAATTATCAAAAAGTGTCTGTTCTACATAGGATTTGAGGTGGGAAAAAATGTGATGAAGATTGATCCTAAAAAGGAAAAAATTATCGAGTGGCCCAGAGCGTAGATGTCTTAGATGGTTTGGTCACATAAAACGGCGGCCTTCCAATGACCCAGTTAGGAGAGTAGATGTCTTAGATTTGACCTTTGTTAAGAAAGGTAGAGGTAGACCTAAAAAGACTTGGTTAGAAAATATCAGAAATGACCTTTCTTTATTAGATCTAAATGAGAACTTAACTGTTAAAGGACACAATGAAGAAAAATGATTCATGTAGCAAACCCCATTTAGTGGGATGAAAGATTGATATTGTTGTTGTAGCGGCCCAGAGCATAGGCAGTGACTAATGCAAACAGTTCCATGGGAGCCTATCAATACATCTAAGTTCATTTGCCATTTTTTCCTTAATATGAGTAGCACCGAAAGAACCACTTTCCAGACAAATATTAAAGCACTTTGAGAAGGAAACTCATTTAAATTTAGCACTAAGAAATGGCCTACTCCACAAAGGAGCATAATTGTGCAGACTGGATTATGCACCTAACGTCTAATGAATGTGAAAGGTGCACACATTTGAGGCGATACAATGTGGTTGTACATTTTGGGGTGCAAAAGGCATTACAAAACCTACAACGATATTTTTATCGACCAAACATGCAACAAGAACTAAGTATACCAGAAGAATCATATATTGTAGTACCGTAAAAAAATTTAAAAACAATAGTGTATATATATATATATAGAGAGAGAGAGAGAGAGAGAGAGATATATATATATATTGTAGTACCGCCAAAACTTCAAATAGGAACTGAATATACATGTCGTTGCACTACTAAAACTCTCATGGGAAAGCATTTCCATGGATTTCTATGAAGTTTTCCCCCAAAAAATAAAAAAAGGCCCATGACTACCCCCTTATATTGATGCTTGAAGCGAAAAATAGGGTAAATCCTCCAAAAACCATTCAACCTAAGAACCCCTTGAGCAGCAACACCTTCAAGGTTCAAAAGGGAATGAAAGTCACTACAACTTCACATCCACTTTGTTCTTGGATAAGAATAAAAACACTGTTACGCTAGAAATAAAAAACACAAAAGAGAAAAAAAAAAAAAAAAGAAGACTAGTATAATAAAAGAGAAGATTTATTCACTAATCACTAATAATAATTATCTGTCTTCAATACAAGAGTGAAGGGTATATTTATAGCCAAACTCCTTACGATAAATGTGTAAATAAATAATTATTAAAATACACCTCTTAACAAGAAACTAAACTGAAAGTGAAACAAACTAATAGTAAATAAAAGAACCAACACAACAATCTTCATCTTGATTGTAAGAGATAAGCAAACAAAATAGAGACTTCTCTCTCAACACCCGCAATAAATCCGAGCAATGCTGAAATTTTGAGAAAATTAGAGCCTTTGTCAACATATCTGATGCATATTGTCATTTGATGAGATCTTCACACTACCACAATCTCATCACCAAATACTTCCTCAGTGAAATGAAACTTCACATCTATGTAATTGAACCTTTCATGATACATGCAAATTTTAGCGAGGAATACACCGCTTTGATTATCACAAAACACAGCCACAAGAGCGAATATGACTAAATTAGTAATTCAGAAATCAATCCTTTCAAACATATGGCTTCTTTTAAGGTTTTAATGAAAATATAGAACTTAGCTTTAGTTATAAATAAGGCCACAACAGGTTGCAAAGTAGCCTTCCAAAATAATATTTCCAAACACCTTAGTAACGTAACCTATAAAAAATCTTCAAGTATCAATAAAGCTAGGAAATTTTGACTCTGCATACCCTGTAATCACTTCATTTACTGAATCCAATTTTTCATACCTCAATTCCAAAGCACTGGTTTCATTTAAACCAGCACCCATTTTATAGCTTTCCCATAATGTCTCCATTGATAAAAAATAAAACCTAATACATAACACCAAGTGAATAAGCCAAATATTTCATACAATAAATCAGAGCATACATGATACTAATCTTAATATTTTAATAGGAAGCCTTCTTCATATATGATCTTTCCTTATCATAACTTGGTGGTTGATCCTTACTCAACTTAAAATGTTGTGCTAGAGGTCGAGCTGATTTAGAAGCTGTCATACCAAACCTGTCAATAATCTTCTTGATGTATATTCCTTGTAAGAATAACAAGCCTTATTTTTTATATCTCTATGATCTCCACTCCAAGAATTTTCTTGGCATACCAAGTTATTTTTTAGAACTTCATCTAAAGAAAAGCCTTCAATCTTGTGATTTCTTTTGAAACAATTATTGCCAGTGATATATCATCAATTGAGAGTAAAAGATCGATGGTACCACTAATCTTTTAATATTTCATATACACATAAGAATCATAATTGCAATGAGCGAAGCCGATATCAAGCATGCATTAGTTAAATCTTTTTTACAACATTCTTGGAGATTCTTTAAACTAATACAATGATCTTTTTGGTAGACATCAAAATTAGTTTCAATTTTAGCAAAACCTTTAGGTTGATACAAGTAAACAGCCTCCTTCATGCAGGAATAATGTTTTAAAATTCATTTGCTAAGATGCATGTAAAATTGTCCTACCATAAAAAGAAGCATATGTCTAGATGTATGCTTCATAATTCAATTTACTACATCTCTTTCTTGTGTAAAACCCTTTTTTTATAAGACTAGCTTTAAATCATAGCTTTTCTACTTAAAGAATTACATCATTCTTCTCGTCTGACCATTTATAGCTAGCAAATATCATGTTTTTTAGTTTATATATCAAATCCCAAATGTTATTCTTCTTGCAAGAGATCGGCTCTTCATTCATTATTTATTGCCCTTTTTTTGCACTTTTCATGGCCTCTTTATAAGAACTTTGATCTTCATCTAATGAAAAACCATCCACAAATTCATAAGAAATAACATTAACTTGTGCATACCTTGATAGCCCTCAAACCATATGCATAGGTTTGTCCTTCGCCAAACCAAATGCTCTTATTTTTGTTTCATCAATAGTTAGGTCCACAATTGACTTTTGATCAATATTTTCAAGAATTTCAAAATTCGGGCTGCCCCAGTAAAGTTGCAATCTCCAATTTAGATTAACTATATTGTTTTGAGCCATAGTTCATAATTAAATCTAACAATTGTTTCTCAATAAAGTCCTCTCTATTGACCAACATTTAAAATGCCTGCCAAGATATCCAATTAAATACATTTCAAAGCTCTTGAATCTAATTTGTTCCTCTTAATGTGAGCATAAGCAATGCAGTCAAATATCTTTTGCATGTTGGAGTCATATGGATGACCACTGCACCTTTCTTCTGGGGCCCTGAACATGTTTATCGAATAGATAGTTATATTGATTGTCTCCATTTTGAATGTCTTTAGTAGACCTAAATTATTCAATATGCATCTTACCCGTAGAAAAATGAGATCCTATACAACATTCAGCTAAGTAGTTTATTGAGACGTTAACCTGATTGTGAGTGTGTTTCACTCCTCGCTCCTTATAATACTTATTGAATAGAAAAAAACACAGCTCAAAGTCGTTGTCTGTTCTAAACTTCTTGACATTCTTTTCTAATCGAATTTCAACCGAAGTCATACATTCTTTCACTTTCTCAAAGGCTTTTATTTTTCAATTTCAAGAAATATAACCACAATTTTCTTGAATGGTCATCAATAAAAGACATAAAATGCATTGCTCCATCATTTCATTGACTTCATATAGGGCCCTTAGATCTGAATGCACATAATCTAAAATTTCTTTAGATTTAAGCTTTGAAGTAATAAAATTCATTTTTTAGATTTTCCCAATTAGGAATTCACAAAAATTCAAATCCATAAATGATGTAAAACAATGTGATGAAACAAGAATTGCTTGTACGAAATTAATAAATTGTGAACTTGGCGTAGTTAAGCATAAACGAATGTGTTTCAAGATAGATCTTTAGAAACATCCACATAATAACTAAGTAACGACAATTGATTACAATTAAGAGCAATAGGAGACTTGCAAAATTTCATCATCAAATAAAGAGTAGAGTGAATGGCACGTAACAAAATCCACAGGTTAAAATCTAGATCATTCACCTCGGGATCCCTCACTAACACTCTTGATATCGCTCGGCTTAGCGGAGGAAGATTGCAAACAAGCTTAGGGATGCCACTAGTAGACACGTGATGTCAAGGGGGCTAGTCGCCGAGGAAGGAGCCGGAGTTGGAGACACGGGGAGTCGTCCGGTGATCTTCCACTCTTCAATAAGTCGTTGTTTGTCAAGGACGTCCGCCAAGTGAGGAAGGATACGGTCAACGTATTCCTTGACGGTGTTCTCGGCTCCGAATCCGGGGTCCAAGAAGGGTGACCGGATGACGTCGATCTCCCCGCGAGAATTGAGAATAAGTCCGTGATCAACTTCCGGATCCGCCATGCATCCTTGCCGAGAGAGATGAGGGAGCACCAATGGAGAGAAGAGGGAGAGGAGGTGGCGGGTGGACGGGATGATGTTGGGCCGGCTTGAGGAAGAGGAGGGGAGCGGCAAGGTTGGAGAAGCACTTAGGGGAAAATTTAGAAATCTGAAATTAAATTCAGGTTTAAGTGAATTTGGAGGGAATTAATTTTAAATTCAAATTAATCCATTAAAGGCTAGGGGCGGCAAGGGAGGAGGGGATCGGGGGCTGATTTAGTGGGGAATTTGGATTAAATTGGGAGAGAGAAAAAGCCCATTAAAGGGGTCGGCCAAATAGGGAGAGGGGGAAGGGAATTTGTCATAATTAGGTGGGCCCCAAGGTTTAAGTAACTAATTCAAATCAAATCTGAATTTTATTTCAGATTTTGATTTAAACATGAGGTTTCCTATCTTGGAGTTAGGCGTTAGGAAAGAATTTGAATTTGATTAATTAATTGAATTCAAATTGGAATCTTCCAAAATAGCTAGGAATTTAAATAGGAAAGAAATTGAATTAATTTGAATTGGGAATTCAAATTGGATGGCAAGGGGGGCGGTGGTGGGTTGGTGGACGGACAGATGGAGGGTGGCGGATGGTAGGCCGGCAGGGTGGGGAGGTGGCCGGCGGCTTGTTGGTTGAGCTGGCCGGCGGTTTGGGCGGTCAAGGGGCCGGCGGGTTTGGAAGGTCTAGGGAAGGGAGGCTTGGTTTGGGAAGGGGAAAGTGGCGGGTGTAGGGGGATAGGAAAAAGAAGAGCCGCGAACCTCAGAATCCACTAAAGATTGACGGGTATTGCTTGATCCCTCGCTTAGGGCCTCTCCTCTCAAGAACTCACAAAGAGATCTAAAACAAAGAGCTAAAATTTCATTCAATAATCATCATCACATTACACAAGCAAGGGCCTCTATATATAGGCCCAAGAAATTAAAACAAGATACATATGTCTCTAGGGCTTACATAGGATGACCCTCTTAAGTAAGGGTAAAAAGAAAAAAATTCATAATAAAAATAAAAATTACAAATAACAAATTAATATAAGGTGGAATGATTCTCGGCCGTCGATCGTCGTCTCCTCCTTTGAAAATCTTCATGATCGGATGTCCGCATCATTCTCCCGAGGTGGAAAAGAGCTCGACTCCATCAAGTCCACACCCCGGGTAACCATGCTCTGATACCAAGCTAATGTAGAACGAAGGGGGGGGGGGTGATAAAAAAATTTAAATATCTAAAATTCAATTTCAAAAATCCCTTAATTAAGGGATTTGAATTTGAAATTCATATAAGATGGAGGGAAGGATAAATAAATAAATAATTAATTATTCCCATAATTGGATTTCTTGATAAGGAAGGAAATAATTAAAATAAGGGAGAGATGGGGCCGACCATATGGGGAGGGAGCAGAAATGTCCACATATAATGTACGTGAGTCATAGCATTAAATGTGATGGGGTAATTAAATTTGAAATTAATTTCAGATTTGAGAGATTTTAGGGGTTTCCTAAATGAGAGTTGGTTTAATTAGAAAGCTTTTGGAATTCAAATTATTTTGAATTTGAATTCAAATTCTTTCCAAATAATCAAGAGGCTAAATAAGGAAATAACTAATAGGGATTTAATTTGGGATCTAATGACAAGTAAGAGGTAGGCCGACGGTTAAGGAAGGATATAATGGGTGTAATTAATGGGAGGGGAATTGGGAGGGAATTTAAAACTTCCTAAATCATGATTCTAAATTAGGAAAATGGTAATTAAAAAAAATCTAATTTAAAATCAAATTAGACTTAAATTTAGGAACTTTTCTAATTTAGCTTAGTTAATTTTAGGAAAGTATTTGAAATTCAAATTTGAATTTCAAATATATTTAATTCTTACCCAAAATTAGGTAGGCTAATTTTGCTAGGTATTAATGATGATTGAAATCATCATTAAGAGGAAAAAGGGATGGGGGTGGCCGGCGGCTAAGAGGATGGGAGGAGATGGGGTGGCCGACTAAGAGGTGGTGGTGGAGTGATTTATGGCCGGCGGTTGATATGGATAGATTGGAGGAGGCTTGTGGCTTTGGAGGGGTTTGTGGTAGAATAGGTGGGTGGCAAGTGGGGAATTTTGGCCGGCGGTCAAGGGAGGAGGAGAAAAGGATTTAGGGAAAGAAATATACAGCCGTGAGCCCAGACACATCCTGCAGCTGGGTAATAAGTTGCACTTCTCCAAGGGACTTCAAGCCACGAGCCCGGACCCATCCTGCGGCTGGTGGAAACTCTGATTCCCTCCCATAGGAATCTCACCCAAGTTCTCTCCAAAGAACACAAGTGCAAACAAAATTTCTTTTCTTAATAATTCATCACAGTACACAAGCAAGGGCCTCTATATCTAGGCCTAAGAAATTAAAACAAGACACATATGCCCTTAGGGCTTATATAGGACGACCCTCTTAAGTAAGGGTAAAAATGAAAAATTCATAATAAAAATAAAAATAACAAATTAAGATAAAGTGGAATGATCTCGGCTGTCGATCGTCGTCTCCTCCTTTGAAAATCTTCATGATCGGATGTCCGCATCAACAAACATCTTATTTCTAAAGAATCCATATTTAAAATTCTTCTAGTACTTTCAAGTTCACGTGTCATAATCTAGAATGCCATAATTTGGTTTATCAACAAATTTATAAGCATGCCACCCAATGCCTAAATCATAATTTGCTCAAAAAAGTATACACAAACCCATTCATTTGAATGCATCTCTTAATGATCAAAGAAACTGTGTATACCTCAAGCTTCCATCATCACATTTAAAATTGCATCCAAGTTTAATTAACCAAGAGAAATCAAATTTCTTCAGCTCAGGAGCATACCATGTATTCTTGAATAATATTTTCATGTCATCGTGAAATTTGAGTCAAATAGACCCTTAACCTTGAACTTTGTATGTTCTATTATTTCCAAGATAGATATTTCCACCTTTTTTCAAAGAGAGATTCAAATCAACTCTTATTTAGGCACAATAAGAGTACCTAGAGTCCAGGATCCATTCTTTACATGGATCTAAAACTGAGATTGATAACATATTGGCACAATCATAGCCTTCCTCGGGTGTCCCAGCATCAGCGCCTCTTACCATTTCTTGATTCATGTTCTTCCTCTTCGGGCTTTGTTTCTTGAAATAACCTTCTTATGAAAGAAAATATTTTCTTCTTGAATTTGACTTGGATCATAATAAAAAAATTAAAACTTGGACTTTGGTTCTAATATTTTGATCTAACACGCACAATAAGCCCATCATCATGACCAAAAATCCTTTCCCTAAAGCATAGTCTGAAAGAAATGTTCATTCCAACTTGGTAAGGAAATTGGGTGAATAATTGCTTAATCTTCATCATTCATTCTCTCACATGTTTTCAATTCAAGAATTATTAGATAAAAGTCATACATTTGCTTACTCAAGGGGTTTGAGTAATCCATTTGCAATATATAAAATTCTTATTGAGATTAAATGAATTCTTGAGATACGACGATTCTAAATCAACGACTTTTTTTTTATCTGCAACTTCTCGAAACACCTAGCTCCAAGACTTTGATAAATTATATTATAAATTTTATTCAAAACCTATTCGTGCAACCTTTCTTCTACTTTATGCATCACCTCCTCAAATAAAACCACATCCAAATCATGGTGTGCAAGGTATGCTTTTTGATGTGAAACGTTCAAGAATTGCACATGAAATTATTTAAGAATTACAAAGTTTACCACTATAAGATTAGATTATCTAAAGTTGAGATTCAAGAAATTATCCGTTATCAAAAAGTTATGATAAGCAATCACAAGCTAGTTGTTTGAGCCCAATTATGGATAGATCTTAAAAGTTTCACAATAATCGAATGCGGAAAATAATAAAGAATCCAACGGTTAATATCAAGAACTTTCACTACGAGTACCTTGCTCACTTACACTCAATGTCGGGTTTAGCGGGAGAAGGCTCTTAGTATACTCAAGGATGCCACGAAGATGGTGATCACACCAATGGTCTTGATCCACGGTGAGATGGCCGGTGCGGAGGAGGGTGATGATGATTGATTGTTGATGGTCCAATTGGCGTTCGAGAATCGACGGTCGATGACGCTTGCGATGATCGGAGTAACTCTCTCCAAGTAATCTTCAAGAGTTGCGTCGTCTTCAAACCCCACGTCAAAACACGGTGATCGGAAGAGGTTGATGCTCCCGTCGGTGTTGAAGACTAATCCCCACTCAAGTTCGGGATCCGCCATTCGACATCGAGATGGAGGGGAAGCGACGCCTTCTTCTGTCGTGGGCTTCTCAATTCACAAGAGAAGGGAGATGGGGGGCGGCGGGAGCAGGAAGCAGAGGGGGAGGCCGGCGGGTGCAAGGAAGGAGGGGGAGGTTTTGGGGGAGACGTTAGGTTAGGAGGAGATATGAAGGGGGATTACACAAATCTGAGATTTACTTTCAGTTTTGTGTAATTTAGGAGGGATTTGACTATGATTTGAATTCCCCATCAATTAGATTTAATGCCTTGATTAGGGAATTAATGGGGAGGCAAGGAGAGAGGAGGCCGGCAGTTACAAGAGGAGGAAGGGAGGAGTTTTAGTGATAAATCCTGAAATCAATTTCAGGATTTGAAATTTGGGAGGGAATTTTGTTTTGGACTTAAAATATTAATTCCAAATTGAAGAGGGATTAATGGAGCAATTGATGAGGGGGATAAATCCATGGGGCCGGCGGCATGGTGAGAGGGGAGGGGGTGATGTGGTGAGTTACCAAGTTTCCAAACTAGAGAAATCCAATTTAGGGTGAAAAATAAGTTATCCAATCTAATTTAAAATTAGATTGAATGACGTTTCATACTTTCCTAATATGGCGTTTTGACAAATTTGGAAAGTTTGGGAACTCAAATAATTTTGAAACTCAAAATTTGAGCATGGGGGAAATGTTGAAAGTGGCCGGTGGTGGTGGGTGGTCGGGTGGATGAAGGTGGTGGCGCCGGCAAGGTGGCCGGCCGGAATTTTGGGGAAAGTCGGCGGCGGATTCCTCACAGGGGGCGGCGGCAATATGAGGAGAGGAATTTCTTGTGGGAGAGAGGGGGAAGGAAATGGATGGGTACACGATCAAGAAGATAAAATAAAACTAACCACGAATCGAGGACTCCTCCGACGATTGGTGGGCCTTGCAAAATGCTCCACTTGAGCTCTCTTCCCTCTCAAGCACTCATGCTAAGAAAGTAGAAACAAAGATAACTTTTTCATTCAATAATTCATTAAGCCAAAATACAACATGACATGGCCTATATATAGGTCCCAAAAAAAAAAAAAGAAAATACAATGACTCTCTTGCCCTCAGGGCTACACTCATGACTCAACTTAGACCAAGGGTACAATAGGAAATGAAAGAACAATGCATAAAAGAAATACATAAATAGCTAGAAATATAAACTATGAATCTCGGCCGTCGATCTGCGCTGTCTACGGCGATACACATGTCTGAACCTCTGGTCGATGTCCACATCACTTTTATTTTTAGTATACAAAAGTTGAAATCATTAAGACCAGTGAATTTATCAATAACCATCAGCATCTTCTTTCTTTCTACGTCTTGCTCATAATCTAAAGCTTATGGAGCTTTGATAACACTAGGTGAAACAACAACTATAGCTTCCAGAGAAGCCACATATTTTGTGCTTGGTCAAAACCTAGATTCACATATAGTAGAAAATCTAAGTACTTAAAATAGCTAAAGAAGATATGCACCTCCCATTGTTGATGCTTAAAGTCGAACCCTAAAAAATCCTCCAACAACCTTTCAAACAAAAACCTCTCAAGCAACATGATGAGGACATCGACAGATGCTACCGACATGTTTATCGACGGCCACGATTCAGCGCCTCTACTTCTGATTTAGATGTCATGATGTATTTCATTATTATTGTCTTTTATTTACTGTTTCCCATTTTACCCCTGTGGGGAGTTATGTCTTATTGTAGCCCAAGGGGCATTTGAGTACTTTTATTTCCGTATGTTTGAAGACCTATTTATAGGGGTCTCATGCTTTGTATTATGGTTAATGAATATTTGAATGAAATCTATGTTTTATTTTCTACTTCGTCTTGCATGAGTGCTTGAGAAGGAGGAGAGCTCAAGTGGAGCAATTCGCAAGGCCCACCAATCGTTGGAAGAGTCCTCGATTCGTGGTTAGATTGTCTTTATCTTCTCGCTCGTTTTCATACCCATCTCCCTCCCCTCCTCCACATGAACAACCTTCCCCTCTCCATTGGCCGCCGCCCTTGGACATCCACCGCCGGCCCATCACCGGCTCCGGCCGACCACCCCACCGGCGCCCCACCTCAACCGTCCACCCCATCTCTCCCTCACACCCAATTTTGAAATTTGAAATTTGAAGTTTCAGATTCTTTCCAAATTTGGAAAGTTTTCATGAGGGTTTTCTCATTTTCAAATTCATTTGATATTGGAGTTTTAATCGCGTTGTGCTGCCTCACTAATTCACGTGAGAGCCACCTCACGAATTCCCTTCTCCCCTTCTCAGCATGCCGCCGGCTCCACTAGGGGGATTCCCCATTAATTGCTATTTAATGTCATGATCGTTTTGGAATCAAATTGGATTTCAAAATTTCCCTCCCAATCCACTTAAAACTGAAATTCAATTTCAGTTTTAATAATAACAATTCCTCCCTCTCCCCATTAGGCCGCCGGCCCATTAATGGCCCCCTTCTTGATTACCCATTAATTCTCCCTTAATTGCATTCGAATTTAAAAACTTCTTCAAACTTTTCCCTCCAAATATACTTAGATCTGAAATTATTTCAGATTTAGGAAGGATTTGAAGAGGAGCAATTTTCCCAAACCCTAGCCTCTCACTTGGAGCCCGCCGCCCCAGCCCCTGTGAAATCCAGCCGGCCTCCCCACATTTTCCTCCCCTCTCGACGCAAGGATCCTCCCCTCATCTTCACTCAAATCCCGTCTCTTCGATAGATTCGCCAACATCAAGCATGCATGGCGGATCCGGAGTTTGAGTGGGGATTGGTCTTCAACGCCAACGGAAGTATCAACGTCCTACGGTCGCCGTGTTTCGACGTAGGATTTGAAGACGAAACTACCGTGGAGGAGTACTTGGAGAGAGTCGTACCAATCCTTGCAAGCATCTACGACCGGCAATTTTCAAAGCACACTTGGAGCCTCGACGGTCACCTACGCCATCCATCCCCACCGGCTACTTTTCCTCCGACGAAGTTCTTTGGCGCCCTTTCTCTAGTGGTAACTTCCTTCATCGCTTGGATCCTCTATCTCCGCCAAAAGTCCACCAACCTTTGAGTGATACGACCCCAAGGTGAAATTCTTGTTGTTAAACGTTGGGTTTTGTTATTGTACTTTGCATATTAAATTCTCCTAGAACTTGGATTGAATCGGTTTGGTTAATCTCTATTGCGAATCTTTGGCCTAAGCAAGTTGATATTTTCAAATTCCTAACTCAACTTTTATGTGCTAGTTTTAGATTCGTAAGAAGCAATACTTTAATCGTTTCTTTTAAATTTCTAAACAAACTCCTCGTAGTTTCACATCATATTTGGTATCAGAGCATGGCTAGCATGCTTTGGTCATGCTAGATGCATCCTAGGTGTCTCCTTTAGGTTGTCTTTAATTGTCGCATGCATAACATCATCTAAACTAGTTTAACCTACTGTTTTCTTTTGCTGTCCTTAAATTCCTGCATTAGAATTTTCATTTTTCATGCTCGTATTTAAGTGTTTAAGTGCTGCCATCATTACATTCACATTCATAATAGTCTAGGCCACTTAGACTTTTGCTGTCCACTGTTTTTCTGCACTTGGTTTCACCCTTAGAGCGAGTTTCAGGTTGTGTTAGGTTGCTGTCCACCATTTCCTGCAGCGATTAAGCACCCGTTAGTGACCCTAAATTCACTGTTTAGGTGCTGCCTTCACCTGAAAACATTGCCTAGACAATTAGGTGACTTCACCCATCGTTGTGTTTGCTGTCCAGCACTTTACAGCTGCTGTAATTGCAATTTCAGCAAGCATTTTAGGGAGTCTAGCTGCTGCCTTGGACATAGAAACCTTCCTAGTAATCCCTCGAACCCAACCATGGATCCCACTCATATTCAAGCAACCTTAGACATGATTGTAGGCCAGTTGGGCACAATGTCGCAGCAAATTAGAGACACCCAAACGAGTGTTGCGGACCTTAAGCGTCATACTAGAGAGAGACTTGACAACATTGAACGGATCGGACACCCGGCTATCTACACGCCATCTAGACCTCAATCACCTTATGGAGAGGATGCCCGAACCGAGTACGGACCTCCTAGGGATTACTACCGACCCAACCACCGACCCCATCAAGAACCGGTAGGTCGTGACGCGCCTTGGATAGACAATGACGCCCAGCTCCTTAAGAGCATTAAAATAGATGCCCCGACTTTTGACGGAACGTTAGAACCCCAGGTTTTCCTCGATTGGATTAAAGGGATGGACAGTTACTTTAAATGGTATAATATTTCGGAAGAGAAGAAAGTTAGGTTCGCCGAGATGAAATTGACGGGTAGAGCCAACCAATACTGGACTAACGTGGAGCACATGAGAGAGACCCGAGGAGAATACCCCATAGCTGACTGGGGAGCGATGAAACAAGAACTGAAAAGGAAATACCTTCCTCCCTCGTACTACCCAAGACTCCTAGATCGTTGGAATAGGCTAACCCAAGGAAGTAAGCCCATTAAGGAATACATCTCCACGTTTGATGATTTCCTAATTCGTTGTAACGGGGAGGAGACCACCACTCCCACAAAACTTCTGTCCATGTTTAGAGCCGGATTGAGAGAAGACCTTAGGAATGAGCTCTTTGCTCGAGGAATAACCACGTACGAAGCTGCCTGTAGTCTTGTACTAGACTTGGAAGAGTCTAGAAGCCACACCACCAGGACCCAAGACTCTAGACCGAACCCTTTTAAGTCTTCCTCTAGCCAACCGTACAACAAACCCACTGGACCCTCTGGTAGTCGGCCTGCTCCTAACCAAGCCCCACCTCGATCAGACTATAAAGGGAAAACACCAGAACGAGAGACACCCAAAACCACTGCCGGCACTAAGTGTTTTAGATGCCATGGGTACGGACACATTGCTTCTCAGTGCTCCAGCCCATTTAAGGTCACTATAATTGAGGAAGTGACGGAGGAAGAGAATGAACCAGAGACTGACTTGGTCCACCATATGGACGACGATGAGGCGTCTTTCGACGAAGAAGATACTGCTGTTGTTCACTGCCTTCAAAAGATGAACTACTTAGATCTGCAGGTTGTTAGGTGTGCCTTTTCCCAACCTAAACCTAGCGACGACTGGCGAAGGACCTCGATCTTCTACACTTTCACTAAGATTGGAGACAAAAACTGCAATGTCATAATAGACAGTGGAAGTTGCATTAACGCCGTATCTTCAGCCATGATTTCGAAGCTGCAATTGAGGACCACCCCACACCCGAACCCCTACAAAGTTGCTTGGATAAACTCGACCACCTTGGAAGTAAAAGATAGGAGTCTGGTTCCTATTGAGTTCGTGGGATACAAGGAGAAAATCTGGTGTGATGTTTTGATGATGGATGTGGGTCAAATCATCCTTGGCCGCCCTTGGTTGTTCGACAACGATGTACACATTTATGGACGATCAAACACCTGTGTGTTTGAACACGAGGGCAAGAAGATCAAACTGTTACCCACTCAACCTAAGTCTACTAAAGAAGAAGTTAAGCCCAACTACTTGAAACCCAACACGGGCGTGAACTTGATAACTGCTAAGGACCTAGGTATGGAACTGGAGTCGGGAGCCCCTCTTTACGTGCTAGTAGGCCGGGAAATAAGTGTAGACCAAGAAGAACCGATTCCCGAAGAAGTTAAACCCCTGTTGGAGACTTTTTCTGATGTCTTTCCTGACGATTTACCCAACCAACTGCCACCTCTAAGGGACATTCAACATGCCATAGACCTAGTGCCCGGAGCGTCCTTACCAAACCTACCCCATTACCGGATGAACCCTACTGAACACGAGGAGCTCTAAAGACAAGTGGATGAATTGTTACAGCGAGGGTTCATTAAGGAGAGCCTTAGTCCGTGTGTGGTTCCTGCCCTTCTTACCCCTAAGAAGGATGGGACGTGGAGAATGTGCGTTGATAGCCGTGCTATCAACAAAATCACCGTCAAGTACCGCTTCCCAATCCCTCGGTTAGATGACATGTTGGACATGATGACCGGAGCCACCCTATTTTCCAAGATCGATCTTAAGAGCGGCTATCACCAAATTAGGATCCGTCCGGGGGATGAATGGAAAACCGCGTTCAAGACCAAAGATGGGTTATACGAGTGGACAATAATGCCTTTTGGATTGAGTAACGCGCCTAGCACTTTCATGAGAGTAATGACTCATATCCTTAAGCCTTTACTTGGGAAATTTGTTGTAGTATACTTCGATGATATTCTGATCTACAGTCGTTCGGTGGAACAACACTTGAGTCACCTACGACAAATCTGCGAAATTTTGAAGAAAGAACAGATGTATGCCAACCCTAAGAAATGCACGTTCCTCACGAATCAAGTAACTTTTCTTGGGTTTATAATTTCTTCCCACGGCATATCTGCCGACCCCGAAAAGGTGCGAGCAATCAACGAGTGGCCTATACCAAAGAATATTAGAGATGTCAGGAGTTTTCACGGACTGGCCACGTTTTATAGGAGATTTATCAGGAACTTTAGCACCATCGTGGGTCCCATAACTGATTGTTTAAAGAAAGGAGATTTTGTCTGGACGACATCTGCCACCAAGGCTTTTGAGGAAATAAAAAGGAAAATGGTTGAAGCACCAGTCATGCGTTTACCCGATTTTTCGAAAGTTTTTGAAGTAACCTGCGACGCATCTGGTATAGGAATAGGAGTATTATCCCAAGAAGGACACCCGGTTGCCTACTTCAGTGAGAAATTAAATGACATCAGGAAACGATACTCCACCTACGATAAGGAATTCTACGCCATAATTCAATCCCTTAGGTATTGGAGACATTACCTGCTTCCCCAGGAATTCGTTATCTTCTCTGACCATGAAGTTTTACGATATATCAATTCACAAAAGAAACTGAATGCCCGACACGGAAGATGGGTTGAATTCCTGCAAGAATACACTTACACCATTAGGCACAAAGCTGGTTCTGAAAACAAGGCTGCCGATGCACTAAGTCGTAGAATGATGGTTACGCGTGAGATAAGGACAGAAGTGATTGGTTTCGAGCAAATTAAAGAAAACTATTCTGACTGCCCCGATTTTGGAGAAACCTATTCTAAGCTAACAACCGGGGACGAGCTTATCATAGGAGATTTTATACTGGAAGATGGATACCTGTTTAAGGCTCAAAAACTTTGCATTCCCACAACGTCACTTCGAGAATTTCTTGTGTGGGAATTACATGATGGAGGTTTAGCAGGTCACTTTGGTCAAGCCAAGACCATCGCAGCGGTTGAGAATCGTTTTTACTGGCCAAGTCTTAAGAAGGATGTTAGCAGATTAGTAAGACGGTGTCACACCTGTCAGCTGGCCAAACAACGAAAACAAAACACCGGCCTTTACACACCCCTCCCCGTGCCTAACCAACCTTGGCAGGATGTCAGCATGGACTTTGTTTTAGGGCTACCCAAGACCGTTAGGAAACATGACTCAGTCTGTGTAGTTGTCGATAGGTTTTCTAAGATGGCCCATTTTCTCCCTTGCTCCAAGACTTTCGACGCCTCTAGAGTAGCCAAACTGTACTTTGATGAGATTGTGAGACTTCACGGGTTGCCTAAAACTATAGTTTCGGACCGAGATGTCAAATTCACCTGTTATTTTTGGAAGACTTTATGGCATAAAATGGGAACCAAACTGCAATTCTCTACCGCCTTTCACCCCCAAACAGACGATTAAACGGAAGTAGTGAATAGGAGTCTAGGAAATCTGTTAAGGACCTTGGTTGGAGAAAACATTAAGGACTGGGACTCTAAGTTGCCTATAGCTGAATTTGCCTACAATAACTCTGTGAATCGAACTACTGGTCTTAGCCCTGCAGAAATAGTGTACGGATACCTCCCCAACCAACCCATTGACTTGATCCCCATGAGCACTAGAGTTAGAACATCTGAGTCAGCACATCATATGCATCGCATCTACAGGAGTTACATAAAGAAATTAAAAAGAAAATTGAGCAAAGTAATGCAACTTATAAATTTATGGCTAATCATAAAAGAAGAGCTAAAGGGTTTGAAATTGGAGACTGTGATGGTTCGGATCCGTCTGGAGCGTTTTCCTCCTGGATCCGCAAAGAAGCTGCATGCGAGAAGCATCGGACCGTTTAAGATAATTTCAAAGGTGAATGACAATGCTTACGTGCTAGACCTTCCCGAAGGTTTCAATATTAACCCCACATTTAACATTGAAGATTTAGTAGCCTTCGAGGGACCAGAATTTAACCCATGCAATCCACTTACAAATGAGCCTTGTGAGACCATACCTGGTGAGATCCCCAACCTTCCTCCACTCCCAAAATTACCCCCCTTACCCAATGCGGAGATAGTTGAATCCATATTAGATGATGAGATCATTACTACGAAAGGAGGCGGACGTCGAAGGTACTTAGTCCACTGGAAAGGGACCCCGGCGACGGAGGATACGTGGGTTGACCGAGAGGAGCTGTAGAGTATAGATCCAGACCTTCTAGAGTGGTACGAGAGCTCTAGAGACACTCGACGGGGTCGAGTTTTCTCCCACCTGGGGAGAATGATGAGGACATCGACAGACGCTACCGACATGTTTATCGCCGGCGAAACCGCAGATCGACGGCCACGATTCAGCGCCTCTACTTCTGATTTAGATGTCATGATGTATTTCATTATTATTGTCTTTTATTTACTGTTTCCCATTTTACCCCTGTGGGGAGTTATGTCTTATTGTAGCCCAAGGGGCATTTGAGTACTTTTATTTCCGTATGTTTAAAGACCTATTTATAGGGGTCTCATGCTTTGTATTATGGTTAATGAATATTTGAATAAAATCTATGTTTTATTTTCTATTTCGTCTTGCATGAGTGCTTGAGAAGGAGGAGAGCTCAAGTGGAGCAATTCGCAAGGCTCACCAATCGTTGGAAGAGTCCTCGATTTGTGGTTAGATTGTCTTTATCTTCTCGCTCGTTTTCATACCCATCTCCCTCCCCTCCTCCACATGAACAACCTTCCCCTCTCCATTGGCCGCCGCCCTTGGACATCCACCGCCGGCCCATCACCGGCTCCGGCCGACCACCCCACCGGCGCCCCACCTCAACCGTCCACCCCATCTCTCCCTCACACCCAATTTTGAAATTTGAAATTTCAAGTTTCAGATTCTTTCCAAATTTGGAAATTCCAAATTTGGAAAGTTTTCATGAGGGTTTTCTCATTTTCAAATTCATTTGATATTGGAGTTTTAATCGCGTTGTGCCGCCTCACTAATTCACGTGAGAGCCACCTCACGAATTCCCTTCTCCCCTTCTCAGCATGCCGCCGGCTCCACTAGGGGGATTCCCCATTAATTGCTATTTAATGTCATGATCGTTTTGGAATCAAATTGGATTTCAAAATTTCCCTCCCAATCCACTTAAAACTGAAATTCAATTTCAGTTTTAATAATAACAATTCCTCCCTCTCCCCATTAGGCCGCCGGCCCATTGATGTCCCCCTTCTTGATTACCCATTAATTCTCCCTTAATTGCATTCAAATTTTGAAACCTTCTTCAAACTTTTCCCTCCAAATATACTTAGATCTGAAATTATTTCAGATTTAGGAAGGATTTGAAGAGGAGCAATTTTCCCAAACCCTAGCCTCTTACTTGGAGCCCGCCGCCCCAGCCCCTGTGAAATCCCGCCGGCCTCCCCACATTTTCCTCCCCTCTCGACGCAAGGATCCTCCCCTCATCTTCACTCAAATCCCGTCTCTTCGATAGATTCGCCAACATCAAGCATGCATGGCAGATCCGGAGTTTGAGTGGGGATTGGTCTTCAACGCCGACGGAAGTATCAACGTCCTACGGTCGCCGTGTTTCGACTTAGGATTTGAAGACGAAACTACCGTGGAGGAGTACTTGGAGAGAGTCGTACCAATCCTTGCAAGCATCTACGACCGGCAATTTTCAAAGCACACTTGGAGCCTCGACGGTCACCTACGCCATCCATCCCCACCGGCTACTTTTCCTCCGACGAAGTTCTTTGGCGCCCTTTCTCTAGTGGTAACTTCCTTCATCGCTTGGATCCTCTATCTCCGCCAAAAGTCCACCAACCTTTGAGTGATACGGCCCCAAGGTGAAATTCTTGTTGTTAAACGTTGGGTTTTGTTATTGTACTTTGCATATTAAATTCTCCTAGAACTTGGATTGAATCGGTTTGGTTAATCTCTATTGCGAATCTTTGGCCTAAGCAAGTTGATATTTTCAAATTCCTAACTCAACTTTTATGTGCTAGTTTTAGATTCGTAAGAAGCAATACTTTAATCGTTTCTTTTAAATTTCTAAACAAACTCCTCGTAGTTTCACATCACAACAACACCTGAAGTCTTCAAAAGGGCACAAAAATCCCTCCGACAAACTTTCCTCCACTCGATTCTTGGAGGAGAACTTAAGCACTCTCATGTTAAAAATCAAAACAGCTAAGCATTCGAAAATAGAGAATATAATAATAGAAGAGGATACGTTGGATGGTGTGAACCTTTTTAGTAGGGGTGTCAAAACCAGTTGTCGGATCGGGTTCGCATCCAACACAAAATTGACCCACCCACCCAAAATTGACCCGCCCTTTTTCAACCCGACCCGATTTGTGTTTCGGGTGGACTTTCTTAACCCGAATCCGACACGGTTCTGCTTCGGGACAACCAGACACAACCCGACAACCCGGTTAATTTGGAAAAAGAAAAAAAATTAATTCTTTCAAAATAAACACTTTTAGTGTATTAAAAAAACAAATTTAAGTAGGATTTATAATTTAACATTAATATTAGTGAAAATAAATTGTTACAAACTCAAATGTAACAATGAAACTTTTTTGCTATTTCAAATTTGTATATAAATAATCACATTCAGTTCACTAATTTCAGCAACATGCCAACATTTACATCAAAGGCGGCAAGGCCCAATAGCATATTAACTTGTTGCAATTTCCAATTACATGCTTACAGGTTAGTGGGTTACACCGTTACAGCCAACTATGATCCATGAATCAAAGTATCAAACAGCAAGAGCCTACAACACATTCAATAACAATTGATTTGAATTACAAACTAAATAATTAAGTTCAACAATAGTAAATACCAATAGCTAACAGCCAACCAAGAATCAAATTACAATAAATTGAAATTTGTAAAACCTCCTAGAGAAAACTGTCTTCAGGTAGTTTTAACTACAAAAAAATGATTAAGTAGATAAAATTCTAAATCAGGAGATAGTAGAAAGCTTAAGTAAAAAGCTCATATTAACCCTCCAACTCATTCAACAACTAATGGAATGTGAGTGACTATGTGCACCGATACGGATACGGCGACACGGATACGACATGATACGGATACATGACACGTCAATTCTTAAAAATATAGGATACGGGTATAGCGCGGACACGACATTATAATTTATAAATCATACATAAAAAAATAAGAAAGCAATCAAAGCATAATATTTTAAATTATAAAAAAAAATGACAGCAACATCATTTGTAGTCTTGTAGACTATAATATCAAAATATAAGTAATTAAATGTCTAGTACAACAACAAAAGCATAAACATAAATTGTCTAGCACATGAAGTTTCAACTATTCAATAGAAGGAATAATATGATTAGCTTCTTCAGTGGTTTGTCTTTGAACTTCTATATCATCTTCTTAGGAACACATACAATAAAAAAGGATAACGGTAACCCCACCATTAATTAATTCATTTTCATTTATGAATTGAATAGTAATAGAAATACATGTCCTACCGAGACAGAGATAGAATTTGTAACTTGCTATCCTCTTGCCTAGCAGGCAAAGATGGACCCACGTGGAAAGACTGATTCATACGGATCAACATGAGGGTCCAACTCCATTTGCATTGCCAAAATTCATGTTGTATATTTGAAGCAGTTGACCTCCTTGCTTCTCTCATGGTACAACCCTCTTCCCACGGAGCCCCTTTTTTCCTCGGTCCACAGAGAAAATGTAGGACTGGTGCCAACAGTCAGAAGAAAGGACTAGCCGAGCCGAGATTACTAACTAATACTAAAACTAAGACTATAAGACTAATATAACTGATCTAATTAGAAAGAATTCTAAGAATTAGATAATTAGAATATAATAATATAATAATAATACATAATAGAAAAGATATAATAGAAAAGAACTGTCTTTTTTGTATACTTTCTCCGGTTTCGTTGCTACTACGACCCTTACGCAATCGATCATATCATATAGATTTCAACACAACATAGGTCATCAAAAGGATCTCGGACGACTCACCAAAGCACGAAAGCATCAAAAAGATTAATAATTTCTAATATTCCCATATTATCAAGAGACTCAAATCCATCTCGGAAATGAGAGAACCTTGCTCGCAGCCGCGGAAGTAAATACTCTATTTTTTCAGATTTCTTTTTGTTTTTTAACGGACACGCTTATCGGATACACGTGTCCTTTTGAAATTAAACAGTATTTTAATTTGATACGACTTTGGTGTATACGACACGTATCAGAGGTATATCCGTGTATCGGTGTATCAGATACAACACGCCTTCATAAATAGGTGTATCAGTGCAACATACGTGAGTGATTAATAATTATTTCTATTACCATCCAAGGCAGCAGTTTATATTAAGCTTAGTTTAGTATATGTTCAAATTTTTAATTAGATAGTATCAGCTCGGTCTAAAGATAACACAAATGCCACCTGGTTGCAATAGTACTTATTCACCCCAATAGACTCTCAGTTTCAGTTTAGATGGTGTACGTCATTGCTTGAGCTTTCACACTTCATAGCTTGAATTCAGTATTCAACAAACAGGTAAATTCAGCAACGGCAGCCAGACAGAACCGAACCGTAAGGCCAAAACAGGTAAATTCAGCCACAATAGAACTGAACCCACAACAGGTACTAGGTAAGAAAGCTACAAATCATATGGCATTAGGCATTAGCTCCATAAAAGGAATGAAGTTAGGGAATTACAAAGCATAAAATTTTGCATATTCAGCAAGCAAACAATACAAAATTGAAGTCCATATTCCAGAACATAAACATCAGCCACAACAAATCACAAGATTTGAACGAACCCGTCAGCCACTAGGTAAGAAAAGTCCAAGAGATATAGCATAAGCTCCATAAGGTCCCACAAGAACCAAATCAAAAAATTAATGAAGCATAAATATATAAAATTCACCACTACAAGAACATAAGAAATCTGTAGAAAACATCAGCAGATCAGCCTTATGTTAAGTTACAGAACAAAATAATTGGTAACAGACCTCCATAACCAGCAAAAACCCAGCAGAATTCAGAAAATATTAATAGGTAGTTCTTAATACTTCCTCCCCAACACCAACTACGCTACCCTGTTAATTGAACCATTGCCGCCTTCGTTGGCAATTTCTCATAAATTTAAGTTCATGATGTCCTCAGTGACAGTCTCGAGTTCTGGATCATTCAAAACTACAAAGAAAATAGGTATTACTACAACCTTATGAGAGAAAATCAGTAAAATGGAATCTCAATTAAATTAAACAATTACCATTTTCTCCATATAACCAATCTTTAGTGCAAACGAAGGCTTCGACAATGTCATGTTTTAAAGCACTTTTGTACTGATCCAATACTCTACCACTGTTACTGAACGCATTTTCAGAAGTTACCGTGGAAATGGGAATGCATAGAACATCTCGAGCCATAGCTGCCACTTCAGGAAACATATACTGGTAACCTTTCCAGAAATGTAATATATCTAACTCAACCTTCCTATCAATTTTTTGTTCTTCAAGATACATTTCAAGTTGTGACTTCTTAAGCAAAGTAATTTCCTTCTCGAATGAGTCATAATCCTAATTATGAAGTTCATCATACATTGTATAAGTTAATGAGTAGAAATGTAGTTGGAAAGAATGACAATGAATAATACCTGAAGAAATTGTGACTTTATAATTGTAGGAGGAAAACTCGTAGGGCTAACAGCTTGAAAGCTTTGTGTGGGTCCTGATGACTGCCCATCAGAAGCTTGTCGTTCAACTTTTTCATAGTTTGCAAATAAAGCAAATAGTTTATCCCTGACCTTTTTAGTTTCAATAATGTAATCACCTCCATATAACTTTCTATAACACCACTCAACAAATGTAAACTTGTACCTAGGATCCAAGATGACAGCTATTGCCAAGATGACATTGAAATCAAACCAATACTTCTCGAATTTGGCTATCATCCTTGTTGCAATATCTTTGATGTACTCAACACCATAAGACCTTTCATGCTTAAGTGTTGCATAAGCAGCAGAAACACAAGGGAAGAAGAGATTTGTAGTGGGATATTTTGTGCCAGAAAAAACACAAATAATCTCATAGAAAGGAGCGAGGAACTTACAAATACTCTCCAACCTCTCCCATTCATTGTTATTGGGGCAACATTTAAAATTCGAGTCCAGTAGTTCCAACTGTTGAAAAGCATGTTTGTAGTAAATGGCAGAATCAAGCATGATAAATGTTGAGTTCCACCTCGTAGGAACATCTTGCCTCAATCCTCTTTTAGAGTCAAGATAGCTTTGCTTGACACATTCCAAAAAATTTTGTTTTCTTGCCTGTGAACCTTTCACATATTTGATACTCTCTCTGATATTTGCAACAGAGAGATCAACCTCTTTCATTCCTCTTGCACGATAAGATTCACAACATGAGCACAACATCTTATATGAAAAAAATCACCTTTACATAATAGTCCACTTTGCAGATTTAACTGACTTCTTAAGAATTCAACAGAAACGTTGTTAGTTGAATCATTGTCAAGAGTAATACTAAAAATTCTATTCTGAATTTTCCATTCAGTCAAAAAAGAATGTAGCTTCTCAAACAAAGCAATGTCATCATGCGGTGGTGGCATGAAACCAAAATTAATTATCTTTTTTTGCAGCAGCCAATTATTATCTATGTAGTGGGCAGTTAAGCAAATGAACCCATCAGTATTAATTGATGTCCATAAGTCAGAAGTCAAGGATACTCTACTGGTACAATTTAAAATTTCCTTTTGAATACGCCCTTTCTCTTTAGTAAATAATTTCTTGCAATCACTTCTAGCAATATTTCTAGAAACTGGTAGATCACGACGGAGATAATGCAGTAATGCTCGAAGACCAACCCATTCAACACACTGAAAAGGAAGATCATGCATAATAATGCAGGCAGTAAATAAATCGTGAAACTCATGAATGTCAAATCTAGATTCAGACATGGAGATCGATGAGCTGGCATTTAACTGCAGAATAAGCTGCCCTATGTCACGAGTATCTCTTTTTTTACAATTTTGCATATGACGTCTTAAATTGCCAGTGTCATACTTGCTATCACATTGATATATTGCCCCACATTTCTTACATTTACATCTTTGCTTGCCATCACTGGGAAGAGGTAACATCTCATAATAACCCCAAACTGTTGAATTCATTCTTCTTCTTTTCTTGAGGGTAGTCGTGCCATCTAAATGTTTTCCATCAACATTACATATATCATCATCATTGTCTATGTCAATTGTATTAGGAGCACTGCCTACTTGCACATTCTCATCGAAAGGAGTACTTTCAACAACTGTGTTAGAATCTTCCATCTAAAAAAATCCATATGAAAATATTTATTAAAGTTAATGTAAATATGAAACTATAGTAGAGAATGATAAGTTCAACAATATTTATAAAGTCAGTCAGTCACAACAAACCATCATCAAGAAGATGAATTAGTCAATGAGCATATCAGAATTACTGCATTATCTCCCTTAGATTGATCATTCATCTAAGCTACAATATAGAAATGTGAGAGTGCAAACATGCCAACCAAGATGATAAGAATTGGAGATCATAAAGACCATAAACTTGTATTTAACAAGCAAATTGCTTTTTTTTTTTTCACAATCAGATTAAAATGATAGCCTATTATGCTTTGGCAATCATTTCACTCATCCAACCAAGATGACAATAACTAGAGAAGTATAGTTATAAGTAAATCATATCACTGATTGAAAAAGGGGGCGTCTAATAAATCAAATTTCTCCATGGGAATTAAAATAAAAAACTAATGTTAACAGTTGTCGATAAATGCCAGCAAATATGAATCAAGACATGGAAAGCTTATTAGAGGCGTGGCCGGCGATCTATGGCCACAATTACACCGCTCTACTTTTGATTTTCAAATTTATTATTGATGTATTAGTTTTATTATGCTTTTGCACTTTTGCCCTTACTTAAGGACTTGTGTATGTGTAAGCCCTAGGGGCATAATAGTACTTTGTATTTTCTCATTGAATTGACAATTTAAAGCCTCACTTTTCTTCTTTGAGGGTTAATGATGATGATGAAAAGAAAATTTCCTGCGTATTGATCTCTTTATGTGAGAGCCTGTGAGTCTTGGAGAAATTCCTAGAAGAGGGAAATCGGATCACCCACCAACCATGGAGATGAACGAGTTCGTGGTTCTTCTTCCTTACCTTTCTTCTTTATCTCTCTTTCCCTTCCCTTCATCCCCTAGCCACCGGCCTAAGATCCTTCCAACCCCTAAGCCACCGGCCACCTAATTCCCCCACACCACCCGTCGCCTAGATCCACTACCCACCACCATCCACGACCACCCTCACACCGCCGGCCCATCCCCTTGGCTTTCCCCCTCATCTCCATTTGCCATCAAGTATTTTCTAAATTAGATTTCATATTTTTTGTAACTTTATTAATGATCAAACTCAAATCTATTTGAATTTGAAATAGTTATCTAATTTATAAATCCTATTTTAGGAAACTTACTAAAACATTGCCTATCTAAATTTGAATTAAATTGGGATGAGATCTTTCATTCCAATTTTAGTTTGTTAATTTAGGTAAACATTGATTGCTTCATTAATCCCTTTCCTGATGCCGCAACACCTGCAAGCAATGGAAAACACAAGAGAGACGAGCAAGTAGAACTCCAATTCACGGTGGAGCTGTGTATATTGATTCTATTGAAATTGAAAAACTGTTTTCTCTACTAACAGCTCTGGCTAATATATGCCAGCTTTTACTACTAAAAGGGTAAGCATAATAAAAGGGAAATGCTGTACTATATAACCAACTAAAGTAGCTAGGTAGTGGCTCCTGACTAATAATAACAGAATGAGTAAGTATATTCTTCTGAAGGTTAAGGTACTCCCTGGAACCGGATAACAGGGATTGCTCCGCATCATTCGCCCCCGCTAGAAAGAAAATCTGTGCTAACAGATTGCTGATGGTTCTCGGGTTCATCCGGAGGATGATAGGCGTAGATATCTTTGACATTGAAAGTGTGCGATGTATTAAACTCCTCCGGCAAATCAACGACATACGCGTTATCGTTAATTTTATGAACAATAGGAAAAGGCCCCCATTTCTTCTTACCCAACTTGGAGTATTCGCCAACGGGAAGTCGTTCGCGTTTTAGCCTTACAAGTACCAGATCTCCAGCCTTAAAAAGTTTCTCCCGCCGGTGAATGTCTGCTTCTGATTTGTATTTCGCGTTGGCAGCTTGCAGTCTTAAGCGGATGTTGGATAGGAATTCAGCATAGTTTTCCACCAAAGTTGCTGCAGTCTTACTCTTGCAATTCGGCAGTACTGCAACATCAAGAACCGAATTGGGTGCTTTAGTATAAACTATACTAAATGGACACATACCCGTGGATCGGTTGGTCATTGAATTAAATGCAAATTCAGCTTGGCTGAGAAGCTCATCCCATAGCTTAGGATTGTCTTGAACCAGGCACCGTAATAGATTTCCCAACGTGCGATTCACCACTTCCGTTTGGCCATCGGTTTGCGGATGATAGGACGAACTGAGCTGAATTTGTGTATGCAACCTTTTCCATAATTCACGCCAGAAATGGCTGATGAACTTAACATCCCTATCTGATGTAAGACTGCGAGGAATGCCGTGAAGTCGAACGATTTCCTTAAAAAAAATCTTGGCAATGTTGAGGGCATCAAATGTCTTCTTGCACGCAATGAAGTGTGCCATCTTGGAGAAACGGTCCACGACCACCATTATCGAATCATTGCCATGTTTGGTCCTCGGTAAGCCTAAAATGAAATCGAGACTTAAGTCTTCCCATATAGACTCCGGTACCGGCAGTGGCTGATACAAGCCAGTGTTCTGGCCCCCGCCTTTGTAAGACTGGCAAATCGAGCATCTTTCCACAAACTTTGAGACATCTCGACGCAAATGAGGCCACCAAAATCGTTGCTGGAGTTGCACAATCGTGTTATCCCTGCCCATATGCGCCGACAATCCGCCTGCATGAACTTCTTTAATTAAATGTTGTCTCCACGATGAGGATGGCACACAGAGCAAATGTCCCTTGAATAGAAAACCATGCCGAATAGAATAATCATCTGCCGGTTCTTGTTTGCAACACTTAGCCCAGTGTTCTTTAAAGAAATCGTCTCCTGGATACAGCTCGGTCAAGCACGCTAGACCCGAGAATTCGGTTTGCAACTGCGTGATCAGCATAGCCCTTCGGCTCAACGCATCCGCGACAGTGTTCTGTGCCCCACTTTTGTGCTGTAAAACAAAACTGAATCGCTGCAGGAAAATAACCCAGCGGGCATGCATTCGGCTAATGTTTTTCTGTGAATTAATGTACTGTAAGGCCTTGTGGTCACTGCATAATATAAAATCCTGATGTAATAAATAGTGCTCCCATTGTTTTAAAGCCCTCACCACGGCGTATAGCTCCTGTTCGTAAACCGTCCATTTTTGTCGAGATGGACTTAATTTTTCGCTAAAGAATTCCACAGGTTTTCTCTCTTGAGATAACACTGCCCCAATGCCCACCGTAGAAGCATCCGTATCAACCATGAAAGGCTTGTTAAAATCAGGTAGAACCAAAACCGGAGCGGATGTTAAAGCCAATTTGATTGCATTAAAGCTCTGCTGTTGTTCCTCGGTCCAATAGAACTGCGGCTTTTTCAGGACATTGGTGATTGGTGCCATTATGCTGCTAAATCCCCGGATGAACTTCCGATAGAAATTTGCTAATCCGTGAAAACTTCGGATATCAGTCAAACAGCAGGGAGTCGGCCAATTCTCTATAGCTTCCACCTTTCTAGGATCCACTCGAATTCCTTCAGCTGAAATCAGAAATCCGAGAAAACCCACCTGCTCGGTAGCAAGCTTGCACTTAGACAAGTTCAGAAATAATTTATTCTCCCTTAAAGTTTCGAACAGGCTCTTTAGATGCTGGAAATGTTCCTCTCGGGTGGCACTATATACCAATATGTCATCAAAATAGACGACGCAGCATTTGTTAAGGAATGGCTTAAGCACTTCGTTCATTAATCTCATAAAGGTGGCCGGGGCATTGCACAACCCAAAAGGCATGACTTTCCACTCGTAGAGTCCTTGACGAGTTTTAAAAGCTGTCTTCCATTCATCCCCACTTCGAATTCGGATCTGGTGATACCCGCTGCGCAAATCCAATTTTGAAAATATACTTGCTCCGGACAGCTTATCCAACATGTCTTCGATCCTCGGCATAGGGAAACGGAACTTCACCGTGATTCTGTTGATAGATCTACTATCCATGCACATCCTCCACGACCCATCCTTCTTTGGTACCAGCAATGCCGGTACCGCACAAGGACTCACGCTAGGTTGAATCAAATTCTTTGTCAGCAGATCATCCACGATTTGTTGCAGGGCCTGGTGTTCACTTGGACTCATTTTGTAGTGTGCTAGGTTGGGCAATGTGGCTCCCGGAATTAGTTCTATTTGGTGCTGAATAGCCCGTAAAGGTGGGAGTTCGCTCGGTAATTCCTGTGGGCACAAATCTGCAAACTGCTGAAGCAGCAACTGAACTTCTGGAGACTCGGTCACCACATCATTGTCTCTGTTTGGCTCTTGCACCACCAACATCATCAACGAATTGGACTCCCGCCACACGTTGAGTAAAGTCTTCTCTGAGACTATGGATAAGGCAGTCTTTGGGCTTGTCTTACTCACTTCGCTTTCTGCCATACGTGGAAGTAGCCTCAATTTCCTTCCCTTCCAATCGAATGCGTACGTGTTAGCCCGACAATCGTAAATAGCCCCTACGTCAAACTGCCACGGGCGTCCGAGAATAAGATGACATACGTCCATCTCAATTACGTCACATAAAACTTCGCCGACGTAGTGACGACCAATAGAGAATGCTACCTTGCACAATTCGGTCACTGAAATTTCCACACCCCTTTTAACCCAACTAATTTTGTAAGGATTTGGATTTTTGGTCGTTTTTAACTGCAGTGACTGTACTACCGCCCGAGATATCACATTCTCCGTACACCCACTGTCAACTAACAGATCACAAACTTTTCCTTGAATTGTGCATTTGGTTTTAAAGAGAGCATTCCGCTGTGAATTCGGCATTTGTCTCGGAGCTAGAAGCAGTTTCTGAATCACGCACATCACCGGTTCGCCTTCATCACCCACAACATCTTCAGGCTCTTCATCCCCAGCATACTCCGGATTGTCTGCTTCGTCATCTTCATCTCCTTCCAATAATTGCAATTGAGGACGAGTTGGGCACTCGTTGGATTTGTGTCCCTGTTGGAAGCATCTAAAACACTTGATGTTAGGATTCTTAGCATAGGGATTCTCTCTTACCATGGCTTTGTTCCTCTGAATTGGTTTGTTGTCTGCCCCCTTGGAGCTAGCTGCCGCTTGCGGACTGGAGTTGGCTGAAGCAGTTATGGATTTGTTAAATTGGCCTGGCTGTGCCAACGATGCCTTTCCGCCTTCGGCAGATGATTCGAACATTCGACGGTGAGACCGACTTGCTTGATGTCTGCTCATCTGCAATTCAACTTTGAGAGCATAGTTGATAGCTTGTGATAACGACCAAATGGCATTCAATTCCAACTTATCTTGAATTGCTTCCCGTAAGCCACCGATATACCGCGCCACCAACTGGTTAGCCGATTCCCTCAAGTTATTCCTAGCACTGAGCCGGTGAAACTCCTCGGTGTATTCGTTCACAGTTTTCGCTCCTTGGGTGCAATGCTGGTATTGCACATATAGCATTTGTTCGAAATCAATTGGTAAAAACTGGCTGCGGAGTAGCTGTTTCATACGAAACCAGCTTCTGACCGGACCCTTGCCTTCACGCCTCCGGGATTGGATAGTCTGCTGCCACCAAGCGCTTGCACCTCCTTTGAGTCTACAACCCACGTATTTGACTTGTCTCTCCGGCTCGATCTCCATATACTCAAAGAAAGTCTCAACGGACCTCTCCCAATCCAAGTAGTCTTCAATATGCAGCTTACCTTCAAAGAAAGGGATGTCAAGCTTAACGCGAAATTCGCTGTGGTGCCTTCCCCTCTCGACTGGCCGCCTCCTTCGAATCAGCTCCGGCTCTTCGTCCGAATCCGACACTTCCAATTGATTAAATGCGCCAGCCTCATCCTCTGAATCGGACAATATTCGGGGCGCTGTTTCTCTCAACCGCTCCCTGTCTGTCAAGAACCCGCGTCTAGCTGCCGGTGTGGTTGCCGGAACTGTCGCCCGAACGTCCTGATTCCTATCCAGGCGCGCGTTGATCTGCCTCAGCTCTCGACGCATTTCTCCGAAAAAGATTTGCATCTCCGCTGCAATCGACTCCGTTCGAGTTACCAAACTCCGGTGCCCTTCCCAAAGGGCTTCCAGGCTGAAGTCTTCACCGGTAGCCAACCGTTTGCTGCCCTCCGCCATCCTCGCTCTGATACCAGATGATGCCGCAACACCTGCAAGCAATGGAAAACACAAGAGAGACGAGCAAGTAGAACTCCAATTCACGGTGGAGCTGTGTATATTGATTCTATTGAAATTGAAAAACTGTTTTCTCTACTAACAGCTCTGGCTAATATATGCCAGCTTTTACTACTAAAAGGGTAAGCATAATAAAAGGGAAATGCTGTACTATATAACCAACTAAAGTAGCTAGGTAGTGGCTCCTGACTAATAATAACAGAATGAGTAAGTATATTCTTCTGAAGGTTAAGGTACTCCCTGGAACCGGATAACAGGGATTGCTCCGCATCATTTCCTCTCTCTATTGCCACCGGCCCCCCCTATAGAACAGCATTAGGAATTATTTCCTAAAGACCAACCTCTCCTCTTGGAAATAATTCAAACTCCCTCTCCACCTCCTTGGCCGAAATCCCCTAGTCCAAACCTTTTTATTTTCTTTCCAAGAGAGAGCCTCTCCTTTCGGAATTGAAATAACTCCTTTCCCCACTCTCTTGCCCACCGCCCCTCTCCCCCTCCTATACTCAGGGAATTTCAACAAAGAAGAGCAGATGTCCTGCACCCCGTGGCTATCACAACTTACTGTCCAGAAGCCTCCTGCTTTCACAGTAGCTGTCCACGACTTTTCTAGGCCTTATAGGTTGTTGTCCAGAGTTTTTCCAAGAGCCAAGACTGATGTCCAAGATCTTCTCAAGAGCAAACTGCTGCTATCCAGAGATTCCAACTGCCCACCTTACTGTCCAACTGTTTGGAGAAGTTTCCATTCGTGGCCCGCGGTTTTCCGGACGTTGAGGTGTGCTGACCAAAGGTTCCTGCAGCCACGAACTATTGTCCAAGCATTCAAGAGGGTTGAATCTTAACAAAGGGTGAACTCTGACCTCCTCTCTTACCTTCCTCGTTGATCCTTGCTTGTGTTTTTGATTAATTCATGCAAAATCTTGCAACGCCCCGCTAAAGCTTAGTGTTTAGTAGGAATTGTGTGAGAGATCTTTCATAACACTACTCTTATTGTTAGATTATAGATTTCTTATTTAAACCTATCTCGTATGCAACGTCAAGAGTAATTGATTGCTATGTGGTTTTTACTTTTCGCAAGTAACTTGGCCTAGGCTTGTGTTTACCGCTCTTTGTGTTTTATTTTATTGTTTAAGTCCACAATATTAATGAAGAAATCAAATTAAACTCGGGTCAATATCGGGTTGTCGGGTTGAACCGAACACTACCCAAAACTAAAATCAGGTCAGATATTCGAACCGTAACCAGACCCATATGCTAACCAGGTCGACCCGAACACGAAAATTTCAGGTCAGGTCTAGGTCGGGTTTTTGGGTCGTGTCAAATATTGGCACCCCAACTCTCTAGTTTGTAGAAAGGTTTCGGATAGAGAATAAGAAAAGCCCCTAAATGGATGACAAATTTTAGCTCAAAGTAAAGGCGGGAAACACAATATAATAATAAGTGAAGGGGGAGTGAGAAGTTGTAAACAATAATTGCAACAATTATAGTTTTATTTATAAAAATAATTTCTTTTTCTCATAACATGATGGTATATTTTTCAATATAATTGTATTTTACAAACCCTGATGCATCTTTAAAACAATGATCTATTCATATGTCATTACGTGGGGTTTTTTTTTGTTTCGCTTTGGTATATTCTTTCTTAAATTATTTAACTATTGATAACTTACTCATGCTTTTTTTAATAAAATTATGCTATTTGAATAGTACAAACTACATATCATATTATGCACTATAAACTTATCTAGGTACACCAGATAATATTAAACCATTCAATAACAATTTCAAAAATCAATGAGATCTCTAAATACAATAATATTAAATCAAACCCATAACATTTGACAAATAACATTGACATCTAATAAAACAAACATCTAATAACATTGACATCTTATAACACTTGAATCTCAATTACATCTTATTCAACCATATCAAATAACCACCTTCCTCATTTTTCTTTACTCCTTAACCTGAGCAAAATGAAACAATTACTCTACAAAGATAACTTGCATAACACATCTATCCTTCTGCAACTTCTATAATCCAGTCCAACATAACAATTTCTTGGTCTCACCTATATCTTAAACCTTTCATTGCTGAATCAATTCGGATTTGAGTTACCACAAAACCGAGGTTTCTTTTTAGAATAGCATGGTAACAAGTTTACACTAAGCCGTTTACCTTCTATCAAAAAGATTCTAAAATAATAGATATCAGAATCAATCAGCCATAATGCTTCAACAGTAAAACAAGTATAGAATCCGAGAACCTTTACCGAGATTTCTTTTTAGAATAGCATGGCCACTAACCTTCCATCGAAATGATTCTAACATTACGTATATTAGAATCAAGCAGCCATAATGCTTCAACAGTAAAGCAAGTATAGAATCCGAGAACCATACCTCTAGAAATTGATGCAGTTCTTCAGACTTTTCCATTGCCGTTAAACGTAAGCGGGTGACGAAACCTCCCAAAACCCTAGCCGGAGAGTTATGACTTAACAGATGGACGGATTAGTATCTGGATGTAAAGAGAAAAATAGGGACACCTGTTTTGAGGCACCCAATCGGCACCCACAAGACGTGTGGACGATAAGGGAGGCTAAATTTAATGGAGAAAAGGCCTAAGAGATCGTATAATTTGAAATAAAAAATATGTAAAGTCCTTTAAATTAAGGCTTTAAAAATATTAATATTTTATCTAAAATAAAATAAATATAGGATGAAATTTTAAAATATTTAAAATTCATCATATAATTAAATTTTAATGTATTTTAAATTATTATATTTGATCTATTTTAAATATATTATAAATTTTCTACAATTCTCATAGCAAATCACCTCCAACCATCATCACTTTTATCAATCATAGTCTTTTTTTATGATTTTTTTATTGCTTCTTAAAACATTTTTATAATATAAAAATTTTAATTTTTAAATTAGAAATCTGCTTTAAAAAGCATGAAAAAATAGCCTCAAACAAACGCTCAATATTTATCATCTCTATCGATAAACGACCTAATCTGTGCCACCGCACAACCCCTCATTGAAGCCAATAATATCTCTCTAATCTACCAATAACTTCAGCCACTATAATATTTCTCTCTACAAATAAAAAATAAATCAATTTATAAAATACTTAATAAAATGAAAAAATATTTATTCAATATATGAAATATATTTTTATTTTATATCTAATTATAAATAAAAAGAAATAATAAGTAAAAACAAACATTCATCCTCCACTATTTATAAAATGTTCCTCTTAATTTTTTTAAATAAGAAATTAATATTTTATTATCATACTAACATTCATCCTCCATTTAGTTTCTTAAAATTTAAATAAATTTAATCACAAACAAATTCAAACATTCTTATTATAAAAAAAAAAATCTCAAACTCATAATCTCTCACTTAATCATAATATTACGATAAAAATATCAATTAATATTAATATGAGCTTATATATATACATATAAACTAATCTGAATAAAAATTAAAAAAAAAATTAAAACTTATTATCTCTCTACTTACCGGTCTCCCACTATCCAACCTCCAATCACCATAAACAATCTTCATAATCTCCGTCATCGCTCCCCCTCTCATTAAATTCCCAATCCATTTGACGTCCCTCGCTTTTTCTTCCGGCGATCTCCCAATGGGCTGCGGAGGCTCTCGGCCGGAGCCGGACGACGAGGTACCGCCGGGCCTTCGGCCGTTCTGGCGGCGAATACAGGAGTTAAAGCGATCTCGAATGGAAGATCCCCGTCGTCGGAGAAGGGAGCGAAAGGACAGCGTTGTTTCCACCGCCGAGCTCATTCATCCCGTAGAGGCGAATGCGATAGAGGAGAAGTCGAATGGGAGGGCGGAGGAGACGCCCGGTTCGCCGAGCTTCCGGTTTTATTTAAACGACGCGGGTAAGGGAGGCCACGAGAACCCGGTCCGTGGTAACCAGCAAGGTGGGTTTTTTTTTTCATTTAGATGCTATTTGATCTTTGTTTTTACAGAAAGGCCCTTTTGGGTTGGTCGATTATTATTTGGGATTAAGATGTAATACAACTAAAGATCATTGATAAAATTATAAATAAATAAAGTTGTCTTTACATTATTTAAAATTGTATTTATTCAAAATATTTAATAAAGAATAAAAGATGATGGAAATATGCAGTTTTAAATTTTAAAAAACGTTATAGTTTAATTAAAATTATAATTTAGTAAACAAATCTAAAATAATTTATATATCTCAATAATTAATAGAGAGGTTTATTTTCCTAAAAGCATCAATCAAATTAAACATATAATAATTTATTATTCATCATGCCCAAACAAAATAACAACAATAATAATAATAATAATAATAATTTACAAAAATTTAATAAAATCTTAAAATATAGATTACAAAATAAATATTTTATCTTAAATTTGCTCTAATTTTAATTCAATATAAATATTTTTCGATTCAATTTGTATGCGATTATGACTTCATCTGAAATAATTTTTTATTCCTTTATTTTTAAAACACAATCATAATTTTTATTTAGCTATTATTTTTTTATTTCTATCAATAAATTTCTTCTATGCTAAAAATTATTTTTTACATCAACTTCCAAAAAATTATTATCCTCATAACAATTTTATAATAACTTTTATAAAAAACTACAATAATCTCAAATGAACCCTACATTTGAAATTAATTTTGTCTATTAGATCTCATTTACTCCAAAGAACTTGCAAACAACTATTGTTTTAATTTTTTGTTGCAGAGAAACTCGGTGAAGCAAAGGAGCTGACAGATGAAAGTATATAAAGGTGCCCTCTAAGGTTTTGTTTGAGACGACTTTTAGCTATTTCTTAATGCAGCTTTTAAGTATAAAAGTTTCAACTTTTGTACTATAAAATTGTTTTAATAAGCAATAAAAAAGCTGTCTCAAACTCAACCTAAAGTAGATTAAAGCTAGCTTCTTTCAGCATTATTTGTTTGTTTTTATTGTTTAATTGTTCATTTCTATAAGGATGGTAAAGAGTTCAGAAAGGAGAAATGAGTTAAATTAATACCATTATCAATATCTTTATTTTTTTTCTCAACTCTTAGGGCTCTTAACACCCTGAATCATTTTCCTCCCGGCTAACAGATAGGGCTTTGAGTTTTAAGAACTTTGGAAATGAGAACATCTAATGTTTCTTACTTATAATCTTCTAATCTAATAGAAGATTTATATATGTTTGTAGCATATTTATACATTGTCACTTCAATTAAATTGTTTTGATTCTTTGTTTAATGTCTTTGTTAAAAACCTAAGCCTTATTTGAGACCATGCATACCATTGTCATTAGCTTTCCCAAAACAAATACCATTTAGGCTTTGTTTGAGACGGCTTTCTTTAAAGCAGTTTTTTAGTACAAAAATTACTAGAAAGCTGCTTTAAGTCGTCACAAACGAACCTTAGAAAAATTATTTTCATGGTGAGTTTTAAAATTTGTGAGACTCTTTGATGGAAAGAGGAACTTTAACCAAACGGATCTTTTGCCATGTATTGAAGAGATTATTATGTGAAGGGAGAATTGTTGATGCTTTATTTTGATACTAATACTATTCATACAAGAAAACTATATTGATCAAACACAAGATCAAACTAATGCAAAATAAACAATAATCTGCAATATATTGAACACTATTTTATAGATTTAAAAATATATATACATATAACAAAAGAGCTATGTTATACTATCCAAACATGATCTCTCTGTGAAAGGGCATCAAGCAAAGATGAGAAGATAAAGTTGTGACGTGATCTCGTCGAGGATAGCCAATCAATGGGATATATAACATGCACAGCAATCCTGAATTGCTCTATGACAAAGAAGAGGTGAGCATGTCGCAACAAGATCTCATTGATGGAGGTCATTGATGAGATCGATGACATCTATAGCAATCCCAAAATCATCAATGATGAAGAGGAGTTAAAAGAAATCAAAATGTGGGGGAAGGGGATCAAGGAATGGATTGTTTTTTATGCTACAAGGATGGAATGCTATGCATGTAAATAGTATTGTTTAAGTATTAAATATGTAAATTAAGTAATTTTGAACGTTATGTATGTAAATCCTCATATATATACTATTCTGACCTATTCAAAACTTATAGCAAAAACAACAATAGATCTTATTTTACAAAACTTTAGAAGACCTTAGGAATCTACCCTCAACTCTCTTGTGTGTGTTCTTGCCTTTTTTACTTTTTTTATGACTTTAGAACATAAAATAACAATGGATGCTCACTAATATATATACTTACCCATTCAACAGTTATAAACAAAACCACAAAAAACAGTCAATAATATTTATGTACAGATTAGGCTAAATCCTTTGTTTTTAGCCATTACTCTAATAGGAAATACTTGAGTTCGCAAGTAACCCTAAGGGCAATATTTGAGTTCGCAAGCAAATCTAGCAATAATCGGTAAAAATAGCATGAAATATGCTGATTTCAGAGAGAAAATAGCAAAAACGATGCAGGAATTTCAGGATATTGGAGAGAAATACAAGGAAAACTTCTTCTATTCAATCCATGAACAAGAAAAACAGTACAAGATATAAGTTTCTTCAATTCAAGAGGAAGAAACAATTATTCAATTCTCTAGCAAAGCCTAGAGCCCAAAAGCACAAACCCTATATCTCAAATCATATTTCAAATTCAATATGAAACCCTAATTCTAGCATTAGCAACTAATTAAAGTAAAAGGAGTAATACAAAATTCCTAAATATCCCCTAATTCAAATATTTCCATCCAAATAATCTTTAATCAAGGTGTGGGCCCCATAGGAGTAGCTGGCCCTCTCTCTCTCTCTCTCTCTCTCTCTCTCTCTCTCTCTCTCTCTCTCTCTCTCTCTCTCTCTCTCTCTCTCTCTCTCTCTCTCTTCCTTAGGTTGGCGCCTATAATAGAAAACCGGTTCACTAGTGACCGGTCCAATAGGTGCAGCCGGCCCCTCTTGGGCTGGCCTAACATACTCCTACCATACAGTTCTTCAGAATATTTATAAATCTACCTTTAACTCTCATTCTGGTGCCTACTCTAGCCTTCCTGGACTCATACCTAATGCGCTTCTCATGCCTACATTTCCAGTTTCAATTATAGCATATTTAGTCACCGGTTAATAGCCAAATGCAAGATTGGGTTCATAAACCAAATAGAATATTGGAAATTGTTTTAACATAATAATGGAAATCGTATTGCTTGCCTTTTTGTTTGTCGTTTCTCTTTGTATCATTGTATGGCGTTACCCCTTTTCTCTGCAAATATTTCCAGGTTGATCTTGAAAGAATTCACCAGCTCATTTATAACAAGAGATTACTCACCGAGAGATTGCTTCACTAAATTTGCAAGTGGATAACACCCAAATTTACTAGCAAGTCGACTAGTTGAACAGACGAGTAGAACCAAATTGAAAATGGAGAGTATTGAGTAAATTCACACACACACATATATAGAGAGAGAGAGAGAATGCTAACAAAGAACTAGAGCTCTAAAACTAGCCAAGTTTCCACTATATCACTCAAAAGGTACAAGAATCAATGTTTCTCAAATTATTCATCATCACCTCCTATTCATAGTGTTATGATGGTCACGAAGAAGGCTATACATATAATATATATATATATATATATATATATATATATATATATATATAATGTTACATATGTCACATATACAATGTTATACGCCGCCCTAGACACTTGTCACCTCATTATTAACAAAGCGCAACATGAGACTGATGGTCTATTGAGAGTTGGGTGATGTTGAGCGTGTACTTGGTGCGTTCACTAAGGGGTGAGTAAGTTGTACTATGCGAGTTTGTAATAACCCAAAAGTTAATAAATGAACTTATTTAAAAAATATAAAAAATATGTATGGAGCTGCACGTTGGTTAGAAAGCTCAACGGCTCTTGCTATAGAGGAGCAGTGGTGCCAGAAAATATCGTTGCAGTGTGGATATATGTTATATGTTCTACAATAACTCTAGAAGTGTATACAGTGCAGTGGCCCTGGGTCACTTGAGAGCCACAGTGCCAGACATTAAAAATGATTTTTTTTAATTATTTAATGTTAAATATCCCTACACCACTCGTCCTCACTCTCATTCACATTGCTTGGTTGGGAAGGAATTGAGGGAGAAGAAGAAGAGAAGGGGGAAGAGGAGAGGAAGAATTTTCAGGACTTTTTTGTCCATTACTCCTATTATAAAAAGTGTTCTAATCGTTGTAAGTGTATATACTCTTACTCATATTTTCGATAGTTTTTATTGATACAATTTTATTCTTTTCGAAATTGATAAAAATAAAATTTTCCTTTGATTTAAGATAATGACTAACGAAGGTAAGATAAAGATCAATGACCAATTGATCGATAGTTGAGATTAAATTAAAGACTAATGATCAACTAGGTGACAATTAGAATAGGCTCTTTCTTATTGTTGAGTTTGGATGGAGGGAAAGTCACTCAGTGGGAGAACAAGTTTATGCCCGTGGCGGGTGCCGAGTCTATCTGGGTAGCTCTGTATAGGGTGATTTCTCTGATAGCCCAAGGCGAGTGATGCCCGTTGATCTAGTTGAGGCGAGTCTCTCTTTGACTTTCGAGTGAATATCACTTCTCTTAGATTGCTTGGGCGAGTAACACTTCTTTTAACGAACTTTGGAATTTGTTTTACTTTTTTTATACATAAGATTTTAATAATAATTTATATGTATAAAATATTAAAAATCATGGGGTCTGCACCCGCCTCAAGATAGACAACATATTGTCTTATGTCTCAATCATTTAAAATATTTATTCTTAGTAATCCAAGGTCTAATATCTCTACACTCCAATTAATGGAGCATTGTAACATCCTCTTAACCCACTTTATCATCAATTCAATCAATTGGGCCTCCCCTCTCAGTTACTAATCCAATTATAAACTCCTAAAGTGCAAGATAAATGGCTTCCCTATGAGAAGCACTTTGTTGTGGCATAGATAAATGCATAAAATGCTTCCAATATATACCAAAATCATTCTTTTTTTAATTTTTTTGATTCGTATTACTTTCTTATATAACTACTATGCTATACAAGAGGGTTGTCAAAGAGGACAAGAATCAAAGAATGTATGCATCAACTTGTATATCATCTTCTTCTCATTTAGTCAGACAAGGAATCTAATTCATCTGATCTCCAAACTCAAAATAAGATTGACATTCTTTGCTGTCAATAGATGAAGACCTTGTTCCTTCCTTATTGAAGAAGCCTCTCCTCTTATCTTATTCCACATCAATTCTTCACCCTTCTCACATGAAGAATTCTATTTAGCCAAGTCAAAATCCCAATTTGCCACAACAAATAGTCTTTGTTGCTTAACTAGTGGTGCATAGCTTTGACTTTACATATTTTGGAGGAATATGAAGTGCTATATACTTTTTGTTAGTGGCGGAATCAAAATTTTAAATTGGAGGAGACGAAAAAGTTTACCATAAATTTAGTTGAGGGGCAAATATTCTGTAATTTATATAATTTTTAGAAGATTTTGGGATAAATGTAGATTAATACTTTGTTTGGGACGGCTTTTTTACTGCTTCTTAAAGCGACTTTTTAATATAAATTTTTTAATTTTTGTACTAGAAAGCCCACTTTAAGAAGCAATAAAAAAGTCATCCCAAACGAAGCCTAAGTTGTGAAGCTTGATTTATTTCTCTACCAAGAAAAAGTGCTTTGGAAGAGCGTGTTTACAAATTATTTCATTTAGTTTTTCTTTGTAAAGATGAGGGCATTATCTTTATGATATGATTGTAATTCTCCATAGTCTACTCACAGAGAAATATGCAATAACTATCAATTGCGTGAACTTCATAATATTATTTGTGCATTTATGTGGATTGAACTTCTTTTCTATTTTATAAAATTTTTCAACTCTCAATTTAAATTAAGTTTGCCAATTTTCTTGATATTATATGAGATTATACAGGATTTTTTTTTTATTTAAGAGGGCTAGAGCCACCTCCAACATCCCCTTAGTTCCACCAATATCATTGGCAATGGAATAATATTCTCATAAAGCTCTTTGATATAGATGAGGATTTTGGGCATCTTATTCTCCTTTCTAAATAGGAAAAAGATGCAGGCCAGTGATCAAGAATTACATTAAGTAAACTTGCATGTGCTGATTGAAAAAGTTAGCACAGAAAGAGATGGTGATATGCTTCTTCTTCCATGAGAGAAAGAAAAGTGTAAAAAAAAAAAGATTGAGAGAGTACTGCTATGGTCCCATAAGAAGATTGCTAGAATATATATATATATATATATATATATATATATATATAAAGTGGATTACAGGCCTATAAATAGATCAGTCATGGAGAGCAGGCAATAAACATCACAGCAGAAGAAGATTGGAGTGGAAGAGAGGTCTTACATGAAGATGAGAGCCATTCTTTGGCAGCCAAGGATGACTTGCCTTTGTACTCATTAGAGTCATCTGAAGAATTTTTCAGTTGTCTCAGAAAAGAAATTCTACAGTTTTTTTTTTTTTTTTGATATTGAGATCTGTATTCTGAAGCCTCTATTGTTGATAGAGATTTATATAGGAAAGAACACAGATTTCAATGTAAAATAGTCGTGATTTTTTTTTTTGCAGTATTTGTCAGATGTTTCTGATGTTGTTCAATGGCAAGTTTCCTTGGCTATTCTAAGTGGCTTTCAGTCTTCATGCTAGGCCTGTCTCTTCCAAATTGATAAAGCCATTGAAGTGAGCTTAATGGAAGAAAGAAGCAGAAGTTAGTAGTTTTTGCAGTTATGAAGAAAATGATCCATGGAATTCAGTTACTTTATCAGCTGGTTCTTTTTACTATCACTCATCAAACATCGTTGCAGTCATCTTCAATATGTTTAGTCTTATCTTAATAAACATCTAATCTTATGGCATTATATAATCTTAAAATTTAATTTGAATGATTAAGATTGTTCTTTAATTATAACTAGGACTTTATCATGATCATAGCCATACAGCAAGACATGTTTATAATTGTGTGCCATGTCAAAACCAATGAAGTTTAGTAGTATTATATCATATTTCAAGTAAAATCTTTACAACTTTATTTTGCATATCAATATTTACATCACTGTTTATATTATTTGCAGTGCGTTTGAGAACGAGTTTTTAATAATCAGATATGCATAAGTGTGATAACTACAACAACAACAACATTAAGCACTTGTCCTACTACGTAGGGTCGGCTACATGAATCCGTTTTATCCATTGTGTCATATTAAAAGTCAAATTCTCGTTTAAATCTAATAAAAAAAGATCATTTCTAATATTTTCTAACCAAGTCTTTTTAGGTCTACCTCTACCTTTCTTAACATAAGTCAAATCTAATACCTCTACTTTCCTAATCGGGTCATCAGAAGGCCGCCGTTTTATGTGACCAAACCATCTAAGGCGACTCTCTCTAATTTTATCTTCCACTGGAGCTACTCCAACCTTTTCACATATATGCTCATTTCGTATCCTATCTCCAATGATAAAGCCACTCATCCACCTGATCATCCTCATCTCTACAACACTTAACTTAGTATTATGCTTCTCTTTTAATGGCCACCATAAAGGCTTAACTAAAAAAAAAAAAAAACTGTTGCTCAACTATTGCTCATTGCTACAGTCCTTAGAAAAAGCTGTAGAAGTCACGTTGCAACAGTTCCAGAAATGAAAATCACACTTGAGAGCTCTGCTACAATCCCATAATAGCAAATCCTTTGGCTTTCCAATTTGCATCAGATTAGACTTGTCATCTCACACAGACACACATATATATAGCATTTTTGAGTAAGCCAAAGATGAAAAGTCAGACATGTCATATGAAGAACTGGCTATTAATTTGCAGATTTAAAATGTGGCATATCAACTGCTACAAAGGCAGCTGCTCAGTAAAGTTGATGCGGTGCATCTTAAGCTAAGAGGGTTCCTTAGGAGCACTTTACCTAGTTTGTTGTCATTTCTTTCTAGAAAGCTCTTTTAGTCTTATAAATAGGAGGTCTTGTAGAAGAAAAGATCATTGAATGACATATTACTCTCTTTGAAGCTTAGAAAGCTTGTTCTTCTTCTTCCCTGGATTGGGAACTCTTTGAAATCCTTCTTGCAGGTGTCGTCTTCCGCCGATCCACTACATCAGTTGGTATCAGAGCCTGGCGCTTGTGAAGATCGATGGACTGCGGAAGAAGGTCGGCTGTCGACGACGATCGAAGCCGCAAAACAAGATTGGCGGTCGACGACTATCGACGCCAAGGAAGGTGGGCTGCCGACGATGCTCGGAGCCGGATCGCCTTCTATCAAGCTCAATCGAAGAAGTCGCTCGATCAGGTAGATAGAAACCTTGATCGGATTCGCGAAACCCTTCGGTCAATAAGGAGGATGAGGATGTCGTCGGCAACCATACCGAGGCATTCTTCTTCTTCACTGTCCTCGTACGCTCCTCGCCAACGCTATCATCCCCGCCATTCTTCCACCGTCATTGACGACTACCCCCCGCTCGAGCTTCCGCTCAAATGGCGTGATCCCACTCCGCTTCAATACCGGATCCCTGTTCCCAAACCTCTTCCGCTGCCGCCTGAACTGCCCAACGCTGCACCGACTCCGTCGATCCAGATCCGAAGCCACAAGTCTTCAACAAAACTTCCCGCAACCCCAGTCGCAGATCAGCTTCCCGCAGCCCCGACAGCCGCCGATATGGAGTTTCCGGCAGCAGCCGACCAGGCCCCCGCCGACCCGACTACAGCCAGTACCAGGCCGCGAGAGATATCTCTGGCGCCCACAAACCCGTTTTCACCTTCAGTTCTGCCGGCATCATCCGACGATGCGAACTTGGAAGACAGATTTGCTCCTCAAACTCCGGTCCAGCCCGTCAATCTGATTTTCAGAGACCAAGCCCCAACATCTTCCCAAGCTCAGGCAGACTTAACTGAATCAGTTACTCACAGTTCTTCTGAACTTTCCAACTCCCACGAGCGACCTACGTCCAGCGCTCCACCGCACTCGACATCGCCGGCGGTTGTTTCAGCTATTAACACTCTGCAGGACCGCATGCCACCTCCGCTCAGCAGATTACCTTCGCTCAGCTGCCACGATCCCATGCCCGATTCTGCAGTTGAAGCCACGCGAAATCACCTCCACTCACGTGGCAGCGGTAGCAGTTCCACTGCCACTTATTTAAGCAGCAACGACAACACCTCCTCAAAGTCCCGGAGCATTGTTGAGCGCTGCACTTTTGGATCAGAGAACGAATCGCACTTCCCACAGCAGCAATTCAATCGGTACCAATGGCCACCAGACATTTCCAGCGAATCAGATCATTCCAAAGTTTTACATGTCATGGAGCAGAAATTGAAAGAAACTTTTGAGGATTCAGCATTTTCTGTATCCGCTAATGGAAGTGAAAAACAGGAAACATGCGGTAAAACTTTGGAAAGCTCAACTACTAGTTATGACATATCGAAAATTTCTCCCATGGGTGACGAATTAAAAGAGGGTTCTGATGTTCTGGATGATAGAAGTTTTGTAGGCCTCCATCAAAAGTTTGAGTTAACTGATTCTGTTTCAATTTATGCTCAGACCAAGCCTTTGACTAATGGGGCATTTCTAAGTGTGGAAGTTCCTGCTGAATTTCACCCTTATGAGAATGCAGTAAATGAGGACTATGTTGAAATGGAAAATGACTTTATCAGGCTTGGTTTTCTTGCTAGTGGAACGGATGTCTCTCCAATTATTCCCACATTAAAAGCAATCTGGCAGAATTCAGTTGAAAAAGGATTAGCTGACTTCAATTTTCGCAGTGTTACTGGTGGGAAATTTTCCGATCAAAATGTCAATAAGGGCTGTGATCTCAATTTGGAACTGTCAAGCTCTGCTTATGGCCCCACTACCACTATTGAGGAGCAAGGAATCAAGGAGCTCGACATGAGGCCTGGCGGTATTTCTTCTCTCTTCCTTATTACTGAACTCAAGGGCTGCAAAGAGTATCAATTGGAAAGTGAGAAGTGGGACTTTTCTATTGCAAGCTTTGTTTCCTGCGCATCTTCTGTTAGACCCAGCATTTCTTGCGGAGATCCACTTGGATTTGCAAGCTTTGCCTCCGCTCGTACTCTTAAGAACGCATCCTTTCAGATGGTCATTTTTGGATCTGAGGATAGAGTTGGTGGTCGTGTGCACACTGATTACTCTTTTGGGTCTCCTGTTGACATGGGTGCATCCTGGTTGCACGGTGTCTCCAATGAAAATCCGTTGGCACCCTTGATTGGAAGACTTGGGCTTCCCTTTTATCGCACCAGCAATGACAATTCTATATTATTTGATCACGACATTGCGAGCCATGCCCTTGATAATGATGGGAATGATGTCCCTCAAGAGCTTTTCAAAAAAGTTGGTGAGCTATTTGAGAGAATATTGGAAGATGCAAATGATGAGAACAAAATCTTCGATCCGGGAATCTGTCTTCTGCAACAATCTCTTCTTCAATAAGGCGTCTCGACGGAGTCGAGACCTTTTTACGCTAGGGGAGAATGATGCGGTGCATCTTAAGCTAAGAGGGTTCCTTAGGAGCACTTTACCTAGTTTGTTGTCATTTCTTTCTAGAAAGCTCTTTTAGTCTTATAAATAGGAGGTCTTGTAGAAGAAAAGATCATTGAATGACATATTACTCTCTTTGAAGCTTAGAAAGCTTGTTCTTCTTCTTCCCTGGATTGGGAACTCTTTGAAATCCTTCTTGCAGGTGTCGTCTTCCGCCGATCCACTACATCAAAAGTTTAGCATTTCTTCGGTTTTATTGGACACAAGTGATATTGAATGATCAAATAAACACTGAGGTGAAGATTGGTGAAATTAGGTGAAGACAACCGAGGCTCAGTTTGGATATCTATCATAAATAGTAGAAATCATTTCTCACCATAAACTAACCTGGACGAAGTCCTTTTTCTGTGGCTAAAATCCAGAATAAAAGCAATTGAAATTGTGATTCATCTGGTTTAACATTCTCATATATGCTGTCATCTCCGGGAAAAATTATTCTGTGTGGAAGTCAAATCCCGTCTGGATACCTAAGCCCGCGGCTCAGTATCGTTCGGTACTGCGGTACCGTGGCTTAGTACCACTCGGTACCGAGGCTCGGTATCGCTGACGTCACTCATTCTGATTGGTATCTTGATGTAGAGCAGCATTCGGTGTCCACGCAGAATAATCTCTAGCTCTCAAGGACTACTTTGCTACTCGATAATCAGATCCATATCAACGCAATGCAATTAAATTTAAATGATTTTGTGTAGATCTCGTTAGATCAAACTGTAGCTCTTGTTTTCTATTGTTTGATATTACAAACCTACAGTTTCGTCATTATTTAGGCCTGGGCTGTATACTTTTCGTTTGTTTTCCTTTGTTGCTTTCTATTTGTAAAGAGACAATTGAACCTGCACAGTTGTTTCTTGTTTGATTCCTCGGCTCCATGGGAGGAACTTACATTTAGGACAACTTTCTTATTACTTTCAAAGCAATTTTTTTAGTATATAAATTTTTAGTTCAACAAAATTTTATACTAAAAAGCTGCTTTAGAAAACATTAAGAAAGTTCTCTCAAACGAAACTTTACTCTTAATAAAAATCAGAAAAGAGTATTCTTCTAGCATATGTGCTTGCAAATTGCAAAACTAATGCTTTGTTGGGGAAAGCTTTTTATCATTATTTTTTTTGCAGCTTCAAAAAATTTTTGTACTAAAAATTGTTATGCAAAGCAGTAAGAAATCTATCCCCCAAACAAAACCTAAGTCTCGAGTCAGTCATTTCAATGAATGAACCAAGTCAATTCAAGCACAAGGACTTGTATATTATTTTTACTACTGTTTGCACTTGTGCTTATCATTTATAATAAAAAATTGATCAAATTGAACTAAATGTGCCAATTAATCAATCTCTTCAAAGACTTGAGAATTTTAATTTTAATTTCCTCTCATGTTAGGTGATGGCAATTATTGTCTTTCATAGACTTATTATATGCAACAATAGAAAATCAGAATTTTTTATTTGAGAATTGCACATTTGTTTGTTTATTGATAAAAACATAGGTTGGAAAATAAGAATTTTTATTTTATTAGATTCATGTGTGTAAATAAAATCATATCATATGAAAATATATACATATATAACGGGGTTTATAGAGTTCATATTCAATATTGATTGCTAATTAAGGTCTTGTTTGGGGCAGCTTTCTTACTGCTTCTCAAAATGACTTTTACTATAAAAATTAAAAATTTTGTCCTAAAAAAGTGTTTTAAGAAGCATCAAGAAAGCCGCCCCAAACGAAGCCTAAGTTCCATTCAATGATTAATATATTCAAGATATCAAATGATTAGATTTAGAGAGTTAATATAATTTAAAATTAATTTGAATTCATTATTATATAATGAATCTAATAATTTCTATCATTTTGAAAATATTTTTCTAAGTTCAAGAAATCAAAACAGCCCCTCATTAGTTTGTTTTGTGTGTAAAAATGAAACCATTTATTTGAGAGGTTTATGAAATTTAAAAGTCAGAGATCTATATCCTAATTATAATTAATCATAATTAGTCAGTAATCTCATGATAATGATGCACCAAAACAAATCAAATGATGAAACAAATAAGTCAAAAAAATAGTTAGTTAGATTTAATACAGAGGAAGAAATTCTTACATTTTTTGTAACTTCAATATTGACTTTTTCAGTTTCTTTTTTTTTTTTGGACTAAATGAAGGATTTGATATCAGACTTTTTTATGTATTATAATTATAATAATAAGAGGGATGGGTTTTAGACTTACAAGGATGCTATAATGTCAATAGAGGAGGGAAATAAATAATGAATGTGAATATTTTATTTTAAAAATGTCTCCATGAGCTTGCTGTGAGGTCTCTGTTCAAATTTTGTAGAGTTTGATTGATTTTGACTGTGAACAAAGTTTGGGATAGTAGTATTTGACTTAGGCTTCGTTTGAGGCAGCTTTCTTACTGTTTTTTAAAGCAGCTATCTAGTATAACAATTTCTTAGAAAGCTGTCCAAAATGAAAACTTAGATGCGATAACAATATTTTTGGTCAACTGCATGCATGACAATATTTTACTCACTTGGAATGGTTTCGGTGAGCATTTTGATGAGAGGAATTCAATGAGCCTAAGAATACTCAATTTTTAAGTCATTACGATACTTAGATGCTGAAAAAATTATTTATGATCAAGAGAATTAATATGAGTCATAAAAAAACTATAAATAAACTCATTCTCCTTATGAAAGGGGTTTGGACCTTGATTTGAGATTTGAGAGAGCTTGGAGATCTGAAAAACTCTGAAATTCCATCAGACTTTTTGATGCTAATGATACCCTCAACAATCGTTGTCGCCCGAGTACAGTCACTCGTCCACCATCACTTGACTATCGTTATCAGATCATCATCTCCCAAATACCTATTGTCTATCACTTGAACCCTATCATCCATCAATGTCACTAGAATATAATCTTTAGACTAATGTTGTCCAGTCATTGAGAAATTATTCTATGCGGAGATCAGACACAAAATGTCATCCGGAGACCAATCAGAATGCACCACGTCAGTGGTATCGAGCCTCGGCCCCGAGCAGTACCAAACAAGGGCTGACGTGACACATTCTGGTTGGTCTCTGGACCTCATTTCTGTGTCTGCACAGAATAATTGGTCTCAACTATGTCTTTTCAACCACCATCACTTAAACTACTATTTTTTAACCACCTTCAACCGAATGCGAATTCTCGATCATCATCTTACTATGATCTCTTAATTATCATTACTCGTCTATAATCTCTTAATCTCTATTGTCATATTACAATTCACTGATAAACATTGTCCGCCATCACAAATATCTTTGACATATGACATTGCCAAAAAAGCAGATGCACACTATGAACAATTGAACATCAACTCCAACTCATAACATCAAATTAAAATTTATACGAGGCTTTTTGATCTCTGGTCTACTCCTCTCAAAAGATAATAATAAAAATGTATCATTTATAACTTATAATATAAATTAGCGGAATTATCTTAATTGAGTTATATATATATATATATAATGTAATATAAAAATAAATGTAAAAATAAGTGTGAGAAAGAGAGAAGAAGGAGACTGGATGACACAAAAATCCATTGAACGCTTCTCCGGTCAGCGCACCGCGTACAAATTCCTCCTATCTTCTACCATTCAACTATTCAACGTTCAAATTCTCTGCTTCTCTCTCTCTCTCTCTCTCTCTCTCTCTCTCTCTCTCTCTCTCAGATAAAGAAGTAATTTCTACCCTATTAAATGCCACAACCTCTTTCCTTCCTTCCAGTTCCCTCTCCTCTGCCCAACTTATCCTCGCTTGCTCTTCTCTCTGTAGGAAAGACTGTGAAGCTTCCGGATCCGGTCATCGGCGTAGAGGATGGTGAGATTACCATACCTGACGGCCCTAACAACCCTTTTCAGCTATGGGCTCCTCTTTGCCTTCGGCCAGATGAGGGATTTCTTCCGGAAGATCCTCGATTTGTGGAAATCCAAGAATCTTCAGGTACTTTTGTCCTCCTTTTTTGGGATTCTGGGTCCCTTGCTTTTTCTTTCTATCTTCTCGATTTCCAGCTTCTGAGATCGGCTACGTTGTTTCTGGATCAGGGTTACGCTCCGATCTGCTTGGGGCTTGAGGATTTCTACACTCGGCGTCTCTATCTCCGTATTCAGGTTCCTTTTTTTCCTTAATTTTTTATAATTATTAGGTTTTTTGTTGTTCTGTTCGTTATAACTTTTGAGGGTTTGCTTTTCTTCATAGTTTGATGTCAATATGTTTTGCGGATGGATGAGAGGAACACCTAACAGTGCTTTTTTATGATGCGATAACCTTTGATTTTTTCCTTAATGTCCTTTTCTGAATGATTTGAGTAGAAAAGATTGTTGAATTTTAGAGTTGGGAATGGAAAATAGCTATTTTTGAATTTTCCATTCCTTGATTCCCATGTCTTCATGCCTTGATATTTTTTGGTAAGTAAGAGGAAACAAGTTTTGGGGCTGTTTGTGTACAAGTAGGATTTAATAATCATTGAAATCTTGACTTAGTAAATCTTAGAACCTTTAAATCCTGAAAATATTCTGTCATGATAGATGTGAAATTTGGTTAAACCCTAGTAAACAATATGATAGATTTTTTTTTTTTTTAGATTTAAGATTCAAATAACAAGAAAAAGAGGTGTATTGAGGAGCAGAGATATAAATCTCTTAAATCCTGCTTTCCTTGGAATTTACTAAATTCAAATTTTAGCCTAAAATGGGGGAAATATAATTTAAGAAGACTGTAAAATTTATGTGACTCAATAAAGGCGAAATTTTGAAAAGGACCACATTACTAATTGAAATTAGACATAGGAGCTACATCAGAGCTTATTTTGAAAAGGAGCAGAATCAGAATTCGAATTTACAATTTTAAGAAACCGTTAAATGAATTAACGGTTTATTGAAACTGTGAAAATATTTTAAGGTCGTTTTTTGGTTTCTAAGAAACCCTAAAAATGTTTTCACGGTTTCGTAGAAATTGGAAAAATATTTTTTGAAAAAATTAACTTTGGACCATAGTATTCTTATCCAAATCTCTTTTCCTTTAGACATTAAATGGTTCCACCAACAATTAGTTCACACATGGTGCCATATTGAGTCTCGTGGACAGAGCTAAAATAAATTTTTATGTTGTTTATCTTGATTTGATTTTATATGAAATTTTTTAATATTTGTGCAGTATGCTCATCAAATAATTTGTTGTCTACATGAAATATCTGCATTTAAGATAATAGCCTAACATACATTTTTTTTTTCCACTTAGGATCAAATTTAAGCATAATTATTGAAGTAAATAAACTGTAAAATGTTTTCACTGTTTCAATAAACCCTTAATTCATTTTATGATTTCTTAAAACCGGAAATTCGAATATCGGTTCAGCTCCTTCTCAAAATAAGCTCTGACTCAGCTCCTATGCCTAATTTTAATAAGTAACATGCTCCTATTTAAAATTTGGCCCTCAATAAAAGGTTTACCTTAATTGGCTAAAACTTGCAATTAAAACATTCCCTTAAAACTTGTGGGGCGAATAACTTCGAAGTATTCAATAACCATGGAAAATTTGAACTGTGTTGGCCAGTAAGAATAATTTGGTGACCAATGTATATTAGATATTTAAAATTATTTCTAGCTTTGTTCAAGTTTTAGTTGGCATGAACTTGTTCTATGATTGATTGGCAGGACTGCTTTAATCGACCAATTGCAAGTGCACCCGATGCTTGGATTGATGTGGTTGAACGTTACTCAAAGGACAGTAACAAGACACTTCAGTGAGTCTTGACTATTTGTTTTCCTCTAGGATTTACTATACTTCTCATTACATCAGATAAAACAACAACTTAAACACAATGTGATGTCTTGCAAATGTTATGTAATGATCAATATTTGCCTCATTCTCATCATGCATAAGCATTCTATTTATATATCTAACATCCAAAACATTAATATTACATGCTTATCACCCATTGAATAAATTTGGGTGCATAGAATGAAATATTAAAATTTATAGAATGGTATGAATGGTAAAAATGAATTATAGGAGTGTTATATTTGATATTAAAGTTGTATATGGATGGTAGACATGTAATATTAATGTTTTAGGTGTTAGATATGTAAATAACATGAAATAAAGTGGTATTGTGTAAATCTCCCCTTTTTTTTTTTGCCAAAATGCTATATATTTTGCTCCGGATTTTGCTGATTATTGTGCTTATTCTGTTTTCTTAAATGCAGCCGAACCTCAAAAATCAATAAATGCCTTAACCTTGGATCATATAATTACCTTGGCTTTGCAGCAGCAGATGAGTATTGCACACCCCGTGTTATCGAGTCTCTGAAGCAATACTCACCGAGTACCTGCAGTGCTCGTGTTGATGGAGGTATAAAGGTGTTCTACCTCTTTTTTTTAGTAAATGAGAATATGTGAACCTTAGGGTTTAACTTAGTCCAATTTTCTTGCTTAGGTACGACTAAATTGCATGCTGAGCTAGAAGAAGTAGTTGCAAGATTTGTTAGAAAGCCAGCTGCTATTCTCTTTGGAATGGGATATGCAACGAATTCTGCTATTATCCCTGCTCTAATTGGGAAGGTAAGCACCATTTCCTTTAAGTACTTACTCTCTAATTAGGGCATCTCCAACCGAACTCCAAACGCTTGTATGGCGTCGCTCGTGAGCTCCAGCCGAACTGTAAAACTTCCGCTATTTGGTTGCGGGTGAACAATGGGACGTCAATATTGGCGTTGTATTGTTCATCTCCGCTATTTTTCTGTCTCTATCGAACTTGCCGAAGAAACACGCGAAAGAATAGAACGACCGTTGCCTTCGCAAAAATGGGGCAAAATAGAGTTCAATTGGAGCTGAATCATGAAATTTTTTTGTTTCACGGCATTTTGGAGTGAAAAATGAGATTTTCGGTTGGAGATGCCCTTAGAAGATATGTGTTCAGCTGAATACAAGTAGTTATATGAGAGCTCTACCGGCAAAATTAAGCATTTGATTCTTGTATATAGGGTGGCTTGATAATCAGTGATTCATTGAACCATAACTCTATTGTTAATGGTGCAAGAGGCTCTGGTGCAACAGTACGGGTTTTCCAACACAATAGTAAGTTTTATGGTCATTGTACTGAGTGTTTGGTCTTTTGCGCACATTATATGAACATGTGTTGAAGAAACCCTTTCTTATTTTACTTGCAGGTGCAGCGCACTTGGAAGAGGTGCTCAGGGAACAAATTGCTGAAGGGCAGCCTCGAACGCACAGACCCTGGAAAAAGATAATTGTCATTATTGAAGGAATCTATAGCATGGAAGGGGAACTCTGCAAACTCCCTGAGATAATAGCTGTCTGCAAGAAATACAAGGTTAGAATGGAAAGCCATGAGCTCAATTCCTTCGATGCTTGTCTCATGTTTCTGCATTTATCATTTCAGCATCATTTTCAGAAATGAGGCATACAATTAAACAATTAAACTATTAAATTGTATAGCTTAATTTTTGTTCATGGAAGAAATTATTTACATAAACTAAGGCTTCATTTGGGACGGCTTGTCGGCTTTTTTATTGCTTCTTAAAGTAGCTTCTTAGTATAAAAATCAAAATTTTTACACTAGAAAGCTACTTTAAAAAGAAGAAAAAAAACAGTCCCAAACGAAACCTCACAAATCAACATTTTATTTTGTTGTAAAATTTTGGTGTCCTAGCTTTTTTTTTTCCCTTCATGATAAAGGGAGGGTGCCCTCGTTAGGTGATACACCTGAGACATTAGTTTGTGAATTCCTCAAAAATCCCACCATTATGGCGAAATCTGCAGCGGCTACAACAAGTCATAGCTATGAAACAAATGGGTGATTTTGTATATTTAGCTTTTGTTTTGTGCATTTATCTTGTTTCCATTTAATTCGTTCTCATTGTTTTGAATTAGGACTTGCTTAATTTCCAACATAACTTTGCATTCTGAAATAGTTTCTAATCAAAAGCTTCAAGTTACTATCATATTGTTAATCGTTAATAGAGTCAATATAATTATGGAAACTCATAATGACCATGTTTCTCTTAGGCATACACGTACTTGGATGAGGCCCACAGCATTGGTGCAATTGGGAAATCTGGCAGAGGTGTTTGTGAGCTTCTTGGTGTCGACACAGCTGATATGGATATCATGATGGGAACTTTCACAAAGTCATTTGGATCTTGTGGTGGCTATATTGCAGCATCAAAGGTATAATTATTTCTCTAATATATAAATTTCTTTAAGGACACAAATTATTCTGTGTGGAGTCCGGACATCATCCAGAGACCAATAAAAATACACCACGTCACCTTAAAAGTGTACCACACTCGGTACCGAGTGTCAGTATTGCGCTCGATACCAAGCGGTACCGGACGGTTCTCCCCGTCCGGTGTCCACACAGAATAATCTCCCTTCTTTAAGCACTACATGTTGCAGAATGTTGTCTGAACATCTTTTTTGTCTGGCAGGAAATTATCCAACATCTAAAGAACACTTGCCCAGCCCATTTCTATGCAACATCAATGTCTCCACTGCAGCACAGCAAGTTATATCTGCTATTAAAGTGGTTCTTGGAGAAGATGGTTCTAATAGAGGTAATTCAAAGAACCCTTTAAATGCATTTGCTTTATTTTGTTAGCTTTGAACTATCTTATGTGTGAGCTGAATGGCTATTATAGGAGCTCAGAAACTTGCACAAATTCGCGACAATAGCAATTTCTTCAGGTCAGAGCTTCACAAGATGGGTTTTGAAGTTCTTGGGGATAAAGATTCACCAGTTATGCCCATAATGCTTTATAATCCGGCGAAGATCCCTGCATTCTCCAGGGAGTGTCTTAGGCGCAATGTAAGTATGATGCTTGATGATATTTCAAAAGCTGCTTAGTGCTCTTTTTATTATTTCATTTTCTCAGTCAGACTGTTTTTTTTTATTGTTTATCTTTGACCTCATAAGAGTCTCACAACGGTTCTTCTTTGGAAAGCTTAAAATTTCATGGTGACCCATTAAAAGTTGAAATGCTAATATAAAACCAATTTGCTTAAATAACCTTTTTATGATTTTTTTTTTCTTTTGTGCACCAGTAAATTTTATCACTATATGAATTAGTTTTTTTGCATTTAATGTTTATTTAATTTATGCAAAATATTAGTTTGATTCTTGTTCATGTTCTATATTTTAATAATAGATGTGCCTTATATTTGTTTTGTACTGAGTTCAATGCCCACATATTTGCCTCAATGCATCATATGTGGTTGTTTTCACCTGTTAAAAAATTCCCTAATACCTTGTTGAACCAGAACTATTTTAACTATAAAATATATTGTCTACATCAACTTGTTTTGATATAACCTTAAAAATTGGAAAAGAATGCAGAAAGTTGAAAAAGGAATTAATCTCCTTAGTGGGTTAGTGCGTACAAATTTGTATATGTTGGCTTCCTTTGGGATAGCTTTCTTGCTATTTCTTAAAATAACTTTTTAGTTAAAAAAACTTCATTTTTTACTAAAAGGCTGCTTTAAGAAGCAGTAAGAAAGCCGTAAGCCTTAGGGAGTGAGGAAAGAAAGCTCTCAATTTCTCTGGCTGCACCTCTATTCGCACTTATATATATATATATATATAAACTTTTGAAGTTGATGCTAAATTCAAAATTTCATGAAAATAACAGCTTGCTGTTGTCACTGTGGCATTCCCTGCTACTCCACTTCTTCTAGCAAGAGCCCGTATTTGCATATCTGCTTCACATACTAGAGAAGACATGATAAAAGCATTGGAGGTAAGCTCTTCTCCTTCATATATTTCTACATTTTATTTACATAAACCATTTTATATATACTAAGCCAATTTACATCATTTCAGGTCATTAGCAAAGTAGGTGATCTTGTGGGAATCAAGTACTTCCCAGTAGAACCTCAGAAGCACCTTACTGACAAGATTCAGAAGAAACTGGAGTGAAGAACTTTCTGGAAACTGATCCTAGGCATGAAATGGCAAATGGAATATTGGAAACTTTACGTTTAGTTTATAACTGGAAGCACTATTTTGTTTCTTATTTGTGTCAACTTATAATCTATATTACTACTAAGGATTTTCTTCATGTACAGTTCTTAGTAAAGATTTGCTGTAATAAGCCTGCACTTGGTTTCCTGTGTTCAGCTTCTTTGCCTCTTCATGGTTAAAGACTTGTTTTGAAAAATAGTGGAAGTCAAGGTTTTTTTTTTTCTTATAAATTCCTTAATGTCATGTATGTATTATGATTTTGAGTTGAAGCAATTTTATTTGGACTATATTTTAAGGGATTTTTGAGAAAATAAATGGCTATTACTTCTAGCCTTTGAAATGCTTAAAATCAAATGCAGTTGAGGCCATAGAAGCTCCTAAGAAATTCTTAGAATTAGCCCATATTCTTACTTTACTTTCATTAGTTGAATATAATAATCTTATTACTATCCCTCTATATGGCCAAAGTCATTTCATACATATATATTAATAACTAAGTTGATTCTCTATATATGTTATGGACATAATATATACCCTTTTATATAAAATATAAAAATATAAATATTTTTTATTAAAAAATATGAAATAATGTAACCAAATATGACATATTTCCCATACAAAAGAAAAATAAACATTAAAAATTTTAAATAAATTTCAAATTATAATCAAGATGAAAAGTTAATTGTGCTAGCAATTGCGACGCCATACTTTATAGCAGTGGAGAACAAGCACCATACAAAATCAAGACTTCCTGAACTTCCACCAAGTAAGCAATAATGGAGTCATGATTGGCAAAATAATTCCAAACATTTGTTTCTCACTGATTCCGGTGAGAGATTATTACGTGCGGTGTCCAGACCGTCTGGAGGTGAATTCGGACGAACAACATCATCCGGATGCACTTAGCCCTGGGTGATGTGGGGCGTCCGAATTTACCTCCGGACGAATCCAGATGCCGCGCGTAATAATTTTTCCATTCTCTATGCATGCAACAGCCACAAGTTAGATGTGGTCTAAGCCCAAGTCATCATATCTGAACAGAACTTGCCTATTCAAACGAAACCATTTAGAAAATCACATAAAAAAAGAATGTCTTCTTTTCTCTAAGCTACCAAATTGTTTAGTGCTCTGTCGAATGTTCTTATTATGAGGATCTCGAGTAGTTTTGGATCAACGAGCAATCATCATCATTCAAAAATTATAGCCAAAAGTAGCAATAAGGCATGTTAAGCACCAAAAACATCAATGCATATAGGCTTATTATGTCAAGCCAAAATCAGCAAATTAAATTGGAGCACAACTGTTCAAACAATCAAACATAATAAGTTTCGTTAAAATAAAGATTTTTGTCTCATGGTAGTCCTATCACAATCCCCACTCAAACTTAAGAGAAAATTCTATAAAATGGTGGTGATTCCTGCAATGATTTATGATGAACAATGTTGGCCATTAAAAGAGATGCATAATATTAAGTGTTACAGAGATGAGGATGCTTAGGTCATCTCCAACCGAACGCTAAACGAGTGTATGGAGTCGTTCCGTCGCTCCAACCGAACGCGAAAATTTCCGTCATTTAATCGCAGGTGAACAGTGCGAAACTCACGCCATTTTTTTGCTCTCAACCGGAAAAACGCGCGAAAGGGAAAGCGATCGTTACCTTCTCAAAAACACCTAAAATGGCGTTCGATTGGAGCATCACCGCGCCATTTTGGAGTTTTGCGTTACTTTGCCGTGAAAAATGAAGTTTTCGGTTGGAGATGCCCTTAGGTGGATGAGTGGTTTTACTCTTAGAGATCTTAGAGACATGATAAATGAGCATATACATGAAAAGGTTGGAGTAGCTCCTGCGGAAGACGGTTTGTTCACATAAAACATCGGCCTTCAAATGAACCGATTATGAAAGTAGATGTATTAGATTTGACTTTGTTCCGCAATGAGGTGATATGCCTGTACTCAAAACCAACATAAAAACTCCTTTCACTATGACTAACTTGACAAGCAAACTACTCTTAGCTTAATTTGCAACCCAACATTTCAAAAGGGTACGCCTAACAAGGCTTATTAATTAAAAGCCTTCACATAGGATACATTAAAAAACCTCCTGGGAAACCAAATGACTTACAAAAGAAAAAAACATGGTAGTCATAACAACAAAATTAAAATTAATATGCATCTAATAAGAGAAACATACAAACAAGTTATCAAATAGAACAAGAAATTTTTCATGAATATCATGATAAACCGTTGGTGGATGCCTTTGAGCGTCTATAAATACATGCCAGATTAAAAGCTTCGCTTCTTTTGAATAGCTAAAGTCAAATATACAAGGAATAATGAATTTGCATGAGCTACCAATGGTAAAAATTTTTGAGAAAAGGCAACCTAAAATTTCAATACAACGCACATCCACAACCCAAACCATCACAGAAAAGCATAAATTGCATAACTTCATTACTCAATAAAGCCGCCTATGACATAAAATATAAATATTTTGAAAAGCAAACCTAACTGGGCAACATTCAGAACAATCAATGACACAAATGATAGGCAACAAAGAAAAAACTTGTCATTTTAGCCTTAACAATCAGATTATTGGACCAATGTTGCAGAAGCATGGTTCAAGGAAAGCTAAATGCTTGAAGGGAGGAAAAAAAAAGACCAGATGGCACCATTAATTATGATTAGCAAAACAAGCAACTTTCCTTGCTTACCATTACTATCATATTTGATATTGTCAACAATTCAATACAAGTTGTTCATATTACATTCATATGCAACAAGAACATCCTTTGACAAAACTTTCGCCACACTAGTTCTTAATTATACAAAAAACACTATACAACCAAGAAGCAAGAAATTGCATATGGCAGTCAAATTAATCATATCACCTAGCTTGAGATCATCAAACAAACCAAGGCAGTATAGTTCTTCCTTTCTTGTTGAAAAACAAACCTTTCTCATGAGTCCCTGCTCCTGTTGAGCTTCTGGATCGCGCAGTACATCTTCCTTCTCGACCCGACCGCATTGATCCCCATATCCCTAAGATCCTCCAGCGTCAGCATCGGCAGTACCTCATCATTTACCTCGTGTATCTCAAAAACAGGCGTGTATTGTCCAAGCCCTAACCCCTCGAGAAACGACCGTACTCCTCCCGCCCACCCTTTGCATCCCTCCTCCGAGGGCTCGTCCCCTCCATTGGAAACCCTAACCCTGAAAGAAGCCCGACGGTCGTTCCTGTCCGAAGGACTTTCGGAATCCTCCACGTACTCATCATGTCTAGCGTCCTCCCCGCCGCTTGACTTCAAATCAGCAACTGCGGGATCGAATCCGTTGTCGATTCGAGAGTTCCAGTTCGTCCGAGCCCGCCTCGTGGACGCCGGGGCGGTGGCTCGAGGTTTGGTGGAGGGTTTAGACCCGACAAGGGTCGAGGAGGTAGAGAGGGGTTTGGAGAGCTTAGGGCGGCGAGAGCAAGGATCGTATGAGGCTGAGGCCGTGGGCTGGTCTCCAATTTCACCGAGGCGGACGCTGGGGCGGCGCTGCCGTTTGGAGGTTGAGGAAGGGATGAGGGTTTCTTGAGCCGGATGTAAAGGGGTCGGTGGGCCACCATTTTCCGGCGGTTCTAGCGGGTGGAGGTCACCCATTGGAACTCCGGAGAAGATTGAAAGGTAGAGTAATAGAGAGAAGGCTGCACTCGAGAGTAACGGAGAGATCAGAGAAGGCGATGGTGTTTTGACTTTCGATGGAGGACGGAATAAAGTAGCTAAGGGAAGCGTAAGATGGAAGCCGCCTGTGGACTTCGGGGCGTTGAATTAATGGTAGGGGTGTGTAAACTTGACCTGACCAAAAATTCGACCCGAGTCTAATTCGAAAAATTCGAATTCATATCAACCCTTTTGTTATACGGGTCGGATTCCAGTTTGAGTTTTCAATCCATTCTTACAGTCGGTTTGGTTCGGGCTGACCCGACAACTTGAAATCAACCCGAGTTGACACGCGAGCCATAGATCTGCACTCGAGTCCGATTCTGATCCCGCGTGGAGTCGGAGCATCCACGTTTGTTGTCTGGTGCAGTGGCGTGGCTGGATGGGGTGGTTCCATGTCTGCTTCTGACTTTCGCTTGTCGTATCAGCGACGTCCGACTCTGACTTCCGACTTCCACTGTGCCTGCAGGTTCGCTGGTCGGGTCGAGTCGGGTCAAGCTGGAAACCCTTGTAGATCAGGTCCGGGTTAGATTTTCGAACCCATTTAGTTAAATGGGTCGAGTTTGGGTCAACCCGTTTATGCCCGAGTCAATTTAGGTTGAATCTGAACCCGACCGTTAACCCGAATTGACACACCTAATTAAGGGCACCATAAGACCATAACACAATTGAAATTTGGCTTTATATGTCTACTAATATAGAGAATTTATTTTGTCAGGACTCGGGAGTCTCCATAAGAAGAACAAACAGTGTGTATAAAAAATTGATATACATAATGAATAAATTTAAATATAGTATGTTTCTCCCTCTGAACTTCGCACAGAATAGTTTCTCCCTCATGTGTGTGTATATATATGTATACTAAAATGCTTAAATGCCTCCACTCCTATATATCCATAGAATGTTTATAAGAGTTATGAGACCTTCAAAATTTGATTTGAAATACATGTTCGAGAAGAGAGAATTCAGTTGGCCAAACACCAAAATTATGATGTGGCTAGCGTACCATTGGAGAAATTCATACTGCACCATAGGATTGAATTAATTTCACTAAATTAAATATAAGGAATTAGAATTTTCAGGTGCTTTGTTGAAAGAAAGACAAATGCAAGATAATCTTTTTTAAATAATCATACTGAATATAATTAGAAATTTTTTTTTTTTTTGATGAATTCCAAATACATTAAGAAAGTGATGCTACCTGTCACTGGTAATTATCATCGATCACATGCCACCATTGACGGTCATCGACCGATGCTATTAAGGTCATCATGTTTTATATTTTTTAATCGTTTTTGTATGTGTTTTTTATATTTATTTTTTAATTTATTTCTATTTTTTATTATTTAATAGAGATATTTATGCGAAATAAAATTTCATTAAATTACAAGAAGGAGCAATTGATTGCTTTGCTCTTAGCGTTATCCTCTTAATCATTTTTCACCCACATTTCCTTCTTGTCTTTTGAGATATAAAATATATGGTCGAGAGTCAAATAAAAGAATAATTATTAGGTTTGGATACCGGACGTAGTTTTACATCCGGAGACCAATAACATGTCGCCGCATCCTCTTACACTTTACCGCGCGGCCCGACGCCCGACCCGAACCGGAACCCGGTATTGCTATGTTCGGGTATTGCTAGGTATTGCTTGACAATAATAAGAAATACTGCTCTGTCAAGACCAATATCTAACAATACCGAGCAATACCTAGCAAAACTGGGGTATTGCTAGGTATTGATCTTGACATAATGCTATTTCTCGTTATTGCCGAGCAATATCGAGCAATACCTAACAATACCCTGGTTTGCACAAATCAGCTAATACATAACAATCCCAGGTCCGGTACGGGTCAGGTCGTCGGGCCGCGAGGTAAAAAGTAAGAGCACATGGCACCATTTTACTAGCGTTCGATCGTAGAGCTACGTCAGGACAAAGGACCTAATAAAAAATCCAAATAAAGGGCTTGCAGGAAGAATTCATTCTCTTTCAGTTGAATAAGTGATATCCTTAATCTGGAGGCCCACGGCCCAAGCTATTGCACCACATGGCATAATTGAGTTTGAAAAGAAAGGCCGGTGCTATCTCTCTCTTTCTTTTGGACTCGATGGTGTAAGTAGGTGGCCCATGCTCTCGGCCCTTAACATAATGTCCACCTCAGAGTAAAATAAATTGATATGAGTAGGAAGGCTTTTCCCTTGGCCCATCAGCCCATCCAGGCTTGGGATTTCCTGCTAGGTGATCAGACAGATTATAAAGTTAATATTTTTTCTATTTTTAAAATATAAATAAAAATGATTTATTTTCATAATCTAAAGGAGTATTTTGATGAGAAGCTGAAAAAAAAAAAATTAATGCAGGATTTGTATGCATGGTTTATGAATTCACAATTAAGGAATTAGTTTTATTTTTATTTGATTTAATTTTTTTATTTTATAGTTAATAAATTTATTTTAATTTTTTTAATATATACTTTTTTGATTGATAGGTTGCATAATATTAAAAAAACTTCTCTTAATATATGCATAGGCAATGAGTAAAATATATATTACATTGAAATTATCAGTGTTTCCTCAGAAAGAATATTTAAATAGAAAGACTAATTTTTTATATATATATAATATATATATATATATATATATATATATATATATATATATATATATATATATATATATATATATATATATATATATATATATATATATATATATATATATATAATTTGAGAGAAAATTAAATAAAAATATATAAAAAAATGAAGAAATATATATTGAAAATTATTTATCTAACTTTATAGAAATAAAATAACAATTATAAGTGCTCAAACTAGTAAGAAAAATAAATATTATATTGAAAACAAAAGGAAGATTAAGAAAAGAAGTTTACATTAATGAATAAAACATATGATTATTCTTTGCTTGTAAGTCTCATAAGATTAAGATTTTGTTTGAGACAACGACTTTTTAATATAAAAATTAAAATTTTTATACTAGAAAACAACTTTAAAAAAAAGTAAAAAATCCGTCTCAAAATTTCGTTTGGAATAACTTTCTTATTGTTTTTCTAAGTAGCTTTTTAGTACAAATTTTTTGAATTATAAAAAATTATTACTATAAAACTATTTATGAAGCAGTAAAAAAGGTGCCCCAAACAAAGCCTAAGATATTTCAAAATCTTCAAATGCATGTAAATGAATATGGATGCATGAAAAAGAAATCAAAAAGTATTTTTATTGGAATAATGATAAGGAAAAGTAAGGTTTTATTTATTAAATAGATGAAAGATATTCATTCAATATTTTTTACTTATCCTCCATTAATCCAATGCATGAAAGCATCTGACATGAATCTAGTCTACTTATTGCCAATCACAGTAGGGTAGTTCTGAGGATACTGCAATCCACTGAGGCCCCCTCCAAAGCACTGAGCTGCTTCTTGAATACCAAACAAACTTCACATGTCAACAGTTTCTTTCACAGGCCTTTATGTTTATTTATAACATATCTGTGTAATTAGGTATTATATGTATGATACCATAATGTTCGCTGAGAAAAAAAACTTGAGAGTCTTTTCTCTTGATCGGTTTGGGTGCAATCAGAAAAATATTATATATATATATATATATATATATATATATATTATATATATATATATATATATATATATATATATATATATATATATATATATATATATATATATATATATATATATATATATATATATATATATATATACTCCTATAGCTGATTTTCGACTCATGATTACCTGCGAGATATAGGTGTGCACGTCAATATTTTACATGAATCGAAAATCAGACTCGAACCCGACAAGAAAGTTTATGTTAGGGTAAACTTGTTTGTGAAATGGGTCGGGTTCAGGTTCAACAAATCAACCCGTTTAAAAATGGGTAGGATTCGGGTTGACCCGGAAACCCAAAAATGACCCGAAATGACACAGGTAAACATGTGTCTTCTACTCACGTTGCTTGCGTCGAGTATTCACGCTGCCCATCGTCTGCCAGCGTCGAGTTCTCGTCTCGTCGAGTCACGTATCTTTGCGTGAGTCACCAGTCACGTCGTTGTCACGTCTCGTTTCCCTTGTTGTGTTTGTCGTCGCTGGCAGCGTTGCTAAGCTGACGTCGCTGCCGTGTCAGCGACTCGGGTCGAGTCAACCCGATAACCCACGTTGGTCAGGTCCAGGTTGAAATATCTAAACAGTTAGCAAAACGGGTCGGGTCAACTAATATCATGTCAGTTCTGGGTTCGACCCGAACCCGACCCGTGACCTGATTTTGACAATCTCGCTTGTGAGATTCATAAGGTATTGAGCACTACCCCAACAAAGATTTGTAAGAATTGAATAAAAATATACGAAATGGAATTCTAAATTAAGATGTCCTAATATTTTATAATAATTAACAGTGTCTTCTGTAACACAAATACTAGCTAGATATGCATCTGACATGTGTTGGACATGTTATTTACATGTTCCTTTTAAAAAAATTATGGGCATATATATGTGACTCAAATAAAAAATGTTAACTTTAAAAATTATATTACTTGAATAACTTAAGTTAAAATATTAGTTTTTTTAATTCAATAAATAGGGCTCAAATGAGAGAAAGAGGGGCTATGCTAAACTCTTGCACAAAATCATAATTTAATACAATATAATACCATAGATATAATGTAACAATCAAAACTACTCTTAACTATCGAGATATTGCTTGCCTCACAATTGTCTTATCAGTGTAACTTCCGAAGAGGTCACCCATTTCAGGATTTCTCCAAGATGAGTACGCTTAACTGCGAAGTTTCTTAAATAAAATTCTAACTATTACACCAAAAGACGTCTCAATGTCTAAGAGTTTAGCTTCTTTTCCTTAATAAATTTCATATATAATTTGTTAAATTATATTATGCCATCCTAGGTCCCACCCAACATAATGGACAGTGCATGCATGCATACCTCTATGAACAATGCATGTATTGTGCATGCAAGTGGTGGCAACTATTTGCAATATTGATCAATTTCTTTGCTTAGATGCATGCTCAATGCATGGCTTTTTTCTCTCTGCTCACTGATCAGAGACTCAATTATTTAGCTACACTTGGGAGACAACATGTTAGATGTGTGATATTTATTATATTTTTTAGTATTGGAATGATTTGATATCTGGAAGGGATAAATCTGTATATTTAATAGCAAAGAATGGGTCTTCTTTGTCACTGATCGATAGAGCAGGCCAGCAAGCAATTCCTTAACTGGATTGGTACAGTTGTCTTCTTACTGTTCTATTTGCATCCTTAATTTTTTATTTTTTAATTAGGTGATGATATTTTAATTATTCCAATATAATTAGATCATGAAATTGATATATTTTTGCACCTTAAACATTAATAATATTGTAATAAGACTGATTAATTAGTAGTATTTTTAGTTTTTATTTGCGACAACTTTTTCATTATTTTTAGGTAACTTTTATATTAGAAAATTGTTTTAAAAATTAGTGAAAAAAATTGCCTAAAATAAAGTCTTAGATTTTAAATTATAATTATAAAATATTTTAAAACTAAGGTTTTGTTTAGGACAGATTTTTATTACTAAATTTTTTACGTTTTCAAAAAAAAAAATGCTAAAAATTATTTTGGAAAATAGTAATAAAGTTATTTCAAACAAAGTCTAAAAATATAATTTGATATATTTAATTATTCCAATATAATTAGATTATGAAATTGATCTATTTTTTGCACCTTAAACATTAATAATATTTTAATAAGACTGATTAATTAGTAATTTTTAGTTTTTATTTGGATCGGACAACTTTCTTATTATTTTTAGTAATTTTTATATTAGAAATCTTGTTTTAAAAAATAGTAAAAATTTGTCTTAAATAAAGCCTTAGATTTTAAATTATAATTATAAAATATTTTAAAACTAAGGTTTTGTTTAGGACGAATTTTTATTACTAAATTTTTTCTGTTTTCAAAAAAAAATGCTAAAAAATTATTTTAAAAAATAGTAATAAAGTTATCTCAAACAAAATCTAAAAATATAATTTGATATATTTAATTATGTACCTTTTTCCTTAAAAGTAACACTTTGAAAAAATGTCCTTGTTAAAATGTGATTATTGGTTGTGCTATTAAGGATTTATACAATATTTTACTTGTTAAGATATTGTAATAGAAATATATAGTTATCTTGTGTAAAAGTACATCTTGTCATACAAATTAAATAATAGGCACAGTTGAAAAAAAATTATTACGATAACATAATTTTAAGAATAAGCCTTCGCTTGCGACGACTTTTTTACTGTTTTATAAAGTTATTTTTTAGTATAAAAATTTCTTAAAAGTAGAGAAAAAATAACAGTCTAAAACTATCCCAAATGAAGCTTAATCTCTTGGCAACTTGATTAGTTTCTTGCATAGTATTTGACAGTCAATTGGACAATTCAAAAAAATATTGCAAAATTGGGGTGGTCAATACGATGGCTTGATTAATCTTCTCAACTTGGCTGAAGTTTGGATTGACTCGAAAGAAGATCCGTAACCAAAGCACTAAAACTTAGATATAACATTAGTCAGGGAAATAAAATATGCATGGAATCCCAAAGAAGATCATAACACTCTAAAAAAGAAGTTACTATAAGCAAAATTTATCTACTTGAATTCGCCTTTTACTCTTCTTTATATATATATCTCTAGCACCATTGATCTTCTTCTCATCAAATTACTTGGACCTAGTTATATTTACCTTTCAATCTTTCGCCATTCTTGAATTGGATGTTAACATTTTATTGATGTTTTTATTAGAACATGATAAAAATGAGGAAAAAAACGATCTAGTGATTCAAATGAAGAGAGAGAGCCTTCCATTTAAAAGCAAACAAAGTCTCAACATCAAGTTGCCATACATAGGTTGACAATAATAGAGATGGGGTCCTAGCGTAACAACTTGATGCAATTGCTAATGGTAGGTTAATGGTCCATCATTAAAAGCATACATGAGATGGGAGACATAGCGGCTTCAAATAATGAAGCTGCTCCACAACTAAGAAGGGCTCACAATCCTTCAAGTCAAATAAATTAGAAAAATGTTACTTCATACTAAAAAAAATCAATTAAAGAGGGCTAAAATCACTTTTTACTCTAGAGAAGTGATATCTTTACTATAGAAAAAGTACCATTATCCTACACAGTTATCACTCATTCATTTATCATATTTCACCAATGAAATATTGATTTGATAAACTAATATTATCATCTAAAAAGTTAACAAAATAGGGTTCTAAATATCACCAAGTTTAACTCAAGTTGTTGTGCCTAAGAGCATTCATAATGACAAAAAGTAGTAGCTAGCTAAGGAAAGTTTTATAATATATTGTACGTAGGGGGGGGGGGGGGGTTGTTATTTTTGAAAAATAATTTGTTTACACACACAAACATAGAGTTCTTTTTAGCATAAATTGATTATTGTGTATAGACACAATGAGTCAGTCAGTATTATATAAGATCATAATTTACATATGCAAACACGATAAATACAAATTGAACCACTGCATATAGACATAACAATCACTATAATAATTGATAATATATGACGATTTCATTCATTAAATAAGGTAAATGATACCATTTCTTTGCTTAAAATTAACATCAATTATGAAGTAAATCATCACACAAATAATTAGGGGGTAGGGGCATCACAATGAGGGGGTCATCATACTCCAACATATCATAGGGTAAATGGGCCTAAGGCCATCGTGGGTTCCACATTGCCTACCATTAACATAGATGAAGACATTATATACTATTAACAACAGGATCTTGAAAATACCCAACCCACCAACCCATGCTGTGATGCTCCTAGTTGGCCTGCACTTAGGCCGGGCCCGCTGCCATGGCTCATTACCCATCGGGCCCTTCATGTTGGCCGACCCGAACACTAATTATTATTATTATTTTCATGTGTGTGGATAATTTAATTAATTATGTGCAGTCATGTATGCTATCCTTAGCCAAGAATCAAATAAGATCAAAATGTATGAAAGGTGGTCAAAGCCAACATAAAATTTTCTCTGATTTGACCCAAGTAGTATGGAGATATAAGAGGAAAGTCATGTCATGTCTGATATTATCATGCATGATTTTAAATTTTTAGTATATAATATTATTTTATCTTAAATTAAATTAGTTATTATAAATTGGAGTAAGCAAAGAAAAAAGAGATGTGTTTGGGAAAGATCGTATTCTGGCGACAAAGGTAGGAATGATCATAGTCGGCGGGCGACAGTGGTTAGGAAGACTATTGTCTGGCGACAGAGGTTGAAAGAACCGAAGTCAGTTGGCGACAATGATCAGAAAGATCATTGTCGACGATCGAGGTCAGAACGACAATTGTCGGGGGGAAGTCCAACGATAATTGGTGGTCGGGTGGAAGTCTTGTGTCAGTTGGTGGTCGGGCAAAAATTCGTCGTTAGTTGGTGGCCGAGCCGAAGTCCGTCATCATTTAGTGGTCTGGCCGAAGTCTGGCGACAGTTGGCGGTCCGACAGTAGTCGAGGAGGACTCTGGTGCGTGGCAAGAAAACTCTAGTTTATCTCTTTTCCTTCTATACTTTATCTTCCTTGCTTCCACCCAGTTTCCTCCTCCCTCAATGAAGAATGAGGGTATATTTATAATTTTTGGGAGTGTCATGACAAATAAATAGGAGGGAGATTAAGTGTATGTTGAGAGTATTTTGAATGAACGGTCGATATTGATCACATTGATCGTGGACCATTTACTGGGCATTTGAATATCTTAATGGTAACAAAATTCGGCGATCTTAGGCTCGTTGGATTTGTCTAGTCAAGCCGCTCGATTCGACTATAAGCATGTCATGTTCGGAAATCGTTTGGTCATCCAATTCATGATTTGAACCTTCAGAAGGCGCTCTAGGTCTTCGATTTGGACCGATTTAGGTTCGGATTGAGTCGAATTTTGTGTCATTTGGTTAGTCTTTTCGAGGCGTTCAATTCGGCTATAAATTTTCTAAAATCTGAGTTCGGTGGTTCGAGAGATTTAATTTTAGAATTTTTTGACTTAATTTTTTCCTTGAGATTCGTGCTTGATCAAGATAATTTTTTTATGATATATCAATGATAACGAATTCTTTATACTTTTATAAGGAGTATTTCCTCATAAGATTTATGTCTCAAAGAATGTGATGCACACTTCTATTATATATATATATATATATATATATATATATATATATATATATATATATATATATATATATATATATATATATATATATATATATATATATATATATATATATAGGATAGTTAAGTCAGCGTATTCTGCAACAAGACAGTCATACTCTCTCTCTCTCTCTCTCTCTGGCATCTTGAAGTGTGCAAAGAAACAGAGATGCAAGTTGCAACAACAAACAATGAATATTATTGATTACTGAAGAACACGAGAAACAGAGAAAGGGAGAAACAAGAAGACGTAAGCTGGAAAAGGAAAATGAAGTTCTGTTTGTTATTCCCGTGTCAGTACAAAGCTAATGACATTATATAGACAATACATAAGGCTTAGGCAAATCATAAGACGCCATCTGTCCTTTCTTTACAGAAGTATATTTATATTTATTTAGTTATACTAATATCCCCCCTCAAATTGATGGGTCTTTGAGTAACAGTCAATTTGTCGCGAAGAAGCTTGAACCGAGGTGTAGGAAGATGCTTGGTGAAGATGTCAGCTATTTGATCCACCGTGCTGATAGGAAGGAGACGAACAGTGTGTTGATGGATATGATCACGGATGAATTTTTGGTCTATCTCTATGTGTTTGGTCCGTGCATGAAAGACGGGGTTGTTGGCAAGGGCTATGGCAGACGTATTGTCACAGTACATGTTAGTTGGCTGATCCTGCATGATGCCAAATTCTGCAAGAAGTCGTCGTAGCCAGATGACGTCGGAAGTGAGAGCGGCAAGGGATCGATACTCGGATTCAGTGGAGGATCTTGCAACCGTGTGTTGCTTTTTAACAGTCCATGAAATAAGCGAGCTGCCGAGGAATGAACAATATCCGGAGGTGGATTTTCTTGAATGCGGATCACCAGCCCAATCAGCATCTGAAAAGGAATTGAGAACAAGATCAGTTTTTATTTATAGGAATGCCGTAGTCAAGGGTACCTTTGATGTATCGAAGTAGTCGTTTCAAAAGGTAGACATGTTGAGGTAACGGGTTGTGCATGTGTTGTGAAAGTTGATTTATGCTAAAGGCGATGTCGGGTCTGGTTAATGTCAGATATTGCAGAGATCCAGTGATTTTTCTGTAAACAGTTGGATCGAGAGAGAATAGGATCAGGCTGAAATTCATTAGGAAGCTTTGCGGTAGTTGGATTTGAAATGGCATTGCATCCTGTTATAGCAGCCTGTTGCAAAATGGAATAAGCATAGAGCGCCTGGGATAGGAAGAAGGATTGCTCGGATCGATCAATTTGTATTCCAAGAAAATTATGAACATCGCCGAGCTGCTTTAGATCAAACCGAGTACCAAGTTTCTGAATTATTGAAGAAATGGCCTGCACATTATTACCAGTAACGAGTATATCGTCAACGTAAATTAGAAGAAAGATTTGTATGTGATTGACGTTATAAATTAACAAAGATGGATCGGCATTACTGTGAGAGAATCCGAGAGAAGTAAGATAAGTGCTGAAAGTGTTATACCATTGGCGAGGGGCCTGTTTTAGGCCATATAGAGCTTTATGAAGACGACATACAAACTTCGGGTGAGAGGTGTCCTCAAATCCTTTGGGCTGCGTCATGAAGACGGTGTCGGTGAGCTCACCGTGAAGAAATGCGTTGGCAACATCGAGTTGCTGAACAGGCCAGTTGTGATGAATGGCAAGTGCAAGAAGAATCCGAATGGTGGGAAGCTTGGCTACGGGACTGAATGTTTCGGTGTAGTCAAGCCCAAACTCCTGATGGTTACCGAGAGCAACCAAGCGTGCCTTGTATTTAGCGATCGAGCCATCCGCGTGATGTTTTATTCGATAGGTCCATTTGCATCCAAGTACAGATGCATTTCCCGGTGCAGGAACCAAGCTCCAGGTTCCTTGGCGCTGCAAGGCGAAAAATTCATTAGCCATGGCCTTGCGCCATTCAGGCATTTTGCTGGCTTCAGTATAGCTGGTAGGAGCAATTTGGTTAGTATGAATATGAGCAAGATTTTAAACGTTGGAGAGGCTTCAGCGAGCCAGTCTGAGTCCGCGTGAGCATATGATGTCTGCTGGGAGCGGGTTGAGAAATGGGTTGATTATGGGAAGCTGAAGGAATTAATGCTGGGGACATGGTTTGAGGATGCAGCGGCTGAGAAGGAATAGAAATATTTGATGGAATAGGAACAGAGGAGGTATCTGTAGAAGATGGATTGGCTAGAGAAACGGGTGTTAGAAAAAATTCAGAAAGAGATGGTTCAGTGTTGGCAACGGAGGGAGATTGGCTATTGGCAAAAGGAAAAATATTTTCTTGAAAGATAGTATGACGAGAAATAATAATTTTGTTGGTGACGCGGTCAAGGCACTTGTATCCTTTGTACGTATCAGAATAGCCAAGAAAAACCATGGATTTGGACTTAGGTTGAAGTTTGTGACGATGAGAAGAAGGTATGAGAGGGAAGACTTCACAACCAAAAACTCGAAGATGACTGTACTCAGGGAAGGTTTTATGCAAGATTTCGAAAGGTGTACGATTGTTGATAGTTTGGGAGGGCATACGATTGATGAGATAAACCGAAGTAAGAACCGCGTCAGGCCAATAAGTGTATGGAACAGACGCCGTTGAAAGCAATGAACGAGTTGTTTCAATAATGTGCCGATGCTTGCGTTCGGCGACACCATTCTGTTCGGGAGTGTATGGGCATGAGAGCTGATGTGTGATGCCATGAGCTTGAAGAAACGCACGAAGAGTGTGGTTGACGAATTCGGTGCCACCATCAGATCGCAAGGTTTTTATTCGTTTAGAGGTATAGTTTTCAATTTGATTTTTTAAACGAAATGAATATATTAGAGACTTCAGATTTGCAATGCATGGGGAAAATCCAGGTGAACCGAGAAGCATCATCAATAAACAAAACGTAGTAGCGGTATCCCTGTATAGACGAGACAGGGGCAGGTCCCCCACACATCAGTATGAATCAACTCAAGAAGAGATTTACAGTGAGTAAGAGAATTGGAAAAAACTACTTTATGAGCTTTAGATTCATTACAAATATGACAAGCAGTTAACTGTTTTTTCAATGTGTAATTTCGGGTTTGCTAAAGAAATAAAATGCATAGTATGATCATTCGGATGACCCAGCCTTTTGTGCCATGGGAGGGTCTTTATTTGCTGTGGCCGAGAGCGCTTGAATGGAAGAAGACGCCGGGTTCTTGGGGAGAGGGTAAAGACCGTTGCTACAGGGTCCGCGAAGTAGAACTCTTTGCGTCTTCAGATCCTTAAAAACAAAACCAAACTGATCAAATGTAATGGAAAATATTATTGTCTTTAGTAAGCTGGGAGATAGATAATAGATTGAACCGAAAAGAAGGTGAGTGAAGAATTTGAGACAGAGTATACGTACGAGATGGGGTCGGCAACAGTCCGTCACCGGAGTGACTTATGTTAACCGATCGCCCATCGCCGATCGTGACGGCGTCAGAACCTGTATATTGGCTTGCAATGGACATATTGTCTATGGAGTTTGTTAGATGAGTAGTTGCGCCAGAATCTAAAAACCAATTTGGGGAGGAAGTTTCTGTTGCAGCAAGAAGAGCTTTCTTGGGTACGTATTGGAGATTTGAGCGGTGCCAACAATTTTGCGCCGAGTGACCCTTCTTTTAAACAAATCTGGCAGCTGACAGCGGGATTTGCAGAGGTTCTGGTCGATGTGGTGTTCGGGTAAGACGGACTCCTTCCGTTTGTGCGACGTCCACGTCCTTTTGACGAATAGAGTGCGAAGTTCGAATCTGCGGGAGCAAGATCTTTGGCGGCTTCAGTGGTTACGTGAATCTCTTTCGCTCAATAGAAGCGGATAGAGATTGTCCAGACTAATTGGATTAATCATGGTGCGAATTGCAGTCTTAAAGGACTGATATGAATTCGGTAAACCTTTCAGGATGTATAAAATAACGTCCTCACTGTCTACAGAAGAACCTGATGCAGCGATTTGATCAACGATTTTCTTGATCTCGGACAGGTATTGTGTCATCGTCTGGTTCTTGAGCGCCACGTTGTGTAATTCGTTTTTCAATTGTATCACCTTTGATCTGTTCGTTGCTTGGAATCTTGCTTCAAGAGTGGACCAGATTTGAGCAGTGGTGTCAAGATTTATTATGTATGGAAGAATGGGAGCTGAAATAGTGGAGCAAAGCGCCGCAGCAAGATTTTGGTCGGTAACAATCCATTGATTTACAGTGGAGTCACCGGTGAATACTCCTTCGGATTGATTTTCTGATCCTTGAGGAGGAAGATTCTTTGGATCAAGAAACTTACTGAACCCATTGGCTTTGAATATCTTGCTGATCTGCGATCTCCATACAGGATAGTTGTCGGAGACGAGCTGCGACGAGACGATGTTCTTGAGGTTTGATACTACAAACTTGAGAGTAGTGGAGATGTGCGGATCTTCGTCATTTGTAGCAGATGCCGAAAGATCGTTGAGTTGTGATGTAGAGGATCTCGCCATCGAGGCAAGGGATTAGTTTCCCTGCTCTGATACCATGAAGAACACGAGAAACAGAGAAAGGGAGAAACAAGAAGACGTAAGCTGGAAAAGGAAAATGAAGTTCTGTTTGTTATTCCCGTGTCAGTACAAAGCTAATGACATTATATAGACAATACATAAGGCTTAGGCAAATCATAAGACGCCATCTGTCCTTTCTTTACAGAAGTATATTTATATTTATTTAGTTATACTAATAATTACTCATCATATTCATGCACGTCTAGCAAACTACATTACAGTCTCTACAATTTAGTGCAAGTAACTACCAGCTAGCTAGCTTGTTTCAGTCCCCAAAGCAACCAGGCTTCTATCAATTTCCCTTCAATAACAACCTCCTCCCTTCCTCTTCTCTTAATGGAATATATTGATCTCTCTATACAAATACTTGAAACAAATTAAGCAAAATCTTAGATTTCTTGTCAGCTTCTTCTGCTTCTTGCAGTCACAGTCTTATCCATGCCCTCATACCTTCATCTGTACAAAGCAAAAGCTGAATTTGTAAAGCTAATAGAGGAAAGAGACATACAAGAAAAATTCATATTGGAACAAAATATACAAGTTATAATATTTTATATTTAGATACATACCTCTATGTTTAATATGGGCCCTCTCCCTTGCTTCCCTGCTGAAACAAGCACATGTTGTTGAGAACTATATTATTGAGAATCAGCTCTTGTCTCTCATCACCAACTTGCATAAAAAAACTATCCTTCTCCTGTAAAATCCATATATGAATTCTCAATGTGCTCATTGTTAACTTAGGTAAGTCAAGCTCTCTCTCTCTCTCTCTCTCTCTCTCTCTCTCTCTCATACCTGAAAGAGGGGAATGGAACCTTGGCACTGCAACAACAATGGAGGAGGGTTCATCATAGTCTCATATGCTTTGGATGAGCCTTCATCAAGGTTTGTGGCTTGGGTGAGGCTAGCATGGAGTAAAGAGGATGGCATTGGCTGTTTTATCATATTTACATAATCAGTAACAAGCCATTGAAGAAGCCAAAGTTAGCTCATGAAATTATTTATTTTTGGCAAGATAAGATTTTTATGAAGTAAAAAAGTGAGACCAATTATCTCCATTACTGTTAGTTAGTCCTGTCTACATATACTCACCTCTGTTTGGTTGACAAGACAATCATAGTCAACAGAAAAGTCAAACTGCATTGGATTCACACTAGCAAGCTTCATTGACAGAAACTAGAATTTGGTCAAAAAAGAAAAAAAAAACACCATTAGAGAGAAATAACATATCAGTACCACTCAAAATCCTTAGTTAAATAAGAAAACTGTTCAATTAGATAGAGTACTTACCTCTATTTGGTTCTGCAAGGACTGTACATAGTTGATGATCTCATCAAGCATCAAAGCTTTCCCTACCACCTGATAATATAAACATTTCACAGTACATAAGCCAGCTAATTAAGTCAATGTATACATTATTTATTTATATATAGATTACATATTATTTATGATGATGAACCTTTTCACAGCCAGGAACAAGTCCCTGAAGAACCTTCATCCTCTCACTAATCTTCTCCCTTCTAACCTGATCATATCCAAATATAAACCAAGTCATAACAAAGATGAAATGAAGTAACTAATAGTTCCATTAAAGCTGTAATAATAATATTTACTCTCTCTGCAAGGCTATGACTATCAGTTGCTTGACCTCTCCTTGCTCTAACATGTATATAACCTACAGGAGGCTCCTCCCCTTCCTTCATCTTCTTCTCGTCAATTGCCTTCTTCTGCTTCCTATTCCTTCCGTTCTTTGTGACCTAACAAATCAAATAACATCAATTGAATCAAAGTGTGAGAGTCGTTTATATGAATAGATTCAAACAAATTTATATGTTACCTTGAAGTTATATAGATTATTACTCTCCATGTAGTGAGAAGAATTAGCATTGTTGATTGAACTGCTTCTGCTCATAGGCTGAAGAACAGTGGAGGAGGAATCAGGGATCGTCTCAGCTGAGTCCTGATAGTAGAGGGAAGGGATCAAAGGAGACCGAGTAGTTATTGGTCATCTTTTCAGTTGAGAAGTGGGAGAGGAAGAAGGTGTTGGTTATGGTTGGAGAAGCCTGTCTACTTCAAATAAAGTCCGGGAAAGAGACTACAAATCTTATTAAAGACCTCCTGAGCAGAGAGAGAGAGAGAGAGAACAGACTTGTAATTTCTCTTTGATTGCAGGACTGACCAGACCTGCGGTCCCTGCTTTATATAAAAAGTTGGGATAAGACCCTTTGTAGATCTCTCATACTTTTTTTACTTGGGCTCTATAAATCGCTCAGTCTATGTCGGCACTGAGTTACTCTCCTATAGGGATAGGACCAGAAGACTAACGAGGGGGCCATTATATATATATATATATATATGAAAAAGAAAAACTGGGGGCTCAGACTGGAACGTTGGGAGAAAGAATAGAGTAACGGTACACTGCTGAATTTATAATCAAGCATAATTTTGTTGTGTTGATAGGTAAAAGCTCCCTTTTTAGGTCAAAAATTGGCCTCATTATGTTAATATTATTAGAGCATGTTAATGAAGAAATATTAATATGTTAATACAGGCTGTTACATAAGTTTTCAGTAAATTAGGATTATTTTTTTCTATCTATTTGGCCACATATAGTATTCATAGGGGAATTTAGGCCAGGGTCATGTGTCATTCATGATGACTTATGTTTTGTTTGGGATCACTTTTTCGAAGCAGTTTTTTATTACAAAAGTTTTTGAATTAAAAAATTACTTTAAAAAATAATAAGAAAACTTTCCCAAATGAAGCCTTAGTTTAATGTTGAACTCTTTTTTATGTTATAACTTGTGATATACAAAAATTTGCAAAAAATATGAAAAACTTATATATATATATATATATATATAACATTTTTAAAAAGATCATCATAAACATTGCAACTAGTGTGAGTCAAATATTACAAAGGGAACTCGCGTGTGTAACTTGCTGGTTGAGCGAAGCTATTTTCTCCCATGCGACTTATGTTCGAACCCCTAACTGCCCCCCAAAAAATACATAATAAAAAATATAGAATGTTATTCCCTATAATTAGATAAGACTTTAATATAAAATAATAGACATAAATGATAAATAATAATGTAATAGAATTAGGATTACTTTTAAAATGTGAAAATTATCATCAAGAGATGTTGTGTGGTCTACTTGATAATTCTCTTTATAGAAGGAAAAACTAGTTTACCGACAAGATGTAAGATGTGAAAACTATCATCAAGTCGAGTGATTATGATTAGTAAGACACCAATCAAATGATATAACAAACATCAAATATCAATAGTTAATAGGCGTCACATAAAATATATTAGTATACATCAATCAAAAGTTTATATTGAGTTTGAAAATTGGACGATTAATCATATTAATTCTTCTGATTGAACGAAAGATTGATGTTTAGGAAGACGAGCAACATGCCCATGAAGGTAATTGACGAACATAAGATGATACTCAGATTTTGTTTGGGATAACTTTCTTACTGCTTATTAAAGCTTTTTAATTTTTAGTACAAAATTTTTAAAAAGCTATTTTAAAAATAATAAAAATATCGTCCCAAATGTAGCATCAATGACAAGCATCATATTATGATTAATGGAAAACGTTAGAAGTTAAATGTGTAAATATATATAAATATGTTTCTCTGTATTTACGTGTTTATCCTTGTATTTTCTATATATGTATTACGTTGTACATCCTAAATGAATTTAATACAGTTTTTCTCTTTCCATCCGTTTCCTGTTGTTTCTCTGCTTCGGCTCTTCTTCCCTGAGAATTCAAGATCCTCTAACATGGTATCAAGAGCCACCATGGGAGATCAAGATTCTCTCAATTCTCCTCCTCCTTCCTCCTCCACCACCATTACCGATCACTCCACCACAGTCGCTGCCATACCTGTTGCGCTCAAGTTCTTAGTATCCAATATTAAGAATCTTCTTCCCTATCCTCTGACGACCGAGAATTATCCTATTTGGCGAACGCAAATCTTGCAACAATTCATGGCCAATGGCTACGCCGGGTATCTCACCGGAGCAACCCCGTCCCCCGCTGATGTTTCTTCTTCGGAATATTCAGCCTGGAAACTTGTTGATAGTAATCTTCTATCCGCCTTATTTTCTACTATATCTCAATCAAAATGATGGTGGTGAAAAGACAAGATGTTTTGCATCATAGGAGAAAAGATCTAAGAGGAAAATGATATCAGATGTTGATGATTAGCAAACATATGATGAGAATTTTATTTTTAATCAATTATAGAATCAAGATGAGAATAGTAGGAGATTTCAAATTAAGATTAATTTATTTTTTAGATATTTTCTGGAATCAACTGACATATTTAGTCAGGAATTAATCAACTGACGTATTGGCAGCCATAATAATGGCGTATCAATTTCAACCTAAGAAATATAAGTTGTAACCAAAATGATGTATCGAGAACATATTAGCTCAGTGTTTCACACTTACCAAATACGGATTCTCCAATATCATCATGGCGAGTTGGTACACTCATTAATTTCTATCTCCGTCAATTAATTCTCTTAAAACTTTCACATAAATGCGTGGGCGCTTTTGTGCAAATGGAGAGCTTATTATGTGCCGCGTTGATTGAAATACATTCGGAGGTCAATTCGAACGTGCCACTTCATCCAATTAATGCACTGTTTATTGGGTGATGTGGCGCATTTAGATTGACCTCTGAACGAGTTCGAACACCGCACACAATAGTTTTTTGTGCATGCAAATGAGAGCAGTATGAGTATCAGATTTTGCTGCATGATAATGATTAAAAAGGCTTCTAGATGAATGAATGAATAGTAGAAGTCTCTAGCTAGGATGTAAATGGAAGTGAAAGTATATCATATATCATATATTTCATTAAGTGTCACGCACAGGATATTATTATGTGTGTAATGACATGCAAGAGAGTGACATCTATTATGTAATATTTTATGGCAACGTAAGGCAAATATGGGTCGGATTGATCAAGTAAAATCATTAAGTACTCGATGCAAAAACCTGATCACCATCTTTAAATCAGCTTAACTTGTCATGTTTGGAAGCCTCGAAGGGCCTTAATCGATCGGTCATCTACTATTATTATTCGAAGGATTTGCAGTAACTTAAAAGTTGCTCAAGACCAGCTTGAATCCTACAGTCCTACTCGATCAGGGATTGTTTGGTAACATTCATGATAAATTATATTAAATCTTGTGATTGTCTGACTATCATGAAGAGGCGAGGGTGAGGAGATGAGGCGAACAACGTTTTCGTTTAAAAATCCATGATTTACCACCAAAAGGCGGAATTTTCTGTCAATCGTGATTTTCATTTACCATGAGATTTTCTTTTGCATTTTAGGCCGTTTGGCTGTATTTTGCTCAAATCCGGCCTAAATCCTACTTACAAACTGCCCCTACTAGTCTAACTACAGTAAAATTATATATATTTTTTCTTGTTATTTTTTCAGTTCATCATATGTCATTGACTTTAGTCCCAGCCAATAACTAAGAGTCCTACGTACAATCTCTACAATCCTTATTTAACTAGCTCCTTGTCTTTTTGTAAGGGGCCATCAATGAGATCCTTCGTAATTTCCAATCAAACAAAGAAATTTCATTGGCCATGTTTCTCTCTCGCCTTTTCTCATTCTGATCTCCTAAAAAATTAAACAAACTTTATAGTAAAATATTGATGTGAATCCAAAAGAACTATAATGAATCAAAAATATATCTGTAGGGGGCGAAATTGTTCTGTGCGGACGACAAATTCAGCTTTACATCCGGAGACTAACAAGAATGAGTCACGTTAGCAATATCGAAGATGTTACTGAGCGGGACCGAGCCGCGGTACTGAAGTGGCTTATTCAGATCGATCTTTAGACGACGTTCGGCGTCCGAACATAATAAGAAGGGAGCAATTACAGCGAGCTTCTGTGTGAATCAAAGCTATGTTCAGTTTTATAGTTTTTCTTTGTAGATATTGGAGACAATATGACTTTATTTATATTATTATAAAAAGTTTTCTAAATATAAATATATATTATATTTGTTGAATAAAAAATATTTATATATCTGATATATTTTAGACTTCCAATTTTGAAAAGGACCAGTCAGGTTGCATGCATGCCTTTTCCCAGGCATGAAAGATTTTGTTTTCAGTAATTATGGTGCAGAACCTTTTCACATTTCAGAGATGATCAATTATCCATTCTGAATATTTTTTTTTTCGAGAAATTTTGAGGCAGAGCTCAAATTTTTTTAAGAAAAAATTATTACATACATCAACATCAAGTTTTTGTTTCACTATGTGGGGTCAGCTTAAGAAAACTTAGTTACATGTGTAAGTAAAAATAGAAAGAAAGATCATCAAAAAGGTGTAAAAAAAATAAATACACATGTCAAAAAGGAATAAAAAAAAAATTTATTCAATCAAATTTGATAGAGTAATTAATATGGTTTAATTTAATAAGCACACAGTGCATGTAATATGAGAATTAGTCATTGATAAAGTTTTCAATTATTTTATTGAATGGAATAATTAAAAGAAAACTTATACTCTTCAAAACATCCAATAAAAATACTCCCAAATATAAAAATGTCACTTCTCATTTTGATTCTTCAAAATTTTAAAATAAAATTAATGTATTATGTTTTGATGGGAAAATATCATAAAATTTAATTTTAATATGAATTAAATTAATATTAAATATCTTATAATTACAATAATCATTAAATATAATAATATATATATATATATATATATATATATATATATATATATATATATATATATATATATATATATATATATATATATATATATATATATATATATATATATATATATATATATATAACCAATTATTTTTATTTACTAATGAAGAAGAACTTATTATAAGATGAGATATCTTATTTATTGATAAATTATTTGTTTTTTAATGAAAATTTTTATTTATGAGTGTGAATTTCATCGAAGATATAGGGTGAACATGTATACTAAATTAACTCCCTTATTAAGATTAATTTTTTTTTCTAAGTCATATGAGTGTGAATGTGGACACATAGATATTGCTAGGGTTGAACTTGACCTCACACATCTACATAGTACATTTTGGACATATCTTATTAAACCCTACCAATTTTTGTACTAAATTTTTACCTTTGGACACTTTAAAGTGGATGCATCCCATCATTTTAATGAATGCAAGAGAAGCTCCAAAATTTAGTACACTTCTTTTTAAATATATATATATTAGTATGTGCGTACATTAGATGTAGTTCAGAGACGAATGAGAGCGCCCCACGTCATTTTTTTCTGTGTACCAATATTATGAACCGCTGTCTACTGGATGACGTGATGTGCTCTTATTCATTTACGGACGATTCGGTGTCCTCACAAAATAATTTCTCCATTGGGAGTTAGCCAATGGCCATGCCATGTGCATTACTCATCCTTACTTTCACAGTCAATAATTCTGAAATGTCAATAACAATTCCGTTAGTTAGTTGGCATTGATTTTTCATACATTTAGTTATTAGAGATTCTTCTTTTTAACGATATTTTTGTTAGAAAAAGGACCCGAATGACCAGACATTATGTAAAGGACAAAAGTTCCTTGTATGTTTGTGTAAATGCGACTGTACAAAGTTAAAACCATCCTTTTTCTTCAAGCTGAGATATACAACACCTTTCTTATTAGCTGCATAAGATCTAAGCGACACTAAAGAAAAATATGTATTAATAATTTTTTTTATCATTTTATTGGTGTAATTAAAAATTACTATTAATTTAATTTTAAACACAAAAAATCCGCATAAAAATATAAGATATAATAATTGTAAGACGAAGTACTTATATATAGATCGTATAATTTTTATATATTTCTAAAACATTTATAAGAACCTGAAAAAAAATTGGATGTAAACAGGGGCGGAACCTCTTCAGATCAGGGGCTATTATTGCCTTCTAACAAAATAAATAAATAATATATATATATATATATATATATATATATATATATATATATATATATATATATATATATATATATATATATATATATATATATATATATATAACTATTTAGATAATTTGTTCATCTCAATTTATTTTTTAGTATTTATTATAAAGGTTTTGAGGCAATTGTCTCCCCCCACAAAGGGCTGGTTAGGCCCTTGGATGTAAATGCTACTACTAAAATTAATATTAAAATTATTAAATTTATTTTAAAATAAGAATAATATAAGTATTAATTAATTATTTACTAATTACAAAGATCTTCAAATAAACCAAATGCCATTAAAAGCCATTCTAACTTAATTTTTTTTTTCATAGACCAAAACAGAAAGAAGAAAACAAAAATACATAATGACGAAGACTTTAAGTCTTTGAGGCATCATAGATTTCCTACTGTTCCTGTGACCAATTAGGGTTCCAATGTTGAAATGCCCCAACAGTCCAAGATTTTTCAAAGTTGGCGACCAATTCACATAAATATACAAATAATATTTCTTTTGGACTATTTTTTTATTGCTTCTTAAACGGCTATCTAATTAAAAATTAAAATTTTTATATTAAAAATTTACTTTAAACAACAAAAAAAATAGTCTAAAAAAAACTAAGTGTAATATTTTTTTTTTATTTTTATTTAAACTAAGTGTAATAATATAATATCATTAATAGCACTAGCAAATAAATTAAGAGGAAACGCTCATTATACCATCAGTAAGTCTATCTCCTTGCCACTGCTGTTGAGAAAACAGAAGAGAAACCAGCAAGAGGTAGGATTTTCACAATTTGTTATACATTTCTTATATATTTATATATTCATATAATATTATAATGTTTAATCACATCAAAAATATCATTAATTTTAACATATTTGAAAAAAATATATTTCCATTTATATTCTTTTTGTGATTTAAATATTAAAATAACATGTCAATAAAATAAATATTTAGATGTTAAATCTGAAATATTTTTTTTTTATAAATTTAGCATTGCATTTTATAGAATTTTGTAAAAAAAAAAATATAACTATATTTAAATATGATAATTATTAAAAAACTATTATGAGACCTAAAAACGAAATAAATTCTTTTATCCTCCCGACTTAAAATTGAAAAAAAAAATTACAAGACTACAATTATTTGTACAAATTTGCTGTAGATGGAGCCCAAGATGAAAGGAGAAATTATTATGCGCGGTCACCAAACGGTTCAAAGACGAATTAATATGCTCCACAGCACCCAAAACCAAGCGGTACACAATAGTAATAAAAAAAATGACGTTCTCATTCATCTCTGGACGCCGTTCAATAACCGCACATAATACTTTTGAGTGCGGTAATGGCCTTCTTGTATAGCCTGCAAGGGTGATAAATTTCTTCCTTTGATTAGTGAGCTGAAAAACCATGAGTAATGGAATAAATTTAATTATTACATTTTGTTTGAGTCAACTTTCTTAATGCTTTTGAAGCCTTCCTTTTGAGACGTCTTTCACACTATTTTTAAAATAACTTTTTAGAACAAAATTTCCTATTAAAAATCTGTTTTATAAAATAGTAAGAAAAATGTTCCCAACAAGATCTAAAGCAATTAAAAAATTGTCTCAAAAGAATCCTTAATTAACATTGGTATCGTAAGGTACAAGGGGTAATGGAGTAATTATTTTGAACAATAATTACATTCCTTATGGTTTAAATCAATTCAGGGAATAACAGAGTTAACAATAATCATAAATAAAAAATACATGTAGAAATCCAGCACAAAATACAAATGTCAGCAGTTCATACTATCTGGAGGGCAAAAAAAACAATAGAAATATGTGGGAAATATAAATTTTATTAATTTTTTGCTCGTGCATCGACATAATTTTTCATGGCATCTTCTGGAAGAACATATAAGTCATAAAACAGTTGGCTTTATATAAATTTGTTCCAAAGTTCATCGTTGGAAATACATCAAAGCGTACGCAGAATGCAGTTCTTCAGCCATAGTCTCATCTTGTCAGCTGCAGGTTTTTAGATTTGCTAGATTTTAAACTCCACAAATCTCGTCAAAAATTATTTTGTGCAGATGCCGAACACCGTCTGAAGACCAATCAGAATGTGCCACATCACCCCTCACTCAGTACCATGGCTCGATACTACTCGATACCACGGCTCGATATTACTAACGCGGCACATTTTGATTGGTCTCCGGACTACATTATACGTCCGGCCTCCGCACAAAATAATTTCTCCCACAAATGTGACTTATGTGAGGAGTTAATGATAATGAATACCACCTAACTCCTGCGTTTTTGAAAGTTTATTTTAATACTCCTGATGTGTTTGGATAATAGGAAATGGTCGTATATTCAATAATGTATTTGTAAATTTTGGTCATCTTATTCATTTCCTCCATTTTTCTTTGATCCAAACTAAGCCTAAAATTAAATAAATTAGACTTAAACATTGCTAAATTCGAATTTAAACAGAGATGGAGCAATGAAAGGCTAGATAAAATTATTTTGTTAAGAGAGAAATAAAAATAGTAGGGCTACCCAACATACTTCTTCATTTGCAAGGGCAGCACTGATATTTTTGACACTTTAATTTAATGAGAATTTAAGTAATCTTACAACAAACGACAGCACAAATATATCCATCTACCAAGCACCAACTATTCTAGTGTCATAGAAAAATAGATAAACTAGATCAGGGGCGGAACCAACTTCTTTTTAGCAGGTGGGCAAATAGACGTGGCAGCGTACATGCAGAAAGCGTAGTCGTAGCGTCCTACGCAAGAAGACTTTGCAAGTGGCATCGGCGCAGTGTGCAGGCAACAGGTGAAACAATGGCGACATGCAAGTAGTAGGCATAGCACCATAATGAGCGCATCTGCGCACGACCTGAATGAGAGTAAACAAGAGGGGGCAGCTAAGCAGATGTGTATGTGAACTGGACCGTGATGGGAGAGAAATTAGACTAAAAAAAATTTAAGAGGGTAAAATCTCAAAATTATCCCCTTATAAGTATAAATTAATTTTGAGGGTGGACAATTGCCACATGTGATTTCTCCCCAGCCTAAATAAAATTGCAAGTACGAGCAACCCACTCCAAAAATTGGTCTTCAATGCTGAAGTGTGTTACAACAACAATAAGGGTAAGGCTTGAGCAAACTCGAGTGTTGTTTCATTCCTAGTTAACTTATTGAGCCCACTATGAGTAATTCACAAACATGAAGTCATATATATATGAATATGAGCATCTATCGATAGATATATGTGCACACATTTATACATATGCACATAAAACTATATATGCATATTTTTATTTATATGCAAATATAATAAAACTAACATCAAGTTCAATACTTCGTCGAAAATTGCATTGATTGGACACAAATATTTTTTAAAAGTCAAATTTAGGAACATCCAAACTCTGATTTAAGCAAATTTATCGAGAAATTGAATGTCTCAACAAGACGAACCCAACAATGCCAAAAGTGGCCCAATCCGAGCCTAAATGAGCCCAAATCAAAGGCCTGACTAGTAGTTGAATACATCAAGATATTAATAGATGACCAAATGATCTCCAAAATTGGTATGCTTGTAGTCAAATTGAGCATCTCTACGAGATGAATCAAATGAGCCCAAGATAGCTTAATTCTGATATCATTAAAGCACTTAAATGTTGAACGAATATTTTATGATAAAGGTCAATATAAGTCGTTCAAAGGAATGTTCTAGATTTCATCCATATTTATAGGATATGACACTCTCGAAAAATTATAAATAAGCCCGCACTTTCTACATAAGGGGGGACTTGGAGTTTGGAGCTGAACCTTGGCTAGAGATTCAGGACAACTTGAAGGGTCTAAGGATCTCGAAGCACAACCCGAACACCACCGCCAAACTACCGCTCAATCGTCATCATTAAATCAATAATCGATAGCCGCCATCAAGCCAAAAGACAGATCGCTACCATCGAACAACCGTCTGATGCCACCGTTAGGCCATTTTTGACCATCACAATCAGAACACAGCCTATTGTCGCTCAACTGCTAACGTCAAAACATCGCTTGATCCCCATTGTTGCAACAATATGCTCCGACCAATCGTCGAGCCTATTGTCGCTCAACTGCTAACGTCAAAACATCGCTTGATCCCCATTGTTGCAACAATATGCTCCGACCAATCGTCGACTACCAACAATCCTTCAAACTATGTCAACCAACACACAACCCCCCCCCCCCCCCCCCCCCAACTACCCCAGAATACGATCCTTCAACCTTCGCACTCAACTACGATCCTTTTGCGCCAAATATGTCCTCTGACCACTTATTATATTATATTTCTACTAAAAGGTTCTTCCAAGTTCAACAAAGTAATTGCTATTTATATAGTGTATCCATACCTTTCCTCAATGAAGGGCATAATTTATAATCGATAATAAATAATAGTGGAATCACTTTAATTGGAATAGGCCCAGTGGGTTTTTCCCTTTCCAAAGTTTTTCAAGTAAAAGTTATACTATTTCTTACAATTCTCATACTTCTCTCTTATTTGTGTGTGTTGGATCTTCATGGCAAGCTATAACATTAAACTTTAATTTTCTCGACTACTGCAAATATTCCAGCACGCAACAAAACTGAATACGATTAACAAAGACCTTGTTTGTATTTGGCTAATTAAATGAATGAACTTATAAAAAACTATCAAACTCAAGCTAATTATATAACCAAATATGAACAACGAGCAAACATCCTAATCCAATTTACACTAACAGAAAAACAAAACCCCATCATCTCAACTAAAATAAGGAGGGAACTTTATGTTAAAACAATAGAGCATTCGACTCTATATCTTACAGTTTCAGCTAGGGGTGTCAAAATCGGGTTTCGGGTCGGGTTCGAGTTGAACTCGGAACTGACCCGGGTTCAATTGAGTTGACCCTAACCCGACCCGGGTAGGTAAACGTGTCGAAAACTCGGACCCAAACCCGACCTGTCGGGTTGCCGGGTTGACCTGACCCGACAAGGGTGCTCAGGCGGGATGCGGGAGCTCGGGCGGGATCGCAGACGCGGGCGCGTAGGCATCCGCGGGTGCAAGCAGGCAGATGCGCGGCGTGGGCAACCTTGGGTAGGGGCTCGAGCAGCCTTGACGGCCGCGCGGGCAGCTGCACGGGTAGCTGGGGCAGGTGCGGGCAGCCTCAGGCAGCGCGGGCAACTCATTCTAAATGGGTTTCCAGGTTGACCTGGCAACCCGTTGGGTCCAACCCAAAATTTAAGTGTCGGATTCGTTTGGGTTTTCGTGCGTGTCAAATATTGACACCCCTAGTTTCAGCCAATAAACTTTAATATGTTTAAAACCTGATGATACATAAAAAATGATATAAACTTACTAAAGCCGCAATAGATTCCCAACTAAAATCAACATATACTTCGACTGAAGAAAAAGTAAGCACTGGGATGTAGATCTCTTCATTGGAGAACAACTCCGCATATCAATGGAGAAGACTCAAGCAGAGAGGACAAATTACTCTACGCACACATAAAATCTCAAAATCCATGATGGATTCAAGAAGAGCTGTGTGCAAATATGAGAAGCAACAATGAAGGAAAATTGCAACTGTAAAATAATTTGGGAAAAGAAAAACAAATGAAATCCCTTTATGTGAATAATTGGATTTCACCTTAAATGCGAAATGGAAATGCCAATAAATAAAAATGTAAAGTGAAATGTCAATAAATCAACCAACGCATAGTCTCTATAAGCACGCTACGCATTTTCCAGTATAACGCTTTTTATCATATAAAAAAATGATGTGCTGTGTAAAAAAAAGTAAATAAAAAATGGCATGCTCTATCTATGGAAACACAGCCCAATTATGGGAGAGATTTTTCTGTGCGGACACCGGACAGAAGAACCGCCCGGTACCTCTTGATACTGAGCAGTACGGACGCTCGGTACCGCTCGGTATCGTACTCAATACCGAGCGCGGTATACTTTTTGGGTGACGTGGTGCATTTTTATTGGCCTCTGGACGACGTCCGGACTCCGCACAGAATAATTTGTCCAATTGTGGAGTGCCACCAATATAATATTAATATCTCCAAAGTTTAGTATGAGAGACACAATTCAAAATTTTCTAAGAGAATTGATAAAAGAAAAATTAAGCGATTTCATTGAACTTGCACAACCAGTTTGCACTGGTTACAAGAAAATAAAGCGGCCTGTATCATTAAAAAGTTGTATTGAGCTTCACTTCCCCCAAAACAAAAACTATAAAGGAAATCACCTAGAGAAGCTCATAGGCTAATCGAAGATTAAGATGAACGGTGTTAGTAAGCATTCTCACCAACCGAGTCCTAGTGATCAGATTTAAAGATATGGTGGCAGAATCCTACGTTAAATCAAAATAAAGGAGTTTTAACAGTCTACTTTAAAAAAATGAGGTACAATATAATAGATTTGGAACGCAGTTGTGGTTGACCTATAGGAAAGTTCTATTGTTCTGACAATAGCATATTATCTAGAACCAAGAGACCAACTAAAAAGTAAAAATCAATGTACATGATCTAACATGAAAAAACAACCATGATCCATCGCAAGCAAATAGGAGGAAAATTTCCATTCAAACAACTAAGCAGTCTTCAACTTCTCAAGCCAACAAATGAATTAAAATTGATTAAGAAAGGAAGCAACAACCGAACCCATGTGAACATCCTCAAATCATAATAAAATCCCAGCTAAAATCAATTTAAACTTCTAACAAATGAAAAAGCAATCTGAGATTGCTTTATATTGTAGAGCACTTCATTGGAGAACAACTCCACAACTCAAAGGAGAAGACTCAAGCACAGAGTACAAATTATTATATGCACACATAAAATCTTGAAATCAATGAATGATTTCAAGAAGAACTATGTGCAAGTACGAGAACCTACAATAAGAGAATATTGAAACAGTATAAGAATTTGGAAAATGAAAAACAAATAAAATCTAATTATGCAAATCATCTTTTTTAAATTCACATAATTGGAGAGGGTAAAGGCTTTCTTTTATTATACAAAACTATTCATATTTATAAATCCATACAAAATGTCTTAATAAAGAAACAAATAATTACAAAATCATGCATAATTGTCTTAATATAATCCTTCCTAAATCAACCACCCAAATATAGAATGATGCAGTCAAGGATAGCCATTCTATGTTTTTTTCCCACTTATGTTTCTAGATCTTTTTCTCCTGTGGCTTTTCATTTACCTCCTGTTGTCTTCTTGTTTTCCCTGCTGTATTTGAATTCTCAGATGTTGCTTGGTTTCCCCATGTGGTTGTTTGGTCTTCCCATATAATTTTTTTGTCTTCCCATGGTGGTTGTTTGGTTTCCCCATGTGGCTGCTCGGTTTCCCTGTTGTTTTCTTGGTTTCCCAGTTGTTGGATACTTGTTTTCTCTACTGTTTTCTTGGTTTCCTTGTTGTTGGCTGCTTGGTTTCTTCCCCTTGCTAATCCCTGTGCTGTTTGTTTTGACTTCTCCATGTATAAGCTGATTTGGGAGGGTTTCAGTGGCTATTTTGGTGGCATATTTATGTGGGATTTTTATTTTTTTATGAGTAAGTTTAAGTTTTGCTTTTTCTTTTTCTTTTTTTTTGAAAATTTCTTACTTTTATTCAACTCTATTTTATATTAATTGTAGCAAAGTTTATAATATGCCAAAAGAAGTCGGTACAACTATTATTTAAGATAGTGATAAGCTTTAGCAAGATAAGTGCATAGAATCCATAATTGTTAACATAAATTAAAAGACATTACAGATTCACAAATTTGTGATTCAAACATTAATAGATTTATAAATTTGTGTATCAACTATATGCACAACGTTTCTTATAAGAACTCTGATATAATTTTTGTTAATATTTATAAGATATTTGAAAATATAAAACTCTTTATCTTTTATCTTAGCAAAACCTGAATATATTGAAATTAAAAATAAGATTTCTAACCATTATATATGATTAATTTAATGCAAAACCTGAATATAATTACATCTAAATGCTATCACTCTCTCACAAGAATATGCCTTAGTTTATTTACTTCCTCTTGTAGAAAGCCTAATGGGATTTTAAGGCAATTAATCACAAACGATGACAAGATTTTGCTGATACTATTTTTCTACGCTAACTCATCATCCACTCCCAATAGTCAGAACATTACAAAATTAATCACATCATAACACAAATTCAGTCCCCAAACAAAGTAACTAAATCTAATTATCATTTATAATTTAATCAAAAAAGAGAAGTTTACAGGAAGATGAATATTCAATTATAAATTAACATACATATGAGTGTGGGCTAAGATCCCCAAAACATGATTTACGTGAAATAAGATATTTATAAGATTTCATATGCCAAGATAATAACCATTATGAAAGTACGAGCTTTGATAAATCCATACAAACTCACACGATGAAGCTTTAAACACCTACCTTTTTGACACAGATGTCTAATACAAATAAAATTTTAACGTATTTTGTTGAGGCGTTTCATCAAACACCTAGTAGATGGTGCTTAAATAATGAAGGATATAAGATCAATGATTTGAGCTTCATGACAGACACTAACAAGCGATTGGAAATATTACTTCGTCGAACTTGATATGCATAACAACAGCATTCCATATTTCATATATAACATCGCAAACTAATTTAGATAAAGGTTTTTTTTTAAAATTTTTATAAACAGGATCAAACTAATCAAATTTAGTCAATATAGAAAAAAAGAATGAAAATAAATGAATAAACAAAACTCTGATAGCTTTAGATGACATGATCACTTGCCTCTAAGCCTTGCAATGCCATGACTCAACAGATAAAAAGAAAATGTAAAGCAGCGGGAGAAGAGATCTCACGTTTGCATGCTCGTGCTTGAAGAAACAAGAAGATGAAGTATCCCTCTCTTTCTTGTGGAAAAATCTAACAGCAGCCTTTTTTTTTTGCTCTCGGTTTGAATGGAGAAATCATATACAGCAGCTCTTCATTTTTTTCCTTGCGTGAGTGCTATAGCAGTGAGATCTACCAAGTTTTTCTTCATTTCCTTACTCCAAAAAGCTATGGCCGCGAGATCCATGCAGTTTTTCTTCATTTCCTTGCTCCAAACCGCTATGGCTGCGAGATCCATGCAGTTTGTCTTCGTTTCCTTGCTCCAAAAACTGCTGTAGATTTGAAAGCTAGAAGGGGTGAGCTAGAGAGAAGAAACCAAGAGACTAAGAGAGCTCCAGCAGTTTCATGAGATGGATGGAAAGAGCCGCAACCCACACGCTTTTTCTTCTTTATGTCATGAATGGAGAGAGGAAGAGCAGTTTCACTTGAGAGTGAGAGAGGTTCTCTTCCAGTAGCCGGCCCTAAGTCTTTAGCAAACCTGAAGTAAGATATAAGAAAAAATGACCAATTAGTCCTCTAAAACCCTTAATCCAACGGTTAGGAGTGGGTTTACTTATTGTTCTTGAAAAGTAAAAATAAATCTATTGATTTTCAGCAATTATATGGGAAAATTGCTTGATTCATGTAGATATGAAAAAGTCAAGATAAAATAGTTTTGTATGTAATTTAATTTAAAATTATTTGAATTGAATTTTTCATTTTTTATTCCTTTCATTTATTATAAATGTGTACCTATTTTTTTATTTTATATCTATGTTTAAAATTATAAATTTTCATTATTAAAATTTTATCTTTAATATTTTATCTCTCTTTTTTATATGATTTTTTTATTTGTTTAATTATTAAGTATATAAATGATATATCATCAAAAAATTATATTGATCGAGCACGAATCTCGAGACAAAAATTAAGTTGGAAACTTCAAAAATAAAATTTGTGATCATCTAAACTCCGATTTCAACAAACTTATAGTAGAATTGAACGTCTCAAAAATACGAACCAATGACACCAAATTCGACTCAATCCAAGCTCCAATGGATCTAAATCAAAGACGCGAAGCGCATTTGGAAGGTTCAAATCATAATTTGGATTACCAAACAGTTTCCAAACGTGATATGCTTCTAATCGAATCAAGTGGCTCAATCATTGAGCTGTCAATTTTTGACATGACCCCGAAACACGACCCGAACCCGACCCGAAAAAATCCGGGTTCGGGTCAACTTGAACCCGAAACGGAAAAATCCGGGTTCGGGTCAGTTCCGGGTTCGACCCGAACCCGACCCGCTGACCCGAATTGACACCCCTAGCTTAATGAGACGAATCCAATGAGCCTAAGATCGTCAAATTCTGATATCGTTTAGACATTCAAATACTTAGTAAATGGTCCACGATCGAGGGATTCAACATCGGGCGTTCGTTCAAACCACTCCCAAATTTATCTTTGATCGTCCTCCTATTTACTTGTCATGCCACTATCATAAAATTATAAAATAGACCGTTCATTTCTCATGAGAGGGGACTCGAAACAAGAAGAAAAGAGAATGAAGCAATGAAACAATAAAAGAAGAGAAGGAAGATAGCTCTCTTACCACCGAAATATTATTATGTCCGGACAGCGCTATCGAGATACCGAGCGGTACCGCTGCCGCTACCGAGTGAGGTATTGAACTCGGTACTGAGAGCCTAGTGATGCGACGCTTTTTTATTGGTCTCTGGACACGTTCGGTGTCAGGACACAATAATCTCTCATTGCCACGAGACTCCTCCTCGACTACCGTCGAACTTCCACACCCGGACATGGGCGGCAATCCTCAAAGAAAATGAAAGGTTCCTTAGAGATAAAGACGAGTACATGAATTATTTTGACCAACCCATTAGAGATGCATTAATATAATGACTCGTTTTGAAGTGTAAGTAAGTACAAGGAAAAAATAAAAAGAAGTCAACAAAGTGATGATCATAAATTTTACATGTACTGTTAAACAGCAAAGAAGTCAAACATAAACGAATCATCACTATCTATAAAATAATATCAGGCAATCCCTTACACCAATATAATATTCATACCTCCAAATTTGGTAAGAGACACAATTAAAAAATTATATTAAAAAAAATGATAAAAGACCCATTAAGTAATTTCCCACAACTTTGTTAGCCAGTTTAAATAGCTTACAAGAAAGTTTCACATACCAATAAAATTTTGATTGAATCTTAATCAAATCTTATTTGAATCATGACAGAGCATCGTTCAAACCTTTCAAGTAAACTATTCAAACTTTGATCAAAACTTATTTCAATTTGTTGAGAAGAGGAATGGTCTAGTGATTTGTTGATTGTTTTAATACTCTAAGGGACCATTTGAATTTTATTTTCTATAAAATACAATAATTTTCAAATGAAATAAAATTTAATTTTTTTTCAAGAAAATATAAACTTATTTATTATGCCAATTTGAATATTATGAAGCATATCTGATGAAAGCTGAACACGCAGAGTAAGAGTGTGGAGTATAAAAGCTAGAGGAGGAAGATGACCCGAAATCCATATATATTTTACTGTAGCAAATGCTGATATAAATACACAAGTGTAAAATGGCTAAAGTCTAAACTACCTGGACAATTACATGAAGCATAAAGTAAAAAGGTAGGCGGCTGCTGGAGTAGAGGTTGGCAGCTTTCAGTTGCTATTGCAGATGATGGTGGAGAGTGCGTTCGGCTTAACACCGGCCCTCAAGGTGATGGGAGGAACGACCATGACCTTGGATCTGAGATGCTGATATTTGGAGACGGGTAAGGCTTTGGTGAAGAGATCAGCTATTTGATCATCAGTAGCTATGTGCTGAACATCAATTTGCTTGGAGTTAATAAAATCACGGACAAAATGATGATCAATTTCAATGTGTCTGGTTCGAGCATGTAGAACAGGGTTGCGCGCAATAGAGAGAGCGGATATATTGTCGCAATAAACTGGAGTTGGCTGGAGTGGTATGTTGAAGTCGTTGCAAAGACGGCGAACCCAAATAAGTTCGGCAACTGCGGCAGCTAAAGAGCGGTATTCCGCCTCTGTTGAAGATCTGGTGACAGTAGTCTGTTTTTTTACAGACCAGACTATTAAGGAGTTGCCGAGGAATGTGCAATAACCTGTTGTTGATTTGCGGTCAAGGCAGTCACCCGCCCCAATCTGAGTCTGAATAGGCGGTGAGGACAAGTTCTGTTTTAGGAATAAACAGAGTGTAGCTGATTGTACCAGCCAAGTATCTCAGGACTCGTTTAAGCAATTGGAAATGGAGCAGTAACGGCTTGTGCATTTGTTAACAGAGCTTGTTAACCGCAAATGATATGTCCGGACGAATGGAGGACAGGTATTGTAGGCATCCTACTAACTGGCGAAAAAGTGCTGGTTGAGGAAATGGGTTTTGGAGGGAGGGATCAGTAGGAGGTTTGTGTGGTAGAGGTGTGGTTAGTGGTTTACAGTTGATTATAGAGGCAGTTAAAAGAAGATCTTTGATATAGGATTGCTGAGAGAGATTGAAGCCATTAGAGGTGCGGGTGAAATCAATTCCGAGGAAGCGGGAAAGAGGACCCAAATTTCGTATTTGAAATTTTGTATGAAGGTTTTTGAGAAGCGAAGAGATGAAGTTGGAGTCATTGCCGGTAATAAGGATGTCATCCACATATATGAGGATGTAGACAGTGGTGCCGGGTTGAGAAAAAATAAAGAAGGAGGGATCGGCACTGCTGACGTGAAACTGTTGGGTGATGAGGTAGGAGGACAAGGTTTCGAACCAGAGACGCGGGGATTGCTTAAGGCCGTAGAGTGCTTTATGAAGGAGGCACACATGATTAGGATGTTGTGGATCGAGGAACCCAGGAGGTTGAGTCATGTAGATTGTGGCATCGATGTTGCCGTGAAGAAAGGCATTTACAACGTCGAGCTGGAAGATTGGCCAGTTGTGGTGTAGAGAAACAGTGAGGAAGAGTCGAATTGTAGGGAATTTGACAACGGGACTGAAAGTTTTGAGATAATCGATGCCATATTCTTGTTTATACCCTTGAGCTACGAGTCGAGCTTTATGGCGAGCTATTAAACCATCGGCAAGGCGTTTGATTTTGAAAATCCACTTGCAACCGATGATTTGTTGGTTGGAGGGAGGCGGGACAAGGGACCAGGTAGATTGGGATTGAAGAGCGTTGAACTCAGCGGACATGGCATTGCGCCAGTGTGGATCTTTTGAAGCTGCGGTATATGAGATAGGAATGGAGTCGGAGCTGATAGAGTGTTGTAGATCTATAATTTGGCGGGGTTTGAGAGATCCAGTTTGATATCTTGTTATCATGTGGTGGTGAGGTAAGGTGGAAGATGAAGAGGAGTGGTCAGTTGAAGGTGCTGGAACAGTTGGTGATGTAGAGGAATCGGAAGTAAGAGGAACATGAATTGCTGTGGTGGGAGTAGGAACAGAGGAACAGGCTGAATTTTGTTTGGACAGGGTTGATGTAGTGGACGGTTTGGTAGTGAATGGAGGGAAGGAAAATGTATGTTCTGGAGGAGCGGTGGGAGGTGGTGGTGTTGTAACAGAGATGGTAGAGGATTCATGAAAGGTAACGTGGCGGGAAAATGTAGATTTTCTCGGTTTTAGGATCATAGCATTTGTAACCTTTTTGTTGAGTTGCATAACCGAAGAATAAACAAGGGATTGAGCGGGGAGACAGCTTATGTGGGGTGTAGGGTCGAAGCCATGGGTAACAACGGCACCCGAAGATTTTGAGGTGGTGATAGTCGGGCGAACGACGATAGATGAGTTCGTAGGGTGATTTTTTGGGATTATTGGAGGAGGGTAACCTGTTAATGAGGTAGAGTGCTGTGTGTATAGCTTCTGTCCAGAAATGTGAAGGCAGGTTTGCATCGAGAAGCAGAGTGCGAGCAGTATCTATAAGATGACGGTGTTTCCGTTCGGCAGTGCCGTTTTGTTGAGGAGTATGGGGACAAGTTAACTGGTGGGATATGCCGGTTTGAGAGAAGAACGTCTGCAGAGTGGAGTTCACGAATTCGCCACCATTGTCAGAGCGAATGACACGAACGGTATGGTTCAATTGTTTTTCGAGAAATTTAATGGTTTTTATTAACAGAGTTGGAATTTCAGATTTGAATTTAATTAAAAACAGCCAAGAGTACTTTGAGAAGTCATCAACTATGATAAGGTAATAACGATAACCATCATATGAGAGCACCGGGGAAGGACCCCAAACATCTAAATGCAATAATTGTAAAGGGAAGCTAGATACATGGTTGGAGGGGGAGAAGGGAAGCCTGTAACTTTTAGATAGTTAACAGGAATTACAATTGTTAGAGGAAGGCAAAACAGATAGAGGAGAGAGCTGTTTGAGTAAAGCCTGGAGGATTTTGGTATGCGGGTGACCCAGACGCCGATGCCAGACCGTGACTGGAGATTGATCGGAAGACGTTGTGGTTGTGGCTGCGAGATGAGTTGAGGATGCTGGAACAGTAGGAATGGGATAGAGCCCGTTATGGCAGGGACCGCGGAGAAGCGTTCGATTGGTCTTCCGGTCCTTAAGCACAAAACCAGATTTATCAAATAAAACAGAGCAGTTGTTGTCATGAATTAGTTTGGAAATTGATATAAGACGGTGGGTAAGATGAGGAACGTGAAGTAAGGAAGAAAGTGAAAGCTTACGGAATGGAGTGGGTAGAAGGCCATTACCGAAATGTTGGATGGGTAGAGGTGTGCCATTACCTACCAGCACTTGTTCTTTACCAGTATAAGGTTGCTGCTGAGGAAGCGGATCTGGAGATAGGTGAGCGGTTGCGCCGCTGTCTAAATACCAAGGCGCGGTATCAGATGTTGAGCTGTTTGCAAGTAGAGCAACGTCCGACGAAGAGCTGGGAGAGGAGTATTGAAAATTTCCTCGGTGCCAACAGGTCACGGCAGAATGTCCCGGTTTGCCGCAAATCTGGCAATGTCCATCAAAACGGGGTGCGCGAGGAGGACGGTTGGAGCTAGAGCCACGGCCGCGGCCTCTATAGTTAGTGAATCGTCCGCGTCCTCTACCTATGTTTGAAAACAGAGAAATTGTTGGATCAGTGGGGGGGGGGGGGGGGGGGGGGGGGGGCGGCCGCCAGCGACAGTTCCTTGACAACATCAGTGGTTTGATGTACTTCTTCACTGCGTAGCAGTGAGTAGAGGTTGTCTAAACTGATGGGGTGAAGGGATGATCGTATTTAAGTTTTGAAGGATTGGTAGGTAGAAGGCAATCCATTCAAAATGTAGTGCAGCACGTCTTCACTGTCGACAGACCCGCCGGCAACATTGATGTTGTTGACGAGCGTTTTAACGGAAGCTAGATATTCGGTCATTGTTTTGTTTTGCATAGACAAGGAGTGTAATTCATTTTTCAATTGAATCACTCGTGACCGATTGGTAGAGTAGAAACGCTGCTCGAGTGTCTTCCAGATGGAGGCGGTAGTGTTGAGATTCAACACGTAGGGAAGAATAGAAGTAGAGATCGTGGAGAAGAGAGCGACTGATAGATTTTGATCTATCAAGGACCAGGAAGAGAACTGGGGGTTGAGAGTGAGTTGTCCGGCAGCAGTGAGTAGATGCTTAGGAGGACACGGCTGTGTTCCGTCCAAGTAGCCGGAAAAACTATTGGCGGCGTATAACTTTTGAATGGCTAACCGCCAAGTTGGGTAGTTATCTGGGAGCAGTTGAACATTGATGACGTTCTTGATATTAGATAGCAAAAATTTGAGGGTGGGAGGAATATGAACGTCTGTGCTGCTCGAAGTCTCGTGTTGAGCGGGTTGAGGAGTGGACGCAGCAGAGACGGGTGTAGAGTCGCCCATTTTGGACGTGTAGAGGAGCCGTTAGGCGATGGGCTCTGATACCATGATGAAAGCTGAACACGCAGAGTAAGAGTGTGGAGTAGAAAAGCTAGAGGAGGAAGATGATCCGAAATCCATATATATTTTACTGTAGCAAATGCTGATATAAATACACAAGTGTAAAATGGCTAAAGTCTAAACTACCCTGGACAGTTACATAAAGCATAAAGTAAAAAGGTAGGCGGCTGCTGGAGTAGAGGTTGGCAGCTTTCAGTTGCTGTTGCAGATGATGGTGGAGAGTGCGTTCGGCTTAACAATATCTATATCTATATTTATATCTAAATCTATATTATCTATACAACTATTATAAAAAAGGCTTGAGTTTTTTTCTATTGTAAATCTTGACTATCCATTTTATTTCTTCTTAAATTATCTTGACCATCCATTATGTTATAAATAATAAATAATTTAAAAAAAATACTTATATAATTTAATGATCTTTATCTAGAACTCATTCCAAATTAATAAATTTGAAATTTCTGAACGTTTCCCGTCCGTTTCATTTAATTATATGTTACTTAATTTAAAACTAATATTACCTCTTCGTAAATCTAATAATGCATCTCAAATATCTCAAATAAATTATATGTTTCTTAATTTAAACTAATATTTATTCTATATAATACATTCTTAACCGTTACACAGCTATCGATCCCGATTCGGATTGGGATTCCTTCGAAGCTAAACACTATGTTGCGAATTGCTCCTCTTTGGCTCTTCGGCTTGCCCAGCTTCCTCCGATGGTAGGTTTCTTCTCCATTATTTCGGTCTCTTCAATTTTTGCAACTTCACTTATGTTTCTTCTTACCGGCGATTATTTCTTTCGCATTCCACTCTTTCTCAACGCCTCGCCTTCTCCTCCTCCTTCGCTTTCTTCTCCTCCTCCTTTGCCTTCTTTTCCTCCTGTCGGCTTCGCATGAGGGGTTTTTAAAGAGTCGCTAAAAGGAATTTATTGGCCTTCGGACAACATTTGCTCTTTTTGAACCTGCGAGATGACAGGAAATGTTGTAGGCCCTATTACCGAAGGCGAACGAGCCTCCTCTCGAACTGGAAAGATTTTCACGCAGGTCCGATCGCCTTATTTTGCTATTCTATGCTTCATTTCTATTATCGTCTGAGTCGACTAATGGCTCCGAGCAGTTACCAGCTCGAAGCACTTGCTAAGGCTAAAAAGGAAAGTATGATACAGGGCCTGGGAAGACATTCATTGCTGTGACGCTGCTGCGATCTTACACCAATTGTATCAGAAAACCCTCTAAATACATTGCAGTCTTTTTGGTGCCAACAGTGATTTTGTTTCAGCAAGTAATCTCAGATCTCTTATATTTTCATATGTTTCTTTTTTGAGTTCTTTTCACCTATTTTTGAACTGATTATGAAAAGCAAGCAGAAGTATTGGAGTTGCATACCGATCTGATTTTTTATAATTTATATTTTGCAATTACTGAACCATTGTAAATATCTTTTTATATTGATATTTTGCTCTATCTATTCTTATATTCTGTTTTAAGGTTCTAAATAGCTACTGATCAGAATTTTTATTTCAGGAAAACTTGAAATATTAAAAAATATATCTTATCGTTTAGGAAAACGCTTGTCTACTTAAATTGAAAGGTGAAATAGAATATCATTTCTATTCTTGTTTGTATTATGACTTCATCTTTAAACTCATTTTGAGGCTTCAAAATGTGTATAAACTACTTATTGCAATGATATATATATATGTATATATACTGCCACTACTATTCTAAAGGGGCTTGAGTTTCCTTCTACATCATATATTGGCTATCTATTTTATTTTTTCTTAAATTATCTTGCCCTTTTATTATATTATAAATAATTAATAAATTAAGAAAATAATACTTCTGCAATTTAATGCCCCTTACACCTCCTACTAAATTAATTTTAATTTTTTTGAACCCTCTGTTTCATTTAACATAAATCTGAGTTAATGTTTCGTTTACCTAATATCCTATTAATGTTTCCTTTCCCTTAGTTGAAATCCTGAACGCTTCAGAGAGCCGTCGTTTGTTGAGGATTCACACCATCTTCGGCTTGCCTAGCTTCCTCCGCTCAACGTCTTATTATGTAGGTTTGTCTGTCCAAATTATCCAGTAAGTTGTCTCTCCAAATTCTCCGGTAACTTACTTAACGTTTCTTTTTACCTGCATTTGTTTTTTTCTACAATTATTTTGGTGTTTTCAACTTCTAAGACGTTTCATCACCTGGTCTTATCAAACTTCTAACATTTTTGACTCTTTGGAAGATGAAATCTACCGTCCGAAACCTTTCAACAAACGACAGTTCAACCAAAACAATAAACCCTAACTGTGGCATTTTCTCCATTATATATAATTGGTAAAACTATTCTCACATGTTTTTCTTTTAGATCTTTTGTGTTTTGCATTTCATTTCTGAATCTCTACTCTTTTTGGCTTCAAAGAATCTCTACTATTCGGGCTTCAAAGTTTGGTAAAGGATTTTGAATACTACTTTATTTTTTATTGAAATTTACTTTTGAGGTAATATTGCTTTTGTGTTCAGCAATAAAATTACTATGTTTTATTTGGATAATTTTTTTCTTGTCTGGTTTTGTCTCCCAACATAGAACTGTTTTTTTTTTTTGGTTAAGTTGATTTCATCTCTTTGTTTGGATTATATTTTCTAATATCTACAGTTAAGTAAATCAAGTAGAGAACATTTTCTAACTCATCTTTCTAACTCTTTGTTCGGGGCCCTAAAAGTAAGAATGCACTCATATAAGTGGTATAAAGTTGATGAAAAGATTCTTGGAAAGAAAATGAAGGCTGGCTTCTTTGAAGCCACCAATATGGCTGGATTCTATTTGCATTGTTTCTCATATTCTTATGTTTGTTGTTATGGCTTTGATTACTTTAGAATTGACTGAAATCCTAAAACTCAACTCTCTTAATATTTATAGTGAAGGAAACTTCAAATTCATTAACATGCTAGGAGTTGAAAGATTGTGTTTCCATTATAGAGATAGCACACCTGATAGGAAGACGCTTGTAGTATGCACCTTTTCCCATTCTCATCATGATTATTTAATTTACTTCAATAAACAAAGGCCGGAAACTCATTACATGCACTAAAACTTTAATTAATGCTTAAGTGACATTAGATTTACATTAATATAGGTTGGTCCTTATTATTTGGATGGTAGGTAGTGTGTTAGTTTTTGATTGTATTAATTATATTAATGGCTTTTAGATATAAAGTTGCACAACCTTTTTGGGCATTAGTTGCAATTTTAATAGCTTGTCATCTTGAAGTTAATTAAATAGGTTAGTACCGTCCTTCCATCTTTGGAAAATTTCCTAGATTAATTAAAAAAAAAATGTAAAATCATGCCTTAGCCTTCTTTTGGCAATGAGCTATCTCATTAATGATTACAATCAATTATGATTTCAAACAAATATTCTTTAGATAATAGATACTATCAAGTCTAAAGAATAATTAGCTCATTAAACATTATCATAATCAGTAAATTAATTCATTTGATATACATTTACAGATAAATATTTTTAAAAATATTTATAAGCCATACATATGTACATATTTATTTACATGAGATTCTCAAACAAATTTGAAGTTTTGAACTTAACATTATCATGTAGCTTAATTATGATATGCATTTAGAGTATGCACAGCAAGAGCTGAGAGGAAGGAAATGCCTCTGTGCTAGCTAATCACCCAGGCTGTTAGATTGGAATTCTCCTGATCAAATTTCAATGATTTGTGTTAAGTAAGAATAAATGCATAGAACCTACAGAAACAACATGCGACTTACCTTGAGTGCGGAGAAATAATGGGATTGGAGACATCATTTTTATTTCTCAAACTTTTTTTTTATTCTCATTGCCTATAGTGTTTATGATTATTTGTCACAGCTTGTATTTTCCTGTTCCTTATTGCATGTCGAATAAAAAAAATTTGCAATGGCCTGGGTGAAAGCTTCTATAGATATAATTTAAGTACATGTGAGAATTAATGTATTTTAAAATTTAATAATCAATTATTAGTATTATCATGTTGTCTTATATAGATAACATAAGTTCTTATATAATCTTTAATACTTACACATATTCTTTAGTATAGAATAATCTCACTGAAGGTGAGATTATTTGGCACAGCTTGTATTTCCTCTTCCTTATTGCATGTCGAATACCAATTGCTCAACGTCTAAACATGAATTGAAACATCAATAGTATTTTATTTGAATTCTTACAGTGTGTAGATATAATCCCACATGAATATGAGGATTGCTCATCACAAAACAACAGTTGAATGCCCGAATTTGAACACTTTGGTTTATTTTATTGACAACTGAATTTATTTAGAATATATAGACAAATACTTTCTTGTTCAGTGATAATATACTCTTCATATTATTGCTAATCCTCACAAGAAAAAAAAAAGTTTTTCCTTAAAACAATTTAGAAAGAAATAAATATTTCCTTAATATCTCCAACAAGTTAATTTAAGCATGTATGAATACAATTCCTTTATCGTTTCTATTTTTTTTTTTATACTCTTATAATTCATATCAATCCTTTTCGTAATTGGTACTCACTTTTGGACCATTTTTGTGCTATAACCTCTTCACCTTCGTCAACTATTCATTCCATAAAATTTCACATTTCTTCTTTATTGTTGATGTCAAAGATTTTGATGAACCTCTATTAGATTCTTTCCTGATGTTTTAGGTGCTTCTTTCAATATCAGCAAGAGTTTCTTTATATTTTCTCAAAAATTTACTGGTAAGTAAATCTTTCACTTCATAGTTAATTGATTGGGAATTTTTCTACCTCTTGTTTCATGGTTAAGGAAAATAATGAAAACTTTTCTCATAGAAAATAGTATAAAATAAAATTTTTTCTGTCATGTCTTTAACTGCTTTTTAATAGGATTTGCATTTGTAAACTAATTGCATGTTTTTATTATTTAATTTAATGCAACTATTAATCTATTTATTATTGCATCAAAAGAAGTAGATGCTTTTTTAATTGAAGAAAATTAAGTTATACTAATTTATTATTTCGACTTTGCCGTCAAAGTGGTTGGAAACTCAGTAATTGGACAACCAGGTGAAAGTGGATGACCAGGAAATAGTGTATTACTGAAGCAACGTGAATAAAGGATCCTCATGGCAATACTTTGTTTGCTTTTGTGAACTAACTCATCAAGTCATCATGAAGATGTTTCTATGATATTTTCTGCCTCCATAAGTACTGCAGGTTCACTATTCTTCACTCTCTTGAACTTTTTCTAGAGCTAGTTTAATTTGTTGCTGGAACAGCAGGATTTCACCATTTGAGTTTTGATTTTTACATTTGGTGAGGCCTAATGATCCATCTTGCCTGTTGATTCAGCCGAAAGCTGAAAGCTTAGGAGTATTTATTAGCTGCCATTGGTTTATTGGATTTATTGGTGATTTCCCTCGCTAGCCTTTTAAGCTTTCTTGATTGATTTTGTAATTTTTTGTTGTTGCTGTTCTCTTAAACCCGATCACAAAAAATGAATTAAATACTCCTTTGGTGGCTAGAAGGTAAAGAATGATGTCAAAGATTGGTTTCATCATCAGAGATTAAAAAAAAAAATGGTTGGCTACGTATTTCTTATTAGTTGAAATTGATTTCAGAGGCAAAGATTCATATTTTTTTTATTCAGATAAGTTAAGTTATATTTGCTTAATTAATTTTTTTTAATTCTTAGATGCATTAAAGATACTAGATTATACATGATTACATCAATGTAAGTAGTTCTATATTTCAGTTACATCAAGTTAATTAGTTCTGTTTTTGTTTTATGATTTTACTGGTGCGAAAGTATTGATTACAAGCAAAAGGATTTCGCTTTTTTTTTTTCAAAAAAAAAAAAGAAAAAAAAGAGAACTGGCCATCAGATATTCTTGTTATAAAGCTTTCGTGATTATTAGGTAAAGAACACTTGAATTTGAAATTTTAATATGCATATCCATTTCATTTTGGTTAGTTACATGGCTTGACGCGCTTTTCCATGTTTAGCTTAGTGTTTGATTGCTCTATTTGACAATTTTATCTTTCAAGAGGATGTCTAAAATCCGAGAGCTTATTAGGTGCGGAGTGCGGACGAAGAACCGTCCGCACAAGTCTTATTCCGCCCTAAGTATCGGCACTCGGTACCGCTGGGTACCGCTAGTTATCCATATTTGTGCCGATGGTGCACACTCCACACCTAATAATTTTTCCTAAAATATAAGTTGTTTATTATGTTCATACCTATGGGATATGCAGAAATTTAGTTATGCTGCTTTTATTAGTATATTTATATTGTTAGACTTTTGGTGGTGGTAGTGCAAAGAATTAAAAATTAAGCTATCTTGCCAACAAGAAAATTAATTATCCAATACTTTTTACAAATGCCGATATCTTGCTAGTAGAGTAAATGTATTAGTTTCGGCCTATGTTAAGGAAGATAGAGGTAGGCCTAAAAAGACTAAGTTAGAAAGTATTAAAAATAATATTTTTATTAGATTTAAATAAAATATCAACAAGAAAAAAGATTCATGTAATTTATCCACTTAGTTTTTTTTTTTTTTGGGACATTTATCCACTTAGTAGATAAATGCTTGTTATTGTTTTAGTAGTACTTTGTACATTGGGAACCTGATCCCCACGGTCAGCAGTCCATCGGATCTATAAATTTCCTCCCGACTTCAACGCCCGTTCCGTTCCGTTCCACCTGCCTTACTTCATCCATTGTCCAAATCATTTCCGTCCAATTTCCATCGGACGTCCCAGCCTTCTCTCTGGCTTCCACAACAGGGGAGAACTGAGAAGTGGTAATGGAGTGGAGAAGGGGATCAAGCCCGATGCATGCGCGACAGAGAAGCGGGGGGTCGAGTAACATGAGCTCGCCGGCGATGTCGACGGGGCACCACCGCTCGTCGTCGCTAACGGTTACCGGCGTCGGGGGAATGTCGACGGTTAAGAGGACGCAGAATGTGGCGGCGAAGGCGGCGGCCGCGAGGCTTGCGCAGGTAATGGCGTCGCAGAGTGCGGCCGATGATGGCGACGGTGAAGAGGACGACGAGCTCCCTGCCACGGCCGCGACAGGGCTCAGAATCGCCAATCGGTCGACTGGAACAAGCAACGGCGGCGGTGCAGGCGGGACAATTTTGGGGAGGGGGAACACTCCGAATATATCTTCTTCGCCTGCGGTATTTTTTGATATTCTTGTACTGCTTACTGGTCGTAGTTTTCGGATTTGACTTTTTTCGGGAAGAATGACAAATGATCTGATTCATCTGCCATTTCGTGGAATTTCTTTTATCAGCAATTGGATAATGTTTCTTCTACTCTAACATTTCTTGAAATTGTTTATATAGTGTTTCTAACTTAGAAATTATATTCCGTGATGATCTTTTTGGGAAGAGAGGTCATGAGGATTAAGGCGAATAGCGGATTTTTTTAATGACTTTTGAAACTAATGAAAACGCTTCGGTTATTTGTCATAGATGATATGCACGTTCTGCTTGCTTTCTGCATTTGTGTTTTTCTTGGTGGATCAGCCATGGGTTAATGGATCAATTTAAAGGGAGTAGTAGCCCTATGAAATTAGTTACCTTTCCAGTTTCTTTCCCTGAAGTTAGGGAATGAGTGATTTGATTTGGTTTTATGGCAAGTCTGTTTTAATGCATAGTTTGACTGACTAATAATAGACAAGGTTTAGAAAACGCCCCTTTAAAATATGTACATGGAGGAGCTGAGAAGCTCTAAGCTACATTTTCCAATATGCGGGAGTTTATATGGAAAGTACTTCTATCCTATGAAGGTTGAAGAACGAGGGCGAGGAGAAAAAAAATACGGAGGATAAAAATGCGAAAAGAAAGGATGACTTTTGCCAGGCCATTGGATTATTTAGAGATACATTTGTAGTCTACTAGGTTAATGATACATTCGGAGTAAACTAGATACTGTAGGAAATTGATCACTGTGTGAGTCCAATGTCTTGCTGTTGCTTTAACCAGTTATGGATATCAGTCTGAAGTTAAGGATTCCTTTTGTCCTTAAAGTTTTTAGTACTGCTCTACTGGCAAAGGTTAATATCAGCCTGATATGCCTTATTGGATAGGTCATAATTAACCCCTTATCAAGCATGGTTCTGAATATGTACAATTAATTTGTATATCAAGCATGGCTGTGAATACGCACAATTAATTTGTATAACTATAAATATCTGACTTCTGAGAATATAATTTTAGTTTCCTTCTCTGGCCAGATCTAATTGTGACAATTACTTAAACATTGTTTTCTATCACACATGTATATTTTTTATATATTGTCTAGAACTCTCTAGGTGAGTGTAAGCAATTTCTTTAATGCTAGTTTCAGCACCTCTTATTCTCCTCACTTAACTGCTTAAGTTTTCATCTTAATGCACCTCGATTCCAAAGTTTTGTCTACTCTTGTTCATCTCGATTCCAAGCTTTCACACAATAATTTGCCTCTTTGCATCTATCTTACTTTTTCACACTTAAAATCTTGTTTGAGAGACTCTCTCTGAGCCCTCATTGCAACGGAAGTATGTCGAGCCCTCAAGTTGAGCCCTTCTCCAATGCTTTTGGTGAGCCTTTATCTCATCATGCTTGCACGCTTGCCGTTCTCCTCATTTGAAGGAATAGAATTTAGTGTGTCATTCAACACCAATCCAATAGTATAATCTCCTTTGGAAGCTCCTTCTCTCTATACTGCCAAAACCTCTTTTGGGTCTCACTAAATAGTCCTCTAATATATCTTGACTTGGTTTGAGCACCAATTTATTTTCTCCCTCAACAATTGTTTCTTGGGCTTTGTTAGGAAAAATCTTAGAAGTAATCATGTCAACTATGCTGTGCAACAATTTGGATATTTTGGGTATATACCTCTCATGTAAAAATTACTCTATCTAAGAATTTCAATTTCTGTTATTTGTCATAAGAAAAGAAATATGAATACACATAAAAAAAATGTGATCACACTTCTACTGAATTTTCAAAATTGGCTCATTGACAAATCATAGATGTAGGTCATTCCATGGATTATAGGATCCATTAATCAAGTGATTATCCTCTAGTTATAGCCATATAAGATAGCTAAAGATATGTGGTAGTGTTTATGAAAAATATATAATCAAAAGAATGCATCCATATATTTCTAGCTAGAATATGAGACTGCTAGTTACACGTAAGGAGATTGCTCAACCCTTTGATTTCAGAATTTATGGATTGAGTTTATTACTCGATTTATGCTGAAGTACTTACTGAAACACGCTTAGTTGTTTAACATGTTCTCAAACGAAGAAACAAAGATTAATTTTTTTTATTTAAGTTTGTCTTGAATTTAAGGCTACTCGTTCCAACTTGATGAACTATGAACCTACTCCTTTATTGGATGTGAGTTTTGGAGAATTGCTTTGCATAGAGAAACATCTTGCCACAAAAACCATCTTCCAATAACATAAAATGCATAAGAATACAATCACTTATGCAACCTATGGGAAAAGCAAATGAAAAGATGTACAACATGCACAATGCTTCAGTTGCAAGGGCTATGAACATTTCGTATTGCATAAAAAATTTGCTATTATTGTAAGAAGCTTGAGTTCATTAGTAAGAAATTTCATACTCGTCCTTTGGATTGACAATTGAATGCTGAACAAGCAGTTGCTTCTCTTCTTGCTATTGGTTTAACAATTGTGGATGAGTGAGATGTTATTGCTAAAGTTGTTTATTTAGATGATCAGTAATGCCCCAATTGCCGTAGAGATACAAGGTACGAATGCCCTACCTCTTTCATCTTAGTTTGTAGATTATGATGCAGCCAATCATATCTCTTATTTCGTGCATCTTCTTTACAATTTTTGACTATTTATTGGATCATCATTTAGTCAGCTTTTTTAATGACAATCAATTATTGATGCTATTGGGGATATTAGTTCTTCCCGAGAAGATATCTTCATATCTAACAAGCTTTATACTAATATTATTTACGTAGAAAAATTGATTGATAATAATTATGATACTCAATTTTCTCATGAATTGTGATTGTTGCATTATGCAAGATCAAATGACAATGTAAGTACTCATAAATGGGCCTAAAGTTGGACTATTATTTCACCTGCATCCTTCTTTTTTTGAGGTCATCTTGTCTTGTACTACAATAAATCAACATGATGAACAATGTCACAATTGATCGAGTCATTTGAATTTTATTATTTTAACTAATTTAATGAACTCTTATTTGTTGGGCAATAAAGATCAATTCTCTTCTCATCTTATGTTTGATTGCTCAACATGTAAAATTGAAAAAAGTAAGCTTCTTTCTTTTCTAACACATGGTAGTAATGCTGAAATTTTTTTTTGACTTGATTCATAGTTATATATGGGGTATTACTTATATTATATCACATGAAAAATATAAATACTTTGTGACATTCATTGATAATTATAATAAGTATACTTGTGTTTATTTTCTCTACAATAAATTTGAAGTATTAACTATCATTTAGACATCGGTAGCTTATGTTGCCTCTACTTTTCTTAACATATGTCAGATCTAATATATAATATAAGTATATAACTAATATGACTCATTATTTCTTTGCTAAATGCCCTGATTAATGTCAATGGGATCATTATTACTGGGAGAAATTTGATTCTGATTAGTTAATTTGAACAACATTTTCATATGAAGAATCTTTGTGCTTTACTTCTTAGGTTTGGAAGTTCGTACCAACACCTATGCTATTTTTCTGAACCAATACAAGTATACACTTGATCTTACTACTGACCTCCAAAATATTTTCCTTTCAAATATTTTATTAGAAGTAAACACAAAGTATCGTAGTGAGGAAGTTGATCCTCATCTTGATCCCAACATATTTTGACAATTAATAATCTGCGTAAATATTTGATAATCACTCAACATGATGTTTCTTTTGTTATTCAACAAGCTAGTCAATTTATGTGTACACCTTGTCATTTATATATAGCTATTGTTCGACAAATTATTTGATATCTTATTGGGGAATGGGGATTTGGGTTGTGGTTTTTTTTTTAACAGTTTCTTCTCTTCATCTTATGGGGTACAATAATGTTGATTGGGTCAGGTGCCCTAACACTTATGGCCGATCATAGAATGGTGTAGTTTCTTGGCAACTCTTTGATCTCATTGAAGAGTAAAAGTCAACCTTTTGTGTTTACATCATCTACTAAGTTTGAATATTGAGTTATATATCACTTGTTAAGAGATTATCTAACGTTATGGACTTCTACCTTAACTTGCTTTTTCCTACAATAATCTCACTCCTCTCCATGTTGAAAATACTATTGCCATTCAAATTCTTGGCAATCATGGCTATCATGATCATACCAAAAACATATTGAAGTTGATTGCCATTCAGTTTTGGAAGTCTTTGACACTTGCATTATTTATCTTCCATTCTTCCTCATATTTCTATAAACCTTCCTATTGTGAATATATTTATGAAGTTCATGACATGTCAACGACATCAATTCTTTGCCGGCAAGTTGTTGCTTATTGAAACCAACATCAATTTTAGGATATAGGTCAGTTCGATGCACTTTAATGATATGCAATAATTTACTTTCCATTAATTATGGTTGTAAATCTGTGCAATTATTTTGCATAATTGTATGTATTTGACTTTTAGGAATATAATTATAGATTCTTTCTAGGCTAGATCTAATTGTGAAAATTATGTCGGCATTGCGTTGTGTCATGCATATTATTTTCTATATAAAGAGGATAACCGAGGATAAGCAAATTGCGTAAACAAACTCTATGTCAGGTGTCAAGCTACAGCTTTGCAGCATACAATTTCACTATTGTTTTTTTTGCTTCTAATTTACTCCTTTCCTGCTGCATGTGACATGACTAGTATTTTGCTAATCATAATTTTTTCCATTTATATTAGTCTGGTCGGAATTTTGTGGAGCACAGTTCAGCTGTTCGTTCAGCATCCATTGGAAGGCCATCTGTCTCGGCCTATTCGACACCTCTTGTGCCCCCAACACTTATACCCCCGAGTAAAACTGTGAAGACTCCATCTCCCATTCCACCAATTGATCTACCTGCTCAAAAGCCTGCACAGAGAAGGTAATGCTATTATTTATTAACATTTGGTGATAGGGCATCACTTTTAATTTCATTTCCTGATAGCCTATGGCTTTGAATTTTCTTTAATATCTTTCTTTTAAATAAATTTTTATCGTAATTTTTCTTTAAAGGCACATGCAGAATGTTGTTGTAATAATTAACTAAATTAGCTGTGGTTGTGTATGACAAGTAGTTCAATTAGAATATTGAGACTTTGGCATGACTAATGCAGCATATATTAATGAGGCCATTAATGCAGGACAAACATGATTTCAATGATATTTCTGGTTAAAAGGGAAAGGAAAAGATATTTCAAGTTAGCTTCATAACACATAGACGAGCTATGAATTATTCTTCGTTATGAAAATATTTGATAAATTTGCTTAACAAAAAAAATCATTCCATTCAGAGAAGCTTGTGTAAGGCTATAGAGTGATTTTGCCATCTTGCAAACCTTAATTTCATTTCCTGAGTACAAATCTTTCATTTTGATTCATATACACACTTATACATTCAAGATACCATTTTAAAAAAATTATTTTATCATCCATTTGATAATTATGAAATTGACAGATTGATGCTAAGCATAATAATACCCAAATAGATGTTATACAAATTCATATCAAAATAATCTATGCCTTTATATTGAGTGAATATCTTGAAACCTAACCTTGCCTTGAAGCCTTGAAGCCTTGAAGCCTTGAAGCCTTGAAGCCTTGAAGGTTTGACTTGAACTATTAATATTTTATTTTCTGCAAAAAACATTTCATCTAACATATTAAGCAGGTGAGGACAGAGTGATGTTGTTAATATGAATTTTTATTTTAGAGCCAGAATCAATTAAGTTTCATTACTAGGTATAACTAGGCTATTATGAAGGTAGAGGAAGATAATTCTTCAAAGTTTTCTCTCTTGCTCTCCAACCCTGCAGAGTCACACCGAGAACACACCCACACACTCTCCCTTCCACCTAGATTCAATCTCTTTCGGGATGTCCATTTTCCCTCTCCAACTTAAGAAAAATTTCTCGCTGCTTTTCCTTTTGACATGAGACATAATGCAATCAACTTTCTTGTAATTTTATTGCTTCAAGCTTTACAATGCAGTTCGTAAATCTATGTTCTTTACGTTTTAACTAAGATCTCTTTGTAATTGTGGAATGTAGCATTTTCACATGTTATAGCTCATTGACCCTTGCACCTGTTATAGATTTTCAGTTGATATTGGGCATTTGAATCCTAAAGAAAATGGAATTAGTCGTCAGGCTTCTGCACTTCAAGATGAGGTATTGTGCTCTCCCATCAGCTCAATTAATTCTTCTGTTGAGGTTCATCGTATGTCCAGTGGACTAACGGACACCTTCACAAAAATTCTTTTGAATGGCATTTGTGTGCCATGCAGCTTGATATGCTGCAGGAAGAGAATGAGACTATGCTTGAAAAGGTGTGTTCTCAACGTATATTGCATAACAATTGCTTTTAGATGAGATCTTCAGCAATAATGAGGAGATTTTTTTCCAGTTGCGACGTGCAGAAGAAAAACGTGAGGAAGCTGAGGCACGAACTAGGGAGCTAGAGAAGCAGGTTCCTGTCCCTTCTTGTAGCAATTGTTTTATTAAGATGTTATAATTTTCAAGTTACTTGTAGGCATAACTGCTAGAAATGAGTCAGTTCACAAGAAACTTATTTATTGAGCCCTTAGTCTGAGCATGAGGCTTTGTGCTGTGTTGAAACCTACTTATACAGTTTCCTGTTTGTGAGGGTTTACCCATTTTTCCCACCTAAACCTAGATATGCTGATATTTCTGGAATTATTGTATACTTTGGTGTAATGTTATAGGTACCAGCATTGGTAATTAAGTCATAGTTACATAAAGTTAATTTCAAAGCTTACTATGACGTGTATCAAATATAGTATTATTACAAAAGTCTCTTTGAATCTATCCGCATGAAACATGAGATGTTGGAAGCTTACTATGACGTGTAGTTAAGTCATAGTTACATAAAGTTAATTTCAAAGCTTACTATGACATGTATCAAATATAGTATTATTACAAAAGTCTCTTTGAATCTATCCGCATGAAACATGAGATGTTGGAAGCTTAAACCGGAGAGTTTGTGCCTCCTATTTTATTTAAATGCATCAAAAGATTATGCATTAGCCAAAAGCTCAATAAACTTATCACCTACCGTACCTTTGTTGTATGTATTGTGTCTTGGTAAAGAGTATGTTGCTCTTTCTTGGTCTTGCTCCTTAATTTTCCATCCAAATCATATTGCTTTTGCACAAAGCTTTTAGTTCTTAAACTTTTTAAGATTTCTATTCATATCATTAAATATTTAAGTTGAAAGACTATAACTATAGTTGCTTAGCACAACTAATTAAAGGTCAGTTGTATACAGGCCTTATATTTTGGCCTAATATTCACATTTTTTTAGTTTTTAAAAATCATTGTTTATATACACATTTTTGTTTTATATAGGTCTATGGGCTTCTGAAGGGGATGCATGCTCTTTGTATTAGAATGCACAGAGAGATGATACTTTCAAAAGACAAATTAGGATAATGTCCTAATGATTTCTGCCAACCAATCAATGGACTAGTTGAGGTTTATTTTAGTTATGAGGATTTAGTTTTTCTGTTAGCTCAAATCCCATTTTTTTATATAGATTGTACACATTGCCGAGAACTCTAAATTTAGGACATCAATCATGCTATGGATTGGTGTTTAGGAGTTAGGTTTATGATTTTTGGAAGGGGGGGGGGGGGTGTGGATGAATTGGGATGAGTGATCTAGTTGATTAAAATCTCATGATTTTATCATCCCGGGTAAATTGAGCGGGTTTAGTTTACCAATATTAGGGGGTATGAGGTTATATCATCTGTGTTCTTATTGGTAGTTATGAGTTGCCTCCTCTCAGCTATTTTGAGTAGATCGGTGTGGCGATACATTAAAGGACATCAACCCTCTTACGGTGAGGTTCTATGATTCAAACTTGGATAAAAAACGCCTCATGGATACTAATATGTTTAATGGTGGTTCAGTGGTGTAAGTTTTGGATCTGTGTATGTTTATTGTCCTAACATGGCTAATTCATATCGATATAGGTTCAAAGGCACAAAACATGATTAATTGCATTGTTTATATGATTATCTTTAACTCAAAGGTATGACATGATGACATTACCAATTCAATGATTTGGAAGAATTTGCATTCACCTTGAGAGGGGAATATCCCAAAGCATTTGGGTGGATATTGATTGAGTGCTGTGCGACAACCTTGTCGTGAAATTAAGATATCGTGATTACATCATTCAAGTTAAATTGAGCGGGTTTAGTTTACCAATATTAGGGGTTTTGGGATTATATCATATGTGTTCTTATTAGTAGTTATGAGTTTTCTCCTCTAAGCTATCTTGAGTAGATCAGTGTGGCGACATTAAAGGACATCAACCCTCTTTTGGTGAAGTTCTATGATTCAAACTTGGATAAAAAAAGCCTTATGGATACTGATATGTCTAATGGTGGTTCAGTGGTGTAAGTTTTGGATCTGTGTATGTTTATTGTCCTAATATGGCTAATTCATATCGATATAGGTTCAAAGGCACAAAACATGATCAATTGCATTGTTTATATGATTATCTTTGACTCAAAGGCATGATATGGTGACATTACCAATTCAATGATCTTGGAAGAATTTGTGTTCACCTTGAGAGGGGAATACCCAAAGCATTTGGGTGGGTATTGATTGATTGCTATGCGACAACCTTGTCGTGAAATCTAGCCATGTTGGACATTTGACTCGATGGTGCTCCTCAAGAGTTTATCTCTTGTTGTTAAGATGATTGGAGGGCACTTTGTCATACCCACATATTGCCTCGAGTGAGGAGTTTAAATTCAAGTTTGGTTCACTTTGAAGGATGCCTTAAGCTTGAGGTAAACATTCTCCTCTTTAATGAGGATGTGTTTGTAGGGTTATGACCTATCAAAAGTTGGTTTGGGACTTGCAATCTTCCCAAATGTAGTATGAGACTTACAAATCAGCCTGATTGTGTTTTGAAGTTTATGATATTATGGCCCAATCCGAAGCTATTATGGAATTAAAGGTTTTATAGTTTGATCTAAAGGTATTTTGGTTTTAGTTAGGATAAGGCTAATTTTTTTACTTGGATTCAATTGTGGGTTGGGGCTTATAGCTTTATTAGAGATTTCATATGTTCAAGACTTGTAACCTTGTGCATAAGGGAAGCTCTAGTTTGGATCCTAGCACTCCAACATTGGGAAGCCCATGAACGAGGCTTGTGACCTCAAATAAAGGAAGGCCTGAAGATGGATCTTACATCCTTACTTTCTAAAAATGTTAGCTTGACAATATGTGTTTTAGTTTGAATCTATTTTATGTTGATATTTTTTCATGTAGTTGATTAATGATTGTGGCTTACCACTCAACTGGTAGCTTAGCTTAATTGAGATGTCCAAGCACGGGCCTTTCCACTCTAATGTTGGAGGGGCCCACTAGTGGGACTTATGAACTTAGATGAAGGAAAGCCCAATAATTGTTCTTAAAATATCATCTCTAAGGTGAGTGGTCCAAGGCATGTATATTAATTATTAATTATGGTTATATATATATATATATCCAAATTTGTCTCCTAACTTTTTTCTTAAGGACAAAAATAGTCCCCGAGTATATTAAAGTACCAATTTGGTGCCTCGACGCTTTAAATTGAGCTCAAATTAGTCTTTCTGTGGGATCATTTAGGCTTTTATTTAAAAAATCAAGGGCTAAAATGAGACTTTTAAATAGTTTGAGACTATTTTGATATTTCATTAAGAGTCATGAGACCATTTTGGTTCTTATATATATATATATATATATATATATATAAACATTAAAAAATTTAATGAGTCTCATGAATTGGTTCATTAAGGTCTTGGAATGTGACATGCCCATCAATGCACCATGTAATGGAGCCATTTGTTTTTTAATCGCTTTATAGTATGACAAGTTACTTGAAATGTGGTTTTGAAAATATAGCCATGATGGTCGAGTCATTTAGAAAAATTACCATCAATTATTCATGTCACTGGTTTACATCCCAGAAAGTTTTGATTTGAATTTGTGCTTTAGATGTATTTGATGATCATTTGCCAATCTATATGTGTTGATTTTAAGTTTTCATGCTCTGGCCCAATTGCAAATAGGTACTTCAAAAAAAAAAAAAAAAAAAAAAAAAAAAAAAAAAAAAAAAATATAATATATATATATATATATATATATATATATATATATATATATATATATATATATATATATATATATATATATATATATAATTTAAGAAAATATTTTGATAATACTTAAACCAAAGGGACATTGTGGTCATTTTACAAAATAATTATAGAATTACTTGACATCTTACCTTTAAATTTAGTTACTGTGTGGGCATGTTGAGGGGATTATACTTCTACAATTACATTAAGTTCACCACTAAAGTGAAGTTTTTAGGGAATTCGTCATTTTAAGTACATTTTATAATTATTTTAATCAATGGTTTTGAAAATACTGGGTTTCTTGGCTTGAAAAATCATAACCATGCATTGATGGGGTTAGCCTTTTGTTAGACCGGTTTAGGATGAACCGGTCCAACCCCAACCGGCCCTTATACAGGAGACGGACCTCCTTAGGGGGGAAATCAACTGCCCAAACCTAGGGGCCCACTAGGCATGCCAATGCCAATAGGGAAAGAAATAAGGGGCGGCTAGGAGAGTGATGGAAATTTTGAATTCAGGATTTGAAATTAGGGAAGTTTTTGTATTAAATATGAGTCATCGTCTAGGGTTAGGGATATGCATAATTGTTGTTTCTCTTGAAGTTCTCTTTGGTGTCTTGGGCTCTAGGCTTTTCGTCTAGAGATTGGGAGAGAACGATTCTCCTCTCGAATTGAGAATCAATTGTATCTTTGTTTCGTTCTTGCTTCGCTTTGATTTCTATAAAATTATCTATTGATTTTGATTGCTTCCACCCAAATTCTTCTATTTTTCTCGCTGATTTTACCGATTATTGTTAGGTTTGCTTGCGAACTCAAGTATTCCCATTAAGGTTACTTGCGAACTCAAGTATTTCCTATCACCTTTCCATAAATTTTCAGGATTTTTTTTGTTAAAAATGAAATTTCTTTGAGTATTTTCATTTAAGACTATTTTGTTAATTTTGTGTAATTTGTTTTGATTTTGGTAAATCCATCAATTCCTCTTTTCCCACTATTGCAAGGGATGCTTTTCAAATGATCTACGTACATGAAGCCTCCTTGGAGGATCCTTCCCTAACTGTTGATAATTGGCGAATGAAAACTCGATAGAGGTCATTTTCTCGCACTACTCAGAGACAAGTTTGAGTGGTCAGGTGGCAGGGGTTAGTCCTTCATGGGACAGTTTGGTGGGAGGGAACTTCGACAAATGCTTTGCGGTCACTAAATGCAAAAATAGAGTTGCATAGCTCATTAGTTTATATAAAAACTCGTTATCTCTGCTGGACTAGTCAGATAACCCGGAAGGGTAGACTGGTGAATTTCATGTGACATCATGCTATTAGTGGATGGCAGCGGACATCTAATCCTTCTTTTCACTTCACTTTAAAATTCAGGCGTCTTTCATTTATACAATGGATCGGCTCAAAATTTGAACATATTAAAGAAAACAATTCAAATTAATGCTAATAAAATCAGATCAATTTTAATCAAATTTACTGAGCAATTTGGAACTACAATAAAATTAATTTCGATGTAGATGAAATCAGGTCAAGGTTATTTGTTTTTGTTTATGAGTTTTACTTGCAGGTTGCTTCTCTTGGAGAAGGGGTATCATTGGAAGCCCGGCTACTTAGCAGGTTGCTCTCTAGATTAATTTCAAGCATTACGATTTCTGATGTCCCAAACATTGCCACTAATTTAATGCTTTTGCAGGAAGGAGGCAGCTCTCCGCCAAAGGGAGGTAACTGCTAGACTGAATATTCATCAACTGGCTTAGAGTAGCTGAAAATTGATCGCACGATTTTGTTTTTTTTTATAATTATTTAGGTATGGATGCCTTGTGATCCCCACCTTGCCCTTCACATAAATTGCATGAATCTATGAATAGCATTAATACAATATCCATAATTTCCTGTAGTAGACTTCTTCATTGCATGTTTGTGTGATTTATCCATGAATTGGCCTTTTGGACAGCTGATAAATGAGGATTATAGACTCATCGAGAATTTTCTTCCAAAATTTTATCAGTTCAAAATCCTCACAATGAAAATGTATAAGTAAATAAATAATTAATCAAGCATACAATCAAACACGGACAAATGTATTGGATCATATATGTTATGGGACAAGTACTAGAATAATTGACTCACTTGGTTAGCACAAGCTTTAATGATTGACAAACTCAACTTACTAAATAAATAACATTAGTGATCTAACTTGTATACGTATATGAATGAACGAGTGAGCATTACAACTTGTATGCATATTGCAAATGATATGCTCAAATACACAATTCAGTTAGATTGCCAAACACCCAAGTCACACCTGTCCACACAACAAATAGATGATGGTGATAGAATGAGATACAATGCATGGGTCAGAAATTTAACACTTAATCTCAATTAAAGAAGTTTGCTTAGCAACTAAAGCATTTGAAGCACTTAGCACATTAATTACTACATAGACATGTGACAACAAATTAAACAAGTAAATGGACAATAAATGTAAATCTAGGTAAAGAACATGGACATAATAATTTTTATGTTGTTTGACATCAAATCATCCTACGTGCACACTTTATCCCCATCCGTGTTAGGTTTGCACTAATGACTTGCGATCACAAGTCAAACTTCACTTCTTGCGCTACTTGAGAGGCATCACAATTGTCTTTGTTCAAAGACAACAATACTCGCTTCTTGCTTTGGCATGATCATATTAGCCCAAGCTTTACAATCTAAAGCTTCATCAAGTCCTCCATGACTTGGCATAACAAGATTATGTAAGTTCCCTATTTAAAATTCTTTTGAACTTTAGCGGTGAACAAACACAATCAGCAAATACAACACAATCTCCCTATTAGATTATACAATATACAAAATAACATAATCTAGAGATTGAAGATAAAGAGACCATTAATTGGGGAGTCCCAAGGAAAGTTTGTTGGATGAACACCTTAAGTTCCTCACAAAAACACCTCAAAATGATTTTAAAATAAAGCTCTCTAAACTTTATCAAATCCATAAAATTTTATCTAGAATATATAAACTAGAGAGTTCGTAAAAGAAAACACACAAGAACTTTCTCAAAATTCGGATTCACCAATGGCTAGTCAAACTGTCTTTTATTATGCCAGTTAGGCAACATCCAAGCCTCCGATCAAGTCCCATCGGAATAATGCAATTAGGGTAATTATAAGGAATGTAAATATTAAAAATTTAATATTTATCATAACAATCAAATATAAATCAACATATAATGTTATATTAAATTTTAAATAAACTACTCAATGAATCTAACATAATCAAAATTAAGTCCAAATTATTAACTATAACTTAATTAATAATTAATAATCTTTAATACATAATTATCCTAATTTAACAAATTTATTGAAATTATTGAAACTAGGAATATATCAAATTTACTTTAAGTAAGTACAACTTAAATTAAGAAGGTTGATCACATTATCATTAAGCTGATATTCTTTAATTAAGTGAATAATTATATAAGGGAACTTTGACTTTATATGACTAAGAAATTCCCAAAATTTGAGAAATATGCTTGTTGTTTCATTTATTGGGAAAAATTTGCCCAAAAGTTTGATTCATACCAAATTACCCTGCTTTTGCATATGAGAAATATTTATTGAAGGCCGCTGCAAGTAAATTTAGCTAAAACTAGTTTGAATTCAAACTTTTTCGAATCAAGTTTAAACAATGTTTGATATATATTCGATTGAACCTTGTTCGAAAAGTATTCAAACTTTGTATGAGCTAGTTCAAATAAGTTTTGAACATGGTTGTAAAAATGTTCAAACTTGGATCGAACATCTCTTCAGTTTGGTCCAACGAGCTTTTTACATCGCTTTTCATTGGGTCCATTTTACATCGTAGTCTTGAGATCTTGTCGTGCCTCCCCTTCTCCTCACCCCATCAATCCTGTCATTACCTTTCTGGCTGGCTCATGATGCAATCTTCCCATCACAGGCCATTGAACACGTCGGCGAACCCTCCCATCGTGAAATCATTCTAATTTGCAAGCCCTAGCTTTTCTAATTCCATTTGAGAGCCCCCAAATTCGGCGGTCCCATCTGTTCTTGTCCGTGTGCCCCAATGAACTACCATCATGGCCACAATTTTTGATCCAACGAGCTTTTTTGACCAAGATTAGATAATTTTGTTCAAACTTGTTCGAATCACCTTCGAATTAAGGTTTTTAAATTTGAACTAATTTGAATCATTTTTTCTCGGTACTAGCTTTAATAAGCATTTCACGAATACAAAGCAGAGTTCGTGAATACGAGGTGTAATTTGGTCCAAAAATGAAAATGTCAATATATTTCCCGAAAAAATGAAACATTGGACATATTTATTTAATTTCAGTCATTAGGGTACATAACATCAAATTTCCTTTATATAATTATCATGTAAAAGCAAATTTAACAAATTTAATTGATAGCATAGGATGTTTTGATCAAATAAATTTGCTAAACCCCTAATTGATCAAGATTTTGAGTACGTGCAATTTATGCACCTAGTCCCAAAAGATAAAATAAGAATTAATTTTCACATATAAATAAATTGTGAATAGGTCAAATAAATGGAAAATCTAGCCAAATAAATTCAAAAAAATTGCAATATCTAAAATCCATTTTGAAAAAATATATCTTAAATCAGTTTTATTTTATTTTTTTATCTAAAAAATTTCAAAATAGTCTCCAAACTATTCGTGTGTGACCAATTTAGTCTCTCAACTATATAAAATTAATCCAAAATGGTCCCAATGACTAAATTGGCGCAACATGATACTCTGGGATTAAATTGATCATATATGAATAGTCGGAGGACCATTTCAAAATTTAGCCCATTGTTTTATTCATTATCTTTGAGTCTTTGATAAACTATACTCAATCAATTTATATTAATAAGTATTCTGATTTCTCTTACTCAATTACCAAACATTGGAGCCATGATCTTGCATCTCAATCTTCTTGAGTTGAACATGTTAAGTTCTTCGCCAGGAAGCAACAGCTCTAAGCTAATTCAATAATCATGGTTTTCATTTATATGGTTTTGCTACATAATCAAATACCTTTAGAAACATTTTGCAAATCATTAGATGATGACACACACAATTTTTTATCAGCAAATCACTAATAAGCTACACATCAATTTACTCTGGTCAATATGGCTAAAAATAGATAAAGAAGAAGAACCACGAATCCGACCGCTCCAAGGATGGTGTGTGATTCAAATTCCCTCTCCTAGGGATCTCTCTCTCCAAGCACTCTCAAGATCTCACAAAGAACTCAATCAATGACAAAATTTTATCATTCAATCATTAAGCATCAAAAGAGAACATAAGAGTTATATATAGTCTCATGCAAAGGACTCAAGAAATAAAAGACGACAACGTCCTTTGGGCTTACACATGACCTCCCTTAAGTAAGGGGTAAAAGCGGAAAAGATAACAAAACAAATACAACATAACATAACATAAAGTAATAAAAGACAAATACATAAAACGACTTAGAAATACATCGACTCAATTGTCGTTGTAGATTGACGGCCACGTCTCTGATAGAATTTCCAAACTCCAATGTCCCCATCAGAGTGCTTTTCCAAGAATTTTCCATTAATTTAACGGTAAAGCTTGCAATGTTCTAAGCTTTTTGGGGGAGTTTACTCATTTCTTGACTGAAATGTATGCAAATGCATTGTAAGTTGAAGTTGCATTGTTGCTGTTCATTTCATATATGCAAACTTTCAAGTTGCATGTTGCCTTTTCCTTTTACCATTTCTACTGATTTTTCATTTCAAGCAGCGAGTCCTCTATGCGAAGCCATGAAATGATGCCTTGCTTTATTACACTTATGTTTTCCTTGATCTGCTCATAAGTATAGCATCTTGAGTTCCTTAAAGCATGCAATGTGTTGTCATCTTTCTCTTTGACATTTATGAAATGGAATATATTATGACTTAGGCTTATCTTAAAGCTGCCAATCAAATGAAAGATGGGAGAGATGGGGAAGCAGAAGCTCTTCGACAAATGGCTATGGTACTTCTTACTAAATTAATTATCATTTTGGTTTGAAAATACTAGCAACTTATTACTAATTCAGCTATGCGGTTATCTGCTGGCCATCCTTGTGGTTAATTATTTTTACATTAAATAGTCTGTCAAAGATGAGGCTGCTACTGCTGTTGAAAAACTCAGAGAAACTGAATCTGAGGCAAAGGCTTTTCGAACCATGACGCAAAGAATGATATTGACTGAAGAAGAGATGGTTCTGTTGGGTTTGCTTTTAATAAATCACTAGTATGGTCTCCTTAGTTGTGCTAAAATTAACTCTTATTCTTTAGGAAGAGGTGGTGCTCAAGAGATGCTGGTTAGCTCGCTACTGGGGTCTAGCTGCTCAGCATGGTAAGCATCCTTTCTACATGGAAACTTACAAATATCACAGTGGGTTATTTTTTTAATCCTTCTTTATCAGGTAGCTAAAATATTTGGTTATATCACGGTGGATTCATTTTGGATCCATTTGGGATATTTTGGCTTATTATTACAATGCATTTGCATACAATTCAGTCAAACCTCAACGCCTTGGGCTGGATTTTTCTGGTTCTTTTCCCATATGTAAGAATCTTATGACGAAACTGACTCATGATAGACTTCCACTAATCCAAAGCTTATTTCATTTCCTTTCTAGAAAATCAATATAAGCTTTCATCTTATATTCTTTTTCCAGAAAATAAATAGAAGCTTTCATCTTATATTTTCCAGGAGGCTTTTGCATAAAATATAGCCTTCAAAATGCAATTCAAAATTTTGGAGAAACTTATGTAACATTCAAAACAAGCTTCGGAAACCTTCCAAAAGACCCTAAACAAATGGGAACCAGAATATTCTAATATTTAAAGTCATCAACAAGTGGTTGTCAACATCAAGAGGTGAAATAATTGAAGTTTGTTTTACATTAAAAATTAAAGGGAGAAAAATGAAGGGAAGGAGTAAGAAGACTAGTCAAATTATTCAAACTTAAAAGAAGATTATGAAGGAGCCTATTAATTTACTTTTCCCAAAATATTCTAACCATTCAAGGGTGGTCGCCACATGAAGCATGATTGGTATGGTTCAAAATAGTTTCCTCAAATTTAGGTTTTGTATTTATTATGTATTTATTATTATTATTATTTTATTTGTACCTATGAGAATATACTAGTGGTCTTCTACAGCTCTCTCTCATAGAAATAAAACTAATTCATTGCCAAATAACCTCACACTCTTCCCCTACCTGGCTACAAGGCTCTTCCTACCCTTATGAATTTTGATTATGATCACTTCCCAAAAGCACTGAATTCTTTGTTGATCTCTCTTTCATTAGGACTCTTTCTTTCTCAAGCCTAAGGGAGAAGAAAAGCCAATGCGCTATGATGCCCTAGACCATATTATGCAATGTATTATTCACTTTGGCCTAACCCATCTCATACTAGGTTTAACCTCATTGTTTTTTTTTTTTTTCATGGTGTACGAGGGGTCACCCATCCGAAGAGTGCTCAATTATAAGCATGCTTAATTGTGGAGTTATACAGAGAAAGTTATCGTTTAACCAAAATATGTCATGTATATTATGGTCTAATTGTTTTACTTATATCACCCAATATTATTTCTTTCCATTCCCATATGGAATTGGGTTCATCCTATCCCCATTTTATCCATGAAGCTTGCTAGGAGTCATTCTTTGTCCAAGTCTTAACCTAATCACTCTCTTTGGATTCTACATATCATCGACCTACCAACTTTCGCTTGGTTTATCCCTAAACCTTGCTGAACACGAACATTTTCATGGATACTTTCAAACAAGAGTCGAACATGAACATGTCAAATTTTAAATGTGTCGAACACGAGCAATTAAACAACTTGTTCTAGCTTAGCTTGTTTACACCCCTAGCCTTGTATATTATGGCCAACCCTTTTTTTGATATAGGCTATTATCATTTCCTCTCATTATGTGGATTTGGTTCATTTATGCCTTCTTTTTTTCTCTAAGAGTTCCACTATCCTAGAAGTTTGTTAGGAGGTATTCCTTCAGAGGACCTTAGCTTTGATGATCACTCCTTGCGTGCATTGAACAATCCTTTTGGGATTTAGGATGTCTAGTGTTATCAAGGAAGCTAGGAGGCTTTGATGAGGAAGGATCATGGTAGGAGGTGTGGAGAACACAAGAGAGAAGGATTTCTTCTTGGTCCCACAATGTATTTGATACAAGGGAATATATACTCTGATCTAGGAAGAAAATAAGGTAACTATTTTACTTTAAAAAATGAAAGTATTTGCAACTATACATACTTTAAATTCAGATCTTCCTAATATGCTTTTACGCCCAAACAAGTTCTGGATTTTCTTCCTTGATAGGAATATGTAATATCTTAATTTCTTTCTTTTTCATGAATCTATGGGATTGTGATTTTCTTTTTTGGTATGCGTCTGTGGGATCTTGATTTTTTCTATCATGAATCTAATGGGATCCTAGTTCCCTACTTTGGTGGGAATCCGTAGGCTCCAATGCTCCGTCCTAAGCTAGAGAATAAATATCCATCATTTTTAATTTGGAGATGATTTCATGAAACACTGCTCCATTTGTTTTTTTAAAGTAAAAAATATATACTAGTTGACATCTTGAGGGCATTCAGGATATGCTGATTAAGCCTTACGCTAGCTTTTTCTTAATGAAGTGTATGTCAATCCCAATATGCTTTGGATGGTCATAAAGCATAGGTTATGAATTATGTTTATCAATGACTTGTTTTCATAATAAAACTTCATAGGTTTTCCAGGTTCTTAGTTCATTAAGAATGATTTCTGTCCATAATTCACAAACTACTTGGGCTATAGCTCTAATTCTGACTCAACGTTTGATCTAGACACCATATTCTTTTTGTTACTCCCATTACCATATTTCTTCCAAGAAGTGTGCGATAACTCGTGTTAATCTTTTATTCTATAGTGATCTTGCATCATTTGTATTTGTGTAGACTTCTAGTGCAAGTTCATTATTCCTTTTGAATAAAATTTCATTATTAGGATTACCTTTTATATAATGAAACACAATATATACACTTGTAGATGTGGCTCTCTTAGATCGTGCATGAATTGTCTTATCACACTTACTAAGTATGTAATATATGGCTAACTTTGGACAAGATAGAGAAGTTTTCCAACCAATCTTTGATTTATCTCTCGATCAATTATTGTTTCCTCTTTTTCCTCTTCTAATTTTTTATTAGGTTCAATTTGTGTGACTATAGGTTTTCACCCTATTCTTGGATGAAGATGAAGATGAAGATGAAGATGCCCTATTTGGGTATTAAATCTTAATGTTGATAAAATAATTCTATCTTTTAATCTCTTTGATCTCATAGTCTGATGTAGACAAAGGGGGGGGGGGGGTCAACACAAGTCCAAAATAATTCAGATTTTGGCTTCCCTTGAGTCTAGTAGTTTATCATATTTGAGCTGAACTTTTAGTTCATTTATGAGCTGGACTTTAGTTCATTTATTGAACTAAGGGTTAGCTCATTATGAGCTAATATTTTAGTTCATTTATTATCCTATATTAAATGTACTTTTTATGCTTTTTATGTTATGATGTCTCTTGGAATTCCAAACCAGCTTTTGGAATTCCAAGACTTGTTTTTTATGATGGCTCCTTGGCTTCTCCCTTGGTTACCATTTTTCCGTGCCATGCCTCTTGGGATTCCGGCCGGCTACTCCTTCCTCTGGCCATGGATTTTCGGTTTCGGTCGGCCTCCTTTACTCCCGTGAATGGCTTTTCGGTTTCTTGGCTTTGGGTTGATTTCCATAAAAAGCAAGAGTATTTAATGCTTAGTTTCTTGTGATAATTAATGTAATGTGTCTTTTGATATTCCTCTTTCATACCTATAAATATGAGAGGATTTGTAATGTTTGAAGTTATGTTATGAAATGTGATTTTTGGAAAAAATCTGTTAACCTGCGGGTTGCTTAGAAATCCTGCGGGCTCTTTCCACCCTTCTTTCTCATCCCCTTCGGAAATCCTGCGGGCTCTTTCCAACCTTTCTTCTCGGGCTTCTAATCTCTTTCGTCTCTCCGCAAGTGCCACTCCATCTGTATCTTTATTCTCTAAGTGCAGCAACTTTAGGGTGTCGTCAATTTGTTTGCAAGAGTCGTTTGTATTGTTGTAAGTTTTCTTTTGTTTATTTTTATTTGAAATATAAGAGTTTGTTCGTCCCTTTTCTCGTCTTTAGTCATTTTCGTAGTTAGAAGTCCGTCATGTCCTTTGCGATCGAGAGGTATAGGCTCCCTATATCTTTTGGCCCGCATCATATTCCTTAATTAAACATTGTTTAATTCTTAGATTTTATTTCTCTTCATCATTTTTAGTAATATTGATATCATTAACACATACTAAGAGGATTGTCACACTCCCTTTGTACGATTGTTTGATGAAGGGAATGGGATCTCTTGGACTTTATCTGCATCCTACCCCTTTCATTACTCTAGCAAAACTTCAAAATAAAGCTCTTGGTGATTGCTTTAGTCATACAATACCTTTTTTAGTTCACAAACCTTCTTAGTTGTTTCAGTTATATCAAATTTTGAAGGAACACTTACTTATATTTCTTCTTCCCGTTCTCCATGCATGAATGTAATCTTCACATAATATTGTTGAAGTTACTAGTTAAAGTGAGCAGCCAAGTAACGAATGCTCAATATTCATTTTTGCTAAAGGGCCAAGTGTTCCCTTTAGCAAACAATCTAGCATTATACTTTTAAATAGAACCATAGGCCTTATATTTCAACGTAAAACCTATTTGCAATCTACTACATTTTCTTCCTTTCGGCTTGCCAACAATTCCTAATGTGTTATTCTTTTCCAATGCATTAATTTCTTCTTTCCAAGTATTTTTCCATTAATGTATGATTAGTTCCTAGATAAAGTGTTTGGAATATAAATAATGTTTAGAATCATAATAAAATTCTTGTGGATTGGAGAAGGACGTTGAATAGACGCATAGTGGGATAATTGGTATAATGATTGTTTTGTGTAGGTTTTAGTGCCTTTCTAATTAGAATGGGTTGATCAAGATTTTCTCTTAGAGATTCAATAGGGAGCTTAAAATAATATCATATATTCAATGTAGGGCTGGTAGTTGACTTTCAACTTGTTTGGTGTAATTCAACTCTTCTTATTGAGTACACTTGAGAAAATCTCAAAGAGTTATAAATTTGAATAGATTTTAGAGTAACTGAAGTGGGAAAATATCGGGTATGGGTTCGAGATAAGAAACAAATTCAATGGAGTTAGGATCATTATATACTTGAAATATTGTGGTGGAATCGAAGTGTGGGCTCCGAAAATTCGGCCCCGGCCTCCACCCGCTGTGATTTTTATTTTGGGGGGAGTTTTAACGAAATAAGTTCAAGGATAAATTTTGGAAGGCATATGAGTTTGTAGATAAGACACTTTATAGAGATTTCACCCTCATTTCGCGAGGACTTTATAATCTGAGTTATGGTTTCCTATAGGCGCAAGCCCTTATAGTTAATTATCCCTCCCGATAACGAGAGAGAACTTTCGATTAAGGCTATTCGTCAATCAGGTACATTGTATTCATAGATACGTAGTATCAGGCGTATAGTAGCAGCATGGGTTTGAAAATGATTGAGAGGTTTGATATTTAAAATTGAAAATTGCACCATCTTGCACTTAGAGCGGATGGTGGGGGAATGGATGATTGACCCGATCAAGATCCCATGGTTCCGTCATCCCGAGCCATCGTGGTCCCTAGTCTACTTAGTCAGAGGAGGTGGTCGACCCAACCTGACAGAAGGATCCTTGTCGGCAGCCATGGGTTACTTCGTCCAAGGGTACCTTGGAGACCTGGGTTTGATATTTGCTTAAGGGGACAAATTTGAATCCACCTTAGCTAACAGAGGGCTTTGTGCCCTATCGATTATATCATATTGATTCATATCTCAAAGATTTGATGCCATTAAGGAACGTATTGGCTCTGGCCATAACCGCTATTTAGTGGTGCCATTTGGCGGCAAAACCACTCGGTTCAGGGGACCCCAAGTTATAACAGTTTATCCTGCGGTGCCATTTGACGACAAAACCGTCGGTCAGAGGATACGTACTACGTCCTTAATGGCAGGAGACTATTTGAGAATGGATCATAGTGATATTTTCGACTAGGCATTCGGCTCTATGTGAGCTGAAGTTATGTTTGAATTTACCCACCTCAACAAACTGTTGCGGAGGTTGGATGAATTTTGCTTTAAGTACTTGATGGGTTAGATTTCAATTTTTAATATTTGGATTTTGAGATTTTTCTAGGTGTTTTGGATTTTGGACTTTATGGAGTGGCATTTTGAATTATTTGAAATGGACATCTCCGGTTGAGATTTACTTTCACGGCGGCCATCATCGGGGTGACTTTAAGGTCACTTGTATTTCACTTGAATTTTGGTGGAAGTTTGAGAATATTTTGAAATGTTTGGAGTTAACTCATTTGGTTGAGATTTATATTCAACACGGCCATTATCGGGGTGTACAGGGTTATTTTCATTTGATTAAACCTTGTTGATTCTATCAACTTGTCGATAGGGGGTCGGGTTTTATAGGCTTTGTGCCTTTATTAGTAAATTCTCATTGTTATAGGCTTTGAAGGCCTAATATGAATGTATTAAAAAAGTATATCGGTCGTCGTAACTAGGGGTGTCAATTTCGGGTCACGGGTCGGGTTCGGGTCGGACCCGGAATTGACCCGGGTTCAAACGGGTCGACCCTAACCCGACCCGGTTAGGTAAACGGGTCGTAAATGCGAACCCGGACCCGACCCGGGAACTGTCGCGCGGGTCGCGACAGCGAGGGGTCGCGCTGGTGTCGTCGCGCGGCGGTCGCCAGTCACGCGGGGTGCGCGCTGGGTCGGTCGCCGGGGTCGCGCGGGGTCGCCGGTCGCGCTGGGGTCGCGAGTCACGCGGGGTGCGCGCTGGGGTCTCCGGTCGCGCGCGGTCGCGGCGTCGCGCCTACTTGCGCGGGTTGGCGACAGCGGGGTCGCGCTGAGTCGCGACCAGCTGGGTCGCGGGGGGTCGCGACAGGCTACAGCGGGCAGGCGGGTTGGCGGGGTCGCGGACAGGCTCGCGAGAAAGCGTGTTGGCGGGTTGACCCGACAACCCGTTGGGTCAACCCGAACCCGACCCGTTTTTCAAACGGGTCGATTTCTGGAACCCGAACCCGACCCGTTTTGAAACCGGGTCGGGCAACCCGAATTTTTCGGGTCGGGTCCGGTTTTCGTGTCGTGTCAAATATTGACACCCCTAGTCGTAACTGTATATTTGTTTGATAGTTCGAATCCTGTCGACTCCTATTGATCCGCATAAAAGGATCGGGTTTGAACTTGAATTCACTTATTGACCCGCGCAGCATTCCTAGACGTCACATGTATACTTACAACACGCTCGCCGGGGCCCATGCGGGTTTTGTGATTGCATTTACCCCTTATGCACCTATGTGTATACAAACTACGGTGCATGTGCGGGGGTATTTTGCAATATTTAAAAAAGCCTTATGTCCGCTTGTATGAATGTTGCGAATCCGGTGGCATGACATTGTAACCTGTAGACGCCTTCTGTTTGCTTGCATGTGTTGCAGATCCGATGGCGTGGCGTAATAGCTTATGAATTGGGTTGTTTGTTGCTTTATATAGGTAGACTGTCGTGCACTACTTATATGATTTATGCAGGTAGATTGTAGTGCACTAACGAATCTCCTGCTTTAAGTTGTATATGCTTGCATATGCTGCAACTCCCTTGTGACTTTCTTGTGGACTACCTATTAGGTGTACAACAGGTGGCTACAGTCTTTGGCCTTTTCAGTACGTTCGCTTTTGTTTCTCATAAGCAGGTAGATGTATTCATTCATAGGATAAAATTGACTTCAGGATATTGCATTTACTAAGTCTTTCTGTATCTACCCACAAATGACATGTAGTACATACATCTATATTTCTAGAGAGATTGTATGTATTGCAGATCTTTCACATTTGCTCACAAACCATATGTCGAATGTACAACAGGCCTCCTGCAATGGACCGTAGGCATTTGCATTTTTTTTGCTCTTTCTGTTTCTTTGTATAGAGGTCAACACGAAGGAAGTTTAAGATGCTAAAGAATGTTTGATTATCTTTATCTTTCATAAGCAAGACATCGTCTGAATATTAGATTGTGTGAAATATGGTTTGTTTTTAACAAATGCTACATCATCAACTAAGTATAAAGTCCTAGAAGAAGAATGACAACATATTAACACTTCTATTATTTTTTATAGAAGTGTAGCCAAGAAATACATATTTAATGGCCTTTGGGGTCAAGTTTACCTCTGATTTAGGAACTGCACTTAAAATATTTTAGTTATAAAGCCATTAAAATTCCTAATGTGTTGACACAATTTTAAAATGCATTTCATGAGTTATCCACCCCCCCCCCCCCCCCCTCCCCACCCCACCCACCCCCGCAAACATACCCACCCCACCTGTGCGACCAATAAGACATATGAACATTATCATGAAATTATAATGCTCAAGTGGTGTTATGCTAGTAACCAATTGTTCTTCGAACAAATTGTTTTTTGTTGTGGTGTATTTCGGCAATATGATTCATGAGAAATGCCTTATTTTTGCAGAGAAGAGATCAAAAAATGATTGAAATAATTTTTTACCTTATCTGTTTTAAAGTTTTTTTTTTTATAATTTTTATTTCAAACTGATTTTTTATCTTGAAATGGAAGTTAGGGATAATGTTGCGATGTTGCTCTAGCATAATCAGTGATCAAATAGACAAACTACTCATCTCTTAAAATATTTGGAATGATGGATAGTGCCCATATATCAGTATGGATTAATTCAAATGAATAAGAATTTCTTTTGTTACTAATAGCAAAAAAACATGTGTATTTTGCTAGTCTTAAACATCGCAATGAAAAATTGTGATGTTTAATCCTTTAATAAGTAAAGGAAACACTATTTGAAGTACTAAGAAAACTAGTTGAGTAATACGAAAATTTTGAAACCGAATGACATTCTTATTTGACGAGCTTAGGCAGAGAATAACAAGTTACTTGTGACATTATTTGGAGTTCCCAATGCTTCAAGATAGTAGTGCTCGTCTTTTTTCTTGGCAGGTTCAATCTTACCCATTGACTCTTGGTCTTGAAAAACATATTAAGAATGATAAAAAATTGCAAACCATTTAAAGATCTTTTGTAAGTTTTGGTTTGAGATGATGTTTGCTAATATGTTTGGTATATGAAGAACATTTTTAAGGAAAAGAGAGGATATTACATATATATCTCGCAGTCCTATAATCGTAGCAAGATAACCATTTGCCACAATGGTTTACCTATTGCTAGGGCATGGAATATAAATGTTAAAGAATTATGAGGTATGAGTTTTGTCTCATGTGGTTCGTAGGTCAATCAACCAAGAGTTACCCAAATACTTTTTCGGAGACATACTTGAGAATGCCAATGAACATGCACTAGAAGTTTACCAAGGGATTCTATCAGGCTTTTGATTTTTAGAATTCTTCAAGGTTGAGCTCTCCTTTGACCTAACCCTCATCATGGTGAGTTTATTCTTTTAGATGAGAGTAGAATTGAGATCTTTGTTGTCCTTAGTTTCCTTTTTCTCAACTAGCTGATTTGCCATTTATTTTCATCAATGCGCCTTTGTATGCCTTGATTTATTACAGTAGGTGTACCATAGTTTATTTATTTATTTTGTCTCTCATTGAATATTTCGATACGTCTGTTTTCCATCTCTCATACCAATCTTGGTTTCCAATGTGCCCGGATCAAAGAGATTGTTTACCCCAAAAGTTGTTTCCTCAGTTCAAAGAATTTGAATACTATTTTGTCCACTGAAAAAGTTATATGCTTTTTAATAAAATTAGTTAAAATGACTTCTTTCAAGCACTTAATCTCAGATACCTTAGTGACCCATCTTTTGCCATAGGTTTTTCTTCAAATTAGCAGATTATCTCTGTTTTTCCTATTTGGTTCTACTAATCTTCACTTGATTTCATATACTTTGCAACACAAGCTCTTGAGCAGGTGCAGTGATGGAATACCAAATCTCATTTACAGTGGTCATGTGACTAATTGATGGGTCCATCAATTCCTACAGCTAAGACATGATTATGGCGTAAGCTCTATCCCATGCTTCAAATATTAGATCTCCTATCTTCGTTCCTATCCTTAGAAGATGTTGAAGCCTCCCATTACCCTTTAAATATGTTCTGACAAATTTAGTCCACTAGAGAATTCTTTTCATTCAATCGGTACTTGGCCCAACTTTTTGCAAGGCTCTAATCAGTTGATGGGAGTTAACTTGATTGGGTTGGATTGCACTTTTTGATGCACCGTGGTGATAGAACATCATGTGAGGATTCATAAATAAGGAAAATAAAATATTTATCAATGCTGAAGGATGCGACTCCAAAAAGTTGAAAGGCAAGGCTGTGAGTTGCGGCTCCACATGATAGATAAGCTCCAACAGCAAGATAGAGTACAATAGGTCACGATCATGATCATTAGCCAAAGCTGAAAATAATTAAGAACGGAAGAATTTTTCAACAATAGGTAGGGAATTTCTGCAACAACAAATTATTGGATTCCAAACAAAGTTATGTTAAGAACATTTGCAAAATATGGGCATACAATAGTTGTGGTTGTATGTGTCACACAACTTTGTTAATCCTAATTAAACTTATTTTGTTTATCTCCTCCATTTTTGTGGACTTCTAACTCGCGCAGGCTCTTCTTCAACGCATAGGGCACATCATCTTCTCTTAGTAGTCATCACTCTGTACTCCGCATCAAATCTGCTTGTACCTAGCATTGCCTATGTGGAGAGCCTTCTCTCTTGCCTATGTAAGCTTTGTCATCTTCTTGGGTCTCTCCTATTTGGTGATGATTGTTGTGATCGTGATGCCCTTGTGCATGGCTTTTGTGCCTTTGCTCCTATAGGGGTGTCAATAAATGACCCAACATGAACTTGACTAAAAAAAATCCTATTCATGTTGACTAGATTACTATTTGGATTTTGGTTTTGAAAAGCTAGAAACACATTGTTAAACTAGACATGTATATTATTAGGTTAAAATGTCATATTCGAGTTAATTGGCCTATTTTATCCAAAGAATTGTTTGATTTATATAATAAACGGGTTGGAGGAATCATGTTAGGGTTAGGTTTGTTTGGTTCAAATATTTTGACATATATAATAAGAAGGTTGGATTATTGATGGGATCAAAAAATATAGGGGGTCTATATTTTTTTGATCACAAAAAAAAAAAAAGTGACGGACTTCTACCGACGAAATTGACTAAGGACGAGAAAAGGGGCGAACAAACTCTTACATTTCAAATTAAAGAAATCAAAAGACTACAAACGAACTCTTACAGATGACTCCAAATAAACTAAAAAGACACCCTAAAGTTGTTGCACTTAGAGAAGAGGGATACAGGTGGAGTGACACTTGCGGAGAGACGAAAGAGGTTAGAAGCCCGAGAAGAAAGGTTGGAAAGAGCCCGCAGGATTTCCGGAGGGGATGAGAAAGAAGGGTGGAAAGAGCGCCCGCAGGATTTCCAAAGCCAAACCGCAGGTTAAAACTTCCAAAAATAACTTTTCATAACTTCATATTTCAAATATAAACAATCCCCCATATATATAGGTATGAAAGGGAATACAAAGAGACACATTACATTAATTTTAACACAATAAACAAAGCATCATAAGCATAGAAATCCTACCCCATGCTCACGGAAATCAACCCAAACCAGGAACTGAAGCAGCCACTGCGGGAAACAAGGAGGCCGCACTTAACCAAGGGGCCACGGCCTGGGAAAGAGCCCAGACACGGGAAAACCAGCGGCCAGCCGGAATTCCAAGAGGCAAAGCACAAAAAACAATAAGCCATGGAGGAAACCAAGGAGTCACCTCATGGGAAAAACAAATTCTTAGAATTCCAAAGGCCGGTTTGGAATTCCAAGAGACAAACATGAATACAAATATAAAAAGCAGAAAAAGTAAGATAATAAATGAACTAAAATGTTAGCTAATAATGAGCTAACCCTTAGTTCAATAAGTGAACTAAAGACCAGCTCATAAATGAGCTAAAATTTCAGCTCAATTTTGATTGAGCTAGTAGATTCAAGGGAAGCCAAAATTCATATTATTTTGGACATGAGTTGATCCCCCTTTGTCTACATCAGACTCCCCTTCTTGCGAACTCAGCTCCTGAGTTATCTGATGATTCCCTTGAGGCGGTAAATACTGTTCATCGAGCTCCTTGAGTTTTTCACCAAACCTTTTCAGAATTTCTTCTTGCTCCTTCTCGAATTGCTGTTGCAGATATCTTTTGTACTTCTCGAATTTTTGATCACATAGGAACATGTGATACTGAAGCTTGTACAGTCGATCTTAAAGTGGGTAAGTAGAATCTCCTTCTGTAGGTAACCATTTGTCCAATGGAAGTGGGACATCAGGATTATGTTGATCACTTTCTTCCTGGAATGTAGCCATATTTTTTGTATTTTCCATTTTTTGACTCAATAAAAAATTACAAGGCTCAATCTAAAAATTTAAGACAAGACTAACGACTTGACTAAATTCACACTTGACAAAACAAAACAAAACTTGACAAACTACAACTTGACAAATCACAAACCTTGGACTTCCTAACTTGCTCTGATACCAAATGATGGGATCAAAAAATATATGGGGCCTATATTTTTTTATCACAAAAAAAAAAAGTGACGGACTTCTACCGACGAAATTGACTAAGGACGAGAAAAGGGACAAACAAACTCTTACATTTCAAATTAAAGAAATCAAAAGACTACAAACGAACTCTTACAGATGACTCCAAATAAAATAAAAAGACACCCTAAAGTTGTTGCACTTAGAGAAGAGGGATACAGGTGGAGTGGCACTTGCGGAGAGACGAAAGAGGTTAGAAGCCTGAGAAGAAAGGTTGGAAAGAGCCCGCAGGATTTCCGGAGGGGATGAGAAAGAAGGGTGGAAAGAGCCCACAGGATTTCCAAAGCCAACCCGCAGGTTAAAACTTCCAAAAATAACTTTTCATAACTTCATATTTCAAACATAAACAATCCCCCATATATATAGGTATGAAAGGGAATACAAAGAGACACATTACATTAATTTTAACACAATAAACAAAGCACCATAAGCATAGAAATCCTGCCCCATGCTTACGAAAATCAACCCAAACCAGGAACCGAAGCAGCCACCACGGGAAACAAGGAGGCCGCACGGAACCAAGGGGCCACGGCCTCGGGAAATAGCCCAGGCACGGGAAAACCAGCGGCCAGTCGGAATTCCAAGAGGCAAAGCACAAAAAACAATAAGCCATGGAGGAAACCAAGGAGTCACCTCATGGGAAAAGCAAATTCTTGGAATTCCAAAGGCCGGTTTGGAATTCCAAGAGACAAACATGAATACAAACATAAAAAGCATAAAAAGTAAGATAATAAATGAACTAAAATGTTAGCTAATAATGAGCTAACCCTTAGTTGAATAAGTGAACTAAAAATCAGCTCATAAATGAGCTAAAATTTCAGCTCAATTTTGATTGAGCTAGTAGACTCAAGGGAAGCCAAAATTCATATTATTTTGGACATGAGTTGCCCCCCCCCTTTTTCTACATCAATTATGGTCAAGTAGATTTTGGTTTGTTCAACTTCAGGTCAGATCCGAAGCCTTCTGTCAACCCAAATTGACACTTCCAGACACTTGCACATGTAAGGCGCTTGCGATTTGTGATCTAGCTTCATTGTCTTCTTCGTGTGGTGTTTTCCCACTTTGTCATGCATGATTGTGCTTTGGTGGTTGTGGGGCATTATTCTTGTGATCTAGGATCTACTTTCGTAGGCATCAGCACCTTGAGTGGTGCCCATCCTCTATTTGTTTGACTGACCACTTATCAATTTGCACAAGTTGTCCTCGCTTCCTGTGGTTGCAAGCCTTTCCTCCTTTCTCACCCCATCCACTCCACCAAATGCTCATGTGATGCTTCCCATATGACTGGTCCTGCTTCTAGAGCTTCTCCCATTGTGGTATCTTCTTGTACTCGATCATTTGTTGAGGTCAGGGGGATAAGGGTCTTGTTCCTCAGTCTGTATTTTTAAATTTTCTGCTCAATATTTAATCATTTTAATTGAAGTCGGGGCCTTAAAATATAATAATTTAATTCTATATTTTTTTTTTATTATCGCTTGCAACATATGTATTATCAACTTTATTATGTATTCATGTGTGCATGTGTTTATTGTTTGAACATTAACGTCTATTTTCTTATAAAAGGAAAGTCATATGCCATGATTATTTGGAAAAAAAAAAATCAACTGTATCATATAAATCCTTGGTTGGACAAAATTATAAAAACTAAGTTTTATACTTGATCATTATATTAGCAGACAACTTGTGCAATTATTTTATTTAATATTGTAGGTGTCTATCTAGATATCGCGGCATCCAAATATGAGTACTGGTCCTCACTAGCTCCCCTCCCACTCGAAGTTGTTATATCTGCTGGACAAAAGGCAAAGGAAGAATCATCAAATAAAGGCAAGTTACTAAAGGACAAAAGTGAGTTCAGGGTAATTAGTATTTATATTAGTTAGATTTATGCTCAATATCCTTTCTTTTCTTTTTCTTTCTTAGGGAATGAATTCTCTGGGAGAAATAAACTGGTACGTGAATTAAGTGATATAGCTGGAGAAGGCAACATTGAGAGTATGCTTTCTGTTGAGCAAGGTTTGAGAGAACTTGCAGCATTGAAGGTTGCGACTTCCCTTTTCTCATTCATATGATGTAGCTATTATGTTGTGCAAACACCATATCTAGACTTCAAATAGCTCCACATTCTAGCGGTGCAGTGCATGTCAGCTCTTTGTATTGGTGATCAATTGCACTTCCACAAAAAACAGAACTGGGCTTAAATATTGAATGGGCCTGGAGCCAACTGGGACTGGTTGATGCCTTGACTTATGAGTTTTTTCAGGTACGAAAGAAGGTTGGTGACTTCTCTTGCTGGGGCCGAGTTGCATATGTTCATGAAGAGTGAGCAATGGATGGAAGGAGGGCAGCTACTCTGCAGTAGTAGCACCTAAAGAGAAGATCTTGTGGGAATTAAATGCTTAAGTGGTAGTTTGACCGAGATGGACATGGATTTGGGTGAGATACGGTGGATGATGGTTATGATTTGGGGTATGATTTGCCTTTGTGGATCTGGCCGTTGGTTGGGGTTATGGCTACAAATATAAATAAATTCAAAGGTAGAAAACTCTAGGAGCCGAACCAATAATCAAAACACTTCTTTCCATAGTAACTGACATAATTGATCTCGATCTAGTGAGCCAAGCAAGCACTAAAAACATGTCTTTGTTCTACTCCAACTATATAGTTGGAGTGTTGTGACTGTGGCATATACTAACCTTCTCTTCAAAGTTTTTGACTAGTATTTGTGATGTGAGCTCTAGACCTTTCTCGCTTTGACATTTATTTCGCAAGAGTTTGACCTCCAGTTGGAGAGATCTAGTTAAGTCTACTTCAATTCAAGGGAAGCTTTAGGTAGAATGTATCCACCACCCTATATTTGATTTGAAGTCTAGAGAGAAATGGGCGGTGGAGTGGCTTCAACCTACTCGATCATGAAAAAAAAAAAAAAAAACCTAATCGTTCATGATCTCCTGAGAGGATAAACTAGCAAATTGTCTCCTTTGTATGCCATCTATTAACCTAAAGAAAAGTGTTTAAGGAACCTATTAAACTCTAAATTGTTCAAGCCCTATTAAGTTCTGAAAGCCGAATAGAGCCTACCCAATATAAAATTGATGCACAAAGCTAACACCATTCCATCCCAAATAGAAAGATGGTATCCTCTTCTTTAATTAAAGTAGCACTAAAGTGTCTCTGTCCTCGACTATCGTCTTCTTGAAATTCCATGGCAGTGGATTGTATCTGACCAATGATCTACTCTCGGTGTGAAGGTAGCATTATGCCTAATTTTTAACCGTTGGCTTTTGACTACGTACATGGTAGTGTGGTTTGAGCTTATGCCGGTCTCAACTCTAATGTGACAAAGGTGATCAAGTGGCTTTGACTTACACTAGCCTCTTCTCTACTTAAGAATAAAATGTTGTAATATTATTTAAGTTGATTGCTTTGCTGCAAGGAATTACTTCAAAAAATAGCCTCATGATAATTGATCTCTTTGCATGCCTTTGTTTGGAGTACACTAGAAAAATATTCTTCATATTTTTTTTCTTTAAATAAGCTACTTTTCATATTTTTTAAATAAGTTCTAAAATAGAGGGCAACAAATGTTGATAAGAAAATCTAGGCCAATCTCAAATTTTGCATGGACATTGAAGCAATATGGAAAATAAATTACACAAATCTCTAAACATTTAATGTGAAAAATTGGAGATAATAGAGAAGTGAGATGCTTAATGAGATGCTTTTATCTTATCTTTCATCATTAGCCACTATTGCTATTTGTTTATACTCTTCTCTACTCTTTGGTTAATGTCCATGATGATGCCACCAACCATGAAGAAGGCCCTCAACCCTGACATCAGCAACATAAAACTCCATAGCTTATGATCTCATAGTAATTTGCCACCATGGATGGATGATCTAGGAGACTTCCTTTTATATTGGCAATCCTCTATGTAAGTCTAGAGTGCCAACCTTACAATACAAAGGTCAGTTGGTAGGTCGACAACTTTAAGAAACCACTAGTTTAATCAAAAGTTTTCTCAAGTAATAAATGCAAGATATGTATTTAATCATATGGCTTGCCTTTATGGAGCATGTGTATCCCAGAATAAAATAAACTCTATTCAATCAAATATTGAACGAGGTAAAATCTCTATTAAAAGATTTTTGTTATCAAGTCTATATCAAAATAATATTTTTGTCTTTCAAGATAATATATTATTTTTTATGCCGCGCTCGATCACAAAATATCTCAATCCGTTGAGGATGACAAAATTTCTCCAACGGGTTTTTTGGCGACTCCGCTGAGGTCGGCAACTTAGTCTTAGTTCTTCGCAGACCGATTCTAGCTCTCCGCAAAATTGGTTGCAAGTTCGAGCCTACTTGGGAGGACCCCTTTGTGGTAGAAAAAGCCTATCAAGGTAGGTCTTACCATTAATTGATTGCAATGATAAACGTCCTATGTTGCCTATCAACTAATGTTACCTCAAAAAATAATACAATTGATTGTATCCAAATTTGTCATTCAATGAATGAGTATTTCTTCTAAATAGAAATATTCTTTTCATCTGGTTGTAGACTGGGTCCGTATTACCAAAACCTTGGTTTAAAATTTCAAATCTTCTATCTTTCCTCGAAAGGAAATCATTCATCTTTCTCCAAAGGAAAGTCAATCTTTTCTTTCTCTAAAAAAAATTCAAATTTCAATCTTAGTCCCAAATACTAAGTGTAGACATCCCCAAACAAGAGTCTTCTTAGAAAATTATGAGTTTAGGTAGAATCCAAACCTTCTATGGTATTTCCTAGCTCATTCTATTAGATCTTGTTCTACCCAAATTGAACATCAATAGATCTATCAAAATCTAGACTTTTAGTGGTTGTCAAATACCTTTAGTCTTCCTAAAGTTTTAGATTTATCTAGTCAAAATAGGTGACCTTGCACCAAGCATCATTAATGTTCAAGTAGTAGCCAAAATACTCTTAGTCTTAGCTTCTTTTGAGTTTTATCTTATTCAGATAAGATAAATTCTACCTCTAATTGGTTGCCAAAATACCTTTTAGAATTTTCCAATAGGTATCAAATGCCTTTCGATGATGCATCGACACTTCGTTTTAAGAGGGTATGCAGTGTCGGACACGGGCACGCGTCCGACACGTGTCGGACACGTCATTAGCGTGTCCCATTTAAAAAAAAAGAAAAATTAAACAGGACACGAGTGTCGGATACCCGCGTCCAGCTATTGTATAAATAAATAAATAAATAAATAAATAAAACCCTAATCCCGCTATTTCATATTAGTCGGTTCATGCCCGAGTCTTCATCTTCGCCTTAATCCTGTATTCCTATTCATATTCATGGTCTTCCCGAGCGATTGAGGCGAGCAGCGGTCGGCTGGAGATCGCACCCTTGGTCTTCCCTTCCGGCTGTAAGCAACAAGCCATCCTTCTTAGTTTCTACGCGCAGCCGAGGGAAGCTGATGCTAAACCGCAGAAAATTTGTCAAACCTGTAAGTTGATTTCGTCATTTTTTTTCCATTCGTCATTTCTCTTCATTTATTAATGATTCTGTAGATTTGTGATCGGAAGAGCATATTTTTTTAAAGTATTTTATTTGTTTTGGATTAAAATTACTCTTACAAAAAATTTTGTTTATTTAATGCGTTTTCACTGCACTTTTGCTGCGCTTTTACTGCGCTTTCAATGAGCTTTCACTGCGCTTTTGTTGCGCTTTCACTGCACTTTTGATGCACTTTTGCTGCGCTTTCACCGTGCTTTTGCTGCACTTTCACTGCGCTTTCACTCTTACAATAAAATTTTTGTAGTGCCCCCGGAAACCCCGCAGGGGCACTGCCGCTTGACCTCGCGACCTGACCGGCATAACACATGATGCAATAGTTCTTTAATTATTTTTTTAACTTTATTAAGTCTTTATTTCTTCTACTTTACCGGTGAATTTAAAAGCAAAATGAGCTCTAATGCTGGCGGGAGTGGTTCAAAAGAGCCATCTGTAGAAACTGATCAGCCTTTATGGATTCATGTTACAAGGTTAGGAAAAACTTTTGAAGGAGGATGGAATGTGTCATTCAAATGCAATTATTGTGGTGGCACTTACAAAGGATCTTATTCTAGGGTGAAAGAACTCCTACTTAAGATTTTTGGCCATGAAATTAAAATGTGTTCTAAGATTACTACGTCACAGTTGATTGAATTGAACAAACAAGTTGATGATGCTGAATCTAGGATCAAAAGGGCACTTCCTAAAGAGATACCTTTGCCACTACCCATTGTTCATCCCACACTTCTTCCTCATATGTTAGAGTTGATCATTCATTATCATATAGAAGTGAATGATATGATTCAACTAGAAGTGAATGATATGATTCAAAGAAAAGAAAAGGAGTTGCAAGTAGTGCTTTAGAGAAGACTTTTAACATGCAACAGCGAGAGGAATTGGATTGTGAAATTGTAAGGATGTTTTTTTCAGCTGGACTTCATTTCAACCTTGTAAGAAATCCTCATTACAAAAATGCATTCACTTTTTGTGGTTGTACTAGACATTTTGTACTAAACATCTTTATATTATAACTTATAAGCTAAATAAGTTAGCATTACTTTGATTTATTATTGCTTGCCATTTTTAATATAATGTTACTTTAATTTCTATATATTATATTACAAAATTATTATGTAGTGTCCACGCCGCACCCGTGTCCTATATTTTTAAAAAATGTTGTCCCGTGTCCGTGTCGTATCATGTCCGTGTCGCCGTGTTCGTGTCGGTGCATCTTGGTACTGCTCAGTATCGAGTAGAGGTTGATGTGGCGCATTTTCATTGGCTTCGGACGACGTCCAGTGTCCGAATCCAATAATTTCCCCTTTAGGAGACGCCAAATGTCTCCAAACCCTCCTCAAGTGATAGCCAAAATGTCCTTGAAAGCATTGTAGGTGGTAGCCAAAATGCCCCTAAACTTTTAGGAGTTAACAAAATATCCCTAAGATCTTTTTTTAGAGACACCAAATGTCCCTAATCTTTTATCCAAGTGATAGCCAAAACATCCTTTAACTTGTAGGTGATAGCCAAAACACCCCTAGCCCTTTAGGAGATAGCAAAATATCCCTAAGGCATTTTTAGAAACACCAAATATCTCTAATCTTTTCTCCAATTGATAGCCAAAGGGTATCCTTGAACTTGTAGGTGATAGCCAAAATACCCCTCTAGCTATTTAGGAGATAGAAACATATCCCTAAGCCTTTTTAGAAGTCGTTAGAACACTTTTAATCACACCAAAACCTTCCTAGAGATACCAAATGTCCCTAGAAATTTCTTTAGAAGTTGCCAAAATACTTCTAAATCTCTCTTCCAAGAGCCATCTAAAACTCTTCCTTAAGGTGATTGAAAGAAATCTCTTTATTTTCGTAGATCTTTTCTAATCCAAATTTAGGCTTTCATAGATCCCTCTTTCACTTCCAAATCATACACTATTTGATTTGGAAGATCTTATTTGATCACTATTGATCAACGCCAATACGTGTGTCGTACTTCTATTCATTCACCACACCTTTTAGGGGTTATTTTGTTGACAAATTTTTGTGCCGACTCGATCCAAATCGGAGCTGATCATCTTCGATCGAACTTGATTTGCCAAATCGAACCCCTTCGAACCAAATTCGATCCCATTCGCACAAAAATATGCCAACAATGTTGCGCTAGATTTGCTTCATGTTTGTTGAATCAAGCTGGCTGGTACTGGTCTCAACTGTCCTTCATTTCTGGAATCAGATCCAAACCAATAAACTAGATGAATAAGTCCGATTATCTCTGTTCATGCCTTTTTGTATGAATTTTTTGGTTTTGCCTTAACTGCGGTGCACCATATGCTACTTGTCTTCATCCTAATCGATTTCTAATCCTTTTTAAACCGTTTGTTTAATCTTGCTACAATTAACTCGGGTTCTCAATATTTTCTTTTGCCCACATTGATTTTTAGGTTGAAGATGCTGTTGTGCTTGCATTCGCTCAACAACGGAGACTAAATTTACTCCGGCACCCTGCATCTGGTTTGTTCCCTTTCCGACTTTGTGTGAGTTCATAACTATAAAAATGGACGCACTCTTCAATTTGACAGCTATTTTTGTCGCTATAAAAGCCATTCCAATAATGTGAACAATTAAAACTAATTTTCCTTTCTCCATGATTTATTTCCCCTAAATCTTGATATTTTTTTAGCTTAAACGACTGGAATTGAGCATTGTCTCTACATACCTTAAAAAGTTATTGCTGTTATTTACTTTCTTTTCCATATTTGTGGACATAGCTGAATATTGTGCCTTTTACTTCAGGTTTTACTTTTTGAATGATTATAGAGGTCATGTAGAAGTACATACATGACATCTTATGTAGTTTGAAACTTAAATGCTAAACAATAATACAGTTCAATTACTTTGCGACATGATATTTGCCTTCCCTTTAATTGCCATCTTAGCATATTCTGTTGCAAATGATAGTGCTGCAGTTGCCCATCTTCGAGCATTTTTTTAATCTATTTCTCATGATGGTTGTGTGGCTTAATATGAACCTTTGAATTTGACATTTGATCACATACAGATTCCGTAATAGACTACCAAATTAAACCGTCAACAGATGGAGCACCTGCAATATGTACAAAATGAAATATTTTATTCTCTTAGACCTGAGCATGTGCCTTGTATTTGAAATAGGTTATAAACTACTAAGTGGTAATTCTGCTCGTCCTAGTAAGCTGAGGAAACAATAAGAATATTAAACTAAAAAACAAAATTTATTTAAAAAAAAATGTAGGATTGATTAACTTTAATCTTAATTCTATTGATGGGTGGCTAGTGTATTTGCTATCATTATATTTACAAATTGATGAGCTTTCTGATGCAGACAAAATGCAGTTCCAGAGCTAATGACGGCTATTTTATTTTCTAGGGCAGACAAGAAAGCTAATATTGTCTCTTTCTGTTGATTTGCCCAGATCTTAAATCACCCGGTGGGGATCCAAAGTTCATGGATGCCTTCGGTAATTCCACTAACATCATCTATTGTTATTAACCTGTACTTATTTCAAATCCATTAGAAGTTCACTTTTTTATTACTTCTTCCTGATCTTAGTAACTTCTATTTATTCTTAGTATAAATATGGTAATGTTTATTTGTTTTTGGTAATTTTGAAAGCTGATTGCTGATTAGAGTTTTATGTGGCTCTGTGAATCGCAATACAAAATGAAGATATGATGACATGAGAGTTCTTGAAATGTATGATTACATATGAAGCTAGTGTATGTGAGTGGACTGTATAGGCCAGGATAAACTATTATCCTTCTATGAGGATAGACATTTTTCCATACAATTTTATTTCAGAGTTATTTATCAGTCATGCAACATTTGATTAGGAATACTACACCATTTTTGTTAATCTACACTATGTACTATGTAGCAACCATTAAAAAAGCGGACGAGGCGTCCGCATTGAGTCGCACCTCAAGTCGAGGCGGAAGTCATGCGTATCGGGGCTTATGCCTCGAACCATTCAGCGAAGCCTACGATTTTTTCGCACGAGGCATACGCATCAGAGCATAATGCCTCAAGGCAGTACGAGGCACCGCCTCGAAATTTTTTCTTCGGTATATATGTAAATACGACGCAGCTGATTCGTGTTCGCGTATTCACATATAGGATTAAGGCTTCCTATGACAATTGAAAGGCGAACTGGAGGCGAAGCCGTGAGGGAAGGAGACGAAGCCGTGAGTGCAGGAGACGAAGTCGGAAGGAGACGACGCAAGAAACGAAGCCTAAAATAATAACGGTTTTGAAAGTAGGAAACGAAGCCGAAGTTGTGAGTGCAGGAAACGTTCAAGCCTCAGTTAGGTCGGAAGAGCAGGTGAGTGGTGTTGTGGGCCTTGACTTTGACGTGCAGTAACGAAAGCTTGAATAACTCCTGATTCGGCTTTCTTTCATTCGTCTGCTAGGTACATGTTCGGTACTGCTAGGTATCGCTAGGTACATGCTCGGTACGGTGCAGGTACATGCTCGGAACCGCTCAGTACCGAGCAAGTACATGCTCGGTACCGAGCCAGTGCATGCTCGGTACCGAGCCAGTGCATGCTCGGTACCGAGCCAGTACCACTCGGTACCGTTAAGTACATGCTCGGTACCGTTAGGTATATACTCAGTATCGCTTGGTATATTTTCATACAAAAAACTTATGAACTTTAAAAACAAGCAGAATTTCAAAATTACTCTTACAATAAAATTACCCAGGTCGAACCCCGCCAGGAGGCAGCGCCCCCTTGGACCCCCGGCAGACCAGTATATTGTTGTATTCATGTTGTCTTATTATTAGTAGTACAAATAATTGTTAAAATCTGTCCTATTGTTGATTTTGTGTTGTGATTTCTTTACCTGTGAATAAATAAAAATCTTGTATATATCAATAATTTGATGTTGATTATTTATTTCTATAAATTATATTAGCATGACTAGTGGTACAAGAAAGAAAGATCCTACATGGAAATATGAAACTCAAGTTGAAGTGTCAGGCGAAAGTGCAAAGAAGGGATATGTTTATATGAAATATAATTTCTGTGAGAAACGCATAACTGGTGGCGTCAAGAGGTTGAAGGATCATGATGTAGACAAGGAATATAGGGGACCCTATATTCCTTGTCTACATCAATTTGGTATCAGAGCAAGTTCGTCTTTTTTTTTAGGAGTCTTTCTCTTTCGTGTCAAAAAAGATTAAAAAAAAAAATGGCTAATGAACAAAGGGGTTGGCAACAAATGATGCAACAATTGAATGATTTGCAACATCAAATTAATACGGTAGCTGAGGCCATTGCTAATCTAAATGTCAATCAAGCTAACGTTAATCCTAGTATAATATCTTCTGGGAGTGAAGAGGAAGAACCTAGAAATCAAAATAGGCGACAAAGAAATTGGGATCACGGAATTAAAATCGACGTTCATAATTTCGAAGGAAAATTACAATCTGAACAATTCCTAGAATGGGTAGAAAAAATGGATCAGTTTTTTGAATGGAAAGAAATTCCGGAAAATCGAAAAGTTAAATTTGCAAGTTTGAAACTAACGGGACATGCATTAACTTGGTGGAAAAATTTACAAAACAACAGATTAAGAAGAGGCAAAGAAAAAATTCAAACCTGGGATAGAATGAAGGAGAAAATGAAAGGAAAATTCTTGCCAACTGATCATGCTCGAACAAAATTCAAAGATCAACTCAATTTGCATCATATCATTAAAACTGATAAGGCTTATCGTATGGCTTTAAAACTGGAAAAGCAACATCAAAGGAAAAGGGTGACAATAAAATCGTGGAAACGTATAAACGTCATTTAACTAGTGGGATTAAATCTCAATCTCAAACTTCTGGGGGAACATCAGGTCTGAAATTTAAAGCTTTTGAAAGTCAAAATCAAGAAAAAGGAAAAAGAGTAGCAGGAAATAAACCGTTTGAACAATCTAAGCAAATTGGACCTTGTTACAAATGTGGGTTATATGGTCACTTGTCAGCTACTTGCAGAAAGAATAATCCTCCACGAACTAGTTTCATAGAAGAAGAAAATGAGATAGAAGAAGAGGAGGAGAATGAATCAGAATCTGAAAATGAAGCTGAATTAGAAAAATTTGATTTAGAAGGAGATGAAAGTGAAAAGTCTTTGGTAATTCGACAAGTTCTAATAACAACAATTGACAAAGGGGATAGATGGCTAAGAGGAAACATATTCAAAATAACTTGCACCATCGAAGGAAAAATTTGCACCCTTATGATAGATAGTGGAAGTTCTGGAAATTTTGTTTCTCTAAAATTGATCGACAAACTTAAACTCAAATCAAAACCTCTTGCAAAATCCTATAAGATCTCTTGGTTCAAAGAAGGAGGTGAGGTTCCAATCACTAAACAATGCACTGTCAATTTATCTATTGGGGGATCATTCAAAGATCAAGTTGTTTGTGATATTGTGCCTCTTGAAGTTTGCCATATTTTGCTAGGACGACCTTGGCAGTACGACAACAAAGCTATTCACAATGGAGAGAAAAACACATATACTTTGATAAAAAATAATAAGGAGTTTACTCTTCATCCACAAAAGAATGTGCCGGATTCACCCGTCAAGAAAAGCACAATTGCCAAAATTACTTCTCCTGAATTGCTTTTAAATGATAATGATTTGAAACATTTTGAGGTTGCTTATTTGGTTTTGGGAAAAGAATCTGATACTGTTTTATTGGATGAGTTTTTTGATATAACTTCTGATGATTTTCCAATTGGATTGCCTCATATGCGACAAAATCATATTGACTTGATTCCTGGAGCTTTTTTGCCTAATCTTCCTCATTATAGGATGAGTCCAACTGAACATGATGAATCTTTTAAACAAGTATCTGAACTGCTGGAAAAAGGTTTAATCCAAGAAAGTCTGAGTCCTTGTGCTGTGCCTGCTTTGCTAACTCCAAAAAAGGATAGAATATGGAGGATGTGTGTGGATAGTAGGACAATAAACAAAATCACCATTCCTAAACTGGATGACATGCTTGATATGCTGAGTGATGCCTTTTGGTCTTTCAAATGCTTCGAGTACTTTTATGAGAACTATGAATCATATTTTGACACCTCTCATTGGAAAGTTTGTTATTTTAAAGAGATTGTTCGCCTTCACGATATCCCTCGAACTTTTACTTCTGATCGTGACACTAGGTTTTTAAGTCACTTTTGGAGAACTCTGTGGGCTAAGTTAGGAACTTCTCTTCAGTTTGGTAGTGCTTATTTTCCTCAAACCGATAAACAAACTGAAGTTGTCAATCAAAGATTTATAAAGAATTTCAGTTCTCTGATTGCTCTTATTACTGATTGTTTGAAAAAGGGAATTTTTAGATGGACACTTGAAATTATTAAAACATAAATGAGTCAAGCTCCCATTCTTAGATTGCCAAATTTTGAAATCATTTTTGAAGTTAATTGTGATGCCTCTCATATTGGTATTGGTGCAATGCTTAGTCAAAAAGAAAAACATGTTTCTTACTTTAGTGAAATACTGACTGAGTCTAAATCTAAGTATTCTACTTATGATTTGGAATTCTATGCTATTGTGCAAGCTTTAAAATTCTGGAGATGCTATCTGATTCAATGAGAATTTATTTTGAATACTGATTTCGAGGCTTTACGATTTTTGGGATCACAAAAAAATCTGAACAAAAGACACGCCAAATGGATTTATTTTTTACAAGAATACACTTTTCATATCAAACATAAAACTGGGGTTTTGAATAAAGTTGCTGATGCTTTAAGCCGAAGATTTCATTTTGGGCAAGGAAAAATAATTGCTTTATTTGAAAAGTATTTCTGGCTTCACATGAGAAAAGACATTGCTAAATTAGTAAAACAATGCAAGATTTTTGAAAAAACTTAAGAAGATTACTGCTAAATATAAGACTGAGGCTGATAAACATCGAAAAGAAACAAATTTCAATAAAGGTGACTTAGTGATGGCTTACTTTTGTCGCCAAAGGTTTCCTGTTGGCACTTTTAAAAAGCTAAGTCGAAAGAAATTTGGCCCCTTTCGTGTGATTTGGAAATTAGGTGCTAATGCTTATTTGATAGATTTACCATATACTGTTGGCACTTTTTCTGTTTCTGACCTGTCTTTGTATGAAGGAGATTCTGACGATTTTGTAGATATTGAAACTTTACCACTCTCTGCTCCTTTGGTAAAGTCTGAAGATCAAATCGAAGATGTTATTGATGTGAAGGTTATTCAAACGAGGCATGGAGAGCACAAAAAGTTTTTGGTCAAATGGAGCAATCGGCCATTGACTGACTGTACCTGGATTGATGCTGCTGATCTAAAAAAGAAAAATTTGGAGCTTTATGAACGAGTTGCTGATACGTTCTCATCAGGAGCTGAGAATTTTCCACCAGGAGAGAATTGATGCTATCATGAATTTATGTATTTTTTATTTTATTCGAACAATAGTGTATTTTGTTTTTCTTTTCTTTTTAGCTATCCAATGATGGGAAAGCATCCAATGATCATGGTAGGTAGTGCATATGGCTTGGTAGACCTTTGGTTTGCTGGCTTGATTGGTCCCTGGCTGCTGGTGGTTCTCGGGTTGGCTGTTTTGGAGCATTCGGTTTTGAGCCTGATCTCTAAGTTGCTTGAGCTGAAGTTTAGTAGCTCATTAATATCCAAAAAGGTACCTCATTATGAAGCTTACTTTTGGAGTGGTCTTGTCCCTTCCCCTTCCCCTTTTCTTCTTGTCTCTTGGAGAACCGTGGCTTACTTTTAAAATGGTGGCTGAATTCAAAGCATTAAACTTTATAATAAATGTGCTTTAACTCTTGGGAGTTCGGCCAGCCACTGTTTTTTCCGTGCTTTGATGGTTTCCCGAGCCTGTGTTGCTTTGGATTCTAGCGGGCTGCTTGCTTACCGAGACATGGACTCATTGGTTCCATGAACTTGCCCTTTGATTCATGTTCTGGTTTTAAGAGAGGCTGAATTCCAAACTGGGATGTAATTTCCCGTGACTTTGCTGCTTTGAACTCACGGCCTGCTAGCTTTCGAGGTGCTGGCTCCTTGGTTCCGTGAGGAGCTGGCTGTTTTTCCGAAATCTGTGGCTTTGTTGCTTTGAAATACTCGGTCTGCTAGCTGCCTCTTTGGTTCCTGGTTTGAGTGTTTATCCGTGAACTTTGGGGGAAGTTTTCTATGCCTTTTATGCTTTGGTTCTAATGGAAATTAAAGACATGTGGCTCTTGGCATTCCTCTCTCTTGCCTATAAATATGAGAAGATGTTATGAAGAAAGGGAGTTGATATTTGTGAGCATTTTGCTATTAACCTGCGGGTTTATTCGGAAATCCTGCGGGCTCTTTCCAACCTTCTTTTCTCATCCCCTCCGGAAATCCTGCGGGCTCTTTCCACCCTTTCTTCTCGGGCTTCTAACCTCTTTCGTCTCTTCGCAAGTGCCACTCCATCTGTATCATTCTTCTCAAAAGTAAAACAACTTTAGGGTGTCGTACCAAAGTTTATTTGGAAGCATTTGGGATAGTCTTGCAGTGGTGGACCATCGGTTTGCTAGTTCTATGCACTTTACTTATTTAACCTACAAATTCGATGCATGTGAGGAACCCGCTCTAACGGTTGTCTGAGGATAGCGTTTTTTTTATTTCTTTAAAATCTCCTAGCATCTTTTGTTGTGTTTGTCAAGTTTTGGGTCGTTTGAGTTTATTTAACAAAGTTTGTTTTAAGTTCTTCTCATTTTGTCAGTTTTCTTCTTGTGTGTCTTTTGTGTTCAAGAAATATAGGGTCCCCTATATTCCTTGTCTACACCAATTGATGTAGACAAGGAATATAGGGGACCCTATATTTCTTGAACACAAAAGACACACAAGAAGAAAACTGACAAAATGAGAAGAACTTAAAACAAACTTTGTTAAATAAACTCAAACGACCCAAAACTTGACACACACAACAAAAGATGCTAGGAGATTTTAAAGAAATAAAGAAACTTAAAAAGACGCTATCCTCAGACAACCGTTAGAATCAAAGGGCAAGTTCATGGAACCAAGGAGTCCATGTCTCGGTAAGCAAGCAGCCCGCTAGAATCCAAAGCAACACAGGCTCGGGAAACCATCAAAGCACGGAAAAAACAGTGGCTGGCCGAACTCCCAAGAGTTAAAGCACATTTATTATAAAGTTTAATGCTTTGAATTCAGCCACCATTTTAAAAGTAAGCCACGGTTCTCCAAGAGACAAGAAGAAAAGGGGAAGGGGAAGGGACAAGGCCACTCCAAAAGTAAGCTTCATAATGAGGTACCTTTTTGGATATTAATGAGCTACTAAACTTCAGCTCAAGCAACTTAGAGATCAGGCTCAAAACCGAATGCTCCAAAACAGCCAACCCGAGAACCACCAGCAGCCAGGGACCAATCGAGCCAGCAAACCAAAGGTCTACCAAGCCATATGCACTACCTACCATGATCATTGGATGCTTTCCCATCATTGGATAGCTAAAAAGAAAAGAAAAACAAAATACACTATTGTTCGAATAAAATAAAAAATACATAAATTCATGATAGCATCAGATCATCTAGCATGCACTCATGTCAATGTGAGAGCATATGCAAAAGTACATGATGAGGTGAAAAAGAAATGTACAGATTATTTAAAAAAATTTGCCACCACAAAAGAGGTCACACAAAGAAATATGTAAGAGATGATAGGAAACTCTTCTTATTATGGATCACAACATAAAGGTTCTAGTAGTGAAAGCCATCTAGTTTCTTCTAACCGAGGCACTTGGGGTCCCATGGATAAATTTATGATAAATATTGATGGCGAGGATAACATAAACACTCAGGATCTTCAGCCTCCTACTGCTACAAAAGAACTCAGGAACAGAGTTTGTTTGGATATCGCCAGATTCATGTATGAAAATAGGATTCCATTTAATGTTGTTAGGAGTCCGCCATGGATTAATATGTTACGATCTGTTGGAAGCTATGGAAGAGGATTACAATTTCCAAGCATGTATGAACTGAGAACTTGGATGCTGAATGAGGAGGTCAAGATAACTTCAAAAATGGTGGATGATGTTAAGAAGACTTGGATTGAGGCAGGAGTCACAATAATGTCAGATAGTTTGTCAGATATTCGACATAGAAATATTATTAATTTCTTGGTCAACAATCCATATAAAACAACTTTTTTAAAATCAGTGGATGCTTCATGTTTTATAAAGGATGCGCAATTATTGTTTGAAATGTTGGATGAAGTTGTTGAGGAAGTGGGTGATGCTTTAGTAGTACAAGTTGTTACTGATAATGTAAGTGCATATAAAGCTGCAGGGAGAATGTTAATGAAAAAGAAGTTTTACCTTTACTGGACTCCTTGTGCTGCACATTGCATTGATTTAATGCTTGAGAGGTTGGGACAGTTGCCTCAGCATAAATCAGCCCTATTGAAGGTCAAATTCGTTAGTAAGTTCATATACAATCATTCTTGGGTACTCAATTTGATGAGAAAATCCGCTGACAAGGAAATTATTAGACCTACTGTTACGAGATTTACTACTGCATATTTAACATTGTAGAGATTCAAGGAGTTAAGACAACATTTGGAAGCTATGTTTGCTTCTAAAAAATGGGATAAAAGTTCATGGGCAAAAAAATAAGAAGGAAAACAAGTAAAAAAATTGTTATAAAAGATGATTCATTTTGTCGCAGTACAAATTATGCTTTGAAGACAACAACACCATTAGTTAAGGTGCTTAAAATGGTTGATGGTGAGAGGGACCTGGCTATGAGATTTATTTATGAAGCAATGAATAGAGTTACAGAAGACATCGCAAAAGATTTGGGAGGTCAAGTAAATACGTACAAAGAAATATGAGATATTATAGATGAAAAATGGGATTGTCAATTACACTAATACTTACATGCTCCTGCATACTATTTAAACCATCAATTTCATTATGATAAAGACTTTTATGTTGATAAAGAGGTGAAAACTGGTTTGTATGCATGTATGGACAGACTAATTTATGAAGAAGACTACTTCAAAGTGAATGATCAACTTGAGGAATTTCATTTGAAGAAGGGAATGTTTGGATTTAGAGCAGTATAAGCATGCTACAAAATACGATCTCCTAGTATGTATATAATTTATATATTTATAATTTTAATTTTAATATTTATGTTCAAGTCTTCTACTTCAATCAATATTCATAAAATACTATTCATTTTCATGTAGAATGTTGGTGGAGTCAGTTTGGAGATAATGTTCCTGAATTGAAAGCTTTTACAATTAAAGTTCTTAGCCTAACATGTTCGGCTTCTGCATGCGAGCGTAATTGGAGCATCTTCAATCAAATTCATACTAAGAGAAGAAATTGATTGGCGACAAATCGAATGAACAAACTAGTTTATATTATATTTAACAAAAAATTGAAAGATAGACATCTCAAATTATAGAAGCAAGGAAGCATTGATAATGAAATTGACCCTTTATTTATTAATGATTTACAATCTGATGATGAATAGGTTACTCCTAAGAATGTTGATATTTTTGAAGTTGAAGCAAAAGCAGAAACTCATGTCAATAAAGACAATGAAGCAACTACTCATGTATATAAAAGAAAGAAACAAAGTGAGATTAGAGCTTAAAAAAAATTCAAAGGTATTCTTAAATATAATGAATTATTTTTTATGCTATTATTGTTTCATTCTAGAGCTAATAAAATATTAACTGATATAGGGGATAAAAGAAAAAATATTATAGATGAAGAAGAGTTTGAGGATAATTTTGACATTAATTATGAAGATTCTTCTGAAAGCAATCAAAGTGATGATGAGCCTGCATTGGGTCTTGATCCTAAAAGTATATTTTATTTTTAAGTGAGTTTATTTTAAATCTTCTTTTCCAGTAATATACTAATATTATTTTAGAACAAATCATCAAATTCATAATTGACATAATATTTTATTATTTTTGTCTTTATTCATAATTTTAAGTTTCTTTATTTTTATCATTTTTTAGGCTTACGCCTCGAGGCTTACACCTCGCCTCGCTTAGCCAAAACGCATCGATTCTCAATTTCGCCTTTTAAAACGCTGTTATGTATACTAGTGAGATCCAAAATTTCAGAATAATGTTAGTAGTGTTGTAAAAAATGAAGGGTTCACGAACCGCCTCTCAATGTACAGCTTCTGATGGGGACATCAGAGCTTGGCAAGTTTATCAGAGATGTGGCTGTTGATCTACAACCACAATTGAGTCGATGTATTTTTGAGTCGTATTATGTATTTGTCTTTTATTATTTTATGTTTGTATTTACTTTTATTATTTTCTACTTTTACCCCTTACTTAAGGGAGGTCATGTGTATGTCCAAAGGGCATTGTCGTCTTTTATTTTTGAGTCTTTTGTATGAGGCTATATATAGTCCTTATGTTTTCTTTTCATATTTAATGAATGAATGATAAAAATTTTCCAGTATTTGAGTTCCTTGTGACAGCTTGAGAGTGCTTGGGAGAGAAAACTCTTGGAGAGTGAATCGCTTCACCCACCAGCCTTGGAAGAGTCAGGGTTCGTGTTTAGTTCTCTTATTTCGTCTTCCCCCTCTACCCGACTCCATGATGTAGGCAAGGGGAGGGGGGGGGTCAAATCAAATCCTAAATTTTGGTTTTTGACTACTCTTAGGTTTGCTAGCTCATTAATATTTTGAGCTGGAATTTAGCTCATTATGAGCTGGTTTTTTAGTTCATTTATTGAACTAAAAAGGTAGCTCATTATTATGTGGACTTTGCCCTTTCCCTTCCCCATTCTTCCTTCTCGTTTTCCTCTTTGTCTTCTCGGTTTCCTCTGTCTTCTCAGTTTCCTGTGCTGGCTGGTTCCCGTGCCTTGGCCCTTTGGTTCCCGCAGATGGCTGTTTTGTTCCCGTGGATGGCTGGCTGGTTCCCATGCCTTGGCCCCTTGGTTCCTGCGGCTGGCTGCTTGGTTCCGTGGCTTTTCTGCTTGGTTCCGTGACTTTTCTACTTGGTTCCTATGGCTTTTCTTCTCTGTTTTGCTGTACTGTTTGAAGGGATGATATGTTATGGCTGTTGGTCTTCCATTTCCCTAAATCTAATAGGTTTTAATTAATGTTTTAGGTGGTTGTTTGGCTGCTCTTTTCTTCTATAAATAGGAGGTGTTTTGGAATGTTAAAAAATGTTATGATGGTATTTTTTGAACTAAAAACCTGAGAGGTTTTTCTTACTTCTTTGAAAAAGCTTGTGAGCTTGTTCCGTGCTTCTCTTCTCCTCTAGGAAAGCTTGCGAGCTTGTCCTCTCTTCGTTCGGACTTCTTATCCTCTTCTTCTATCCGCAAGTATCCACTCCACTTGTATCCTTCTTCTCAATCAAGCAAAGAAGAGCTCCTTTAGGTGTTTTGATTTTGTGTCATTTTATTCGTCAAAGTTTGTATGCGTAGTTTGTAAGCGTCTTTTGTTGTAAGCGTCTTTATATTATAAAAAGTGTTTCTTTTGGATATATTTGAGTCTTTCTTTTATATTGGAAGAGCTTTCTTTTGTTTAGCAAAAATTTGGGACCCTCTCCTAAATTTTTGCTTGCATCACACCACCGGCCCACCATCCCCCTCACCACCCCAAGCCGCCGGCCACCTTAGCCTCACCCTCACTGTCAGCTAAACTCCCCATCTCCACCGCCCACCCGATCCTACCTTTCTTCCCCCCCCCCCAACACCACCCACGACCAAGCCGCAAGCCGTCGGCCCTCCTTGGTTTCCCTCCTTCTTCACTTACCATCAAGCATATCCTAAATTAGGTTTCATATTTTAGGTAATCCAATTATTAAGCAAATTCAAATCTATTTGAATTTGAAATAGTTGCCTAAATTACAAATCCTATTTTAGGAAACTTTCCAATTCATAACCTATTTGAACTTTAAATTAAATTGGGATGAAATCTTTCATTCCAAATTTAATTTACTCATTTAAGGAAGCATTGATTGCCTTCTTAAACCCCGCCTCCCTCACCCATAGCCGTTGGCCCCCTATTGGATCCAATTGGAATTATTTCCAAAATTCCACTAAGCTCTCTTGGAAATAATTCTTATTTCCCCTCCACCTCTCTCGGCCGAAATCCTGATGTAATCAAAAATTTGGGAGAGGGACCCAAATTTTTTATCACAAAAATTTGGTATCAGAGCAAGTTTAGAAAGTCCTAGGTTGTTTGTCAATTTGCAGTTTGTCAAATTTATTTTGTTGTCAAGTCAGAGTTTGTCAAGTCAAATTGTGAGTCTAGAGTTTTCTTTAGATCGAGTACTTGTGAGTCTTGTCTTAAGTTTTTAGGTTGAGTCTTTTGAGTCTTTCTTTGAGTCCTTCTCTTTTTTTGAGTCTGTCAAAAAAAAAATGAAAAAAGACAAAAAGACAGAAGAAAGCAAGCAAGAAGATTCTGAAGATCAAGGTTCGATGAACAGATGGATTCCGTCAGAATCAACAAATCCCTTGGAATACGAGCTATACAAACTACAGTCATGGATGCATTTGTGTACAGAAAAGTATATGAAGAAGAAACAACTCTTACAAGATCAGTTTATGCAAGAACGAGAAGAAATTTTAAAAAGGTATGAAGAAAAAATTCAAGAACTTAATACACCATCTTCTCCTTCTCATAAGAAAACAAAAGCCAACTCATCGGGAGATGAGTTCTTCAAGTAGGGGAGTTTGATGTAGGCAAAAAGGGGGGTCAACACAATTCTATGGAGCCTTGGATGATTTCGGTTTTGAGCTTAGTTGTTGAAATTTTAGTGGTGCAAGCTCATTATTATCATGTGGAGTTGTAGCTCATTATGAGCTAATGTTTAGCTCTAAAGTTGGAGAAGTGTGCAAACTTTTTAGGTGAGTGGAACTTGTCTCTTCCTCTTCTTCTTTGCCTCTTGAGCTGCTGCATTTCTTTTCCTTCAATTGGCTGAAGGAACCGTGGCCTTTATCCCATTTAATTGATGTCTTTTTCAAGATGCTGGAACCGTGGCTTTCCCTTGAGAATTGCTATGCCGTTTGGAATTTCTATAAACTGGTGGGTTCAGTGATTTTTCCTGGTTCCGTGGCTGTGCCGATTGGGTTTTCTGTGCAGGAATTATTAGCCTTTTAATACCCATTTATGGGTGGAATTGAAGAGTCTTTTTGGGGCTGAATTTGGACAGTTTTTTGGGACTGTTTTGGAAAGAATTCTAAGAGTCTTTTGTTGAATTTTGGGCTGTTTTTGGACAGAAATTAAACAGCTTTTTGGGGACTGGTTTGGTGGCTGTTTGGGAGGATTTCCATGAGCCTTTCCACTGTTTTCTATGCATTCTTCCTACAGAATTCCTGCAGTCTTTTGGTCTTCTTCTTAGTAACTTATGGCATTCTATCTCCCTATTTTAATGGCTTTAAATATTGCTTTTAGGTGGCTGTTTGTATTCCTTCTTTGTGCCTATAAATAGTTGTTTTGTGACTGTTTTAAATAGAGTTATGTGAATGATTTTTGGAAAGAAACCTGAGGGTTTTCTTGGATAGCTTGCGAGCTATGCCACTTCTTCCTCTCCTCTTCTAGGAAAGCTTGCGAGCTTCTCCTCTTTCTTCTCGGGCTTCTAATCTCTTTCGTCTCTCCGCAAGTGCCATTCCATATGTATCCTTCTTCTCAAAGTGAAGCAACTTTAGGGTGTCGTCTTTGAGATTTAGTCAAGTTTGTAAGTCGTTTTAAAAGTTTGTAAGTCATTTTATTTTATTAAAGTAAGGTTGTTTTGGTTCAATTGTCGTATTCTGTATTCTTTTGGGTATTTTAGTGAGTTTCTTTTATATATGAAGTATTTCTTTTTTTGTGATAAAAAATTTGGGTTCCTCTCCCAAATTTTTGATTACATCAATTGACAAAAACAGTCATGGATAATTATGAGGATAGTATCCTTCCGAATGGGATAATAGAATTCCTACTATTACTATTTCTTTTTAAATAGAGGGAAAGTTCAAATCTATCATAGAATGGGTACCTCGATTTCATATTTGTACCTATTATAATTCTAAATTATAATTATAAAAGATATCTTATGATAAGTCTATCTATTAGAAAGAATATTAAGATAATCTTAATATGAAGTATTGAAACACACTTCATATATAAAAGAAACTCACTAAAATACCCAAAAGAATACAAAATACGACAATTGAACCAAAACAACTTTACTTTAATAAAATAAAATGACTTACAAACTTTTAAAATTAAAACGACTTACAAACTTGACTCAATCACTTGACAACTAAAGTTGCTTTCCAAGAGAAGAAGGATACAATGGAATGGCACTTGCGGAGGGAAGAAAGAGGTTAGAAGCTCGAGAAGAAAGAGGAGAAGCTCGCAAGTTTTCCTAGAAGAGGAGAGGAAGAAGTGGCATAGCTCGCAAGCTATCCAAGAAAACCCTCAGGTTTCTTTCCAAAAATCATTCACATAACCTTCTTTAAAACAGCCACAAAACAACTATTTATAGGCACAAAGAAGGAATACAAACAGCCACCTAAAATCAATATTTAAAGCCATTAAAATAGGGAGATAGAAGGCCATAAGTTACTAAGAAGAAGATCAAAAGATTGCAGGAATTCTGTAGGAAGAATGCATAGAAAACAGTGGAAAGGCTCATGGAAATCCTCCCAAACAGCCACCAAACCAGTCCCCAAAAAGCTGTTTAATTTCTGTCCAAAAACAGCCCAAAATTCAGCAAAAGACTCTTAGAATTCTTTCCAAAACAGTCCCAAAAAACTGTCCAAATTCAGCCCCAAAAAGACTCTTCAATTCCACCCATAAATGGGTATTAAAAGGCTAATAATTCCTGCACAGAAAACCCAATCGGCACAGCCACGGAACCAGGAAAAATCACTGAACCCCACCAGTTTATAGAGCAATTCCAAACGGCATAGCAATTCTCAAGGGAAAGCCACGGTTCCAGCATCTTGAAAAAGACATCAATTAAATGGGATAAAGGCCACGGTTCCTTCAGCCAATTGAAGGAAAAGAAATGCAGCAGCTCAAGAGGCAAAGAAGAAGAGGAAGAGACAAGTTCCACTCACCTAAAAAGTTTGCACACTTCTCCAACTTTAGAGCTAAACATTAGCTCATAATGAGCTACAACTCCACATGATAATAATGAGCTTGCACCACTAAAATTTCAACAACTAAGCTCAAAACCGAAATCAGCCAAGGCTCCATAGAATTGTGTTGACCCCCCCCCCCCTTGCCTACATCAAATTCCCCATACCCCCACCTATTTAATTTCTTTACAAAGATAATCTCTTCTATTGGAATTAAATTAAATCCCTCTCCCTCTCTCTTGCCCGCCGCCCCTCTCTCCCTCTCCCTTACTTAATTCTTCTCAATCAAGGGGATTAATTAGGAAGTTGTTTGAATTAATTTCCCTCCACAAAATTTGAACCAAACTTAATCCCCTACCCTCCTTCATTGGCCGGCTACCCTTGCCCTCTTCTCCACTTCAACTTTTGAGAGAAACTTCTTCCTCTCTAGAGAAGTCTTCAAGGGAAGCAACCACGATCTTCGTTCACACATCAACCCGTTGGCACCAATGAATGATCGATCCAGAGCTTGACTACGGATTTGCTTACGACGAGCAAGGGAACGTCAACATCCTCCAATCCACCTTCTTCGACTTCAACCCGGAGGTCGATAACTCCATTGAAGAGTACATGGACCACATCATCTTCACGCTTTCGGAGGCCATCGACGAGCAACTTGCCAACGTCCAGTGGCAAATTGTCTCAGGACAACAACAAGGGTGAATTTCGTCCCTCTTCATTTATCTTTCTAATCCGCTAGCCTTGTAGGTGGTGACTTAATCGCAAAGTTCTCATGCTTCGCCCTCTGCTTCCGCTTAGTAAACATAGGATTTGAGTGTACTTTCTATGTTGCTTATCTCAATGTTAGATTAGGAATTTTTGTTGAATAACTACTTAATTCGCATGTTATTGAAATTCTAAATTGTTTTGATAATTCAAGTGCTTAGCATGTAATTTGGCCTAAGCGGAGCAACCCCTCTTACGTTTTCTATTTTTGTTTAGTAGCTAATAGTCTTAATTGTTATTTTTTCCTTTCAAAATTGCGCGAGTTCTTATCGCATTCATCTAAAGCATATTTAGTTCTGCATAAGCTTCCCTTTGAACATCAGCTAATTTAGGCAATGCAAGAAGATTTGAGTGAAATCAAATAAAAATTTATAAAAATCACATCCATAATTAAATTTCTAAAGGCGTTTTTTAATAAAATTTCCAAAGACTAAATGCACGCACACTCCCTATTAGGTCTACTCCTAGAAGATAAATCCTGTGTTCTAATTGTACTTTGCAACTACCCACTTAACTGTACACTTTGTAACTGCTCACGTAACCTTGAAAATTTTCAGCAACATAATAACTAGACGGTTTAATTTTTCTCAAAATTAAATCTCGCAACTTATTTTGAAGGATTTACAATTTTTCACCTTTAAAATTTTACTATTCGTTTTAGGGTTATGTTTTTGCACAATATTCGTTTACTTATATTGTTTACTCTTAAGTGTACATCTTTAACTATTCTTTTATGTTATATTGTCAAAAAATTTCCTGAAATCAACTTATGGACCTTTTTGTTGCTCGAAATTAGAAAGCACGGCCTACAAAATGATGAAATTTTTTAGATTTCAACATTTGGCTGGATGTTATTTGAAATTAACATTTATTTTAAACTCCTAAACATAAATTAATATTTATTTTAAACTCTTAAACTCTCTAAAATAATGATTTCATTTTCACACAGTAAGTGATGGAAAATTATGGTTTTAAAATTTTGTTTACCGTCTACAAGCAACCAAATAGGCTCTGAAACACTTAAAAAAAGAAATGTTTTTATTTCTGATTAAAAAAATGTTTGTTATGTGATAATTTCACTTTTGAAAGTATTTAAGTGTTATTGTTTCTTAAAGTATAAATTTTCCATCTGATATTGCAAATATCATATGATAATAAAAATCAATTATAGTTTCTCCTATCACTTTTTTATATCTTATTCCTTACCTACCATGAATGCTTTTATAGACTATTGCATTGGAACCTTTAGATCCATTTAATTTCCTTTAGTAATTATTCTTGCTTTATCGGGGCATATTTTGTAATACCTCATGCATATCTTTCCAAAACTAATTTTCAAATTATATTCTAATCCAATTTAAGGAGCATAGGAACTAATTATTTTTGTAATGTCCTCACCAATAATTAGCTGGTAGTTCACAATGAATTGGTCCAGAACCAGCCGGACCAAATGGGGTCGCTGGTTTATAGGAGGCAGTGGCTTCTGCCTCCTCTGCATGGTCTGCCTAATTGGGCAGGCCCCACTATTCCAATTGATTGAAAAATTCAAACGAAGTGGGGAGGCTAGGGTTTGGGAGGGAAATTAAATTAGGAAAGATCTTGTATTAAAGGGGAGGAGGGAATTAGAGAGTTTTATGTTTTTGATTGATTGAAAATTAGGGTTTCTTGGTGTTTGGGCTCTAAACTCTCTTATCTAGAGATTTGGGAGAGACGATCCTCCTCTCGAAACGAGGATCACTTGTATCTTGCTTTCGTGTTGGATTTGCTTTGTTTCGTTTATTGCAATCTATCGTCTTGGGGCTGATTTAACCCAGATTTTGCTCAGTTCTCGCTGTTTTTCTCCAATTAGTGATAGGTTTGCTTGCGAACTCAAGTATTCCCTTAGGGTTACATGCGAACTCAAGTATTTCCTATCAAATTGGTATCAGAGCAAGTCGTGGGACCAGTGGAGGGTTGTTTTCGGCTAATTTCAGCGGTGATTTTTTGCCCGAAAGGAAGGGAGATTGCTGTTTTTGGAGTTCCAAATCCAGATTTTTTGTTTTTACAAACTCCGGATTGTGATGGCGGCCAAAAAAGTGGATGCTCTGTAGGAAATGCTTGAAGGAGAGATGAATCAAATCAAAACCATGGTGGAGGAAAGGATTTCCTCCATGGAAGGGAATGTTGCCGATCTACGGGACATGATAAAAAATATATTAAAAAATCAAAACTAAACGGCAGCTTCTGTGGCGAAAAGAATGGAAGGAAAAAGTACGAATTCTAAAATTCATAGGGAGGAGGATGAGGTGGAAATCATGGAAGGAGAGGGAAGAAGACCTCATCTGGAGCCTATCCAGAGGGAGTTGGATATGGGGAACACTAGGAGGGATACTATGGCCGCCGAGGTGCTGATTTTGAAGAAAGAAGGGGGGATTTCGAAGGGGGTTTGGGCTATGGCAGGGCAAGGGAAGACTGGGAAACATGAGATGCACCTAGCACTTGGGAGAGGGGAACTATGAAATAATTCGGGGCAATGGAGGCGACCAAAAGGTGAGAAAGTTGAAGATGCCTATATTCGAAGGAGAAGATGTGTATGGTTGGATTTACAAGGTGTAGAGATACTTCGCAGTCAATGGGCTGACGGAGGAGAAGCTGATCGCAACCGGATTGTGCTTGGAAGGAAAAGTCCTGCCGTGGTATCAGTGGAGAGATCAAAGGAGGCCAATCAGAAACTGGAGGGGATTCAAAGACTGCATAATAGAACGTTTCCAAACTGATCGGGAAGGAGATTTTTATGAGCAGTTCTTTGCTCTGACACAGGAGGGATCGGTAGCAGTCTATCGGGAGCAGTTTGAGCACCTAGCTATTAGGGTGGAGCGACTCTCAGATACAGTATTGGAGTGAAATTTCATGAAAGGGTTTAAGGCGGAGATCCGAGCAACAATGAAGGTTTTGATGCCCCGTGACTTAGGGGAGGCCATGAAGTTGGCCCAAGTGGTGGAAAATCAAAGGAATTTGGAGAGGGGATGATGCATGCATAGTAGCTGATGCTTTAAACAGGAGGTCTCATTTGTTAGTAATTGTTTACCCAACCATAACTTCTTTCGATTTTTTAAAAGACACTTATGCGAATGATCCTGATTGTAAGAGTATTTGAGATTCTTGTCTTACTTCTGGAACTGATCCTTCTGCTCAATTTGTTACTCAATAAGGGTTTTTATTTAAGGGTTCTAGACTTTACATTACAAAAAAAATCTTTAAAAGTGCAACTTGGCAAGAACCTCATAGTGGGGGTTTGGGTAGACATTTTGGGCAAGGAAAAACTGTTGCCTTGGTTGAAGAAAAATATTTATGGCCTCATATGAGAAAATAAATTCTTAAGCTGGTGAAACAATGTAAAATCTTTCAAGCTTTTAAGGGAACTTCTCAAAAAATTAATTTGTATACTCTTCCTATTCCAAATAAGCCTTGGGAAAGTACCTCTATGGATTTTGTTTTGGGATTGCATTTTACTGCAAGAAAATATGATTATGTTTTTGTTGTCGTGCACCGACTTAGCAAAATGGCACACTTTATTCCATGCAAGAAAACTTCTGATGCTTTATATATTGCTGACTTATTTTTTAAATAAATTATTCGTATTCATGGAATTCCTCGCACATTTACTTATGATAGGTATACTAGATTTTTGAGACATTTTTTTAGAACATTTTGGGCAAAATTAGGAACTACTCTTCAGTTTAGTAGTGCATATCATCCACAAACCAATGGGCAAACTGAAGTGTTCAATCGAAGCTTAGGAAATTTACTGAAATGTCTTGCTGGTGAAAAATCATCCCATTGGGATTTAATTTTGCCCCAAGTTGAGTTTGCATACAATAATTCTGTTAATCGTTCCACTAGTAAAACTCCATTTGAGATTATTTATGGTCAACCTATATCTCACATTTTATATAGAAATTATTTGTCTTTGCCTAATAAAGTTAGTGCTGAAGCTACTGAAACTTTTGACCATATCAAAAACTGTCCAACAGCAAGTTCTTGAAAAACTCCGAATGACTAATGTTAAATACAAATCTGTTGCTGACAAACATCAGAGGGAAGTTTATTTTAAGAAGGGTGATTTGGTTATGGCTTACTTTTGTCGCCAACAATTTCCCGTTGGTACTTTTGGAAAATTAAGCAGGAAGAAATTTAGGCCTTTTTGTATTCTACGAAAGTTGGGCACGAATGCCTATCTTTTGGATCTTCCTACTATTGTTGGCACTTCTCCTATGTTTAATGTTTCTGACCTTTCTTTTGTATGAAGGAAATTATGAGATGCTGTGGAAGTTGATACTTTGTCACTCTCCACATATGTTTTAAGCGATGGTGATCAGATTGAAGATGTTATTGATGTCAGAGTTACTAAAACGAGACATGACGAGCACAAGAGATTCTTGGCTAAATGGAAAAAATCGTTCTTTGATAGACTGTACTTGGATGGATGCTATTGAGTTGAAAAATCGTCATACGGATCTTTATCAGAAAATTATAGAAGCCTTAAGAATTGATGCATGCATATTTTGACTTATTTTCATTTTATTGTAATTTGAATATTATAATTGTATTTTATGTTTTTTTTTATGATATCCAATGATAAAGAACATCTAATGATCATGGTAGGTAGTGCTTAGGCATGGCAAGCCTTGGGTTTGCTAGCTTCTTGGGTTCTTTTGGTCTTTGGGCTGCTTGTTGCCTCTCGGGTTGGGTCTTGGCTGCTCTCAGGTTGGGCCTTAGCTGCTTTGGTTTTGAGCTGAAAATTTGGCATCTTCTTAGTGCTAGCTCATTAATGCTTGAGCTGATATTTAGCTCATTATTTGGAGGAGTAATTACACTATTTAGCTCATAAATTTGAAAAAGTATTCTTCTTTTTAGGTCATTATGTGGAGTTGGAGCTTGCCTCTTCCCCTTCTTTGTGTCCCATCGGTTTCTCCCTGGTTGCTGTTTCCCGTGGTTGTTCCCTGCTCCTCGTGGGCTGCTCCGATTCCCTGCTCTGTCCCAATTCCCTGGGCGCTTGCTCCTTTCCAGTGGCTACTTCTACCCGGTTCCTGTGCTGCCTTTTCGGGTGTTGTTTTGTGTTGACTGTTGGCCTTCCTCTTCCCCTTACCTGATTGGTTCAGTTTGAGGTGGAAATTGGTTGTTTGATTCCCCTTTTTCTCCTATAAATTAGAGGTGATTTTGTCATGAGGAGGTTGTTGATTAACTTGAGATAAGTCTCTAAAAACCTGAGGGTTTCTTCTCCTTTCTTGGAAAAGCTTGAGAGCCTGTTCCAATTCTCTCTTCCTCCTCTCTATTTCATCTTGGCTTTTAATCTCTTCTTCTCTACGCAAGTTCCACTCCACTTATATCCTTCTTCTTGAGCTATTGGGAGGTGTTTGTTGGCTGATTTGGAGACATTTGTCAGAGGAGTTTGGTTGGACGTTAGACCTTGTTGGTGTGGTGGACCTTTGGTTTGCAAGCCCTAGCATTTATCATATTTTACCTACTTTTTGTTGTATGTGAGGAAACTGTTTGTCGGTTGTTCTGAGGATAGTGTTTTTATTTTATAATTTTTTTCGTTTGTTCGACTTTTCGTTTGTTTTTGTGTTTGTTTAGATGTCCGCAATCTAGATTGAATCGAGTTTGGCTTCTATTGTCCAAGTGTTCTCATATTTGTCTTTTCTTTCTAGTTTGCCTACATCATGGGAGCCAGGAGTAGCAGCACCGGGGGCACTTATAGGATGACGACCACTCATCTGGCACCTGAAGGTCCTGCAACAGGAGGGAGTTGAAAGGCCACCATGGAGAAGACAGAGGAGGAGATGGAGGAGAAGCTACACTTGGATCTCGCTAAGGTTTCTCTGAACTCAGTGGTTGGATTCACTACGAATCACACCATAAAGGTGAAAGGAGAAATAAAGGACAGGGAGGTGGTGGTGTTGATTGATAGTGGGGCTACTCACAATTTCATTTTCACCCAGGTCGTCAGTCAACTAGGAGTGAGATTAGTGGATATCGGCTGTTACGGGGTGATGATGGGTACAGGGAAGGTGGAGAAAGGTCAGGGGATTTGCAGAGGAGTGTGACTGACAATCCAGGGGATACAGGTGAGGGAAGATTTTCTTCCGCTAGAGCTTGGGAGTCATCTTAGGAATGAAATGACTACAAACTTTGGGATACACCAAAGTGAATTGGGGAGCACTCACGATGGAGTTAATGGTGGATGGAAGGAAGATGGTGATTAAGGGAGATGCGGGGCTTTCCAAATCCCTGATTTCTCTTAAAATGATGGTGAGAGACATTTAGTTGGCGGACGGAGGAGGGTATTTGGTGGAGCTGCACAGTTTGGAGGGAGCGAGATTGGAAGAGGGAGGAGACATACCCCTTTCTATTCAACCGTTGATTCAGCAGTTCAAAGAGGTTTTTCAGCCACCTCAAGGATTGCCACCGCAGAGAAAGTAGGAGCATGTCGTCGTGTTGAAGGAGGGAGTGTCGCTGATGCAGGCAAACTAGTAAGAAAAGTCAAGATAGGAAAACACTTGGACAATAAAAACCAAACTCGATTCAATATAGAATGCAAACATTCAAACAAACACAAAAACAAATAAAAAGACGAATAAACGAAACAAAATTATAACATAAAAACACTATCTTCAGAACAACCGACAAGCGGTTTCCTCACATGCAATGAAAAGTAGGAAAATATTGTAAGTGCTTAGGGCTTGCTAACTAAGGGTCCACTATAGCAACAAGGTCCAACATCCAACCAAACTCCTTCAGCAAATGCCACCAAATTCTGCCAACAAACACCTCCAATAACTCAAGAAGAATAATACAAGTGGAGTAGAACTTGTAGAGAATAAGAGATTAGAAGCCAAAACGAAATAGAGAAGAGGAAGAGATAATTGGAACAAGCTCTCAAGCTTTTCTAAGAGAGGAGAAGAAACCCTTAGGTTTTTAGAGACTTTTCTCAAGTTAACCAACAACCTCATCATGACAAAAACACCTCTTATTTATAGGAGAAAAAGGGGAGTCAGACAGCCAATTTCCACCTCCAACCAAACCAATCAGATAAGGGGAAGAGGAAGGCCAGCAGACAACACAAAGCAGCACCCGAAAAGATAGCACAGGAACCAAGTAGAGGCAGCCACGGGAAAGCAGCCAGGGAAGAAATCAAGAAATCAACACAGGGAATTGGAACCAGCTCCCAGCAAAGGGAGGAGAACCAGCCACGGGAACAACACTAGGGAGAAACCGAGGGGACACAAAGAAGGGAAAGAGGCAAGCTCCAACTCCACATAATGAGCTAAAAAAAAGAATACCTTTTAAAATTTATGAATTAAGTAGTACAATTACTCCTCCAAATAATGAGCTAAACATCAGCTCAAACATTAATGAGCTAGCACCAAGTAGATCCTAAATTATTAGCTCAAAACCAAAGCAGCCAAAGCTCAACCCGAGAGCAGCCAAAGCCCAACCCGAGTGGCAACAAGCAGATCAAAGACCATAGAACCCAAGAGGCTAGCACACCCAAGGTTTGTCATGCCCATGCGCATCCTATTCATGATCATTGGATGTTTTCTATCATTGGATAGTATAAAAAATATAAAACACAATTATAATATTCAAATTACAATAAAACGAAAATAAGCCAAAATATGTGTGCATCAATTCCCCTTTGGTGGGAGAATCTCATCTCCTGATGAGAAGGCTTCAGTAACTTTCTAAAAAAGATCCGAATGACGATTTTTCAACTAAATAGCATCCATCTAAGTACAGTCTGTCAATGGACGATTTTTTCATTTAGCCAAAAACCTTTTGTGTTCGCCATGTCTAGTTTTAATAATTCTGACATCAATAACATCTACAATCTGATCACCATCGCTTAGAACAGATATGGAGAGTGGCAAAGTATCAACTTTGACTGTATCGTCAGAATTTCCTTCATACAAAGAAATGTCAGAAACATTAAACACAGGAAAAGTGCCAACAGTAATAAGAAGATCCAAGAGATAGGCATTTGTGCCCAACTTTCGTAGAACACGAAAATGCCCAAATTTCTTCCTGCTTAATTTTCCAAAAGTAACAACAGGAAATCGTTGGCTACGAAAGTAAGCCATAACCAAATCACCCTCCTTAAAATAAACTTCCCTCTGATGTTTGTCAGCAATAGATTTGTATTTAGCATTAGTCATTCGGAGTTTTTCAAGGACTTGTTGTTGGAAATTTTTGATATGGTCAAAAATTTCAGTAGCTTCAGCACTAACTTTATTATGCAATGGTAAACAATTTCTATCTAAAATGTGAGGTATAGGCTGATCATAAATAATCTCAAATGGAGTTTTATCAGTGGAGCGATTAACAGAATTATTGTATGCAAACTCAGCTTGGGGCAAAATTAAATCCCATTTGGATGGTTTTTCACCAGCAAGACATCTCAGTAAATTTCTAAAGCTTCGATTGACAACTTCAGTTTGTCCATCGGTTTATGGTTGATACTAAACTGAATAGTAGTTCCTAATTTTGTTCAAAGCGTTCTCCAAAAATGATTCAAAAATCTAGTATCCATATCAGAAGTAAATGTGCGAGGAATACCATGAAGACGAACAATTTCTTTAAAAAACAAATCAACAATATATGAAGTATCAAAAGTTTTCTTGCATGGAATAAGGTGTGTCATTTTGATAAATTGTTCCACAATAGAAAAAACAGAATCATATTTTCTTGCAGTAACATGCAACCCCAAAACAAAATCCATAGAGATATCCTCCTAAGGTTTATTTGAAATAGGAAGAGGAGTATTACAAACTAATGTTTTGAGTTCTCTTAAAAGCTTAACATATTTTACATTTTTTTACGAGCTTAACAATTTGTTTTCTCATATGAGATCAGAAATATTTTTCTTCTATCAAGGCAATAGTTTTTTCTTACCCAAAATGTCCACCCAAACTCCCTCTAAGAGTTCTTGCACAATTTGCTCTCTTAAAGAATTTTTTGTAATGCAAAGTCTAGAGCCCTTAAACAAAAACACTTGTTGAATAACAAATTGAGCAGAATGACCAGTTCCAAAAATAGGACAATAATTTCAAATACTCTGAAAATCATGATCATTCGCATAATTGTCTTTTAAAAATATTAAAAGAAGTGATGGTTGGGTAGACACTTACCAACAGATGAGACCTCCTGCTTAAAGCATCAGCTACTTTGTTTAACACCCCAGTTTTATGCTTAATGTGAAAAGTGTATTCTTGCAAAAAAAACCCATTTGGCATGCCTCTTGTTCAAATTTTTTTTAGAGCCCAAAAATCGTAAAGCTTCATGGTCAGTATTTAAAACAAATTCGCTTTAAATTAAGTAACATCTTTAAAATTTCAAAGCTTGAACAATAGCATAAAATTCTAAGTCATAAGTATAATATTTTGATCGAGCATCATTCAACTTTTCCCTAAAGTAAGCAATAGGCTTTCCTTCCTGACTAAGCACAGCACCAATACTAACATGAGAAGCATCACTATCAACTTAAAAATCTTTTTCAAAATTTGGCAAGCTAAGGATGGGAGCTTGACTCATTTTTGTCTTAATGATTTCAAATATTTGTTCAGCTTGAGGTGTCCACCTAAATACCCTTTTTTTTTCAAACAATCAGTGATAGAAGCAATCAGAGATCTGAAGTTCTTAATAAACCTTCGATAGAAAGAAGTTAAGCCATGAAACCCTCTCACCTGACTTATGTTTTTAGGAGTAGGCTAGTTTTGAATTGCTTCAGTTTTCACCATATCAACCTTGATTCCCTTAGCAGACACAATGTATCCCAAAAATGTTAAACTTAAAGCATGAAAGAACATTTTTTAAGATTGATGTATAATTTTTACTCTCTTAGCGTTTGCAGAATTTGCCTCATATGATTAAGATGCTTAGAAGGGTGAATGTTATAAATCAAAATATCATCGAAATACACCACAACAAATTTTCTAATAAAAGATCTCAAAACATGATTCATTGTTCTCATAAAAGTGGTCAAAGCCTTAGAAAGCTAAAAATGCATAACAAGTCATTCATACAAACCTTCCTTAGTTTTAAAAGCAGTTTTACATTCATCTCCAGATCTTATTCTAATTTGATGATACTCGCTTTTCAAATCAATTTTGAAAAAGATTTTAGCACCACTTAACATATCCAGCATGTCATCCAACCTAGGAATTGGAAATCTATACTTGATGGCAAGGTTTAAAATTGCGTAATTAAGCCTCGAGGCGGTTTTCGTTCGTGAGGCGAGGCGTAAGCCTCGAGGTGGTCTGAGGCGTAAGCCTCACGGACACAGAATTGTGTAAATGAGAAATTCAGGGTTTTAGCAGGTAAATAATAGCAATATTCCATCTTACAATAAAAACATCTAAATGATATATAAAAATAGTGGAAAGTAACAAAATAGCCGTTTGTGATTGCGACAAATCGTCAATTAAGCTCGATGCATCCAATCAACAAGCTACTCGTGCCTCACTACCGTGACGCCATGAACATAAACGCCTTGGCTCGACAAAGCTTCTCGAGTTCATCATCTTTCCTTCCAAGTATGCTCTCGAAATGTTCTCCACGGCTTACAAGAGCTGGAATTTCATCGAACAGGGACTTCCATCCGATCTCCCCAAGCGGGGAATGGCGGTGGAGGACCCTTCGAGGCCGCACAAGCTCCGGCTCCTGATCGAAGATTACCCATATGCAGTAGATGGGCTCGCCATTTGGTCAGCGATCGAGACTTGTTCGCGTGTACTGTGCCATCTACTACCACGACGACTCAGCCGTGTAGTGTGATGAGGAGCTGCAGGCTTGGTGGAAGGAGGTGTGTGAGGTCGGCCATGGCGACAAGAAAGATGAACCATGGTGGCCTGAGATGAGGAGTGTGCCGGAGCTGGTCAAGTCGCACGCCACCATCATATGGGTGTCTTCCGCCATGCACGCCGCAGTCAACTTTGGCCAGTACCCGTACGCCGGCTACGTCCCAAACAGGCCAACAATGAGCCGCCAGTTCATGCCGGAGGTTGGCTCGGCTGACTACGGCAAGCTTCAGAAGAACCAAGAGGAGGTTTTCCTGAAAACGATCGCGTGCCAGTTGCACACCATTGTCGGGATTTCACTGATCGAAGTGCTATCGACACACACGAGCGATGAGGTGTATTTGGGGCAGCGGGTGAGCGCCGAGTGGAGCAGGGATGAATGGGCAATCGAAGCGTGGAATCGCTTCAGTGGCAAGCTGAAGGAGATTGAGAAGAACATTGCGAGGTTTTATTGTGAGATTAGCCTGAAGAATCGCCGTGCCCGTTCCTATGAGGCGTACGCCTCTACCAGAATTGCGCAATTGCGCCTCTGAGGAGCGCCTCAGTCCAAGTGAGACGTACGCCTCTGCCAGAAGAGGATTGCGTAAGCCTCGAGGCGGTTTTGGGTAAAATTGCGCATAGGCGCGCCTCTTATTGCGCAATTTTAAACAGAGCTTGATGGTTATTTTATTTATAGCCCGACTATCCACACACATCATCCACGTTCTATCTTTTTTAGGATTTAATAAAGCAGACACAGCAAAGGGACTTAAGTTTTCCTTAATCAAACCTTTCTCTAACAGTTCAGTCACTTGCTTAAAAAGTTCATCATGTTCAGTTGAACTCATTCTATAATGGGGAAGATTAGGCAAAGTGGCTCCAGGTATTAAATCAATGTGATGTTAAATGTCTCTCATCGGTGGCAAACCAATAGGCAATTCTTTAGGTGTTATATCAGAAAACTCATCAATTAAATGTTGAATTTCATTAGGAATTTGAAGAGTTGAATCAGATTCTTTCCTTAATACCAAGTAAGCTACCTCAGATTATTTCAAATCATTTGTGTTCAGAAATAGTTCATGAGTGTTTATTTTGTCAACTTTGGTATTTTTGGCAGGCGGATCAGGCACATGTTTTTTAGGATAAAGAGTGAACTCTATATTATTTTGAATCAAAGTGTAATTGTTCTTTTCCCCGTTGTAAATGGTTTTGTGATCAAATTGGTAAGGACGACCCAATAAAATATGGCAGACTTCAAGAGGTACGACATTGCAAACAACTTGATCTTTGAAAGAACTTTCAATTGTTAAGTTAACAGTGCATTATTTTGTTATTGATACTTCACCCCCTTGAACCAAGAGATTTTATAAGGTTTGACAAGTGGTTTGGATTTCAAGTTAAGCTTATCAACCATTAGCTTTGAAACAAAATTGCCCGAACTCCCACTATCGATCATTAGCGAGCAAATTTTTCCCTCAACAGTACAAGTGGTTTTGAAAATGTTTCTCCTAAGCCACCTATCCCCATTTTCAATTTTTGTTGTTAAAACTTGTTGGATTACTAACAGATGTTTACCCTCATCGCCCTCTATATCAACTTTCTCTAATTTAATTTCATTTTCAAGTTCAGATTCGTTTTCTTCCTCTTCTTTTATCTCTTCATCATTTTCAATGTAATTATTTTTTTGTGGGTTGTTTTTTCTACAAGCCGTAGAAAGATGATCATAAAGCCCACATTTATAACATGATCCAATTAATCTTGGTTGTTCAGTAGGTTTAGGTCCCATTATTTCCTTTCCCTTATCCACATTTTGAGTTTCAAAAGATTTAAGCCTCTTGGATGTTGCTTTTCAATTTTTAATGTCATATGATAAGCCTCGTCAATTTTAATCACGTGGTACAAATTCAATTGATCTTGGATTATCCATTTTAGACCGTTGATATACCTTGAGGCAGTTCTTTCTTGAGATTCATCTAAATCATTTCTAGATTGAAGTTTGTAAAACATTTCAGTGTACTCTTCAACATATTGATTTCCTTGTCGCAAGTTATTAAATTCTTAAAAGATTGTTCGCGCGTGATGTGATGGCATGAATTTCCCTCTCATTTTTTCTTTCATTCTTTCCCAATTTTGTATCTTTTTCTTTCCCTCGCCTTAGTCTATTATTTTGTAAATTTTTCTACCATGTGAGTGCATGACCAGTGAGTTTTAATCTTGCAAATTTGAATTTCTTGTTTTTCAGAATTTCTTTCCATTCAAAGAATTGATCCATTTTTTCTATCAACTCGATGAATTGATCGGGTTGAAATTTACCTTCAAAGTTATGGACATCAATTTTAATTCCATAATCCCAATTTCGGTATCACCTATTTTGGTTCCTAGGGATTTCTTCTTCACTTTCAGATGTTTGAAAATTAGGATTGTTAACATTTAAGTTCGCAAAAGTGTTAGCCATTTCATTTATTTGATTTTGCAAATCCGCTAACAGTTGCATCATTTGATGCCAATCCCCTTGATTATTAGCCAAGGTTTTCCATGTCCAAGCACATCCTACTCATGATCATTTGATGTTTTTCATCATTGGATAGCATAAAAAAACATAAAACACAACTATAATATTCAAATTATAATAAAACAAAAATAAGCCAAAATATACGTGCATCAGTCGCCCATCAGTGTACGACCTTATCGCTACCCTCATTTCTAGAAGAATGAAATCGAAAGGTTGATTAGAGAGATATTGGAGGCAGAGATCATCAGACCCAGCATCAGCCCTTTCTCTAGCCCCGTTCTGTTGGTGAAAAAGAAGGATGGCAGCTGGCTTTTTTGTGTGGATTGCAGAGCACTCAACAAGGAAATTGTACCTGATAAGTTTTCTATACCAGTCATTGACGAGCTGTTAGATGAATTGAGTGAGACCGTGATCTTCAGCAAGATAGATTTGAAATCATGTTAACATTAGATCCGGATGAAGGAGGATATACCCAAGATGGCCTTTAGAACTCATGAAGAACATTATGAGTTCCTGGTGATGCCATTTGGCCTCATCAATGCTCCCGCTACTTTTCAGGCCCTTATGAATAAGGTTTTCAGACCTTATCGCCGACGATTTGTTTTGGTAATCTTTGACGACATCCTGGTCTATAGCAGGACAGAGGAGGAGCACTGGGAGAATTTGACAAGGGTGTTAAAGGTACTATATGAGCACCAGTTGAGGGCTAATTTAAGGAAATGTTGCTTTGCACAAGTCAGTGTAGAATACTTGGGCCATGTGGTATCAAAAGAAGGGGTTGCAGCATATCAGTCCAAAATTGAGGCAATGCTAAAGTGGCCAATGCCGAAAAATTTGAAGGAGCTGAGGGAATTTCTAGGCTGATAGGTTATTACATGAGGTTTGTTAAGGGGTACAGCTCCATAGCATGGCCACTCACTGAGCAGTTGAAAAAGTATGGGTTCCTATGGGGGGAGGCAGCCACATCAGCATTTTAGAGCTTGAAGTAGGCGATGACTATGGTGCCGGTCCTGGCTTTGCCAGATTTCACTCAGACCTTCATTGTGGAGACAGATGCGTTCGGGTATGAGCTGGGTGCAATGCTTATGCATAGTCGTAGGCCCATTGCCTATTTCAGTCAGGTATGGACTGCTAGAGCCCGATTGAAATCAGTTTATGAGAGAATTAATGGCCATCGTTTTGGTCATCTAGAAGTGGCGGCCCTACCTACCTTGGAGGCATTTCATTATCAGGATAGATCAGCGGAGCTTGAAATACCTGCTGGAACAGCAGATGGTGACGGACGAGCATCAAAGGTGGTTGTCCAGGTTGCTAGGGTGCGACTTTGAGATTCAGTATAGACCAGGGGTGGAGAACAAGGCGACGGATTCTTTGTCCAGATGTATGGGGGAGCTGCAGACAGTGGAGCTATCCGTTCCTTTGATGCTTGACTGGGAGGCCATTAGTGAAGAAAGTGCTAGAGATGAAGATTTGGAAAGGATCAGGTCGGATTTACTAAAAGAGGAGGGTATCCAAGCAGGGTACTCATTGGAGGGAGACAGACTACTATATCGAGGGAGATTTGTGATACCCCGTACCTCGATCCACATCCCAAATTTACTCCAGGAATTTCATAGAAGCGCAATTGGGGGTCATTCAGGAGTGTAGAAGACATGCAGGAGACTAGCGGTCGAGCTTTTATTGGAAGGGAATGCATAGGGATGTAGAGCAGATGGTGGCGAGGTGTGAGATTTGTCAGAGGAACAAATATCTGGCTATGTCACCAGGGGGACTACTACAGCCGTTGGCGTTACTAGGATGGGTATGGGAGGAGATATCCATGGATTTCATAGATTGACTGCCCCGTTCAGAAGGCTTCACAGTGATCTTAGTGGTGGTGGATAGATTGAGCAAATATGCACACTTCATTCCCCTCCGACACCCCTACACAACAGTGACAGTGGCTTCAACCTTTATCAGGGAGGTAGTCAGATTACATGGAATACCTGAGGCGATAGTATCAGACAGAGACAAGGTATTCCTCAGCCATTTTTGGAGAGAGTTGTTCAAGGGATAATTCTGAAGAGGAGTACTGCTTACCACCCACAAACGGATAACCAAATAGAAGTAGTGAACAGGAGCTTGGAGACTTACCTGAGATGTTTCGTATTGGAGACACCCAAGCTCTGGGCTAAGTGATTATCATGGGCCGAGTACTGGTACAACACCTCTTTTCACTCTGCTTCTCAGATGACTCCATTCAAGGTGTTGTACGGAAGGGATCCACCCCAATTGGTACACTTTGGGAGTAGCAGTACCCCAGTTTCCTCGGTAGAGGATTACTTGGAGGAGAGGGATAGAGTGTTAGAAGAGCTGAAGAGACATATGCTAAGGGCTCAATAAATTATGAAGAAACAAGCTGATGGGCATAAGAGGGACATCCAGTTTGAAGTGGGGGAGAGGGTGTTCTTGAAGCTCCAACCATATAGACAGAAGACAGTTGCCAACAGGAGGAATGAGAAGTTGGCTCCAAGGTACTTTGAGCCTTATGAAGTGCTAGAAAAGATCGAAGCAGTTGCATATCGGCTAAAACTACCATCAACGGTGACTATACACCCGGTTTTTCATGTATCACAGTTGAGGAAGGCCATTGGAGACTACACAGCCAACCCCGAGTTACCAGGGACACTTACGGAAGATCTAGAAGTAATTCTGGAACCCCTGGAGCTGTTGGGGGTTTGCTAGAAAGAAGATGAGAATAAGGTAGTGTTGATCAAGTGGAAGAATCTCCCTGACTATGAGGGCCACGTGGGAACCTTACGAGAGAGTGAAACATCAGTTTCCTGATTTTCACCTTGAGGAAAAGGTAATTCTTTGGGAGGGCGGTATTGTTAGACCGGTTCACAATGAACTGGTCTAGAACCAGCCGGCCCAAAGGGGGTCGTTGGTCTATAGGAGACGGAGACTTCCGCCGCCTCTGCTTGGTCCGCCAGATTGGGCGGACCCCACTATTCCAATTGATTGAAAAATTCAAACGGAGTGGGGAAGCAAGGGTTTGGGAGGGAAATTAAATTAGGAAAAATCTTGTATTAAAAGGGATGATGGAATTAGATAGTTTTATGTTTTGATTGATTGAGAATTAGGGTTTCTTAGTGTTTGGGCTCTAGACTCTATTGTCTAGAGATTTGGGAGAGATGATCCTCCTATCGAATTGAGGATCACTTGTATCTTGCTTTCGTGTTGGATTTGTTTTGTTTTGTTTATTGCAATCTATCATTTTGGGGCTGATTTCGCCCAGATTTTGCTCTATTCTTGCTGTTTTTTCTTCAATTAGTGATAGGTTTGCTTGTGAACTCAAGTATTCCCTTAGGGTTACTTGCGAGCTCAAGTATTTCCTATCATTAGCTTGATAACAATCACCCTATCAATAGACTTACATAAAAAATTTTATCTTTAAATTTTCTATCAACTACTAACCCTAAGCTATTTCTATTGTTTATCTTTCCAATATAGAAATACTCACAAAATTTCCCAATGTTTTTATTAATTTTTCACGTTTTTATTCTTTATTTTTTAAAAAACATGTAATATTTTCACTTCTTATATTTATTTTCCCAACAATTCAAATCTTATTATTCAATCATCAAATTCTATGTAGTAAATAATTTTTTTATTTTAGATGTAGTTAACTCTTTTCTACTTTTCACCTTTATTGGGTTATGTTTTGGTGGGATCATAGTCATTTTAGGTAATGTTTTAGTATAGCTTTTCCTACTTCTCACTATAATCGGGTTAGGTCATAGCATGTTGCTTCTATGGAATGCCATAGCATTAATAAAATTCATGTTTATATTTGTTTCATGTATTTTGGCTTAACCCTTATGATTGGGGTATGATTGGGGTATTTTGATTGGCATTAACACTTGATTGTTTTGTTTTCTTAGGTTAGATGCACCATTGTTGTATACAATACAATTGGGCTTTGTATCTGTATCTATTTGTAGCAGATATAGTGAACCTGGAGATCTAGGCTTCTTAGCTGTTGTTCTATTAGTTACAGTTTGAATAAAAGCTATGTAACCATATTTTTTTTCACTTCTCCCAGAACTCAGTGACGAGGAGTCTGAAGATGTTTTATTCAAAGAGGTCAGGATGTTCTTTTAAATCTTAAATATTTTAGCTCTGATATGTATAGAATGTTGCATCCTTGTGTATTAATTATTTGTCTTCCTCGCTGTCATGTTCTCCTATTAAGATAAAAAAAAAAATAGAGTGAGAAAATCGAATCACATTGTATTATTTTTCGGTCATCCCTGAAATCATAACCTACAGGGCACACCCTAGGATCAATAATGTTTCTAAATACACTAGTATGAGGCACTCTAGCAATATCCTTCTGATGATGGAAACAAAATAATTATCAAAGTGAGTATCAAGCGGAGAAGTTATAAGATTTATGTTAGAAATGTGGTGCCCACCTTTTTATCTCTTAAAATCCTCATCTTAGATATCTTCTTTACATCACTTAACACTTTAATCTAAAAGTTTTTTCAATTCAGTTTTTAGTTTCTGGATGTGAATTGCCTATTCGTAATCGATACAAAAAAATAAAAACGGGAAGATTCATTTGTAAACTGCTTGTGGTACTTATTTGAAACCCATGCTAATTACAAAATTGTCAAAATTTCTATGCCATTGCACTATACTGCATGTGAAACTCATTCTTAACCATCATGGAGAAAAATTATTTTGATATCCAATTGTCCTAGTTCTATTTTTGTCATTTGCAACTACTGCCGATATACATATGACAAGGATGGAACTATGCTTGACTACCGGTGAAAAAAATTTCCTTTTAAGTCCACAGTTCCTTTTAATTTTCCTTTGCAATTAATTGTCTCTTACATCTGTTAGAATTTTACTTTGGTTTGTTCTTTGCATTTGAAGGTACATTTACTACTATTCCAACTCCATTATAGTTGTGATTCACTATTTCTATTATTTCTTAATGACAACATAATAAGTAAATGGTTCGATATCACTAATAGACTCTACAATGCTCAAGCATAAGCTACTATATGAGAATAAGAGAAGTTCTCATAACTATATCTTTGAGGTATTCACATCTGCTTGAGACCTATGAGAAGCAATGCTCTTTTCTTTTTGTAGTGGTGTCACCTCATCTTAAGATCTAGTCTATTTAGGTAGTTTTTTTGAGCTATCATTAACATATTATTACTTAACCTAAAATGTGGCATGCTTATTTACTTTGTGTTGTCCTCTCAAAACATCAATTTGTTAGAACATTTGTTGAAGCACAATTCATTTATTAAGGTTGGCATTTCTGTTGATCACTAAACCAAGTGATCGAGGTCATGTATACAAAAGCCTTTGTCCCTTAACCTCATATGTATACCCATCAAATATGTTAGCTCTTGGATTCAAATTACCCTTCTTAACTTGACCATAAGTAGGACAACTAAAGACTCTAAGAATAGAATAAGTGATAGGCTATGATGCACCTACACTTCTCCTCAAAGAGGCGTGCAGTGTCTGACACCTTATCCGACACGACACTCGTCCAACACTCCTCCGACACGTGTCGGACACACCGAAAACGTGTCCGATTAAAAAATATTAAATAAAAATTGGACACCATTTTATGAATTTTTTAAAATATAATTTCTTGTATTTTGCAGGATTTAAACTAAATTTCTTATTTTCTATCCACAACACCAAATGAACGAGCGCACCTAATACCCAATCATCGAATATTCTCATTTTCATTTCTTTTTGGCAGTGAAAGTATTTTCATCTCCTCTCTCGGTTACTGATAAACGGCATCGACGTCTGACTCTTGACATCGTAATACTAATCATTTTAAGTACAAATTCTAGTTAAATGACTTATTATTTTCAAATTATTTTTAAATTATAATTATTTAATTTTTATACACTACTTCTTAAATATAAAAACTATAATACCGTGTCCAACCCGTGTCCGTGTCCTATATTTTCAAGAACTAACGTGTCCCGTGTCGGTGTCGTGTCGTATCCGTGTCGTCGTGTCCGTGTCTGTGCATCATAGGTGATAGGATATTGCACTCTCCTATGTGTAAGTGACGCATAAGAGGTAGGATCAACCTATGAGCAATTATATGATAACAAAGCATGCAATATATGAGTAATGAAGAAAATTACACAAAAACAAGATGACATCAAATTTATGTGGTTTCTTCAAGATTACGTACCTCCATTGGACAAGAAGGCACAATATCCACCAATGATAAATTTAGTAGTATTAATAAGGGCATTGATTATACACTTATTTTTTAGATGAGTGATAGAGAGGAGTGCGGTAGATCTCACCGATTTTTGGGCCAAAGTTTCTTTAAAGCAAGCCAAGGAATAGAATGTAGTTATTACTTATTCCTCTCAACAAACCTCCAAGAACATAGCAATAATAAATCTCTCTTTATCTTTCCTTCAATTTTCCGACCAGCAGAAACCCTTTTTTCTCTTTTCCTAGAGCTGTAGATCCCTTTTTGCTCTTCGCAAACCCAGGGAGCCGCCAACCACCTGTTTGTGCATATCAGTTAGTGCAACACTCTCCATTTTTTAATCCCATGGTGTTTGTCTGCGAGAGAAACTGCAATGCATGATTCAACCTATTCTCGTTCGCTCTTTCCTTTGTCGGTTGCCCATAATCTTTCCTTGATTTGTTAGAAGTAGATAATTAAGATTCCAAAAGGTAAAATTTCAGGAAAAAAAAAAAACTTTCTTAAGATTTAATATTATCCCAAAAGATGGATTAGTTATTTATGGAAATTTCATTTTAGTATCTTAGCCTAAAACGTATAATCCACCCTTATTAATTCTAGCATAAAGCGTACGGTCTATTCTTGTTAATTCTAGGCTGGATTCAAATTACCGGGTCAGCCTAAACTCAGTATGAAGCTATTTGAGCTCGCAGAAATGGAACACCAACTTCAACCATTAGCCTGCTCAAAGATAATCTGAACCCGCATGTTTTGCGTCTCATTATTTGCTCGTTGTAGAGGGTTGGCACTCCATCAGATGTTATACTAGCAGCTTTAAACAAAGAGAAGGAACGATTGAGTCATATATGTGCACTGTTTTTCAAAGGCACAATGATTGGCCTTTGTATTACAAGCATATTAATGCATAGTGATCAACGGTTTTTATTTCAAATTTCCTTAAATGCAAAACAATGAATGTTTCAGTCTGTTTTCTTTGCGCTATTGTTTGTTTAACTGTAATATATATCTTACTGCACCTTATACAGGCATGGCTTACATATTTTTGGAGAAGAGCCAAATCCCATGGTGTGGAAGAAGAGATTGCTGATGAGAGGCTACAGTTTTGGATTGGCCGTTCTGGTCAGTCCCCGACTTCTCATGATGCGGTCGATGGTGAGTTTTTCATTATAAAACCCTTAAAATGTGCCCTTTATCTGAGCTATCTAAAGACTGCCTTCTCTATGACATCGCCTAATTATTAGTGCTCGTATTTTCTTTTTTTAATCTACAAGCTAAGAGTCCAGATCTTTCTTGATAAATTTGTATTTTAATAAGCTTGGATTATGTACATCCAAATATCTCGTGAGCTTGATGACATGGTTCAAAATAACTAGCCAAGGCTAGCATGAACCTGCCATAATCATGGTGAGTTCACCTCACGGTTCACTCGGTTTACTCATATATGTAAAACCCAAAAAAAAATTGATCGTAGGCGTCCCACGCATTTTGATGCGCCACAATGAAATTAGGCAAAATTTTGAATTTGTCGGAATTCGACGCAATTAATTTTATTAAATTCTACATAAAACTTCGATCGAAATGACATAAAGAACTTATATCTAATTTCACACGAATTTAAAATTAAAAATCAGCGAAGTTAACTTAAGTACAAATTAAGAATAAATGACGAATAACCCTCATGGCTCTTAAGAGAAATGTTAGAATCAAGGGCACATCCGCACATGCATAATTAGCCATTTAAATATTTCCTTAATCCTAATGCCTAAGGGACTGAAATCATTCGGTCCCTCTTGCTTCCCTTCGGCCGCACGTGTGAGAGAGGAAAAAGGGGCGGCGGGAGCTCCACGATTCCTACAGCGGCGGCAGTTTTCCGGTGACATCCTTGGGGAAAATTCAAGAGGAAACCTAAGGGAAGGTTAAGGTATGTTTTAATCTAAAGATTTCTAAATTTTTTTAGAAAGATTTCTTTGAGAGAGATTTCTAGGATTTGTTCAAAACTCAAGATTTTTAAAGAAAAATGATAAGGGAAGATTAGGGAATGTTTCTAAACATGAAAATAAGAAAAATTTTAGGTTTACAAATTAGGGTTTTAGGAAAACTTAAATTTTCTTTAGAGAAAGTATTAGGGAAGATCTCAAATTGATTTTAAGCATTAAATTGGAATTTTCCCCTTTTTTCTAAGATTTTTAAGTTTAAAAAATTAGGGTTTTTCCTAAGGTTGAAATTTTGTGAAAGTTATTAACAAAGATTGTTCCTATAGTTATTAGGAAGGTTCTATTGATGACAAATTGAGATTTTTATAAAAAATATCATTTCACTAATTTTTAAATTTAAATAATCCGAAAAATTATTATGTTTAATTATAATTTAGGTTAAGGGAAATATTTTAACATGTAAATGGAAGAAAATATGAAAAATTTAGATACCCAAAATTAAGGTTTTAATCAAAACCAAATTTCATGTTAAATTATATTAAATTACTTAATTATAAAGTAATTAGAAGGGAAAAATATTGATGTGAAACCAACATGCGTAGGAGCTCATTAAGACAATTAAGAAGGATTAAACAATTTAATTTCACTTGAATGCTTATTGTCGAGACAAGATAATTCAATAAAGATTCTTGGTTTTCAACTCGCTTAGGCGAATGAGTACATGTAAATTAACTAATCCTCGGAGATAAACAAAAATAGTAGCAAAGCTAAGAGCTATTAAACAACAATCCAAAATTTAATAATGAGAAATTTCACCTTGGGGATTATTCACTCGACTACACTAGGCTTGGCGAGAGAAGATTTTGCAACTAGAATTGAGATCACCACTAGGAAGAAGATGCCGGAAGTCTTTGTCCACGGGAAAGTAGTCGGAGTAGGTGGGGTTGGCGGATGTCCGGTGATGATCCAACGACTTGGTGGAAGATGGATCTCATGATCCGCCATTCAACATTGAAGTGGAGAGGGGAGGCGTTGTCTTCTCCTTTCCTTGGCTTCTCTATTCAAAGGACGAGAGATAGGTGGTCGGCGGGATTTTCAAGGAGTGGGAGAAGTTTCGGCCAAGTGGGAGAGAGGGGCGGGTGGGGAAAAATTAGAAGAGCTAGGTTAGATGAGGTGGCAAGTGATTTACAAAAATCTGGAATTAATTCTCAGATTTTAGTATGATGGAGGGAATAATTTGAAAAGGAGATTTCAAATTCCAAAAGTAATTAAGGGGGATTTAATGGGTAATCAAGAGGGGCCCATATAGGTGGCCGGCGGCTTAATGAGGGAGAGAGAGGGGGTTTCTAAAGTTAAAACTGAAATTGAATTTCAGTTTTAAGAGAATTGGGAGGGAAATTTTGAAATCCAATTGAATTCCAAAACGGTCATGGCATTAAATAGCATTTAATGGGAAAATCTCCCTAGTGTGGCCGGCGGCATGCTGGGAAGGGGAGAGTCAATCTCATGAGGTGGCTTCCCATTTGAATTAATGATGTGGCACAAGGCGATTAAAACTCCAATATCAAATGGAATTAAAATTAGGAACCGTCATGAAAACTTTCCAAATTTGGAATTCCAAATTAGGAAAGAATTTGAAATTTAAAATTCAAATTTCAAATTTGGGTATGTGGTGGAGATGGGGTGGTGGCCGGGTGAGGGGGGGATTCGACGGCAGGGTGGTTGGCCGGGGCCGGGGATGTGGCCGGCGGTGGACTTCCAAGGGGGGCGGCGGCAAGTGGAGATGGGAGGGCTATTCTTGTAGTGGATGGGAAGGAGATGGATACGAATACGAACGAGAAGATAAAGAAAATAAATCTAACCACGAATCGCGGACTCTTCCAACGATTGGTGGGCTTTGCGAATTGCTCCCCTTGAGCTCTCTTCCCTCTCAAGCACTCATGCTACAAAAGTAGAAACAAACATAGCTTTTCATTCATCATTCATTAGTTCATTACATAAGAAATGGCCATATATATAGGCCTCAAAATGACAACGGAAACAAAGACTAAAATGCCCCTTGGGCTACAATAGAGACCAAATTCCCATAAGGGTAAAAATGGAAAAACTAAAAATAAATTACTACATAACATGACAAAATAAATAAAACTCCTGATCGTGGCCGTCGATCTCCGGTATCTCCGATGGCACACATGTCGAAATTGCTGACGATGTCCTCATCAAATATATAATTTGAACCTTACAAAAATTAGGAGTAAATAAAATCCGAAAATAATTTTATTAAAACGATAAATCCAAATTAGGATAATGTTAAAACGAATTAAGAACCTTGAAAATGAAAAATGTATTGTATTAATTAAGTGTTTTGTTTCCCTAGGTGTTAAACATAGGAAAGTGTTGGTTCAATGAGGTTTGTCAAGTTAACTTGCTTATTCGTAAGTGACAATTTATTATCTAAATTCATGTTCTTATTGTTATTTTAAGAATTAAGTGTATTATGTTGCATATGGCTTTAAGTGTATTTATGTTGCATTACGCTTTAAGATGTTAAGTGTATTTATGTTGCATATAGCTTTAGCTTTTCATAAAGTATAATGTTTGCATGTTTAGAAAACTCTACATACGTTTGCGTGTTTAGAAAACTCTCTTCACATGTAGTTTTACAAATGTTTACATTTAGTATGAAAACTCTTGATCAAATTATGCATTTGTCTTCATTCACATGTTATGAAAATTCTTCACTTGTAATCTTATATAAATTTGCATATAGTCTTACATATGATGGTGAAGAAAGAAATGTATTTATTGGATTGAACGTATGCATGGTTGATATGTCAAATCACGTATAATATGATATTGAAATGATATGCGAGTTTGTGCATGTTGAGATGGAGTATTAATACGGTGCATTAGCACAATAGGGCTCTTCGGGGCAAGAGGGCTCTTCGGGGCAAAATGATGATGTATGGTCAATATGAAATTGTACATGATCAGTATAATATGAGTACTCCGATACGGATGTATATATGATGTCTATATATTGAAAGTAAAGTAAGGAAGCATATTGGTACTTAGTAGTTTATGCCCTTTAAGAGCATTTATTTCATAAAAGGTCCTAATAGATAGATACAAGTCTATTTTCATTGCATATGAGTTTAGTAGAAGTAATTGTATCATAAACACTATTGAATGTGAATAGATGCATGCATCAAAAAGAATATTAATTTGTTATATAATTTATATATCATTTATTATGAAAAGTTTATGTATGCTTTGTAGAAAAACTGGTGGCCTCCTTACTACAAGAAGAATACCATTGAATTACAGTTGTGTAACATGTTTCAGTCAATCTTTTCCCCTTTCCTTTGCAGTTGAAAGAGGTCTGTTAGAGCTAAGGAAACTGGGCATTGAACAGCGTCTGTGGGAAGCTTCTCGTAGTGAGATGGATCAAAGCTCATGAACACAGAAAGCTCATGTAATGTCATTTAACCATAATCTCTATATTAGTTTTTAGTTATTAACAAAAGAATATCGTTTGTTTCTTGAATGTCTCAATCACCTAACCGTTGAGTGCTTGTTTTTTTAGCGGCCTGTAGAGGGCTTAAAGCTTGCGGCAAAATGTTTTCTGGAGTTTAGGCCCTGTATTTGTAGATAGTCTGATTTTCTTAAAGATCATTTACTCTTTCTTCTGTTACTGGCTATTTCTAAGAGCAAACCGAAGCGATCGAAAGAACTTACCGAGGATGTAATATTCGACATATAAAATTATAAATATAGAAGAAATAATTACATATAGAAGATATGAGTAAAAAATATCTTATTAAAAGATAGCTAAGCTACATGGTCCGGTCCAACCGGCTGGTTCTAACCGTGCCTCTATAACCCCATCGTTCTCTTTCTAGGCTCAAAAGCCGGTTCCAATTAAGCCAAAAATCTTACCATCAATGATAGAAACGATAATCAGTATAGAATTTACTCGTAGCGGTCCTGTAAGAAATTGTTCCTATAGAGATCAGATAAATCTGTAGTAAAAATATGCTAATTTATATTTCTAGCAAACAGGCATAACAATTTTACATTTTAGTAAGCTAAACAGCGGGTGAAAATAAACATAAAAGATGTCATTAAATCTGTGTTTAATAGACATATAATTAAAGAAGGTAGGAGAATATTAATATTTTTAAGAAATGCTGCACATCACCATTAAAAAATATTTTTTTTTCAAGTTATGAACAGGGCAACATGATCTCACGAACCCAAAATTTGTAAGAAAAAAAATAAAAATATTTATATTGATTTATGTCAAATGTTAGTTATTTTATCTATAAATTTCTAGTTACACACAACATTAAATAAAAATAAATACATTAAAGATGCTTTTTATGATAAATTTATTTTGAAAACATGAACAGCGAAAATTATAATAAAGTCATAAAAAATAATAATTAAAAAAAACATAAGGCTAATATCGATAATTATTTAAATGCACATTTTTTTTAACAGGAAACCAAAATATAAAAAAAAAAGACGACCAGCACTTTAAACTATAATTTTCTTTTTTTTTTAGAGAACATAAGATTTATTTTCACTGATTTAATATTACATGCATGCCACTTTATTTTATGCTATTTTCATATCTAAGACCCAAAACATTAATATTACATGACTACCAGTTATAAAATAAATTTGGATGCATGAAATGAAATATTAAAATTTATATGATTATATGAATGATATAAATGAATTATAATAATGGTATATTAATTTTTTAAATATTAGATATGTAAATAGTATAAAATAAAGTGGTATGTATGTAAATTTCCCTTAATATTATTAATGCTTGAACTAAGAGCCCTACAGGACAGTCTTCCCTCACAGAACTGAGTAATTGGATTATTATTCCATTGAAACCTCTTTAAACCGGATGCTAGAATTCAGCTCTCCTACATAAGAGCCTTCCTTTACAGTCAATCAAAGTCTAAAAGCACTTACACCACAGTACATTCTACAATAGAAAATATAAAACCTGAAATATCCGGCCGGAAACCTCCACCGTGTCAAACAGGTATCGCCGGAGTCAAAGGCTCCGGCGTGCCGCTGCTCCCATTAAGAAACTGTAATGTTCCCATCAGAATCGACATCCACAATCGCAGAGTCCCCATCCTTTATCTCTCCAGAAAGCATCTTCTCAGCCAAACTATCCTCCAAAAGCCTCATAATAGCCCTTCTTAAGGGCCTTGCCCCATAACTGGGACTGTACCCTTCTTCAACAACCCTATCCCTGAACCTCTCCGTGACCTGAAGCTCAATGTCCTTTGCCTTCAGTCTCTCAAATACCTCCTTCAACATTATATCTGCAATATCCTTCACTTCCAGCTTGGTGAGTTGCCGGAACACAATCATTTCATCGAGCCGGTTCAGGAACTCCGGCCGGAAGTACTGCTTCAACTCCTCCGTGACGAGGCTCTTGATTCGGTTATAGCTGCTGTCCTTCTCATCGTAGTCGAGATCAAAGCCTATTCTCCGTCCACCTTTCTCGATCACGCTGCTTCCAACATTGGAAGTCATTATGAGAAGGGTGTTCTTGAAATCTACAGTTCGGCCCTTGCTATCAGTGAGGCGGCCATCCTCAAGGATCTGGAGCATCATATTGAAGACATCTGGGTGAGCCTTTTCGATCTCATCGAAAAGGACAACAGTGTATGGCCGCCGGCGAACAGCTTCGGTTAGTTGTCCACCTTCGGTGTAGCCAACGTAGCCTGGCGGCGATCCAATGAGCTTAGAGACTGTGTGCCTTTCCATGAACTCGCTCATATCGAGTCGGATCATGGCATCCTCAGAACCGAAGTAGTAGGCCGCGAGGGCCTTGGCAAGCTCAGACTTGCCAACACCAGTGGGACCTGAGAAGATGAAACTAGCAATCGGGCGGTTAGGGTTCTTTAAGCCAACACGGGCTCGGCGAATGGCACGGCTAATGGCCTTGACAGCCTCATCCTGGCCAATAACACGCTGGTGAAGTGTTTCCTCCATTTTAAGAAGACGGTCAGATTCATCACTGGAGACCTTCTCCACAGGTATTCCAGTCCATGAAGAGACGATGTGTTGAATGTCTACTTCTGTGACAATAGGGCCCGAGTCGCCAGCCTCACTCTCAGCTTTGCTCACTTCCTTACCCTTGTCAATGAGAGTAGAAATTTGGGCTTTCAGCTCCATCTCTCTATCTCTCAACTCACCTGCCTGCAAAATGGGCAAAAAAAAGTATCTAAGATGATAATGGCCAGTCATTCAAAGAAGAGATGGCTAAATGAATTACTGGAGAAACCATAGAACCTTCTCGAAGTCCTGGCTGCGAACAGCCTCATTCTTATCTTTGGTGATCTGTCTGAGCTCCTTGTCGAGTTCTCTGGCCTCCTCAGGGAGCTGTGGGTGGAGCAGGAAAACAATGTTAAGACCGACTGATAAAATTTTTTAGGTGATATCTTAAAGTACATACCTGAGCATGTCGAAGCCGGACACGGGAACCAGCCTCATCAATCAAATCAATTGCTTTATCAGGTAGGAAACGATCACTGACAGTACATAGTAATTCATCAGATTTAATACAAGGATATGGTATGGTCTAATTCTGCATGTATAGATATGCAACTTGAGAAATCACAACAATAGAAATCGTAAGTAAGAATCGAAGTGAGATTTCTCCCAACTATATAGGGAAATGGATTGATTATACATAAAAAGGAAGAAAGCTCCATTTCAGTTCTTATTTCTTGCTCTTAAATTTCTGAAATCGCTAGCTGCTGTTACTTGTGGGAGGAATTAATTCTTATTTTACCTATGAGATCATTATCTAATTCGTTGAAGCTTTGTCCTGCGGATCTATCCCAGCAAAGATTGTTATATCCTATTATAGGTCGTTTTATAGTTTTTCCAACAGAGGTTCTTAGGGCATCTCCAACCGAACTCCAAACGCTTGAATGGCGTCGCTTGCGAGCTCCAGCCGAACGGTAAAACTTCCACTATTTGGTTGCGGGTGAACAGTGGGACGCCAATATCGGCGTTGCAGTGTTCATCTTCGCCATTTTTCTGTCTCTACCAAACATGTCGAAGAAACGCGCAAAAGAAGTTAACGACCGTTACCTTCGCAAAAGGGGGCAAGATGGAGTTCGATTGGAAATGAATCATGGCATTTTTTAGTTTCACGGCATTTTGGAGTGAAAAATGAGATTTTCCGTTGGAGATGCCCTTAATGTTTCTATCCTAGATGGTGGGTGTTGCTCTTTTGTAGATGTACTGTGATGTTTATTTAGGATTCCTTGTGAATGACTATTTCATGAGGCTAATAATTCTTGAAAGCCAAGGAACAAATAAGCTTTGCACAAGAGAAATGCAGAACAAACAAGAGTAGCAAACAAATGATTGTATGCCATAATACCCAGATTAAATTAGCTATAAAAAAGGGCATAATGAGGCATTGGCATTAAGAGAGGCGACAGACAAAAATAACAAACCTGATATACTGGTAAGATAGCTGCGCAGCAGCAACGAGAGCCTCATCTGTGTAACGAAGTTTGTGGTGAATTTCATAACGTTCCCGAAGCCCCTTCAGAATTTGAATTGTTTCGTCAACGGTTGGCTCAGGTACTCTCACAGGTTGGAACCTCCTTTCCAATGCCGGATCTTTCTCAATATGCTTTCGATACTCATCCAGGGTTGTGGCTCCAATACACTGACATAAAGAACAAATTAAATCCAATATCATTAAAATAAAATAAAAAGAGGCAAGTTCCCATATAATAGAAGAAAAGATCTAATGCATATAGTGTCAAGATTCACAAGAACCGAGCGTATTGTTTACACATAAAGAGTTGTGGGATTTATAAAGTCTATATTACCTGCAGTTCACCTCTAGAAAGGGCAGGTTTCAAGATATTTGCAGCGTCAATTGCACCCTCCGCAGCTCCTGCTCCAATTAATGTATGGACCTCATCAATAAATAGTATAATCTCATCACTTTGTTTGATTTCCTCCATCAGTTTCTTTAACCTTTCTTCAAATTCTCCACGATATTTTGTGCCAGCAACAAGAAGGCCCATATCAAGAGTGATCACCTAAATGATACCGGCAAAGAAGATAAAAAATTCAGTACACAGTCGAATACATATGAGAAAAAGGCATGAACTAGTTGAAAAGTTTTGAACGCTGCAAATAATTGATGATATATATATATATGTTCTAGGAAAAATAAATGAAAAAATCTGCAACAAGGCAATGAAGGCCAAAAGGTGAAAATTAGTTAAGATAAGGACGTGCATACCTTCTTTCCTTCAATTGTTTCTGGGACATCACCAGTTGCAATGCGTTGAGCTAGCCCTTCGGCAATGGCTGTTTTACCAACACCAGGCTCTCCAATTAGGCAGGGATTATTCTTGGTTCGCCTACCTAAAATCTGGGTAACCCTCTCTATTTGCTGCTGCCTTCCTACAACAGGATCAAGCTTACCCTGCAGAGAAAACAAAATGGTCAGCTCAGGTACCAGGCAACTATGTGAACAATCACATGAAGCAAAAATATTAATAAAAAGATATACCTCCTCGGCCAGCTTAGTAAGATTAGTGCCATACTCCTCAAGTGTTGGCATCTTATTTCCACTGCTTCCCCCTCCCACTCCAGCACCAACAGCTTCTGTGCTCTCACCAACCATCCGAATAACCTATTTGCAGGACAAATAATTAGACAATTTTCTTGCATCAACACTGACCACTTGTAACCAGCGTAAAACATGTCGAATAATCATGACATGAATCCTTTAAAAAATTGTGTTGAACACTGACCACTTATAAAATCAAAACATACCTGTGTCCGAATATTGCTTGGGTCAGCTCCAAGGCTCTCCAACACACGGGCTGCCACACCTTCACCCTCCCGAAGCAATCCAAGGAGTAGATGCTCTGAACCTATGTAGTTATGACCTACCATGGAACAATTTTATATTTAATAATACAGCCACTTTACTAAGGTAGGTAGGCAGTATTTGTGTTTCATCCTTATTCACCAAAAAATACAATTGAGTATACAAGAATATAAGTAATAACAACTAATCCTGGCATATATGTAGAATATTCTTTCAACCCTAGTATACATGTTTGGGCTTTGGAAACACTCATAATAACGCTAGAGTTTGTCACAAAACCAAAGACCTAAACTCTGAAAGTAATACTAGGAATTTCATAATTTGGTAACATTTATCTCACTTGGTAACACCCAAAACTTTAATATTACATTCTTACTGCTCATATAAAATTTTAATATCGAATATATCACTCATATATTTCACTCTTACCACCCATACCACCCTATAAACTTTAATATTTCATTTCATGCACCCATTTTTATTCTATGGATGGTAGGCATGTAATATTAAAGATGTAGGTGTTAGATATATAAATAGTATGAAATAAAATGGTAGGAATCTAAATCCCACAAATGTAGGGGAATTTAAATACATACCACTTTATTTCATGCTATTTACATATCTAACACCCAAAACTTTAATATTACATTCTTACTACTCATATAAAACTTTAATATCAAATATATCACTCATATATTTCATTCTTACCACCCTATAAACTTTAATATTTCATTCAATGCACCCATTTTTATTCTATGGATGGTAGGCATGTAATATTAAAGTTTTAGGTGTTAGATATATAAATAGTATGAAATAAAATATAATAAGGATAAGGATAACATCACACTTACTTTAGGGTTTGCTTTTCATTTATGTATAGAACTGTTGCATGGACATCATGGATGATTGATAAACGAAATTTGATCGCCTGTTGAGACTGTTGATTGCTTCTTCTCAATTCATCCAAGTTTTGTCTGTGTAGTTCTCTTTAAATTGTGTATGAAGAGTTCTTTATCTCAAGATTTTTGTGTTTAATTAATTAGATAATTAATTCCTACTTCAAGAATTTTAAAGTACATTCCCACTCTTAAAACTCCATAAAGACCTCATACCCAGCCTCTTTGACCAATTGGACTAGAAAAAGAAAATCCCATAACACCTACATCAATTCTAGTATAAAATGTTCTTTACTTTAGGTCTCTAATTTATCTTTATTCTCTCCCTCCTAACACCAGACATGGCACAAGGTAACACCAGACATGGCACAAGGTAAAGAGAGCAAGGAGTAAAACACAAATACATTTGAATGAGGACGGGTAACAGGAAATTCACTCTAACCCTAAAATTGATAAGAGGTTTTTGAATTAAGAGGAAATTCACTCTAAGGGTGCGTTTGGGACGGCTTCAGGCCTGCTTTGCTTTATAAAAATTTATAAGTACTCGTTTGGGATATTGCGGTAGAACAAAGTTAGAAAAATTTATGCGGCCCGCCCCTGCTTCTCGCGACCTTTGATTGCGTCCCGCGGTCCGCTGCGGCTCACTGCTTTCCGCCGTTTCGAAGGGCATAAATGACGGAAAATCCGGGTCGCTCCGATGCGCACCTTCTCCGATGGGCATATTTTTCTCTGCAGCGTCGTCGTTCTCCTCGTTCAAAAGCTAGGGTTTGCGTCATTCCAGGCTACGCTGTTTCTTCTTGGGAGGATTCATTGATATCTGATAGCTTCTCTGGTTACAAACGGCCAAGAGATATCGTCGGCCTGAACCAAACAGAGTTACAGGTACTACATGTCTGCATCTCATTTTCTTCTTATCCGGCCATCTTCTGCTCTTAGATTTAATTGATTTGGATTTTACAGGAAGGAGATGTGAAGAACAACCAAGTTTCCGGCTTAACTCATCAGTTCAGCTTGCCGAAGACTTGACTTCGTCGGAGATAGCGGCGATCGAGAAGTTCCTCCAGTTTCAAGACTTTGTTCCCTGTAAGATCAGGGCGAAGACAGGCTGCGCTACACATCCCAGGAGCATTGCAGAGAGAGTAAAAATTTGTACTTTAATCCTCAATTCATTCATCTTCATCGATTGATAAACAAACCAAATGCTAAAAACGCAAGTTTGAATCATTGCAGGTGAGAAGAACACGAATTAAGATGTTTTAATGTTTGGAGGATTTTCGTTGATCCTAATAAGCCCAGTAAATGTTTTTTACTATGCGGCTTTAGTCATTTTCATTTGGTTACTTTTACTTCGTCTCCCTCCTCCTTAGTTAGGATAATATTGGCAGCCATAGACATTGTGATTGATTATTACTGTTTGCCATTGTTGGCTGCAGAATGATTGTAATTTTTTCTCTTGCTTTGAATTGATCTTGTTATAAATCTAATTGTTTGAAATGCTGATTGATTACGATTGGTTAATCTATGGGCACGAATTTTTATTTTTAAATACTTTCAACCAAGTATGGTAGCCATAATTTTTTATTTATGGGCACAAATTTGTCATTTTTAAATATCCTCAAATTTTCATTCCATCTTGAAATAGACATTTGGTTTAAATATGTATAAAGTAATAAAATAGTTAAATTTTATATCAAAATTGTTAATATAAAGAGTTAAAAAAATTAAATTTGAACAAATTTTATTCATCTTCATATATATATATATATAAGGATAACAAGGTAATTTGTTGTAAAACAGCAGCAACACAGCAGTTCGGCAGTACTAATACCCAAACAACATTGACTGATTTCTATACAGCAACTTAAGAAAGCAGCTTTATGTACAACAATTTCACAACCTGCTTTACCGACAGCAGCAGTCGTCCCAAACGCACCCTAATACTAGAATAGATAAAGATGTTATTGAATTTCTCTTCTTGCACACATGAGCGAGACTAGGGTTTGATGAGTTTGGAGATTATGTAAAGAGAAAGGGTAGCTTGAGAATTCTTGAGGAAAGAAATGAAGACGAGATTAAATGTTTAATAACTAATAAAGGACTCTACCTAAGAAATTTGGAGAGAGCATGAAGAACTCTGCATAAATAACTTAGAGCGATCCGCATACACAATTTATATTATTAATGTGAAAGAAGTAATCGATGGCCTCAACAAGCAATCAAAATTTGTTCACCATTCATTCATAATTTTCTATACATGAGTTCTACATATGAAGTAAAAGAAAAGTCTAAATTACAGATGATATAACCCTTGATTTTTATAACATTTAATACAATCAAAAATGAAAATAAATACTAAAAAAATTTGTGAAAAGAGTCGAAAAAAATTTTAAAATTGATTCGATTCAACTCTTACGTAGTCTAGTTAGACTAATTATGATTGGCCTAGGAGAATGAGAAGATAGAAGTGGGTAGGATATTTTGGTAATGAATAGACAATTTTAATGGCATTGCATCAACTTTAATAGGAATACCAAGATTTCAACAAACTAAAGCATAAATGCTAAGCTTTAAGAAATCCTAACATGTATGCCAAAACTAATTGCACTGCTTTACAAAATAGGATAAAAAATCGACCTTATTTAATAATTTATAAAATTTTCAGACCCTTATGTTTTTTATACACATCCAAGCTATAGGGAGTTTCATATAAATTCCCCAATTTAAAAACGAGGATAATAAATGATGTGTGGGATCGGAAAAGATTCAATAAAATACCTAGCTGACGGGCTTCCTCCAGGGAGAGTTCTAGAACACGTTTTGCACGAGGAGTGAAGGGTATCTCAACAGCAACAAACCCACTGCCTCTTCCAATAATCTTTTCCACTTCTACACGAGCATCTTTGAGATTGATACCCATGGATTTCAAAACTTTGGCTGCAATTCCAGTCCCTTCACCAATAAGACCCAGCAAGATCTGTTCGGTTCCTACAAAGTTGTGGCCTAGCCTTCTAGCTTCTTCCTGTGCAAGCATGATAACTTTAATCGCCTTCTCTGTGAAACGCTCAAACATAGCAACGGCAACTCCACGTATAGCTTTGCCCTTTGGAGCAGAGATATAAGCCGCAACCATTGAATGAAAATCATATCCAGACTTGGAATTACAATCTAATATATTAGAAAACCGCAATCCAGAATATCCTTGCAGCCTAAGGGGATGAGACCGTGGATTACAAATCATCCTGGAAGCTCTTCTGGACCCCCTAGAGCCTCTAAATCGACTGCGGCTAATGCTAGCCACACCGGCTGGAAGAGTGACAGACTGAACGCACGCCCCAGCCATCTTGCTTGCTGGATATGACTGGGTTTATAGCTATGTACCTGAGATCAGAAAAAGCATGAATGGCTAAACAAGATTATTTCTTAACGGAAAAATGTTATCTGAGAATGATTTATTTCATCTATAGCATGCCTCCCACTAAATAGAGAAGACAAAAAAAAAACATCAGTAAGACAAATAGGTACAATCAAATCACTAGCACGAATTACACAATCAGTATTGGCAGTAGAAACCATTTCTTTAGCTAAATCCTCTTCTACAGGACTGTAGAAAACTTTTGGCAGCTTTTGATATGCAGATCCGATATGCAGAGTTGTTTTTCTGATATGCAGAGTTGTTTTTCTGATATGCAGATCCGAACTGTGCGATTTATCAGCTTTCCATGTAATGTGAAAGATGAAAATGACATAATTGAGGACAATAAATACATGGTATTCTACCGCCTAAATAGCCTTGGGATAAGCAAAATGTCAAAACTTGGCTATCATTACTGACAATTGTTGAGGTGGAGCTCTGGTTTTTTTTAAAAGGATGAGCAGAAAATTCAAACTAGATGATTTTATGGGGCATACACAAATTTAAATGAATCACGTTTACAAAAACAACAATAACATAACATCAAACATTTATCCCACTACATGAGGTCGGCTACATGAATCCTTTTTCTCCATTGTGTCATGTTAAGAGTCAAACTCTCATTTAAATCTAATAAATAAAAATAATTTCTAATATTTTTAACAGTCTTTTTAGGTCTACCTCTACCTTTCTTAAATGAATCATGTTTGTTATTGAAAAAAAAAAGCTCAATTTTTTCTTGTTTATTTTGTGATTCTGGATTTTAGCATTAAGTTAAAAAAAATAGTTCCATAAGCTTGTTTCCCATCCACTTCACCAAATGTATTATAAATAAGAAGAAATTATACGTTAGCTGTTCTTGTGACCTGTGAGAAATCAGACAGGTACATTATATGAGATTATATAGGAAAAGATAATGTGCAGGCTGTTGTTGTGACTTGTGAAACATGAGAGAGAGAGAGAGAGAGAAGAGAGAGAGAAAGAGAGAGAGAGAGAGAGAGATGAGAACTTGGTAAAAAGCAGAGGCAGTAAGTTTTAAAAATTTTGAGCGAGAGACGAGAAAAGGAGGGAGGAAAAACGAAATATGCTATGAGGGAAAATAGAGGATAATTGCAAGGCTCTTTTTGAATATGGCCAGGGTGAGCTGCTTCATTCTAGTTCAAACGTGGTAGTTATTTAGACAGCTTGATGAAAGGAATAATTTGAACTTCAATACCAGCCTTGGAAGATATCAAAAGGTTTTATGCTAATAGAACAAGATAGCAAAATTGACACATCACATATGACTTTGAAGAGTAGAACATTGGGAGAATCATCTGACTCAAACATTGATTGATACACATGGCATCAAAATTGGCACTTACAATTGAGAATGAGGTCAGAATTTAACTTTCGAAACATAAAGTTTCAAATTTGAAGTTTTTGGATTCTAGTTTGAAAACAAGGGAATCTGAAACTTATAAGTTGGAACTTGTAAACATCAATGCTTAGGGATCATCCTAAGTGGCACCCTTTGATGGTTCTTTTAATCATGTAAACTTTGTCAATGACTTTACCTAAATAAAAAATATTGGTTTATTTTTAGCATAAAAATGTGAGGTCATTAAGTTGGAACTCATACGCATCACTGCTTAGGGACCATACTCAGCGGTGCCCTTTAATGTTTCATTTTATCTTGTAACCTTTGTCAATGACTTTACCTAAAAAAATACCATTGGTTTATTTTTAGAATAATAAATGTGAGGTCTTTAATATTTTTAGAAGATTAATGAACTTGACAGAATATGAGCCTAGTGAAAATTTAATGGGCATGAGATCCAATAAAGGAGTGAGGCAAGAAGTTCAAGAGTGTTACACAACAAGTTGATCAATATAAATAGGATGATTTAAAACAACATAGCATAATATAATTGCCAAGGAAACTGAATAAGAATCTGAATGAGCTATAAGAATTGTTGTTTATTTGATCAATAAAGGATCCTTTGTTCCATTATGTTATCAACTACCAGTAGAAGCATGGATTAACAAAAAGGTAAACCTTTCTCATTTGAATTTTTTTTTTTTTTTTGTCTTTCTTGCGTACATGTGGATTCTATTGGCAAAGAGAAGTTGGACCCTATATCTATGGAACATTACTTCATGAGTAAAAATGTAATATTTAATATATGTTTCATGCATATAGACAGGTCAAAAACTCTCATAGAAAATAGATGATGCACAATGCTTTATGATGCAAAATGTTGGCCATTAAAATAAAAGCATAATATTAAGTTAAGGATGCAGAGATGAGGATGCTCAGGTGGATGAGTGGCCTTCCTCTTAGAGACAAGATACGAAATGAGCATATACGTGAAAAGGTTGGAGCAGCTCCAGTGGAAGAAAAGATAAGAGAGAGTCACCCTAGATGGTTTGGTCACATAAAACGGCGGCCTTCCGAAGACTCGGTTATGAAAGTAGATGTATTAGATTTGACTTATGTAAAGAAAGGTAGAGGTAGACCTAACAAGACTTAGTTAGAAAATATTAGAAATGAACTTTCTTTATTAGATTTAAATGAGAATTTAACTTTTAACAATGACCAATGGTGAAAAAGGATTCATATAGCCGACCCCAGATAGTGGGATAAAGGCTTGATATTGTTGTATATTTGTTCTCCAATGCTTTTCGCAAATTTGGATAAATATAGAAGAAGAAATAGTGTTTGTTGCTCTTGTAACATATGCGAAGAGGTAGAATCCATGAGTTGGAAAAAGTAGAGGCAATGGGCCATAAAAATACAAGAAATGAAAGGAAATTAAGTCAGGAAAGAGCAAAATGGAGAAAAGCAGTCCCAGGTTGAGTGAAATTAAAAGAGAGAAAACATTTTGTTATTTTTTATGGTTATGGTTAATTGCTTCAATGTGGTGCAACTGTAATGGTGCCATGGTAAATATGATGGTGGTGTAGGCAAGTATAGTAATGCTGAAGGAAAGTGCAAGAATGTGGAAAAAGCATAGTGATGTCAAAGGCGAGTATGGTGGCACCAAAAAGTATTTTATAATTGTGAAAAGGAAATACAAGTCAAGGAATTTGATACCTATTCCTCCTAGTCTCATACTTCGTTGTTTAGTTCTTTATTATACATATCCTATATTTACAGTGTTGGAAGAGAAATTATGATGTATCATTCTCAATTATAAAGTATATATTTTTTGTACAATCATAGATGCAAAACAACTTCATTGAACTGCATTAATTTATTTCTTCATGGTCAAACCTTCGTAACATTTTTTTTCCTCATTTTTGCTCTAGCCGTGTTTTCCCAACAGTATTCCAAAAGAATGAAACCCTCTATCCCTCACTTGCAAACAAGCACGTGCACATACAACAAGAGCGAACTCCTAATATCTGATAGGATGTTAAGAATTAAAAATGTTAAATGTCAATGAAGTGACTCACTAGTGAAATTTAATCCAAAAGATAGAACACATCAGGAACTGAAGAAAAAGGCAACATAGAAAAGAAATAAAAAGAAGAATAAGCAAAAGATATTTAGACATTAACAAATTTTAAGAACAAAAGTAAGAACGCAAAAAACAGACATTAGAATTGATGGTGAATAAGCAAGCATTCACTCATATAGAATTGTTATTCAAGCTTCAAGATATATAGATAAAGTCACCATGCATTTTGGCTGTATTAATCCAAATCCCAACTAAGCCATAAAAGATATATGAAAAACAGATAGTATCTCACCTACTATGCAAATATCAAAGCAGTTATTCAATTATAAGTGCAGTACATAACACATAACAGCAATTATTTTATAAAATACCTGCAATTGATTAGATAGCCTAAACAACAATGGCATGCCTGCTAAATCAATCAGCCAAAAATCATAGACAACCTTCAACCTTCCACCCATCCCTCAGCCATAATCCTCCACCATCTCCCACCCCCAACCCTCTTTTTGAAGATACATAAATTAATGCTATGTTGATGTATGCTTTTTCAAGATGACATAGTTCTACGCAGGAACATACAAGTCAAAATAGAGAAGTTCGAACAATCGACAAAGTTCAAAAGATGGGGATTATAATTAGCAGAAAAAAGATTGAACACACAATATACGATTCTTGTGTGAGTCATATAAGGACTTTCCTTTGCGTTCTTATTGTCTACAGTTTCTAACCTGTCAACTTAATGAGCCCTAACCAAAAACAGTACCACTTTAGCAGTTATAGCAAACAAAATCAGCCCTTGCAATGGCACAACATCTGCATCAGGTAGCTAATCCAGTCCACAAAATTTACTGGCGTGAAACATAAGCATAGCCCTAGCACTTCGCACTAAAAAGAACCTAATAACAGAAAAACCAAAACCAAGTGCAACAGAGATAACATGAACCATCAGAGAGCATAGACGAACCACAAACAGTGCCCTTACACAAACTGAAACTCCGTAGAACCGCATCTCCTTTAATTCTTCCAAAGTTAAATTTGAATAAGTAAAGAGTGAACCCTAATATGCTTCTCCCTTCCCCCGACAATTAAAAACAGGGAAGAGAAAAAAACAGCTAACATTCCACAGCGCATGCAGACCTCAAAAACAAGGCCTAATCACAAGATCCCCAAACATGCATCAGATCTCCACATCAGATCCATATAGCTCAAAACTAAATCATAAGATATCACAAACACATCTATTTTAGCAACCTCAAATAGTGAAAGCTAAAAACCAAAGACTACCTGAGATCCAATGGAAGAAATATATATATATATACGGCACAGAACCAGAAAACCTTCAACAGACAACTCAAGAAGATAAACTAATTACGAAAAGAAAAGCTAAAAGGTAAAGGGATAGCGTACCGGTAGGACTGAGAAGCAGGTTTAGCAGAAACCTGATCTTCCTCCTCCCCCAAGTAATAACGGAGAAGAGATGGAAGCAAGATAGTAGGAGAGAGCGTCGGATTTCTTCCAATGGCGAGATGTGACCCAAATGGAAGACGTGGATGAGGATAAGTCGCATAGTTTCCTTTGTCTTCTATTCTTCGCGATTTTATTTTATTTTATTTTTTTTCTTTTTGTTTAATTTTTTAATATATTTTTTAAAATAAAATCAAATATATTTAATATATTTAAAATATATTACTTTTTATTAACTATTAAAACATAATAGGATCATAATTAGCCACAACCATCGAATGGCTCTCAGGGCATCTCCAATATCAAAAAATCAATTTTTTCCTTCAAAATTACAGTAGCAATAGGGGTGTAAACGAGTCGAGTCGAGCTCGAGTTATGAGGTGTTTAAGTCGAGCTCAACTGCAAAATATCGAGCTCGAGTCAAGCTCGAAAGATGAGCTCGAGCTTGACTCGTCTCACGAAACGATTCGAGTCGAGCGGCACGTCGAGCTCCTGCGTCGTCAGTGAATCCTGCTCCAGTGGCAAACCACGCTCCCGTTGCGAATCTCGCTCCCGTGGTCGAATCTCACTCATGCGTCAAAGCCCGCTCCCGCTGTGAATCCCACTCCCGCCTATGAAATTTGATTCCCGCGACGAATCCCGCTCCTCTTACACGAGCTACTCGACGAGCTATTGAGTGGAGCGGCGGAGTGTTCGAACTCGGGCTTGTTAAGCTGCCGAGCTCAATAAGCTTGACTCGTCGAGCCCGAGCCAGCTTGCGAGCCGGCATAACTCGGTTGCACCCCTAAGTAACAAACACATCAAATAGTAATTCATCTAAGGAGAGCGACAATATTGGAAATGATGTTCGGTTGAATGGTGCGACTTCATCATTAATATCACATTATTCATAGCTGAGATAAAAATACAAAAATAAGTTTTCATTTGCAGTTCAAGTGAACGCTCGTCCGAGCTACAAACGAAATATTTACTCAAACAATAATAACAAGTCTTTATTCTACAACGTAATATCGGCTATATAAATCATTTTTTCTTCACTGTGTTTTATTAATATTGAAATTTACATTTAAAATAATTTAAAAAATATATATATGTATCATTTCTAACCATATTTTTTTAAGTTCATATTTATCTTTTTTTTTTTAATATAGGCTAAATCTAACATATTTACTCTACTAATCGGATCATTGAAATATCGACGGTTTATTTGTAAGTCAACTCCCTCTAATCTTATATGTCACTATAACTATTCCAAAATTTTCATGTATGTATTCATTTCGTATTATATCTCTATGCATGAAGCATTAATTTCAAATGAAAAAGAATTATAATTTAAAAAAAAAATCAGTTCTAACTTCTAACCAAATTTTTTTAGGTTCGTTTTTATTCTTTTTTATATATATAAGCTAAATCTAACACATTTACTCTCCTAATCGGATCATTTAAATATCGACGGTTTATCTGTAAGTCAGCTCTCTTTAATTTTATATGTCATTATAATTATTCCAAAATTTTCACTTATGTACTTATTTCGTATTATATCTCTATGCATGAAGCATTAATTTCAAATGAAAAAGAATTATAATCAATAATTCATTAATAATTTCATGGTCATTATAAATACTAATAATTGCCACGTGGCACACATGCATCATAATTACAACTTAAGAGCTTCCATTGACCAATTGACCGTCACCCACCGCTCGTTAATTGCAGCAGTAATAGTTTTATAAATGTATATCAATAAAAAAATTTATTAAGTAAATTACTGTCATTAAAGTTCTGAGATATTTACAAATAGAATATCAAAATCTTTTTTATTCGTATTTTTTTTAACAAATTGATACTTTTCATTGTTAGATTAATAAATATTTCTATTAACTCAAAGAAAATTTAATTGGTTTCAGGCCGATCTTCATATAAATTGTATTACGAGGGCTTTATAAATGGTTGAATTTGATTTCAAATTAGTGCAATACAAATTCTTTATATGACATGCTAATTTCAAAGTAAATGAGTTTAAAATCATTAAATTACAATAAATTGTTTCAGTATATAAGAAACACTAATCTTAATGCACTATATGAGATTTATTATATTTTTTTTCTTTGGAATCCCTTATAGACTTTATGCTCCAAGAAAAAGGAGGTCAAAGATGTAGATTTATAGAGGCTCCAATATTATAATGATATTATTGTGTCCTGGAATATTCGCGGCGGTAGAGAAATATATAATTTAACGTCTTTGCTTTGTATGAAAATTCATCACACAAACAGATGAAAGAAAGAGTGTAGTATTCAAAATAAATACCAAGATTTTTATGTATAAAACCTTTAAAACGGGAAAAACCACTGGGCTTGGCCCATTTTGAATGAATCAACTATTATTTGCAGTCAATTACAAATTAGGCCCTTCATTGGGGGAAGGCATTGGCTTGATGTAATAAATATACATCATATAAAATGCATTACATGATGGGACTTGAAAGAATCACTATTTATATATTTTTTGGTCGGTATAACCATAGTCAATGAGCAACGGAGGTTAGAATGGCCGTAGTTTGGAGACGATGCTCGGAGGGATTATAGTCTAGGGGGGTCACAGTGGTTAGTTAAGATCGTTGTCTAGAAACGGAGGTTGGAAGGACCACAATCTAGTCATGGAGGTCGGAAGGATCGTAGTCTGCGGACGACGATGGTCATAAAGACCATTGTTTGGCGACGGATGTCGGAAGGACCATAGTTAGGGGTGTCAATTTTTGACACGACCCGAACTCAACCCTAAAATATTTGAGTTAGGGTCATCCCAGACCCGAAACGGGTCGATTCAGGTTAAACAAATCAACCCTTTTAAAAATCGGGTCAAGTTCGGGTTGACCCAGCAACCCGAAAATTGACACGAAAACTCATATTTGACCCGAAAACTCGAGCTTGTCCCGTTTTTTACCTGAAAATCGAAGATTGACTCGATTTTTTACCTGAAAACTAGTAATTTTGGGTCAACCCCGGGTCATTCGTGTCGGGTCGGGTTTGGGTCTGAGAACCTGACCCATTTTAAAAATGGGTCGGGTTCGAGTTGACCCAAATAGTGTCAGGCCAGTTCCGGGTTTGACACCCCTAACCATAGTCGATGAGCGATAGTGGTTAGAAAGATTATTTTCTCATGAAGGAGGTCGGATGGATCGTAGTCTGCTAGCGAAGGAGGTTGGAAGTCTAGCGGTGGGCAGAAGTTTGACTTCAAATAGAAGTTCAACGATGGACGGAAGTTCGACGTTAGATAGAAGTCCATTGTAGGGAAGAAATCTGGAGACCGGTGGAAGTCCGACGTCGTGTAGAAATCCGGCAACAAGCAGAAGTTTGGAATCGAGTAGAAGTCAGACGAAAGTCTCGCGATTGGCAGAAGTCCGAAGACAAGTGGAAGTCTGGTGTTGGGGTAGAAGTCTGGCAATGTATAAAAGTCTGGTGTCTGATAGAAACCATACAAAATTCTGGTGACTGGTAGAACTCCTACGACGGGCTAAAGTCCGACATTGGGTATAAATTCCATGATGGACAGCGATGGACACAAGTCTGTTTTCGGGTGAAATCCGACGAAAGTCCGACTGCAGGCAGAAGTTTGGCGACGGGCGGAAGTTCGACGACAAGAGGAAGTCCGACGTCAGGTAAAAATATGACGACACGAGGAAGTCCAGCTCCGATCGGTGGCTAGTAGGTGGTCGTGGAGGAGCTTGGCGGGAAGAAAAAATCTCTGATTTCTCTTCCTTTTCTCTCTTCTTTTCCTCCTTGCTTAGGGGACCCTCCTTCCTCTATCCTTCCATGAGAAATGAGGAGTCTATTTATAATTTTTTGAGAGTGATATTTCCAATAAATAGGAGGAAGAACAAAGGGTTAATTGGGATTAGTTTGAGTGAACGGCCGATATTGATTCCCTCGATCATGGACCGTTTATTAGGCATTTGATTGTATTAATGATATCAATATTGGCGATCTTGGGCTAGTTGGTTTCTTCTCATTGATCTGCTTGATTTGATTATAAGCATGTCACGTTTCAAGACTGTGTGGTAATCCAAATTATGGTTTTAACCTTTCAAATGCGCTTAGGGTCTTTGATTTGGACTCATTTGGGCTCGGACTGAGTCGAATTTTGTGTCGTTGGGTTTATATTTTCAAGATGTGCAGTTCGACTGCAAGTTTGCTGAAATCTGAGTTCAAATGATTTCCGAATTAATTTTTGAAATTTTCAACTTGATGTTTTTACCTCGAGATTTTGTGTCCGATCAAGATAATATATTTAAATTGAGAGAATAATATCCCTAAGAAAAAAAAAACTCTGTATACTCATTAAAAAAATATCAAGATTAGCTCTTATAAATTTGATTATAATAAATATCAAATTAAATCATTAATTTTATTTTCAAATAAATATAAAATATAATTAATAAATTTAATTTTACATTACACGAACTGTAAAACTATTCAAATAAGAACTATACATTTTGGATCTATTTGAGCCAGCTTTTTTAATATTTTACTTTTTTTAGACCGTATTTATTTGTTATTTTTTATTACTTTAAAATAATAATAATAATAATAAGTTGCTTTTCACAACCAGATATGATAGCGTTTTCTAGCCATAATATATATATATATATATATATATATATATATATACATTCTATATTTTTTAAGGCTTAGAGGCTTCTACAATGTACTCCCTTAATTTAAAGCTTCATATCTATTCATACATAAAATTGAAAATCTATTTTATACAAATTGCATATCAAAAGCTTTTTTTCTCTCTAATAACATAGATTTGATTGAAGTAAAATTATATAAATCTTAATATTATATATTTATTATATTTTAGGCTTCATTTGGAATGACTTTCTTACTATTTTCTAAAATAGTTTTTTAATATAAACTTTTTTTAAATTAAGACTTTATTTGGCACAATTTTGTTTTTTTTTTTTGAAGCAGTTTTTTAGTGCAAATTTTTTTTTGAATAAGAAATTTTTATTCTAAAAAATTGCTTTAGTAAGCAGTAATAAAGCTATCTCAAATGAAGCATAAGGCTTCATTTGGGACGACTTTTTTACTGCTTCTTAAAGCAATAAGAAAGTCGCCCTAAACAAAGCCTAAGAAAATCGTGTACTAAAAAATTATTTTTAAAAATCAGTAAAAAAATAATGATAAACAAAATCATATTATTAGTTGATGAAAAAAAATACAAATAGACTAGAATAAAACAAAAAAAAAAATGATATTCAATTGTAGAGGTTGAAATGAACTTACAATTTTGGTAAGTCCAAATAGTTATAAAAGAGACAAGCACTCAAGAAAGCCCCATTGGTCAAAGACTTGTGTTCAAGTTTTGCAAACCAAATGCCCATTTTCAAAGGAATACATAATATTTTATTTTTAAATAGTATTTTTAAGCTATAGTATTTAAATTTAATTTGTGATTTAAATCCCTTGTAAGGTGTTCATAGTTCATACCATGCATGACCAGTAATCTTAAGAATAGAACATTAATTAAAAAAAATATGTTAATTAATTAAAATTTGATGAAATAAAAACCAATATTTTCCATCTATTACATAATTAACATATTTTGTCAATTATTTTATATATCTAAAAAACACAATAAACAATAAAAAAAGACCAAATTGTCTTTTATATATATTTAAATATTTAAATATAATATCGTCTTTAGGAAATAAAGACGAGACCAAATTGTCTGCTCACTGCGGCCACAATAACTATTTCATTTTAAAAAATAGAGTCCTCAATTACTGGTTCAATTACAGGATTTGACCCGCAACTGGCTTGTTATAATAAGATGTGGCTCGTCAAACTTCTTAGATAGAAATTTGGAAGTTCCCACTCTTGGACTAAAAATTATAATGCGTGAGATCGAATGCTGAACGTCGTTTGGAGACTAACTAGAATACACCAAGTCAGCGATACCGAGCCACGGTACCAAGCGAGTGGGTGAAGTGGAGCATTCTGATTGGTTTCCGGACGAAGTTCGGCATCCGCACAGAATAATTAATCTTCGAGATATGCTAAGGCTTTATTTATAGAGATATTTTTACGTGCAGATGTCAAACGCAATCGGAAGCTAATAAAAAGCCGTCACATCACGCAATACACTATACATTAAGTGACATAGAGGTTACTGATTGGCATCATGACACATTCGACATCCGCATGTAATAATTTTTCTTATTTGTGATAAAATTTTTATTTCTTTTTAAAGTAATTTTATAATACAAAATTTTATTATGCTAAAAAACTATTTCCAAAAGCATTAAACAAACTATCCCAAGAAAGCCCAAAAGGTGTCATCAAACTCTAGGCCATAAAAATTATGCAAGGATATCTTATGTATATACCATGTTTAATACTTATATATAATATAATAAACTATATTAATTTTAATAAATGACATTAAAGAAAAATAATATTCTCTTTTAAACCACTCGCCATTCGGTCCAAATGATAAATGAGCTTTCACCAAAAATTTAGTCAATTAAGACTAAAGGTTTCATTTGTGACGATTTTATCAATATTTTATTAAATAATTTGTTAGTTTAAACTTTTTTTTTTAAAGCAAAAAAATTGTGGTCAAAGTTGTCTCAATCGAAGCTAAATTTCCTCTGGTAGTTTATATATGAAGATCTCGATATGTACTCACTCCCTCTTGCCCGAGAAATTATTTTGTGCGGACGTCAAACACAGCTTACCGTCCGAAGATCAATCAGAATGCGCCACATCAACTATACCAAGCTGGGTACCGAGCAGTACTAAACAGTACCGAGCCGGGTACCGTGCAGAGGGTGACGTGGTGTATTATGTTTGGTCTCTAAATAGCGTTCGGCGTCCGCATAGAATAATTTCACCTCTTGACCAGTCTACTATAATCCCCTACTGCCACCAACATATGAAGCAAAAAAAAAGGGGGGAAAAAAGAAAGAAATAGAGACTAGTAGACATCTTAAAAGACTAGTATTATATCATGTATTGACACTGATATAAGCTATTTACAAAGTTGCCAGCAGAAATACAACCAGGTTCATAGCCTTGTTAAGCAATCACAAACACTTATATACCTCTAAGAAGTTAGCTGAATAAGGAGGCTTTGTGTGAAGAAGGAACAAAAAAAAATAACGAAGCATGACTAACATTTAAAAGGTGAGTTTGAAACCAATGAAGACCTGCAAAGACAAGAGAGCCGTTGTTGCAATGATCAATGAGCTTCACCCTTAAGCTGGAGCTGATCAGGATTGAAGACCAAGGAGATTGGTTTTCATCTGTTCTCCTGATTCTTAAATCCAGAGCTTGATGCAGATAAGTCTTCAACTCGAGGATTGAAGGTTCCAGGATTCATCTTCTGAACCTCTTCTTTAGTGTATATATAAATCTTGCGAACAATGTTACAGAACTCCCTGAATATAAGATTAAAAATTTAAAATGTGTTTTGAGTGTAAACAAGTGGTCAGATATTATTTGAGTACTTGATATGAAATTGAAGGTTATTATCTATGATGCACAAACACGGACACGACGACACGGATACGATACGACATGAACACGGGACACAATTTATTGAAAATCTAGGACACAGATATGAGTTGGACATGATATTATAATTTTTATATTATAAAAGTAGTGTATAAAATTGAACAAGTATAATATTAAAATAAAATTAGAAATAACAAGTTATTTAATAAGAGTTTATGTTTAGAATGATTAACATTAGGATGTCAAGAGTTTGACATCGATGTCATGTATCAGACATCGAGAGAGCATACGACAATACTATCGAGAGTCGGACATTGATGTAATGCAGTAAGTATCAGACGTCAATGTCAAGATGATGTCTGTCGTCAATGTCAAGATGACGTCTATCGTCAATGTTAAGAAGACGTTGGACAAAGATGAGTTATCAAATTGTGGGTGTAGAAATTGCTAGTGTTGTGCATCAATGTCAAGGCATTGTCCAACTTTGATGTTGAGATGAATTTGAAATGTCGATGTTGTAACGACATCTGACGTCGATGTTCGACATCGGACATTGTTATAAAACCAAATTCACGACCCACCAAAGAGAAATAAAAATGAGAATATTCGATGAATGGAGCATTGAATTTGGATAGGATATAAGAAAGTTTTAATATTTTAAATAAATAAAAATTTTAAATACAAAAAATTATATTTAAAAATTCATAAAATATTTAGTACACGCATGTAGAACACGAGTGTCCAATTTATATTTAATCTTTTCTTAATCAGACACATTTTCAGCATATTTGACACGTGTCGGACGCATGTCGTGTCGGACATTACAGGCCATTTTGAGAAGAAGTGTCGGTGAATCATAGGTTATCATTGACTCATTTAAGGCATACTGGCTTTTCCAAGGAGAGAGTACACTTACTGCCAAGGATCATCTCCAACAAGCATTATATCACCCTCATTGTCAGTATAAACAATCATCCAGTTTTGATTGGAAACCATCAATTCACCTCCAAAACCAAACATCTTATCTAGCTCTGCAAAGAGCTCATTATAGTCAGTAAACCTTGTAAGATCTACTGATCTCCCAAGTGCCATTCCTTGTTTATGAACCTGAAATGATTAAAAAAGAAAGTGAGCCTAGAAATCTGAGGATAATTTGGGAAATCTTTTTAATGAGGATATCCTGACAAAATTTACTTCGAAAATGTGGAGCATATGATATAACAAAAAACAGTAAACAAACCTTAGTGCAGCTTCTCATTGATCCAGTTGCAAGCTTCTTTTGCACGTCTATAGCGGATTGTGGACAAGATTGAAGACATTTCTCACGCACAGCAAGAGAAGAGGCAGAGTCCATGGATTTTCTAACTTTAGAGTGCCCAGGAAGCTCAGCGGGGCCGGCGTCAAGAACATGTGGATAAGGCAATCTAGCCGTTATTTCACTAAACAACCCTGCCTCTTCACAGGTGTTCACATGAGGCATGATAGGATTTGAATCCATAGGGTTATCATTGAGATCAAAACCAAAGAGCTTGTAATTTCCATTTTCTTTGGGCTTTGAAACTTCGTTATGGTCTGCATTGAATGACTGTAAACTTGAAAAAATTGTCTGTGTTGAATTTCCTGCTCCAGAAGTCGGTAATGAATGTGTCAACCAGCTTGATGTGTGTCCTCCAATCCCACAAAATTGATCATTTTTATGGCCATGACAGCAGAGCTCAGTGGTCTGTGTTGCCATATTTGCTTCCAAATTCAAGTATGAATGAGAAGGGATCAAAGAGAACTGGTTCGAAAGCAGGTTAAATTCACCTTCTTGATTGGGAAAATAGTTCTTGGGAGAAGTCAAATCATCAAAACAATGTCCAAAGTACGGCATAATACCATAACAACTCAAATCGTCGGACTCTTGACAACCTGTTAGCATCTGAACAGAACCCTGATTTCTCTCATTTTCATGAGATGAAGGCTCAAAACTGATTTTTGAACCAGAGGAATTGTTCCTAAGATTCACAGCATCGTTTCCTTCCATTTTCTTTGCAATCCCATATGTTTGTGAAGGCTCTGCATTGGCCTTAAACGCCCCTAAACAAAGTTTAAAAGTTTTTTTTATGGATAATTAGTAAAAAATGCAACTTTTTTTGGATAATTGAATCTTTTGTATAGGTATTAATGTAGTAATTATACATACCACCCTCTTTTGTGAGAACTGACGAATCTGTAGAAGGCGGCATGGCATTCGCTCGAGGTCTCTTGGGTTTAGATGATGGTAAGGGCCTAACTGGAGGAGGACTCACACCAGGCTCTATCTGCCAGGGGGAAACTCTCTCAGGACGAGTAACAGAAGAAGTTTCATCCCATCGCACCTAAAATCACATGAATGATCAACCTGTGTAATCAACAAAGTAACAGAATGTTCAAAAACAAAAAAGAAAAGAAAAAGCTACCTTTAGGCATCTCCATTTTGATCCAGTCCAATTGCTGGAATCCAAGCTTCCTATGCCAACTATGGTACCAGTGCACCTACGAACAAGAAAATTGGAGAAAGGATATCTCTTGTCACTCTTGGGATTCATTATAAGCAATTTGAATACATTTTTTTACTAGTCAAATGAGATTTAACACCTCTGCTCTGGGGCCTCTTCTCCTTCAAACTTCATCCTGAACCTCATTCCAATTGAATGTTCTTTTTTGAGAGAATCCATATATTGATCAAAAGGAATGATGAAATTACAAGGGCTTGTCCTGTTACATTGTTTCAATTGCATAAGAGCAAAGTATAATGATCCCGTGACAAGCTGAAGTAAATTTTTTTTAGAACGGGGTATCTACCCATTGCCATTCCAAATGGAGTGCTTGTCAGTGTAACTAATCCCTCGGCAGAACCCGCCAGCCACCGGCATAGGCCCACACTTGCTTTGCCCCACTGAAAAGGCAAGGCCGTAGTGGAGGGGATTTGAACCCGGGATGGGGGGTACCCAACCGTGCTCACCCACCAACGGCCCTAAGCCTCGGAGGGTTAAAGCATCAAAAATCATATTTTGATTGAGTTTTATATCTTAATATGCTAACCTTGGTTTGTAGTAAACAGTAAACATTGCTCCAGTAGTAACAGCATGCCAGGCAGTTGCAAGGACCCCAAGATGCATACTATGGCTAGAGATGACTGAGGATGAAATATTGGTCTGTTGCCTCATTGCTCTTCTTACTCCCACCCGAAGTTCTCCATTTTCGCCTCTAAAATAACACACAACTTACTTAGAACACAACCATATCAGGCATGATTTACAACCACGTTCCTGAATTGTATAAATTAATAGCTGACCTCAGGAAAATAAAAGCATCACCAGCAACAAGCCCTTTAGAACTAACAAAGACGCTCCAACCACTCTGCAGCAGATGTCTTTTCGGTTGGCCTGTTTTTTTTCAAAAAATAAAACAAAATAAAAACTAAATAATATCGATTCCGGAGCAAGGGACAAATACTCTGAGTTACTTTTGATTTGTTCTAATAAATTGCCAAAACTTATTAATAGTTTTCTTTATATTTAACCAAATCATGAATCATCTATAAAGTATAAATACCCAATAGCTAAAAATCACTAAGCATCAGGTTGTTAGATGCATAATATAAGTAAAATGTTGAATTAATTATAAGTTTCTAACGTTTTATAAATAAGATCTAAAAGAGGAACTCAGACCATCTACCATGTCTTTATGATCAACAATACAAGCTTCAAGAAAATTGCTAAAAATCAATGTTGCAGCTCGAAAGTTAGGACTGAAAAGATCAAACCATTGAACTGCCAAACATGACTAAGTCATCTAAACGAGGGGAGATTATTGTGTGCGGACTCCATACAAGAGAACCGTCCGGTTCAGTGCTTGATATTGAGCAGTACCGAGCACTCGGTATCGAGTGAATCCGGACCCGCACGTAATAATTTTTCCTAAATGAGACAAGCTTCAAAGGGCCATAAGAACTCCTAGGAAAATTATACATGAATGAGCACAGAGTTGTAGGCATTACCGCGAAAAATATGACGGAAATGCCACTCAACCCCATGCAAATCATAGGCCACAAGCTCCTGGCTTGGAGGCTGTCCGTTCATATCCTGATTAGCATAGCAAAATATTTATCAATAGATTAAAAGAATAAACATCTATTGATATAGTATGATCAATATCATCCATGATATCACAGTTAAAAGATCGAACCAGGGGAGGAAGACACTCATCAGCATGGCGTCTTAATACAGAGAAACCCCCATGCGTACTGGTATCCGAAGCAGTAAGAGTCTTGCAAAATGAATGGACATTAGATCTTGGAGGAGGCAGCGGCAACGGCTCCTTATCCACAGCTTTTTCATCTTGCTGAAAGCTCGCCAAAAACCAAATTAATAACAAGTAATTTCATCAGCTTACACACAGTCTACATGTATTTGAACTACATAAGCTCTAAAATCGAACGGGAACAGAGAGGTGTGAATCCAAACCCTTACATTGGGCTCAGGAAATAGAGTTATCTGAGCAAAAACCTCATCAGTATCCCGCTCAGCCTTCATCAACAAAAAGCCCTCATTAATAAAGATAATTTTTTGAAGACAAAAAAAAGGATTTTGCAGAATGATTAGATACCTTCAAATCGACATTAACCACGCGGCAAAGGATCTTGAACGGGAGGTCGTAGATAGGCATCTGCTGTTCAACCATCTGATTCGTAGAAGCCTCCATCTGCAAAGCCGCGAAGCTAAAATTAATTTCGCGAAAGTTGAGAAGAAGGAACAGAAATCGAATAGAGAAGAACCGAAGCAACCTGCTCGATGTGACCCTGCGGGAAATAGAACACCAGCTCTCCCCCGTACGAGGAACAGTTACCAGAGGACCGGCGCAAGCATACCAGAGCTCGTTGTAGAGTTCGTCCTCCATCTCTGAGGCCATAATCAAAATCTATTAGTCCAATTTCCCGATAGGATGCCATAGATCGAGAGAAAGAGCAACCGACTCGACGCCGGCAGCTTTGGGGAAGTACAGGAGACGCACACCTTTTACGGCGGGCGGCTGGCCGGAGAGGTCACTGCAGGAAGACGAAATGCTGTCCTTTCCGCCATTTCCGCTGCCGGCAAGCTTCACGGAGGCGTCTGACGACGCCATCTTGCGGGAAAGGCTTGATATCTCACATCCACTAGGTGGAAAACAAGAGGTCTTGGATCTCCCGATTTTCGGTACCGGCAAACCACAGAAGTCGAATCGGAGAAGAGAAAAACAGTAGAAAGGCAGTATAAATCAAGAAAGGTTGGATTTTGACAACGCAATGTCGCCGGATTTGATCGTCCGCTTCACTTTTCCACTCTAAATCGCTCGAAATCGCCAATCTTCTGCTCGCTAGTGGAAAGCCTGGAAGGAGCTGTAGAGAGGAGAGAGAGAGATAGAGAACGTACTAGGGCTGGCAATTTTATTCCAAGTTCTCGATTTGTGAGCCTATCTTCCTTAGTTTAATTGTTAAATATTTTAAAAATCATTGTTAAGGTACTCAGTTTAAATCCATACTATATCGATTTTACTGTAGATACTAATTGAATAGTTATTATTTAGAGGACATTCTACTATATATTTAATATTTATTATATAAAATATGTCTTTTTTAATATATATATATTAAAATTTAAATTTTATAAAATTTTAAACTGTAAAAAAAAAACTCTTATATTTAATTATTTATCTGGTACGTGCATGAATTCTTGAAACTTAAAGTTTATTTCGAATAAATTTTTTATTACATTTAAAATCAGCTTTTTAGGTTTTATTTGAGTCATCTGGTTAGATTTTATTTGAGATAATTTTTATTTTTATTTTTAGTATTTTTAATAAAAAAATATGTTAAAAACAGTAAAAATATGTCATGTATGAAACTTCAATTATTTTTAAAATTATTTTTTAGTAAAAAAATACTAAGAGTTTATTATGGACAAATAAAATGAGGCATAAGTAAGAAAGCAATTTAAAATAAAAATTTAATATAATTTTTTTAAAAAAATTAATAAGATAATAATTATGAAAAATGCCCAAACAAAAGTTACAAAACTGAATTTTTAAGAGTTTAAATTTCTATGCGGTTAAATTTGATACCTTTTCATCCATTTAAGAATCTCATAATGCAAAGATTTACTATAATTATATTTTTATTTAAAAATTTTGTATTCAAATTATCTTCTGCTGAGGGTGAAAGCAGCGAAAAAGTGGCGCGTGACATGGGCTCCAGATGTGGGACCCGCATGTGTAGCCTGCACAGCCGGCAGTGGCTGGTCCTCGTGGCCTGGTCCCCGCGGCGCCGGCCCACGGGACAAGCCCGGCCCGATCCGACAGAAGTCCCCAAGCCGCCATGCCCTGTTGATCCCTCAACCGCAGACCGACTTCCCACGTGCGTTCTCCCACGTGCAACCACCCACACCGCTCATCTACTGACCACGTCACGTGCTGGCAGAGATCAACGGCCGGATCCTCTCGCATAATCAGCAGCGGATTATTATACCATATCCTAGTACAGAACTGAACCGGGCCGAGAGGATGCACATTATTTATTTTTAAATTTAAGAGCAGTATTAAATTTAATTAATAATAGAAAATAGTGAGATCTACAAACATAACACCCAAAATCAAAAATATTATGGTTTATATATTTATCACTTAAATTTTATAATTTACTTTACCTAAATACTTTATTAATAGAGTTAATATATCTTGTTGAATATAATGAGAGAAGAAATAGACTGCCGCAATGTTCAAGACATAAGCTTCATTTATGAGAATTTTCTTGTTGCTTTCTAAAAAAAAAAAAAAAACTTCATTTATAAGAATTTTCTTGTTGCTTTCTAAAAAAAAATTTCAGTATAAAAAATTTTTAAACTAGATTTTTTTTTGTTTAAGAGAACATATTATGATATTTTATTATGTCATAGGTCAGCCTGATCCAGTGTATTTTCTTCAACATCAAAAGATTATTTTGAAGTCTGTACTCAGCAATTAGGAGACATGGATGGCCACTTGAAAATTCGTGGATAGGACTGCAAGCGAACCAAGCGTTCGACGAGCAACTCGATGCTCGGTTCAATTAAAGCTCGTTTGTGATCATTTAACTAACTAAACAATATTTTAAATACTCGATAATTAAATAAACAAGCATAAACACTAATGTGTTCGGTTCATTTATGTTCGCGAACAACATCATATCATTTGAAGTTTGTGAACAGGCTCGAAATTAAGCTCGATAAGAAGCTTGATTAATTCGTGTTCGATTTTGAACTCGTGAATAAGCTCGATAAAAAAATATTAATATTTGATTATAGAATTAATAAATATAAATAATATAATGAATAAACTCGTGAATAAGCTCGATTGTGGAAGTGATTGGTAACGTAATTTATATAGTATAAAGAGAAAAGCCAAGGTATAATAATTATTTTAAATTGTTAGTTGTTGAAAACATTCTTTACAATTCCTAATTTATTGTATTACATCTTGAAGACTAGAGAGGAAACTAAGGAGATCTCATTGGTTTAATAAGGAGCGGAGTTAATTTTGTGAAGATGGGATTTGCTTATAAATCATTATCTTTGTTAATAAAATTCTGTGAATATGGGATTAATGTTGTTGTTAGGAAAATTCTATGAATATGGTATTTGCTTATAAATCATTGTCTTTGTTACATAGATGATTGTTTTTATTATAAATGTGTTTGTTCATAGATATGTTCATGGACATGTTTGTTTGATAGTTAAAAAAATTCGTTAAATATGTTTGCGAACATGCTCGATGTAATCGTTTGTTAGGAAGCTCGATAAAACTCGTTTGTTAAGTTAATAAACATCTAAAAGTAGAACTCGTTTATAGCTCGTTCATGTTTGTTTGTTTTAAAGCTCGATAAGCACTAAAACGAACGAACATGAATTGAACATGAACCGAATATGAACACTCATTAATTTAAATGAACCAAACATGAATACAAACAATAAAGCTCGAACAAACATGAACCAAATTTGAACAACCTGATATTAAATGAACACAAACATGAGCACTCACATACTTGGCTCGGCTCGGTTCATTTGCAGCCCTATTCGTGGATCCAGGTTCTTTTAAAACCTAACATAAAAAAGTATATTTTAATGATGATTGTGTATGGGATTTCCTCTTTCATCAGCTCCAAACTTTTTTAGCTTAAAAAATTTGCAATTCTTGTTAATGATTACTTATGGGGTCATCCATGGCTCCGATCTATCTTAAACTTAGAAAATCCTATAACTCCCTGATGACAACTAATAACAACACTTCTCCTAGCTCTATTCTCCCCAAACTTTGAAAATGATGAACCTTCAATTGTCTCGAAAGGATACTATTGTGATCATATCCAAAATAAATTTAACTAGTCGTTATACTTGTCAGCGATGAACATTAAAAATTACACTGTCAAATTATTAAATTTTGGCGAGATGACAAGCCATCGGTCAAACTTAATTGGCCAATGTGGACTAGGAATGACCTAAATGATCAACAATACTTATGATGCTAGTCTAATGACGCTCATAGACAATTGTTGCGTCATGGAATATTCGCGGCGGTAGAGAAATATATAGTTTAACGTCTTAGCGTTGTACGAAGATCCAGCACACAATCAGATAAGTGAGAGGGTGTAGCGTTCATAAGAGACACCAAAGTTTTTACGTGGAAAACCCCTGAAAAGGGGGAAAAACCACGGGGCTTGGCCCGGTTTGAATGAATCCACTAGTATTTGTAGTCGATTACAAATGAGGCCCTTCCTTAGGAGAAGGCCTTGGATTGATGTAGCAAATGTACATCATATAGATTGCATTACATGGTAAGAGTTACATATACAGGTTTGTTTGGCCTGAAGGACCGTGGTCGGCAGGAGACCGGAAGTCGGCAGGAGACCTGGGTCAGAAAGACCGTTGTCTGTTGATGGAGGTCGGAAGGACCATAGTAGGCGACAAAGGCCTGAAGAACTGTAGTCGGCAGGAGACCGTAGTCGGCAGGAGACCGTAGTCGGCCGGAGACCGTAGTTGGCAGGAGACCGTAGTCGGCCGGAGACCATAGTCGGCCGGAGACCGTAGTCGGCAGGAGACCGACCGTAGTCGGCCGGAGACCGTAGTCGGCAGGAGACCGTAGTCGGACCGGAGACCGTAGTCGGCCGGAGACCGTAGTCGGCAAGAGACCGTAGTCGGCCGGAGACCGTAGTCGGTCGGAGACCGTAGTCGGCCGGAGACCGTTGTCTAGTGATGGAGGTCGGACGGACCGTATTAGGCGACAGTGGTCAGAAGGACCATAGGCGGTAGGAGATAAGGAGTCAGGTGTTAGTCCCAGTGTCACTTGGAAGATCGGATGTTGATTGTCTGGCCTTGAGTAGGACGTCGGGTCTTAAGCAGGATGTCAGGTCTTCAGCAGGACGTCGGGTCTTCAGCAGGACGTCGGAACTTAACTTCGGGCCTTGAACAAGACGTCGGGTCTTTGGTAGGATGTAGGGACTGAGTGTCGGGCCTTGAACAAGACGTCGGGTCTTTGGCAGGACGTACGTCGGGGATGAACATCGGGCCTTAAGGTGGTGGTCCGGCGAGGTTTTGTGGTGGTCCGGCGAGGTTTTGTGGTGGTCCGGCGAGGGTTCCTGCGGTGGTCCGACGAGATTCCTGCGGTGGTCCGGCGGTGGTCCGACGAGAGATTCTGCGGTGGTCCGGCGGTGGTCCGGCGGCTGTCGAGGAGGAACTCCTTCCTTCTCTTCTCTTCTTCTTCTCTCTCTTGCTTGGATCCTCTCTTGTGAAGAATGAGGGCTCTATTTATAGATTTTCTGGAGTGGCATGGCCCGTAAAAAGGCATGAGATCAGGGGCGAATAGGGAGTGGTCCAATGGACGGCCGATATTGAATCCTACGATCATGTACCGTTCATTGGACATTTGAAGGCCTTAGTGATGTCGGAATTCTGTGATCTTGGGCTCGTTGGATTCGTCTCGTCGAGCCCTTCGATTCGAGTATAAGCTCGTCAAAATCGGAGTCCGCTTGGTAACTCAAATTGCAGTTTGAACCTTCCAACAGCGCTTTGAGCCCTTGATTCAGACTCATTTAAGCTCGTATTGGGTCGATCTTGGTGTCGTTGGGTTCGTATTTCCGAGACGCTCAGTTCGACTATAAGGTTGCTGAAATCGGAGTTCGGGTGCGATTGGAATTAATTTTTGAAGTTTCCAACTAGCTTTTGCCTCGAGATTTGTGCCAGATCAAGCTAATTTTGTGACGCCGTATCAGTTGCCCCCCTATTTTCGGACGTCGAAGCTCCAGAAGTCCGAAAATACTTGTTCCGAATTGTTACCTTGGCCGAATCGCAAAATTTGCGTTCCAAAAGTTGAACATTTGCACAAACTTGATTGTAGAGGCCCCGTTGAGTCCCGAAAGTGTCGAAATCGAGTCCGGAACGTCGAAAAACGTGTCCGGGGACCCCAAAAACGTCCGAATCGGACCGTCCGTGCCAAAAATCGGGCCCGGAAAGGTTTGACGGCCGAACTGCCGGCCGGGCCGGCCGGCCGCCGCCGCCAGCTGCGCGGCGGCGCCGGCGAGCGCGCCGCGCGAACAGGCGCGCCCCTCCTGGCGCGCGCGCGGTTTGGCCGGCAGTTGCTGGCCGAAATTCAAATTTTTGATTTTTTTTTTTTTTTTTTTTTCAAGTGGGGCCCACATGGATTTAAAAAATCCGAAAAAATTCCAGGAAATTCCAAAAAATTCCGAAAAAATTCTGAAAAATTCAGAAAAATGTGGGAAATTCGAAAATGCTGGAAAAATCTAGAGAAACTTCCCCTCTTCTCTCAAAAAAACCTATAAATAGGCCCCCTAAGGCCTTTAGAAAAATTGTCTCTTTCTCCCTTCTTCTCCTCTTTTCTACTTTTCTTCTTCCCCTTTCTTCTTTTCTTCTTCTTTTTTCTTTTCTTCTTCTGCTCTCCCTCTGTCCTTTCTATTGAGGCCTTCCCTCGATTTTTCGAGGCCCCTCTCTTGGCAAGGAAGTTCGGAGATTTCCCCTCCTTCTCTTCTCCCTCTGTCCTTTCTATTGAGGCCTTCCCTCGATTTTTCGAGGGCCCCTCTCTTGGCAAGGAAGTTCGGAGATTTCCCCTCCTTCTCTTCTCCCTCTGTCCTTTCTATTGAGGCCTTCCCTCGATTTTTCGAGGCCCCTCCCTTGGCAAGGAAGTTCGGAGATTTCCCCTCATTCTCTTCTCCCTCTGTCCTTTCCATTGAGGCCTTCCCTCGATTTTTCGAGGCCCCTCTCTTGGCAAGGAAGTTCGGAGATTTCCCCTCCTTCTCTTCTCCCTCTGTCCTTTCCATTGAGGCCTTCCCTCGATTTTTCGAGGCCCCTCTCTTGGCAAGGAAGTTCGGAGATTTCCCATCCTTCTCTTCTCCCTCTATTCTTCGAGAGATATTGCGGAGTTCTGATGTTAGTTGGTTGGAGATGGAGGTCAGAGAGACCGTTGTAAGGAGGGAGGTTGACAACGAACAGAAGTCCAACGAAGGTTGGAGAAGTACGACGACGAGTAGACATTCAACGACATGTAAAAGCCCGATGAATGTCCGTCGATATGCAAGAGTTCGACGTCGAGTAGAAGACCGATGAAAGTCCCGTAATGAGTATAAGTCCAGCGTCGGGGAGAAGTATGATGACAAGTAGGAATTTAACGTCGCGTAGACATACAACGTCAGGCAGAATACCGGCGAAAGTCTATTAACTGGCAGAAGTCCGACATCCGGTAGAAGTACGAAGTCGGGTAGAGGTGCAGCGTCGGGTAGAAGACCGACAAAGGTTCGTCGACGGGCAGAAGTCCGGTGACGAGTAGAAGTCCGCTGACGAGCAGAAGTCCGACGACAGGGAGAAGTCCGACGTCGTGTAGAAGTACGGCCTCGGGTAGAAGTCCGATGAAAGTTCGTCGACGTGCAGAAGTCCGACGACTAGTAGAAGTCCGCTGACGAGCAGAAGTTCGACGACAAGGTGAAGTCCAACGTCGTGTAGAAGTATGGCCTGGGGCAGAACACCGATGAAAGTTCATCGACGGGCAGAAGTCTGACGACGAGTAGAAGTCCGCTAACGAGCAGAAGTCTGACGACATGGAGAAGTCCGATGTCGGGTAGAAGTCCGACGCCAGGCAGAATTTCGGCGTTGCGTATTAGTCCGTCGAAAGTCCTGCAAGGCAAAAGTTTAGCGCAGGAGGAAATTCAAAATCGGGAAGAAATTTTAACATTATGGAGAAGTCAGATAGAAGTCTATTGACGACATTCTAGCGACGTTAACCAAGGACGTGAGACTTTTCCGAGGTTGTAAGTCGGAGCCCTGCTCGACGACGTTAACCTGTGTGGAAGAGGTCGGGAGAATCCACTAAGGATGTGAGACCTTTCCGAGGTTGTATGCCGGAGCCCTGCTCGACGACGTTAACCTGTGTGGAAGAGGTCGGGAGAATCCACTAAGGATGTGAGACCTTTCCGAGGTTGTATGCCGGAGCCCTGCTCGACGACGTTAACCTGTGTGGAAGAGGCCAGGAGAATCCACCAAGGATGTAAGACCTTTCCGAGGTTGTATGTCGGAGCCTTTGCTCGACGACGTTAACATGTGTGGAAGAGGCCAGGAGAATCCACCAAGGATGTAAGACCTTTCCGAGGTTGTATGTCGGAGCCTTTGCTCGACGACGTTAACCTGTGTGGAAGAGGTCGGGAGAATCCACTAAGGATGTGAGACCTTTCCGAGGTTGTATGCCGGAGCCCTGCTCGACGACGTTAACCTGTGTGGAAGAGGTCGGGAGAATCCACTAAGGATGTGAGACCTTTCCGAGGTTGTATGCCGGAGCCCTGCTCGACGACGTTAACCTGTGTGGAAGAGGCCGGGAGAATCCACCAAGGATGTAAGACCTTTCCGAGGTTGTATGTCGGAGCCTTTGCTCGACGACGTTAACCTGTGTGGAAGAGGTCGAGAGAATCCACCAAGGATGTAAGACCTTTCCGAGGTTGTATGTCGGAGTCTTTGCTCGACGACGTTAACCTGTGTGGAAGAGGTCGGGAGAATCCACCAAGGATTTAGGACCTTTCCGAGGTTGTATGTCAGAGCCTTTGCTCGACGACGTTAACCTGTGTGGAAGAGGTCAGGAGAATCCACCAAGGATGTAGGACCTTTCCAAGGTTGTATGTCGGAGCCTTTGCTCGACGACGTTAACCTGTGTGGAAGAGGTCGAGAGAATCCACCAAGGATGTGAGACCTTTCCGAGGTTGTATGTCGGAGCCTTTGCTCGACGACGTTAACCTGTGTGGAAGAGGTCGGGAGAATCCACCAAGGATGTAGGACCTTTCCGAGGTTGTATGTCGGAGCCTTTGCTCGACGACGTTAACCTGTGTGGAAGAGGTCGGGAGAATCCACCAAGGATCGATTTTACCTTGATTGGGAGAGGGCGAATGCCGCGTGTATCCCGAATCAAAGGTGAAGAATGGTCTATTTTTAGACCGTTACTGTCTTTTTGAGGTCGAGGTTAAGACCTTGCCCAAGGAGTAGAAGCCCAACATGGGACTGTTTAAAGCTTGCAATTGATTTGAAGTATCCTCGCATTTGCTCGAATATTCCTGAAATATCATCCTGATATATAAAGCATTAGAGGATCTTTTTGACCAGAATTGTGGTCAAAGTTGCCCCCCAGTCCGCATTTGATGCAACAATGACTGATGTCAGGAAGTTGATAAGAGCGATCTTTTGAGATTGGAGCAAAAGTTGCCCCCCAGTCGGGAATCACTTTCCCACAGACGGCGCCAAACTGTTGCGTCATGGAATATTCGCGGCGGTAGAGAAATATATAGTTTAACGTCTTAGCGTTGTACGAAGATCCAGCACACAATCAGATAAGTGAGAGGGTGTAGCGTTCATAAGAGACACCAAAGTTTTTACGTGGAAAACCCCTGAAAAAGGGGGAAAAACCACGGGGCTTGGCCCGGTTTGAATGAATCCACTAGTATTTGTAGTCGATTACAAATGAGGCCCTTCCTTAGGAGAAGGCCTTGGATTGATGTAGCAAATGTACATCATATAGATTGCATTACATGGTAAGAGTTACATATACAGGTTTGTTTGGCCTGAAGGACCGTGGTCGGCAGGAGACCGGAGTCGGCAGGAGACCTGGGTCAGAAAGACCGTTGTCTGTTGATGGAGGTCGGAAGGACCATAGTAGGCGACAAAGGCCTGAAGAACTGTAGTCGGCAGGAGACCGTAGTCGGCAGGAGACCGTAGTCGGCCGGAGACCGTAGTTGGCAGGAGACCGTAGTCGGCCGGAGACCATAGTCGGCCGGAGACCGTAGTCGGCAGGAGACCGTAGTCGGCCGGAGACCGTAGTCGGCAGGAGACCGTAGTCGGCCGGAGACCGTAGTCGGCCGGAGACCGTAGTCGGCAAGAGACCGTAGTCGGCCGGAGACCGTAGTCGGTCGGAGACCGTAGTCGGCCGGAGACCATTGTCTAGTGATGGAGGTCGGACGGACCGTATTAGGCGACAGTGGTCAGAAGGACCATAGGCGGTAGGAGATAAGGAGTCAGGTGTTAGTCCCAGTGTCACTTGGAAGATCGGATGTTGATTGTCTGGCCTTGAGTAGGACGTCGGGTCTTAAGCAGGATGTCAGGTCTTCAGCAGGACGTCGGGTCTTCAGCAGGACGTCGGAACTTAACTTCGGGCCTTGAACAAGACGTCGGGTCTTTGGTAGGATGTAGGGACTGAGTGTCGGGCCTTGAACAAGACGTCGGGTCTTTGGCAGGACGTCGGGGATGAACATCGGGCCTTAAGGTGGTGGTCCGGCGAGGTTTTGTGGTGGTCCGGCGAGGTTTTGTGGTGGTCCGGCGAGGTTCCTGCGGTGGTCCGACGAGATTCCTGCGGTGGTCCGGCGGTGGTCCGACGAGATTCTGCGGTGGTCCGGCGGTGGTCCGGCGGCTGTCGAGGAGGAACTCCTTCCTTCTCTTCTCTTCTTCTCTCTCTTGCTTGGATCCTCTCTTGTGAAGAATGAGGGCTCTATTTATAGATTTTCTGGAGTGGCATGGCCCGTAAAAAGGCATGAGATCAGGGGCGAATAGGGAGTGGTCCAATGGACGGCCGATATTGAATCCTACGATCATGTACCGTTCATTGGACATTTGAAGGCCTTAGTGATGTCGGAATTCTGTGATCTTGGGCTCGTTGGATTCGTCTCGTCGAGCCCTTCGATTCGAGTATAAGCTCGTCAAAATCGGAGTCCGCTTGGTAACTCAAATTGCAGTTTGAACCTTCCAACAGCGCTTTGAGCCCTTGATTCAGACTCATTTAAGCTCGTATTGGGTCGATCTTGGTGTCGTTGGGTTCGTATTTCCGAGACGCTCAGTTCGACTATAAGGTTGCTGAAATCGGAGTTCGGGTGCGATTGGAATTAATTTTTGAAGTTTCCAACTAGCTTTTGCCTCGAGATTTGTGCCAGATCAAGCTAATTTTGTGACGCCGTATCAACAATAATATCTCATATTGAAAAATTAATTATACTATAATATAAACCTTGAAGTAACAAATCTAACAACAAAAGGTGATAGTTCAATGTTATGGCTATTAGATTAAAAGAAACAATTTAAAAAAAAAAAAAAAAATTCAACTCTCATTAGGCAACCTAATAATGAGACAATATTTAATTTTTTTAATATCAAAATATTCATATTTTTTAAAACTAATTATTTGTCATAATATGACCCACCAAAGAGAATATGAACGGTTACCAGTAACCGCAAAAGTCAATAACTCACTTAAAAGCAATAACAGTGTAGCAACAAAATCAAATATTAACAAAATGTTTTTCTTGCTAGAGAGATTCGAAGAGGAACATAGGCATTTTTCTTTTTTTAATAAAGGAATTCAACATAAATTTATTTTTCTATCTTAAATATAACAATCCTCCTAAAAAATTAAAAATAAATAAATATCTAAATAATTATTAACACTTGGAGTAAAAGACAAAAAAGTTCCTTTCATTGTTGTCGGAAGATAAGTGAACATTAGTGTTGTAATCATGGGATAATGATAGGTGTGATTAATTATTATTAATAAAACGCCATTAGTGACATTATACCTACCGCAAAGGATAATTATCTTTGGCTAAGATAAGCTTAATTAATCCAATTAATTACTCAAACGCGCTTTATCTTTTTAATAATTTAATTCAAAATTGCATTAATATTTTAATTGCAGCGAATAAATTTCATGCCAATTGTAGCCTTGAAATTTAGGATTATTACATCTACATTTAATTTGAACTCAATATTATAATTTACAAATATTAATTTATTTTACAATTTAATTATAAATTATCATTTTTATCCTTAATATTGACACATTAAAATTAAATTAATGCCGACCAATCTAGAACTTATATTAATACAAAAGATAGAACCGCCCACTAATATATAAGCACCCATTAATCATTATCATGCTAAGAGAGAAATTTCTTCTTTTTTTTTTAAAGAAAAATTAAAGAAAAATCATTGATTTCATTATAAATTCGTATAATTTATTGAAAATAATTTTAGAAATATATATTTTTTGATTAATCATATTCTTCATGATTTTAATGGTAGACGACAACGAATTTATTTTGCATAATATCAAAATAATTGTATAAAAAGGCATAAAATTTATGAAAAGATATCGTAATGCAATTTAGATTTGGTCAAATTTTTACATTAAGCATCATCCGTAGCATAATTAACTGATTAAGCACGCATAAAAAATTTAAACTAGGCATAATTGCCTGTTAAACGGGCGATTAGCTATGAGTTTGTAAATCACCCGTTAAATGAGTATGGAAATTGCCCATTCAATGAGTGGATTTCTTATGCTTTGTTAATCGCTCATTAAACAGGCGATTATGACTACTTTTTTTTTCACGTGCTTAATCATCTAATTATATAATGCTAATGATGTTTAGTGTAAAAAAATCTGCCTTTTATATATTTTTTAATTTTTTTATGATGACTAAAATTATGTAATATGATAATCTAAGAGCAAATTCAATGAATAAATAAAATTATTCATATCAAAATTATGTCGGGATATGCCGACCCAAATTTTTTTTTCTCTAAATTAGACTTTACATATTAAATAGTTTATCATTGAGTTCAAGGGCAAGAGATAACGCAGCCTTCACGCATAAGGAATAATAATTTATTGTGAGAAGAATGGAATATCCTCATCTCTTCCCTAATTTGGTTTACTTTGCTTTCCCATTATTTTCTCTGTAAAGGGGATATTATTATCTGTTATGAAAGTCTCTGCTGAACTCCTTAAAAGCTGAGGTTGGAAGAACTCAATTTCAATGCCAGCTTAGTTGTGTTTTGGTGGTGACAGATGAGAGTCATTACTCAATTTTCTAGTATGAGAGCCTACTTTTTATCCATGATTATTTTAATATAATTTCAAAATCTTATGGTCAAATCTTAGAAAATGCACATTTAGAAAATATTATTGTTGATGTGCTATCAACATTGATATGGTATAAAAATTTGATTCATATTTCAAAGCAGACATAAAAGTTTGAATTGACAAGTTCCAAATTTGATTTTAGGGTTTAAATTGTATAAGTTTATAATTGGTGCAATCGTCGAATCATGCTGATTTTGATAATAAGAACGATTGAATCTTAGCTGGATCAACTCGGGCCTTCCACCTCCTTCATCATGCCCTCTATTGGGTGTTATATAGACTATTTGTATTATTGCAGCAATTGGTCTCATTGTCTCTTCTCTGGCAATCATGAGGGAGGGCCGTCTGACCAGACATTTGACATATCATCATCTATTACGAGTGATAACGAGGTGTAAGTTTGTTTTGATATTTGCGCACAAGTCATACAAGAAGATACATATTTATTAGTATTATGACTTCTATATGTTCTTATTTTGTGATTGAGGGTATAAACGAATTGAGCTGAGCTTGAATCTAATTAACTTATATAACGTCACACCCTCTTGATCTTTGATATCTTGAATAGCTTTCATTTTCCACCATATAGAAAGGAAGCAGAGTTAAAGAAAGTCAACAAATGACAATATAAATTATGAATTACAACAATAACATAGAGAAAGACTCTAATAAGTAACTATTTATTCATCCTTTAGAACCCCTCTCTTATTTTCAATTAAAATTCACCAAATAAATTGGTTATGAGCCATTTCTATAAGCTCAATCAAAGCTAATTTTGAAATATTAGAGCTATGATTGTGCTTATTCAAAATAAGTGGAGGCAATCACATACATGTAAGGACATCATTAAAATTCATAGAAATTAATAGTTAGTTGGTGCCTCATTCAAATAAAGCCAAATAGAATTCTAATTTAATATATAGTTGGTGGCACATTATTCATATTTTTTCATAGCAAAACATTAAAAGATTAGGTAGAAAGCTATGATCATATAGTGTTGATTTTCACCGAGTTTTTCGTGAGGTAGCCTTAGCTATTATAAAAAATAGCCTCATATAATGACAAGCAAACCGAAATGTGATAATTCAAATGAAAACTTGTTGGGGGCAACAAATATTTATTGTTTCATTCGACTTTATGCCACAAATACATGATGTTTTAATGCACATATTGACTTTATAAAGAAGATGATGCGATTACACTAAAATTGTTAAATTACTTAGGGTTATATTATTTGTTAAATAAATATGTTAAATTTTTTATTTTGTTAAGGTTTACCCACTAAGAATTAGTCCTAATTCATTGTTTGTGGAGCATTTATTATTTAATGAAATTTGACTAACATGTCTTGTTTGGGATAGTCATCTTATTGTTTTTTGCTGCAGCTTTCTATCACAAAAAATTATTAAAAACAGTAAAAAAATTGTCGTTAAAAGCTGTCCCAAACGAAGCCTTGATGAACAAAACAAACATAAACTTCTTAATAAGTAGATTTTTTTTTTTTTCTAAATAAGTAGAATTTAGCTTCAAATCACTAAAAAAATAAATCAGGAGTTCGTTTGGGAAGGATGCAACTTTTTATAAAGGTGGTCGTATAGCTACTTGGAAGAAAATAATTTTCTTAAAATATGCTATAGAAAGTAGCTTTCTAGCACCAAAATTTATTTAAAGAAGTGAAAAAACATTTACCAAAACAAAATTATGATTATGATTTCAATTTTAAAAAGAAAAAAGTAAGAAAGTTGCCCAAACTTTCATAAATAATTTTGAATTTAATAATAACACTATTTTTATTTGGAGGACAATAAGAGCTACTTTTTGTTGGTTTGTATGAAAAAAAAATAAATCTCCCTATAATTAAATGCTATTTGTATTGCTACTGACTAGATGAAATTGGACTATTTATAAATATAATTTTAATTTAAATGATTAGATCTACTAGCTTAATATTTGCATTATATAAATAATAAAAATAATTTAAAATCAATAACAAGGTATCAAATACATATTTAAATCATTAAAGTAATAGTTTATTAAAATTTGAATTAGTTATTTATTTAAACAACAAAACAAACATACAAATATAATTATAAAACATCCTAAAATGATTAAAAATATTCATTAAATAATTATTCGATAAAGCAGTTTATATGGATTAAATTAAAGCTAAAATAGAAAAAATATATTATAGAATAAAACCGAACCATTTTCAAATTATTTTTTGCTAAATAGGCTATCAAACATTATGTGGAATTTAATCCTCAAAAGCATAATTATAAATAATTAGGTTATGACAAAAATAAATAACTAATTTTTATTTTCCATAATTAAAATTCGTAAAACGCCGTCTGTGGGAATCGAACCCACGACCACATGGTTAAAAGCCATGCGCTCTACCAGCTGAGCTAAGACGGCTAACTGAACAAATTTTATAATATGTAATATAAGTATTAATAAACATATAAGAATATTTTGCATAAATTCGATTTTAATTTTAATTTATAATTTCAGAAGTTGTGCTTTTTAGCCCCTCGCCCATCTTTTTTTAATCTACGCATTTTATATTATTTAGAGGTAATATATATTAAGCACATAATACTAATAAAGATAATTTTTCATTAACATAAAAGGTTTATAAATGATCTTTCAAAAAAATATATTTTTTATTTAATAACGTAATGGTAGATATAACTTTGGTGGTCTTGTTAAGAGAAGACTAAGGTTTTATTTGTGATTTTTTTTTACCACTTTAGAAAATCAACTTTTTTGTTAAAAAATTTTCAAGTTCGAAAAATTTTTATACAAGAAAGTTACTTTATAAATCAGTAATAAAGCTATCTAATTACAGTCGTTCTTTAAAAACATTTTATTTACAATTTTAGGTTAGATTTAGGTTTTGTTTGAGACAGCTTTTTTGCTGCTTTTTAAAACAATTTTTTCGTACAAAAATTTTACGAATTATAAATTTGTGCACAAAAACCCATTTTAAAAATCATTAAAAAAAACTGTCCCAAACAAAATCTTCAATAAAATTTAGATCATGTTCACATATTCTTCAAAAAGATTTTAAACTTTATCCAAACAAGAACCTCTTACAACAAATAAGCTTTACAAACCTTAGATCTTATGTAATTTAAGATAAACAATATACTAGCATTATAATGGCAAGCATTAAAACATACAGTATTACCAATCATTAATGTAACACTCAATTATATTGTTCTAATAATTAATATAACACCTAATTATATTATTATAAGAATTAGTGGCACTTGCCTACATTTCTTCAAGAGTTAATATTAAGGTTTTGCTTTGAAAGACTTTTTTTATTGCTTCTGAAAAACAAAGTTTTAAGAAGCAATAAAAAAGTCGTCCCAAACGAAATTTACAACAACAACATCAAGCCTTTGTGTCCCACTACCTGGGATCGGCTACATGAATCTTTTTTCTCCATTGTGTCCTGTTAAAAATCAAATTCTTGTTTAAATCAAGTAAGGAAATATCATTTTTAATATTCTCTGACCAAGTCTTTTTAGGTTTACATCTACCTTTCTTAACATAAGTCAAATTTAATATATCTACTTTCCTAACCTGGTCATCAGAAGGCCGTCGTTTTATGTGACCAAACAATCTAAGGCGACTCTCTCTAATCTTATCTTCCACTAAAGCTACTACAACTTTTTCACGAATATGGTCATTTCGTATCCTATCTCTAAGAGTAAAGCTAGTCATCCACCTGAGCAACCTCATCTCTACAACACTTAACTTAGTATTATGCTTCTCTTTTAACGGACTAAATATAACAAATTATTAAAGTTACTTAATAGATTATTGTAAACTCAAATAATAGACTTTTACATCTAAAAAGTATTACAATTATAATTTAGAACTTTGGAAGGAGCGATGGTTGTATTTAGACCCATATAATGAAAACAAATAAGAAAATTAATATTTTATTTGTTTAAAAGGGTTGGTAGTAAAAATTTTCGGTAGAGGTATCACTTGAGATCAAAGATGATAATATTTGGAAGAGAGAGATTTCAAATTTTATCACATTTATGTATTTTTACTATCAATAAAGGCTATATCTTATATTATTATCATCATATTCCAAAAAAAAAAAATCTTAAATGTCTCCACATAAAAATATTGATTATATTTATACTACAATGTAGGCACAAAAGATTAAGATTCATTTAACTATTTAAGATAGCTTTCTTATTGATTTTTATAACAAATTTTTAATATATATATATATATATATATATATATATATATATATATATATATATATATATATATATATATATATATATATATATATATATATATATATATATATGACAACAGTAAAAAAGTAATGGCCAAAGGTTATAACTAAGACTTCATTTGGGACTGACTTTCTTTATGCTTTTTAAAGTAGTTTTTAGAACAAAATTAAAATTTGTGTATTAAAAATCTGTTTTAAGAAACAGTAAGAAAGCCGCCCTAAACACTGAAGAGAGTATTACAACTCCACTACATTCCTACAATAGCTAAACCATAGGCCGGCTAACAGGCTGTGCTTGTCGCCACTACTGCCTGCCAATTAGGCACTTTATGTAACTAACATGGCTAGTTTAGTATTTACAGTTATCTGCTCTTATATTATATAGTAGTATAAAGAGTGTATCAGCACATATGGTTTTAATAAAATGATCATTGTTCATCTTCTTCCTTCATTTAATTCTATGTTTGTAAGCTTAGCTGATTCGGTGAGCCGCAACATGGTATCAGAGCCTTGTGCATAACGGCTCGTCTTCTTCCTTCTCGACAGGCGACTTTGCCCTTAACATGTTACCTGCAACGGTCACCCTCAATCCCAGTTCTCATCTTAGACGTTGATAGACCAAAATTTGGCAGTACATTTGATAATGAAGATATTTTGCATTATATCCTTAATGGGCTACCTCCATTATATCCATCCTTCAAAACTACCATTCAAACTTCTCTTCCCCCAATCAGCTTGGATGATTTGTACTCCCTCCTCCAAAGTGAGGAAGTCCACCAAACTACTGATGCAGTTCGTGAACTGTCCCTGTCTAATCCTACTCAGTCTGATGGGCTGCTTGTTCTATTTTCCAACCGCGACATATCTCGTGGGCGATTTACCTCCAGCCGAGGTCATGGTCTCACCTCACCCATCAATGCCACCCGTTTGTCTTGGACACCAAAATTTAAAGGTGATTGTCAAATTTGCGGTAGACGCGGTAACTCCGCACTTCATTGCTGGCACAGAGGCAACTTCACAGATACCCCTCCAGCATCGACGTCTAATGTAGCTTGGGTGGCTGATCATGAACCCTCTCCTCGGTACTTGGACAGTGGAGCTTTTGCTCACCTTACACCTGATTTGCTCCTCCTTTAGCAACTCACACCTTATCCTGGTCATGATCAAGTGCTTGTTGGTAATGGTAATTCCTTACCTATTCAACATGTTGGTAACGATCTTCTTCCAACACCTACTAGTTAGCTTCATCTCGATCATCTATTTCACGTTCCTCATCTCACTCATAGACTTATCTCTATTTCAAAATTAACAAACGATAATAAATGTTCTATTATCTTTGTCAAATCTGGTTTTCGCGTCAAGGATCGGATGACCAAACAAACTCTTTTTACATACCATGTTGTAATGGCCTATATCCCATCCCCTTCAGGTCTCCAATTGTTGCTGCTACTACAACTGTTGTGCTCCGAACTTGGCTCATACATGGCATCATCGTTTGGGTCACCCAAACTTCAAAACACTCGCTGCTATATCTAAAGCTTTTCCCTCTTTATGTATTTCATTTTTTCATTTTATATGTAATTACTACGCTCTTGCAAAAAAGTCATAGGTTACCTTTCTCCCCCTCTCATCATGTATCAACTGCTCCTTTAGAATTAATCCATGCTGACGTTTGGGGTACTTCTCTCGTATTATCCTATGATGGTTTTTGCTATTTTCTGATGCTCGTTGATGATTGTACTAAATACACATAGCTATACATGCTCAAACAAAAATATGAAGTTTCCCGCTGCCTTATTCATTTTACAAATGTTATTGAAAAACATTTAAAATTACATGTTCTCACTCTTCACACTGACAACAGCGGATAATTTTTGAACAACTCCTTATGCTCCCTCATATCCACAAACGTGGCATAACACATCAATTTACATGTCCATATACACCACAACAAAATGGTGTTGCTGAACATAAAAATCACCACTTGCTGGATATTGTCTGAATTCTGCTAATCGATGCTCATCTTCCTTCGCAGTTTTGGTCTGAAGCCATCCACTGCAGCCTATCTCATTAACCGACTAACTTCTGCTAATACTTCCTCTACATTACCTTATCAGTTGCTATATCATATTCCGCCATACTATACACTATTTCGTTCATTTGGATGTAGCTGCTTTCCATGGACTAGACCCTTAGCTCCCCATAAACTCGCACCCCGTTCTGTTCCCTATTTTTTCCTTGGATACACTACAAACCAAAATTGTTTCAAATGATATAATCCCGCCACTGCAAGCTCATTATCTCTCGACATGTTTTCTTTGATGATTCAACTTTTCCCTCTCTTCCTATCACCAACAATACCATTATATCCCAACTTCTTCACACTGATCCACCCTACTTCCCTCATTCCACAAACTCTACCATAAATACAACCATTGTCCCACCACCCAGCTCTGACATCTCCTCCTCTCCTTTCCTACCTTCCACATATCATAATTCTCCCTCCATGCTATCCAATGAACCATCAACCACCTCTAAAACAACTTCTACCTCCTCATCCACAACTACTCCCTTGCCTCTCGTGGCAAAATTGAACCATCCTATAGTCACCATGCTGTATATGGGCTCACTCAAACTACAGGTGCTTATGGATCTCTCACATACCTTGCAAATCATATCAACTTGCTTTATTGCTGCCCACAAAGATGTGAATTGTTGTTAGGCCATGTCTATCGAGTTTCATGCCCTTCAAGCCCAAGGTACATGGTCTTTAGTACCTCCACCAATAAATCAACAAATCATAGGCTGCAAATGGATCTACAGACTCAAAAACCTTGCTGATGGTTCCATAATCAGCTATAAAGCTCATCTCGTTAGTCAGGGATTTAAGAAATAATACAATATTAATTACCATGAGACTTTTAGTCTTGTTGTTAAACTAACCACAATCCATTTATTTCTACTTGTCGCTCTGCATTATGATTAACAAATCCACCAACTCGATGTTATGAATGCATTCCTCCTTGGTGCTATTGATGAAACTATCTATATGACCCAACCGCAGGGCTTTGAGGATCCAAATCATCCCAATCATGTTTGTTTGCTGCATAAGGCCATATATGATCTTAAACAAGCATCTCATCTTTGATTTGCAACGTTTTCCACTTACCTCACTAATGAAAATTTCACCTTCAGCTACCCAGATCCATCGTTTTTCATCTCCAAAAATATCGCCTTCAGATATACATCTATGTTGATGATATTCTCGTCACTGACAGTGATCCCACCTTTATCTCCACCTTAATTGCTAACCTTCAATATAAATTTCAAACTCACGACCTTGACCCTCTCTCTCCAAATTTCTTGGAACAAAATTCACACACACTGTTATTGGGTTCCACCTATCGCAGCAATCTTATATCACTGAATTACTCCATACCACAGTCATGACCAACTACAAACCGTTACTTACGCCGCTACCACCCAAACTTGATTCTGATTCCAATCTCCAACAACCATTTAGTCAACCAGAGTTATTTTGCAAGCTTGTCGGATCATTACAATACATTACATCTATATGCCCCTATATTGCATTCGTTGTCAACAACCTTTGCCAACATATGCATCACCCGCTCCTTCTCCATTTTCAGTTGCTTAAACGTTTCCTCAAATACTTGAAAGGAACTCTCAATTATGGTCTTTTTTCCCCAAAAAAATGGACCTTCAGATATCTGCATACTCAGACTTCGATTGGGCTAGTGATCAGCTAGAACGCAAATCCACAACTGGCTATTTCATCTTCTTAGGAACGACGCTTCTAACTTGGTCAGTCAAGAAACAATCCACTATTGCCAAATCCTCAACTCAAACAGAGTATCGTTCTCTTGCTGCTACCACTGCGGACATCATCTCGACGCATCGTCTCTGTGAAGACTTTTTTATGTTACTGCAAATGACTCTGCTCTTCTGCGACAACATCTCCGCCATGTCAATCGCGTGCAATCCTATCTTTCACGCACGCACCAAGCGCATTGAGATTGATCACCATTTTATTCGAGATTGTATTCACGCCAAACATATTACAATCCAACATGTCTCTACAATCGATCAAATTACGACATCTTTATCAAGCCTCTCTCCTTTTCCAGGATGGTTGATCTACGAACCAAGTTACTGGTCATCCCGACCATCAACTTGAGGGACAGTGAAAAGAGTATTACAACTCCACTACATTCCTACAACAACTAAACCATATGTCGGCTAACAAATTGTGCTTGTCGCCACTACTGCTTGCCAATTGGGCACTTTATATAACTAACAGGGCTAGTTTAGTAATTAATAGTATAGATAGTGTATCAACACATATGGTTTTAATATAATGATCATTGTTCATCTTCTTCCTTTGTTTAGTTCTCTGTTTGTAAGCTTAGTTGATTCAATGAGCCTCAACAAACGCAACCTAAGACTCCATTTGAGACATTGTTCTTATTACTTACTAAGGTAATTTTATGGTATAAAAATTTATAATTAAAAATTTTTGTACTAAGAAACTAATTTGTGAAGGAGAGTAAGAAATGGCTAATTTCTCATATTTAAGATAAGTATTATATAGAATTAATATAGTCAGCGCTACATTTAAAAATAGAGAAATTTACATACATACTACTTTATACATCCTATTTACATATCTAACAATTAAAATTTTAATATTACATACATACCACCCTATATTATTTTAATATCAAATATACCACTCATATTTCATTGCTACCACTTATATATTTCATATTTGATATGAAAATAAACTATGGATGACATGTATGTAATGTTAAAATTTTAGGTGTTAAATATATAAATAAAATAGTATAAAGTGGTATATATGTAAATCTCTCTTAAAAATATTCCAAACAGTAATGAAGGGCTTTTTCTTTCATTTCTTCTCCCAGCAAGCAATAGGAGTCCATGGCGGCGTCGCTGCTTCGGCGAGCTTCTTCGAATCTCGGTCTAGTTTTTTCTCGGGCATTCCTTCCAGAGAGCTCCTCAACAACCGTTCCTTCAGTGCCCCGCTTCTCGTTCGGGTCTTCCATGGAGCTCATGGCCGTACCTAAGAAGAAGGTACATGTTTATTCATATACTGCTATTACTTTTTCTTTATCTTACATATAGAGATTTTGTGTTATCGCTCTAACGACTTAGAAGGGCCGAAATTATTTTCTTCGTAGTCGATCGTCGTTTTATATGTGCTCTTCTTACAGCATTTCATGGTATTGAACCATGGCTTTCAATCTATGAATCTGCTAACCAGAAAAATCCGTTTTTCGAAGTTCTTTGGCTTAGAATTTGATAGATGCTTATAATTTTTTGTTTACTTTTTGTTGATTTTGATTTTGTATTTCAGGTTTCGCCTCATAAGAAAGGGCTGAGGAATGGTCCAAGGGCTCTGAAACCAGTCCCAGTGATTGTTCGGTGCAAGTAAGAATTCAGCTGATTTGTTATTTGGAGTGTTTTTTTCCAGTAATTTGCTTATGAATTAAAACATTACAACATTGAAGTGTAAGTGGGTTTAGTCTGGGGCAATTACATACATAACATGAAAATAACTAAAATCCCTGCTGTTGTTCCCTTCTCCAGTGGCTGTAGGCTCCTTTGTGAGCTGAGCCACATAAATATCTCTTACATTCGTATTTAACTTCCCGAACCTTTGTTTTGATTCACTAATTTCATTTATCATATGGTATCAGAGACGTGCAATCCAGTTCTGTTCTTTAATTCTGGAATTATTTTGTCTTCCTTCACATAATTGTGTGTTTGTAGGGGATATGCAAATGGAAAATCTTAATTAACTTCAAAATTATATTATGATTGATAATATTTACTGATTTGAGTGTGATTTAATTTTCTCTTACTCCTTGCATACCTTTGTCGGTGCCTTTCATGTGCTCGTGTATTGGCTTCTGTAGCTTCTCATAAGTTGTGATGGCCTTACACCATCTATGGTCACTGAGAAAATTGACGCACTGGTAGCTTTAATATTTGGGAATCAGAGAGGATTGAAGAGATTGAGGAGGTAAAGCTAATCACCGTGACAGATGATTAGAGATGAGTGGGGAAAATCACAAAGAATCTGTGGGATAAATTGTCATCTCTTTAAACTTCATACAGATGACTTCATATATGATAGTATAGATTTAGGGTCTATTGAGATGAAGATGGCAAAGCTCTTATACTCCTTAGTTCATTGCCACTGTCATTTATGCATCTAAGAGAAACTTTACTATTTAGTAAAGGCAAATTCTTTTGCTTAATTCAATTGATCTCCCAAACTCAAGTGTAAAAATATTTTTTGCAAATACAGTAGGAATAAAGAACATGTCATTGATGATTGTTCGAAATTTAAAAAGAAAAACGAGAGAGAGTTATATGCATCTTTGTACAAATGGCACAGTAAGTCAGCTTGAGCTGTTGTTTTTGGATATGGAAATAATAACTTACATTATGTACTTGCCACCTCAAATGATGACGGTTTTCTTTGTGATTGGGTTATGCATTCAACATGTCTTTAACTTCCTATCTTATATTTTATAATAAGGACTGGTTATATACCTATATACCAGCTCAAAGTGGAGTTTTTGCTAGGATACAATGCACCCTATAAAATTGTATTTATAGGAACAACTTAAATTAAGATGCATAATGGATTAATTCAAGAGTCAACTGAAATAAGGCATATTATCCTTGAAGAATAACCTTATCTATTTGAGAACTTTAGATGCAAAAGGTTATAAGTACTCATTTGAAGGCCGAGTTATGGTTTACATTATATGGTGATGATGAAAGAAAAATTTATTTGCATTAACAGGATAGTGCAATCATAGGGACTCCTTACTAAGTAGCGAAATCTTGTAACACCCAAACTTTGGCACATGCTATTGGACCATATGAGTGCAAAATGCCTTTAGAGCACAGGCAAATTAGATTTTGGAAAATATTGTGTACTTGGAAAGCAAAAGAGAATTAGCTTTGTTACTGGCATCCATATAACAGAAGGAACTTTGAATTATATCCATTCAAATATGCGAGGTCCCTCATTTGTTCCCTTGAACAGTAGCGTTTGATACTTGCTGACTTCATTAATGATTACTCTAAAAAGATGTGGATATTCTTTGTAATGCATAAATATTGAAGTTTTCATCATTTTAGATAGTGGGAAACACTTTTAAAAGGCATATAAAGAAATAAATTACAAGAACTAGAAAGCATAATGGTTTTGGAATTTGTTCAGATTCCTTTGAAGATTGCTACATAAATGAAGGTATTTTTAGGCACTAGATAGTGAAAAATACTCCACAAAAAAATGTAATAGCTGAAAGAAGGAATAAAATTATAATTGAAAGGAAAGGTGCATGATACTTGGTGCACCTTTATCGAAAGACTTCTTAGTAGAAACAACATTTCCTCTTCTTTCTTATAAATAAATCTCCAAGTTTCACATTGAACATTAAAATTCTTAAAGAAATGTGGTCAAGTATCCCTTCTGATTATTCTAATCAAAGTTTTTTTATTGTGCAACTTATGTGTACGCCTTTAATGGCATATTAGAGCCAATAGCTATATTTATTGGCTGAACTTTTTGTTTGATGGGTATAATGCCCCAATTCAAAACCAACAAAATTATAAATCTTTGTGCTCGCTAGTATTTCGGAAAGTTTATTTTTTATGATAAGTATATGTTGTTATTTGTGTTGTTGTTTATTTGGGTATTCTTCACGACATTGTATTCATTATAAGTGGATTAACCTTCAATTGCTTTATGACGTGACTTTAGACGGAGTTCCTCGATTGAGATTTTCTTGATTTGTGCCCGTCAGTGGGGATACAAGCCCCTTGGAGATTTGTCTTATAATTTAATTCGGCGTTTTTATGAGGATGATCTCCTTCGATTTCGATTTATGGTAATCATACCTATTAAAGGGGAATTGGCTCGAAATATATTTATTTTTATATTTGAAAACATTGATGAATTTTGGTAACCCCCTGGTTAAGATTTGTAATAACTAAACCTATTATAGGGGAGAGTGAGTTTTGATTTTCTTTATTTATCTCTATAATTGAGGCCTGAGGGTGATTATTTGTTAATGAAACCCTTTGATCATGATTTGTATTAATGGTGCGTATTGGTAGGGGTTAAAGGGTCTTAAAACCGAACTGGAGGCCCTATTGGGTCTATGACTTAAGTTCATTCATAGATTTTTTGGCTATTGGCAAGTTCTATTTAGTTTGTACTGTGGAGGCTCATCAAATTGGAGAAACTATAAAACACTAGCTTAAGCATGAAGATTGTTGAGTGGGGGCTTGCCTTGTGGTTGTCTTTTAACCTTGTTGGCGAGGAAGGTTGCCAGCAATTATTAAAGTAATCATCTTTATCTCATTAAGCCCTTGGTCAGTGAATTGATCTTTATCTCACTTTTTTCAGCTCAGCTTATAGTTATTTTTTCCTAATTTTTGAAGTTTTTGACTAGTTTAAGGGATTTACTTTCAAAATTTTTGTATTTTGGTATACTTTGCATAATTTGGATTAGACTTATGCTTGCATAAGTATAGATGCGTAACAAATATTTTATGGTTATTTTAAGGTTAATGAAAATTCAGGAATGTGAAATATCTTGCAATTATTTTACATTTTGATTATTTATGTTTTTTAATTTGGGATCAACAAAAGGAGAAGTAGGAGCATAAGATTTTATGAACTTTTTATATATTAGCTCTTAAGTCATTCATAATTACTTTTGGTTGATAATGATTCTTATTGTTAGTTCTGTGTGGAATTTGATTGTGTTTGATGCCTTGGGTTTTATTGATGCCTTGATCCTCAATTCAGTCTATTGAGCTTGTTGAGGGGGTGCAGGGCCCTTGCTTCTTTGCACCTGATAATTTTTTTTTTTCGTACATCCCACGACGTTGTGCGCATGAGCTCCCCGATATTGCATAATTTGGTGGAAAAAGATAGCTACAAACCCAGGCGCTACGATGTTGCGGCGTTTTGGACTCAGCGCTGCGACATTGTTGTGCAAGCTGAAATTAGAGAGTAAGAGCACCGGGGTGCTGCAACTTGGCGTTGTAGCGCTGCGTTGCTTGCTAGAAAGTTTTATTTCTCATTTTTCATTAAAGGTTGCATCCCTTGGTGGTTGCATTGTATCTCTTTGTATATTCTAGTATGAGAACGATGCAAGGGTGAAGAGAAATAAGGAGAGAGTGAGAGAGACAAGAAATTTGCACTATTTTTCCTATTTTTTATAGTAGTTTTCTTGGTATATTGTGGCTCCGTAGTTTTTTTTCGATTTCAAATTTTTCGATGTTAAATTCTGGTGTTCTTTCTTTTCCGCTGCATTTTCTATTTCTTGTTGTTTCACTGCATGGTTTTACTCCCCCAACACCTACCAATTATCCATAATTCTTGTCATAAGCTTCACCTTTTTGGCAAAATTTGTGAGATTTATTTTCATGTATGTTAGGCAAATTTATATAGCAGTTTAGTATATCAAGAATAAAAATTTATGTCTTTTGCCTCATGAATGTCATCTGATAAGAGGTTATCATAAATATTTTAAAGGTAAATTTAATAAATTTGTAATTAAGTTAATGTGTATATATTTAAGTTTGGGCAATGAACAAGTTGTTGATAGCTAAGTTGAGTATGTTGTAAAAATTAGGATAGATAAATCAGTACATTACTATATTGGACGAATGATTGGAGTGACATATATTAGAGATAATATAGCTGAAAATAAATTTAGATGATTTCAACATGCATAATGAATGACAGAAAATGAATCATTAGATGTCTAGATAAAATTAGTATTATGGGATTAAAAAGAAAATAGATAAACCTTAAGAATATAGATAGAAGTTGTTCAAAATGATTTATGCATAAAAGATTTAACATTCATGTAGCACACAATATGGATAAGTGAATAATTAGGCTAATGTTGATTATCTTTAATTAAGCTGTGGGAATTCCGTTCTAATCTTGTCTCTGAAGCTCCCAGTGTTTATGTTTACACCCTCCTTGATGCTCATTGTTCATTGTGGCAATAAATTAGCAACAGGAAATAAAGTGCTGGTTTAATGTTCTTCAGAACCGGTACGGATACTTTACCAAATTTGTTAGCTACAATAGGCTGAGGCACCTCATCAATGCATGATAAATGCACTGCCACGGATGTCATTTAATATTGCCTTTTCTCTGCGTGTAATGAGAAACAGTGGAAGATCTTCTTATATTCTTTTTTTAATTTGACATTTTAAACTATTTTATTAGTGGAAATTGTAACTCTTTATAGGAGTTGCGGCCGAGTTAAACTGCCACACTTTTACTGCTGCAGTGGGAATAGAGGGGCAGGAGGTTCCTCCCCCTCCTCTTAAAACTGATGCCAGGTATTTTCCAAAAACTCCATGATATTGCCATATTGGTTTTTCAGTTGTAGTTGAACCTGAATATGGAAAAAAATAATACAAAAGGATATTTTTTTTTCAAAACCTGGCAAATCATACTTAAACAAACTCTTTTTAGAATTTTGACTCAATTTTTTTTTAAAGAAAAAGCACAAGATTTAGAATGAATGATTTTGTGATAAATATAATTTTACTTTTATATTTTTCTTCGAAGTTAGATTTAGATGTCTCTTGAAGAATTTATTATTTTGAATAGCTCTTAGCACAAACGTGAACCTGATTCAGATTTATAATTATCGCCTTAAATCCTTATAAATAAGGTATAAGATGGGGAGATCGATTGGGTGCTTGTGTATATGCTTGCAGGGTTTGAGCTTTAGGTTTACTGATTTTGTGTTGGAGAGAAATAAGATGTGGACAAACTGGAAGTGAAAGTAGCAGCCGGGCAGTCAAAAAAAAAAAAAAAAAAAAAAAAAAACAAAACAAAGAATTTGAGGGAGAGAAAGAAATGAAAAGAAGGAAAACAAATTTATTTAGTCATTTAGTATTATCTTGCTATGGTCAGAGCATGATAGAGATATTGTGATGGTTCCATTGACATACGAGATGTACCCTTTTATAGAACGTCAAGTAGAGAATTTACAGTAGTTAAAATTATTTTTTTCTTCTTTTGGTTGATTTGAAAGATTTCTTTTTCATCAAATGAGATTTGAGGTAGATTATTATTTTTGCTCGATTTTATTGGCACCTTAGTGGTTTCCTTTGTTAGCACACCTTACCAACAGTAATCATAATTACTGTTCATCTTCCACCTCTCGGCTTAGCAGCCGTGTTCATCTGCCATAGCAGAAAGCTGCTCTGCCAACAACGGCTTGCTAACACCGCTAACGACATGTCTTCCCTTTGTCTAAGGAAGCCTATTTAAAGGGCTCTTGAACTCTGTATAGATGACAAGGTTTTTCCATGGAAGAATGAAATCCTTTTATACTGCATTCTCTGTTTTCTTCTCTTGCAGGTTTATTCTCATGGTATCAGAGCTCAGCTTCTAGGTGACTCATCTTCGTCTTCACAGAAATGACTGAACAAACTTCAGTCTCTCAATCTCCGTCACCTTCCTCTCTGTCTGCCGCCATGACGACGGCAACGATACCGGCACCACTCAAATTTCTGATGTCGAATCTCAAATCTATAGTTCACTCTCAACTTACTATAGATAATTACGCCATTTGGCGTATACAGATCTTCCAAGCCTTCTGCGCCAATGGTTTTGACGGGTATATTACCGGAGACAATTTGCCCACCTGAAACCTCAGCTGAAGATCACAAGTTCTGGAAACTGATAGACCAGAACCTCATCTCTGCATTGTATTCTACCATTTCTGCCTCCGTACTACCTCACATTCTTCATCTTAAGACTTCTAATGAAATCTGGGTTGCTCTAGAACTTCGTCTCCAACCGACGAATCGGTCGAGGGTCATTCAGTTGAAAAGTGAGCTCCATAACACTCAAATGAGAGATCAAACTGTCTCACAGTATCTCACCAAGATAAAATCTCTCGTGGACAATATAGCTGCCGCTAGATGCCAGCTTGACACAGAGGATATCATCCTCTACACCCTGAAGGGTCTTCCTCCTTCGTATAATCCGTTCAAGGCAGCAATCCGAATATCACCTCAACCCATCACCCTGGAGTCTTATACTCCTTACTCTCCAGCGAAGAAATCAATCTTCAATCGGAAATACAGTTGGATGGCAATACCAACTCCGATCATCAAGCCTTGTGTACCACCAGGCGTCGTGGCCGGTCTTTCAACAGCAGAAACAACAGGGGACATGGAGCGTCCTTCAGTACAACTTCCAGTCCCGTAAGGTCGTCTCCTTCCAGTGCAAAGAACACTGACAGACCTCAATGCCAAATATGTGGGAAAGCAGGTCACATTGCTGCAGTTTGTTGGCATAGATATAACTCTAATTATGTGACGCCATCTCCATCGAATACCAGAGCTCTTCTTACTCAAAATCAACCAAACTCCACCACCGATTGGGTCCTGGATTCGGGAGCGACTACTCACTTGACCTCTGATCTCTCCAACCTGCAACTATCAGCACCATATCAAGGTACTGATACAGTCTCTACAGCAAGTGGTTCGACTCTTCCCATCCTTCACAATGGCGCTGGTATACTTCCTCTCCCCAATACCAACCGTAAGCTTCAACTTAATCATCTTCTTCACGTACCATCCCTCACACACAATCTACTTTCTATTTCTCGTCTCACCACTGATAACGACTGTTCTATTTCTTTTGATACAAATGGATTTGTTATCAAGGACCTTCGGGATAACCAAGTCCTTCTCCGTGGACATAACCAAGATGGCATCTACCCACTCCACACTCCTCCCAACCGTAAGCTACAACTTAATCATCTTGCTCTGAAAAAACTAGGCACCGCCAAGCTCTTTCTTGGCATTCAAATCGATCCCACTCCAACTAGTTTATTTCTGCATCAATCTCATTATGCCCGAGAAATTTTACGCTCCTTCGGCTTTGAATCCTGCAAACCAGTTGCCACGCCAATTCCTCTAAATCATTTGCGCACTCGCACTACCAGCCCTCCTTACGACATTCCTACGCTTTACAGGCAGTTGGCTGGTTCCCTCCAATATCTTACAGTAACCAGACCTGATATTGCATTTGCAACCAATGTTATTTGTCAACATATGCATGCTCCCACAACCTATGATCATCAGCTTCTTAAACGACTTCTTCGGTACATCAAGGGAACACTACATTATGGTCTCCCTCTGTCTAAAGGTGAACTCAAACTCACGACATACAGTGATGCAGATTGGGCCACAGACAAGGATGACAGAAAATCTGTCTCGGGCTTTTGCCCCTATCTCGGCTCAAATCTTATCTCGTGGAGTGTAAAGAAACAAGCCACTGTGGCACGATCCTCTACCGAAGCCGAGTACAGAGCGCTTGCTGCGGCCACCTCCGACGTCCTCTGGCTTCGTCGTCTTATGGCTGACTTTCACGTTCCTCAGTCGCAAGCAACTCCAATTTTCTGTGACAACATCTCTACACTGGCTCTTGCACACAATCCAGTGCTTCATGCGAGAACTAAACATATAGAGATTGATCACCATTTTATCAGTGATCACATTCGTCATAACACAATTGACATCTCCCACATTAGCTCCCTCGATCAGCCGGCTGACATTCTTACTAAGCCCTTGTTAGCTACTCGATTCTCTTCTCTACGTGACAAATTAACTATCTGCTCACCAGATAGTTCATTTGAGGGGGGCTGTTAGCACACCTTATCCTATACCAACAGTAATCATAATTACTGTTCATATTCCACCTCTCGGTTCAGCAGCCGCGTTCATCTGCCACAGCAGAAAGCTGCTCTGCCAACAACGGCTTGCTGACACCGCTAACGACCTGTCTTCCCTTTGTCTAAGGAAGCCTATTTAAAGGGCTCTTGAACTCTGTATAGATGACAAGGTTTTTCCATGGAAGAATGAAATCCTTTTATACTGCATTCTCTGTTTTCTTCTCTTGCAGGTTTATTCTCATCCTTATGGTGATTAGTGATTGAATCATTTCTCCTCTATTGTGGGTTTAGGCTTAATGTTGCTGAATCATATAAATCTTGATATCTTCTTGTAGTGCTTAGTCTCTTTGTTATTAATTTATATTCATTGTATTCATTCTTGGTAGATATTTCTACATAAAAGTTAGGTGTTTTTCTAATACCTAGTATTAGTATCTAATATTGAATATGGTGGCGATAAAGTATAAAAAAAAATGGTGGTGATAAAGTATAAAACTGAGTAGTTTATTGGCTCAAAGTATTTCACGCTTTGGAAATTCATGGTTTGAGGCATCTTAATCTGATATTGTGAAGGCACTCCTTAGAGTGTTCAGATAAGCCTAAGACTTTCAGTAAAAAATTGAAAGTAGAGATAGATGAAAAAGCCCTTTAATTGCTCGGTTGCTCCGACTATGTTTGTTAATTAAGTTTGTTGAATCCAACTTGCTGCAGAGAGGAAGATCACTTTCTCTTCTTGAAGTTGAGAGAGGAGGAGGAGGGAGAGAAGAGAAGGAAAGAGGGAGGCAGCCAAACAAAAATCTTTAATTTCTAAACCATATCATCCTAATACAATCTATAGCCTTTTATAGACTCCTAATGCTATACAAAAGCAACACACAAGACTTTACAAGCCTAAATAACCTAAATCTAGGAACAAAAACCAACAAATTTCCACCTTGGTTCTAGATTTACATAACAAAGTAATCAACTGTTCTTAAAGAACAACCAAGAACAATAAATCGGGCAAACTAGGGGACGTAACCCCAAAAAACCGAGAGCACAGCAGGTATCATCTCACATGCACTTCAGCGTTCAGCTAAGGATTAAGATCTTACGGCACAAGCAGCTTCCAACAGGAAATCAAACCTATTGCCTTTCACAGAGATGAAGAACAAACCAGAGGAGAACAAGAAGGGTACATCTTCTTCACACAGAAATCCCAAGATTTCACCTCCTCAAATCTTCTCTCTTCCTCAAGAAGCCCAAAAACAGCCGTTAACAAAGACCTAATCCTTTCTCGCTTTCACACCCGAACAAATCTTCTTCGGTCATCACAAACCCACGCCCTGCTCTGCCGTGTCCGGCCAGTGCCCTGCATGTCTTCCGCTAGTGCCATCCACTCCCGGTACAGCTCAAGAACATGTCGACTCCACCTTGAATGTCTTCTGGACTCCACCTGAAGTCCAACACTCCACCTTAAAGATCCAAACCGATCTTTTGCCTCATGACTCCAGCACGATCACAAGCTCTGGCTAGCTTGCTCAGATCGTGCAGAGCGTACAAGCGCGGCCACACGCGCCCTCCAGCACTGTCTGCTTAAGTAGCCTCCCGCTAGCTTCTTTAAGCCCGATGCCTGCACCTGCCGGACTGGCTTCTGCCTCCGTCAGCAGTCAAGCGCCCAGCCCGGGCAATCTCCCTTGCCCAGATCTAGACTTCCGCACTCGGAAGCCCAGCCATTAGCTCGACCTGCTTCGAGACTCGGCTCCGACTCACGCACTTCAGCAGGCAGTTCCGGAGGGCTGGGTGCTTGAAGCTGCTGATGGAGGCAGGAGCCAGTCCGGCAGGTGCAGGTATCGGGCTTGCAGAAGCTAGCGGGAGGCTACTTCAGCAGGCAGTGCCGGAGGGCGTGTGTGGCAAAGCTGGTACGCACTGCCGGCCGGAGAAAGCAAGGCACACGGGAGTCGGGCCTTGCTCGTGTGTGTGCTAGGTGGACTAGAGGCTGGGCACGACGTCCAGAGCAAAGACTAGTTTGCAGGATTCGACAAAGGGAGCGGCTTGGAGGTGAAGCGGGAGTAGCTCGCAAGTTCTCTCATGAGGAGCAAGGTGGTGTGCAGCCGTAGGCGAGAGAGCCTAACGGGAGCTCGTTGCACGAGCTAAGCAAGCTAGCCAGAGCTTGTGATCGCGTTGGAGTCACGAGAGGCAAAAGATTGGTTTGTATCTTTAAGGTGGAGTGTTGGACTTCAGGTGGAGTCCTGAAGACATTCAAGGTGGAGTCGACATGTTCTTGAGCTGTGCCGGGAGTGGATGGCACTGGCGGAAGACATGCAGGGCGCTGGCCGGACGCGGCAGTGCAGGGCGTGGGTTTGTGACGACCGAAGAAGATTTGTTCAGGTGTGAGAGCGAGAAAGGATTAGGTCTTTATTAACGGCTGTTTTTTGGGCTTCTTGAGGAAGAGAGAAGATTTGAGGAGGTGAAATCTTGGGATTTCTGTGTGAAGAAGATGTACCGTTCTTGTTCTACTCTGGTTTGTTCTTCATCTCTATGAAAGGCAATATGTTTGATTGCCAGTTGGAAGCTGCTTGTGCCGTAAGATCTTAATCCTTAGCTGAACGTTGAAGTGCAGGTGAGATGATACCTACTGTGCTCTCGATTTTTGGGTTACGTCCCCTGGTTTACCCGACTTATTGTTCTTGGTTGTTCTTTAAGAACAGTTGATTGCTTTGCTATGTAAATTTAGGACCAAGGTGGAGATTTGTTGGCTTTTATTCCTAGATTTAGGTTATTTAGGCTTGTAAAGCCTTGTGTGTTGCTTTTGTATAGCATTAGGAGTCTATAAAAATGCTATAGATTGTATTAGGATGATATGGTTTAGAAATTAAAGATTTTCGTTTGGCTGCCTCCCTCTTTCCTTCTCTTCTCTCCCTCCTCTCTCAACTTCAAGAAGAGGAAGTGATCTTCCTTGCTGCAGCAAGTTGGATTCAACAGAGGTTCCTACTACGTAGGAAGGAAATGAGATATACTGTGGAATGATTTAAGCACCTAATTGTTGATCCCATTCAATATTAAATGATGACCATTGATAACCGTGATGCATGAGAGTAAAATTGGACCTGACATTAATGAACCTGCATTCTACGGGCTTTACTGCGTAGCATATTAGACTTGCTCTGTGTCACCTCTAGTCTTATTTGCGAGCTCTCTGAAAGTGGCATATTGCACCATATTTCATAATTTTGGGCGATAGCAAGTATCATCTCACTTGTATCTCTTCCATCAATGTCATAAAATAGTTGGAATATACTCTCTATTCGATCAAGAGCCTCTTCATATGCTTATTTTATGCGTGCGATAACATAAGATTAATGAAAAATTCAAGCATGCATGCATGGCACATATGTAAAATCGTTCAATTGAAGCCATATGATAGTAAGTTTGAATGTTGGAGTTCAACTTGAAGTAGATAGAGTGAAGCCCATGATTTATAGTTAAATTATTGCAAGTAACGAGCAATTATACAATTAATATTTTGATTAATAATGGACTCTACAGCGTAAGCCAACCTATGATTTCAGAGAACAATTCTCGAACAATGATAGTCTTTCAAATCGATGTTTGCCTTGCCTCTACCATCCACTTAACTTGAAAGATGGATCCATTAACTCGACATCTACCTGTGATTGACCATCAAATTGCCTAAAATAATGCAATCAAGGAACATTAGTTGTTTTAAGGGGTTCATATAACCTATAGGGATTGTGAACTACACTAAAATTTGCCATAAAAATTAAAATTTATAGAAGCAGAAAATCAAATAATTATATTTTTAAACTTGGTCGTCTTTCAGTCCATCAATTTCATTATGATAGAATTTTATATTACTTCTTGGGACCTCTTTGATCCTACGCACATTCCCCCTGTAGTCCGATCTAATAGTATTTTTTTGCTGAAATAAAATAGAATGAAATTCATATGCACGAAATTAAAATTACCTATACTCATGTGTTTTTTTTTTTGATGGATCGTGTTATTAGGTAGTTTGATCGTCAATAAAAAATTTCACCATATTTAAATTTAAAATCATTCCCTTAAAATCTTGTGAATATTGGATAAGATGGGTATGCCAATGGCGTGCTTGTCCATATTTAACTGTACTAATTTTTAGTTGAACATAAATAAGAAGAGAAAGTGGCATTCAATTGTTTTTGCATTTTTTGGAGAGAAGAACACGGAGAGAAACAAAGTAGAAATCAAGAGGAGAGGAAAAACAGAAAGAAGAAGAAACAAAAAGTTTTTTATGTGATGGTGTAGTGTCATCTAGACAATGAAAGCACCGTAGTGTTAGAAATACGGTGAGTTTATACACACTAGTGAAGGTATCTTTTCGTGGTGCATTCAAGTAGTGATTATTTTGTAGTAGTTAAATCTTTTTTTGTTTAATTTCTTCTTTTTGATTGTTTTTTATTTTTGAGAGATTTGGATTTCTTTCTCCTAGTGAGATTAGATTTACTTGGGTTTAGAAAAGTGCTTTCTAGTTTCTTGCTTCATTCACAAACCTATACGGCTTCTCTGAATCACTTTCTTTTCTTTTCCTCTTGGACGGAAGGTTATTTTCGCCAAACAACATAATACTTAGGTTTCATTTGGGATAGCTTTCTTACTGCTTCTTAAAGCAGCTTTCTAGTAAAAATCTAATTTTTTTCTACTAAAAAGCTGATTTAAAAAACAAGAAAAAAGCCGTCTCAAATGAAGCATTAGTGTCTTTTCATGGCGTTTGGTTTTTTTTGTTATTCCATATATATGCTTCATATTTGCTTCACTACTGAGAGTCCGTTCGGCATAAGTGCGCTCATAACAAATCCAAAATCTTAAACTGAATCAAAGAAGAAAGGATGCCAAGTTTTTCTTTGCACCTCACATGAGAACATGACCGTTTATTTTCCTTATCAGCAATTTTGCTATCCAATTATTTTCAATTTCATGGAAACATGTTGTACATCACTCTTTAATTTTATTGATTTAGTACAGATGCTGGAAGAGGAAGGCAAGCCCATAATAGAAACCAAGCCTTTATTACAAACAAGTTTTTACTGGATTTCAACTTTCTCATGTATTTCCGGAGTGTTGCTTTAATCAGAGGGATCTATGCTTGTCATTCATGTTTCACCTTGCAATTTCTTGCACTTAGGCTTTCGTTTGGGACAGTTTTTTTACTACTTCTTAAAGCAACTTTTTAGTAGAAAAATTAAAATTTTTGTGCTAAAAAGCTGTTTTAAGAAGCAATAAGAAAGTCATCCCAAACGAAGCCTTGGCATCAATACAGCATGTTGTATTCGAGCTTTCTTAATGGTTTATTCTATTTCTCTCTAGAAATCTGGATTTTTTTTGCTTCAGAATGTAATAGAGAATAGGTGAAATTGATTTCTATTAAATTGTTGAGTAGAAGCATATATATGTTTATAGAGTACTTGAAAACAATATAAAATTTGCTTAGTGAGGAGGAATATCATGATAAATAAACAGTAAAGATTTTTGTTATATAGGTTCCCTGTAAATTCAAATGGGTATAGGAGATGTAAACTTTAGTTTGTCAAAATTAGTCAAGGAATCTAAAAATTTCGGTGGTATCTAGGGGTGTCAATAATTGACACGATACGAAAACACGATTTGAATCCGACCCAATGTTTTTAGGTTCGGGTTAACCTAGCTAGTTTCAAAACAGGTCGGGTTCGGTAACTATTTTTGAACCCGTTTAAAAATTCGGATTGGGTTCAGGTCAATCCGGAAATCTGATTGTGACCCGATTCGCCTCGCTATTTATTGGTATCCTTAGAATCTATGATTAGATCAGTAGCATCATGATTCATATTAGAAATTTTGATGTTAAAATCATCACAAAGGGAAATTTTGACTATAAATTTGTAAAATTTGGATCCTTTTTTGTTTTCGAAGATATCGACCCAACTCGAGTGCTTTGAGATGCGGGAATTTATTTGCATCGAAGTTTGTACATGATTTGATTAGAAATTTATGATCCTAACATGCATATTTTTGTTGATGATTGAAATGATTTATTGCCACTTTCTACATTGATTATATTTATATTTAAAATGATAAATGTTTGGATGGAAGTATTAGAAGTGTATTAAAAAGCGAAACTAATGCAATTTTCTTAGAGCCATTAGAAATTCCTCATATTCGCTACATTTGAAACTCAATGGAGTTGGCCCATTTCTAGATCACCAAATTTGTTAGATTTTTTTTTTTTTTTCAATTGAAGTTTTTTTTCATGAATAATCTGAACTATAATTCACTGCTGCAAACTTAGGCTTCGTTTGGGATGATTTTTTTCTTGCTTCTTAAAGCAGCTTTCTAGTATAAAAATTTTAATTTTTGTACTAAAAATTTGTTTTATGAAGCAGTAAGAAAGCCGTCCCAAACGAAGCCTTAGTCATACCCGCAAAAACCAAAAGAAAATTCAAAAGTTTATCATTGATATAAATTTTTAAAATCATTAGCATTCAAGTTTTTGATCATACCATAAATGAAATAATAAATTTTAAAATTTATTTAAAATAATTAAAACATGATATTATGAATTCATGGGGCGTCAAAAATGTGAATTTTATTTTTATTAAAGAAAAGTCTTCGATTTTTACTAATTTATTTTGAGCCATCGAATCCACATTCTCATTTCTCATAACTTACAAAAAATGAATTTTACGGTCATTGAATTTATAAGTTTAATAGTAAACCGAGTTATTATTATAAATAAATGGAAAAAAATTTTATTTAAAATTAGGAACCCTATTTTATTTTATGAGAATTTTATACAAAATAATATATATTATTTTCAAGATACCATAATAAAAATTCAGCATATTTACCAAACTAATAATATAGAAAGCTAACATAGCTATTAAAATTAAAAGTTAATGAGTTTAAAGAAATAAATTAATAGAAAATTTTGGTTAAGGGTCGGTGAAAGGAGAGTAGGGTGGTTGAAAGAAACTTAATAGCTGCAGTGTAGCAGCATGAGGCTGACCTCCCATCAACACTTGGAGGAGAGAACTTGATTGAGCTCAGTTTACTTCACAAATATCTTCAATCTTTAAAAAAAAATTAAAAATTAGCTATTTTTTAAAATTAAAATAATTATTCACAATCAAATGAAATAAATATAAATCTATGCATAAGAAAGAATAGACCATTATTATGATTTGTATTAAAGAAATGATAAATCTCATATTTTAAAAAACAAAGTTTTTTATTTATCAAAATTCAATCATGCCACTCTCACATTCAAACAATTTTATTAAAAAGTTCTTTTTTTTTTTGTATTATTCAAATGATTATTACAAAAAATTGCATGTAAAATAAAATAATTTCATGCGTTAAAACATCACAAATAAAATAAGCAAAGCCAACCTCTTTCTCCATTTCTTTAAGCAAAGCTCACGAGGAAAACAAGTAACCAACTGCCTCCTTTATTTTTCTTTCTATTAAACTCAAAATTACTCACTTTCTCTCCACTGCCACCAGCCCTCCTTCGTTTCCCCTTTCCTTAACCAAAACAGAAGAAAAATCGCTCTTTTAAGGGAAAAAAGGAGCTTTTTTATTTTCCATTTCAGGCCGAGACCTCCATTTTTCAGCCATTGGGAGTCGGGTAATGGCGAGGGAGAAGGAATTGGGAAGAAAGGTTATTTTTCTTCTATTTTTCGCTCATTTTATTTTGAGTAATGAAGCTTTGGAGATGGAACGGAGACACAGTACTGCTGAACGAATATCAGGTGGGTTTGCTTTTTTCTCTCTCTTTACTCACTGCAGATTCCTTTTCTTCTGTAATGTTATGCATTGAATTGATTTTACTTTTAATCTGAGTTTGGAATGTACTGTTCTTCATGTTTGGTATTAGGGTTTTGATCTGTAAATTTTGGTGCTGTTTTCTGTTTAAGAAGTACTTGCTAGGTTTTTTAGGGATGAGGAACTATCTGCCCCTTTAAAAAAAATATTCTTCACAGATATCCTCTCCTCTTCAAGCATATTGTAGTAGTTCATCTATTTCTTCCCAAATTAGTTTTCAAACTTCCTTCTATTGTACCTAAGGAACATAACACTGATAACAATTATAATTCCATTAACAAAAATGAACTTAATAACTCTATTGATGTCAATTTTCTCTTTTAACTCTCTATACATAGTATTCATACTTGATATATGAAGATTATGGAAGAATTAGAAAAAAGATTAAATGGTGGAAAATTGGATAAAACTAAAGATGTAAGAGGAATTACATGGAAACATATAAGTGAGTCCTATGCTTGATAAAGGAGATCATTTCTCTTGGAAGGTTTTTAATCTTACACTTATTCGGCGATCAAAATCTCAGAGTTGATGGTAAAGGGTATTAATATCAAAAATAAGGATTTTATTCTTACCATATAATATTTTACATAACTCAAAATATCACCTTTATAATTGTGGTAGAAATAATAAACTTCATACAAGCTTAATAACATCAACTAAAATAACCTTAACAAAAAATTAAAGTGACAATGAAATTCAGTTGACATAAAATGACTTGAATGTTTGATGGAACTTAATTTGAATGAACCAGTGCCCAAGTAATATGCAAACCTCTATACAAATTTTGGATGATTTGAGTCTATGAATGCCTGAAATAGTTGAGCCAATGCTTGAATAAGCCCGCTCCTTCCCGGTATGGTCCCAATCTTCTTTAACCCCCGGAATCTTCCTAGTGGTACTTGTAGATTCAGTCTACCACATGATCTTGCTTGGCCTTTAAGTTAAATAAACTTCTTACCAATAATCAGGTAAACTTATTTACCAAAACATTATTTCCTTCAAATAAGAAAAATTGAATAGCTAAGCAATTACCCAGCAGGTAACATTTACCAATTTTAAGTCCAAAAATAAAATAAAATACAAGTCTAAGATTTCGTTTGGGACGGCTTTATTACTAGCTTCTTAAAGCAGCTTTCTAGTATAAAAAAATTAATTTTTGTACTAAAAAGTTGATTTAAGAAGCAGTAAGAAAGTCGTCCCAAAGAAAGCTTAATTTGTTTGCTCGTGAGGCTTCTGCTTGAATCTTATATATATATATATATATATATATATATATATATATATATATATATATATATATATATATATATATATATATATATCACATTTCTTGTTACTGACTGAATGCTTTTGCTAAATCAATGTTACCGTTACTCCTTCCCTCCACTTATCATTTTCAACATGTAGGGAGTGCTGGTGATGTGCTTGAAGACAACCCTGTTGGAAGATTGAAGGTTTTTGTTTATGATCTACCAAGCAAATACAACAAGAAGCTAGTTGAGAAGGATCCACGATGCCTAAATCACATGTTCGCCGCTGAAATTTTCATGCACCGCTTCTTAATATCTAGTCCGGTTCGAACTCTAGATCCTGAGGAAGCTGATTGGTTCTATACACCAGTTTATGCTACCTGCGACTTAACTCCGAATGGTCTTCCCTTGCCATTTAAATCCCCAAGAATGGTGAGAAGTGCCATTCAGTTGATCTCATCAAGGTGGCCTTACTGGAACAGAACAGAAGGTGCCGATCACTTTTTCGTCGTTCCTCATGATTTTGGTGCATGTTTCCATTACCAGGTAACCTCCTGGATCTTTTGTTATCAACCATTGTGTTATCATTTTAATTAGGTCTTTTATTCATGAATTAACTTGTGTTTAGCTCGCTAAGAAGCTCGTGTTGGACTCTCCCTTTTTGGAAGTAAGTCAAACTTGAACATATATTTTGAACTCAGTAATGAACTAAACAAATGAATTTTTGTTTGATCGTGTTCAGCTCATTATTTGTTCTTTAAAAAGTAATATATGCACACATTTTAATTTCATACTAATTATTTTAGTTGGCGTATGTGAATAATGATCATTGGATTCTAATCCAATGGCAATGTGCAATTATGTTAAAATTATAATTCAAGTCGAATTCGAGCTGAACACAAGCTAATTAAGCTCGTTGGAGCTAGAATAGATCGAACACGAACATAATATTACAAATAAAATCGAACACGAGCCAAATTTGAATAAAATAAGAATAAGAAGAGCCTTAAACGAACTCATATTAACCTCACATAAGTTCTGCAAATTTCCACCTCTTTGTAATGACATGAATGTGCCTATGGTTTTAGGAAGCAAAGGCCATAGAACGAGGAATTCTTCCCTTGCTTCGACGAGCCACTTTAGTTCAGACTTTTGGACAAATGAATCATGTATGTTTGAAGGAGGGATCCATCACTATTCCCCCATATGCTCCTCCACAGAAGATGCAAGCTCACTTGGTTCCTCCTGAAACTCCTCGTTCCATTTTTGTTTACTTCCGTGGCTTATTTTATGATGATAGTAATGATCCTCAAGGTGGATACTACGCAAGGTAATTGCTCTGAAATCCACCTAAATTCATGAAGAATGGCCTTTCAGAATCTGATGAAGCTGGATTTTCTCTCTTATAAAAAGCTATTTAAGTGTCAAAATTATATAGATAATAATGTGTTACTTGTAACATCTACAAGCAAAGTTACTATTCTCAGAAGCTATCAAAATATAATGCAATTATCACACTAATAGAACTAGAATCACTGAAGGTATTTATAGGATCTTAGTGGGCAACAATGAGTTTTGTTCAATAAAACTTTATATACCTAGAGTGAAAGCTAATTTGAGTAGCCATTTCAGATATTTGTTGTGGTTGATAGAGGGATTTATGCTCTATCAACCAAATCACAATATAGGCTTTGAATTTGACCATAATACGTGCCACCTCCCTTCCCCCAATTTAAGAAGCAATCTTTCTTCTGAAAGCAAACACTTAATCCAAAATAAATTCAGTTTCTAACACAATTTACACAAAAAAATAATAATAACAGATAGAGAGAGAGAAAGAGTTTACAGAGTAATCTTAGACTTTATTTTGGATGACTTTTTTTTTTCTACTTCTTAAAGCAGCATTTTAATACAATAAAATTAATTTTTGTACTTAAAAGCTGCTTTAAGAAGCAGTAAGAAAGCCGTCTCAAACGAAACTTTAATCAATCATCTGACAGCTCTTCTTGTTTCCACCTGTAAATCTACATGCAGAGGTGCTCGGGCTTCAGTTTGGGAGAACTTCAAGAACAATCCTCTCTTTGACATATCCTCGCAGCATCCAATCACTTACTATGAAGACATGCAAAGGTCTGTCTTCTGCTTGTGCCCTCTTGGTTGGGCTCCATGGAGCCCAAGATTGGTGGAGGCAGTGGTGTTTGGCTGCATTCCGGTGATCATAGCCGACGAAATAGTGCTCCCCTTCGCCGATGCGATACCTTGGGAAGAAATAGGTGTTTTTGTAGCAGAGGAAGATGTTCAGAAACTAGATACTATTCTCACTTCAATACCTCTTGAAGTCATACTAAGGAAGCAAAGGTTGCTTGCAAATCCTTCAATGAAGCAAGCAATGTTATTTCCTCAGCCAGCTCAAGCAGGTGATGCCTTCCACCAGATATTGAATGGACTTGCAAGGAAGCTTCCACATGATGAGAATGTGTACATGAGAGATGGAGAGAAGCTGTTGAACTGGACTGCTGGCCCTTCTGGCGACCTGAAACCTTGGTAGTGGAAGTCACTTACTTTTGCTGAAGCGGCTTCTTCAGTTTTAAGTGTACATTTTTGCTCTTCAGTGAATTTGTTTGACAATCTCTCTCTCTCTCTCTCTCTCTCTCTCTCTCTCTACATTGTTACTGCTATCTACAATTCAGTACATAATTGCCATCTTATGTTTATAACTTTTGTTATTGCTATTTGTTTGATGTAAGTTGTGGTTGAGAATAAAACATTGCATATGCGTTGTTTTATAGGTTTTTTATTCTGATTTTCATTAAATATTTGCTTCTCATTTAATATTTTATACTTTTTGCATATTTGCATATTTGTGTTTTTATTTAAGTACGTTCAGGTTTTGTTTGGGACGGTTTTCTTACTGCTTCTTAAAATAATTTTTTAGTATTCTTAAAATAATTTTTTAGTAAAAAATTAGTTGTTTTAGGAAGTAGTAAGAAAGCTGTTCCAAATGAAGCTGAAGCCTCAATTTCTATCTTATTCAATTTAATCTTATTTGATTTTAATGTTAAATTTTATTTTTTTACAAGAAATTTTCAGATGTCCCAAACGGGAGATATTATTACGTGCGGAGATCTGATACATAGAGCTATTTTGTCTCTGTGAATATTAAAAGCGCAGCGGCAAACACTAAAAACGCAATGATAAACAGTAACTGCGCTTTTACCTTTCAGAGGGACAGAACTAGAAGATTTTCTCTATTCGGTCTCCGCAAGTAATAATCTCTCTCCAAATGGAGTCTTTCATGGATGTTCTCAATCAACATCATAAAAGCTAATTAGTATGTGAACACACAATTGGTATTTTCCTTTTAAGTGTTACTTATGAAAAAAAGATAAGCAAACTATATTAGCTAAAAGTATATATATATATTTTTATTTATAATGTGCGTTAAATTTAAATTTTCATTATTTATAAGGCAAATATTAATTAAATTTTACTGTAGAAATTTAACTCTTCATGTTCCCCAAAAAAAAAAAAAAAAAGAGTGAGACTTCAAAATAACTTTTTACTGCTTTCTAATATATAGTTTTTTTGAAATTATTAAAGGTAGTGGCCAAAAATTTATTATGATCTTGAATTTATTTTAAAAATAATTATATAAAAGAAATTTATATTATATCATCCTAAAATAAATTCAAATTAACTCATTTTTTATCACAAATGACTTAAGATTTATTTGTGCAGTTTTTTTATTGAGCTGATACATACCTCAGATGTCATTATTAGTTTAACGGGCTTGGGTCGGCTGGCCCGCCCAAAAACAAAGAGCCCATGGACGAACCCATCACTGACTACAATCCATATCCAATCCCATCTATATAAACTGATATTTCCTGGTCTTCCTCTGGTTCCACTTCTAAATAGCTCCGATTTTGAATTTTGAAATCACAGGGAGAGTGGGATGGCTTCCGCCGACATCAAGGGTTTCTTCCGGCAGAAGAAGGGAGGCGTATCCAAGAAACCTGCTTCCTCCTCCAGGAAGAAGTCCGGCAAGTCAAGCGTCGGCACGATCTGTCTACCGGAGCCCGCAGAAACCCCAGCCCTCATGGCCCACGGCAAGGTTGATCGCCAAGGTAATTGTTTCTTCTTTCACGTTTTCCGTCGATTTCGCTTGCTTGCTCACAGCATACGGATTCGACAAATCTTAAAAATGGGCTTGCCCTAATAGACGAATACGGGGATGGGGACGAGAAACTGAAGCAATTCGACATGGAGATGAGGTACGGGCCATGTGTCGGGCTCAGTAGGCTCGAGCGCTGGGAGCGGGCGTGCTCTATGGGGCTTAATCCACCACCGGAGATCGGAAATCTTCTCCGAAGCTTGTCGAGTTCAAATCCCAAGCTGGAATGCCTTTGGGAAGGCAGGGTTTGATTCCCAAATTTGTAATAGCTGATCTTTGCTGTAAGATCCTAAGCTGTTTTTGTATTAGTAGGTGAGATTTCTGACTCGCTCTATTGTGTTATAAGTGTTTAACACTGTTCTGTTTCTTTGCCAATCTAACAATCTACAACATCTGTGCTGTTTTTTTTTTTTTAGATTTTTAGAATGTTTTTCAAAATTCATTGTGTTCTTGAAATTAAAAAAAAAAAACGAGAATTTATTTTTGACCGAAATGAAGTAATGCAACACATAAGAAGGAGAAAATAGTTAATTATATAATAGTTCGAATAAAAGAAAAGATCAAGGGGTTTTTACATACATAAGGCTTAAAATAATTATATTTACATATCTAACATCCAAACATTAATATTTACTTATCTACCACCTAAAAACTCTTCCTCTCATCTATACTACCACTCTGTTACATCCCGTTACTCTCAACTATCGCCGACGGCATTCACTGAGCCGAGCATAGTGGAACTGATCGTGGTGGAGGACTGGAAGGCATGATAAGCCTGCGCCAACGCCACCGACAATGAGTTTTTTTGAGCTATTCTGATTTACCGATGGGCTGGACTACATGCTAATGGTTATTGGCACCGCCAGAGCCATCATTCATGACTACTCCTTGCGGACATGCCAGCAACATCAGAAATCCATGATATCGCTTTGTTTTGTTGTTCTAGAGCCAATGTCTTCTATCTCAACAAACATGACAAATGTTCCAGGAATGATGGCTAACGGTGACCACATTAAATTCAAGTTCATGCCTTTGTGAAACTGAGAACTTCTCGCTCGATTCACTGTCGGGTGATGTTGCCGAGCAAGTTGATGATCAATAAATTAGGCTACACAACATGGCCCTCCACAATCTCCAGCATGAACTCCCATACAATAGCCATGGCCACCCCCCTTAGCTCTGCAAAGGCGACACCTTTCCCCAAACATGTCCTTTTCACCTTCGCCGCCCCATTCTCTTCGAACGGCATTGGTGGGTCATCCGGCTACGTGTTATTCGAGTTGATGACTCAAGCAAACGCTCTCCCCTTTCCACCGGCAATCAGTACTATTGATTAGTTGCAGATAAAGATTAATTTGAATGCATCGTTGATTTTTTATTTGAATTTCTGTATGGACTCTTAGTTAATGTAAGGTATATAAAGAGCATTTGTTGTGAACTATGCCCCTATTTGTCAAACAGAGGGATCGTGGCGTACTTGTAGCAGGTACTTCGAACCAAGATCTCGATAACTGAATATGCATATCATGGATTTGGAAGCCATAAAGGCTGATTCGAGAGAGGCCTTGAAACCACCTTCTCCATCCCAGAGATCAAATAGAATAGAGAAGGAAGAATATGAACAGTAAAAATTCTACTACAAGTAACTAACCATCATCATTCATCTCGACGATCTCGTGAAGGCGGCGGAAGCTTACTACGCGCCTGGAACTTTGGTGAGGAAATGTGTAATAGGAATTGGGAGAAGGGATCAAAGTGGGCTTAATGAGGAATCCCCTTCTCTTCATCGTCCATAGCAAAATTCCATCGGACCTTACAGCCGAGAGAGTACAGGGGTTACAACGGAGTGATAGAATAGATTAAAAGATTGAATTTAGGTGTTATATTAATAAATATAAAAGTTTGAATGTTAAATATGTATTTACAATAATTTGAAATGTTATGTATGTAAAAATCCCAAAGATCAAATAATAAATCACCTGCCTGCTTGAGTAAAAATTGTTGAAGGAAATAATTGCTGTTCTCTAATAATTGTTCAGAATAAGAAAAAGCTGACAATCAAAATGCTCATTATCCAATCAAGAATGTTCATCATGTTTGCAACAACTATATGATTTACTCCCATTTTAAGGGTTTCTGCAACATATCGCTAACAAATAAAAGCGAGAAAACACAGTTCGAAATAAAATAAGCAGAATAATCCACAGGTGAACCAACTTAATTAGGCCTCGGAGTAGCCCACTCAACTCTAAGAATAAGATTATCGTAACCATAGCCATTGAGCTTGTTGATCGCCTTCTCAGCATCTTCTCTATGAACAAAGTTCACAAAGCCAAAGCCGCGGCTAACTCCAGTTTTCTGATCTACAGCCACATAGACGCGGCTTACAGGACCAAATGTGCGGAAGAGTTCATGAAGGTCAGGCTCGCGAGTATCCTCCGATAGATTGGTGACACGGACGGAATTTTCGTCATTCCTCCGCCGCATCTCGCTTCCACCCTTATCGGCGGCACCTGCCCTCATGCCGGGAGGAACATATGTGGTCTTGCCAGCAGCACCTGTAGAAGTTTCTGCAGTGGGAGGCTTATCAATGGAGGAGTCGATCGGCTGGGCCAGATCCTTGTAAGGGCATTTCGCAGTCCAGTGATCGCCCTTTTTCCCACAAGTTCTGCAAACCATGAGGGAAGCTCCAGATTTCACCATTGCAGCAAGTGGGTCTCCTGCAGACTTTGGTTCTTCCGCTTTACTACCTGCGTTGAGATGATTCCATGACAAAAACAAGAAATTTTCATGCATTCTGATAAATTTCTATATAATCTACTATCGCCGCAATGCTGCGGAAGAGAAAAAAGACATTTCAGGATGACATGGGGGTGAGGACTTTGTCCCCTTTGGTGAGCAAATGATGTCTTCCTTTGTTATTTGCATTGAGGGCTGCAATTTAATCAGACTTCTGCTAGAGCATTAGGATATTGATCAGCCCTCGGACAGTTTTAAACTTTCTTTCGATACATATCACAGAATGGATATGTAGGGCCTAGGAGAATGCCATATCAGAGAATTCATGACAGACATGAATTAGAAGATGAAATTCATAACTATTATAATTGAATTTACAATAGCAAATGATCTAAGAAATAAGAGCACAAAACTTAAGGAACAAGAATAAAACTTAAAATATGTTTAAAAAAGTGAGCTACTCAATCACATCTAGATTTTGTTTAAACTAACGAAAAAAAAAAGCTTATGCAAAAAATGTAATTATGTCATATCCACAAAACATAAGGTGGTAATGTTAGGATGTTTACAAAATAATCAAATAGTTAAATTATATAATGTCTTGGGCGACCAAGAAGCAAGCTACTATTGCGCGATCCTCTACTGAAGTTGAATATCGTGGATTAACTACACTTGCAACCGAACTCATTTGGCTTCAAAGGTTGCTAAAAGATTTTCAAATTCCTTCCATACAATGAACTGCTATCTATTCTTCGCAATCTCCCTTGCTCACAATCCGGTCTTTCATGCGCGTACCAAACATATAGAACTTGATTATCATTTCATTTGGGAGTGTATCAAGCCTAAAAAAGTCATTGTTCATCACATTTCCACCACTGATTAGATTGCCGACATATTTATGAAAGCTCTTCCTAACCTATAATGCACCGACACTTCTCTTAAAAAAGCCATGCAATATCCGACGCGTATCTGACACGCCTCTGATATGTGTCGAACATATCAAAAATATGTTTGATTAAAAATATATTAAATACAAATTTAACACATGTATCTTAAATATTTTATAACATTTTTAAATATAATTTCTTGTTTTTAAAATTTTTATTTATTTAAAATATAAAACTAAATTTCTTATTTCCTATATACAACGTCAAATCAATCACACTCACTATCTCATTCATCATAAAATATCATTTTCATTTCTCTTTAATAGATCATGACTTTGATTTCACAACAATGACTGATGACATCTCAACGTTGGCGTCTAACATTATTACAACATTGACATTTCAAAACCATCTCAACATCAAAGTCCACTATCTTGACATTGATACTCGACGTTAGCAATCTCTATAACCACAACTTGATAGCTCATCTTTGTTCGACGTCGTCTTAACATCTATGATGCACGGACACGAACACGTCGACACGAACACGACACGACATGGACACGGGACACCGCTTTTTTTGAAAATATATGACACGGGTACGACGCGGACACGACATTACATTTTTTATATAGTGTATAGATATTAATGGAAGATTATATTAAAAATGACAAACAATAATAAATGAATGACATGATAACTTGTCTAGCTTATAATATAAAATATTTAGTACAAAATGTCTAGTACAACCACAAAAATATAAGCAAATAACAACTTGCTACAACATCAAGCATTTAAGCTTCAACAACTAGGATTAGCTTCAGAGGTTTGTTTTTGACCTTCAAGATCATCATCATTTAATATCATTTATTCCAACTCTGTTTCATCAAGAGAAAGATGTACAATAGTTCATTGGATATCATATAATGAAAGTTAGTTCTTCTTTGCATCTATTTACTTCTCTAGTTCGCTAGTTTTCTCCCATAATATTTCGTTATCCTCTAATCTAAATCACAAAGAATATATCTATTTACTTATATACTTCTCTAGTTCTCTCTCATAATAGTTCATTGGATATCATCTATTTATAATTAAAATAATTTTATCATAAAAATTAGGACAAACGTGTCCCAACCGTGTCTGAAACATGTCCCAGCCGTGTCGGTTTAAATTTAAACATTATTTTAATCAAACACGTGTCCCAACTATATCGAGTACGTGTCTGTGTCCGACACTGCATTCTCTCAACAAGAGGTGTGTCGGTGCATCATAGCTTAACATTGACGATCAACGCCCTCTCAACGTCGACGAAAAACACCCTCTTGTAATTAACATCCAATACTTAATACATAACATTGATGCCCAACTCTTAATAGCATTGTAATCTCCTCTCTGGATACTTGATACACGGCATCGACATTCGACTCTCAACATTCAAATATTAATTATTTTAAGCACAAATTCTAATTAAATGACTTATTATTTTTAAATTATTTTTAATATTATATTTATCAAAATTTTATGCTACTTTTAAAATATAAAAACTATAATATTGTATATGTCCTATACTTTTAATAATTGACGTATCTCATATTCGTGTCGTATCCGTGTCTTCATGCATGTGCCTGTGCATCATGGTTCCTAATAGTAAGTTCACTAAGTTTTTCCTACTTCGTGGCAAATTGACCCTCCAACCTTGGACTGTCGATTTGTTAGGGGCTGTTAAAGGCAATAATCTCTCCACCAACACTAGTTACTGCATATCACCTCAACTGCCTGAACATGGAACACTCCACCACCTCTGAGTCCCGCCATAGTACCTCTATGTTCATCATCTCAGCCTCTACAACTAACTCATTTATTTGTAACCGTTGGATGCTTACTCTGCTTTGGATACCTTTTCATTCTCAGCTTTATATAAACCTGTACTCACTGTTCTCAGAGAGATAAATACTCATAAACTAGTTTCATGCTTCTCTTTGCTTTTGGTATAACCTGCTATGCCTTTCTTCTTTATGAAAAGTATGCACTATAATGTATAAGCATTTAATCAATAAACATAAGCATCAAGTTCCAGAATCAAACCTGGAGCCCTAGGCCTCTCAAGGAGAATTTCCTCCGTGGATACCATAGTAAGGCGGCTGCTGGTATCCTCGTGTACGGCGTCCCCGAACTTGGCCCATGTCCGGCGCTCCAGAGCACGCTTGCTAAGCCTCGCGCGCGCAAGTTTGCGGATTTGTATGGTGGTCGTTACCTTTACCTTTTTTCCGTCATCGTTGAACTTGTACTCGATCACCTTCTTCAAGCCGTTCTCATCGGGCCCAATTACGATCCTCGGCGGAAGAAAGAAATACATCTCCTCAGCATCATCTTCTTCCAGTTCTCCCCATCGGAGCTTGCTTGCCGGCGCTCGACCTACGTCAACCTCCATCTCCGCTGAAGAAATCTCGAGCCGCCACCCAAATCACCACGCGGACACGGTGCGCGCCGGCAGCGAGAAATAAACCCTAGATCTATAAGGATGCGATAGCGGTGTGCTCGGCTTGGATAGACTTGATAATCTTAACATTTTCTATACTATTATATATATATATTAAAAAAAAAAACATTTTCTATCCTAAATATAAAAAATATTTCTCTCTCTTAATTTTACAACTAATGCATTATAACTCTTAATTAAAATATAATAAAATTTAATTAATTATTCAAATATTTAAATTAAATTATACATATTTATTTGAATAATTATATATAATTATATGAAAGATTTTATTTATTTATATAAATATTTTTTAGAAAATAACTTTTCCTTTTAGTAAGGTAATAGAATCTTGTATTTACTATCATGTTAAAAGCTTACAATATAGCATCTATTAATGTTATGTAATCATGATCGAACAAAGTCTTTCAATTTAGCTTTTGCTATTCTAATTTTAAGAAAATTTAATGAGATAATTACTAACCTAAGGTTCTTGGTTAGATAACAATATAAGAATTTCTTGAGGGCCTTTGCAAAATGTTATATTATATCATCTTATAATAAATTTAAGTAAGGCTTCATTTGGGCAATTATTTTACTATTTTTCATAACAACTTTTGATAAAATTTTTAAATAATAAAAAATATGAATTTTTACATACATAACACATAAAATTATTGAAAATACATATTTAACACATAAACCTCTATATTTATTAATATACCACATAAAACTCTTCTTATAATCAATTCTAACATTCCGTTTAAACCTTCCATTAAAAATCACTATCAACGATTGTCTTCCCTGTCAATGGCATTCTTTCACTTTAATACAAGTATTTCATCACTGGAGTATTAGAATAAAAAGAAAAGAGGATTTTAGGTGGTATATTAGTAAATATAGAAGTTTAGATGTTAAATATATATTTTTAATAGTTTTACGTGTTATGTATGTAAAAATTCCAAACAAAATAATGACAAAAAACTATTCCAATCAAAACCTAACGAGTAACGACACTTTTTTTACTACTTTCTAAAGCAATTTTTTAATACAATTTTTTTTGAACGGGGTATCCACTCGCTGCCACCTCCGTAAGGGAGCTTAGCTGCGTGACTAATCCTCGACTGACTTGGAAGAGGCACTCATCCCAGAAAACTCATGGCCCGCACTTGATTGGGTCTCACTTAAGAGACGCTGCCGCTTGATGGAAATTGAGCACAGGTTGGGGGGTTCCCAGCCACACTCAATCACCAACCAAATTAAACAATGGTGGGTAGTACAAAATTTTTTAAACTAAAAAATATATATTATGAAAATTGTTTGAGAAAATAGTATGAATTTTCATATCATTTAAAATGTTTATACTAAAAAGTTGATTTAGAAAGAAATAAAAAAGTTATAAAAAAAAACCTAAATCTATCTTTGATGACGAATGACTGGTTCATTTAAGGATAAATACCTCAAATCTCATTATTTGATTAACGGGCTTTGGGTCCGCCTGGCCCGCCCAAAAACAAGGGCGAACCCATCACCGACCACTCCAATCCCATTCTTCCTCCGTCGCTACTTCTAAATAACTCTTTTTTTTTTTGAAATCTCACACACGCGCGCGCGCACACAGATGGCTTCAGCCGACATCAAGGATTTCTTCCGGCAGAAGAAGAGAGGCGTTTCCAAGAAACCCTCATCCTCCTCCAGGAAGAATTCCGGCAAGTCAAGCATTGGCACGATCTGTCTGCCGGAGCCCACATCGCCAATGGCAAGTTTGATCTCCAAGGTAATTATTTATTCTTTCATGTTTTCCATCGATTTCCACATCTCACAGCATACAGATTCGGAAAATTTTAAAGGGGATGGTGACGAGAAACTGAGGCAATTCGACATGGAGATGAGGTACGGCCCTGTGTCGGGCTCAGTAGGCTCGAGCGCTGGGAGCGGGCGTGCTCTATGGGACTTAATCCACCACCGGAAATCGGAAATCTTCTCCGAAGCTTGTCGGGATCAAATCCCAAGCTGGAATGCCTTTGGGAAGGTAGGGTTTGATTCCCAATTTTGTAATAGCTGATCTTTGCTGTAAGATCCTAAGCTGTTTTTGTGTTAGAGGGTGAGATGTCTGACTCGCTTTATTGTGTTATAAGTGTTTAACACTGTTCTGTTTCTTCGCTAATCTAACTTTGTGATCCACAAACATCTGTGAAAGTGCAATTTCAAGCTCATTTAAAAAAAAAAATACACAACAGAGCAGCATCAACAAGGCCTTCAACATTGCAATTTAGATACTAGAAAATTATTATAGAAAGCAAGAAAAAAGCAAGAAAAAAGCTGTTACACATGAAGCCTAAAGCTTCATTTGAGATAGTTTTTTGTTGCTTTCTAAAACAACTTTTTGATACAAAAAAGTTGTTTTAGAAAATATCAAAAAAATTGTCTCAAATGAAATCTAAAATATATAATCCAATACCTTCCCGCAAATCGGACAACTGTCACTTATTTCTATCCACTCATACGTACAACTTAGATGATAGTGATGAGAATATTTTGTCTCAATTTTCGGGTTTTCGGGATTGTATTCTGCTTGAGAGATTACAAAATAAAACAAAATTAGATCAAGATTCCATGTCAAACGACTTTGAATTAAGGAAGTAGTAACAATGCCTTCATATGCAACATGTTTTTTTTATTATAATGGTTGCGGGCTAGAATATACGCGTCGGTGGAGTTATAAAATTTTCGTCTAAGTGTTGTACGAATATTTAGCACACACAAATAGGAGATAAAATAATACCATGATTTTTACGCGGAACACCCTAGAAAGGGAAAAAACTACGGGGCCATGCCTAATTGAAAAGTTCCACTAGTGCAATTTGAGAGACAAGAGGCTGATTCGTCCCACAAGTTAGGACGATCATATTACAATGAGTTTCTTCTGAACTGAAATTTAGTTACAAAGTCGAACAGAGTTTCGGCGTCACTTGGACGTCCGGCGGGATTCTGGCGTCGTTCTGACGATGAGAAGAACTCCGGCGGTGATCGAGGAGGAGCCGTTTTCTCCTCTCCTTCTCTTCTCTTCTTCTTCTTCTTCTATTCTTCTTTTTGCTTGGGGTCCCTCTTATGAGAAATGAGGAGTCTATTTATAATTTTTCTGAAGTGGCATAGCTCGTAAATAGGCGTGAGATCAGGGTCAAATAGGGAGTGGTCGAATGGACGGCTAGGATTGAATCCCTTGATTGTGCACCGTTTGTCAGACATTTGAAGGCCTTAGTGATGTCGGAATTCGATGATCTTGGGCTCATTGGATTCTTCTCGTTGAGCTGTTCGATTCGACTATAAGCTCGTTAAAATCGGAGACCGTTTGGTAACTCAAATTGTGGTACGAGGTTTCCAACAGTGCTTCAGGTACTTGATTTTGGCTTATTTGGACTCGGATTGAGTTGAGTTTGGTGTCGTTGGGTTCGTATTTCCGAGACGCTCAGTTTGACTATAAGTTCGCTGAAATCGGAGTTCGGGAGCTCCCAGATTTAATTTTTGAAGTTTTCGGCTCGGTTTTGACTCGAGATTCGTGCTTGATCAAAACAATTTTTTTGGGAATATATCAATAATAATAGTGGATGAGGAACAATTTAGGGTCCATTTTGGGGTGAAGTTATTACATGCGGAGTTAGAACATAGCTCTAATCCAGACTCTAAGGAAATCGAGTCCCGTGGCTTGTTCAATCTGGATGCGTCCCGACTCTGCACTTAATAATTTCTCCTATTTGAGAGGATTATGACTACTATACAATTATTCACAACTGTTGTGACAGAAATACGTTTTTAAAATTATATACTTTTTAATTCAAAAAAAAAAAAACAATAATTTCTTATAGCTACCTATTGAGTTATGAAAAGTTTGCTCGCCATAAAAATTTCAAAAAAATTATACAATAATAAAAATATAATAGGCAATTATCTTAGTGGATACTTTTGGATAAATCCTTAAAAAGCTTTAAATAAAAATTGTCCTAAATTCTACCTGAATATCAACAGCTGCCACTCTTGCTAAACTTCTAATGGGGCAAACATCCTCATAACAATACACTTCTTATATGCATATGATAAGGTATTAGGCATTGAATTTATTATAATTACTAAACATTAAAAGCTAATAAGGTCCAGATTTTAATGTAATTAATATAACCAATACGTGACTAAAATTTTCTAAAATGTTTCAATAATTTTAATAATGCTAAAAATAATTAGTATATCTTATATTTGAAAATTATAATGCTAAATTTTATTGATTTTATTAATGCTTTGATTATTAGTGGGTTTAATCTATAGTATTTAGGGTTTGCTTAGTTTTTATTATTTTATTTTTCACATTATAATCATAATTTTTTTAGCTATTAAAAAAAAAAATATGTGTTAGAATATTACTTTTTATAATAGCTTTAAAAAATTATTTTCTAAATAAAAGCTTCTAAATTATTTTTATAAAAAATTATAGCCATCCCAAACAAATCCTTATAAGATATATTTAAAAAAAGAAAATTAAGAAAAAATTCATCCTACATAATAATGATAATATTAGTGATATAAAATTCAATTTCTCTATAGAAAAAATAAATTAATTAAAAATTCATCCTACATAATAATAATAAAAGCGATCTACATACATACCATCATATATTACTCTATATATATATATATATATATATATATATATATATATATATATATATATATATATATATATATATATAAATTATGAGTGATAGTAAGTAAATATAACTGATATATTTGATATTAAAAGAACATAAGATGATATATATATGTAATATTTAAATTTTAAATTTTAAATATATAAATATGATGATATAAAATAGTAATAATTTAAATCCCTTAATAATAATAATAATAATTAATAATAATATACCATTCAGTTTCTTGCGAGTTCGTCCGAAACAACCCCTAATTTCCGAATTCCGAAGTACAATTCTATCGCCATTGCTTCGCTCGCAAGACCTTTGGAAATCCCCAAAGCCAAAGGTGCGGAGACCTGAAACTCTGATCGCAAAGAATTCTCCTTTTCTCTGCTGCATCTGTCAGAAGATCCCAAATTTCCCGAGCTTCCTCTCCTCGAATGCGTGAGGTAAGCTTATCTCAGTTGGAATGGCACTTATCCTTCCGGGCCTGGAGTTGGGGTTCAATGAAGAAAAGAGCGACGGATTTTCTATTCTTTATCGTGCCGTTTCTATGTTTTAGTTTTTGGAGTCGATTAGAGTTAGCCACGTGCCTATCTCTGTAGCTAGTTTCCGTAAGATGAATAAGGTGGGATTTTGAATTTCACCGAGGCCTTTGCAAGAAAAAACTAGCGCAAAATACTTCTTGTATCTAGAGTTGTATTGGAACCACTCAAATCCAGTCACTTTTTGGTAAAATCAATGCAGGCTCTTAAAATTTTAAGGTTGCTCAGGGAGACTTTTGAAAAACTTCAAGTGATTGTTGTTGCAGTTATTTTTTTGTTTTTTAATTTTAATTGTTTTAAGTAGTAGATGAATTGGCCCACTGAGATGATTGGAAAGAACCAGCTTTTATAGTTTTTGGTGCAATGAGGAAGAGCAGACTTTTTTTTTAGTGCTATTTGAATGTAATCACAGAAGTCAGTAGTTAGTGTGTTAGCACGTTCAAGGGCGGACCGTGACTGGGAGAAAACTCTCCAAATCACTGGCTTTACAATCACTGTCTTATATAATAGGGTAATTTATATACAACTTGTGGTTTTGATTTTTTGTTTAAAAAAAAGTTACAAGACTTTTCAAGAAAAAATAATACATTGACTTTAAACTAGGGTTTCTTGAAACAGTGATTAGGGTTTGTTTTGAAATCCTTGTAAAAGCAAAGTGATATGCTTTAGTGTATGCTTTTTATTGATGTCATGATTCTAATAAGAGAAAAAAAAAAAAAGTGAAAATTATAAAAATAGATAAATGTTCATAAGACGTAATTATTAGAATTAGCAAAATAAAAACAAAGTATACGATATAAAAGTTCAGCGGGCATGCTATTACGTCATCGGTCAATATTGCTATAATATAAAGTGATAGTGACATGTGATGTGTTTGGGTATCTTGAATCCATTGTACATGACAATAAAGATATAGCTTGAGTGGTAAAATGAAAAAAAAAAAAGGAGTTTATGCAATAAGTGGTTATCATCAGAGGCATGGAGGTAAATTTAAATAAAACTACAATCAGACATATGATGTTGTATGGATTCAAATGTTTGGTAATAAAAAGTTGTTGATATCCAAGTTAAGTATGACATAAAGGAGAATGTTAAGATGACTATCTTATATAATTAAGAATCTATGATGCACAGACATGGACACGGCGACACGAATACGACAGGACACGGACACGGGATACGTCAGTTATTGAAAATATAGGACACGGACGCGGGTTGGGCACATTATTATAGTTTTTATATTTTAAAAAGTGTATAAAAATTAAATAAGTATGATTTTAAAAATAATTTGAAAATAATAAGTCATTTAACTAGAATTTGTGCTTAAAATGATTAGTATTAGGATGTCGAGAGTCAGGCGTCAATGTCGTTTATCAGTCACCGAGAGAGGAGATAAAAATACCTTCACTGCCAAAAAGAAATGAAAATGAGAATATTCGATGATTGGGTATTAAGTGGGGACGTTGATTTGGTGTTGTGAATAGGAAATAAGAAATTTATTTTAAATCCCGTCAAATACAAGAAATTATATTTAAAAAAATCATAAAATATTTAAGATACGCGTGTCGGACACGCGTGTTCAATTTGTATTTAATATTTATTAATCAGACACGTTTTCGGCGTGTCTGACACGTGTCGGAGGAGTGTCGGGCGAGTGTCATGTCGGACACTGCACGCCTCTTTGAGGAGAAGTGTCGGTGCATCATAGTTAAGAATGATAAATTAAGTAATAATTATATTAGATTAACAATTAGAGTGAATTTTATTGTAGTTAAAAGCAATTGAAAACAAACTTAGGTGGTTTGGACATGTATAATAGGGGCTTGAAAATGTATCCATTAGAGGTATCGTATAAAATTAATGTTAGAGGATTATGAAGAAGAAGAGAGATGCTTATGCTAACTTGGATATGAGATGTTTAAAACTGTTTTATGAAGAATATATTTCACACCTTAGGTAACACTTTGTTGGAATGAATGGAAGATGATGATTCACAATCACTATATAGTTAAGATAAGGGTAATGATGGTGATGATGACGATATGAAATCCTCGAATTAGTATAAGTAGGGCTGCAAATAAACTGAGCCGAGCCGAGTATGTGAGTGTTCATATTTGAGTTTGTTTATTATTAGCTTGTTCAAGTTCGGTTCGTGTTTGATTCGAGCTTTATTGTTTGTGTGCATGTTTGATTCATTTAAATTAATGGTGTTCATGTTTGGTTCATGTTCAGTTCATGTTCGATTTGTTTAATGCTTATCGAGCTTTAAACAAACATATTTAGCGAATTTTTTTATACTATCAAACAAGCATGTTTATGAACAAATCTAATGATTATTCTTAAGCAATCAAATGAGCAAGATTATGAACATATACATAACTAGTATTTTTGAGCTACCAAATGAGTTCGTTTACGACTAAACGATCTATAATTTATCTTATATTTGTTCATGAACATCTTAAACAAACAATCTAGCAAACATTGACCAATGTGAAATATCTCTTGTTCATGAACAAATTCATTCTGTTGAAGGTATAAAGTAAAATGAAATAAAATTTATAATAAAAGCAATTGTCCATTTAAAATGAAAATATGATTAATCTATATGAATATATTTATCCAGCTTATTCATGAGTTCAAAATCGAACACGAATCGAGCTTAATGTCAAGCTTGTTCACGAGCTTCAAATGATGTTGTTCATGAACATAAATGAACCAAACACATTAGTGTTCAAGCTTGTTTATTTAAGGATCGAGTATTACAAATGTTTTTCAAGTTTGTTTGTTTAGTTAGTTAAACGATCACAAACGAGTTTTAATCAAACCGAGCAACGAGTAGCTCGTCGAACGTTTGATTCGCTTGCATCCCTAAGTACAAGGGTTTGTTATGAAACTGTAGTATGATGTTATATCAAATTTCATGACAAGCCCTAATAATATCTTACGATTTCAAGAGAAACCCTGGTAGTATTGCTAAGGTTTCAAGAAACAATAGCATAAGTGTAGGGTTTTTTGGCCTTGTCTATGAGATCATATTAACAAAATTCATTGCTTGAAACTATTATTTTTAGTTACTCTCTTTGTTGATGGATTCTTCTTTGCAAATTATCTCTTAGTGGATGTCTCTTCTGTATGAATAGCTTGTACCAAAGGAGATGGTGGTGTTGGTGGTTTCTCCTTGGGCAGTATGAGCTTCATTGCAGCTATCATTGTAGTTATCTGATCTCCCATTTGCTCATTTTGGCTGATCAGACTCGTCACTTGTTTGTAATCTCTTCGTAAAGTCATATATCTTAGTTTCCAATCACCTAGTGTATTTTTACGAGTCCTTAGTGTAACAATGAAAAATTTATTATATGTTGGAATTAGTGCTCTAATATCAAAAATAAATTGTAATTATGGTGTGGAAGTCTATCGGAATTCATAGGAATCATCTCTTATGGCGGAATTGAGAGATGATGGGATTCTTCCCATAGCATACCGAGAGTAGAGTGAAAGGTCTCCTGCTTTGAAACCCATGTAGTATTTGGATGTTGCCTTGGAATGCATGCCCAATGGAGAAGAGGGAGAGAGAAAGGCTCAATGGGAACCATGGCTATAACCTTGGTGAGAGATTGAGAATAAAATTGATGATCTACTAGTTTCAAGCTTAAAATGTGACATCCTAAGGCCTCCTATTTATAGAAAAATACTAGCGGATTCATATTTAGGAAACCTTACCCTTAATATCCAACATTCATTTAAATTATGGATTGCAGTAGACCTAATTAAGTTAATGGATAAGACACATCTTCATGTCAATGTTTAGAAGATGGAAATGTAGATAATCAAAGCTTAAATCAAGCTATAATCTCTTGGATCTCTCCTAATAAATGAAGTTTTTTCTTGATGAAATCACAATACTGTTTTCACCTCACTTTGAGATCATGGTGTAATGTAGTTGCCTGAATGGTATTGATCTAAGTATAGTACTGTGTTAATTTTCGCAGCTTGAAGTTATTTCCTCTTTTGTTATGCGCTATTTTTTTTATTTCTTTTGAAGAGTTTGTTTATGCTTATTATGATATATTAGCAAAAAAAGTTTCAGCTGAGTAACCTCTTCTGTTTTTCACAATAATTATCATCCAACAGCTTTGTAACAGATGATGCAAATAAAATACACCACCCTGACATTACAACTGCAGTTCATGCTGCTTTAGTTTCTCTTCACGTTTTTTTTTTCCAATTTAGGAGATATCAATTACAAAGCCGATTTTCTCATAGCTTTTTGGGTGTGGATGGCATACCCTTTCTTTTGTCGCAGGCATGGTTTTCTACCGGACAAAAATGCATGGGTTGCAGTAGCAGCCAAGAACCAGATAACTGAGCTCTGCTCTTCTGGCGATTAACATTTTTTGTACTGATAAATGGCTGCTGGTCAACAAAGGAAGCGCTTTGCAAGTTCCAATTTGCACGAACTAAAAGGAAAGAAGAAAAAGAGGCTCGACTCATCAGATTATATTTTGAACTTGAGATCACATGTACATTTACAATGGGATGAGGTTCAAAAGAGAGTAGTGGCAAAAAGGGAGCAAATTGGGATAACATGGAAAGACTTGTCTCCCTATGTTGATTCCGTGCCTAAGATTCATTCCGGTTTAGCTGATGTCTTTTCTTTCCCAAAAGAAGTATTCGATTTGGATAATCTAATGGAGGTGCTTTCTCATGAGGTAGCTAGATCTTTCAGTTTTAATTCTTCCCCTTTGATATGACTGAGCTAGACCCACCTATTGGGTTCCTTCTTTTACATCTGGACTGAAACATTTGATATATTTTTGATAGGTCTGGTTGACTTGTCTGTCAGTGTCTGAAAGAAAGCTTCTCATGCAGTTCCTTCCTAGTTGCGCTTTTCCTGAAGAAGCAGTTCAGTCATTGCTTACTGGGGAAAACCTTCATTTTGGAAATCCTTTCCTTAAATGGCAAGTATTGCGGACCTTAATTCATTTTTAACTGTGAGTGTTATCTTTCTGTTTTGAGATGTTTTCACATTGCATGCTATAAATTTTATACTGACACGTAATATTTCTGATTTTTATGAAGTTTCCAGTCATGAGAAGTGTGCTATGAACATTAGAATTTTAGATTAATCTTTTGAACCATTTGTGGAACGGTCTTGTAGTTAAAGTGTTAAACGTGACTATCTGAGCCCATATTAGTGGCGTGTACATAAAAAAAGCAACTTATCCTGACTTAGATATTCTAAAACTCGGAGGCTGGTGATGGTATTGTTAAAGTAGATGTGCTTAGATTAAAAGCATTTTTATGCTCACACCATTATTTTTGTTAGAGCATGATAATGTGGCAACCCAACAAGAATTACGATATAAAGGTGGCTTAGCCAATGGATGTTTGAATAAACAAGTGTTGGTACATTATAATTTTTTTTTTCCCTCTGCATTGCTGGTCTTGAAAAATTGTTAAGTTGTCAGAGAGTACATATCATAATTTCATGGTTTTATGTGTAAGTGCATGATTTATCAAGTGACATTACTGTTGACGTACTTTTTCGCTCGATCGATTCGATCGAAGGTCGTTAAGACGAAATTGACTCAAATCGAACCCCGATTTAATTAAATTGAATCAAATTAATTTAATTTAAATCAAATCAATCCAATTCAAACCCTGTCGAGCGTCGTCGAGCCCAATTCGACGCAATTCGGCGCCGATTTAAGTTCAATTTCACGAAATTAAAATTGATTGAACCCAATCGGACCCAAACCGACCCAAACCGGTTCGGTTTCGGGTCGAGTCCAATCCGGACTCAATTTCAGCCCTAATTTCTCAATTTGGGCTGAATTTGATTTTCAAATCAAATTCCCAAATCAAGGTTGAGATTTTACATGAAATCCACCCCAAGTCCCTCATTCCACGTGTGCTAGGCTTGATTGGACGAAATCGGGGCTGACTTGCACTTGGTGTGCGAAACAAAGAGCGTGAGAGGGAGAAGGGAGCCTCATTCGGCTTCCTTGTGTTTTCCGCCCCGACCCAGAGCGAGAGAAAGAAGGAGAGATCGGGAGAGGGGGAGCATTGGGCTCCCCCATTTGTTCCGTCCCAGCAAAGCGGAAGGGGAAGGGGGAGCATTCGGCTCCCCCGCTTGGTTCCGTCCCAGACAGAGCAGAGAGGGGAGTTTGCTCCCCTTGCGTGCGTTTTGTCCGTCCAGAGCGAGAGAAAGGAAGCGGGGCGGGCGGTCTTTCCAGTCGAGTGAGGAGAAGACCCGCTCGGCTCTTCCATCCATCCCGATCAAAGCCTAGAGGAAGGGGTCTTGCGGCCTCTTGCATGCGCCATAGCCAAGGAGGGCCGGCCAACTGTTGCCTTCTCCTTCTTTGGGCTGAAAAGAAGTTCTCTCCCACTTCCATAGCCTCATTTTCTTGCTTCCTAGCGAAGGTGAGGGTTTCTTCCATCTTCTTCCCCAACGTCGGTGACCTCAAAGCGACAAGGAAGTTGTTGGGAGCTCCCAAACAGCACTCGGGAGATTTTGGAGCTCTCCGAACAACAAATCCACCATCCGGAAGTCTTGGACAGCAGCCACGCAACTTCCGGGAGCTTCCAAACAGCGAAGACTTCTGTCCGGAGCATTTTTGGACAGCAAATCCATCCTCCGGAAAGCCTTGGACAGCAGCAACGCAACCTCCAAAGGCTTCCAAACAGTAAAAGCTGCTGTTTGGAGAGTTTGGACAGCAAGTGACAGCTTCCGTTAGCATTCAAACAGCGAAAATTGCTGTCCGGAGCAGTTTGGACAGCAAAATTAGCCTTCAAAGAACTTGGGACAGCAGCTTGGAGCTTGGAGCGGAGCTTGGACAAAGCTTGGAACGTGGATAGGAGCGCTTGGACAACCCGGGGAAGGTATACCGTTGAACTTAGGCGAAACCTAGGGTCTCCCAAGGCCAATTGATGTGTGGTTGACGCTCCCAAAGCCTTAGGTCCTTAGAAACTTTAATTTCTTGGTCCCTAAAACCTTCATGTTGGCTGTCCACTTCGCAAAAACAGTGGAAATTCGGTGATTTTCATTTGTTGGCTCTCATGTGAGGGCCCGGAGAGGATTTCGATGCGTGTAGAGGTGTTGGGTTGTTATCCAACACCTCTAAAATGCATGATTTTGCATTCATATTGCATGCCTAGCCTTCGCCTACGAATGGACCATAGGATTTGATGATCTTTTTCTATCCCAAAATGCATGTTGAGACATAGGTTTTGTTGAATTCTAGGTTGTACCTACTGAATGTTAATGTCATGGCAAAATTGACATAGGATTTAGGGTTTTGCATTTGTCAACTTGCAATTTTCTCTATGACTTGGTTAGATGCCCAAATGCATTTGATAGCTTGTTGTAGAATTTTATTTGAACTCTTAAAGGTTCATTTTACAAATTCTAGAACAAGTAGGGTTGATCAATCTTATTTTGGGTGTGTTGCAAAGCTTGTAAAGAAAATAACAAGTGGACATTCGCTCTATTATCAAATTCCCTAATTTGAAGAATCATCGCCACATGCATGCATTTTAGGTTCTTCTTAGATGATACCCCAAATTGATCTTAAATCTCTTAGAAGTCATAGGGATCGATCTCTCCCATCCAAATTTCTAAGTCATGCCAAAATTGGTTTAGAAATGTTTCCTAAAACATTAGGAAATCATTCTCCCTTCTCCTAATTGAGTCCAAAACTCTAAAGGACGTAGGGAAATTCCTTTCATATGCGCATCTCCTCTTTCCATGAATCCAAAACATTCATGGAGGAATGGAGAATCTTCTCTCGTACATAATGCTTGGAGCATTCTCAAAGCTCCAAGTTTTAGGTTGTATGAGTCATTTGTGACTTGGAACCAAATCCCAAGTCCTTTCATCCCTTTTGTTGGAACATAAACCAACAAATATTCCCTTCATGTGTGATAATTTGGAATCTTCGAAAATTCCATAATGTCGCTACATGAGAATCTTGAACCTTAGAACCAAATTCTAGGTTCATCCACCCCTTCACTCTAACTAAATTAAGTGAGTGAAGATATCCATTTGAACACCAAATGTTCAAGGGACCTCTCCCAATCTTGCGACCTCTAGGTCGCATCTCTTTTTTTTTGTCTTTCTACAATCCAAAAGTTGTAGGAGACCAACCCATTCTCTTAGGACTCAAAACTAGGAGAATGTGTACCTCTCTTTGTTCCTTTTGAACACCACATGTTTAAAGGCACCTCTCCAAACTCAGGACCAAATCCTAAGTTTACTTTTTCATTTGTTAAGACATAAAATTAGCAAATGAACGATATCATGCCATAAATCCTTGAGTTTGGGATCAAATTCCAATCTCTCCCATCTCATTTGTTGGATAAAACTAGCAAATGAATATCCATCTACTTTCATGTATAATGATTTGGAACCTTCAAAGATTCCAAAGAAAATCATTTCATGAATTGTGTAATCCTAGGATCAAAGTCCTAGGTTTACTTGACTTTGTTTGTTGAAGAAAAATTAACAAATGTCCACCCTTACATATTCTTCATGCATGATACTTAGAGCATTCCCAAAGCTCTAAATATTGGATTGCATGAATCTTATAACTTTAGGATCAAAAAAATCCTAAATGCACGCAAGAAACCTTAAACTTGGAACCAAATCCCAAGTTCTTTCCTTCTTTCTTTGTTTGTTGAAAAGACAAAAAATCAACAAACAATCAATCCTCCTCTTTGGACATCAAACGTTCAAAGGAAATCCTCCAATTTGCAATCCCTAAGTTGCATTTTGGACCATTCCTTTTCCTACAAACCCAAATTGTAGGAAACCCCCAAATTCCCCTTCATTTGCCTAGCTTCACATTAAGCAAATGAATTTGTTTCTTTGAACATCGAAAGTTTAATGAACATTTAAGGATTTGCAATCTCTAAGTTGCATATTCTTTCCCTCATTTTCTACAACTCAAAAGTTGTAGGAATTCCTCTCATCCTATTGACTCAAGTTGGATGGATGAATGTCCCTTTCTTTGAACACCAAATGTTCAAAGAAAATCTCCCACTTTGCAACCTTCAGGTTGTATTTTTTCTCCCTTTCTTCTCTATAAACCAAATTTGTAGAGAAATTCCTTTTCCTTCTACAACTAAAGAATTGTACGAAAGTCTCACCCAAATCTCCTATTTGTTGAATCAAAATCAACAAGTAATTCAATCCAAAATCATTTGTTTGTTGAACCAAACTCAACAAATAATTTCATATCAAGCAAAGGAATCAAATCCTAGCTTTCTTCCATTCTCCTAACCAAAATCAGGTGAATGAGTTCCTCTCTTTGGACACCCAAAAGTTCAAAGAATCCTTGATGTGTAGGCCAAATCTACACACATCATCCTCTTGTGTTTGCTTAAACAAAATTTAGCAAACTAAAAATGCCCGTCATTGAACATAAAAGTTCAATGACAATCCCTCTTGATTTGTAACCCCAAAGTTATAAATCTTTCTCACTTATTGAACCAAATTCAATAAGTGATTCATCGTCATTTGCCTAATCCAAATTAGGCAAATGAAACTCAACTCTTTGAATACAAAATTCAAGGAAACATTTTCTTTTGATTCGTAGCCTCAAAGCTACTAATCTCCATTCACTTCTATAGGTTCCAAAGGCCTTAGAAAATGTCATACCTTAGCCCAAAAGCTATAGGTTCTCTCTCCTTCAACTCCAAAGTTATAGGAGACTTTCCCTCCCTTTAGCTCCAAAAGCTAGAGGGAGTTCCCCTACATTTAGCCCAAAAGCTAAATGTTGGATTCCTTTCTCCCCTTAAGCTCCAAAAGCTAAGGGGATTTCTCCAACATGTAGCCCAAAAGTTACATGTTGGACACCTTTCTTAGACCCAAAATCTAAGTAATCTACTTCATTCAACCCAAAATTGAATGATCTTCCCTATGACATTTAAAATGCTAACCCATAGATGTCCCTTAGGAATTATCCAATCCGTTGGAATTCATCCTACCCTATTGGATGGATTTCACCAAGTCCTAAGTGAAGCCCCTTAGGCAAGTCTATCTTACCCTATTAGATAGACACTTCTCTTATCCAAACACTAAGAGAACTCCAAAAACACCTAAAAATTACTTAGGTCCCCTTTTGATACAATGATCAATCATCTCCCCCAAAAGGTGGGATGCCTACATTATTGTATCTTAGGATTCATAAGTAACAGGCTTGCCCAAAAGCAAGCATGTGGTTACTTTATGGGTTCTTCATAACCCTCCTAAATATGAAACATTTAAAAATCAAATAAAATCTTTAAGTCACAAACAACTTAAAGTGAAATCACCCTTGGATAAAGATTAAACATCTTCCCTCCAAAATAAAATTAAAAGACCCTTAGTGTGACATGCTACACAAGCCTCACACACTTAGGTGCACAGCCCCTTAGGCATGCTAGGACTAGGATTTTTTTTTTTCTTTTCTGCGCATGTGATTGATGTTGTGGTGTGATTGCCCTTGGATTGTCTGTGTGTGGGCACTTGCCCTTAAGTGGATAGTGTAGAAATATACTTGTTCTTCTTGCAGGTGGCCATATCTAAAAGGGGGGGGCGCTCATAAATAATAATAAACTGTTTGCATGACAGGTGCTGCTTAAAACCCCCCAAAGATGTGGCCAATAGGGTAGAAGTAGATTGTTTGGCACCCTAAGTGCTAAACAAAATTCTGGATGTAATGCTTTATCATATAAACTGCTTCTAATCCATTGCAGGTTTGAGTCTTTTTCTTTTCAAATATGTATTTGATAGAATTAGGATGTGTCAAACTTGTGGGGGTTTGGAGCAAAAGAATGAAGTGGACTAGAAGGATGTACCTGTAAAGGTGAAGCCTAATGTCCATTCAAAAGTCAAGATCCTGAAGAACCCCACAAGTAGAGTCTGTAAATTTGACTGGGTTGTATAATGGCAGGCAACTCAGCTGCCAAATCTGGTTGTAATAATGTGGACTCTTTACATTTCCTTTCATTTGATATAAATAAAAGCATGCTTTGATTGTTTACTTGAGTGCGCAATAGAAAATGCATGTCTTTCCTAGGTTTCTTCTCTTGTTTTTGTGGGTGTGGCCTGGACTTGATCACGTTAGGCTCTTAGGATAAAAACTAAGTTTTCTACCCCTTAACATGTAAGCAACCTAATAATAAAATCAAATTAGGCTCCATGTCTTTCAAGTAAGGAAAATTGCATGGCTCCCTTCAAGGAGCCAAGTTTTCAAAATTAAAAACAATCATGCATAGCCCAAAACATATCACATGTAGAATGCCTCAACTTAAGGATTAGATAACAAAAGCCTTTTTCTTTATGAGTCAGCATTTGCATACCCTACATGCCAAGGCATCTTGGCCTCAAAGCCAAGCTATAAGACCTACCTTTTAAATAAAAACAACCCTACCACTCTACATTTGCATTGAGACTGGACAATATGGTTTTAAAAGCGATTAGGAGGGTTAGCTGGTAGTCCCTTCCAGGCGGGACAATAAATCCAGAAGTCGGGCGGGTTATGCCTCTTGTGAGGTGTAGCTTGTAAGTCCCTCTTTGCACTCGTTAGATCTAGGTTCGAGGCACTACCTCTCGGTAGTCCTCACCTTAGTCTTAGGGTCCGAGGCACGGGTTGATTCCAAATCACCCTATAAGCCCTCAACTTTCGGGCAATTCCTCCAACAAGTGTTGTTGGGATGTAAGCCCCAATCTTCTAATAAAATATCAACTTAAACTAAAATTAGGTTGCTAAAATGTAAAGCCCAACATAGGATAGTCCGAGCACCTCTGAGTTTCCCTCAGAATCAAGTGCTCCTACTTTCCTTTTCTTGGACTTCACTCCAAAAATCTGATTCTAAGTTGATCAAATCTCCTCCTTGAAATTCCTAAAGGCCAAAACCCTTTAATCAGAAGACTTTCATGGATTTTCAAAACACCACAGAAATCAAATTTTAGCCAACATTTAAATGACTTCTAAAGAAAGCAAAACCACTAGTTTAATCAAAAGTGTTCCCAAATCAAATTTGGGATGTAATTAACCATAGGGGCTTGCCCCTATGGGATGTCTGTACCCCAAAAATAAATAAACCCCGCTGGACCAAACATCGAGTGGGGGAATCTCTGTTAAATAAATTGTAAATTTTATGATTGAGTCCATAAGGAGATGATATTTTTACCCTCCGGGGTAATATATCATATTCTTATGCCGTGCCCGATTATAAAATATGCAATCCGTTCGAGGATACAAAAATTCTCCAACAGATTTTCTGGCGACTCCACTGGGGAGGATGTCTCTTTTCATCTAAACTAGTGGTTTTCAATTAGTCATTTCAATTATTGGCTAAAGAGCATTTGCAAATCAAAATTTGTATTGTATGCCTCTCCTTTAACAAATTTGGGTTGAGTGATGTCAATACAAACAAATGCAAATTAAAATGAACTTTCCAACTCACTTTCAAAAGTGAGAAAGATGAACTTTGATTTTCAAATCAATATTTAAAAAAAAAAATCACATTCTCAAATACCCAATTCCAAAATCTCTTCTCTTCACCATAATTGTTGTGGTTGTATGAAGTCTACAACCAAACAATGTCAAATGGTGTGGGGGATCCAATTCAAACAAATTCAGTATTCATCCGTTAAATCCGGGACACAGTTGTGGGTGGTCAATGATTCAAGTCAGTGGTCAGAAAACCCAACAAAAAGTGCAGTGATTGGTTGATGTTATGATAATTGAATTCAAGGAAGTACAACAGAGAAGTTGATACAACAAATTCTGATTCTCAGGAAAATTCTAAAGTTTGGGATTTCAACAAAGCTGAGATGGAAGGCAAATTGGTTTTCAAATTTGGTAATCACCTACAGTTGTCTTTTGATCAATCTCAATTTGCTTCAAGAGATATGATAAAATTTGGACAAGGTTTTGAGGGTGTGGAGGTCCTCTTTCAAGGCCCAACCCCTTCTGAAGTGGAAGTCTTAGAAAGTCAACACCCACCTAAGAGGGTCCTTGAAATTAGCTTACCTGTTAGGGAGAGGTCACCTCCTCAAAACAGTAGGAAGAGGGTGGCTGAGGTCTCTCCAAAAGCCTTAGCCTCTCAACCTTCTACATTTGGTAGGTTGACCTTCCCTAAGGTTCAAAAGTCTAATGAAAGACAAATAACCTTAACTCCAGTTTTGCCTAAGGAGGTAGCAGTTGAGAGACAGTGTGAGACAGTGCAGTCTTTAGCAGTTGTCCCAAGCCACTCAGAGCATGAGAAACTATTTCAGTCCAATCAATATGAAGAAGGGACTAGTTCCACCTATGTTCTAACCAAGTCTCAAAGAAGAAATAAAAAACAAAAAGACTGAGAAAGAGGTTGGAAAAGGAGGAGCAAGCTAAGTTAGAGGTTGAGATGTTGGAGCTCTCTCCTCTTGCTGAGGGTAGTAAATTTTACCCTCTTTCTGTGTTTAGGAGTGAAGAAGATGTTGAGAAAATAATAGCATCACCTCCAAGACCTTTAACTAAAATTTTCCAAAAGCACACCCGAGGAAAGGGTAAAGCAGTGGGAGAATGACATTAAAAAAAAAGGTTTTCCAAAGAGTAGCTGACAGAACCCACTCAACAAAAGAGAAGGTAATTAAAGCTATGAAAAATGTGATTTGCAAACGTGTTGATATAATTCTTAGTGAGAACAAAGATCCTAAGGATAACAAATTGATTGTTCAGCCATCGCAGAAAGACATGCAACAGTTTGCCCGACAACCAGCTGTGTCAGCGTTGGTGGACGGTTATGATTTCAAATCTCGCCAGAAAAGAGCAGTCAGTGAGCAGATAGTTCTAGTTGACAGTTCAGCAATTCCACCTAAGATCTATGGCAGACCAAAGGCTGATTACCTTGATCGCCAAGTGGTCCCTTGGTCTTCTTTGTCAGTTTCTAGTAAATCTGACATACCTACTAGGTTTAGAAGGTCTCCCAAAGAAAACAAACCTTCTAGTCCTCTTGATGAGCCACATTCTGGGGGTCACATTCAGACTCCACCTTTAAATGAGGTAAATTTGGGACACCAAAAATCCCATGCCTCGTCATCTGGGGTGAAGGAAGAATGGAGACCCAAGGTGGTGGCTCCATCTATGGTACATTCCCCTCCTAGTTGTGTTGATTCTAAAGATAAAGGGAAAGCATCCATGGAAATTAACAGGCATGAAGAATACTACCCTTCTCCTGTCAATCCCTCAACAAGTAAAACTGTTGAAGAAATGATTGAATACTTGAAAGATAGCCTCAAGAAAATTGATGAGGATGAAAGGAGAGAAAAGGAGGAAGAAAACTACAAAAAGTTGCTTGAGAATTTCAATCCTGATGAGGATGATCTCTTGGATGAGGAGGATATCCTTGTTATCCACTATGGCATAGGAGGATCCTCTCTTTCAAAAGACCCTCATGCAAATGAATTGTTGGAAGTGGAGGAAGGGAGTAAAAATCCTTAAATTTGTGCTCTACAACAGCTTAAAAAAATGGACAAGAGGTTGGATGAGACGACATTTGCCAAGATAACTCTCACTACTCAACTTTTGGGGCTCCAAAAGGTCCTAAACACAACAGTTGAGTCTTTTACCAATACAAAGGAAGCAGAATCAACAAGTGCAGCTTCTTTGCCTTCAGTAGTGTGTGGTCATAAAGAACAACACTAGTGACTTGCTTACAGTTGTAGATGGTTGACAATTATCTTTGTCTAAATCTTTCCTAAAGATTGTAAACAAACTACCTAAAATCCCATTGGAGTTTCCAAAAAGAACTCAAATGCCCACAAAAAGGCCTCTTTTGATGTTCCTTTAAATAACTCAATGGGTGGAAAGGGTCCTTTACCCTTGAAACTTCATGAAAGAGAGTTTCAATGGTGAATAAAAAAAAGAATCAATTTCCAAAATCAAATGGGTTATCCTTCTAAGTGGCAAAGGGAAATCCCCCAAGCCAATCTCTCTTTCCAATTTCATGTATGTTCCAAAGGGTGTTAATGAAATGAACGATCCTTCTGCGTACGTGCAATCTGTCCGTTCTGATTCTAATAACGAACAAACTACAAATGAATCTTTCCAATTCTTTGAATCAAGTGAATCAACGTTTGGTGATGATCTACCCATGCACAAAATGTAGGGAGCAAAGATTGTCATTAAGCTTGAGTAACTTGACTTAGAGACAAATCAAGTGAAAGAAGAATCAAATTCTGAAGTTTTGGTTGATGTGACCTCAACTTCTGAGCCTGAACAAATAACAGGGATAAATCTCAGAAGTGGTCATGTTGTATCATATCAAGTGGCATCAAACAAGAGAAATAAAAAAGAACTTTTCAATCAAAATGAGGGCGTGGTTCCACCAACACTTGCTCCACAAAAGCAAGTGGGTGGTGGACCACCAAAAGTGGATTTTATAATGTGTTAGCTCACCTTAGGAAATTCCCTGCGAGGTTGAGCATATATATAATGCATTCGTATTTTCTCCTGAAATGCGAAAAGCTTTGATCAAGGCTTTCCTTGATCCTGAAATTTGTTTGGCTCAACCTGTAGAGGATTCCTTTGAGGAGGCTTTACACTTCAACAAATACCTAGAATGACATTTTCTGTTGAAAAGAGTGCTTGTTGGCCCAGGTGCATGGGTCAACACAATGAATCTGGAAACTTTGGCTCACCTCAATGTTGACACGTAGAAATTAACTTCTGACAAAATGATGTTGCGTGGCTTCAATGAGGGGGGGGGGGACAAAGAGCCTTAGACTCAATTGCTCTTTCACTTTTGGAGGGAGTTCTAAAACCATTTAGTGCATATGAAATTGGGGAATATAAAGATGTTTCTTGCTATGTTCCAAAGAGGCTATCAGTGTTTTCAGACCTGTGCTACCAACTAAAGATCAAGCAGAAATCAGTACACTAAAGACAAAGTCTCCATCAAGTGTTCGAGACTACCCTCAAGAAGAAGAACTTGAGGAAAAGATTAATTCTAATCTTGCCCCTCCTTCAACACAACGAGGTGGTAAGATGACACAATGAGTTTGTGATACAGTTCATGATAAAAGTCAAGAAGAGTGGAAGGTGAGGGGTACCAAAGCCCCATCTCCACCATTTGTTCCAAGAAGGCCCATCACCCATATAAGCTCAGGGTCCGATTCAAAGGCTGAGCCAAATTTGATGGGTAGTTTGACAAAGCAACAAAGAAGCTTCAACAAATCAAAGATACAGTTTCAAGAATGGATAGACACTGAAAAGCCTATTTGGAACATTAAAGAAAATCTCCCATGTGATGAAGACATCTCTCAAACAAAGAGGAGGTGTCTAATCTCACTAAGTATAAAAAACTGAATGAGTGTTTAGAGGCATTAACTTTGTTGTCTGAAAGTACAGTGGAAGAGTTGAATGTTTGCATTACACTCAAATAAAAAATGTAGGGAAGGAGTATGTCTTTCATGGCATACCCTCTTCCTTAAAGTCCAAAAGTGGGTGTAAACTTGACAACTTTCCATAAAAGAAATGGTAGAACTCCCACTTATTTTGAAAACCTGATTAAAAGAGGTTTAACTCCTTCTATGTGGTCTAAGGGCGAAGCTTAACACTTTGAAAATCTATGAAATTTCAAATACAAATTAAAGAAAAATAGACATGGTGTTGGCTTTGGTACCATCAGACCAATAGATGATGATATTTTTTTTTTTGGTTATTACCAACAATCTAGATGTTGATATGATCTTTACAAAGACCTTCAACGCTGTTGGGAGGTCATGTTTAGATGCTAGCAACGGTCTGGTTTACCTTCAAACTAAGGATGCACCCCTTGAGTTTGAAGAAAGAAATCAAATCAACAATCAGTAAGTTGAAAGAAATCAATTTGGGTACTGAACAAAATCCACGCCCCACTTTTATAAGTGCATTGCTAAATGAAATTGATGCTAATGGTATGGTACAACTCCTGACATAGTTTAAGGACTGCTTTGCATGGGATTATGATGAAATGCCATGTTTAAATCCAAATCTAACAGTCCATAAACTTGTCATTCAACCAAACATTGTTCCAATCAAACATGCTCCTCGAAGGATGCATTTGAACATTGAACAACAAATGATTAAAATAAAAATTAACTGAGGCTGGTTCTACTCAAGAAGAAATATCCCTCTTGATTGACTAGCATTGTCCTTGCTAAAAAAAAAGAGAACGGACAGATTCGCGTATGCGTTGATTTTAGAGACTTGAATGAAGCATGTTTACTCATACATGAACTCATGGTTGACATTGTTTCTTCTCATGGTCTCTTTTTCCTTTATGGATGGATCCTCGGGGTACAACCAAATCAAAATGGCCCCGGAGGACGAGCAATATACTGCTTTTAGAACACCCATTGGAATGTACTGTTTTTAGGGTCATATCTTTTTGGCCTTAAGAATGTTGGTATGACCTACCAGCTTGCAATGACCAGAATATTCAATGTGTTCATTCATGACAAAATTGAATGTTACATTGATGATCTCGTGGTCAAAAGCAAAAAAAAAAGAGAGGATCACCTATTTGATTTAAGGGTTGTGTTCGAATTGCTTTGTCGGTACGACCTCAAGATGAATCCTTGTAAGTGCACCTTTGGGGTGACTTCAGAAAATTTTCTTGGGTTTGTTGTTCGACACCTTGGAATTGAAATTATTCCTACTAAAATCAAAGCGATATTAGAAATGAAACCTCCTTGAAGTCTTACTCAACTAAGACCTTTCCAAGGTAGGTTGGCATATCTAAGACGCTTATCCAATTTGTCCGGTAGATTGCAGCCCTTTCAAAGGACTCAAAATTCTACTTGGATGATAGCCACCAAAGGCTTTCGATAGTACGAAATGCTATCTCATATTCCCACTTGTTTTGGCCGCTCCTTCCCTAAGGAGGCCGTTAGTTCTCTTCACTGCAATGTCAAGTGAATCTCTTGAAGCTTTGTTGGCCCAAACCCAACGATAAAAAAAAAAAAAGAAAAATGCTTTGTGCTACTTGAGCAGAGTTCCAAGCAGAAATGTTCTTCCGATCCGGTTGTGGACTGGGTCCGGGTTATTAAAGTCTCGGTCCAAACTTTCAAATCTTTCATCTTTCCCCCAAAAGGGAAGAAAGCTCATCTTTCCCTAAAAGGAAAGAAAATTCAAATTTTCTCTAAAAAAAAAGGAAAATCAAGTTCATCTTTCTCCAAGTGAAAGTTCATCTTTTTCCTTTCCCTAAAAGGAAAGTTCAAATTTATTCTTTCTCCAAATGAAAGTCAAATGCAAATCTTAGTACCAAATGCTAAGTGTAGACATCCCCAAATAGGAGTCTTTTTATCAAATTATGAGTTTAGGTAGAATTCAAACCTTCTAAGGTCTCTCCTAGCTCATTCCTTTAGATCTTGTTCTACCCAAATTGAACGTCATAGATCTACCCAAATCTAGACTTTTAGTGGTTGCCAAAATACCATTTAGTCTTCCCAAATGTTAAGATTGATCTAGCCAAAATAGATAATCTTGTACCAAAAATCTTTAAGGCTTAAGTAGTAGCCAAAATACTCTTAGCCTAAGCTCTTTTGAGTTTTATCTTACCAAATAAGATAAACTCTATCTCTAGATGGTTGCCAAAATACCTCTTAGAGCTTGCCAATAGGTGCCAAATACCTTTGGACCTTTTAGGAAACAACAAATGTTCCTAACCCTCTCAAATGATAGTGAAAATATCTTTGAGAACCCCTTTAGGCGGTAGCCAAGATACCCCTAACCTTTAGGAGATAGCAAGATATCCCTAAGACCCTTTAGAGACACCAAATGTCTCTAATCTCTTTTCAAGTGATAGCCAAAATATCCTTGAAAATCTTGTAGGAGGTAGCTAAAATACCCCTAGCCTCTAGGTGATAGAAAAATATCCCTAAGCTCTTTTAGAAGTTATCAAATTTCTTCTAATCAAATCAAATTCTTTCTAAAGATACCAAATATCTTTAGGAATCACTTTTAGAAGTTGTCAAAATACTTCTAATTGATCTAAAATCTTTCTAGAGATACCCAACATCTCTAGAAGCCTCTTAGAAGCTATCTAAATACTTCTAACCAAGATAAATTCTTTCTAGAAATATCAAATATCTCTAGAATTCTCTTTAGAAGTTGCCAAAATACTTCTATTCCTATCAAACCCTCTCTAAAAATATCAAATGTCTTTAGAGACCTCTTTAGAAGTTGTCAAAATGCTTCTAATCTCTCTTCCAAGAGTAATCTAAAACTCTTTCTTAAGGTGATAGATAGAAATCTCTTGACCCTTGTAGATCTTGCCTAAATTCAAGTTTAGGCTTTCATAGATCTCTCTTTCTCTCTCAAATCATACCCTATTTGATTTGGAAAATCTTGCTTGATCATTATTTGGTCAACGCCAATATGTGTGGCGTACTTCTATTCGTTCACCACACATATTGGGGGTCCTTTTGTTGACGTACTTTTTCGCTCGATCGATTCGATCGAAGGTCGTTAAGACGAAATTGACTCAAATCGAACCCCGATTTAATTAAATTGAATCAAATTAATTTAATTTAAATCAAATCAATCCAATTCAAACCCTGTCGAGCGTCGTCGAGCCCAATTCGACGCAATTCGGCGCCGATTTAAGTTCAATTTCACGAAATTAAATTGATTGAACCCAATCGGACCCAAACCGACCCAAACCGGTTCGGGTCGAGTCCAATCCGGACTCAATTTCAGCCCTAATTTCTCAATTTGGGCTGAATTTGATTTTCAAATCAAATTCCCAAATCAAGGGTTGAGATTTTACATGAAATCCACCCCAAGTCCCTCATTCCACGTGTGCTAGGCTTGATTGGACGAATCGGGCGGCTGACTTGCACTTGGTGTGCGAAACAAAGAGCGTGAGAGGGAGAAGGGAGCCTCATTCGGCTTCCTTGTGTTTTCCGCCCCGACCCAGAGCGAGAGAAAGAAGGAGAGATCGGGAGAGGGGGAGCATTGGGCTCCCCCATTTGTTCCGTCCCAGCAAAGCGGAAGGGGAAGGGGGAGCATTCGGCTCCCCCGCTTGGTTCCGTCCCAGACAGAGCAGAGAGGGGAGTTTGCTCCCCTTGCGTGCGTTTTGTCCGTCCAGAGCGAGAGAAAGGAAGCGGGGCGGGCGGGTCTTTCCAGTCGAGTGAGGAGAAGACCTTCCCCGCTCGGCTCTTCCATCCATCCCGATCAAAGCCTAGAGGAAGGGGTCTTGCGGCCTCTTGCATGCGCCATAGCCAAGGAGGGCCGGCCAACTGTTGCCTTCTCCTTCTTTGGGCTGAAAAGAAGTTCTCTCCCACTTCCATAGCCTCATTTTCTTGCTTCCTAGCGAAGGTGAGGGTTTCTTCCATCTTCTTCCCCAACGTCGGTGACCTCAAAGCGACAAGGAAGTTGTTGGGAGCTCCCAAACAGCACTCGGGAGATTTTGGAGCTCTCCGAACAACAAATCCACCATCCGGAAGTCTTGGACAGCAGCCACGCAACTTCCGGGAGCTTCCAAACAGCGAAGACTTCTGTCCGGAGCAGTTTGGACAGCAAATCCATCCTCCGGAAAGCCTTGGACAGCAGCAACGCAACCTCCAAAGGCTTCCAAACAGTAAAAGCTGCTGTTTGGAGAGTTTGGACAGCAAGTGACAGCTTCCGTTAGCATTCAAACAGCGAAAATTGCTGTCCGGAGCAGTTTGGACAGCAAAATTAGCCTTCAAAGAACTTGGGACAGCAGCTTGGAGCTTGGAGCGGAGCTTGGACAAAGCTTGGAACGTGGATAGGAGCGCTTGGACAACCCGGGGAAGGTATACCGTTGAACTTAGGCGAAACCTAGGGTCTCCCAAGGCCAATTGATGTGTGGTTGACGCTCCCAAAGCCTTAGGTCCTTAGAAACTTTAATTTCTTGGTCCCTAAAACCTTCATGTTGGCTGTCCACTTCGCAAAAACAGTGGAAATTCGGTGATTTTCATTTGTTGGCTCTCATGTGAGGGCCCGGAGAGGATTTCGATGCGTGTAGAGGTGTTGGGTTGTTATCCAACACCTCTAAAATGCATGATTTTGCATTCATATTGCATGCCTAGCCTTCGCCTACGAATGGACCATAGGATTTGATGATCTTTTTCTATCCCAAAATGCATGTTGAGACATAGGTTTTGTTGAATTCTAGGTTTGTACCTACTGAATGTTAATGTCATGGCAAAATTGACATAGGATTTAGGGTTTTGCATTTGTCAACTTGCAATTTTCTCTATGACTTGGTTAGATGCCCAAATGCATTTGATAGCTTGTTGTAGAATTTTATTTGAACTCTTAAAGGTTCATTTTACAAATTCTAGAACAAGTAGGGTTGATCAATCTTATTTTGGGTGTGTTGCAAAGCTTGTAAAGAAAATAACAAGTGGACATTCGCTCTATTATCAAATTCCCTAATTTGAAGAATCATCGCCACATGCATGCATTTTAGGTTCTTCTTAGATGATACCCCAAATTGATCTTAAATCTCTTAGAAGTCATAGGGATCGATCTCTCCCATCCAAATTTCTAAGTCATGCCAAAATTGGTTTAGAAATGTTTCCTAAAACATTAGGAAATCATTCTCCCTTCTCCTAATTGAGTCCAAAACTCTAAAGGACGTAGGGAAATTCCTTTCATATGCGCATCTCCTCTTTCCATGAATCCAAAACATTCATGGAGGAATGGAGAATCTTCTCTCGTACATAATGCTTGGAGCATTCTCAAAGCTCCAAGTTTTAGGTTGTATGAGTCATTTGTGACTTGGAACCAAATCCCAAGTCCTTTCATCCCTTTTGTTGGAACATAAACCCAACAAATATTCCCTTCATGTGTGATAATTTGGAATCTTCGAAAATTCCATAATGTCGCTACATGAGAATCTTGAACCTTAGAACCAAATTCTAGGTTCATCCACCCCTTCACTCTAACTAAATTAAGTGAGTGAAGATATCCATTTGAACACCAAATGTTCAAGGGACCTCTCCCAATCTTGCGACCTCTAGGTCGCATCTCTTTTTTTTTGTCTTTCTACAATCCAAAAGTTGTAGGAGACCAACCCATTCTCTTAGGACTCAAAACTAGGAGAATGTGTACCTCTCTTTGTTCCTTTTGAACACCACATGTTTAAAGGCACCTCTCCAAACTCAGGACCAAATCCTAAGTTTACTTTTTCATTTGTTAAGACATAAAATTAGCAAATGAACGATATCATGCCATAAATCCTTGAGTTTGGGATCAAATTCCAATCTCTCCCATCTCATTTGTTGGATAAAACTAGCAAATGAATATCCATCTACTTTCATGTATAATGATTTGGAACCTTCAAAGATTCCAAAGAAAATCATTTCATGAATTGTGTAATCCTAGGATCAAAGTCCTAGGTTTACTTGACTTTGTTTGTTGAAGAAAAATTAACAAATGTCCACCCTTACATATTCTTCATGCATGATACTTAGAGCATTCCCAAAGCTCTAAATATTGGATTGCATGAATCTTATAACTTTAGGATCAAAAAAAATCCTAAATGCACGCAAGAAACCTTAAACTTGGAACCAAATCCCAAGTTCTTCCCTTCTTTGTTTGTTGAAAAGACAAAAAATCAACAAACAATCAATCCTCCTCTTTGGACATCAAACGTTCAAAGGAAATCCTCCAATTTGCAATCCCTAAGTTGCATTTTGGACCATTCCTTTTCCTACAAACCCAAATTGTAGGAAACCCCCAAATTCCCCTTCATTTGCCTAGCTTCACATTAAGCAAATGAATTTGTTTCTTTGAACATCGAAAGTTTAATGAACATTTAAGGATTTGCAATCTCTAAGTTGCATATTCTTTCCCTCATTTTCTACAACTCAAAAGTTGTAGGAATTCCTCTCATCCTATTGACTCAAGTTGGATGGATGAATGTCCCTTTCTTTGAACACCAAATGTTCAAAGAAAATCTCCCACTTTGCAACCTTCAGGTTGTATTTCTCCCTTTCTTCTCTATAAACCAAATTTGTAGAGAAATTCCTTTTCCTTCTACAACTAAAGAATTGTACGAAAGTCTCACCCAAATCTCCTATTTGTTGAATCAAAATCAACAAGTAATTCAATCCAAAATCATTTGTTTGTTGAACCAAACTCAACAAATAATTTCATATCAAGCAAAGGAATCAAATCCTAGCTTTCTTCCATTCTCCTAACCAAAATCAGGTGAATGAGTTCCTCTCTTTGGACACCCAAAAGTTCAAAGAATCCTTGATGTGTAGGCCAAATCTACACATCATCCTCTTGTGTTTGCTTAAACAAAATTTAGCAAACTAAATGCCCGTCATTGAACATAAAAGTTCAATGACAATCCCTCTTGATTTGTAACCCCAAAGTTATAAATCTTTCTCACTTATTGAACCAAATTCAATAAGTGATTCATCGTCATTTGCCTAATCCAAATTAGGCAAATGAAACTCAACTCTTTGAATACAAAATTCAAGGAAACATTCTTTTGATTCGTAGCCTCAAAGCTACTAATCTCCATTCACTTCTATAGGTTCCAAAGGCCTTAGAAAATGTCATACCTTAGCCCAAAAGCTATAGGTTCTCTCTCCTTCAACTCCAAAGTTATAGGAGACTTTCCCTCCCTTTAGCTCCAAAAGCTAGAGGGAGTTCCCCTACATTTAGCCCAAAAGCTAAATGTTGGATTCCTTTCTCCCCTTAAGCTCCAAAAGCTAAGGGGATTTCTCCAACATGTAGCCCAAAAGTTACATGTTGGACACCTTTCTTAGACCCAAAATCTAAGTAATCTACTTCATTCAACCCAAAATTGAATGATCTTCCCTATGACATTTAAAATGCTAACCCATAGATGTCCCTTAGGAATTATCCAATCCGTTGGAATTCATCCTACCCTATTGGATGGATTTCACCAAGTCCTAAGTGAAAGCCCCTTAGGCAAGTCTATCTTACCCTATTAGATAGACACACTTCTCTTATCCAAACACTAAGAGAACTCCAAAAACACCTAAAAATTACTTAGGTCCCCTTTTGATACAATGATCAATCATCTCCCCCAAAAGGTGGGATGCCTACATTATTGTATCTTAGGATTCATAAGTAACAGGCTTGCCCAAAAGCAAGCATGTGGTTACTTTATGGGTTCTTCATAACCCTCCTAAATATGAAACATTTAAAAATCAAATAAAATCTTTAAGTCACAAACAACTTAAAGTGAAATCACCCTTGGATAAAGATTAAACATCTTCCCTCCAAAATAAAATTAAAGACCCTTAGTGTGACATGCTACACAAGCCTCACACACTTAGGTGCACAGCCCCTTAGGCATGCTAGGACTAGGATTTTTCTTTTCTGCGCATGTGATTGATGTTGTGGTGTGATTGCCCTTGGATTGTCTGTGTGTGGGCACTTGCCCTTAAGTGGATAGTGTAGAAATATACTTGTTCTTCTTGCAGGTGGCCATATCTAAAAGGGGGGCGCTCATAAATAATAATAAACTGCTTGCATGACAGGTGCTGCTTAAAACCCCCCAAAGATGTGGCCAATAGGGTAGAAGTAGATTGTTTGGCACCCTAAGTGCTAAACAAAATTCTGGATGTAATGCTTTATCATATAAACTGCTTCTAATCCATTGCAGGTTTGAGTCTTTTTCTTTTCAAATATGTATTTGATAGAATTAGGATGTGTCAAACTTGTGGGGGTTTGGAGCAAAAGAATGAAGTGGACTAGAAGGATGTACCTGTAAAGGTGAAGCCTAATGTCCATTCAAAAGTCAAGATCCTGAAGAACCCCACAAGTAGAGTCTGTAAATTTGACTGGGTTGTATAATGGCAGGCAACTCAGCTGCCAAATCTGGTTGTAATAATGTGGACTCTTTACATTTCCTTTCATTTGATATAAATAAAAGCATGCTTTGATTGTTTACTTGAGTGCGCAATAGAAATGCATGTCTTTCCTAGGTTTCTTCTCTTGTTTTTGTGGGTGTGGCCTGGACTTGATCACGTTAGGCTCTTAGGATAAAAACTAAGTTTTCTACCCCTTAACATGTAAGCAACCTAATAATAAAATCAAATTAGGCTCCATGTCTTTCAAGTAAGGAAAATTGCATGGCTCCCTTCAAGGAGCCAAGTTTTCAAAATTAAAACAATCATGCATAGCCCAAACATATCACATGTAGAATGCCTCAACTTAAGGATTAGATAACAAAAGCCTTTTTCTTTATGAGTCAGCATTTGCATACCCTACATGCCAAGGCATCTTGGCCTCAAAGCCAAGCTATAAGACCTACCTTTTAAATAAAAACAACCCTACCACTCTACATTTGCATTGAGACTGGACAACATGGTTTTAAAAGCGATTAGGAGGGTTAGCTGGTAGTCCCTTCCAGGCGGGACAATAAATCCAGAAGTCGGGCGGGTTATGCCTCTTGTGAGGTGTAGCTTGTAAGTCCCTCTTTGCACTCGTTAGATCTAGGTTCGAGGCACTACCTCTCGGTAGTCCTCACCTTAGTCTTAGGGTCCGAGGCACGGGTTGATTCCAAATCACCCTATAAGCCCTCAACTTTCGGGCAATTCCTCCAACAAGTGTTGTTGGGATGTAAGCCCCAATCTTCTAATAAAATATCAACTTAAACTAAAATTAGGTTGCTAAAATGTAAAGCCCAACATAGGATAGTCCGAGCACCTCTGAGTTTCCCTCAGAATCAAGTGCTCCTACTTCACCTTTTCTTGGACTTCACTCCAAAAATCTGATTCTAAGTTGATCAAATCTCCTTCTTGAAATTCCTAAAGGCCAAAACCCTTTAATCAAGACTTTCATGGATTTCAAAACACCACAGAAATCAATTTTAGCCAACATTTAAATGACTTCTAAAGAAAGCAAAACCACTAGTTTAATCAAAAGTGTTCCCAAATCAAATTTGGGATGTAATTAACCATAGGGGCTTGCCCCTATGGGATGTCTGTACCCCAGAAATAAATAAACCCCGCTGGACCAAACATCGAGTGGGGGAATCTCTGTTAAATAAATTGTAAATTTTATGATTGAGTCCATAAGGAGATGATATTTTTACCCTCCGGGGTAATATATCATATTCTTATGCCGTGCCCGATTATAAAATATGCAATCCGTTCGAGGATACAAAAATTCTCCAACAATTACGGGTGCTTATATGTATATATAGCACATAATTTTTAAACTGTAACTGCATTTTGCATTCTATTCGTTAACTACACTCAGGTTTGAACTCTGAACTTGTTATGTACGAGGCCATTGCTTGACGACCTCTTGACCGCCGATCTGCCAGGAACATGTCCTTTTGGAAATAAATATTGCATGGTTGTGGTTAACTTCATCATACGGAACCCATTCTTGTGTCTATCCTGTTTCTTCACTGTGTGTGGAACAATAATCTTTTGTATGTTTTTTTTATTGCACCATTGTTCTTTTTTTTTTTTTTTTTTCTGTTTTTTGTGGGCTCTGAAAAAAAAAGATATAGTTAGAACTCCCTATTGTGAAAGAAAGTTTGATCAAGACTAGTCTATAGGTTCTATGTTATTTTTCTTCAGTTGGATTTTGGGAGAGGGATATATCGCTATGGACTCTAAGCAGATGGTGGGGAAAATGATGACAAATTTGATCAAAATCCTATAGTTTTATCACCTTGGGTTATTATGGATCATGCTCTACTTAGCCAATGGATGTAGTTGACCCAACTAATTAGAGGATCTTTATTAGCAACCATGTGTTGCATCGTATACGGGTACCTTGTAGAATTAAAAAAAAATTGTCGAAGGGCTAATTTCATGTATGACCATGACTAATGTTGAGTTTCATGCCCTATTGAGCGTGTCTTATATCTCACAACTTATATATTTATCTATTAAGGAACATTAGAGCTTGGCCCTTGATTTGATTAATGTTGTTTAGAAGTTTATTTTGAACACACCCATGCAGTCCAAAGGGAGATTGGCATGTATTCATTGTTGTGAGATTTTTTAATGTAATCTTATAAATGCACTGGATATTTAATTGGCTAATTATAAGTTTCAATTATACTTAAATTTATCAATCCTAGCAAATTAGTGTGGATGGTGTATATATATCAAATATATATATCTTTTTTTTTATTAGATTTTGATGGACTTTTTTATGGTTAGTATTTACTTGATTGCACAACGGGCCTTCAAAATTCACACCCTATCCTTTTCCATGAGAGTCTTGGTGTTTTCCAGATCAAATTTATAAGGTATATTATATTGAAGATAAGACACTATCTATAGATTTACCTTAATTTTGAGAGGACTTTTTGATCTTATTCTAGATTTTTCATAAGTGCAAGTCCCTATGTTTAATTATTCATCCGGATGATAAGAAATAATTTTTGATTAAGAATAGTTGTTAGATAGATACAAAGTGCTTGACATATAGTACCAGTATAAAGTTTAAAATTTACCAACTTACATTAAAGTCGATGGTGAGGTGAATGCTGTCAAATTCGATCAAGATTTTATGGTTTCGTCGACTTGAGTTATCATAGACCTTAGGTTACTCAGCCTGAGGTGGAGGTTGACCTATTCTGACCAAATGATTTTTGTTGATAAGCATAGATTGTTTTGTCCAAAGGAACTTTGTAGACTTGAGGTGTACATTTGTATAATGAGAAAAATGTTAGTTGAGCTGAGCTAATCGAGAACTTTGTGTCTCATTAAGTGCACCATATAATTTACAAAAGGTTTTTAGTCATCCGGGAATTTGCTAGTTGTGTTGATAATCGCAATTTAATGGTGTTATTTTGTGGAAAAAATAAACCAGTTAGAGGGCTCTAGTCATAATCACTTACATGCGGTGTCATTTGATGAGAAAATTACTGGTTAGTTGATGTCACGTACTTGCTGGTGAGAGATCATTTGGGAATGAATCGTAGTGATAGACTTGACAAGACATTGACCATTGAGCTATGATTATTCTTAAATTTATCACTTTGGGCAAATAATTATGGAAGGTGAATAGATTTTGCTTTAAGTTTTAGGGGATTAATTTCTCTTAAAATACTTAAAATTTTATAAGTTTTCTCGATACTTCACATTTTACTTGAGTTTGAGCCCAAAATAGTTTGTACAAAGGTTTGAGGGCATTTTAAAAATATAGTCCCTTCCGGTAGAAATTTGCTTTCAACACGGCTATTATTGAGATATTTTAATATTTTATTTTATCATTTGAACATTGATTTTTTATCTTTTTTTTATTTGCCTCTCTTTTTAGAGAGAGAGTGTGTGTGTGTGAGAGAGAGAGAGAGAGAGAGAGGCCGATGACGGTTGTGTCAATGACTGAGGCAAGCAAAGATTTTTGAGAATTTGAGAGAGACAGGTGAAGGAGAGATCGAGAGTGAGCGAGTGGGTAGGTGAGGGGGATTTGCGAGGATTGTGCATGGCATGGGTGGTGACATGCACGAAGTGGTTTGTGTACTGGATGGTGTGGATTCCACAAATAAGGTTTTTTTTTTTGTCAATATGCGCCAGTCTTTTGCCAAGAAAGCCCAAAGCATATTTATCTTAGATTGAGTTGGTATTTTTATGATGCGAATTTTTTCACTTATGAGTTTCTAATGACTGAAAACATCATTGGGGAAATGCTCAAAGTTTGCTTTTCTTTGTGGTCATGAGTTTAGTTTTGATAAAGAACCATTTCAATTATAACATTCTGAGAATTAAAATAATTTTTTGCGCGCCAAATGATTTCAAATGTTTTGCTTGATTTGAAATTGAGGGTATTGATAATAAAGGTTTTACATGGAAGCTCCTTGGTTATGATATATGATACACATCAATATGATAGGAAGTACTTATAGATCTCGAGTATTTCCTATCAATCTTCGAAAAACAGCGAGCTTTCTCCACAAAAATCTGCACAAAACCACGAAAACAGTAGATAATTTGTATTAAAGGGAAACGGAAAATAACAAGATACAATTGATCCTCTATTTGAGAGGATTATCGATCTCTCCCAAATCTCTAGACGCCGTAGAGCCCAAAAGAAAACCTAAATCTAAGAGATCTCAAATTTCATCCAAATTCAAGATGCCCTAACGCTAGGATAACAAACTATTTAATGCATACAAATAAAAAGGAAATCCCTAAATAGTCCCTACATTCAAATTTTCCTCCCAAAATACTTTCTAAAATGTTTGGTTGGCTCTTGCGTTTCGAACGACTACCGAAGAGGCAAAAGATTTCCGCCTCTATTGCTCTGGGCCAGTCCCGTATGGATCGGTTGGACCGGTCTAACAATACTCCTTCCCAAAGATCCACCTTGTCCGCAAGGTGAAAATATGACACCCTCATTAATTCCTTCTTCATCACAAATGGTATGAACTTGAAGAGTTCGGTCCTTACACCTGTGCTCCTGAGTATACTTCTCGTCGCATCTAAAACAAAAACCCTTCGCCCTCTTCTCCTGTAATTCTGTTTCCGTGAGCTTCTGGACGTTTTCCCCGGATCTTCCTTCTGCAGTCTTTTCCTGTGAAGTTCCCCGAAGAGTATCCAATGTTGGCTCATTGGATGCCAATAAGGTGGTGGTCATCTTGTCTGAGACTACTGACATACTACCTCTAGTTTCTCTCTCTAGGTGCCTCTGATCCTCCACTAACTGAGCTAGTTCCATGGCCTCTCCCAAGTCACTAGGCTTCATTACTCTAACCGCTGCCCGGATCTCTGGTGTCAGCCCCTTCATGAAATTTCCCTCTAGCACTATCTCAAGAAGGCGGTCCAATCGGCTAGCAAGGTACTCGAATCTCTCCCGGTACTCCGTTACTAAACTCTCCTGTGTCAAAGCGACGAACTGCTCGTAGAAGTCTACTCCCTTGCCAGTTCGAAAACGTTCTACCAAATAATCCTTGAACTCTCTCCAACTCCGTATGAGTTATTGCATGTCCCTCCACTGATACCAAGACAAAGCCTTCCCTTCTAAACATAGGCCCGTTGCTGTTAGTCTCCCCTCCTCTGTCAGCCCATTGACGGCGAAATATATTTCTACCTTGTAGATCCACCCGTGCACATCCTTTCCCTCAAAGATTGACATCTTCAGTTTCGTCACCCTCGGGTCACACCCATTTCTTCTAAATCCTCCATTACCTCCCATTCCTTGAAGCGGAGGTGCTCTCCAATTGTCACGATCTTCCCTCCGGCGATCATACCCAAAACATTCATCAAAATCTCTTTATCTTCTTTCAAAATCGGCACCCCGAAGATCGAAATTATCCCCTCCTTACAAATTAAGCATCCCTTCTTACATAGCCAATGCTCATCTCCCTCTAAAAAGTGGTTCTAGAGGAGGCATTCCATCTTCTCCCTCCAGGATATCCACTTTCGGATTTTCCCTTACCCTAAACGTGTCAGGATTTCCATCTCTTCCATGGCCGCTGGTAGTTTCCTTTGTTTCCGATGTCACCGGTTTGATTTTGGCGTCAAGCAATTTCTTCAACATGTCTTCCACCATGGCGAACTTTTCCATCCTTTCATTGACGGATGCAATCTGATTTTGAAGATCAGTGATCTTCTCCTCAAAATTTGCTTTGAGTTGCCCAAGTTCTCCCTCCAAAATTTCCACTTTCCTTCCGGCCATTGATTCCCCTTCGATCGATGTGCTCTAATACCAATTTGATAGGAAGTACTTGTAGATCTCGAGTATTTCCTATCAATCTTTGGAAAACAGCGAGTTTTCTCCACAAAAATCTGCACAAAATCACGAAAGCAGTAGATAATTTGTATTATTTGAGAAAAGGGAAACAAAAAATAGCAAGATACAATTGATTCTCTATTCGAGAGGAGGATTGATCTCTCCCAAATCTCTAGACGCCGCTAGAGCCAAAAGAAAACATAAATCTAAGAGATCTCAAATTTCAGCCAAATGCAAGATGCCCTAACCCTAGGAAAACAAACTATTTAATGCATATAAATCAAAAGAAAATCTCTAAACAGTCCACACATTCAAATTTCCCTCCCAAACCCCTAAAAAATCCTTCCTAAAATGTTCGGTTGGCTCTTGCGGTCTGAACGGCTACCAAAGAGGCGGAAGATTTCTGCCTCTATTGCGCTGGGCCAGTCCTGTGCGAACCAGCTGGACCGGTCTAACACAATCATACCCATCATAACAGTTAAAGCTTGAAGCATGCTTGCCTTTAAGATAGGAAACTTATATGACATTGATATACCCATCCTAATAAGCTTTGCAGTAATTGAATTCATCATCAAGTTGGAAGATGCGTTAAGTATGTCTTTCAATCTTGGAGGTGTGGTTGTAATGAGGGTTCCCTGTGGGTATGATTTATGATAATCATATCCAACGTAGGGAAAAATGTCTTGGATTGCACATAGGGAGATCAAAGGTGTTTTTGCATGTAAAACGAGGCGAGCAGTGCTTGCCCACATACCTCTATGTTTTGTATTTATATTCCTAAGCTTTCTTTTTCAGTGTTGATGAACTTAGCATTCATTGCATTTTTTGTGATTGGATGGAGAACTTCGCTTTTACCACCTGATTGACCTAATAGGCACATCCAAGTCCTTGGAAAAGAAGATTGGTTCTACCAGGGTTGAGAGCATTTCATTATTCATTATTATTATTTTTCATTTGCAATTTGGATAATTGTCAGGCTGCAGACCATGTATGCTCCATTTTTCTTATTGTGTTAAAAACCTATGAAATTCTTATTTTCTTGATATCTACACTCTTTTTTATTATTTTCTTAAATTTAATGGACCATTTTACTTTTTTTGAGCAATAAAATAGAAGTCCTTATCAAGATGAGCACAAGAAAATTTCAAGAAACCCAAAGTATCTTCTAAAATTACCTGAATTTTTGTAATTTCCTAGCTTGTTTTCATATTTTTCTGGATTCCCTTTCATTTTTTCCTTATTTTTTTTCTTTTCTCTTTTTTGCCATGTTTATTTCATCATTATTTTTTATTCAATTTTTTTTAAAAATATGTTGAAATAATATTTTTTTCTTACTAACATATTTTTTCATTTAGGAGTTTATTTCAGTAATCATTAAAGGCTCATGCTGCTCCACTCTAATATTTGTTATGTTCTCTGATCCTATCCTTACTTCAAAGTACTACATGTATCAAACTTTACATATTAAGTTGCACTTGTTGAGTTCTATATTACTTTTACTTGTCTTTAAACTTTCTTGATTTGCTTGTTCTTCCATTATTCCTTCCATCTTTGAAGCTGTTGGTTGCGTATTAACACCTACAAGATTTTTTCTCGTTTACTCAATATATTATCATTGACTAAACCATTGTATGTAAATTGTCAGGTCTACCTTACTTTGCTCCAGTGATCTACATCCTGATGTTCTTCTTCAGAAGGAACGACACACCAGAGTCAGTAAGAAACAATATAACTTGGAGATAAATAAGTACCATACTAAGTATGTTATATTTTTGTATTGATTTAGCTTAACCTTCTTGTAACTTTCAACTGTTTCATACATGAATTTTGTGTCTGTGACAGCATGGTTGCGGTGCTCAGGATGTTGAAGGAGAAATCAGAAACTTGTGAGGATCCAGAGAAGTTGTGGAGGTTGTTTATTTGTTTGGTTATTTCTTTTGTTTAATATATCTGGAGATAATTTATAAATCTCATCTTGATGACTTCAACTCAATAATTATAATAATTCACTCCTATATCTTTATAGAAAACTACTTGTATGGGACTTAACTACAACTTCATTCAAGTATAAGAAGCTTCACTGCATTGCTCTTCTCTTTTACATATATGTTTGTTATTTTATGCAGTTTCTTAAGTGGGATTGGTTTTTTATCCAGTGATGAAAAAATTTCCTCTTTTTTAAAAATTCCTAGTTGTAATTTGTTGTTTGCTGTGCTCACGAACCTCATGGATGATGTTCTGCTTGTAGTATGCAATGGATTGATTATGGTGCACTTTATATCTTCTGTTGCGTTTTTCTTGCAATGAAAAATATTGCAACTCTTGTTCCTTTCTCCAAACGAGTCTGTTGTTTTGTTTATATATTAGTCACCACTATGCCTGGAGTTTGTGATTTGCAATGTCTAGTAAGAACATCCATGACTAAAGCAAAAAGATATGGGCTTAAAGTTGATCCTTGATGTTATCCAACTGAAATAGGAAAATACTTGGCCAAATCTCCTTGTATTTGAATGCTAGTAATAGCTCTTGCATACATGTCCTTATGGACTTGAATATAAGCATTATTAATCTCTTTCTTTTCTAGAACTCTCCAGAGCACTTCTCTTGAAATGTTGCCCAAAGAATTTAAAATGATTTGATTTTGTCTATAAAGTAGTTTAGGCTATCAGATTTGTAAATGTATAGAGGACTTTTCTTGAGCTTCGAAGCCGAATAACTTCTCTTGAACCATCTTTTACGTGTTGTTTCATGCCAAGCATCCAATTTTTTGTCTCTAAACTGTATCAAAATTGTGAAGTGAAGACACCACTATGGTACCTACTGTGCATGGTTGGGCTGGCTAACAGCCTTACTAGTGTCACCGAAGTTTTGGTCTGAACCATTCTGAAAAAAAAAATCAAATATTTGCTGGCACAAGCACAAGTGAGCCACTTTTAGTGAGTTGGTTCATAACTTGATAGAAGGAAAAAGTGTATTCGTTGTTGCTTGACCCTCATTTATTTTCATTCGTGCTCTGTGGCTGGCTGTTCTAAATTTTGTTGATTTTAATATTCATCGTCCGTATATTGAGATCATTAAAATATTAGAGCTTCATGTTTCATTAGCCGATTTTGGTGATATTTGGACTTTAATCCAAGTCCATCCATGGAGTTTGTTTCAATTAAACTAGAATAGTGGCCCAAGTCTAATTTGGGAAATATTTTGCCCGGTACTACTAGAAGGAAGGAATAACATGAAAACTATGCTGAGTTACATAATATTTTATTATAAACTGTATGCTCATTCACCCTTCTTTTGCTGCGCTTGAAATCCACAGCATGGTAACATAGGTTTTGCTGCTTATCTTTTTTCAATGTGTTGGTTTTTATGCTTTTCAAGTACTTTTTGGCAAATGCGGTCTATAGAAGAATGAGACTTCTAATCAAGAATGCATTCTATTTGTGTTCTATTTGTGTTCGCAGGAAGCTGTCCACTCTGAATGACAGCAGCGAGGGTTCAGAAAAGCCTCATGATTATTTCATACAGAAGGAAGAACTGCCACTGAAATTATCTAATCGCTATGTGGATGAGGCTAAATATATGTCTTATATCAAGGTACTGGTTGCATGCAGCTTTGTTGGTGATTAGAGTTTGGTCCAGCACTTTTTAATATGGAAGCCATGCATTTCTTTTTGATTGAGGGAACTAGTGCCTTCTGGTGCTTGCTGAGTTGAAAGTTGGCTATTATATGAAAGGTTTGAAACCCTAAGATCCTCACTATCATTGCCAGAAGGGTGAGGTGAGATAAAAAAAAAAAGGGGGTGAGGTGAGATAGAAGAATGAAGTTTGAAGGATTTTTTTATTCCATGAAACTCCTACTTTATTCTTGGCTTGAAGTTGGATGTTTTTCCAAAATGTTATTCACATACAAGATTTGTCCAATATCAACTAATCGACTTAACACCATCATATTTGCAAATACACCACTAAGCTTTAACAAATGACATAAAACGGCCATTGAAATTCGCTTTTTCGATTTTTCTAGTGCATTTAGTTTCCCATCCTCCTTGGTTTTGTCTAGTGTGGTGGTATACTTCTTCAGGGAATGGTAATGCGCACACTCTACTCTCCTTGGATTGTGGTGCTTGATGGGTTGAATCTTGTGGCTATTATAGAAAAGGTTTGATAGTCTAAGATTGTCAATATCCTTGTTGGAAGTTGGGATGTCAAAATGGGGTTTTGAGTCGGGTTTGGGTCCAATCCAAAAATGACCCGCCGTTATTTGAGCCAACCCGATTCTAGAAACGGTCAGAAATCTAAACACGGATCCGACCCACTCCAAACTTGGGTCAACCCCACTCGACACGCTGACTCGGGTGCAGATCAGGCGAGCTAGGGTGAGTTGCGAGCTGCGGGGTGCATGAGGGGGAAGGGGTCAAGCGTGGGCTGTAGGTTCGCGACTCGCGAGTGGGGCGTGGGGTCGCTAGTGGGTGTGAACCTGGCAATGCAATGCACGCGGCTGAGGGGGGTACGAGTCTAGCAATGCGTGAGCGGGCCTTGGGAGCACCTGAGCGCAAGGGGCAGGCCACGAGCCGCAGGTGTGCGGGTGCCGATACAGGACACGGACGTGACGTGGTGCACCGCCTACACCGGTGCGACCCTGCGGGCTGGAATGTGGGACGCGTACCACGCAGTCATGCGGATAGCAGGAGGGGCCAGTCAATGTGATGCAAGACCTATAGCTTGAGATTGGCTTGCAGATCCAGGTCAACTTTTGGCTTTTGGGTCAACCCAAATCTGACCTGATTTTAAAAATGGGTCAAAAAACGGGTCAAATTAAAATCAGTTCGGAAATCTAAACCCGACCTGTTTGCCAAAAAGGTTGACCAAAACCAGAAATTTTTTGAGTCGGGCTCGGGTCGGATTTTAGGTTGGGTTAAATAATGACACCCCTAGCCGGAAGGATGAGGAGAGATGGAAGCATGAAGTTTAAAGACTTCATTATTTGTCGAAACTCTTGCTTCATTCTTGGCTTGAAGTTGGATGATTTCATGACTTTTTTTTCATAAATGTTGTGGTTGATCCCTTTTTTTATACCATTTAAAATATTTATCTTGGATCAACTAAGAGACCTTAATGCCCGCAAATTTGCAAATACACCTCTAATCTTCAACAAATGACATAAATGACTATCTAAAATTACCCGCATCTAAAATTCCCTGATTTGATATTTCTGGTGCACTTAATTTTGCATTCTCTATGGTTTTGTTCAGTGTGGTAGTTCACATCTCTTGGGAATAGCATAGAATAAGGTGCACACTCCTACTTTTGCTTGATTGTATTTTGCTTGCTTAATCCTCATTTATGCATGTAAAGTAGATAAAATATTATCATAAGCCTTTGTTCAATAGAAACTGGTTTTCCGCTTAATATTAAGCTCACAAAGGTAATGTGACCTTCTGTGGCGTGAAGTTGACGACTTCTTGTATTTACAGGTAAATAAGAAGCAATTCAAAATGCTAAAAGAGCTAAAACATTCTGGTGATCACATTCAGTCCAAATCCGTTAGCCATGTGCTTGGTGACATCAAAAACTTTCATGTATATCCATATAAATTGTATGAGGATGAGGAAAATAATAGGCTTCGAGAACATTGGTTAGCATTTTAATCAATATAGTTTTCACCTTGCCTTGAATTTGAGTGATCAAATCATTTTGTTCCCACAGGATGCAGGTGGCTAAAGATACCCATGCAGCTTTTGAAAAGTACAATAAGAGGAAGTTCCTGAAAATGCACCGGATGGAATGTTTGGAGAAAGAACTTGCTGAATCAAGAGCATTGCTTCATGAAAAGGTTCGACGATTGTTATTGTTTCAAATTGTGCATTTGTAGAAAGTTTTTTTTTATAACATGCATAGTTGCTATCAGAATTATCTTTTACTGCATTATTTTTCCACCCTTTGCCTTTAGAATTTCTGATTGTGAAGATTTCATGCTGATTTCTTCTATGATTATCGAACTTATAATCTGCTTTACTGCTATACCATATCTTTTTATTACCGAGTAATTCTAGCACTTGCAGAGTAGGCCAAGGAAGCTGGTGTGAACAGTTTAGTAAGATTAAACTATTGATGTAAAAGGGTATATTATACCCCTCTAAGTTCAGCATGTCATATTATTACCTTTGAACTAATGTTCATTCTTAATCAAAATTCGGTTGTCTGATTCATAGTGTTGTCCTTAACCGCTCTTGATTTTTCATCTTTTTGTCTTTACTGAAGCCTTTTACTTCCACTATTCAAGTAGAAAATTGTTGTGTTGAAGTCGTAATTGTTTTATCAGGCTCAGGAATCAGTTCTGGGGAACTCACCTGATCATACCATTGTTTCAACTGATGAAGAAGATTCTCGTTCCCGTTCTGTCTCTGCTCATGATCATACGTTGGAGCGAATACCTTCTCTCAACAGTGTTCGAGAGCTCAACCCTTCCATTTCGGATCAAGAAACAAGAAATGAAAATACACTGAAACCTGCAAAAAATACACTTTCTCCCTCACAATCTGTTGATAAAATGGATTCAAGTCAGATGGTCGAGGAACTAAAAGCTCTCATCTCACCATTGAAGAGCACCTGGATTTCTACTAATTGTGAGGATTCAAACTATCAGAAACCTTCACAAACCCATTTGTTTGCATCTTCTGATGTACCACTCAACCAATGCCAACATTTTCAAGTTCAAGCAGCACCAATAATCAATTTGGAAAGAGAAAGCATGGAGCAGGTTGCTGGGCGGCTTCTTCCCTCGTCTTTTAGTGTCGAAACTACTTCACAATTGTTCGGTTCTTATATCCAAAGCCATGATGAGGTGATTCCAACTTTTCCAATGGCATCAGATACACTTTCATCACACATGAATGATTTGAGCCAACCCGGACTACAGTTATTGATGAATGATGGAAACTTGCGAGAAATCGATCGGTTCCCTCTTCTCGAGGATAACCACGAACCCATCAATGAAAGACATTCTTGTGATAAAGAACTTTACCTGCAAAACATGATTGACAAGAACTTCTGCAACAAGATCAGGTATGAAAATCAGCTAGGATACTATCCATCATCGAGTTCAAGGTGTACTTTGCAATCCTGTGTCACTGATAGATTAGGGAGGCAAAATTGGTTTCCTAATGAACATCAGCCACATAATGTTTGGTCTGGAATTGATTCTTCTGGAAATGGAGTTCAAAGTGGCAGTGGTGATGGGAGTCTCTACAGTGTCTTGCCTGAATTCAGAAATTTGCCTTTCCGATTGTCTTTCGACGCCGCTGGTTCGGACCAACTGTTGCGGCCTCCAAACTATATTGGTATGAGCATGGCTGAACCATTCATCCCAACTCAAGTGAGTAGCTCTACAGGTCTTACCTCTGCTCCAATTCCTTCAGTAGACTTGATGCGTATTAATTACACCCATCAGAACCCCCCAACTCTTCAAGAATCTGCCATGAAGCCATTTATGAGGCATTGGCACCAATAGCAAAATCTCATTTTAGGCTGGAACTCATCTCTTCACAGGCAATGCTTAAGGGGGAGTCTGATGATTGACAAGCCCTTGGAAGCAAAGCTTATGAATGTGCATAAATTTATGAACAAGTGTATTTATACAAATTTTATTTATTTTTCCTCTTGAAAGGATATTTTGTTAGTGAAAGTTTTTCTTTCTTTTTATCCTCCTATTTAGAAATTTCTTTTATTTTATTTTGGAATGAAAACCGTGCAAGTATATATATATATATATATATTAGTTGTGTGTACAATTATATTAATATCATATCTGAATACCTATTTGCATCTCCAAAATCTGACTCCTATCAGATAGTGCAGGAGATCTCCTTGCAAACAATTTTTTTTCAGTATTTTTGTGTGGTGAATCTTCAAGAGATATGCCATCTTAATAACAAGATTTTTTGATTGATGACTCAGTATGGGAATCATTAGCAAATTTAGGCTTCGTTTGGAACGACTTTCTTACAACTTCTTAAAGTAACTCTCATGTACTAAAATGCTGATTTATAAAACAACGAAAAAATCGTCCCAAACGAAATCTTAATCAACATACAACATGCTTATTAACTTTACATTCAAATGGTCCTATTTAATTATTTTCAATTGCAAAATAGCTACTTGAAAAATATTCCATTTGATTTTTTAGTACATTCCTTAATCAGCAACAGTGGATTAAATTAGAAAACCTTGCAAGATGTCCCAAAAACCTTGAAGCGCACCAAGGAGAACGACATGCATGGTGCAGCAAAGAAAAGCTTCAAAAGTTTCCTCCAAAACCTGAAAACAAGATGACATATAGATAGAAATTTGTACACTTTTAAGTTCACTCAACACGCCAACAATACCATTCAATGAAATACAGAGAACAAATTTTTTATACATTTATGATTTCACATACACAATGGGGATAAAAACATAAAAGAATATTACAGATAGATTTCGATCTGTACATGTATTCTTTTACTAGTAATTTCCTTTACAAGCTTCAAGGCCATGCTGATAAAACTCGCATGGAGTCCAGGAGATCCATAATTACTACTGGAACAACTGGCTGCCAAGGAGCACAGTAGTTGTTCCTTCACCTCTGATGGTTGTCAGGTTCATTTCTTTCTCACGAATTCGATCAAGTTCAGATACCAAATAACTCGATAGAGGCCGTCTCTCGCCGATCGGGTTCAAGCACCAAACTATTAGCTGCACAAATTCTCTTATGCCTTCAGAAGTGAAGCTGCTGCTCATTCTTTGGTCCACAAGGCTGGTAATGTCACTCACATCCTGACACTTCTGAACCTTCATATGAAACGGCCATCAATGGAGTAAAATCAGAGTCTTAGCATATAGGTATTTTATATGCATTGTAAGGGTACATAAATCTCTCCAGACTATAATGGCAGGAACCTCAGGAGTGAGAAAGAAAGATTATCATAAGCATTTCTGCTGATATTGCTACATGTTTTTATTATTTGCAAGGGATTGGCAAATCGGAAAAGCATTACATGAACTTACATTGCAACAAGTCATCAGTCAAATGATAGATTCCTATGCCAGTTTTTGATTTGAGCCACACATTTGTGTGGGCCACCACATTTTAGAGGTACTATAAAGAGCTCTTTAGTGAGTCTTAGGCTTCGTTTAGGATGACTTTCTTATTGCTTCTTAAAGTAACTTTTTAGTGTAAAAATTATAATTTTTTAACTAAAAAGCTGCTTTAAGAAACAGTAAGAAAGCCGTCCCAAACGAAGCCTTAGCACTAACATATGAAGTTCATTTTTTTCATAGCTATGTTTAAGTTTGATGGAATTAGAGGGAACATAGATTCATTTTATTTCACAATTTCACATTTGGTGTTTGGTTACAAGGCAATTAACAAGTAATTCTATTTACCTTGGAAATATGAACAAATGCATTTCTCATAAAAACTCTACCCAACTCTAGGCCAAAAAAAAAGAGAGAAAAGAGACGAAAAATTTACGCTGTAATTGATTTGACTAACATATCCCTTTCAAACAACAACAACATCAAGTCTTTTTCTCACTAAGTGAGATCGGCTACATGAATCATTCTTTTTCCATTGTGTTCTGTTAAGAGTCAAATTCTCATTTAAATCAAATAAAAAGAAGTTATTTCTTATATTTTCTAACCAAGTCTTTCTAGGTTTACATCTACCTCTCCTAACATAGGTTAAATCTAATACATCTACTCTCCAAACCGAGCCATCAGAAGGCCGACATTTTATGTAACCAAATCATATAAAGAAACTCTCTCTAATCTTATATGCCATTGAAGCTACTCCAACCTTTTCACGTTATTGCGCATTTCACATTCTATCTCTAAGAGTAAAGCCACTCATCCACCTTAGCATCCTAATTTATGCAACACTTAACTTAATTGTATGTTTCTCTTTTAATGGCCAATATTTTGTGCCATAAAACATTGTTGGTCTCACCAACATCTTATAAAACTCAATTTCACATCAACCAAATAAGAAATTTAAAACATTTTTCACTCACTTTCTCCTAACTCAAACAATTGATGAAAACTATTTCAATTCAATTCCTTTGTCATTTTCATTGTCCATTTTCTTTTCATTTCACCTCTTTCAATTCCTTCATACCAAACAAGTTTCTCCTTTCCATATTTACCTCAATGTCAAAACTACTGAAAATATAAGCAACTTCAAGAAAATGTGTCAAGAACATAGTATTAGAAAAGTGAAAATTATACCATTAAATCAAATAAAAAGGCAAAATGGAATAAGAATAGATTGCCTAACCTTCATATGCACGGATAAAAGTATGTAAATAAAGAGTATAAATTTCTTCATAATATTTCAATGAAATCTGCTGTAAAATGCATTAACATAAATTAAATACCCATTTTCTGATGCTTTGCTCGGATCTGGCTTCCTTTCCACTAACTAACTCCATAAGAAACACTCCAAAGCTATATACATCACTCTTTACTGAAAATCTTCCAAACTCCCTCACCCTACATGAAAACAAATAAGCGTTGGTAAGAATAAATTGTGTCACAGTTGCATTTGCCAATAAAAGTACTAATACCCTTATCTATAAAAAGGGACATAATTGTTGGGAATTAGGCAAAACTTATGCTTCGTTTGGGACGGCTTTTTTACTACTTCTTAAAGCAGTTTTCTAGTATAAAATTTTTAATTTTTATTCTAAAAAGCTGCTTTAAGAAGCAGTAAGAAAGCCGTCCGAAACAAGCCTTTAATGGTCAGATAAAGTTCTCTTCTTACTCAGGATCAAGGAAAGGATCATCTAGTGTAATTTGAGACGATCCAACGCCATCTACTCGATACAGCAAGATTCGAAGCCCAGCATCTGCTACTTTTGGAATGAAATCCTCGTCAACTAAAACATTTCCTGTTTTAAAGTTCATATGCACCAGAGGGGGATTAAGAGCATGCAAATGATCCAAGCCTGCTCAACAGAAATAATACTAGAAATCAGAATTAGTTTCCAAAGTCCAAAACAATGGATGATAGAATTCAAGCCAAAAGTCTTATAACAATATGACTTAACAAACAAGGTTTCTCCAAATTAGGTTGGATTACATTTTTGCAACTCTAGGAAAAGAAACCAATACCAGCTTAACCATGAATGCCACTGGTTTTGCAAATCATCACCTGTGGCTACACCATGAGCAATGGAAAGCCTGTTCTTGAACTCTTCTAGCCTTTTAGTTGAGGCCTGACTTGCTCCTGCGAAAGCAAACGAGAGAAAATAAATGGTGTTACTCATTTTTATTATCCAAAAATTCTATAAAATTAGAGAGAAAGAGAAGGAGACCATATAAGTGTGCAGAAACACTCCCATTTGGTATGTACTCATAGATTAGCATTTGCAAATCACTTTCCTGGCAGTAACCCAGTAGACTCACCAAATTCTTATGCCGAATTGATGACAAGTACCGTACCTGACAGTCCATTTGATCAAATTAGAACAATATCTTTCAATATGAAACAGAAAAAAACATTAAATCTAAATATGAGAGCCAAACAAGATTAAAGTAAAAGTTAAAATTGATTTCAATTGTTTCATAAAAAATCTTTAAGGAAATGCAGAGTTCTACTTAATAAGCATGAGAGAGGAGGCTGGAATCAAAATATAATGCTAGAATTTAACTCTTTTACTGTTTCTTAAAGTAGCTTTTTGATACAAAAATTAAAAATTTTATACTAGAAAGCTAATTTAAGAAGCAATAAAAAAGCCGTCCCAAACGAAGTCTTAATTAACTTCTAAAACGGACTCGTTTCTCCTGTATATTCAAGCAAGTCTCTTTAATGATTTAATCTCCATAAATAGAGCACCAAAAGAGTTAAATTCATAAGAAACCAACCTCTTCAATAAAATCCTGGCTGGGAGCAGCTGGTCTTCTTTTAATAGCAACAATCATTCCATCTTGAAGCAGACCTTTGTATACTTCTCCAAATAGTCCATGTCCAATTAGATTAATATCATTAAAGTTCTTTGTCGCAAGATTGAGTTCTTCTAGCCCAAAACGTCGTGATGATCCTTGCACTCCGGGTAGGTATGAAGTACTTTCTTGAACTAATTCAACACTTTGTCCAGCTGAAACATATTGAAATGAGAAGAACATCCATTATCATAAATAAGACCATCAATGCACAAAAGAAACCTCCTGAAAGACATTTTCTACCTTGCATAGATGGTTCGGATGAGTTACTTTCTGATGTTCTTGAAGTACTTCGACGCAAAATGCAGTACCTTACAACAAAAATCAATATCCCGACCAATGCCAAGGCTCCTGCAGCACTTCCAAGAGCTGCTGCAAGAGTCATTGACATCTGGTCTCAGATCCACCTTAATACTACAGAACAGTCCTTCCAAATTATGAGATTCTATACATTTTTCCTGAAAGAAAAATGAACAAGTTCTTCATTAACAACCAACCTTATTAGTAAATGAAAACTAGAAATATATTCTTCATTTTAACAAAGAACAAACAAGCATGCTTGCTTCAGTTACATACTTCAGAGTGAAGACAAAACAAAATTTTAGTTCAGAAAAGATTGTATAGAACATATTAGCCACTGAGTTAGTGATAACTGTGCATGATATGTTCAGTAGAGGGTGTGGGTCTGTACTAGTGGTTGGATTGCCATTTTTGTGATATAAAGCTGTTGAGTTTGAGTAATGGAGAAAATCTTTACACAAATATAAGGTTAAGGTTGAGTAAATTAACTCCACCTAGGTTTTGTATTAGCACAAGCCAAAAGCTTCATGCATTGGGTTACAACTTAGGCTTCATTTGGGACGGCTTTCTTACTGTTTCTAAAAGCAGCTTTTTAGTACATCAAATAAAATTTTTATACTAAAAAAATGATTTACGAATCAGTAAGAAAGCCTTTTAAGTTCTATACTCATGACTACAAGCATGAATGAAAGAAAGCAAAAATAACCACTGAACTCTATATAATGTGAAGTTGTCTTCGATCATTTGGGCATATAAATAAGACAGAAGATTCATCTCCAAGGAAAGTATTGATGATAGTGTGGAAGGATCCAAAAGGAAAATGGGCAGATGAAAGCTAACAATGTGAAATGGCTAGAAGTAGTGGAAAAAGGTGCAATAAACTGAAATGAACAAAGGAGAATTCTTAAAGCTCAAAGCTGACACCAAATAAATGCTAAAAGGCTAATGATTGTATTAAATGACACTGTAAAATGACATGCACAACTATATTAAATAAACAAGGCAACTCAAAATCTAGACAAAACCCTCGGTTCACAAGCAGATTTCCAAATCTTTTAAAACTTAACAGTAGAGAAGTCCATGATAAACTAGAAGACATGCATCCTCAATAGCAATATAAAAATGCAATTATCAAAATCTGCATTTATATCACATTTATCATATTAACGCCACATAAAAATACACACTCAAAAACTTCAAAATCTGAGAAACAAATCAGGAATTCCAGTTGAAAATCAACACAGAAAACCTGTAAAAAATTTAAATTGGCATCAATCCATTACCTGCAGAAACTTATGATAAAACTATCCTGGCTTGAGACAGCCTTGACTAATCGTCAGAGAAAATTACAACTCCCAGACAGACAAGACACAAAAACAGCTGTTCTACTACGCATCTTGACTTTCTCAGATCTGTATGAGGGTTTCTCCTCACCAATTATACAGAGAAACAATGAATTGACCAGGTAAAGAGGAATAAATCAGAAATCCAATCGAAACGGAAAAATCCAAGCCAAGCTTCCCAATCTTCCAGCGCCGCAAGGGTAGCCCTGTATTTATATCAACCAATAATTTACCGGCAACCCACACAAATGGATCATCCTTCCAAAAGCTTAAAATGCCGGCTGAAAGCGACACAGCGCCGACACTATAGGATACTTAAGAAAAAGATTCATTTTTTTTTCTTTTTTCACCTTCTTCTGTAACTTTTCTTCTTCATTCCCTATTCTCATCATCCTCCCCGCTTTAATACAAACCAGCAAAGCAAAAGCCCCCTCCTTTCAGCAGAATGTTGCATTACAACCCATTAGGAAGGAAAAAAAAACAAAATACAGTGGCAGGTATGAACTGGCGAACGCAAAAAAGAACAGTTTTTGAGAGAGAGAGAGAGAGAGAGAGAGAGAGAGAGGGAGGGAGGGAGGGAGGTATCTGATTTGTGGGCTGTAAAGCATTCTTAAAGAGTTGTCCGGTACTGCAAGTTGGCGATTTTATGTCATTCTGCACATTTCTTTTTCATCTTTTTCATCCCTTATTAGTCCTTGGCATCTTTAAAGAATAGCCATCAAGAAATCAAAGTAGGGTTTAAGAGAGCAAAGGAAGGATGAAACGAAGGAAAGAAGAAACAAGAAATTTACAAAGGGCAATGGCGGAAATGAGTAGAATGTTTGCTATGGAAAGCTGTGGGGTTGTTAGCACAATAAGACAGCTATGTTGACGTTGTTCCTACCAAAATTAAAATGATAAAAAAAAAATCAGATATAAACTGAGAAGTGAGAGAGGGAGAGAGAGAGAGAGGGGAAATAACGGCTACCTCTATGTTTGAGCTGCCTCTTCTCCACTCTCCACCTACTTCAATTATCTTCTTATCAGGACTGTTAGTTTTGGATTAAAAAATGAGCTGGTTGGTATTCTTCTATGATTAAAACTTCTATGTTAAAACTGGAGAACTTTGCTCTCCTGGTTGTCATTAGTTACATACAAGTGCAACACAGCTGTCTTACTGTATTTATTAATGTGGATGCAGTTGGGTATCAAGATCCAACCCACATGGAGGGAAACCTTAGGCCCATTTTACATGATTTATTGCAAAAAAATTGCGAACTTTTTTTTATTGCATAACCCATAATTATTAAATGCTGGTAAATTATATATCATAGTAAGCATAAAAGATTGCATAACACATAATTATATATCATGGTAAATTATAATTTTATTGTGAAGTTTATGTACTCAACATCACTTCTAATTTTTTGAATTTAAGATGAAGAGCAAAAATAAAATATTATTGTAGGATTAGATGTGATCATTTAAAGAATATTAATAAAAATATTTTGAGAGTAATATATTAGATCTTAAGATTTTACCCGTGCATGAAGAAGCTAATATTATGTGAGAAAAAATTGCTGGTGATATTAAAAATGTTTTAACATATGTGCTTAGAATATTAAAGGGAGAAATTCATAATAGTAAAAATAGTTGGCGGTAAAATCAAAATATACAAGAAAACATAAAAAAAATAAAAAGATTTGTTATAAAAATTAATTTAGATGTAAATTTTGGATAATTGAGAAAGATATAAAGAGATCAGTGAAGAGTCTAAGAAAATAATATGCTATGCAAAGATTTTAGCTTTTAATGATTTATATAATACATTATATTTTAAGGATGGTGAAAGATATATGTATAAGTTAGTCAAGCATAGAGATAAGAGTAGTAAGGTTTAATTCAAGTGAAATGTATTAAGGATGAATATCAAAAAGTACTTTAATTAGAAGAGAATATTCAACAAATGTGAATGAGATATTTTTATAATTTTTTCAATGAAGATTATGAGAATGTGATTGACTTTAACGACTTTAGCATCCTAAATGAAAATAATGATAATTATTTTTATCGGTGTATTAGTAAAACTAAAATTAGATAGGCTTTTAAAAAAAGAAAGTGTGGAAAAGCTATTAAATCTAATGATATTCCAATAGAGGTGTGAAAATGCTTAGGAGTTGAAGGAATATCTTGGCTTATTAAACTTTTTAATATTATTTTGAAGACTAAAAAGATAACATATGAGTAGAGAATGAGTGTGTTGATTCTCTTATTTATAAGAATAAATGTGATACACGAGATTGTATGAATTATAGAGTAATTAAGCTAATGTATCATACTTTAAAACTATGAGAGAGAGAGAGAGAGAGAGAGAGAGAGAGAGAGAGAGAGAGAGAGAGAGAGAGAGCATAGGTTACGATGTGATACTAATGTTTCTCAAAATCAATTTGGATTCATGCTAGGTAGGTCTACTATGGAAGCTATACATTTATTGAGAGGTATGATGGAGAAGTGTAGAGAGAATAAGGAGGAAATACATATGATGTTTATTAATTTAGAGAAAGCATATGATAAAGTTCCAACAGAAGCGCTTTGGAAAGTTCTAAAAAAGTAAGAGTTTAATAATGTTATATTCAAGTCATTAAAGATATGTATGCAATAGTTGTTACTTGTGCTCAAACACAAGGTGGTTTGACCAAGTATTTTCCTATTTTGGTTGGGTTACATCAAAGATTAGCCTTAAGCCCATATCTTTTTGCTTTAGTCATAGATGTTCTCACTAAACATTTGCAAGAGGTTGTACCATGGTGTATGCTTTTTGTTGATGATATTCTTATTATTGATAAGACTAGAGATGGAGTTGAAGATAAACTTGAATTATTGAGGTCAACATTAGAGTCTAAATGCTTTCATTTGAGTAGATCTCAAACTGAATATATTGAGTGTAATTTTCATAATAAAAATTATTGTGGGGGGATTGTGACTTTGGGTGATTAAGTCATTAATAAGAGTACACATTTTAGATATCTTGAGTATATTGTTCAAAGTAATAGTGAAATATATGGGAAAATTATTAGTATAATTCAAGTTGGATGGTTGAAGCAGAGGAATGCAACGGGCTTATTATGTTATAGAAAATCCACTCATCAAAAAATTCCATAAGATGGTGGTTATACCTTTAATGCATTATGGTGTAGAATGTTGGCCATTAAAAGAGAAGCATAATATTACGTGAAGTGTTGCAGAGACGAGGATGCTCAGGTGGATGAGTGGTTTTACTCTTAGAGGCAAGATACGAAATTAGCATATATGTGAAAAGGTGGAGTAGCTCCACTAGAAGATAAGATTAGAGACAGTCGTCTTAGATTGTTTGGTCACATAAAATGGTGGCCTTATGATGACCCAGTTAGGAAAATTAATGTATTATATTTGACTTATGTTAAGAAAGGTAGAGGTAAACCTAAAAAGGCTTGGTTAGAAAATATTAGAAATGACATTTCTTTATTGATTTAAATGAGAAATTAACTTTTAACAAGGCGCGCACAATGGATAAAAATGATTCATGTAGCTTATCCCATATAGTGGGATAAAAGCTTGTTGTTGTTGTTGTTATTGTATTAGCATTGTTTCAAATTTCATACATTTATTGAGAAAAACATTTAGCTACATATTTGTTTTACAGTAGAACGATATGATATGATCCTGACAAATCCTCATAATACTCCCTTCATTCTTATGCACATAATTAATTCATTCCATCCTATAAAAGATTGCAGTTTTTTATTTTGTATTTCTTAGCTTATAATTCTTTAAAAAATAAAGATATTAAAGTAAATAAATCGATTTCTTTATATTCATGATAAAATAATTATAATTTTTTTTCATCTTATAATTTTTATCTCCAATACTCGAGGCTTGGTTGAAGTTAAATTATGTAAGACTTCGTTTGGGATGACTGTGTTATTGCTTTTTAAAATAATTTTTTAATACAAAAATTAAAATTCTTGTACTAAAAAACTGTTTTAAGAAGTAGCAAAAAAGCCATCCTTAATATCTTTATTTTATTTTTTATTTTCTCTCTTTGGTGTGTTTATTTTATTGCACACCTTCTCAAATTGACTTTTGTTGGTGCCTCTCATTATAACAAACTAGTTTTAGAATATATTTCTAGATCGATGACCAAAGAGTTTGATAGGTTGAAAAATTCTGGCTTAAGAGAACCAAGATGCATGGAATAATTATCTAAGTATTGTGAAATCGTTCACAGGTCATTCCAAGTTGCCAACTATGAAATTGTCTTTGGAGGATGAGGTTTTGATGGATTTCTTAATTGGAGGAGTCAACCAAAAAAAGATTTATGATTGAAGTTAGAGTCATTGTTAATGACAAAAGCCTCTCCAATAAATGTTATTTGAAGCTAATATTTTATTTATTGTACATGTGAGATGATGTGTTGATCAAGGCACATCTACCAACTCTGTCGACCATCATCAGCCTCCATTGAGTGACACTGACCAACAGAGGTGGAACCAGCCTTAATTTGCCGCATGGGGGGGGGGGGGGGGGGGGGGTGGGGGGTGCGCAAACTTATAAGTAACTGTCGGTGGTACAAGTGAGGAGCGCCCTCGGAACAAATTTTGGTTATAAATATATTTTTGGAATTCAAATTAATAAATAAAATGATGAATTCTCTTTATTATTTTCGAGGCAATTGCCTAAAGACCATAATATTTTAAAACTTTTCTGGGAGGGGGCCTTATAATAAAGGCTAAAAAATAGATGAATAGGGACAAATTACCAAAGAATAATATAATAATAATAATAAAATTTTTAGGTGGGTGGGGGGAGGTGGCAATAACCCCCTCCTTGCCCCCTCCCCTCCCCCCAAGCTCAAGAGGGTTCCACCCCTGCTGACCATCATCGGTTGCTACTACCACCTGCCGTTGTAGCCCATCAGGCACCAGCCACTTCCATATTTGAGCTTTTATATTGCATTTTTTTTTTACTTAAAGTCAAATAAAAAAGTAATCCCCTTGTCTAATTAATTTTAAACATTTCAAATATATTGCATTCCCCCAACAATCCAAAATATATGATCTTTAAGTTTAAATTTGAGGGAGTTGACCAAGGTAGAAAGTCCAATAAAAAAAGTCCACCTTTAGCAATTTTTATTATGAAGTAGTTGTTTCAAGCAAGTCAATTCAATTCACTAAACCTTAAAAATAGAAAAACACATTATTAATAAATATAGCTTATGTGTAATAAAAAAATTACAAATTTATTATAAATTTAATAGATTTTAGATCTGTCGTATGTAAATAAGATTAATAAAATAAAGACATACATCAAAGAGATGTGGAAGTACCTACTAGCTAGATAAAATAATTACAAACAGGAAATTTAAATAATTTGATCATGCACTATTAACAATTAAAAATCAACAATAGGAAGGGATAAAAAAAAAAAATAATGCAAAAGTTAGAGGACGAAAAAGTAAATAAATAAAATTTTATATTACTAGAAATTAAATAAATATTTAGATTATTAATTAAAATATTAACTCTATAACCCTCAGCATAAAACAGAATATTTAAAATATTATTGCCACTTAGGGGTGGTGCTGCCTTTGCTCTAGTTTTGATCTCATTAGTGATAAAGCTTTAATTCATCATGATTATAACTTATACATGTAATATTAATGGGGCTCTAAATAATTAGTGGAAGACACTTTCTAATAAATCCCTAACCCTCCAAAGAGGTTTATTAGGGATTTTATTTTTTATTTTTTTTTAAATATAATTTATTTTCTTAGATGTGTTCAAGTGCTTGTATGTGTAACATATAATATTTTGAGAAAATATATTTTATTTTATTTAATATAATATAATAAAGATATAAGACCAACTTAATCATATCAAATGCATGAATATTATATCTAAATCGATGCTTGACAATTCTCATGGAATGATTCATGTATATTATTTTCCGTCCGTCCATCGAACATCGTTGGATTTTTGTCCGATCTTTATTTGCCACTAGATTTCAATCCAACATTTGATTGTTGTAAATATGATCATCCTCAATAAGGCAGACCAAACCATTTTTAATCTATTCAAATACTAGTGAAATCATTTTAATTGGGCATGACCTTGTGGTTTTTCCTTTTTCCAGCATTTTTCACATAAAAAATCTTGTGTTTCTAAATTCTCTATTTGTGTGATGGATATCCGTAAAATGCTGAGACATAAAATTTTCTAACGCTATCGCCGCTTATATTCTAGCTCGCAATAATTATAATAATAACTATTACTTCTACTATAAGTATTTAATGCATGAAATAATATTGATATGGTCATATAAATAAGATATGATAAAAAAAAAAAATATCTCTTCCCCTTCTGATCCTAATTATGATAGTTTCTTTATCACCTTCCCTCTCATGATTTTCAGAAGAAAAACTATGGACAAGAATCTCATTCCTTGTGCTAAATTCTCTCATAAAGAATTTTCCTCACCTATTTATTATTCTAATTATCATATATTAATTGTTACTTTCTTGCGCAAGTGATTACCGACCCATTGGTCTCTATCAAAGGAAGTAAGCTCCTCCTCTCTCCCACAAAATTCATTAAAATAAGGCTTCGTTTGGGACGATTTTCTTATTGCTTCTTAAAACAGCTTTCTAGTTTAACAATTAAAAATTTATACTAAAAAGTTTCTTTAAGAAGCAGTAAGAAAACCGTCTCAAACGAAACCTGATTCTGCAATCTTCTACTAAATAATAAAATCACAATTATTACATCTCTTTGTGAGTAAATTTACTAAAAAACAAGAGGAAACTTGTAATAAACAAAAGAACAAAGTGTGTGTATATATATATTTATATGAAAAAAAATATACAATAAATAGACGAATCAAAGACATAATTGTAATGAGGGTAAAGATTTTAAAACAGTAGATTTTGTTTGGGACGACTTTCTTACTGCTTCTTAAAACAAATTTATTAATTTTTTACTAAAAATTACTTTAAAAAATAATAAGAAAGTCATCACAAATAAAATCCAAGAAGCAGCTTTCAAAGCTGCGTTGTCACAAATGAACAATGCCTTCCTGTATTTCCTACTTGCCAATAAGAAAAGGGCCAAATAGCCAATCACGTCAAAGACAGCTACCAAAAATGCCAATCTATGAAAAAGCCAGTCTTCCATATACAATATATTTATATCAATTTGCTTGATTGGCTTGCACATGCTAAGTTACAAATTTACAATACTTGCCTCTTCCAACTGTACAAATAATTTCAATTTATATAAATATATATATTGAGGTTTTATTTGTTCCTATTTTAATATAAATATCACTTTTTTTTTAAAAAAAATTATTTGGGCTCAACTCAATAAATGACAGCATGACAGCCGAGATGAGTTCGATACGCTGATGAGTAAGGGTTTGCTTTAGATGGTTGTAAGTTTTGATAAAAGTGATTATAAAACTGTTGTGGGGAAAGCAAATTTTTTAAAGTTATTTTAAAAAGCAACTTTCTAGCCTAGAAATTTGTTGAAAGCAATGGAAAATAATAACCAAACAGAAATTATGATTGTGATCTGAGAAATAAAACAGTAAAGAAAGCTGACACAAATGAAGCCTAAACTTGAGCTGGTTTGGATTCATTCTTTAGCCCATGAGCTAACTTATTTCAAAATAATAATATAAAATATACCCTAAAGTATATTATAATTAAATATTTTAAATAAAAAATTGTACAAAAATAAATAAAATTATATCTCTCTTTACAAAAGCAGCTAATGAAGAAATAAGAGTTTATAATTAGTCCAATTCGACGGCTGCTTTTACTTTGACTATCATCAAGTTAATGAGACATCTATATTACTTTTATAAGAAAAAAAAAGTTCTTTAAAATAGATACAAAGCTTAAACTAATGATTTGAGTTTAATTTAATAATTCTAATTATCTATTAATTATATTATTAGAATCAAATACATCTAATGTAAAACTCTCATTCTTTTACAATTATGTCATTTGCAAATAATATAAATAATATACCTTAAATATATTTTATAAATACCATCATTGCTTATACATAAAAAAGCATGCTAAACATCAAGGCTTAGGCTCATTCAGGACAACTTTCTTACTACATTTAAAGTAGCTTTATAGTATGAAAATTTCTTAAACTATATATTTTTATACTAAAATAATGCTTTAGAAAATAGTAAAAAAGCCGTCGTCCCAAACGAAGCCTTAGGTTTCGTTTGGGACAACTTCCTTATTGATTTCTAAAACGAGTTTTTAGTATAAAAATTCTAATTCAATAAATTTTTGTACTAAAAATCTACTTTAGAAGCCACCAAAAAAACTGTCTCAAACAAAGCCTTAGTAATATAATTAAAAAAATCTCAAAATAGTCCCAAGACTACTTGTTTTATTGTATAGTCAATTTAGTTCTAGAGTATCACATTATTACCTCAATTTTAATCCCTCGATTATATAAAATTGATCCAAAATAATCCCTTATATACTATAATTTTGATATAAAATTGATCCCAATTTAGGCTTCGTTTGGGACAACTTTCTTGTTGCTTCTTAAAGCAGCTTTTTAATATAAAAATTTTAATTTTGTAATAAAAAGCTGTTTTAAGAAACAATAAAAAAGCCATCTCAAATGAAGTCTTGAGCTTGGTTTGGTTGGGCGTAATTAGTGTCGTTTCCATTCTAAAACGTGAAAAAAGATGTTCGTCGTTGTTTGGATACATACATTTTAGAAAACTGTGTTTTCAAACCTCCATAATCATACCGATTTGCCAAGCTTTTTATTTTTGCTTCTCCGTTGGCAAAATGTAGTTTTGAAACCATCGTTTCACACCAAAACTCTCGTCTCTTTCTACTACCAAACGAGACCTTAGTCTCAACAAGATCATTTTAGACCAATTTCGTATAGTCAATGAATTAAATTAAAGCAACTTTATACTCTTGCACTAAAACAGCCCTACAACGGGGACTATTTTTAAATTTAACTTCTAATATAATTCTACTACAATTAAAAATTATTTGATCACTCTATAATTACTGCTACTGCCCTTAAAATTTCTATCATACTTATTTATAATAATTTCAATATATTTTGATGCATACAAAATTATATATATATCAATTTTAATAAAAGTATCACAGAAATATCTATGCGTGTCCTAATCATATGATCAGTGTGTTTCATTCCGATCACATCCGATTCCAATTTTGAAAAGAAAATAAATCATATATTATTTTTAGTGCGTCGATCGATATCGCTTGCATGTTAATATCCAACACATATCCAATATGAAAAAATAAAAATAAAAAAATTGGGCTGAAATTTTCGTGTTAAATAGCCTGTCATTTATATATTTCTCATTAATTATAATGGCAAATCCATCACTTTCCATTACCTAACTTAAATCATGGAATCAGCAGGCAGCCAAACAATCAGAGTTGCAGAATCTAATTTCGGCTTTATTTGGGACGGTTTTTCTAATGCATTTAAAGCAATTTTTTAATATAAAAATAAAATTTTTTGTACTAAAAATTTGATTTAAGGAGTAAAAAAACCAAGCCAAATGAAGTCTTCATTACAACAGAATCAGAAACCACTTTTTCTATCACATAATAGGCATGATGCATTCCTTGACTTCAATCATCCAACTTGAATTCTATTAAAAATATATCATATATTTTACCATCGTTTTGAATGATAAACATGAGATGTCTTAACAATCAAGCACTTTTTTTTAATATATTGATTACTCAATATCGCAAGTCACCGTTAGATCCATTACAGCTAAAAGTATATTTCATATTTTCAGTTATAGATCTACTCGTACAAAAACCTTTAGACTCTAAAGCTGACCTATATAATTTAAAGTTTTCAACAAATCCTTTCTAGCCTTATCAATGTGAAGAATATTATTATCAACAAAAAACATACACCAAAGTTCATATATACATATCCTTAAAGGCTTGTATATGCATATGTATGCATATATTAAAAATATATAAAAATAATAATTTCACCATTTTAAAATTTAATATTTATTTTAAAAAATAAAAAAAGAAAGACATTTGATATAAATTGACTAGTTTTAAAAGCAAAATTTATCATCCCCAACTTTACAATATATATATATATATATATATATATATATATATATATATATATATTAATAAACTTAAAAATAAGGAATAAAGTACTACATACAATACAAAATCATCCCATCACGAGCAATTACAACACGACAGATTGTCAACAAATTTTTGTCTTAATAAGTGTCTAAACTGAAGAACAACAAATTAAAAATATTCACATAAAGCATGCAACAATATCAAATATAGGAAAAAAAATTTATTCACTTTGGCTACTAATTTTCTTAAGCTCGCATCATTGAAATTATCTAATTCTTGTTGGCTTAAGCTTCGTTTCGGAAAGCTTTATTATTGCTTTCAAAATTAGTTTTTTGTATAAATTTTTTTATATTTTTAATTAAAAAAATGCTGTAAAAATATTAAGAAAATTGTCCAAAACTAAACCCCATGCTTCATCTGCTTCTTAAAGTAACTTTTTAGTACATAAATTTTAATTTTTGTACTCAAAAGTTGCTTTAAGAAATAATAAAAAAATCGTCCCAAATGAAGTCTTAATTATACTAGCGAGTAAATTTTACTTGGTAATAGATTGGTTGTCATTTGTTATGTTATCTTAGTATGTTTAAAGGGTAAGAAGAGGTTCTATAAGCAAAAATTTTAGTTATCTTTATTACATATTACATGAGTAAGTTTATTTTTGTAATTAGAAATTAGTTCAGTTTGAGATGACTATAACTATAAAAATTAATTAGAAAATCATTTTCTTAAAAAGATATATAATTTTTTTATCTAATTTATTTTAAGAAATTTGATTAAATTTTGACGAAAATATATACGTATAAAATTTTTATTATAATTTCTTAATATACTTTTTTATTATAGTTTTGAATGGTTTAAAGCATAAGCACATAAGTTAGTGATTAATAGGTGGCTAATAAAGCTTAAATTGGCTCCTTCATTACAGCCAAAAATGGGCATCTTCCTTATTAGTCATTATTCATTACTTGTAAACAAGTTTTTTCTATTTCTTATGCTAGACATGTAATAATCATTTTTTTAAAGAAATTTTGCAATAATTAAGCTTATCTTGTCATCATGGAAAGATAGCTTAATTTACTCACATTTATTAGATAATTTGAGGCTAAAATAAAAGAACAAATTACATGGAAATTCATGAAAAAAAACAACCCAAATGATTTGGAGAGCAGCATTAAGCATATGCCAATCCATTCTTCTCCTTTTAGGCTTCGCTTGGGACTGTTTTTTTACTGCTTCTTAAACCGGTTTTCTAAAATATTTTAACTAAAAAAGTACTTTAAGAAGCAATAAAAAAGTCATACCAAAAGAAGCCTTAAGCTTCGTTTGGAATGGCTTTCTTACTGCTTCTTAAAATAATTTTTTTTTTCAAAATTTTTAATTTTTGTACTAGAAAGCTGTTTTAAGAAGCAATAAGAAAGCCATCCCAAAAAAAGCCTTAGACAATTTTAATTTTTGTACTAAAATGCTGCTTTAAGAAGCAACAAAAAAATCGTCCCAAACGAAATCTTAGTCTTATCCTCTTTGATATTTTTCCTTCTCCGATATTGTATTTCTCCGTTAGAAAAATTATAGTTGCACAAATTCCTTTATCCTGCTCTTCACTCTCTTCTTAATCTGGATCTTGATCTTGTGCAAGCTTGTAGCAATCACATGATCATGATCTAAGGAGAATGATTGATTGGATTCCTATAATGATGATGAGTGTGCCTATATTATGTCAAATATATTTAAGTTTCATAGTGATGAGAGATGATAGAGTTCTCATGATGAAATTTGTTAGGAAATGCTCGTAGAAATTCAGAAATTCTCTTGCTGAGATTTAATTCCAGAAATAATAGTAAAAATTTTTTGCAAAGATATTGTAGGAAAAATTAGAAGTTGAGCTTTGGATTGAAAGTAGATGAAGAAAAACGACAAGATACAATGGATCTTCTGTTGGAGAGAAAGATTTGTCTCTACAAAATCTCTAGATGCCGTTAGAGCCTGTTCAAGAACACAAGAACCCTAATTTTAGCAAAAATAAAAGATAAAAAACTAACCCTAGCCTCCCTCAAGCCTTCTTAATACAATAATTTGATTAAAACCCAAAACTCTTCTTGCTATTTGAATAAGTTGATTGGCAAGAGTACTTTTGGGGGCATTAACAATTAATAAGATTATGCAATGAGTAACTACACTAAGATAGTTCGTGGAGTAATGTTGTAGTGGAATCTCCTAATTATAAACCATCTATAATAGAAAATATCCTCTTAACAGACAAACGAAAACAATTGAGTGTCTTCATTGTGGTAGTCTCTACTCACATAATTGTGCCTCATTTTGCAATATTTGTTATAATTAATAATGTGGAGTGTGGTGAGAGATGGAGGATAAAATCATTACTATCTATGCGTGTAAACTTCAACATGACTTCCAAGAATAATTTTATAAAGAGGCGACTCGAAACACGACCCGAAGTTGACTCGAAAAAATTCGGGATAGGGTCAACCCGAACCCGAAACAGCCCGGGTTCGGGTTCAACAAATCAACCTATTTTAAAAATCGGGTCAGGTTCGGGTTGACCAAGCAACCCAAAATTGATCCGAAATTGACACGAAAACTCTTATTTGACCCGGAAACCCGAGATTGGCCCGTTTTGACCCGAAAATCGAATATTGACCCGATTTTGACCAAAAAAATTAGCAATTTTAGGTCAACTTCGGGTCATCCGGTCAGGTTCGGGTTGACCCAAATAGTGTCGGGTCAGTTCCGGGTTTGACCCGAACCCGACCCGTTGACCCAAATTGACACCATTAATCAAACTCTCCAATGGAGAAGACCACTTAGGCTTCTTACAGCTTTTTTGCTACTTCTTAAACCAGCTTTTTTACAGCTTAAATATTGGAGGTAGTTATTATTTATCTAACTTGGACCATGTATTGCTCTTTCTTGGATGAGCCACCATGCTTTGAAAAGTTTTTTAAAATGCCTTCCATGTAAATACGATGATAATAATATAAATTTTCATATGATGATATTGAAGTTCATAATATGCTAATAATATTAAACCTTATGATTTTCTATAAATGATAATAATATCAAAGCCATAATAGATAACAACAAACCTTCATTAGCAACTTATAATAATTAATTATATTTTTTCATAATTTTCTTGCTCCAAAAAATAATCCCAAATATGATCTTTTAATAATTTTTCAAGCTCTTATTTTACAGATTTCTATTATAAAAGTATCTCCTAATGATTTCAGGATTATAGATAATGCTCTTAGAAATCTTTATTCATATATATATATATATATATATATATATTATAATTTTATATTTAAAAATTAAAACAGAACAAAATAACAGTACATCAATACTTAGCCGACCCTTCATAAAAAAATAAATATTTGATGGTAAGTAAAAAATAAATTTATGTGTAAGGAATCTGAAGGCTAATCAATAGTCTTTTTCAATCACAGATGCCTGTTTGATTAGATTATTGGCTACCTTAATTTCATTTTAAATTAATAAAAAAATATATAAATATGTCTAAATCTTGACACGTGTCCATTCTCAACCCAACTGTAATCAAACTTGCCAGAAAAAAAAAAATCCAATAAATTTTAAATTCAAATTTTCAATCGAAAAACATTTTGTTTAACTTTAAGAAATTATTTTTCAGTAGCAAAAAGGTTACAATAAGACTATTTTAAATAAATTAAACACAAATTAATTTTATTAATAAAAATTAATTTTAATTCGGTCAATTTTGAACAAGCTCAAAAATAATTTAAAAGTAAATAAAAATAAAAAATAAAAGTAGATGTTTGTGGGAAAATACATTTATAAAAAAATAGCTTATATTGCATTCAAATTTTATTTATATAATTAAAAAATATTTTCTTTAATATTTTAATTAATTATAATGGTAATATTTGGCAAGAAAGCCAACAATAAGACAAATTTAAACAAACTATGCTTCATTTTAATTTGACAAATTAAATTATTTTTTGAGTTGAGTCAATTTGATAATTCTAATTCACTCAATTTCAAAGTAGCTTAAAAATCATTCCAAAGTGAGTCATTATAAAAATAAAAAACACGTGTTTAAGCAGAGAGAAATATATTTTTTTGAATAGCTCTTTTTAAAATATATTTCAATAAAAACAATTTTATTTATAATTAAAAAAAGCTTATCCTTCAAATTCTTTAGAAATTATTTATAATTATAAGAATTTTACTGACTCAAATAAGTCATGTTTAAAAAATTTCAGCTAAACTTAAAATTTATCGATTCAAAATTGATAAAATTTTGATTATTTTTGAACTGAGCCAGTCGATTTTTTAATTATCTCAATTTTGAACTTCAAAATTCAAAGTTGATTTCAAAATGGGTTAATATAAAAAATAAAAACATGTATTATATGGAGAAACTAAACATAATATTTTTCATAATCAATTCAAAATACTTAGTAATTATTATATATAAGTATCTAACATCAAAAAATATAATATAAAAATAATATATATTTGTATGTGATGTTATTTAGATGTTATAAAAATAAATATAAATATTTAGATATTAGGTATATAAATAAATAAAATTTAGTGTTATTTATATAAATTCACTAATTTTAAATGTATTTTAAAAAAATAGCAGCTCTTCACATAGCATATTGGACAGTGACAATATTGAAAAAAAAAAATTATTTATATTATCAATGATGCATGATTAAGAATATTTTTATTTATGTAATATAAAAAAAATACTAATATAAAAGAATGTTAAAATCATACCTCCTTCATATTCCTATCCCCAAAGTTTCCAACCCATTCGATAATATTTATTTAATATGGTCCAATTCTAGTAGCTTTCTTTAGTTGTATTGCCTCCTCTGCTCTGTTTCCATGAAAGAGCTCAGCTTTCGACTCCCTATGACTATCCCTCAATCCCTTTCAAGTCCAAGTGTTAAAATTGTCATTTATTATTATTTAATTTGTAGATTTTTTGTTTATATAGAAGTGGTAAGTGAGCTTGGTGAGAAGAAGAAAATAGAATTTGAGTGAAAGAATTTAGTCTGGGTTCTTCCCTGTTTCAGTCCTTACTCTTCTTCCATTTAAGCTTTGGGTGGAAAAGTTGAGAGCTTTTTTAGTTGTTTTCGAAGAAGGAATGCAGCTTTGAAGTAATTTGAATAGATTTTGAAGAGAGAGAGAGAGAGAGCAGATTCTGTAGTGTTGTTGTTTGGAAGAGCTAGTGATTTCTCAAGGTAAAATGGAGTACTTTTCTCTTGGTTTTACTTAGTTTTTTTTTTTAATGTATATTCTTTGTTGAAATAACTATTTCATATTTGTTTTGTTTCTTAAATTAGGCTTAGTTTTGCTTCTGAATCATGACGACTACACTGCAAGCTCGGACTGGGCGTGAACTGCAGCGTTATGAGAATCACTTTCGGCTTGTTGCAGGGTATGGGCTGATTTTTTTTTTTAAATGATGAGTTTAATTGCTTTTGGTTAGTGTTGCCAAACATTAATATAGATTTTAGAATATGTGAACAGCTTTAAAATCCTGCAGAAGAATTGGTTTCGTTTTGTTAAAGCGTTTTTTCATAAAAGAAAAGTAATCAAATGAGTTATTGGTGTTCTTTAATCGCCATTGTTAGAAGTTAGAAGTTAATGTGCTTAAGCTCTTGCTTCTGCAATGAGAGCCAAGTCCCCCTGTCATGGGAAAATTATTACGTGCAGTGTCTGGATTTATTCGGAGGCGAATTCAGACGCGCCATGTCACTCGGGACCTAGTGCATCCGGGTAATGTGGCGCGTCTGGATTCGCCTCCTGACGGTCCGGAGACCGCACATAATAATCTCTCCCTATCATGAGGCCATTTTATTTTTGGTTTTGGCGGGTGCTTATGTTCTCCTTATGAAGCAGTTTAAATGGTATTTTTTGTAGCATATGTCATCACCTAAGGGCTCATTTGATTGTTTGTAAACATAAAATATGTTTTACAATATTTCATTTTTGACTCATTTTGATTGTGAAAATATAAGTCATAATATTTAACGGAGTTTAAAAAAGATTTGTCGCTCGAAATCAATTTTGATGTCTTATGTTTCGTCTAGGAAGGCTTTCTTTCAGCTTCATAAAACAATTTTCTAGTACAAAAATTGTACTAAAAAACTACTTTATTAAGTAGAATGAAAATCGTCTCAGATGAAACCTTAATTAAATGATGGATTCAACGAGGAATAAAATTAGCTCATTTATTTTTCATGACTTTATTTATAACTAACATGGTTACAAAAGAATGAAAAATCTGAAATTCAAGTAGCTTATAATCTTCTTAGTATGGTGATAGAAGAAAAAGTGTGGTCTTGTAAGCTAGAATTTGTATGTAGATTAGCTGTAGAAATTTCAACATTTGCCTCACCTTTGGCCTCTTGTGATTGAACTAGGTGCATACCTTATAGACTGAAACAAAATGTAGAAAATCCGACCGGTGATTCATTGAGTAAGTTGGAGGTTCTTATGATTACTTCACCAAATCGCCATGATCTTATCTTCCCAAAGGTATAGCAATGCTTCCCCTATGTTTCTTATGTTCTTAGTATTATTTTCTGTTATTATCGACTGACGAATTGCTCACTATGCAGGGTGGATGGGATAATGATGAGACTGTGGATCAAGCGGCACGCCGCGAAGCTTTGGAGGAAGCAGGGGTTCAAGGAACTATTCATGTAAGCTAATATTGGTCTCCTTTTTTCACATATAAGCTTCGCTACGCAGCTCATTTTGATCTGTTGGTTGGGTGCTTTGACTACCAACCAAAAGGTATTGGGTTCAAAACCTGCATATGTAATGTGTGTACGAGTTTATTTTAATTGACTTAAATATCCCGAAAAAAAAAACTATAACCATCCCAAATGAATTGGATTTTTCTATTAAGTGGGAGCAACTTATGTGAAAGAGAAAGGAATGATGGTTATATATGTATATGAGGATCTTATAAGCATATCAGTAAATTTTCCAGCCTTGAAAAGAAATTCCTAAAGGTTCTTTCCATATGTTTTAAGTTAATTGAGATTCAAGCCGATATAGTTTAATGTTTAAGCAACAAAATCATTTTTTTTAATAGAACAACACCAAAAAAATCATGCCAAACACAAGTAGAGGACTAATAAAATTTCTAATTCCATAACCTATGTTGTTGATTAATATGGTCACCTTATCAATTGATTTTGGCTCGATCTTGGCACCAACCCATAACGATCAAAGTTAAATCGCGAGCCTATTAATGAAGCAAATTCAATAAAACAACAACTGACACAATAGAGAAGCGGCGATAAACTGAGAAACCTTGACCAATTCAAGAGATCATTCGATGTAGTTGACATAATTAAAGATTAGATTTTTCAATTTATTGATGCTCTAATACTTTTGGAAAAAAAATACAAGTTCTTTGAACTAGAATCTGAGTTAGAACACATGATCATGGTGCATTTTACTAATGATCTTGTATTTCTTTCTTTAGGATACTCTACTGGGAGTTTGGGAATTCAAAAGCAAGAGTAAACAGAACCTCAAAGGCCAAGAAGGTGCTTGCAGAGGCTACATATTTGCGCTCGAAGTTACCGAGGAGCTCGAGCTCTGGCCGGAGCAATCTTCCCATGATAGGAAATGGGTATGCATTTAACAAACTTTGCAAACTATGCTTTTGTTTATGATTTTCTTAAGAAAATGACTTATAACATTCTCTAATGCTTTTCATTTAAGCAGCTTAATGTATGGGAGGCATGGAAGCTTTGCAGGTATGATTGGATGAGGGAGGCTCTGAACTCCATCTCAGTACTTCTAACAGGGAAGCCTGTGAGGCTATTGACTGTGCCTGAGATATCTGAAAATACTTCAATGTTCTGCCTTGTCAAATCTTCAGGAACAAAATGTGTAGATAGTGCAATTAATGCTTTATGTTGATGTTTTTTTTTTTTTTGGTTGGAAAGGGGAGGTTTGATTTGTAGTGTTAATTGTAAAATGCTAAAACAAGCAGCAGAGGTGTATTTTGTTAATGTGAAACAATAAAGTTTCTTGGAAAGCCCCAATGGAGCTATTTATTATAAGGAGTGAAGCTTTGAAGTAAATAAATATAGTCAGAATTATAGCTTTGATGACTACTCTCATTAAGGTGGCTCATGTAATCTCACCGGTAATGTATGCTTCGTTTGGGACGATTTTTTATTGTTCTTTAAAACAGTTTTTAAGTTTAAAAATTAAAATTTTTATACTAAAAAACTGCTATAAGAATCAGTAAGAAAGTCGCCCCAAACGAAGCCTCGGCTTTCTTATTTCTTCTTAAAGCAGTTTTTAAATACAAAAATTTAATTTTTTGTACTAAAAATTTATTTTAAGAAGCAGTAAAAAAGTCATCGCAAATGAAGTTTGCTTAACCAATCTTAATACAGTCCTAGTTTCCTAATACTTTTAAGATAAACAAAGCAGTTACACGTCCCAAGTAAAAGAAAGTTTCTAAAGAAGAAAAAATATAATTATAACTATGCTATAGGAACATCTTTTTACAAATCGCTAAACTGACGCCTAAGAAAACATGGCGGTCAAAGGGGAATGATATTATTTGTTATAAATAAGCATTCTGCTCCCACGCAGTCCTTAACTTTAGAACAGACAGCCCACAGACATATATATAAGACGAATAGGATTTAGCAATCAGGTGGCTCACACTTTACAGGGTTCTTTAAAACAGCAGCAGCAGCAGCGGCAGCAGAAGGAGAATCTGAATTGCTGTTGTGAGGGCCTAGGCTCCCGGCCACAACTGAGTCACTGACCATATCAAAGTTGAGCCTACCACTTATTTTTCTGCTGCTGTTACAAAGTAGCGCAACAAATAAATATAACATAATTATATCATTATTTAGGTTTTGTTTGGAACGGCTTTCTTACTGCTTGTTAAAGCAGCTTTCTAGTACAAAAATTAAAAATTTTATAGTAAAAAACTGCTTTAAGAGGCAGTAATAAAGCCGTCCCAAACAAAAACTTAATAGTTCAGAAGGTGTGCTATTTCTTCGGCATACCTGTTCAAGCGGTTATTGATGGCGGATAGATCTTTGGAAGGACTCTGATAAGCATGAGTGCTCTCACCAACACAAGCGTAATAGCTCTTAGAGCTTGGTGACAGTAAAGCATCCATCTGATAAACATCAGTTCTCATGAAAATTTTGGTACTTATTCTAAGAATGACATCATTTATAGCATAGAAAAATTAAAGAGGATTTTTGAGAGGTTAGCAAAAGCATCCACGATATGTTTTAGCCCACTGTTTAGATTGTTTTCTTTATGTAGAAATAGGCGAATGGGAGGGAAAATGAATCTCACTTCATTCTTTCTCTTAAATATCATAGTTTACATCATCTTTGAGCTTAATAATATTACTTAATGCTGCCATATTTAATATTCTTATTTGCCAATTAATTAGATTAAAAGAAGGTTCATTTAGAGTGACTGCAATTATCTATAAAATTAATTATAAAATTGTTGTAAGAAAGGCTTCATTGTCAAAAGCTACTATGAGTATTATGATTTTTGTTTAAGAAAATGAAATAACAATTTTTATAATAACCATTTTTTAATAAATCTGATTATGATAAACTCCTCATCACAAAAATTTTATAAATTAAGAAATTACAGTCATATACAAATGTGACAGCAAGTACTCTTAAATTCTTATGAAGACAACAGGGAAGTGATTACTACATAAGAGAAATAAAGCTTAATAACGAATTCACAAGATAGAAACAGAGAAAGTTTTCATGCATGTAATTATACTTTTACGTTCAAGGATAATATGCTAAACTGAGTACAGACAAAAATAAGTTGAACTAACTTCTACACAATAAAAAAAATCTTAAAACAATAAGAACATGTAAAGTCAAATTATTAGATGAGAAATAAACCTTTGATGATCGTAATGGAGAAACATAAACATTATGAGAAGCTGAAACTTTCTTTGGAGACATGTCAGGAAGATTTGGGAAACGAGATAGCTGAGGTGATCCTGGAATTGGGCCTTCAGTTGATACATGAAAGCAGATTAAAAATACCATATCATTATAAAGCAAACAAAGCTTGATGTAAAATGCAAAACCCATGATACTGTTGCAGAGAAAAAAAAAAAAAAAAAGAGTATACCATCTATGTTGCTAGTAACTTCAGAAGGCCTCTCAGAATTTGAATGGCCTGCAGCAGATCCTAGCTCCACCAACAAAGGCTTGACAGAGGGAATAAATATCTCATTGTAAAACGTAATGATATCAACATGCTCTTGACCTTTTTTCTGCACAAACTTGGTCAACTTAGGTATGATATGTATGGACAATCTAAAGATCAAAAGATAAATACATTACCCCATTGCGGCTTGTTGATGGCCAGTTAATAAAAACACTACGAAAGACCTGTGGTTTACACTGTGGCTGCTTTCTGTAGTTGTAAATAATCTCCTTAAATGTCAAGTCTATATGTGATATCTGTTAATCAGAGAATAAAATTTGAAAGAACTATTACAATATTGAACAAGATTAAATGCATAATCAAAGGTAGCCAGTCTTACCTTGGCAACTCCATAGAAACTGCAAAGTATGATCTGGTCTATGTGCCGATTAAAAAAAAGACTAGTTTTCTGGCTAAGAATTTGTTGAATGAGACAATAAACACGCTCTTGTGCTTCCTGTGACAATTGCAATCTTTCACACAAGCTTCTGATTCTAATTGCACTCAGCTTTACAATCTGCAAAACACATATAAAGATCACAAGTACATCACAATGAAGCATACTTTATAAGCAAGGAAATATTACAAAGTATCATTTAAGAACTTTTACCTTACTAAAGAACACATTAATACTTATCTCAGCACAGGTTTCCCCACCTCCTGAAGGGCTGGGACGTGTTGGGCTGTAAACAGGGGTATTATATTCAAAGAGGAATCAAATAGGAAGTTCCTTAAGTATTTGTAAACGAACAAAGCTGCTAACAAAAGATTTGAAAAAGAACTGCTAACCTAGCAAAAGCAGATTGAAGTGGTGGTAATTTAGATTTGGGACTATTGGTAGCCCGTGTTCGGTCCTTGATGGGAGAAGTAAAGGAAGAGCGCTCCACCAGAACATTCCTATATTCAGTACATTGCTTCTTCGGAGATGGAGCATCACCATTTAGATCTGCATTTCAAACAATTCTCTTTTAAAAGTAAAACTTCATTGATTATTCTAAAATTAAATTAGAAAAGAAAGATCTATAGACAATTTTCCATGGATTGACAGTAAGAAGCATTGAAATATAGAACAAATGAAAAGTTAAAAGAACCGAAGCATACAATTTAGTTGTAGCATAACTTAAGCCAAAGAAAGACTATTGATGTTGTTTAAGAGTCTAGGTGGTTAAGAAAAGGTTGCTGATATTGGAGAAGCGTAAAAAATCACTACTAATGATGAATAATAATAATAATATATGAAACTGAATATAACTTAACATTGAAAGTTTCAATTAACATGATCTAATGAGCTCTGATATGATACCTGATTATCAAGTAATAACTTGAGAGAGGCTTATATGCAGTAAAATGTTAAATAAAAGGAGAAAAAATAACATCATCTATTATGCTGATTTGATATGTGGAGTCTTTCACCTTTGTATTTCCCTGGAATACAAAGTTACCATATACATTAACCAAAAAAAAAAAACATGGCATATTGCCATGGAAAAACTAATACCTGAAAAATTCTCACAACGCTTGTGAAAAGGGAGAGGTGGCAAGCCTCCACTAGGAATGCTATAATATGTTGAAATTGCATCCAGGGACAACATTGGCTCTGCTAATAGTCCTACGCGGTTTATGTCTGCAGAAAGGGATGGCCTTGCTACAATTAAGGAATTGTACATCGATGAACCTTTTTCCCAGGCCATGCTTTCAAGAAGTCGTTCTTCCAATGAATTCAAATGTCGTTTTAACTCCCTTGGGAGAGTTTCTTCATGTCTAACAAAACTTTCTATCACCTTACTCAAGTCAAAAGCTGTAATGCCAGTTCTCTCCAGGACAGCAGGAAACATCATTGTGACCGTTTTGTGAGTAGCTAAAACAAGCTCAGCAGAACAAGCAAGCATGCAGCGATGAAAACGCTCTCATTTGTTAACAGTGAAGTAAGATTGTTGCCATTCAGTTTTTGTGATTCTGCTCGACACATCGCCTCCAAAACACGATAGTACAACTTCAAAGCCTCAAGTTTTCTCTGCTCAGCCCATATACTATCCATAAGGCTTGCACCTTGCAGATTTCCGGGAACACATCTTTCTCCAAATGAACTAACCGGAAATATAGCCCCTAATATTATGTTGGCCCTCCTTATAATGTCATTGGTCACATCCTTATCACATGAAGAGAGAAAGCGACGAAGTTCTCCATCAGGTTTTGAAGGTAGTGGAGAGATGATATTTCGAAGCCATTTTGCAGTTGTCATTGCTGTACTAACAGGTGTGTCAAATACCATCTTAGAGTTACCCAAAAGATTGCCATTGACAGATGATGTAGGAGATTGCATAATAGAGGCAGGACTTTTGATTGTCTTTTCTGGTGAAGTTATCATGTCCGGTTTACTCTGCATTAACAAAGGTGAGCATGAAATAATGCATAAAAACTCAAAGGATTTAAACATTCATATTTGCACAATCATTAGATATACCTTTCTACTTGATATGTTAATGGCTCCTCCAGATAAGCTTCCAGTTCCAAGTACACTGTCATCATCACTACAAAACACCCGTTCATCCAATTCACCAATAGTGTTAATTGCATCATCATAATCCTTCTCTAAAATATGAAGAATTGATTGCAATGAATCATCCTCCAAAAGGCCCTCAAAGAACGTCAAATCATCTAACACAAAAAAGTAACAAACTAGCAAATAAGATACAAGATTCCCTCAATAAACTAGATTACCAGCAGTAAAACACCAAAGAACTCAAAAATACCTAAAAAAATAATAATAAAATGAAATAAAAAAGGAATCAATAAAAGATTAAAAAAACAATCAAATGAATAAAAATGTACCTGTATTAAAGCAATCCAAGTTTTGTGTTTTACATTCTAAAGCTGGGCAAGGATTTTTGTTTAAAATGTCCACAATTAACTTATTAGTTTTTTCCAATGTTATCTTCAGCTCATCTTCTGATGTATGATAAATGTCGCACAGAGAAGCAAGAAGATCAACACCCTTTTCAGTTTTCTTCCCTGTGAGGCCAGCGATATGTCACGCAAAAAACCAAAAAAAAGAATAAAACAGAACTACATATATAAGAAATTATCAAAAACTAAGGCTTTGTTTGAAACAGCTTTTTGATTGCTTTCTAAAACAGTTTTCTAGTAAAAAAAACATCTTGAATTTGAAGATTTTATACTAAGAAGTCATTTTAGGAAGCAATACAAAAATTGTTCCAAACGAAGCATAAGGCAATGTATAAGACAAAATATAACAAAAACAAAGATGTGTATGATTGAAGCATGAAATTTCGTAAGTCAATTACCAAATAGCCGAGAGTTGGTAACATTGAAATTCCTAAATCTTATGGGAACGTGGAGAATAAGTATGGCCTGTCATAAAATACATGGTGGCTTAGTAAAGGAATCACTTCATGAATTACAATACTTCCAGAATGAATCAAGAACCCCATGGGAAAAAAAACACCCACCAATATTGAAACTAATCCATTAGTACAGGTCACAAGATCCCTAAAACGGCTGAATGTATGCACCCGTAGAGCCAAGAATAATAACCATCCAAAACGGTGGTAATCTGAAATGTACCCTGTATTACTGGAAAAACCAGAAGGTTGGCTGCTAGAATCACCCCGCAAAAATAGTTCTTGATATGCTCGCCTGTAGTGCCTGGAGAGAATACATGGTTAATGATGACTAGAACAAGCATGTTCTGAACAAACATATTATTGCATCAACGCATGTGAAAAAGCTTCAGCACAAAACTTGAGAAACATAAAAGGGCACATAAGGTTCCTTAAGTATATCAGAACAATTATAACTCACATACTTTGAGAATTCCTCCACAAAAATAAGGTTCTGGCAGATTAAGAAAAAAATGTGATGAAAATATGATATCTGAAAAAACTATGGTAAATCCGCATTCCATAGCAAGGCATCTATGATAAATAAGGTTCAAAGTCCTGCATTGACAATAACCATCCAACATCCATTCTAGCTGGTATATCATAAATTATTGCAGCAAAACACAGCCCACAACATGCTTTCAAAGCTAATTTATAAGCAGGGGTGTAAGTGAGCTGAGCTCGGCTCGTTAATGGGCTCGCGAGCCGAGCTTATCGAGCTCATGAGTCGAGCTCAAGCTCAAACTCAAGCTCTTTTAGTAAACGAGCTCGAGAGCTCCATGAGGCTGGCTCGTGAGCTTGTGAGCCAGCTCGAATTTCTAATTGAATTTTTTTAATTATTAATATTTTTATTACATTTAAAAGTTATTTAAAATTTTAGTTCAAATTTTAAACGTTGCCGATTTTCCGCCTATTTTAGTTAATAAAATAGGTTTCAAATGTCAATATTAATAAATATCATTAAATGCTTGCAGCTTTACTTATTATCAAAAAGGAATGTTTTAAATCCTGACAGCAATCATCTTAAAGTATGAATATTTTATTCACCATAGGATATGCTTTGAGATTTGCAAATAAAAAAAAATTCAGCTTCTTCAAGATGGCAGCTATGGGAAAACCTGGCAGGAAAACCGGGTGGGATAATCTGCGAAAACCAGGCGGAAAAATTTAAATAGGCGAGCGCGAAACTAACGCAGGCAATAAATCGAGCAGCTCGATGAGCTCGATACAGTGTTGCGAGTCGAGCTCGAGTTCGAGCTCGCTTTCCTATTGACAAGCTGAGCTCAATAGTGCCAAAACTCGACTCGTATACACCCCTAGCTTAGAGTAATAACAATCTGTTGATAACCTTCAAAAGTAAAACTTTATGCCATTGAGCAAAGCAATTTGGATCAAATGTATGCCATTGAGCAAAGACATTTGTATCCTCTTGCCTCTAATTCATGAAAGTTCATCATACGTCATACTACTTGTATCTAAGAGCAAATTTCCATAATCTGTTGTACATGTTTATCCAAGCCAATAGCACATAATATTTTGCTACGGTAGCTTATCCTATGATTAGATAGTGGAGCTATGATACCAGTGCCAAACACTTTGTTTAGGCTTCTAGAAGATTACTAGAAAATGTAATCCTATGGAATTAGCTGACTTGCATAGAGGAACCAGAAGGAAAAAGAAATTTGATATTTGCATACAATTAGGATAACCTATTGAAGCATGTCCTCCAAAGTGAATGATGCACGAGTAAAAATGCAAAGAAGAAAATATAGACTGTATAAACTGGTCAATGTATAACAAGTAGATTACTAAGCACATTGTAGGAAATAGAAGCTCAGCACTGAGGTGTAAACAAGCCAAATTTGAACAAGCCTAGCTGTTTTTTTTTACTCGAACCATTAAGCAAATGAGCCAACATTTTATATTTGTGTTTGGCTCATCTATGTATAAAGTAAAAGATGAGCGTTTCAAGGACAAAAAGTTTACTTAATATATATAAATATATAAATATATGAATACAAGTGCACATAATCTATATGCATATATTTAACAAACAAGCACATGCATTATACATAAACATAACCAAGCTACTAGCTAAACTTGATCAAATAAAGCCATGTTCATATATGGTGGAACATTAAATAAACAAAGTTATTAAAACTAACCAAACTTGAGCTAATTATCGAGCTAAACATGATTAAACACAAATAAGAAGCCTTATTGACAACCCTGATCAACACTGGACAGAGCTTATGCTCATACATGTCTAAACAATACTCTGTCAAATATTTTCAGGAGTTAAAATAAAAAACTTGAACAAAAAAATAGTATACTATTAAATATTAAAATTTACCTGCTTAAAGCGCTTAGATGAACAAAATTCACTTGCAACTCCTTCAACTAAACACGTATAAAAAACAAATTGTTGTTAAACATTGGACACAAATGAACTGCTAAACCATAAATACAGCAATAATCTCAGATACCTCAAGCCTCTTCTCCCAATCTGAGCCATATAAACCACTAAGAATATAACCAGCCTTCAGAGAGAACTGTGGCATCTCTTTGAAAAAGTCAACAATGCTACAAACCAATAAATTGGAGTGTAAATCATGCCCAAAAAATGGAATGTAAATATACCATTTCCTTCAACAAAATAATACACGGGAAGAACTTACTTTAACTTAGAAGCCCTCAAAATTTGACACAGAGAAACTCCATGCTGCCCACTTTCCTTTCTTCCCTTACTTTGACCCAATCTTGTAATGCAGTACAATACAAATGCTGACCAATACCTCTCGACCTCCCCAGGCTAATATTGTTAAAAATGAGATTTTTATTTCAAAAATGGTCCCTACGAATTCCAAACTATACAGTCCAAAAAGAAATCAACTTACAGTTCCGCTTCCAATTGTAGATATGTTGGCCAACAGAATGTGTTTACTTTCTCTGAACAAGACCATTGCCTGTCTCGTTGTGCTCTCATCAAGCGCAAGCCCACTCTGCAATTCAAAATCAATACGTAAGCAACGAAAAGCGAACCAAAACGAGAGGAAAGAAGCACAAATCACAGAAAAGAAAATTCACACCTTGCACAAATTTGCAAAACGAGCCTCCAGAGCATCTCCATCATCCGAACAAGAGGAAATTGACGGCTTAACGTCATCCATTCCCGAAACACACGGGACTAGACCACTCAAGCCTGTTTTTGCCATAAACCCTACCCGATCTACCATACCATCTCTCAAAATCTTCTGAAACGAACAGAAGACACGTAGAACAATTGACAGAATATCCTCCAAACCCTAGTATCTTTGCAGGCTTCGTACGACCCACAGACAGCAGCTTGCCAGAGCCACCGGCAACAGCGGGAGGCGTAACGGAAAGGGCTTTTAGGGTTTTGGAAATCGTTGAAGGAATTTGCCTGGATCACGGCTCAGAGTCCTCTGCCCTCTCTCTCTCTCTCCTCTCTCTTCCTTTTCCCTCTCTTTTCTACTCCCGAGAGATGGCTTCATGTTCGCGCGGGAAAAAAAAAGACGCCATGGCATGGATGCCATGCTTCGCATGCATACATCAACCGTGGGCCATCCCCTTGGCGGGCCTTCGAACTTATCTTTAAATGGGCCCCATTTATACCTTTGGGGCTCTACATATTCTTTGACCGGCCCCCTCGCCTTGCGATACCCGTACCAAAGGTTTATCTTCTCAAATACAAAGCTTAACTGAATAACAATTTTTTTTTTTTTTTTTTGGGGAACAATTTTTTCTTCTAAATTACTTTGTTGATTCATGGTGTTGCATCAAAGAGTACTATTTTCAACATTACTTTTTAAATAGTTTTATATTCATATAATTAAATATCATAAAAATAAAAAATCATTATAAATACATATGTCTGTTGTACCAACCCTAATATTGCATCCTAATAAATAACATAAAAACTTTATAATATTTAAAATATCACTAACATTAAATAACTTAAACTATATATATATACTTCATTAAATTTCAAATTTTAATTTACGGAAAATTTTCATAACACTAGTAATATTATTATGGAAAATATTATTCTCTAATTGAATATTTGCATGAAAAACTCAAGCGATGCTTTTTTTTTTTTTTTTGCCTCTGCAAATGTTTTATAAGGAAAGCAATACAATATTTAGTTATTAAAATAGTCTAATTTTTGGAATAGCAGAATGAGAACATTCAACAGTTAACCTGTGACTTATGCACATCACCCAATGAATATTTTCAAAGGGAAATATTCCACCGCCTGCATCCCTATCCATCTCACCAGCAATGGCTTAGCAATTGGCATTAGACTTTCCACATTTATTTGATAATTCCAGCTGGATTTTGGACAATACCTTGCTAATTTCACTATGGTGACCACCATAAGTTTACAATATTTGAAAAAAAGGTACAATTGAGTATAGACAATCAGACTTACTATAGTGGCACAGATGTAAATTCATACATTAGTGAAAATATTCTTACCACATGCTATGGCACAATAAAAAGCTAGAAAAGAAATCAAGAAAAAAAAAATAAACGAAAGAAAACAATAATCGGGAATCAATTTGATGTGCTCGAAAAAAAATTTAGACTTCATTTGGGGCAACTTTTTTATTTATTTCTAAACAGTTTTTCGGTACAAAAATTTCTCGTTCAAGAAATTTTTTGTATTAAAAACTGCTTCATAAAGTTGTAAGAAAGTTGGGCTTCTTCTTAAAGTAATTTTTTAGTATAAAAATTTTAATTTTTAAACTAAAAAATTATTTTAAAACCTTAGACATCTAATTTTATAGCACCAAACTACTTTGTCTTCTTATCTTCACACAAACCATATGTAATTTTTTCCAGCTTGCAATAACAATTAAGATAAGCAAAAGGAAGGTTTCTGAGCCCTTCATCAGCCATTTTTTTTTTTCACTTGGAGCATCAGAAAATACTAATGAAACAGGAAATAAAAGTGAAACTCGGTTTAAATCTTTCAAACGGATCCTTTGACAGGTTATGATTTGCTGAGAAGCACTCAGTTTAAAATAGAAGCCCCCTCAAGATACATAAAAGCTCATATTGCAGACCTCAGGGGGGGACCTGTAAGAAGAACAAATAAATTATCAGAAATAAAAATAACAAAAAACAGTTAAATTGAAGGTGGAATGACATACATGCTAATAAATTTCAATATATTTACATATCTACATGGTTGCAGTTAATGAATATTCAGAAAACAATTTTAAATATTGCATAAAAATTATAAATATAACATGAAAGTATTTAAATATCTACCAATCTTATTCTGTCTTTGAAGAAAGTTGTTAAAAAAGATTTGTTCTTCTACTTATGTTTCTTGCGCTCTATCTTCCAAAATTACTTCTTCTCATTGGCACTGTCAACTAGGTCATCCTCCTAGAAAACTATAAGAATTAACTCAAATTCAATTGGCATGCATAAGAGGTAGATAAAGAATATCATGTGTTCATTCTATCCTCCACTATTGGTTGGTCCTTATTCTCATCCCTTTGAGTTAATTCATTAAAGTGTTTAGACTCCTAACCCGGTCCTTAAATGCCAGTCTAAGGTCCTTCATGCATTTCAATCTTTTTCAGGAGATAGAAGTTTAATTTTTAGCTTTCTTCAAAGCATTATATGCACTGATGATGCCTTAAAATTCTTGTAATCTCAATTTTGCACCTTTTGCTCTATTAATGGTATTATTTTCCAGATTTCTGATAGGAAATACTTGAGTTCGCAAGTAACCTTAAGGGAAATACTGGAGTTCGCAAGCAAACATAATCGCAATTGGTGAATACAGGGAGAAAAACTGCTGTTTACAGAAGTAAAACAACAACGAACAGCAGATTTCTTGGGGAAAACAGTAGAAAACTGTAGAAAACGAAGGATTCCACTAGTAGATGCAGGAAAACAGCAAAAGATACAAGTTTCTTCAATTCGAGAGGAAGAAACAACTCTCTGATTCTCTAGCCAAGCCTAGAGCCCAAGAACACAAACCCTAGATCTCCAATCCCTTTCAAATTCAAGATGAAAACCCTAATTCTATCATTAGCCCATAATTAAAGCAAAAGGAGACATACAAAATCCCTAAACAACCCTCTAATAAAAATTTCCCTCCTAAACACCCATTACATTAATGGCTCGGGCCCACTAGGCCATCCGCCCCCTTTTCCCTTGGTTCCGTCCTCCCCCTAGGCCGGCAGCAATAAACCTGAACCGGTCCAACCCGGTCTAGGTTGGACCGGTCCAATCGGCCTAACAATTTCCTATCATCTCAATAAAATGGTATTATTGAAAGCAAAAAAAAAACCCACCATATTGATGTTATAGGGATATCATGAATGTTTCTCAGCCATTTTTCTTCTTTGCTACAGAGCAAAAAAGGTTATCGGTGCTAATTTGCAGGATGCATGCATACTTCTGCCATTTTTCACTACCCCTTCATTTTCACCTCCTATGACCCTAAGCCTTACTCAACCTTTGTTCCTCTTCCACCGAAATCTGCACTTTTAACCTCTACACCGCTATATGCATACTCTCATCGCCCTCATCCTCCAACCATGACAACACCTCCCACTACATTGTAGGATTCAATTCAGCAACCACCACCTAATGATACATCTGACTTAAACCTTCCTATTGCTCTCCAACAGGGGAAAACGAAGCATACTACTTATTTTATTCACTCTTGTATTGCATTTGATATCCACCTTGTTTAGCACCATACAGGGGTGGAACCCTTAAGTGCCCGGAAGGCAATTGCCCCCCTAAAAAAATTAAAATTTTGTTTATTATATGAATTTTTAGGTAATTTATCTCCCTCTAGGTTTTTTTTACTCTTTATTACAGGAATCTTTAGGCAATTGTACCCCCCCCAAAATAAAATACTAATACTATGATCTTTAGGCGATTAGCCCTTAGCAGAATTATAGGATGAACCCAGCCAGGGGGCGCTACCCCCTGGACCCCCGACATATATACCAACAGTTACTTGTAAGTTTGCCCCCTGGAAATTATTACTGGTTCCACCCCTTGCACCATATGTCTTGTCTCTGTCATCCTTGTCTATTCCTATGACATATCAAGATGTGTAGCAGCATCCTTGTAAGAAAAAAGCTATGGAAATTGAATGCTATTGAGCTATTCTCAATCATCATACCTGCCATCCCCTCTCCTGAGGTGAAGCCTGTTCATTGACTGGCAGTGGGTGTTCAATAGAAAATTTTATCTTGATACACAATTGGTCACTATAAAGCTCAAATGATTTCCATTCATGGAGTCAACTAGTTTGAAGCATTCTCCCTTGTTACATGCATATGCTCCATCAAGATCCATTTGTTAGTGGCCAAAAATTAGGGCTGGACTATACTACAAATGATGCAAGTAATGTCTTCCTTTAAGGTAAGTAATAAAGAAGTTGCTTATATAAAGCAACCTTCTAAATATGTGGTTCAGGGGAAGTACCGTAAGTCTTCTCAAGAAGATTATATATGACCTTAAACAAGGTCTACATGCCTGGTTGGGAAAACTGTGCCAAAGCCTGATGGTCATCAAAATAACATTACATATCACTCTATCATCAAACATACTCCTGTGAGATCCGTCTTCCTTGTTGTTTATGTTGATAATATCATACTAACTAGAAATGACATCACGACATCTCTAAGATAAAACATTTTGCGAAGGCTATTTATCATCAAATATTTACAATGAACCAAATACTTCCTTGCAATTGAGTTCAAATATAGTAAAAAGAGGGTAACATTTTCTCAAAAATACAATATTACCCTCCTTAAACAAATGAAACTTCTTGGCTATAAGTCAATTGTTATAGCTAATGATGATAACCATTTGATGATCAATTGCAGTAACGAAGGTTAATTGATAAGTTGATGTATTAGATCGTTACTAGACCAAATATTACATTTGTTATCAGGGTTGTAAGTCATCCTTAATATTACATTTGTTATTAGGGTCGTAAGTCAGCACGCACAAAATTTAAAGAAGCATTGAGAAGCTATTTTTTATATCTTCATAAGTATTAAAAAGTCATAATGAAAAAATTGTTATATACCGAATTTGCACGTCTAAACATTAATGCAGTCTCTATTGTTGATTATGCTGGCTCTACCAAGGACAGGAAAGCAACATCTACAAATTGCTTCTTCTTTTTTTAACATTACATATTGTATATATGTTGGAGAAATATGATTGCTTGGAAAAGCAAGAAAGAGATGTTAAATCCAAATACAAAGCTATAGCTCATAATACATACAAAATAATGTGGTTTAAAATACTTCTAGGAGAGTTTGATTTCCATGTTACAAGGTTTAAGACTTCATATTATGACAATCATGCTACCATTTATTCTGCAATAATAATATTTTTTATTGATGAAATAAACATATTGAAGTGGATTTCCATTTCATACAAGATGTGTTTTCTAAGAAAATTATTACATGTGTTTCCATTTTAAATCAAGTGACAGATATTTTTACCAAGGATCTAGGATACCTACCTTTTTGTCATTTAGATAACAAGTTGGAGCTAATAGATAGATATAATCAAGCTTGGAGGAGGGTGTTGGCATGTTTAATAGGTATTAATGTATTTATTTAATGGTTAAGTCTCCTAATAATGTAAGGAAATTATATTAGAAAGTTAACCTCATAATTGAGGATATAAATCACAATTATTTACTTTCTTCTTGTATTCTCATATATGCCTGTTTGTAAACTCTCCTAAAGTCAATAAGACAAACATCTTTCCTCTCAACATCCTTATGTTGAAACTCAATTCACATCTTTATGCAAGTGAAGTTTCAAATAAAGGAACTCATTATCATTCACTTTCTGCCAAACAAACAATGACACTGAGCTCCAAAAATCATTGCTAATCACTTCCAAACATTTACGTCGAAACAAACTAGTCCTAAGAGATACAAGTAAAAGAAGCCCACCCGCATGGAAATTCCTCAAGAACATGATGAAGCACGACACAACTAATAAAGAAAAACAGGACACAATAGAAGGTAAGAATTGGCAAGTTGTATTGTTCTTACTCCGTCTCAAATTTGCAAGAGCAACTGCAATTTTGGCACCAACGTAAGCATTGTTCTTCACCAGAGCAATATCTTCTTCAGTTTGAGTAAGAAGAACAGAAAACAAATATCAAGAAATCAAAGGAAATGAAAAGCAAGATTTTATAATAACAACTTCTAATAAGTGCTTCTGCTTCTTAATATTTGGATCAGTGAGTTCAACCTGGAAACAAGAAAAACAAGTATAATCATAAAAAGGATACTGGCAGCTAATGATGCTCCTCCTGTTAGCTCATTCACTCTAGAAAGCAAGAAAGGAGTAGCAGCATTCCCTGTTACTTGTTTGTCACTGAAGTAAAATGATTCAAGAAACCATAAGGATAGTATCAAATTACATTGCTCCCTGATTTACCATAAACACATACATAATATATTAACGGTAATTACTTTATTTCCTCTGCTGAAATCTAGTTAATTTAGCATGCAACTTGCAACTTACAACTTCCATTATAAATAGAAATGATATTAAAATGTTATTCAATTTTTCCCGTTCGCTCTTTACATAAAAAAGATAAACCCATGACATTATCTTTTAGCATGAACTGATTTGAAAGAAAGTTTCTGTACGGGAAACCCAGGAAGGCAGGAACAGAGGCCGCAATGTCATGCATGTGCAGTACACAGACGTTTACATAAATGTGAGCACATACACAGATTCAAACTTGTGAAAGTGAATAGGACAAAAACAGAACATGTAGGCATGGAAGCGAAGCAAATTTTGACTCACTTTGCTTCTTGTAGGGCCCTTGTTATTGCAGATTCTATGAAATGTCCATAAGCTGCATGTTCTTTAGGAATGGGCACAGCAATCAGAATTCCACTTCCAAGCCTTACATTCAGGTTGGCATCTGCAGATAGAGCTAAAGAAGGTGAACGAAAAGACAATATGAAACAATTTTGATATAGGAAATTCAATTTATATCTGGCGCTAACTTATAAGTCTAGCACATTCCTCGGGAGTATCTAGCCGACATGGAACCTGCACTCAGCATGATGATGGTTAAATTCAAAAACCCAATTAAAAGTTTCTTGATAAATGTATATAAGTTTTCTATTCATAGCTCAATCAAAATAAAGGCATCTTATAGAACTGTAACATTAATTAGGAATAAACAGGAAGGCCTAGTGAACTTTATACCATTTTAAATCCAAACTGCAAAAGAATTAATTGATTTCAAAGTATAAATTTAGGATAGATAAAAGTTCAATTTTGAGGTAAAAATTCTCATTAGTTGGTAAAAGGTATAAAAATAATGGCGCGTAGAGAAACCATAAGCTTGGGACGGACAATTTAATGATAATCTAAGTGAGCATGATATTGAAGCATTATCTTCTCTCAGTATTGTTGAAACTCGTTCACTATGAATTAGGTTGTTAAGCCTAAGTTTATGTCCCACGGCTAACCAAGAAGGGGGATGAATTGGTATTTATAAAATTAATCCCTCTTTTGAGTATTTTAAACCGAAATTAAAATTTTAGTGATTTTTTGTAGAAATAGTTTTTCAACAATAGTTTTAAAACAGTAAATCACAAAAATAAAAAACAGCGGAAAAATAAAGACACCAGATTTATAGTGGTTCGATCAAAACCAGACCTACATCCACTCCCCGGAGGCACCCTCCGAGTATTGTACTAATACCACTAGTGACTCTACTTTTGCACCCACAGCAAGGCGGATAAGCCTTTACAAAAACTCTTTTCACCACTACCCGGTGCGGCAGAGAACCGTCGTCCTTTTACATTATCCCCAGTGCTGGCAGAGAACCGTCCGTCCTTTCACACTCTCCTAGTGTGGGCAGAGAACCCTTCATCCTTTCACACTCTTCTAGTGTGGGCAGAGAACCCGCCGCTGTTCACACTCTCCAAGTGTCGGCAGAGAACCGGATCTCCTTGATAGATCTTCTCACAAGAATTCTAGAAGGAAGAAAAAAAGAGTGAAGTAATCCCAAATCACAAGTATAGATTCTTACCTTTGAACATAAAGCGAAGCCTTCACGCTCCAGTGGTAAGAATCCTCCTTTGAATGCACTCTCACACTCTCTCCTTGACTCTTCTTTCAATAGACACAAAGATCAATGAGCAAAAGATTGGGTGGCAGTAAAAATTGGACCTTATATAGGAGAGATAAGAAAAACCATCCAAAAATTGCAAATATTCAAGTCAACACGAAATGGATCGTCCCGTACGATCGTGGATCGTCCTGGACGATTTTACTTAAAGTGTCGGAAACGATCCTAATGAATATTGGTACGAACTATGTTCGTACACGATCATCGTCCCGTACGAACTAGGTTCGTCCGGACGAACAGTTATTTCATAGGTCGGTTCCCAAAATACCACAGGATGTAACCAACTTACTTTAAGTCAATTCCGATCGTCATGGGACGAACAGGACTTCATCCGGTCGAAATTTTTACAGAGGGCAACTCGTCCTGGCACGATTATGAATTTCGTCTGAACGAAATTTTTACAGAGAAGACTTCGTCCGGACGAAATTTTTACATAGTCTAAGTCGTCCTGACACGATTATAGATTTCGTCTGAACGAAATTTTTACAGAGCCTAACTCGTCCTGGACGATCAGGACTTATAAAAATTTCCTCCAACTCCTGTTCGCACCATTGCTCTTAAAAGGAGATAACTGACCTGATCGTCCCATACGAATTGTATTCGTCCTGTACGATCAGTACAAAATTTTTAAGATCTCCTCAAGTGTGTGTATGTGTTTATTCACTCAATTACAATCACTCCCTCTCAACTTTAATTCATACAAAAATTACAAGATACAAAATACAAGATATCTCATGTTGAATTTGATTTGAAGACTTCAATAGTTTGGAGTTCGATTTTCCTGAAATGTTAGTACATACAAGAGCAAAAACAAATTTTCCAAAAAGTGTTAAGAGATAACTACACATAAAATAATAATATTTAAAATCATCAAAACTATACAAGTTGCAAGAATGTAAAACATGCAAATAACAACTCTCTTAACAAGTGTCATGGTAGTTACAACATTTGATTAGATTAAACTATGTAAAGAACTTCTAACTCCAACATGTTATCCATAATAAAGAAATTAAAGATTTTTAATCAAAATATTTAAAGGCCAAAAAGAGGTGTGTTAGGCCGGTCCAACCTGGACCGGCCCAGCCGGTCCGGGTCTTCTTCAGGCGGAAGCGAGACGCACAGCCGGCGGAAGAAACAGGGGGCTTGGGGGTGGGGTCCACTACCAATTCAAACAAAATTTAAGTGATTTTGGAGGGAGAATAAAGGGTAGAGATGTCCTTTTGCTTTTGTTTTGAATTAGATTGTATTAAGAGGGAATTAACCTAGGTTTTCGGTTTATCTTGATTATTGCTTGTGTGCTTGAGAATTGCTACGGGGGGCGGTCGTGGTGCTCTAGATTTTCATCTAGAGAGCGTCGGGAGAGTGGATCCTCCTCTCGAATAGAGGATCATTGTATCGGTTCGTTATTTTTTTTTTGCAATCTACAACAATTTCCCTCAATTTCTCTCAGTTTTCTTCACGTTGGTTCGCTGTTTTGCTTAGATTCGATAGGAATCACTTGAAATATTCAAGTGGTACCTATCAAATTGGTATCAGAGCGAGATCCGAGTGGTGGAGGGCTGTTTTTTCCACTGTTTCGCTGCAGATTTTCGCTGATTGGAAGGGAAAACTTGGTGAAAAACTGTCGTTTCCAGTGGATCCGGAGGCATCTCTTTGGTTCCCATGGCATCTAAGCGGGTAGAAGTCTTGGAGACCGAGATGGGTCAATTTAAAGCGGATCTGGAGGAAAAGATGGCGACATTGAGCGAGAATATGGAAGGGAAATTCATGGCCTTAGAGGAGATGATGAAAAAGTTGTTGGAATGGCAAGCAATGGCTGTGCCAGCGGAGGAAAGACGAGAAGGTAGTGGGAGCAAGGGTAAGGAGAAGGTGAATCCAAAAGAGGAAGAGGAGGTGGAACTGCTTGACAGGAACGGAAGGATGCCACCTCGGGAGTCCATCAGGCGGGAAGAACATGAGAGAAGGAGAGACTTAAGGGAATGAAGAGAAGATGATTGGCGACGTCGGAGGCCCGACCCATTGGACCGGCCATGTGGGATCTATAACCACCATGGCGGGGCACGAGGGGAAGATGGCTACCGGCGGCCAAGGAGGGAGGATGAGCCCCGATATGGAGAGAGAGGAACTTGGGAAGACCCCATAGCTTGGGACAGATGAGGCCATGGGGGGAATAGGGCATACGGGGTGGACACGAGGGCCAGAAAGTTGAAAATGCCAGTATTCGAGGAGGGAAATGTGGATGAGTGGATCCACAAGGTGGAGAGATATTTTGCAGTGAATGGCCTGATGGAGGAGGAGAGATTGATGGCTGCTAGTATGTGCTTGGAAGGGGCGGCATTTGCCTGGTTCAAGTACATGGATAACTGGGAACCGGTGAGGACCTGGAGGGAATTTAAGGAGGCTATCAGGGAGAGATTCAAGGGGGCAGCCCATGGGAGATATCAGAACAGTTATATGCCCTCACTCAAGAGGGAACAGTGGAGGAATACAGGAAGAAATTTAAGAGTTTGGTGGGAGACATGGAGGGCTTATCAAACAGTACTTTGGGGGGAATCTTTATGAAGGGCCTCAAACCGAAAATTAGAGATGTTGTGAAGGTCATGAGACCAAGAGACCTGAGGGAGGCGATGGAGTTGGCTCAGTTGGTGGAGAACCAGAAGACCAACGCCCGAAATTGGAGGAACAACCACTCAAGAGGTCCCATCAGGACAACTACCACTTACTTGGCTCCAAAAGAGCCAAGCCCTAGCTTCCCTAGAGAGAGTGGAAAGGAGAAGAGCGGGGTGACCAAATCTGCTGGAAGCTTCAAGAAATTGACTGAGGAGGAGATGCATGAGAAGAGGGCCAAGGACCTTTGTTTCAGATGTGAGGAGAAGTTTGTTCTAGGGCACAGGTGCAAGGATCGTGCCCTTCGGGCTCTCACCGTCTATATAGACGAGGCGCCTGAAGAGGGTGATGAATCTGATGAGGAGCAGATTGATCCCCAGTTGGAGGTAGCCGAGGTCTCCCTCAATTCTGTGATGGGATTTAGTCCTAGCCATACGATGAAGGTGATGGGGAAGATCCTTGGGAGGGAGGTAGTGGTTCTGATTGACAGTGGGGCAACCCACAATTTCATATCCACCCAGGTGGCGGAGGAGCTAGGGATGGAGCCTACTGAGGCAGGCAGTTATGGGGTGATGATGAGGACAGGGAAGATTGAGTCCAGCACCGGGATCTGCAAAGGGGTGGAGATGAGGCTACAGGAGATCAGGGTGGTAGAGGACTTCCTACCCCTGAAGTTGGGTAGCACAGATGTCATTTTGGGCATAAAGTGGCTACAGACCTTGGGTGAAACCAAGGTGAACTGCGGGACCATGGTGAGCTGGAGTGTCACTCCGATTAATGGTGAAATCATCCACGACGAAGGAGGAGGATTCCTTGTGGAGTTGCAGAGCCTGGAGGAGCAGGAGGAGGGGGAGGAAAAGCCCATTCCCGCGTTGGTTCAGCCTCTTCTGCAGGAATTTGAGGATGTGTTCCAACCTCCGGTGGGACTACCACCTAACAGAGAGCAGGAGCACCAGATTATCCTGAAAGAGGGAGTATCCCCTATCAGTGTGAGGCCTTACAGATACCCTCAGGTGCAGAAAGATGAGATTGAGAAGTTGGTGGGAGAAATGCTAGGAGGGATCATTCAGCCCAGTGTGAGTCCCTTCTCTAGTCCAATTCTGCTTGTGAAGAAGAAGGATGGGAGTTGGAGGTTCTGTGTTGATTATAGAGCTCTCAACAAGGAGACTGTGCCTGATAAGTTTCCTATCCCTGTGATTGACGAGTTGATGGATGAGCTACATGGAGCAGCCTTGTTCACCAAGGTCGATCTGAAGTCAGGCTACCACCAGATCAGGATGAGGAAGGAAGATGTGCAGAAGACGGCCTTCAGGACTCATGAGGGCCACTACGAGTTTCTGGTGATGCCTTTTGGCCTCACCAATGGACCTGCAACATTCCAGGCCTTGATGAACCGGATCTTCAAGCCACACCTCCGCAGGTTTGTGTTGGTTTTTTTTTATGACATTCTAATCTATAGCAGGACTGAGGAGGAACACCTAGAGCACCTGAGAGTGGTGTTGGGTGTGCTGAGGGAGCATCAGCTGAAGGCCAACTTCAAGAAGTGTGACTTCGCTCAGGCACGGGTGGAGTACCTAGGGCACATGATATCCCAGGAGGGAGTTGCTGCAGATCAGTCCAAGATAGAGGCAATGCTGGCATGGCCTCAACCCAAGACCTTGAAGTGACTCAGAGGATTCTTGGGACTGACAGGTTACTACAAGAGGTTCGTGAGGGGATACAGCACCATAGCGTGGCCACTGATAGAGCAGTTGAAGAAGGACAACTTCTTATGGGGGGAAGCAGCTTCAGAGGCTTTTGAGAAGCTGAAGAAGGCCATGATGACGGTGCTAGTGCTTGCTCTGCCAGACTTCAATCAGGTGTTTGTGGTGGAGACAGATGCTTCAGGCTATGGATTGGGAGCAGTGTTGATGCAGAACCATAGGCCCATAGCTTACTTCAGTCAGGTACTGTCGTCCTGGGCTAGGCTGAAGTCTGTCTACGAGAGAGAGCTGATGGCTATTGTACTGGCCATCCAGAAGTGAAGACCTTACTTATTGGGCACACACTTTATTGTCAGGACTGATCAGAGGAGCCTGAAGTACTTGTTAGAGCAGAGGATGGTCACAGAGGAGCATCAGAGGTGGTTGTCCAAGTTGCTGGGATATGATTTTGAGATCAACTATCGGCCGGGACTAGAGAATAAGGCAGCAGATGCCTTATCACGCTGTATGGGGGAGCTCCAGGGGATTGCTGTATCAGTACCAGTACTGATAGATTGGGGAGCCATCAAAGAGGAGAGCATTCAGAATGAGGAGCTAAGGAAAATCAAAGAAGATGTGTTATCAGATGGGAACAGCCACCCAGGCTACTCAGTTGTGGGAGAAAGATTGTACTATCAGGGAAGAAGTGTGATTCCAAGGTCTTCCATCCACATTCCCCAGCTGCTACAGGAGTTTCATGGGAGTGCCATAGGAGGGCATTTAGGAGTGCAAAAAACTTATAGCCGGTTAGCTGCTGAATTGTACTGAAAGGGGATGAGGAAAGATGTAGAGGAGATGGTGGCGAAGTGTGATATCTGCCAGCGGAGCAAGTACCTGACGATGGCACCAGGGGGATTACTACAGTCTCTGGCCTTACCAGAGAAGCTTTGGGAGGAGAATACTATGGATTTCATTGATGGGCTCCCAAAATCATAAGGCTACACAGTCATACTTGTAGTGGTCGACGAACTGAGCAAATATGCTCATTTCATTCCCTTGAGACACCCATACACAGCGGTGTCTGTAGCAGCAGCATTTGTGAGGGAGATAGTCCGCCTACATGGGGTACCAGAGTCCATTATTTCTGATAGTGACAAGGTGTTCCTGAGCCATTTTTGGAGGGAGCTATTTAGGATGCAGGGAACAGTATTGAAGAGGAGCACAGCCTATCATCCACAGACTGATGGGCAGACGGAGGTGGTGAATAGGAGCTTGGAGACATACTTGAGATGTTTTGTGTCTGAAACACCAAAGCAGTGAGCCAAATGGCTAGCTTGGGCAGAATACTGGTACAATACCTCCTTTCACTCGGCTACCAAGATGACACCTTTTAAGGTGTTATATGGGAGGGACCCCCCACATTTGGTACACAGTACACTACAGCCATAGTAGTACTCCAGTATCTGCAGTGGATCAGCATTTGAAGGAAAGAGATCAGGTGTTGGAAGAGCTCAAGAGGCATTTACTTAGAGCCCAGCAACTTATGAAGAAGCAGGCGGATGGCAAAAGGAGAGATATACAGTTTGCAGTTGGGGACAAGGTCTACTTGAAGCTCCGACCACACCGGCAAAGGACTATGGCCCAAAGGAGAAATGAGAAGCTTGCAGCAAGGTATTTTGGCCCTTTTGAAGTGGAGGAGAGAATTGGAGAGGTGGTCTATAGATTGAGGCTTCCTCCAACAGCCAGAATACACCCCGTTTTTCATGTCTCACAGTTGAGGAGAGTGGTGGGGGAGCATGTAGTGAGCCCAGAGCTGCCCAGCACATTGAGGGAGGACATGGAAGTGACATTGGAGCCTCTAGCGGTAGAAGGAGTGCGCATCAATGAGAAGGGGGAAAAGGAGGTGAAGATTAGGTGGAGCGGCCTCCCAGACTATGAGGCCACATGGGAGCCACAGGAGAGGATTGCAGAGCAGTTTCCTGCTTTCCACCTTGAGGACAAGTTGGTACTTGGGGAGAGGGGTAATGTTAGGCCGGACCAACCTGGACCGGCCCAGCCGGTCCAGGTCTTCTCCAGGCGGAAGCGGGACGCACAGCCGGCAGAAGAAACAGGGGGCTTGGGGGTGGGGTCCACTACCAATTCAAACAAAATTTAAGTGATTTTGGAGGGAGAATGAAGGGTAGAGATGTCCTTTTGCTTTTGTTTTGAATTAGATTGTCTTAAGAGAGAATTAACCTAGGTTTTCGGTTTATCTTGATTATTGCTTGTGTGCTTGAGAATTGCTAGGGGGGAGGTCGTGGGGCTCTAGATTTTCATCTAGAGAGCGTCGGGAGAGTGGATCCTCCTCTCGAATAGAGGATCATTGTATCGGTTCATTATTTTTTTTGCAATCTACAACAATTTCCCTCAATTTCTCTCAGTTTTCTTCACGTTGGTTCGCTGTTTTTGTGTTTGGTGGCTGTTTTCCCATAGAAAACTGCGGGTTACTTGTGATTTGGCTTAGATTCGATAGGAATCACTTGAAATATTCAAGTGGTACCTATCAAGGTGCTACAAAGAGAGGTTAAAGTGGCCAAATCATTGGTGAGGGATGATGTGAAACTAATTGAATCCCTTGTAAGAAATTTTGAACTAAAGTCTTAAGTGAAAATAATGTGCCACAGCAGGGTCAATATTATTTTGAGGATTAAAAAGATGTCAAATGAGTAGAGAAAGGATTGTGTTGGTTCATATTTTTAAGAATAAAGGTGATGCAAAAAAGTGTGCCAATTAACGAAGAATTAAATTAGTATGTAATACATTAAAATAAAAGGAGAGATTATTTGAGCCAGTAGGTCTACCATAGAAACTATGCATTTGTTGACAGATTTGATGGAGAAGTATAAAGAGAGTAAGGAGAATCTGCATAAGATATTTATTGATTTAGAGAAAGCATATGATAAAGTTCCAAAAGAAAGTGGTATGTAGAGTTCTAGAAAAGAAAAAAGTTAATAATGCTTAAATTCAAGTCATTAAAGATATGTATACAAGAGTTGTTACTTGTGTTCAAACACAAGGTGGTTTGACCAATTATTATCCCATTTCAGTTGCAATATATCAAGGATCATGATGAGGACATCGACAGACGCTATCAACATGTTTATCGCCGGCGAAACCGCAGATCGAAGGCCACGATTCAGCGCCTCTACTTTTGATTGAGATGTCATGATGTTATTTTATTATTATCTTTTTATTTTCTGTCTTTCCATTTTTACCCCTGTGGGGAGTTATTTTGTCTTTGTAGCCCAGAGGGCAATTTGATATTTTCTCTTTGTATGAGTTGAGACCTATATATAGTGGTCTCATGTACTATTTTGAGGTTAATGAATATTATGAATAGCAAGTTATGTTTGTTTCTACTTTTCTAGCATGAGTGCTTGAGAGGGAAGAGAGCTCAAGTGGAGCAATTCGCAAGGCCCACCAATCGTTGGAAGAGTCCTCGATTCGTGGTTGGATTTTTCTTTATCTTCTCGCTCGTATTCATATCCATCTCCTTCCAATCCTCTACAAAAACAGCCCTCCCATCTCCACTTGCCGCCGCCCCTTGGAAGTTCACCTCCGGCCACATCCCCGGCTCCGGCCGACCACCCCGCCGGCGACTCCCCCTCAACCGTCCACCCCATCTCTACCACATATCCAAATTTGAAATTTGAATTTTAAATTTCAAATTCTTTCCTAATGTGGAATTCCAAATTTTGGAAGTTTTCATGACGGTTCCTAATTTTAATTCCATTTGATATTGGAAGTTTTAATCCCCTTGTGCCACATTACTAATTCAAATGGGAAGCCACCTCATGAAATTACCTCTCTCCTTCCCAGCATGCCGCCGCCCACACTAGGGAGATTCCCCCATTAAATGCTATTTAGTGCCATGACCGTTTTGGAATCAAATTGGATTTCAAAATTTCCCTCCCAATTCACTTAAAACTGAAATTCAATTTCAGTTTTAACTTTAGCAATTCCTCCCTCTCCCCATTAAGCCGCCGGCCACATTGATGGGCCCCTCTTGATTACCCATTAATTCCCCCTTAATCACTATTAGGAATTTGAAATCTCTTTTCAAATTATTCCCTCCATTATACTAAAATCTGAGAATTAACTTCAGATTTTTAGTAAATCGCTTGCCACCTCATCTAACCTAGAATCCCTCTCTCAAACACCCGCTCCCTCTCTTCCTCCTTGGCCGAACCCCTCCTTTCTCCTTGGAAATCTCGCCGGCCTCTCCACCTTCATCATCTCTCCACTCTTCCAACGCAAGGATTTCCCCTCACCTTCACTTAATCCTACTCTCCTTGAAGAATTCTCTACATCAAGCACGTATGGCGGATCCCGATTTTGAATGGGGTCTTGTATTCAACGCTGACGGAAGCATCAACATCCTATGTTCCCCGTGCTTTGACGTGGGATTTGAAGACGAGACCACCGTGGAAGAATATTTGGACCGAGTCGTCCCGATCCTTGCTAGCATCTTCGACCGACGATTCTCAAGCCACAAGTGGAGCCTCGTAAGCCACCCACTACCTCCTTCCCCGCCGGCCACCTTCCCGTCAACAAGGTTCTTCGGTGTCGCTTCTCTAGTGGTAATATCCTTCATCGCTTGGATCTTCTCTCTCCGCTAAAAGCATACTAAAATTTGAGTGAGACGGTCCCGAAGTGAAATTCTCGTTGTTAAACGTTGGGTTTTTGTAATTGTACTTTGCATTTAAATCTCCTTGAATTTTGAATGAATTGTTTTGGTTAATCTCTATTGCATATCTTTGGGCCTAAGCAAGTTAATACTTTCGAATTCCTAACTCAAATTTTATGTGCTAGCTTTAAATTTGTAACGAGCCACACTTTAATCTCTCTTCTCTTTTTAATTTCTAAAATAACTCCTAGTAGTTTCACATCAGATCAACTTTAAGCCCATACCTTTTGCTTTAATCATGCATGTTCTTACTAAACATTTGTATGAGAAAGCACTTTCATGTAAGTTTTTTGCTGATGAAATTCTTGTTAATAAGACTAAGAGGAAATTGATGAAAAACTTGAATTAAGGGGATCAACCTTAGAGTTTAAAAGTTTTTGTTTGAGCACATCTAAAACCGAATACATTTGAGTGTAATTTTAGTAGTAATAAATCTAGTGGTGGGATTGTGACATTGGGTGATCAAGTCGTTAAAAAGAGTGCAAGTTTTAACTATCTCAGATTTATCGTTCCAAGTGATGGTGAAATAGATGGGAACATTATTAATAGAATTCAAGTTGGATGGTTGAAGTGGATTAATGCATCGGGTTTGTTATGTGATAAAAAAGTAATCCTCAAACTTAAGAGAAAATTTTATAAGATGGTGGTGGGGCTTATAATGCTTTATGGCAAAGAATATTGGTCATTAAAAGAAAAGCGTACAATTAGGTTTTGCAAAGATGAGGATGCTCAGGTGGATGAGTGGCTTTACACTTAGAAACATAATGTGAAATGAGCATATACGTGAAAAGGTTGAAGTAGCTCCGATGGAAAATAAGATTAGAGAGAGTCATCTTAGATGGTTTGGTCACATAAAACGTCGGCCTTATGATGACCTTGTTAGGAGATTAGATGTATTAGATTTGACATATGTTAAGAAATATAGAGATAGACAAAAATATTTGGATAGAAAGTATTAAAAAATACTTTTTTTAATTAGATTTAAATGAGAAATTGACTATTAATATGACACAAAGGAGAAAAAAACTCATGTAATTGACCCCAATTAGTGGGATAAATGCTTGTTGTTGTTGTGTCAATAATCACCATCATCATTAATTCTATCACAACAATTTGGATCGGACCAATTAGAAAATCATTTGTAAAACAGAAAATTGATGAAAGTGGCGCGTAGATTGAATTGGTTCAGCAGATCTTGTCTAGGAGATCTTGGAAAATGAAACTATTACACAATTGTCAAACACATGAAGAATTCCAAACTATAAAAAATAAGCAATGGAATTATAAAAATGGGAAAAGAAACAAATTATACACACATCAATGTGGACAATTACGTGAGAAATAAGCCATAACAAAAGTAATAGACCCATCAAGATCCTTAAATATGTTGTAATATCAGGATGTGTTCTAGAGAAGAAAAACTTGGCCCATTATTTTAATACTCCAAAGTAGATTAAAAAGAGTTCAGCTTTGGGTTAAAATGTCAAGGTGATGGCACACAGTATAAATTATTGGTTTTATGAGGAATTTAATTGTGCCAATCAATCGAGTCGTAATATTGACTCAGACCCAAATTCGCCGGTCAAACGCCAAGGCGTTGTAGGTAAAAACTCTCTGAGAAAGATGACACCGCTGCAACGCTATAGTTCAAAACGTCATGGCTATGCAAGACAGAGACACAGGGTCGAAGCACTGCAATTGCTGCAACTTTGCGAGTCTAGCTGATCATTTTTTCTTATTTTGCTTGAACGGTTGAGTCCTTTTGTATAATAAAAGAGCATCTCCTTGCTTGTTCTAAGTGTAGAATGGTGTGAGAAATGAAGAGACATAAAGAAAGAGTGTAAGAAGAGAGATATGTACAAAATCTCCCTTTTTCATAGTGGATTTCTTGGTGTGGTGTGGTGTGGCTCCTTTTCTTTTTTTTTTTTTTTGCGCTTTTCCACGTTAAAATCATGGTGCTTTTTTTTTTGCTACTTTTATTTTCTTGTTTGTTTTTGTTGCATGTTTGTATTCCCAAAAACACATAACACCAGCGAAAATTAGACTAGGAATATAACTAATGTGAAACTACTAGGAGTTACGATCAAAATTAAAAAGAGAATTGTTTAAGTTTGCTATTATAAGTTTATGTTGATCGTGCAAGATCGAGTTAAGGATTAGAAACGTTAACTTGCTTAGGCCAAAGAGTTGCAATAGAGATTAATCGAATCAATTCATTCAAAGTTCTAGGAGAATTTAATATGCAAAGTACAATAACAAAAACCCAACGTTTAACAACGAGAATTTCACCTCGTGGCAGTCTCACTCAAAGATTGGTAGGCTTTTGGCGGAGATAGAAGATCCAAGCGATGAAGGATGTTACCACTAGAGAGAGGGCGCCGAAGAACTTCGTCGGAGGAAAAGTAGTCGGTGGGGAGGGATGTCGTAAGTGGCCGTCGAGGCTCCAAGTGTACTTTGAAAATTGTCGGTCGTAGATGCTTGCAAGGATCGGAACGACTCTCTCCAAGTACTCTTCCAAGGTGGTTTCGTCTTCAAATCCTACGTCGAAGCACGGAGACCGTAGGACGTTGATACTTCCGTCGGCGTTGAACACAAGACCCCACTCAAGCTCGGGATCCGCCATGCATGCTTGGCGTAGGAGGATCTTTCTCGGGAAGAGAGGAAGGACCGGTATGGAGAAGGAGAGCACTTGCACTTGATAAGGTGGGGGAGAGGGGATGAGGCCGGCGGGACTCTCAAGGAGAGAGGGTGGGAGTCGGCGGGTGCAAGAGAGAGGGAACTTAAATTTAGTTGTGGGGAGGGATATTTACTAAAATCTGAATTAATCTCAGATTTTCATAAATTCGGAGGGAATTATTTGAAACCCCTTTCAAATTTCAAACGCAATTAAGGGGAGTTAATGAGCCCTTAATGGAGCCCATCAATAGAGAGTGGCCGGCGGCTTATAGAGAGGGGAGGGAGATTTTAAACAAAAGAAAACTGAAATTGATTTCAGTTTTGGAGGAAATTAGGAGGGAAAAGGGTTTGAAATTTGTTTCAAATTGAGGTGTCATTAATGCCTTAATGAAGGCATCAATGTGGCTCCTCCAATGGTGAGGCCGGCGGCATGCTAAGGGGAGAGAGGGGAAAACAAAGTGAATTGGTTTCCAATTTTAGAGCGATGACGTGGAAAATAAAATTATAACGATTCCAATTCAATTTAATTTGAATTTGGAATTCGTCATGAAAACTTTCCTAAATTGGAAATCCAAATTAGGAAAGAATTTGAAATTTGAAAAGTCAAATTTCAAAATTGAAACTAGTGGAAGGAGGGTTGGATGGGTGGGAGGCCTTGCCAGCAAGTGACCGGCCGTGGCCTTTGGAGTTGGCCGGCGGCGGGCTCCTCTAGAGGCGGCGCCACAGAGTTTTGGGGAGAAAGATTGGGAGTGGTAGAGGAAGAAAGTGGATGAAATACAATCGTGATGATAGAAGAATTAACCACGAATCAAGGACTCTTCCAACGATTGGTGGGTCTTGCGGTTTGCTCCTCCTGAGCTATCTCTCTTCCCTAGCCCTCATGCAAGAAGAAGAAAAGACAAGTAGCAAATTTTCATTCAAACATTCATTAAGCTCAAAATGATACAAGAGACCACTATATATAGGTCTCAACTCATACAAAGTGAAAATACTAAATTGCCCTCTGGGCTACAATGAAACATAACTCCCCACAGGGGTAAAAATGGAAAGACAGTAAATAAAACAAGACAATAATAAAATACATCATGACATAAAAAGTAGAGGCGCTGAATCGTGGCCGTCGATCTGCGGTTTCGCCGGCGATAAACATGTCGGTAGCGTCTGTCGATGTCCTCATCAATAACATATATGCTAAAATACCACAATGCTTTTAAAAAAACTACTATTTAGCAGTATGGGCTTTACACTCCTTTTTCAAATATGAATTTATAATATTCAAAGAAAAGACAAGTTTCATAGGTAAGATTGTTCCTACTCTAACCTGAAGGTCACAAACATGAATCAACAAAACAACCTTTTTGCCAAAAGCATGCATACATATGAAATTAACTCAAAGAATCAATACTAAGGCACTGTAATTATCAGCATTAACAATTTCGGTCAGCTTTGCACATACATCAGTTTCATTTTTTCCTTTCAGATGTTGTTCATGTATATTTGATATGCCAAATGTTTTAAGCTCCATATGTGATCTAAGCGCAGCTAGGATGAAATTTACAAGAGTTCACACGTACTTGCACATACTTCAATATAATAATACTATCAAAATATTTTTGGATAAATTTTGTGATACACCTAGAAGACGAAATCAGCAAGAAAGACAGTAAAAAAAGCAGAAATCTAGAAACCACGGCTGATTTTTTTTTTTAATAAAACTTCAACTCCAAAACAAGATACAATTATCTACTATTAGAGAGGTAGATCATCTCTCCCAGTTGACCTAGACACCGCTAAGAAGCCCTCAAAAAAACTCCTAAAAAAACTACAGCAAACTCTCCAAACAAAACATGAAAAATAAACCCTAGAATCATCCCTAAATAAACTCTCTAATTCCCCCCAAAAACAGCCCCCTTAATTAATTTCCCTCTTTTGCTATTTCAAAATCAAAATTATTTCCTTACTTATTTCCCTCGTTATTTCCTCTTCTTGTATATTTAATTAAATTTTTGTTGGTCCCCACAAGGGGGCTGAACCTGCTACCTTTTCTCCATAACATTTTGTTCACACATACGAACAAATTCCACATTGATTATTTTTTTATAAGAAAAATAGATCGTTTAGATTGCAAAGATTATAAAGTTATTCCGAGTGAAATTTTATATAACCAACATCATTTATTAATTTTGGACTTTAAGATGAAGGGACATAATATTAAAAATAAAAAAAATTATTGTTCTAGGATTAGATTGGGGCATTTAATGAATATTAACAAAAATATTTTTGAGAGTAAGATTCTAGATCTTCAGATTTTGTTTGTGCATGAGGAAGCTAATATTATGCGGGAAAAAGTAGCTAGTGAAATTAAGAATATTGTAAAAGATGTGCTTGGAGTATCAAATGGAAAAGCTCCTAAAAGTAAAAATAAATTGTGGTTGAATCAAAATATGCAAGAAAAGATAAAAAATAAGAATATTTGTTATAAAAATTTATTTTAGCTGTAAAAACTCTGATAATTGAGAAAGATATAAAGAGGCTCATAAAAAGTCTAAGAAAAAAATTTGCAATACAAAAATTTTAGTTTTTAATGATTTATATAATAGATTAGATACTAAGGAGGATAAAAGATATATGTATAAGTTAGCTAAACAAAGATCTAGGAGTAGTAAGGATTTAGTTTAAGTGAAGTGTATTAAGGATGAAGATCAAAAAGTGCTTTATTAGAAAAGGATATTCAACAAAGGTGGATGAGATATTTTGTTAAACTTTTTAATGAAGATTATAAGAATACAATTGACTTTAATGATCCTAGCACCCTAAATGAAAATAAAGATTTTTATTTTTATCGGCGTATTAGTAAAACCGAAGTTAAAGAGGCTACAAAGAAAATGAAGTGTGGAAAAGCTGTTTGACCTAATGATCTTCCAATAGTGGAATGGAAATGCTTAGGAGATGAAAGAATTTCTTAGCTTACTAAACTTTTTAATTTTGAAAGGTAAAAAGATGTCAGATGAGTGGAAAATGACTGCATTGATTCATATTTTTAAGAATAAAGATGATACACAAGATTGTGCGAATTATAGTTGAATTAAGTTAATATGTCATACTTTAAAACTATGGGAGAAAGTTATAGAGCATAGGTTGTGGCGTGACCCTAATGTTTCTCAAAATCAATTTGGATTCATGCCAATGGAAGCTATACATTTATTGAGAGGTTTGATGGAGAAGTATGAAGAAAATAAGGATGATCTATATATGATATTTATTGATTTAGAGAAAGCATTTGATAAAGTTCCAAGAGAATGGCTATGGAGAGTTCTACATAATAAAGCAGTTAATAATGATTATATTCAAGTCATTAAGGATATGTATGGAGGAACTATTACTTGTGTTCAAACACAAGGTAGTTTGACCAAGTATTTTCTTATTTCAGTTGGATTACATAAAGGATCAACCTTAAGCCCAAATCTTTTTGCTTTAGTCATGGATGTTGTCACCATGGTTTAAAATTGCGCAATATGAGGCCCGCCTTTGCGCAATTCCAGTGAAAAGCGCCTTGAGGCTTACGCCTCAAGTTTTTTTTATGAGGCTAGCGCCTCAACTTGGTTGAGGCCCGCCTTAAGGCGCACCTCGCCTCACTGGCTTGAGGCTTACGCCTCACCCAATATATATTAAAACTTACATAAATCCTGAAGTAAAGCCGCAAACAAATCACACTTTGTGTACCCCCTAGTCGCAGCAACTTCCTCTCAACTTCCTTAACCTCTAACCCGTCGCCATTTTTTAACATATTATTTGAGTATTATATAAAAATTTACTTTTAACATTTATTTGCACTTAACACAATTTTTTTATTATAAGGCTCACGCCTCAAAATGCCTTGAGGCTTACACCTCGCCTTAAAAAAAAAAAGCCTCAATACCTAATTACACATTTTTAAACATGGTGATGATAGTGCTGATGACTTATGAATTCTTATGTGATATGTCATTGCTATTTATTTTTGGAATTATATGTTAATGAAAAGAATACTATGATTTGGGAAAGATGGAGTTTGAGTTGGACTATATTTCATGTTGTCTTATTATTGGGATATTTTGATTTCACTTCATATCTTGTATATTTTTATATTTTATATATTATTTACTCATAGTATATATAAAATTTATCATTTTATATTTACGCAATTTTTTAATTTTGAGGCTTACGCCTCAAAACGCCTTGAGGCTTACGCCTCGCCTCAAGAAACGAAAAATGCCTCAATACCCGATTACGCAATTTTAAACATTGGTTGTCACTAGACAATTGAAAGAGATTGTACCCTGGTGTATGCTTTTTGGTGATGACATTCATCTTGTTGATAAAACTAGAGATGGAGCTGAAGGTAAACTTGAATTATAAAGGTTAAACTTAGAATCTAAAGGCTTTTGTTTGAGTAGATCTAAAACTGAATATATAGAGTGTAATTTTAGTAACAATAGTTCTTGTAGGGTATTGTGACTTTAAGTGATCAAGTCATTGATAAGAGTAGACGTCTTAGATATCTTGGATCTATTGTTCAGGGGAATGCTGAAATAGATGAAAATATTATTAGTAGAATTCAAGTTGGATGGTTGAAGTGGAGGAATGCATTGGGTTTATTGTGTGATAGAAAAGCCCCCCTCAAAATTAAGGGAAAATTCTATAGGATGGTTGTTAAACCTGCAATGCTTTATGGTGCAGAATGTTGGTTAAAAGAGAAGCATAATATGAAGTTAAGTGTTGCAGAGATGAGGATGCTCAGGTGAGCGGCTTTACTCTTAGAGATAGGATACGAAATGAGCATATATGTGAAAAGGTTGGAATAACTCCAATGGAAGATAAGATTAGAGAGAGTCGCCTTAGATGGTTTGGTCACATAAAATGACGACCTTCCGATGACCCGGTTAGGAAAGTAGATGTATTAGATTTGACTTATATTGAGAAAGGTAGAGGTAGACCTAAAAAGATTTGGTTAGAAAATAATAGAAATGACTTTTCTTTATTAGATCTAGATGAAAATTTGACCCTAAATAGGAAACAATGGAGAAAAGGGCTTCATGTAGTTGATCCCATATAGTGGGGTAAATACTAAACTACCAATCTCCTTAGCCTTCTCTCCAACCCATCTAACTATGATGCACCGACACGGCACTTAGAGAAGGTATGCAGTGTCGAACACGTGTCGGACACGGCATGGACACGTGTCCGACATGCATTGGAGTGTCGCAATTAAAAAAATTAAAATTAAAATCGGACACGCGTATCCAGTTATTAAATGAGGTATCGCTAGGTACATGCTCGGTACCGCTAAGTACATGCTCGGTACCGCTCAGTACATGCTCGGTACCGCTCAGTACATGCTCGGTACCGCTCAGTACATGCTCGGTACCGCTCCGTATCGCTAGGTACATGCTCGGTACCGCTCGGTATTGCTAGGTACATGCTCGGTACCGCTCAGTACCGCTAGGTACATGCTCGGTATTGCTACGTATATGCTCGGTACTGCTAGGTATATGCTCGGTATCACTCGGTATCTTCCCATACAAACAACTTACGAACTTTAAAAACAAGCAGAACTTCAAAATTACTCTTACAACAAGGTCGAACCCCGCCAGGGGGCAGCGCCCCGTTGGACCCCCGAAAGACTAGTATATTGTTGTATTCATGTTGTCTTATTATTGGGATATTTTGATTTCACTTCATATCAATTTAATTTGGTGTACTCATATGTATGATTGGTTTGCTAGCAAAATGAGCTCTGCTACTGGCAAGGGTGGATTAGGTGAAGGTTCAAAAGAGTCATCTGTCCATGCCGAGTCCGTGTCCTATATTTTTAAAAATTATTATATATTATATTAAATAAATATTATGCCGTGTCCACGTCGTACCCGTGTCCTATATTTTTAAAAATTGTCGTGTCCCGTGTTCGTGTCGTGTCTGTGTCGGTGCATCATCTAATTTCTTGAATGCATAGAATATTTATTTTCCTATGAATCATAATATCTATTAATTTCATTAATTTGTCGGTAAGAATACCTATATTTAATGTTTTTATCCTAATTTTAGTTTTATGAACTAGTTTCTTTACCCACATTCGTCCATGATGTGGGAACCCTTGCATATTTAACACTGCACCTGAGAGCCGGTGCAATGACCCTTGCCCACTTCTTGTATTCAGGTCTTGCAGCGCGTTACTTCCAGGGAACACCTTAATATTAACACTATGTATTAAAGGATTCATGTCATGATTATTCAACAAATTTTATACTAGTTGTCAACTATCTAACGCAACCCTCCACTTTTCTCATCCAGGACTTGGGACCTAACAACGACAGTGTTACTCAAAAAGATGAATTGAAAAAAAAAATGGCTAATTCACCATTTAGAGTCTAGTGAGATAACAACGGTCGAGCTCTTAGAGTTTTAGCAATCACCCTTGCCAACAAGCCAAAAGGCGACCAAATGGGGTAGGCCATCACTTAAAACACCTGATGGTGGAGTTAGTCTTCCAAAGCATCCCAAGTTTAATAAGCCTCGGCAATACAAATTAAAGAATACTTACAAGTAATTCAAGAAGCCTATACTTGTAATGAATATCATTAGTTAGCCTTACAAAGTCTCCAACTTTAATTCTAAGATTTTTATCCTATTGGTTAATTCAGTTATAACAAATATCATAATTCATGAGGTAAATCATCAAAATCAAGTTCCTAATGAAAAGATAAGTATGCTTTGAGCCCTACTCTAATAATGGATTTGATTCTCAAAAAATTATAATTAGAGGGGTTCAACTCCAAAATCAAACTTCTAATCATAAAATCAAGCACTTCGACCACTTGCCTTATGATGGGCATGACTACCATGCATCATAACTAAAGAAATTCCTAGTAAAATTTATGTCTCGCACGATAAATCAAGCAAACAATGTCAAGATCATCCCCTACTATAGTATGCCTATCACCAATCATAAAAGGAGAAGATCCTATCATAAAAATCCACTTTTAATTTCTATGAAAAATACATCCCAATATATTTTCTACTACGATAGATGCACTCATCATGAATCAAAATTAGAGAATACCCTTGTTACATACATGTCTCAAAAATTAAGATACAAATGCTCAAGACACCTAAACACTAATGCTAAGTTCAATTATAAGAAAATTTTAACAGAATTGTTCAACTACTCAAATCAAATTATTAATCATAAAGATAAAAAAACGTAGAAAAATTTTAACCTATAATGAGTACAATATCTCCATACAGAGCCAAGGAGAATCTATCATAAAAATTATCTTTTCAAATTCCAAGATAAATGTACTTCGGGATTATTTTTTGTGATTGCATAATTATTGCAAACCATAACTACCAGGAATTCCAATCCAATCTTACCCCTTGATCAAAAAATGTATGTCTGTATGTATGTTTGTATTTTTCTAAACAATAATTAATACCTTTGTCCTTAAAGCGGTCACCTATCCTTCCTCCATATGAGTACCCCAATGATGAAAATTTTAAGTTTGTACAAAGTCACGAAGAGCTAATATCATGACAAGCATATTCATATGATAATTCTAAAAAATTTAACTAGTAAGGATGCAAAATGCACCCACTAATCGAGCAGTTAGTCCAATTACAATAACATAATATCATAGTTATGGCCCAATCTTGAATCTTTCCCAGTAGTGAATTTTATTTGTTGTAAGCTATAAGATGAACTCAGTGTAGCATGAAGCACTCTGTTAGCCAATATCAGCTTAAAAGCGAACCCTTTTATAGGCTCCCTCACCCTCTAGGTCTTTAACATTCCCTTATTCATCGTAATTGATGGTTTCCCACAAGGATCATTTGATTAGATTAAGTTGAATGCCTTTGTTGACAAAGTAGGCCAAGGTCTATGGAAACCCGAGATAAAATCATGAGCTCATTATGGGGTTGGTCATCATTTCCACACAATTCTCCTTTCTCTAATCTAAATTGATCATATTAAAGTAAAACATCTTAGAGGTTACAGACTAGCATTAATCAAAAGTTCTCTATCATGATTCAGAGATACAATTAACCATAAGGTTTATGCTTATGAAAAATCTCAAATCATATTATAAAGTTCTCTTTAAATTCAACCCGAAATTACTTGAATATAAACAGAATCAGATGGGCATTTTAGAATCAAGCTTAACTTCTAATATTGTTAGATTTAGCATAATATTCCTTCATAGCACTTTGATATTGAGATCATCCCAGTGTCATATTGTACTTATTTATACATATCAATTTTATATACCAACTAAATTTATTAATTATATTTCCTCATGCCTTTTGAAAAGAACTGCTAATCAAACCTGGCATCCACTGGACTCGGTGAAAAATGCTGGAAAGTCATTGGTTCTGTAAGCAGCAACAGTCACTCCTTGGGTCTCCTGAAATTAATATTAAGGCGTCATTAAGATTTTGAATTGAAATTTGTTGGTAAGTAAAGTATATCTAATTTTAACTTTCAAATAATGTTTTGAAATGATAATTATAGCATATAATCGCAATATAGCTATCTAATGAACTAAAGGCCAAGGTATTATGTTAATAAATATCAATTATAAAAAAAAACTCGGATTTTGTTGGGACAGAACTAAATACACTTTTCAAAGATAAAAACTTGGTGTATTTTAAAGTGCTTCTAGGGTTTAACCTATAAAGTGTGCATAAGAAAGAAGAAGAGTCCCACAACATTAACCTTGAGATCTAGAAGAAGTAAAGAAAAAATGTTAGTTGAAAGCATAGTATACATGCAAATTTAGTATGATAAATCATTTTGCATGCCACAGTACATCCATTGGACTTGTGTTGCATCACTAAATTCTTTTTTCCCCACGTGTATAGACCAAAAGTCTTCAACAACCCCTTGAACTAAGATCATGTCATTCTAGACAGGCCATGATTTTGGAATTCCACATTCAACTGCATAAAATTGTGGGCTGAAAGCTTTAATCAGGAGAAAGTCCTCTATGGATTGCCATACCAAAAAAACGACAAGTACTTCTCTAGTTGTTAAGCCCAACCATCAGGCTTCTTGATGTCAACGATTCCATAGCATCTTAGCAATTCGAACTTCCTTAACAAAACTTCCATGATGGGAAGATGGTCACAAAGTGAGGAATGACATTATATGTTGTTCAGTCCTGCAAAAAAAAAAAATGGAACATGGCTTCAAAATTTTCCAACCTTTCGCCAAATCCCTCCAACTAGTAGGAAGCTTGAATGGGCTTCCCAGATTTGTTATTTGTTTACTACTGGACCATCTTTCGAGTTAATTGGGCTCAAATTTTTAAGTGAAACCCAGGCTAACATCATATCTCTTTTTTTTTCACAAGATAGAACATGTGCTCTGATGCCAAAATTGATCCCAACCTTAAGATTTTTAGGCTTTAGAACTCCTGATGGATAGAGAAAGAGATAGAGAGATCTAGGCCACCATCATGCTCTCAAGAGGGTGTCACCCTTGAACAAACTAAACATGTCGCGTTTCCCCAACCAAAGGGAATTTCATGAGGAGTTTCAGTTCGGTGGTTAACAATCTATTAATAAGTTTTGAGGGGCTTAGTGGACTTTCCCCAAGCACTATGCATGTAGTCCAAGCGAAGGAATAGGCCTCAAAGCTCTTTTTACCCAGCCAACATCATACTCTAGAGAGGGGGCTAAAGTCTGGTGGTTAACAAGCCACGAATATTTTTTAGGGCTTTATTAGATTTCCTTCATGGAATAATCTTGTAGTCCAGTAGAGGAAACAGGCCATGTAGCTCTTTCTGCTCCCTTAAGATCAATATCTTCCTGTCGAAAGTAGGAATGTTGATGAAAAGAAAGAAATTCAGAAACCAAAAACTCTTCAATTTATTATTGTTCGTAGGACTTTAGGATCAATGATAAAACGTTGTTATTTAAGTAACTCGTCTCATTTACCCTAAGGGCCATTTATCCTAAGAGAGCTATAAAAATTCTAGAATGACATATCCATTTTTTATAGTACAAAGGAGCTAAATTCCTAAGATTTTACTTTCCAAGAAATAGAGCAACGAAAATCTCACATTGCCTTGGCAATTTCATGAAACATAGTTGTGAAAGAAATAAAAGTAAGAGACTATTCAATGGTTGTGTAAGAGCTGCACAATGAAACACTTGCTTGTTGTGAGTGTATGATCCTACAGTACGTATGTAACTGGCATCTATAAGTGTATTAAAAGTTTAAATTTTTTAAGTTACGCTCAGCTCAAAATTGATTAAAGCCAACCATGATTTATAAATTGCCTTAAAATGAATCGATTAAATACATATTAGATTTAGACTCAACTAATTATTTTGCAAATTTCATAGCCTAGGACCATGATCTGTTCAAAAGATGATTAAAGAAAAGGTTTAACTCAAAAATTGCCTTAGCATTTCTTGAGTACCTATTAGATTTAAGCTTTAACTAATTATTATGCAACCTTCATACGCATTTAACTACCTAAGAATATAAGGAATTGTTAATACTAAATCATCTCCACCTTTTTCCACAATCACTTCCGCATCCACTCCAGTGAAACCTATCAAAACCGTGACATACTAAGGAATCCTTACAAGTAGAATAAGAGGGACATTCTCTTAACTCTACCATCCCTCCTCTCTTGTAATGTTCATGTGAATTGCTTCCATGGTAGATCTAACTACTAATAGCCTAAGATCTACCAAGGTTAACAAAGCATAGTTAACAACATGAAGACTGGCCCAGAGCATAGTTATCTAAGGTATTACTCAAAACCTCTATGATTTGGGCACAAGAAATTTTCATTGGAGAGGATTATTATCATCATCCCAAAGCGTATAGTTACTACATGGAGGGTATGGATCACCCAGATATGCCTATAGTTACAATGCACCACCCATCACCTTTTTTTTCATACATCGAGCATGGATTGGTATAACTTTTACTTCCCCCATTAACCATGGTTATAGCAAACTCATACAAAAACACTTTTGAAGAATGTAGAGCCCTCAACCCCGAAATATTATCGAAATTTCATAAGCATATCGCCTAGTCAATAAAGGGATTTAAAAGGTTAAAAAGAGCTCAAACTTAGTTATATAATATATATATAATGTTGAAACAAAAATATTACCTCATTAGTGGAGCAAATTAAAGAATTTGTTGAACTAGTGTGAACTTCTTTAGTGACACTCAACAAACAAAAATATGAAGTGACGTAAAATGTCTTCACACGAACTCTAGAACAAATGAACACAAATCAGAGCGCCTCTAATTTTCTGAAAGAGAACAATATGCTAAAACATTAAAATAAAAGACTCAAATAATGGAATGATGACACAAACAAACTTGGGCAATTCAAATCAAGTTAAATCAAATCGAATCATATGCCAAATCCAAAATCAACTTGTAACTTTCACCAAAATTTTGAGATTCCTTCTAAAGTCTTGTCAAATCAAGTCAAAAAAAGTATGCATATACTTTGAGCAAAATCAATAAACCATTAACCGTAAGTATTCAATGTTGGCGCTTCCTCCCAAAAGGTAAATCTTAAGATCATGACACCCAAAGCTATGCTAAAAGCCTAATCCACAACCCAAGAGCAAGACAAAAATCTCCGTGTCCATGTGCAACTCAACAAATATCTGTGCCATGTGACCCAAACATAAAAAGTTCATCAAAATTTTCACCAGCTTGTTATGCCGGTCCAGCATGGACCGGCTCAACCTGGACCGGCCCAGCCGGTCCGATTTTCTCCAGGCGGAGACGGGCCAGGGAACAGGCGGAAGGAGGAAAGGGGGCTGGGGTGGGGTCCACTTGAAATTCAAACATGGTTTAAGTGTTTTTGGAGGGAGAAGGAAGGGTAGAGAAGTCCTTTTGCTTTTATTTTGTATTAGATTGTATTAATAGGGAGTTATGAGAGGAATTAGGTTTTCATCTTGATTTTGAAAGGAGTTTTGTGTTCTAGGTTTTCTTACTTGGGCTCTTGGCGTTGCCGGAGATTGTTGGAGAGTTGTTCTTCCTCTCGAATTGAAGAACATTGTATCTTGCTTGGGTTTTTATCATCTACTAAGGAAATACAATTATTTGCTATTGTTTTTTCCAAAGTTTTCTCCCTTTTCTCTCAGCTTTTCCATTGTTGGTGGCTGTTTTCTATTGAAAACAGTGAAATATTGGTGAATCGGTGAAGATCCGATAGGAATCGCTTGGAATATTCAAGTGGTACCTATCAAATTGGTATCAGAGCGAAGATCCGGACGGTGGGGGGCTGTTTTCCACTGTTTCGCTGCAGATTTTTGCTTTTCGGAAGGGATCCGGAGACCATTTTTTGGTTCCCATGGCATCTAAACGTGTAGAAGTCTTGGAGACCGAAGTGGGTCAATTTAAGGCGGATTTGGAGGAGAAGATGGCTACGTTGAGTGAGAATATGGAAGGGAAATTCATGGCTTTGGAGGAGATGATGAAAAAATTGTTGGAAGGGCAAACTAGGGCTGTGCCAGCGGAGGAAAGAGGAGAAGGTAGTGGGAGCAAGGGTAAGGAGAAGGCAAATCCGGAAGAAGAAGAGGAGGTGGAACTGCTTGGTAGCAACGGAAGAATGCTACATAGGGAATCCATCAGGAGGGAAGAGCATGATAGAAGGAGAGACTTCAGGGAAGACAGAGAGAAGGATTGGCGTCGTCGGAGGCCCGATCCAGTGGACCGACCATGGGGGATCCATAACCACCATGGCGGAGCGCGAGGGGAAGATGGCTATCGGCGGCCGAGGAGGGAGGATGAGCCCCGATATGGAGAAAGAGGAACTTGGGAAGACCCCATTGCCTGGGACAGAGGAGGCCATGGGGGGAACACAGAGCATATGGGATGGACACTAGGGCCAGGAAGCTGAAAATGCCTGTCTTCGAAGAGGGAAACGTGGATGAGTGGATCCACAAGGTGGAAAGGTATTTTGCAGTGAATGGCCTTATGGAGGAGGAGAGATTGATGGCTGCTAGCATGTGCTTGGAAGGGGCGGCTTTTGCCTGGTTCAAGTACATGGATAAGTGGGATCCGGTGAGAACTTGGAGGGATTTCAAGGAGGCCATCAGAGAGAGATTCAGGGGGGGGGGCAGTCCATGGGAGATCTCCGAGCAGTTCTATGCCCTCACTCAGGAGGGAACAGTGGAGGAATACAGAAAGAAATTTGAGAGTCGGGTGGGAGACATGGAGGGCTTATCGAACAGCACGTTGGGGGGGAACTTCATGAAGGGGCACAAGCCAGAAATTAGAGATGCTGTGAAGGTCATGAGACCGAGAGACCTGAGGGAGGCAATGGAGTTGGCTCAGCTGGTGGAGAACCAGAAGACCAACGCTCGAAATTGGAGGAACAACCACTCAGGAGGTCCCACCAGGACAACTACCACTTGCTTGGCTCCAAAAGGGCCAAGCCCTAGTGTCCCTAGAGAGAGTGGAAAGGAGAAGAGCGGGGTGACTAAAACTGCAGGAAGCTTCAAGAAATTGACTGAGGAGAAGATGCAGGAAAAGAGGGCCAAGGGCCTTTGTTTCAGATGTGAGGAGAAGTTTGTTCCAGGACACAGATGCAAGGATCGCGCTCTTCGGGCTCTCACCGTCTATATAGACGAGGCGCCTGAGGAGGGTGATGATTCTGATGAGGAGCAGAGTGACCCCCAGTTGGAGGTGGCTGAGGTATCCCTCAATTCTGTGATGGGATTTACTCCTAGTCATACCATGAAGGTGAAGGGGAAGATCCATGGAAGGGAGGTAGTAGTTCTGATCGATAGTGGGGCAACCCACAATTTCATATCCACTCAGGTGGCGGAGGAGCTGGGGATGGAGCCTACTGAGACAGGCAGTTATGGGGTGATGATGGGGACAGGAAAGATTGAGTCTAGCACGGGGATCTGCAAGGGAGTGGAGATGAGCCTACAGGAGATCAGGGTGGTGGAGGATTTCCTACCCCTGAGGTTGGGTAGCACCGATGTCATTTTGGGCATGAAATGGCTACAGACCTTGGGTGAAACCAAGGTGAACTGGGGAATCATGGTGATGGAACTGATGGTAGAAGGCAAGAGGGTGAAGCTGAGGGGGGAACCAGGTTTGTCCAGAGCTGGAGTGTCACTCAGGTCGATGGTGAAAATTATCCATGAGGAAGGAGGAGGCTTCCTGGTGGAGTTGCAGAGCTTGGAGGATCAACAGGAGGGGGAAGAAAAACCCATTCCTGCGTTGGTTCAGCCATTTCTACAGGAGTTCGAGGATGTGTTCCAACCTCCGGTGGGACTCCCACCTGACAGAGAGCGGGAGCATCAGATCATCCTGAAAGGAGTCTCCCCTATCAGTGTGAGACCTTATAGATACCCTCAGGTGCAAAAAAATGAGATTGAGAAATTGGTGGGGGAAATGCTAGAAGGGGGGATCATTCAGCCCAGTGTGAGCCCTTTCTCTAGCCCAGTTCTGCTGGTAAAAAAGAAGGATGGGAGTTGGAGGTTCTGTGTTGACTACAGAGCTCTCAACAAAGAGACAGTGCCTGATAAGTTTCCCATCCCTATGATTGACGAGTTGATGGATGAGCTGCATGGAGCTGCTTTGTTCACCAAAATTGATCTGAAGTCAGGCTATCATCAGATCAGGATGAGGAAGGAAGATGTGCAGAAGACAGCCTTCAGGACTCATAAGGGCCACTACGAGTTTTTGGTGATGCCTTTTGGCCTCACCAATGCACCAGCCACATTCCAGGCATTGATGAACCGAATTTTCAAGCCACACCTTCGCAGGTTTGTGTTGGTATTTTTTGATGATATTCTCATCTATAGCAGGACTGAGGAGGAACACCTGGAGCACCTGAGAGTGGTGTTGGGGGTGCTGAGGGAGCATCAGCTGAAGGCCAATTTCAAGAAGTGCGACTTTGCTCAGGCACAAGTGGAGTATCTGGGACACGTGATATCCCAGGAGGGAGTGGCTGCGGATCAGTCCAAGATAGAGGCAATGCTGGCCTGGCCTCAACCCAAGACCTTGAAGGGGCTCAGAGGATTTTGGGACTGACCAGCTACTACAAGAGGTTCGTGAGAGGATACAGCACCATAGCAGGAACACTGACAGAACTGCTGAAGAAGGATAATTTTTTATGGGGGGAAGCAGCTTCTGAGGCTTTTGAGAAGCTGAAGAAGGCCATGACGACGGTGCCAGTGCTTGCTCTGCCGGACTTCAATCAGGTGTTTGTGCTGGAGACAGATGCTTCAGGCTATGGATTGGGAGCAGTGTTAATGCAGAACCATAGAGCCATAGCTTACTTCAGTCAGATATTGTCGTCCCGGGCTAGGCTGAAGTCGGTATATGAGAGAGAGCTGATGGCTATTGTACTGGCCATCCAAAAGTGGAGACCTTATCTTTTGGGCAGACACTTTATTGTCAGAACTGATCAGAGAAGCCTGAAGTACTTGTTGGAGCAGAGGATGGTCATAGAGGAGCATCAGAGGTGGTTATCCAAGCTGTTGGGATATGATTTTGAGATCCACTATCGGCCAGGGCTAGAGAATAAGGCAGCGGATGCCTTATCACGCTGTATGGAGGAGTTCCAGGGGATGGCGGTATCAGTACCTGTTCTGATAGATTGGGGAGCCATCAAAGAGGAGAGCATCCAGAATGAGGAGCTAAGGAGAATCAAAGAAGAGGTGCTATCAGATGAAAACAGCCACCCAGGCTACTCAGTGGTGAGAGAAAGACTGTACTATCAGGGAAGGAGTGTGATCCCTAGGTCTTCCATTCATATTCCCCAACTGCTACAGGAGTTTCATGGGAGTGCCATAGGAGGGCATTCAGGAGTGCAGAAAACTTATAGCCGAATTGCTGCTGAATTGTACTGGAAAGGGATGAGGAAAGACATAGAGGAGATGGTGGCTAAGTGTGACACCTGCCAGCGGAGCAAGTACATGACAATGGCACCAGGGGGATTACTACAGCCTCTGGCCCTACCAGAGAAGGTTTGGGAAGAGATTACTATGAATTTTATTGATGGGCTTCCAAAATCTGAAGGGTACACGGTCATATTTGTAGTGGTTGACAGATTGAGCAAATATGCTCATTTCATTCCCTTGAGACACCCATACACTGCATACACTGCAGTATCAGTAGCAGCAGCTTTTGTGAGAGAGATAGTCCGCCTGCATGGGGTACCGGAGTCTATTGTTTCGGATAGGGACAAGGTGTTCCTGAGCCATTTTTGGAGGGAGTTATTTAGGATGCAGGGCACAGTATTGAAGAGGAGCACAGCATATCACCCACAGACTGATGAGCAGACGGAGGTGGTGAATAGAAGCTTGGAGACATACTTGAGATGCTTTGTGTCTGAGACACCGAAGCAGTGGGCCAAATGGCTGGCCTGGGCAGAATACTGGTACAACACCTCCTCTCACTCGGCTACCAAGATGACACCTTTTAAGGTGTTATATGGAAGAGACCCCCCACACCTGGTACACTACGGCCATGGGAGTACTCCAGTATCGGCAGTGGATCAGCATCTGAAGGAAAGAGATCAAGTGTTGGACGACCTCAAGAGGCATCTTCTCAGAGCCCAACAGATTATGAAGAAACAGGCAGACAGTAAAATGAGGGATATACAATTTGGAGTGGGAGATAAGGTTTATTTGAAGCTCCGACCATACAGGCAGAGGACTATAGCCCAAAGGAGAAATGAGAAGCTAGCAGCAAGATATTTTGGCCCTTTCGAAGTGGAGGAGAAAATCGGGGAGGTGGCATACAGATTGAGGCTTCCTCCAACAGCCAGAATACACCCCGTCTTTCATGTATCGCAGTTGAGGAAAGTAATGGGGGAGCATGCAGTAAGCCCAGAGCTGCCCAGCACATTGACGGAAGACATGGAAGTGACACTGGAGCCTCTAGCGGTCGAAGGAGTGCGCATCAATGAAAAGGGGGAAAAGGAAGTGAAGATTAGGTGGGGCGGCCTCCCAGATTATGAGGCCACATGGGAGCCATTGGAGAGGATTGCAGTGCAGTTTCCTGCCTTCCACCTTGAGGACAAGGTGGTACTTTAGGAGGGGGGTAATGTTATGCCGGTCCAGCATGGACCGGCTCAACCTGGACCGGCCCAGCCGGTCCGGGTTTTCTCCAGGCGGAGACGGGCCAGGGAACAGGCAGAAGGAGGAAAGGGGGCTGGGGTGGGGTCCACTTGAAATTCAAACATGGTTTAAGTGTTTTTGGAGGGAGAAGGAAGGGTAGAGAAGTCCTTTTGCTTTTATTTTGTATTAGATTGTATTAATAGGGAGTTATGAGAGGAATTAGGTTTTCATCTTGATTTTGAAAGGAGTTTTGTGTTCTAGGTTTTCTTGCTTGGGCTCTTGGCGTTGCCGGAGATTGTTGGAGAGTTGTTCTTCCTCTCGAATTGAAGAACATTGTATCTTGCTTGGGTTTTTATCATCTACTAAGGAAATACAATTATTTGCTATTGTTTTTTCCAAAGTTTTCTCCCTTTTCTCTCAGCTTTTCCATTGTTGGTGGCTGTTTTCTATTGAAAACAGTGAAATATTGGTGAATCGGTGAAGATCCGATAGGAATCGCTTGGAATATTCAAGTGGTACCTATCACAGCTCCAAAATGATTGAATTCGGTGAATAACCTATTTTCATAGGGTGCACCATCTACCATAAAAATTTCAGCTCAAAATTCAATATTTCCAAAATTTTGATTTCACCAAAATTTAAAATTATCAAATTGATGTTAGACTTCCAAAAAATTATAGTAAATTTCATAAAATTCTCAAAATTCTAAAAAATTTTATGGGAGCTTCCCCTAGTCAAACTATGCTAGCCATTAAATTTCAAGCAAAAAATCCATATTTTTTACTTGAAAAATTCTCTTTCGAGGTTTTCTTCAATTTTTCAAACATCTCAAAAATCCAATTTTTATCAAAGAAGTGCAAAAACTGCAGAAATTGTTTAGTCTCTTACTCTCTTCTCACCTATCTCCATCTATATTAAAAATTCCCTAGCCCAAACTCCATTATTTCAAAATCTTGACTTTTCCCAAATTTTTAAATCACAATTACCCCTATTTTTCACTATGAAATAAAATAAATTTGAATTTGATTGTGTGTTGATGACTCTAAGTTGCAAAAAGGCATGAATTTCATACACATTTGCTAAATATATGAATCCCCCTAGTTCATTCGAAATGAGGTTGAACTACCCCTTCAAGATGAGACTAAACCAACTATTATCTCTTCAGAATGAGGCTAAACTATCATTCCTCTTAGATGAGTTTTAAACTATATCAACATGAAGAGGCTAAACTATCACCCATTTTGCACAATGTTAAATTATCACTCCTATGAGACAAGGTTAAACTACTCCACAAAAAATACACCTAAATTTTCTACCCATTTATCCCTTTAAAATGAGATTAAATTATCCATATAAGATGAGAAAACTATCACCCTAATATGATCTGTCATCTCCCTATCAACGTACTCGATATGATTTACTTCCATACAAATATAATAATTTCTTAAATGCCCCAATGTGAGGTTAAAATATCCCTAAGGACCAAGCTAAGCTAACACCGATTGGATCCCTCATCTCCCCTGTAATAACATTGACACAATTGGATAAACCAAATTTATCCATGACCCTTCATTAAAAAAATGCAAAAATTGACCCCAACTCCTGAGGTTAAAATAACATTTTCTCTAAAATTATGAAAACATACAAATTTAAATCAATAATGCTCTCAAAATGATTTGTTGCACTAGTCCTTGAGCATTGTTTATCGCCAATGGAGCCTAAATTGAGTCCTCCACCACATAAGCCCATCCACAAAATCAAATCTCTTAGTCAATTTGCAAAGGAACCAAACCAACTCAAATTTGTTGCAATTGATCAAGTAAAACATGCCAATTTTCCTTTTAAAATAAAAAATTCAAGTCCACTACTTAATCAAATTGTGCATATCCCCAATGCATCACTCCAACCTACCAGTGAACTAGCCAAATGAACCCAGATCCACTAGTTGGCTTCAATCTTACATTGCTCGAGAAAAGCATTATTATCCCCACTATACTCCGAACCTACCAGTGAACTAGCCAAATGAAAAAGAATAGACTCAAAACCGTAAAGAACCCCTATGCTAGCCAAAAAACTCATTTGAGACTAGTTGCTCAAATCTAAAAATTGAATCTCTGGAGGAGTCTGTGGAAGGGTTGTCGACATGATACCCACAACTATCTTCAAATTCACAAAGAGTAACACCACCAAGTAACAACTTAATGTATGTGGCTTGATCAACTCGCTCATAACTCACCTCATATATAGATTTCCTTGTCAATCCATAAGTACAAAGATGTTAAACTTTCCACAAACAACCCCAAGAATTATACTCACCCCTCAGCTCCTTGAATAAAAACATATGTGATTATTCACTCAAGCCCCATGGTATATATATATCTGTCACTTTTAAGTATGCAGTCTCTATGCAAATGATAGACAATGTAATTTGGACTCTAAAACCAAATTGAAATCAAGTTGAATCAATCAATTTTAAATTTATTTGATTCTAATTTAATGTAGGTCAAATACATTTCCAAAAGATGGTGGAACCCAATATGGCCCGGGTATTAGCTTGGCTTAGAACAAACCAACTTGACAGATGTTATATCATATATTTCCATAAGACCATAATCTATATGGTTTTACGAGCAACACCAAGTTCTAGCTCATAGCATGACATCACAAAAATGGAAGCATGCACCCTGAAGTAGCAATAGTTAACAATAAATACTAAACATGTCCATGATTGTTAACCTATATTATAATCAAGGAAAAAAAAGATATTTACCAAATACTCCAGTGTCTTGGGAATGTCTAAAATTGACTTCACACCAGCAGAAATAACAGCCACTGGAGTCCTTCCAAGTTCAGTGAGATCAGAAGATATATCCATAGCTGCATGCCAAATTAAGAGTAATTTATTAATGTTCACAAGAGATTTCAGATTAAAATTTAGTAAAAATTAATTACAAATACGAAACAAGTAAAATTTATAGATGTCCACACTAAATCTTCATTAAACAGGCGGAAAGAAAACTAATCCAAAGTCATACAACATCGGTCAATGATGTTGCTGCAAACAAAGGGGTGCCAAAACAAAATTTGCAGTCCTCAACTAAGAGTAAAACTTCTGCTGATTTTCCATTGGTACAATCTGAATGTAAAAAAGATGAATAACAAGTCTATCTGATGGGGACATCAGCTCGTGGAAGGTTTATCAAAGGCGTGGCCGCCGATCAAAGGCCACGATCGAGTCTTTGTATTTCTGAGTCATTTCTGTTATTTTATTATTTATGTATTTTCTATTTGCTTTGTATCATGTTTGTTCTTCGGTTTGTACCCCTTTAGTGGGAAGTGTCATGTGTAAGCCCAAAGGGCAATTTGGTCTTTTATTTCTTTGAGCCCATTGTACTTGGCTATATATAGCCCTTTGCTTATTATTTCATGGTTAATGAATGATATGATGAAAATTTTCCTACGCTTTTGTTTGAGAGTGTTTGAGAGCTCTTGAGGAGAATTTGGAGAGATCCCTAGGAGAGGGAGATCGTATCACCCACCAACCTTGGAGACGACCGGGTTCGTGATTTTCTCTTTGTATTTTCGTCTTCCCTCACCACCTTCCCTCATTCTTCTTCGCCACATCCAACTCCACCACCAAATTCACCAACTTCTTCCCCACATCAAACTCCACAAAATTCTCCCCATAGCTGCCGGCCACCTTCACCCGACCCCCCACTTGGCCGCCAACCTTAAGCCCCTAAACGCTGGCCACCTTCCCCTCTTCCCCCACTTTTTTTTTATTTTCCACTCTTTTATTTATTTTCTAATATGGGTTAAATATATTTATAATTATATTTAAAATTCAAATCTAAGTGATTTGAAATTCAAAATATTTCCTAATATACAAAATCTATTTTAGGAAAGTCATTAAATCTCAATCAAATCAATTTGTCATTGATTGGGATTTTAAAGTTACCCTTTCCAAATTTATAAATCCCAAACAAGCAAGCAATGAGCAATCCCTCTCATCCATTAATGCCTCCGGCCCCCTCCCCTTTGGCTTAGTTTAGGAAATCTTTCCTAAACTTCAATCCCCTCTTTTCTTTAGAAATATTTCCAAGACCATATCAGCCGAAATTTTCAAAAGGGCCAAACATTAAATATTTTCCTAAAAATATGACATAGGAATTAGGAAACAATTCCACCTCCCATCTCCATATACCGCGGCCCCCCTTCTCCTCATTGAATTGCTTTTGAAATCTCTCCTTAAGTGCAGCATATCCCTTTGGGAAAGATTTCCCAATCCTCTCTGCGGCCATCCGAAATCTCTCAAGCCCCTTTTCTTGGGTTTTCTCTCCAAACTCCCTCCCCTCTATTCACAAAACCTGAAACTTATTTCAGGTTTTGGTTTTGGCTCTCTCCCCTACAAGATTGTAAGAGAAACTTCTTTCTCTTCGACTATTTTCAAGGGCATCATCAAGCGTGAGGAGTTTTAACCACCGAGCACCCATGAATGGCAGATCCAAAGACTGATTATGGCATAACGTGGGACGAGGACGGGTTCGTCAACATCCTACAATATACTTTCTTCGACGTGAATCCAAGGGTTGATCTCACCGTCGAGGATTACTTGGAGCATACGTTGATCTATTTGGTAGAGGCTATTGATGAACACTTCGAAGGCATTGAGTGGAGGATCTCCACTACCCCTTGACGAAGGTTTCTCTCCCTACTTGCATCTTATCCCTTTTAGTCTAACTCCTCTTGATTTGATTGCAGTCACGACGGACTCCTTCGCATTGCTCCTGCTTAAGCTTAGTAAACGTAGGATTTGAGTGCACCTCTATGTTTTCTAATTCTCATTGTTAGACTAGGGATTATTTTGAAAGCTACTACTATTCATTGTGTTGTCTTTTATTTCTTTTGGAAGTTTGCAAAGCTCTCACCATGTGATTTAGCCTAAGCGGATAACCACTGATTGTTTTGACGCATTGTTTGAATTCGCTAGTAGTTTTGTTCTAGAATTATTCTCATCATAAGTTGTGCAAATCCATATGAGTTAAAGAGCATTTCATTTTCGTAGTCCTGCATCACTATCTTTACACCTTCAGACAGGAGAAAGAAGCGTCTCTTATTTTACAAATAAAGGCACCGAGCATCTTTATATTGTAAGAATTCGAAGGCATTAGAATTTAAATTTCAGGCATACTTACTTTGTTCGCCATGCCTATGCACTCCACCAATGCCCCCAGTGACAAAAACTGATATGCCAACCTGCAGTTGTTGACAGATTCATGCAAAACATCAAAAAGGAAAGGTATGCCAGTTACTAATTATCATTGCATAGCTGGCCAGCTATTTATGAGAGATTTCAAGATTAAATTATTGGGAACAAAAAGATTAATGGCACAACTCAGACAAAAGAGTTAAGCGGAAAAGTTACTATGGCATCACAAATTCCTTCATTTACCCACTTGCATACTCAACATTATCACTAATGCTTCGAAAATTGAATGGCATGGCAACTTAAGCTGCAGCAATTCAATTTAATGATAAATTCCTTTTTGTCCATATCACAATGGCACAATGCTACGTGATAAAAGCTGCAATAGGAAAAGTTGACCTTGAGCATCTTTTACTCGTTGCTGATTTAATGCAGATTTGCATTACAACGAATGGGATATTCCATGGCAAGATTCATGCAACGATATAATTCTGCTTAGGTCTTGAGCTAGACATCAATGATTCCTCAATTGTCTCCACATGCGGATGAACAACTTCCCATGTGCTTGGCCACAGGGACCCACCTATGTTGCCCACTTAGTCTCCCGCTCCCGCCCCTCCCCTCCCCTCCCTCCCTCCCTCCCTCCCTCCCTCCCTCTCTCTCTCTCTCTCTCTCTCTCTCTCTCTCTCTCTCTCTCTCTCTCTCTCTCTCATGAAGTAGACCTCTTTGGGTCAGTTCAATTGAACTGACTTAATGGTTCAATTCCACTCCATATTTTCTTTTTAATAATTTCCTATAAATGTTTTATTTGCTTAAATAAATAAAAATAACAAATACTTTATTTTGAGCAATTAACCTATTTTAAATAAATTCATTCCAATAATTCAATCAATTTTTAAATTATCCATAGTATTTAAAATTAATTAAAAATTCTTAGTTTGAGAAATAATAATTTGGGTCTTTTCACATAATATGCATAACAGGTGATCAGAATACATTGTACAATGACTCCAAATATTGGACTTAAGTGATACAAATGATCAAAATAAAGTTTCGTGATGATCATGAAATGATGTATAAAAATCTGAACTCACGAAATGATGTATAAAAAATCTGAACAAAAAGCAGAAGACCCACCTTAGAAGCAAAAAACATTGTAGCAGAAACAGTTGTCGCCCCATTTTCATGAGCTGCAATCTGCAGAATTAATATTACAGATGCAGAGAAATCAATTCCTCAAACTTCTATTTCCTATCCATAATAAATCTACCATGCATTGATGGTTGGATGCAAAAAAAACTAACACATAAATAAGAGCGAGTGGAGTAACTGTGACTGGAGACAACACTAAAACATTTTATGCTACATTCTAAATTAGCAGGAAAAAGAAAACAAAAAACAGTTTTCAGGCACTAGAAGAAGCAACCAAAAAGTATTAGATTGCAGGTATCTATATGATTGAACCTCATTACATAATCATATTAAATTAATCGCTAAGAAGACAAAGGAAAGGAGGTCTTTAAACGCTACTCACAACATGAGGAATGTCTCTGCGAGCTGTCTTTCGAGCATTGGATCCAAGTTTTGCAAGCCTTTCTAGTTGCTCGTCGTCCAAGCCTTTTGGAAATACAAATGAAAAATTAGCTACAACTTGTTATCTCATAACATTAATCAAAATGATAATAAAGAGAGCACATTATCACACATACAAGAGCGCGCACAATCACAAACAACTTGGAATAAGATATATAAATTTGCTATAGCATACACAACATGCTAGCTGTTACAGCTAGTGAATTAGCAAAGCATACATCCACCCAAGGAAAAAAGTACAGGCATTTGATTGCAGACATGAATGGACAATTATTCAAAAAAAGGTCTCAAATTGATGGTATAAGACTAATTTTGATGAAGAAATTTAGAAAAATATGTAATCTAAGCCAATTGGATTATTCTCATAGCATAGATACTTTGAATATTCAAATGAAAACAAAACCACTTGATTCTTAATTGCATGGGTATGAACTTGGCCATCAGTTCTTTATTCTGGCATCATCATTTAAATACTATGATGCAGGCATCGAAGCTGAAGCAAAGTGTCCAAAGCCTGAAAAAAAAATGAGGTGAGCTTCACACCATTTTTTATAATAACAAAATGGACTTCTAAAAGCAATTCTCTAAGATAGTCTAAGTTGCACAAAAAAAGATTCAACTTCTTATGCTAGGAAAGTTTGCGCACAAGAAGACTGGAATTGTGTGGAATTGAAACTTCATGAATTGAAATGATGTAAAAATTAAACATCGGGACACTTGATGGTTGGACGCAATTTGGTTATGAAAATTTGTCTGCATTGTTGCAGCTAGCAAGACCATTATTGGACTATTTCCAACGCAGGGATGAAAGCTTGATGCTCCTTATCAGCAGGGTCTCAAGTATTATTACTTCTTCGTAAGGGACAGCAAGTGACCAAACTGTAGAATAGAGAGATCATCAGTGAATTGCCATGAAAGACAGGTCACTGGTGATATTAAGTAGAGGAAAACATCAAAGAGAGAAGGGACGGCAACAAAGATCCTGAACGAATATAGAGGAGATTGGAGTGGTTTCCAGTGGAAGAACCCTTGGAATATGAGGAGCGAGGGTACTTGCAGCCTTGGTAGACAACGATATTCTGAATAATTGCATACAACATTAGAGAGGCGGACGGCATCAAAGAAGTTAAAGTGAAGGGTGTTGTTCCAGCTAAAAGACCTCGCTATATAGGCAAATAAAAAAAAAGAAAGATGCTAGAAAAAAATATAAGCAGCAATCTGAGATTTCATTTGGTGCAAAAAAAAGGGGTTTTGAATACTATGTAGGAACAATCTCCATCTTGAGTCGACCACTTTTTCCATCGCACTCTGCACTAGTTAACTGAGAAATTGTGAGAGTTCAACTTTGATGAGGACATCGTCAGAGATTGCGACACATGTACCATCAGGAGATGCCGGAGATCGACGGCCACGATCATGATCTTTATTTTCATCATTTTATGTAGTAGTTTATTTGATTTTTATGTTTTTCCATTTTTGCCCTTAGGGGTATTTAGTCGTTATTGTAGCCCGAGGGGCATTTTAGTCTTTTGCTTTCTTGTCATTTTGAGGCCTATTTATATGGCCATTTTCTTATGTAATAGCTTAGTTTTGATGAATGAAAATTTGCCTCTTATGATTCTCTTTGTGAGTTCATGAAGCCTCTAAAGATCTCTTTGTGAGTTCTTGAAGAGGAAATCGCCGGAGATCTCTTTGTGAGTTCTATCGGTAGAGTGGTGATCAAGGATATTCATTTGAATTTTCTTTATTTCTTTTCTCTCCAAACCTTTCTTCCCCCATCTAGCCGAAACCTCCTTTTCTCACTTCCCCACCACCACCCAAGCTCCACCGCCGGCCTCCCTTGGCCGGCCCAGCCACCGGCGGCCTTCCCTGCAACCCAGCAGCCGGCCGTCCCTCCCTCCCGCTCCCACAGCTGCTCCACTTCAGCCACCCGCCCACTTGTTTTCAAATTTTGAAATCCCAGGCTAAGGGTTTAATTGCTTTCCTATTTTACATCCTCTGCTATTAAGAAATTGGATCTGTTATATTTTCTCTCATTTAATGTGAGTTTGCCAACGCCTAGCAGACAAAGCATTTTAGGAAATCTCTCTGTAACGTAAACCTGAGAATCAATTCTCAGGTTTGTTGAATATCCCGTGAGCTCCACCTCCATTTAATTCCCTCCAATATTAAATTCCTGTAACCGTTTTATTAATTTTGAAATTTCCTACTTATGCAATCACCTCTTAAATTCTTACCAAAATTCAGCCTTTAATTGTGAAAGCCAAATTCTGTCCCGCATTCCCCTGTTGGCTGAATTTTTTTTAACACCGTTACATTGGTTTTCTATTCTAAACCCTTCCCAAACTCCTCCCACATGGAGTCTGTTGTTTTCTAAGATTGCCATCAAAGAATTCCAACCCTTGTTCTCACGTCTCCACAAGGCATGAAGAATCCTTCCAATTTTCCCTTGCTCCTAAGCCATTCCTCTCAGGTTTTGAATAAAGAACCTGAAAGAAATTTTCCCAATTCTTTTGTGCATCTTCCCGCCTGGCAAGAATGTATGGTGGATCCCGCAGTTGATCACAGAATTGAGATCGACGAATACGGCCACAATCATATCCTTCGATCGCCGTTCTTCGACGTGGGATTTGGATTCGACGGCAACGTGGAGGATTACTTAAATCGGATCCTTCCTACTCTTGTAGACGCTGTTGACGAACAATTCTCAGATTACTAGTGAATCATCCAAGGTCGTTCTCCCGCTTCTCCAACTCCTGCTTCCTCCCCGGCGACAAGTCCTCTCGGCGTCACATGTATCTTGGTGGTATCGCTAAGTTTGCTCACTATTCCCTTCCGCTAGCTCCACTTCAAAGAGAGATTGTCGGACTTCTAGGTGAATGGTCTAAATTTTAAACGTGTGGCTTTCGTAATAGCTATTCTCATTACTTTTTCTTTTGGTTATCTTTTGCAAGACTCTTGTAATTCTCAAGTGTAATCAACACCTTAATTTAATCAATCACGAATTTTTCTTGAATCCAACTTGAGTAAGCTAGATTTTATCGTTAGCCTTGCAACGTTTACACTTCCATTAATATCTAACGTGCAATTCATGTTGTTTCACATCATCTTGGTATCAGAGCATGGCTAGCATGCTTGACTTGTGCTAGATGCATCCTAGGGTCTAGCTTCTCATTGTAGTTTGAAATTTTCATGCATATCATTGCTTAGATAAAATATTTTCACTGTTTTGTTACTGTTTTTGGCATTTCCAGCAAGCATATAGCTGAACTAGGTCATTCTAGCTAGCATCTTAGTGTTGGCCTTTTGATTGGTAGATTCCTAAGTGTTTAGAACAGCTACGGCTTGCCTTATCCCTGCTGTCATCACATTCCTGCAGCTGCTACTCACTGTTTAGGGAGTTTTAACACTTGTTTTGGGTTCTGTCTTTTAATTCCTGCAGTGTCTATCGGTAGTGGGAGTTTCTAACTTAAGTCATAAGTGCTGTCCACACATTAGGAGTCACTTTCAGCACTTAGACTAAGTTTCCTAGTCGTGTACTTTTGCTGCCCACCCAAATTCTGCACTTGTTAGAGACTTATAATTGACCGGAAAGTTGTCTTAGTTGCTGTCCACACTTAGCTTCCAACCTTAAACCTGCTAGACACGTGCCACCTTGTGTTAGGTTGCTGTCCCTAGTTTTCCTGCAGCGTATTGAAGTCTTAGAAGCCTCCTAACATAGCGTGTAGGTGCTGTCCACCACCCCTACACCGTCCCTAACCAACCCCAACCCGAACCAATGGACCCAATAAGACTTCAAAAGAGCTTAGACGACATCGTTAACCTAGTGGGCAATATGACTAGAATTATGACAGAGAAACCCGTTGATTATCCCCACTCGAATTATGTGTCCCACTCTGCTTTTCAACCTAGACCCAAGTTTAAGCCACAACGACCTCGCTTTGAGCCACCTTACCGTCTACCCACCTTTGATGGTTCCTTGGACCCTTACTACTTTAGAGAATGGGTTAGACAATTAGAGGACTATTTTGAATCGCATGAAATCCCTAATTCTCGACAGTTTAGCATTGCTAGGTCACACCTGAACGGTAATGCTCTCAAATTTTGGATGAGGTTGGAAGATCATAAAGAGTCTCGCGGCGAATACCCCACCTCCGATTGGAAAAACATGAAACGAGAACTTGGATTAAAGTACACTTCCCCTACTAGTGGTCACCCATCTGTTAGTAACATCAGAGTTGCTGCCCCACCCTATAGATCTTCACCTAACCATGGTGGCCGCTCTACTGGGCCTTCTGTTAGATCTAACTCTTATGGCTCCCCACTTGGACCAACTTTTAGTCATCCCAGTCAACCTTTAGCCTCCCCAATCATTGACCTTGCAAGTGTAATTAACAAGAAAAAGTCATCTGAACCTAAAACTGAGTGCATCCATTTTGTGGATGCTAATGATATTAATGATAACGAAGGCTACTTTGAGGATGAAACTGAAGTGATTGAATTAGACCCCCTGCCAGACTTAAACCCTGATTTAGGAGGTCTAGAACCTTTTAACCTCGAGACCTTAGCCCCTCTTGAGACTAATATCATTAAAGATATCCCTTTGGATAAGGTCTGCCTGGACAATATTGATTTGATCCCGAAAGAGATTGATCTGACCTTGAACACAATGAAATTAAAATTGGGAGAATCTAATTTAATTACTGAGATGAATTTGGATAACTCTGATTTAATTTTGGATAGTTCTGATGGCGACTTAGCTAATCTCAAATTGAATGTAAGTCAATCGAATTTGTCACATGATTCAAGTGAAACGGAACCTACGGACCTTAGGATTGAAACCGAACATGATCTTACCTTGGAAGACAGTAACTTGAGTCTGAAATCCTTTGAGTCTAATTTGAATAATGAGCCTCCTTTTCTCTTATTAGAGTCCAACGTTGGAGCTGCTCCTTTGGATTTAGGTTTGACTACGTGTGTCATTCCAGACTTCTCTCTTACTGTTGCACCCACAGATGTCCTAGGAACTTTTTCCCATCTTATAAGTCCCATGCCGTCCGACGAATCTTTGGGATATCCCCTTATGGATGTGAGTCAGGACCAATCATCCTATTTTATTCCTGATTCCTACTTTTTGCCCGTTATAGCCTCACCCTACCTTGATGAGGACCATCTCTGTCCTAGTTGGATTAATCTGGTCAATTACACTACCCCCACTAGGAGACTACCTACGACTCTAACTGAGAATTCCCATAGAAGTACCCTGGTACCTAAGGATGTCTTCATCACTCCTCCTACACCAGTTCCCTTAGACTGAACACTTTAGACCCCTCTTTTGTGACCCATCCCTATTCGAGCAACGTGTCGTGTGAGTTAGTATGTTGTGTGTGTGTTGTAGTCTGTTGTCTTCCTTTTGTCTATGCTTTAAACTTTTGTAAGCATGAGTCTTGTCATTCGATCTCTTGCATTTGCATCCCATTTACATGAATTGCACAAAGAAATTAATGAAATGATTAAACAGAGCAATGTTGGCTATAAACTTAATGCAGACCTCAAGAAAAGATTTAAAGAATTTGAAGTGAGAGATTATGTGATGGTTCGGATTCGTCCGGAGCAGTTCCCACAAGGAACCGTTAAGACATTACACGCAAGAAGCGCGGGGTCTTTCAAAATAATTTCCAAAATTAACAGTAATGGTTATGTGCTAGACCTTCCCGAAGGTTTTACTTTAGCCCCACTTTTAACGTTGAAGACCTTGTAACCTATGAGGGACCAGAGTTTAACCCCACCAATCCATTACTTGATGAGCCTTGTGAGTCCCCACCTGGTGAGATCCCCAGCCTACCTCCACTCCCAAAATTCCCCACATAACCTACCGCGGAGAGGATTAAAGCAATACTTAGCGATGACATCATTTCCACTAAGGACGGTGGTTGTCGGAGGTATCTAGTTCAATGGGAAGGAAAGCCGGAGACGGAAAACGTGTGGATCGACCGAGATGAGCTACAGAGACTAGACCCTAACTTACTAGAGTGGTACGGAGCTCTATAGATGCTTACTCGACGGGGTCGAGTTTTCTCCCACCTGGGGAGAATGATGAGGACATCGTCAGAGATTGCGACACATGTACCATCAGGAGATGCCGGAGATCGACGGCCACGATCATGATCTTTATTTTCATCATTTTATGTAGTAGTTTATTTGATTTTTATGTTTTTCCATTTTTGCCCTTATGGGTATTTAGTCGTTATTGTAGCCCGAGGGGCATTTTAATCTTTTGCTTTCTTGTCATTTTGAGGCCTATTTATATGGTCATTTTCTTATGTAATAGCTTAGTTTTGATGAATGAAAATTTGCCTCTTATGATTCTCTTTGTGAGTTCATGAAGCCTCTAAAGATCTCTTTGTGAGTTCTTGAAGAGGAAATCGCCGGAGATCTCTTTGTGAGTTCTATCGGTAGAGTGGTGATCAAGGATATTCATTTGAATTTTCTTTATTTCTTTTCTCTCCAAACCTTTCTTCCCCCATCTAGCCGAAACCTCCTTTTCTCACTTCCCCACCACCACCCAAGCTCCACCGCCGGCCTCCCTTGGCCGGCCCAGCCACCGGCGGCCTTCCCTGCAACCCAGCAGCCGGCCGTCCCTCCCTCCCGCTCCCACAGCTGCTCCACTTCAGCCACCCGCCCACTTGTTTTCAAATTTTGAAATCCCAGGCTAAGGGTTTAATTGCTTTCCTATTTTACATCCTCTGCTATTAAGAAATTGGATCTGTTATATTTTCTCTCATTTAACGTGAGTTTGCCAACGCCTAGCAGACAAAGCATTTTAGGAAATCTCTCTGTAACGTAAACCTGAGAATCAATTCTCAGGTTTGTTGAATATCCCGTGAGCTCCACCTCCATTTAATTCCCTCCAATATTAAATTCCTGTAACCGTTTTATTAATTTTGAAATTTCCTACTTATGCAATCACCTCTTAATTCTTACCAAAATTCAGCCTTTAATTGTGAAAGCCAAATTCTGTCCCGCATTCCCCTGTTGGCTGAATTTTTTTAACACCGTTACATTGGTTTTCTATTCTAAACCCTTCCCAAACTCCTCCCACATGGAGTCTGCTGTTTTCTAAGATTGCCATCAAAGAATTCCAACCCTTGTTCTCATGTCTCCACAAGGCATGAAGAATCCTTCCAATTTTCCCTTGCTCCTAAGCCATTCCTCTCAGGTTTTGAATAAAGAACCTGAAAGAAATTTTCCCAATTCTTTTGTGCATCTTCCCGCCTGACAAGAATGTATGGTGGATCCCGCAGTTGATCACAGAATTGAGATCGACGAATACGGCCACGTTCATATCCTTCGATCGCCGTTCTTCGACGTGGGATTTGGATTCGACGGCAACGTGGAGGATTACTTAAATCGGATCCTTCCTACTCTTGTAGACGCCGTTGACGAACAATTCTCAGATTACTAGTGAATCATCCAAGGTCGTTCTCCCGCTTCTCCAACTCCTGCTTCCTCCCCGGCGACAAGTCCTCTCGGCGTCACATGTATCTTGGTGGTATCGCTAAGTTTGCTCACTATTCCCTTCCGCTAGCTCCACTTCAAAGAGAGATTGTCGGACTTCTAGGTGAATGGTCTAAATTTTAAACGTGTGGCTTTCGTAATAGCTATTCTCATTACTTTTTCTTTTGGTTATCTTTTGCAAGACTCTTGTAATTCTCAAGTGTAATCAACACCTTAATTTAATCAATCACGAATTTTTCTTGAATCCAACTTGAGTAAGCTAGATTTTATCGTTAGCCTTGCAACGTTTACACTTCCATTAATATCTAACGTGCAATTCATGTTGTTTCACATCAAACTTAGATACCACTTTTAAGTAAATCTTATAGTTCCATACTATCATTTTACTTCAGTATATGAATGTGTGTAGACATATGGCATTATGGGCTATAAACCTACCAATACATGGAACGCCATCAAGTACTGCTATTGTTGCAGGAATAGCCCCATTTTGCTTCACAATAGCTTCAACTTCTTTAGCAGTCTCAAGATTTTGTGGATATGGCATGCCTGACAGAAAATGTCAATCAAAATATATCAGCTAAATATTTCATGCCGTATACAGATGGATTTAGCTCAGTAAAGAAGCAATTCAGCTCAGCTTAAGTTAGGTAATGCATGGAAACCAAATGATGCAGTAAGCAATGAAGAATTCTGCTTTGATTGCTTGTTTTTATAGTTAGAAGTAAATTGTAGGGATAAGAAAATGCTGAAGTAAAAATTAAATTGATGTCAAGCAGTCGCTAATTTTAGTGATTAGATATCCTAAAACTAAATCTAAACGACGCCCAAAATAATGTGTCAGCAAACTGGATTGTTTTTGGAGAAACAAATGTGCATAAGCGTAGCTTACAGCTAAACGTTGGGAAACTTCTGAGTAATAACAAGCTCTAGCTTTGCAGATATAATAGCCAGAGAGATACATTATAAATTATTCGATAGTCTTCATTCTTATACGTAGACCAAATATCATAATTAATACCTGCCCAGGCATTTAAGGCTTAAAAGCCGCAAAGCTAGTGATGATAGATATCCAACCTAATAACTTTGAGATGGACAGAAGCATAGCCATATTTGAAGATAGAAATCTAATCTATGAAAGTGAGTCAAGTGGGTAGAGCCGAATATCATAAATAATATCTGCAAAGGCATATTGCTTGTGGTAAAGTTGGATAAGTAAACCAAAATATAATCAAAATTTAAATAGTCAATAATATGTTATTCATTGAGAGCATTAAAAGTATTATTAGAACTATGAATGCAATCCTTCGATTATAGTTTTTGCCTTGGGATTGTCGAGACTTAATAAGAGGCAATGTTATGCATAAGGGTACCAAGAAGCATGTCGAGTCTGCCCATGAGATTAAAAAAAGTGTGTATGGGTGATATACAAGGTAACACAGTCAATATTTTGCCTCCCACCGCATCAAGAAAAATATCCTTGGTTGGTATACAGAGCACCTAAACAAGCTATCTTCTTGTCAGCCACACCTAAAAAGACATGAACATTCTGAAGGAGTTCCCTACATAAGAAAAGCACAAAATAAAACACAACATAACTTCCTCATCGTGTCATTTTTATTACATTAGCATTGTGAGGGTCAAAAACTCCCCTTCTTTATCACCTAATACTTGGCCTCGATTGATCATGGTGCGTTGTGACGCCTACGTACAAGCCCCCGGGATTGCACCCTTCTTGAAGCATGTGCGGTCACTTAATGCCTCCAATTTCCAAAACATAAAGTGGAAAAGCCGCCCCCCTTAATCATTATTTCATTTTTTTCTAATATATATTAAATGCTATTTTTTAGTATTATTTATCATTACTACTATTATTTACTTTATAAATAGCCTTTTTCTATAATATTTATATGTGTGAACTCTCCCGTAAATTTTACGTCTCTTATAACTGACAAATTTTTATTTTCTCCTTGTGTGGCAGCTTGAATAATAAGGAGGGCCTTCCAAGATTATTTTGATGTTTTAGAATCATTGAAACTGTTTGTTTAATGGGCCGTTGTTGAGTGCTTTTCTTCACATAAATGGGACGTCATCATTACATTTGATCAAATAAGCATGTGAAACATGTGGACATCAACACAAATCCATCACTAGAACCAACATGTCATCCATAATCTCAAAAAATGTAGGCAGTAATATTGGTCATTTACGTCATAATGATTTTTGCATTTTTATTTACATTATAGCAATTATAAAGAGAAAATGTAATATAATCATGCATATTAGTCATTCTCCTCATGTGGTCCTCCATGCATGAAAGCACAACAGGGGCAAACAAGAAACTCGAATAATGATGATTCACAAATAAGTAAATTTTTCAAAATTTGCATACTCAAAAGTGGAGCAAAACTTTAGGGATCCATATGGAATCTACCACAATAAAATACAATTCATTTTTTAGTTCTATTTTAAAAAAGTCAGGTATGTCTAAATTTTGAGGAATGTAAACCCAAAAAAAATTCTATTTATTATATCCAAAGATGCTTACCATGTGAAATTATTGTTGACTCCAATGCAACAACCGCATTGCCATTTTTAAGCGCATGATACACATTTGGGGCTACTTTCAAAAGTCTTGAGCATTCCTTTCCATCCTATAAAATCTTAGGACCGTTATCCAACTAAAGAATGTTTTAGAAACCAATAAAATACATGCATAAGCTTTATTTTCCTCATTTCAAGGAGAACAATATATTATTAAAAAAAAACTCACCAACCATTTGAACTAAGTCCAGAATGAGATCAATCAAATTATCACCATCATCATTAGCATTATTCCAACCAACATAATCAATCAATGGATGAGCACGCATTCACAAAAATTAATTAACTAGGTTCCCACCGCTCAATTATTTTTATATCATTACCTGAAAAAATATACAAGAGGCAGTTTGCAAATAATAAAACTATAACATTACAGTCACATTTCTTCATTTATGTGAGAAAAAAGTTAACTAGAAGAAAAAATATTTGTGAATTACTTGTACAATTTCACAAGTTTTGTTCTTCATGGAGGTTAATTTTATATTCTCAAGAAGGCTGGCAAGTCAAAATTCCATAACGGTTACTCATCCCAATTTGTGGATGACTAGATCAAAGACAATCAGAGAAAAATAGGAAATAAGATAATGTAAAGTGAATGTATTTAACAATAAACTGAAAGTATTTCAGATACACGTAATTATATTTATAAGTGGTTGAATTTTCAATAATAAAGCAATGGAGTGTAAATTAGATATTTGCAAAGAGTTTTCTTTATGTCATTGTGCATGGTTCACCTAAGCTTTCATATGTTACAGGTTTACCTAAATGCTAATTCAACAATTAAAAATATCAACACAACAAATGGGTAAAAGCCTATGTATGTGAAAGGACTGCAACCATACAACAGTGCTTTTACTGATATAGAAATCACAAAATTGAAGAGTAATAACATTGTTGGCATGACCTATTTTTATCGGGAATAATGATAGTTTCTCTAAGATGATAAAAAAGATTCATTAGTTACACAGAAGGGGTAATATGAGTCCTAACGGCAATAATAAAGGAACTATGATAGTACCTAGACTAAATAAAAGAAAATAGTGATGAAGGAAAATAGAATCACAAAGTATAGGTATTTAACAAAAAAAGTAAGAAAAATATGGAATGCTCCAACCAGACATTTAAAAACCTTCAGTGTGAGCATGCAGAGAAGCATCCAAAATTTACATAGACAGTAATTTAAATAGTACAATTAGGACTATGGATATTATGAAGAAAGAAAATGAAGTTGACATATGCTTACATCATTCTAATCAGATCAGGCCAGATCAAGGTTCAAAACTTTTGCATTTCATTTGTGATCTTATCCAACGTGATACATTAATGACTTCATAACTTGGTTTTTGCTGAAGGTCATTTTTTTTTAGTTCCTTTTATAGGCATTGTTTGAAACCTGCTTCTTCCACTCCGGGTTTTGTAACCCAGATTAAAATTGCCTTTCACAATACCTTCCACAGTTTCCGCATATTTACTTTTAAATTAGTGGAAGTACTCCTACCCAAGCAATAATCTAGTCAATAACCTGTTCTTTAAAACTTTCTCTACTGTAAGACCCAAAATTATTCAGGTATGTGAAATTTAAATACAGTAAAAATATTGTAAAGATTATTATAAAGTTTAATGAAAAATTTATGTAAAGTTACTTTTAACAATAACTAAATGATATTTGATTTAACTGAATGATATTTAATTAAATTTTAAATCTAATAGTCAACAGTAGTTATAGTTCCTGTATAAGTTTCTTAAAATAAGCTTTATGTATTATTGAAGAGGCATTAAACAAGACTTTTGGAATGGAATATGGCTGTGGAAGTTCGGATAACATCAAATGGCAGTTATTTGGCTTGTGGGCCCTCCTTGTCCTTATATGCCGCAAGCCATCAAAGCCTCTTATTCTTATTACCTTGTTAGTTTCATACAAGCAGCAGAGAAGAGAAAATTGCAGAAATTCCTGTAGCAGAAGGCGGAGGATGTCCAGATCTGTGCAGGAATTACTGTAGCTAATTCGCTACAGTACCCGCAGCACTGTAGCAGAGCGAATTTCTGTGCGGTGCAGTTGGTAGCCGGGTGCACATAGTGGAAATTTTCTGGAAAGGTTTAGAGCAGGGGCGGATCCAGCTTCTTTTTTCAGGGTGGGCAAAAAAAAATTTTTTTGTGGGGGATGGGCAAAGATGCTTAGGATTGATTAAATGAGGGGAAAAAAATTTTTTAAGAGGGGGCAAAATACCCAAAATACTCAAAATATTTCAAAATATCTCACTAAAATTAAAAAAAAAAATTTTGAGGGTCAACTACATAGGGATCCGCCCATGGTTTAGAGGAGTATTCAGCACTTTCTAGGAGGTAAAGGTTGAAGGTAATTTTGGGAAATTCTAGCAAGAATACGAAATTGATTAATTGATTTCTAGTAGTGCATTGGTTTAATATGAGTGTACAATTTAATTAAGGAATCAGTACTTTGGGGTAGAATTGTTATGCAATCAAGGAAATAACAGAAGTGGAAGAAGAAAGTTTAAAAAAGACGAAAGAGGTAAGTAATTGTTGGTGTGATAATATTTTTTATTATCTTTCAGACTTTCAACAAGTTGATAATAGTACCTAAAACAAGTATATTAATTATATTTTTAGGATTCATTGATTATATGCAGAAGGGAGGCTTTGAAGTTACTTATAATCGTAGAAAAAGGCGTAGTAGGTAATTGGAGCCGGCGTCTCGGAAAGGAGGTAAGTAATGCAAGTAATTTTAAGATATATATACCTTATCATTAGATATGAACAATACTTATAATGGCACTTTGGAAAGTAGTCATGAAAATAGATGATTTGATATTATGTCTGTTTGATCAACCTTTTGTGAAATGCCTAGAAAAGAATATACTTACAAGTTTTCAAGTATTATTAACCACTTACATAAATTAATTATGTGAGTTTAAACCAAGGTGTATTATGTTCATTTAAATATTTTCCTTGTTGATAATGTTTTGGAAAGATATCATTTTCTTTACTTATTATGTGCATATTTATATTATACAATGAATGAATAAGAAAGCATGCAGCAAGTCAAGTATGGATAATGAATATGAGAGGTGTACTGAATATCAATTTAAAAAGTAAAGTTTGGCTAAAGATTTATGTATAACTTACCGATGCAGGTGGGGCAAAAGGGTCCCAATATATTAAAATGTTTGGAAAGTTGGGCAAAAGGGACCCCAAAGAAATGAAACCTGTAAAGCAGGTGGAGCAAAAGAGATCCCAAAGAGGCAAAAGGGACCTCTATGTAATTCAATGGTGATAATGTCAGGTTTATCTGGGCTCCATTGAATATGTTTATAAATGAGTAGTCAAATCTTTTAAATGAGTAAAATTGATATTCAGTATGGATGTAAGAGGAATTACTGGTAATGTCAAATAAGAATTTATGAAGTTTGCTCAAGTACTCTAACTTTTATTTATGTTTTCAATATTCTGAATTTTATAATCATGCAATTTAAATGTTATTTCAAGTTGCATCATTTATGGAGTCTCATAGCTCACCAGTAGTTTATTATTAGCTGATTTTACAGGAAAGGGAAAGGTGGAAGAAGACTAATCTGCAAGTATTTACATTTTATGTTAATGTTTATTCTATATTTGAAGTCTACTTTTGAGGTTAGTAAGTTGTTTACATGTTGTACTACTTTGAGTTTGTTTGAACTTATTTAGTGACTCTGTAAATGTGTTTAGTGAGGTTTTAATTTGGAAGATGCTTCCGTTGAGGTATAAATGGACTTATGGTTGGATGTTTTATATAAACTTCTAAAAAGAAAAGTTGCATCAAATGTTTTTGAAAGGATAATTGTTTATGTGATGCATGTTACACTCAATGGTACTATTTAGGGGTACTGTGAAGTGTTACATCTATATTCTTCTAATCAAGGTTGATCAAAATAGTGTTTCCATCCATTACTACACCCCGCCCATTTCTCAATAGAATAAGTAAGCCATCTTAGGCCTATAAAATGGCTGCAAATTTCATCTATTCTCCAAGTTCCAAGTTCATTTTCTTACTTACATTGGGTCAAGTTAAAATGACGTAAGAGCATTGGCTATGTCAAAACCTCCAAAACCAAGGCATTAATGGTGAAAGGGTTCAAAAATGTATGAATACTTCATACTAGTGAAAGTACACTTAATCCTACAGCATGTAACTATGAAGTAACTTTTCTAAGATTTACTTGAGAGTAGTATCTAAGTTGAACTTTCACGATTTCTCAGTTAATTAGTATGGCTTTTAGTGATTTATTCAGCAAATGTATGATATTCAACTATTGATTTTACTCAAGATAGTTAAACCTAGACCTGAAATAACAAAGGTTCTGTTTGCAATAAAATTAACAAGTCTTCTGTCTTTTCACCTTATGTGTAGTGTCCTTCATAGGTTAACTTAAAGACTTTAATCTCAGCATTTACAATTGTCAATGTATTGACATTTGAAATAAATGAACTTCTACGGAATTGTTTCTAACTATTTTGACTTTTGTGGTATCAAGTCTATCTATGGTGTGCAAGTTTGTTACTCTGTCTTACTGAGTGATCAGTTCTTTTTAGCTTAAGTCCCTCTTAAGTTAGATACTACAAACATGTCACACTCATTTTGCCTTGATCAAACTCTTTAGCCATATACAAGACATCGAGATCAAATTGATGGTTACTACTTTCTCAACCACTGAAAGTGGGTAAATAAATCAGGCAAAATTATGAGATTGGGAATTTAAATTATTTAAGTATGAGAAATTTTCGAGCAGGAGAAACGGATAAAGAGTCAAAGTTTAAAGTGAGATCCTTGCCATTTCCTCCAGCGGTAGATTGAGCTTCCACTTATAAGCTCTGCAATAAAAAACATCATTTTAAATTGGCTATACGTATAAAACCATCTTTCCACGAGACAGATTAACTGCCAAAACTGTGCAATATAATTTGATCATCAAAAATCAATTTTTTTATTCAATTAACCAAATACTGAATACTGAAGCATTTGAACGAACAGGTGGAGGGCAATGATTCACTCTATCCCCAAATCAGATGAATTTGGAGCTCCGTTTGCGAGAAGAGCTAAGAATGAAGCGACCAAAGAAGCGAGAAGTAAGAGATGGCTATACGGGTTAACGAGCATTTATCTTTGCTGCTCGCAGGATTTCTACTCGAAGAATCCGGTTGAATTAGTTTATTTGTCCCTACTTACGCCCTCTCACGCCGATTCTTTCACCATTGAGATTTCTGAATTCGTTAGGGTTTTCGTCATCGAGAAGCGAGAACAAGTAAGAAAAGTAGCATACAAGCTCCGGCAATTTGTTGTGCAAGGCGCCAAGGCTGGTTTATGACACTATTTTGGGTCGGGGGTGGTCTCTGCATGTTTACGGAGTAAATAATTAAAAATATTGTCGTTTTTAAGGGTCAACACTTGATTTGATCCAAAGATTAGCTACAATACAAAATTACGTAGGATTATAAAATTTTCTCTCTTGATGAAAAAATTTTAGACTTTATTTACAATTCTGAGTAAAGCAAACTAATATTTCACTGTCATACTTTTATTTAGGGGATTTATATACATACCACTATATATTATATTATTTACATATCTAATATCCAAAATATTAATATTTCATTCCTATCACCCATATAATATTTTATTATCAAATATATCACTAGATCTACTCCCAACCTCACAACATTATATGCGGCCGAACAACTCCTAAAATCCCCGGCCGAACAGCTCCTGCTAAATTCTCCCTTCCCTGCTTCCCACGCGCATGCTCTCTCTCTCTCTCTCTCTCTCTCTGACTTCGTGCATCACGTGCTCTGTCCGCTCTCTATCTCTCGCCGACTCTCTCAAACTTTTATTGAGGTTTTAATTATATTATTTATCATTATAATTTATTGATGATAATTAAAATTGAAATTAATAAGTAATATACTTAATATATAAATTAAATTCAAAACACAATAAATATAAATTTTAAATGAACTTATCATCTTAGATCATGGATTATGTTGTCAAACATTTATATAGAATTTAACAAGAATCATCATCTATCCTTCCAAACAAATTTTCAGAATTTAACAGCTCCAAGATTTACTAAATTCAGATTTATAAAATTTACTAAATCTTATAAAGTTATATCTTACTTCCAAACGGCCCCTAAGGCTCTCAAGAGAAGAAGGGCGAGTCAAGAAAAAAGGGAGTCAGGTGGATGGATACTGAGAGAGTGCTGGACATAGAGAAGGTTTTAGTGCTAGAAAAGTCCCGGGTTGAAATGAAATAAATGATACTATGACTAATCAAATAAAAAAGTGATAAAAATGATACTATGACTATTCTCGTTTTAAGCACCTATCTCCTCTGTTTCTTCCCCTCCCTTGGCTGGCCTCCCCTTAAGGAGAATTTGAAATTGCTTTTGAAGTTCTTCCTTATCTCCATGGTTGTATTCTTTGAAGTTTTCAAGCTAACTTCTTATGCACCAACATATACAAATTTTTCATTGATGTAACCTTTAAACCTTTTCAGCTTCTTATGACTTCTTGTGTGCTTATGCATATACATATTTACTAGTATAAAACAATTCATACCTTCGCTTGTGCTTGAAACTTCTGAGTTCAATCTCCTCAAATAAATTATGCCCTTAGTCTTCAATTTCATCCATGTTAGGAATGTAGCCATAGTCCTCCAACTCCCAGCTCAAGGCCACCAGCACCGCCTCCAATTCCATGTCATAAGCTTCCCCAGTAATGAACTTACTTCTTCTACCACCCTCCATCTCCACCAAACTCCAACCAGGCTCCTTCCTTATCCCCTTTCTCCGCATTGCTGCCCTCACCCACGCAACCTCATCCCACCGTCTTACCTTCGCATAAATATTTGATAACAACACATAGTTCCCAGAATTCTCAGGTTCAATCTCTATCAACCACCTTGCAGCTATCTCCCCAATCTCTACATTACAATAACTCCTACAAGCACTTAATAAAGCTCCCCAAACTCCAGCATTAGGCCTCACTCCTACCAGCATTCCTTCAGTAATCAATCTATAAGCTTCTTCGACCATCCCAGCCCGCCCAAGCAAGTCCACAAGGCACATATAGTGCTCTGCCGTTGGAGTGATGCAGTACTTACTTCTCATGAGTTCAAAATACTTCTTTCCCTCCTTTACCATGCCTGAATGGCTACAAGCTGAAATAAGTGATACAAAGCATACTGCATCTGGCTTTGAATTGGCTTCCTGAATCTCCTCAAATAGTTTGATTGCTTTCTCAGCACATCCATGAATCCCAAACCCAGCTATCATCGCGCTGTAGCAAACCAAGTCCTTTTGCTTCCATCTGCAGAAGAGATTGTAAGCTTTGTCGATATTTCCGCACTTTGAATGAAGGTCTATGAGGGCAGCAATGGTGTGACCGTTGAGTAACTCAGTGCCATGGTGGTCAACGTAGGCTTGGAGAAAGCTTGCTTGGCTGGGAGACCCGGATTGTGCAAAGGCAGAAGCAATGGTGGCTATAGTAGTGGGGTTGGGATGAGCATTTTGGCCATTGCTTATATCCAGCATCAGGTGGAACAGGGCCACTGCTTCTTCAGTGAGTTCAGCATGAGTATAAGCTGTGATCATTGCATTCCATGAAGCTACATCTTTGTTATTGATTTCATCAAACATTTGACGAGCGGCTAACAGATCACCGGACTTTGCATACCCAGTGATCATGGCAGTGAAGACAACTGAATTTTTCTCATTTGAGGAGAATAGCTCATCAAGGAGCTGACGAGCAAGGTTCATCTTGCTAACCGCAGCATAGCCGTTGATCATTGCAATGTATGAATGTGTATTCTTAACAGGCATTTGTTCAAACAGGTTTCGTGCAGTCTCCATGTCCCCCTGCCTCCGCGTACGCGACAACAAGCGTATTCCATGCTTGTATATCGAGTTCCCCTCTTGTAACCACTTCTTCAAACACTTTCCGTGCATCTCTTAAATGGCCACATTTCCCGTACAGTTCGATAAGCGTTGTTTGAACACGGGAATCTACCAGAAAACCATGCTTGAAAACATTAGAATGAATTTGTCCTCCTTCACCAAGGGCCCGAAGCTGAGCGCACGCCTTGAGAACTGATGATAATGTGAAGGAAAGCGGTTTTACCGCAGGGTAAAACTGACGAAGCCGTTCATAAAGCGAGATTGCCTGATGGCTACCAGAGTTATCAAGACATGGATGAAGAGAATAGCCTCTAATTAAAGCAGTCCACACAAAGATATTTGGGCTAATTAGGTCATCGACTATAGCTCGGGCATGTTCTAGGCTACCCAGTTCTGCAAAAGTTCTCACAAGCTTTGCGGCGACGAAGTTGTTCTGAGATTGGCCGATGGCTACGACGTGGGAGTGAATTTGCTTAAGCTGCCGAGTGGTTCCAGCGCATAGATCCACCAGAGAGGCAATGCGATCTTCCTCTGCTCGGCTCCACCTCCGCGCCATATTAATGAAGATGCAGCTTACGCGATCGAGTTGAGTTTTCGTATTGGGACTTCCGTCGAGCAAGGAGAATGTGAATGTGAAATTTGGTGACAGATGGCTAGTTGAGCTCTAATAGGATAGAAGGGAAGAAAGAAGGGCGGCCATACCTGCCGTAGTGAAGAGCTCGGGGAGTTCCTTGTATTCTGATTTCGAAAGCTCGTGCTTGACATCATCGGGCTGTTCCTGAGAGTATCAGATAGAAGAATAGGCTTTCAAGGGAATTTTTTTTTTTTTTTTTTTTTTTTGGGACGTTTAGGCCATTTAAGGCAAACTCACACACACAACGCATACACATAGACTCGAACCCTGAACCTCTTAGTTGGAAGCCTAAACTCTCAACCAATAGGCCAAAGAGAGTTGTGTCTTTCAAGGAAATTAAGAGCTTTTTTTAGAGAGAATCAACTCTCGTTGGCCTATTGGTTGAGAGCTTAGGCTTCCAACTAAGAGGTCCAAGGTTCGAGTCTATGTGTATGTGTTGTGTGTATGAGTTTGTCTTAAATGGCCTAAATGTCCAAAAAAAAAAAAATATGTGCCACGTCATTTGATATACAATCATATATAATATATTGGTGATGTGACACGTCCTGATTGAACTCCAGACGACTTTCAACAACCACTCGTAATAATTTCGTCTTTTTTGGATGATGTTGCGGAGGGAAAATTTATTAGGTAGGAATAATATAAAGTGAGATATGTTGGTAGTCTAATAAAATTTTGAATTGATTATATATATATATATATATATATATATATATATATATATATATATATATATATATATATATATATATATCATTCATCCTTCTCTTTGTTATACAATGGATGCATTTTTATAATTATCATAAAAAAATGAAGGAAATTTTCTAGGGGGGAAATAGAAAGTTTGTGGCCATCAATGAGAACTTTCAACCCTCTATTTTCAATATTTTATCTCTATCAAATTACGTTACGGCTGATCATACAAGCTCTTATATAGAAAATAAACATACAAAATAAGAAATTATAAATTACATTTAAAATATTTTATTGGGCTTTTGATTTGGCTATCTAACTGAGTCTTTGCTTTGATATTTAATTTGGGCTTCAATCTTAGCTATTGCAATTAGGTTTTTTACTTTGTTATCCTCATTTATATGATGCGCAACGTCGAACTCAAGTTTATTAAATTAAAAGCTAAATAGTTTTCTACCAATTATGAGGCGAAATTTCTAACTCAATATGAGAGTATCATGTATGATTAATAGATGTTTAATTTTTCCAACAAACTAAAAAGTAATGTTCAGCATCTAAGTCACTGGGTGCTTCGCCATTGTTGATATAATCGATATTAAGAAATAAGAGATTATACAAGTGGAGGACTTTGTTTCATACTAAAGAGTAAGAGTGAACAATTGAATGCTTATTAACTTCCTCATCTCATAAAATATATTTAATATTAATAATATGATGTATTAACATATTAGCAAGTAAATCAAGGTGATGGATATTATATCCGATTTTTAATTGTAGGGCTCAAACCGTGCAATTATATTAGCAAGTAAACAGGTTTGAACCCTCTAGTATTCAACAATAAATCTGATATATATATATATATATATATATATTGTGAGTAAAACCAAAAAAGGAGAGCAGGGAAGAACTCGGAAGCAGAGAAAAAGGAAAATGAATCTTATTACCGTATGAATGAGTACAGAACACAATATATGTAATATCAATAATCTGCTCCAGGATCGTCCAGGACGATCTGGATCGTCCTGGGACGATCAGTGGAAAGTTTTGCTCCAGATTTGCCCAGTTTTGCTCCAAGTGGTTTTTTGTGCATATCGTCCAGGCCGATCGGCACTGTAGAAAATATCGGCCTGAGAATAGTTCTGGGAATCGTCCAGGGCGATCGGGACGATCGAATTTTGGTCTGATCGTCCCGGGACGATCTGGCGATCGGTCGGGCCAATCTGAAGGTTATAAAGCTGAAATCAGTCGTTTTGAAGAGAGAGAAAAATCAAATTAAAAATATCTGATTTTCTGAGGAGAGAGAAAGTCGAGAGATTTTGGAGAAAAGTTGATTTTCGGACGACGCGGAGCCGTTTTCGTCCGAAGTGACTGTTCAGAATATTGCAGTACGCGAGGTAAGGCACATTCCGCCTTTCTCAATTTTCAGTTCCGTCGAGTTTGGCGGTATTTTCTGTTCGGATTTTGTTTCCGTTACGGTTTTTCGTCCGTATCTTTTTGATTGGTTCAGTTTTTACCGCGTAACTTTCTGTATATTGTTGACATGCCGAGTGTGCACATTTTGGTTATTTTCCAAAGATTTTTGTCCGGGTATTTTTGATTCGGCGGTGTTTTTCATAGACTACAATTTTCTGTGAAATGGTAAATTCTCTGTGCAGTAGAATAAATGTTCTGGAATGTGATTATCTATATTCTGTGCGAATTTGGTAAATTTTCTTTGCAAGAAATTTTGTGTAAATTCTGTCTACTGCCGTTGTGCTGCCCGATTTTTGTCTGATTTCTGAATTGCCCAGATTTCTTCCGAATTGAAATGCTATGTGTATAAGCTATAAAAGGAAGCTATAAGGGGCCTGAATCCTATGAGATTCAGTTAGTGTCTGGGGAAATTTTAGTTGAGCTCAAGTTGGAGAAATTTCTGTTCTATCCCGGATCCGAGGATTATTCTGGTACCGTGAGCACATTTAGCACATTTAGCTTAGCTATTAATTATTCAGCGAATTTCTGGTGCCGTGAGCACAAGGGAGACATAAGGGTCAGAATCCGTAGTGATTCTGTTTAGTTTAGTTTAGCTATTATATATATCTGATACCTGATATCTGAATTCCGTATCTGCTCTGTTGATATATGTTCTGTTGTTATGATCTGCAATTTTGATTTCTGATTCTGTTGATGTGCTATGTCTGATTCTGTTTCTGTATTACGACTTCTGTTTCCGTACAATTCTGTTCTGATATTATCTGAATTTCTGATTTCTGTACGATTCTGACTCTGTTGAATTAAATCTGTTCCGATTTGATCTGATCTGTACGACTCTGATTCTGATTTGATATATGTCCGTATAAGTTCTGATTTTCGATTCTGTTCTGATTCGTGATTCGATTCTGCTCCGATTTCTGATCTGATTTCTGTCTGATGAGTTTGGTTTTGGATTCTGAGAGTTTAGATTGGAGGTTTGTTGCTTTGCTGAGCTGTTGAGCTCACCCTTATTTTATGGTGGTTTTCAGGTTATGGGAAAGGGAAGGAAGTCCAGGACTAGAGTTCAGAGTTTGATCAGTATAGGTATTTGTTTGTATCTTTTGATTTTTGTACGGTCATGGCTTTTCTTCTGTGTTTATTCTGCTAGCCATGTACCGTATTTGTAGATGATTGTTTTGAGGAAAAGAAAGAAAATATATATATATTGTTCCGCTGCATTTGGTGATTTATAGTAGCTCTGTTGTTCTGTGTTTGTGTGTTTGTCGAGTTAATTATTTTGGAAGATTCAGTCAGAACCAAATTCCAAAGCCAGATCCTGGATTAGAAGGTTCTGTCGAGATCCGGCTCGGGCGGGATCCGTTCCCGTCGGGTCAGGTCGTGACAAACTTTAGTGGTATCAGAGCACTGGTTTTGGAAACTGGTTGGATTGTAAGACAGAGCTATAGGAAGTGATCAGTGAGTTTGTCTGGGGGTAGTTTTGGGTCGTTTGGCTTTTTATTGTGTTGTTTTTGTGTTGTTTTTGTGATAGTTTTCCGGATTTTCTGGATTTTCTGTATGGATCAGCCAGACCCAGACATGACAGACGGGCAGAGTGCCAGTCAGGCAGCACCAGTGGAGAGTACAGCCCCAGTGGTCGGTGCAGATACACTGTCTCAGTTTGCTACGCTTGTTGCTCAGATGATGAGCGAGACTCAGAGCAGAGCTTCTACTGTTAGATCTTAGGACATTGATAGACACCTGCAGTTATTTTTGAGGTTGAAGCCTCCCAGATTTGAGGGCGCTGTTGAGCCCAGAGCAGCCGAGGAGTGGCTGAGGAGATTGGAAAAGACTTTTGACGGGATGCAGTGTCCTGTAAACAGGAAGGTTCCGTTGGCCGTTTTTCTGTTGGATGGAGAGGCTGAGCACTGGTGGGAAGGCCAGCAGGCAGCCAGATTTCAGGGCAGACTGAACTCTTTGATTACCTGGGAAGAGTTCACTGAAGTATTTCGAGAGTGGTTTGTTCCCCCTTCTGCACGACAGTAGATGCAGGAGACTTTTCTGAGGCTGGTTCAGGGGAGCAAGACGGTGATGCAGTATGAGGCTGAGTTTACTGCCTTAGCCAGGTACGCTCCGCAGCTGGTTAGTACTTCTGCTGAGAGGTGCTACAGATTTCTGAGATGGCTACGAGACACTTTGAGGCAGCCTCTGATACCATTCAGGATTACTGATTTTGCTGAGCTTGTGGAACGAGCTCGTCTGATAGAGAATGACATGACAGCTACTCAGCAGCGGTGGACTGCGAGTAGGAAGAGATTTGGAGGTGAGGCTTCCGGCAGTGGTTCCTCTGGGAAGAGGAGATTTGTAGCTGATTCTGGACCTGGAGTCAACAGATCCGATTCCAGGAGGAGTGGAGGGTCGTCTGGTACTGCTACCAGTACGATGAGTTCTGGTTCTGTTAGTACGGCACCTGTGTGCCAGAGTTGTGGACGGCGACACCATGGCCAGTGCTACAGGATGGCTGGTCTTTGTTTCAGATGTGGTCAGCCGGGACATAGGATTGCAGAATGTCCACAGGCTGGATTTGATCGGCGTTCTGAGTACCGATCAGAGGGTTCTGTTAGACCTGTCAGTTTAGCAGGAAGACCGAGGAACGTTCCTCCTCGTCCTGAGGGATTTTCTGGTAGAGGTGGTAGTAATAGTTCTGGACCACAGAGACCACCTACTGTTCAGAGAGAGCCGAGTAGTTCTGTTGCTTCAGCTCCTGCTCCAGTTCAGCCACGAGTTTACAGCCTGAGTCAGCAAGAGGCTCGTGATGCTCCGGATGTTGTAACAGGTACGGTTTACATTTCTGATCAGCCCTGTCGTGTTTTATTTGACTCTGGAGCGAGTCATTCTTTTCTGTCCGAGCGGTGTTTTGAGACTTTACATTCGGATTCGCTGGTTTTACCGGTTTCTTTGTCTGTGATTTTACCGGCTGGAAATCCTTTGATTGCTCGGAAATTTTGTTTGTGTGAGATTGACATTGCTGGCAAGAAGTGGAAAGCTAGTCTCATTTTATTGCCGATTTCGTCTTATGATGTGATTTTGGGAATGGATTGGCTGAGTCAGTATGAGGCCCAGATAGACTGTCTGAAGAAGCAAGTGAGTTTGCTTGTGGCTGGAGAGAGAGTTGTATTTCAGGGATTACGAGGTGTTCTCTCCAGTCTGATTTCTGTTTTGGAAGTAAGCAGGATGTGGAAGAAAGGATGCCCAGTGTTTTTGGCTTCGGTGCGAGATTTGAACCTGGAGGTTGGTTCTGTTTCTGAGATCCCAGTGGTACGGGAGTTTGCTGATGTTTTTCCTGAGGAGTTGGTTGGTTTACCTCCGGATAGATAGGTGGAGTTCTCTATCGATGTTTTTCCGGGTACAGCTCCTATAGCAAAAGCTCCGTACAGGATGGCACCGAAAGAACTTTCTGAGTTGAAAGTTCAACTTCAGGAGTTGGTTGACAGAGGTTTTGTCCGTCCTAGTGTTTCGCCTTGGGGAGCACCTGTTTTGTTTGTGAAGAAGAAGGACGGGACACTCCGTATGTGTGTGGATTACAGAGATTTGAACAAGGTCACGATCAAGAACAAGTATCCTTTACCTCGGATTGACAACTTGTTTGACCAGCTTTCCGGATCTTCAGTATTTTCGAAGATTGACTTGCGATCCGGATATTATCAGGTGAAGGTGAAGGAAGCGGATGTAGTGAAGACTGCTTTCAGTACTCGGTACGGGCACTACGAGTTTTTGGTTATGCCTTTTGGGGTAACCAATGCGCCTGCGATTTTCATGGATTTGATGAACCGAGTATTCAGGGAGTTTTTGGATCAGTTTGTGATCGTCTTTATTGACGATATTCTGGTATATTCTGCTTTTGAGAATGATCATGCCAGACACTTGAGGATTGTGTTGGAGACTCTGAGGCGGCATCAGCTATATGCCAAGTTCTCCAAGTGTGAATTCTGGCTGAAGAGTATGTCTTTTCAGGGGCATGTGGTGAGTGGAGAAGGTATTTCTGTGGATCCCCAGAAGATTCAGACGGTTGCTGATTGGCCAAGGCCGACTACGGTATTTGAGGTACGTAGTTTCTTGGGCATGGCCGGATATTATAGGAAATTTGTGAAGGGATTTTCACAGATTTCGATTCCTTTGACTAGACTGACGTAGAAGTCAATAGCTTTTGTTTGGACACCGGAGTGTGAAGCTAGTTTTCAGAAATTGAAGGATTGTCTGACTTCAGCTCCAGTGTTGGCACTTCCGTCAGGTACGAAAGGTTTTCAGGTGTTCAGTGATGCTTCACTGAAAGGTTTGGGATGTGTTCTGATGCAAAATGGAAGAGTAATTGCTTATGCTTCGAGACAGTTGAAACCACATGAGAAAAATTACCCGACACATGATCTGGAGTTAGCTGCCGTTGTCTTTGCTTTGAAGATTTGGCGTCATTATCTGTATGGCGTCAGATGTGAGATCTTTACTGATCATAAGAGCCTGAAGTATATTTTCACTCAGAAGGATCTGAATTTGAGACAGAGAAGATGGCTCGAGTTGATCAAGGACTATGACTTGACTATTCAGTATCAGCCTGGGAAGGCTAATGTGGTAGCGGACGCTCTGAGCAGGAAGTCTTCTGGATTATCAGGTTTGCAGCTTACTTATGATGACTTTCTGATTCGAGACATGGAGCGATTGCAGTTGGAGGTGATTTCCTCCAGTGATTGGGAGTTGGCTCAGATGAGTATTCAGTCTTCTTTAGAAGCACGGATTCAAGAAGCCCAGAAGTCAGATTCTGATTATTCGAAGTTGGTTGCTCAGATTGGATCTGGTAAGACTCCTGAACTTCGAATTTCTGATTCTGGTGCTATTTTCTGTAAGAACAGGTTGTGGGTACCTGTGTTCGGAGATTTGAGGCGGGAGATTCTGTATGAATCTCATTTTTCTGGCTACACTGTTCATCCAGGCAGTGGTAAGATGTATGCTGATATGAAGCTTTTGTTCTGGTGGCCTGGGATGAAAAAGGATGTGGCAGAGTTTGTGTCGAGATGTGAAGCCTGTCAGTTGGTGAAGGCAGAGCATCAGCGACCAGGTGGACTGTTGCAGTCGTTGCCTATCCCTGAGTGGAAGTGGGAGGAGGTGACGATGGACTTTGCGATGGGTTTTCCTTGATCACGGCAAGGACATGATGCCATTTGGGTAGTCGTAGATCGATTGACGAAGTCAGCCCATTTTCTTCCGATCAGACAGACCGATCCGGTGGATCGTTTGGCACAGATTTATGTGAAGGAAATAGTCAGATTGCACGGTGTGCCTCGAGTGATTGTTTCAGATCGAGATGGACGATTTACTTCCAGACTTTGGAGAGGCATTCAGCAAGGCTTGGGTACGAAACTGCATTTCAGTACAGCCTTTCATCCTCAGACCGATGGGCAGTCTGAGAGGACCATTCAGGTGCTGGAAGACCTGTTGAGGCTTTGTGTTCTGGACTTTGGCGGAAGCTGGGAAGATCATATTCCGCTGATTGAATTTGCTTACAACAACAGTTTTCAGTCCAGTATTGGTATGGCACCGTACGAGGCTCTGTATGGCAGGAAGTGCCGTACTCCTTTGACTTTGACTGAGATCGGAGATAGACAGGCTTTGGGTGCCACTTTTGCTGATGAAACTGCGCAGAAGATCAATTTGATAAAAGAAAGATTGAAAGCGGCTCAGGATCGACAGCAGAAGTATTATAATCAGAAGCACAGGTTTGTTGAGTTTCAAGTTGGTGACTTTGTATATGTCAAAGTCAGCCCGATGAAGGGTGTGAGCAGATTTGGTCAAGTGAGTAAGCTGAGTCCAAGGTATGTTGGACCGTTTGAGATTTTGGAAAGAATTGGAAAATCTGCTTACAGACTCTTGCTTTCTGATTCGATGCCTGATGTGCACAACGTGTTTCACGTATCCACTCTGAGGAAGTGGGTTTCAGACTCTGGGAAGAAGGTATCAGCTGATGAGGTTGAGATTCAGGAAAATCTGGCGTATAAGGAAGAGCCAGAGTTGATTTTGGCGTATGACGTCCGAAAGTTAAGAAATAAAGAGATTCTGATGGTTAAAGTCCAGTGGAAGCACCGGACTGCACGAGAAGCAACTTGGGAAAAGGAGTCTGACATGAGACGGTCGTACCCGTACTTGTTCTGACTGTGTTTGGATTGGATAATGTCGAGGACGACATTTTTTTTTAAGTTGGGGAGATTGTAATATCAATAATCTGCTCCAAGATCGTCCAGGACGATCTGGATCGTCCTGGGACGATCAGTGGAAAGTTTTGCTCCAGATTTGCCCAGTTTTGCTCCAGGTGGTTTTTTGTGCATATCGTCCAGGCCGATTTGGACATCGTCCAGGCCGATCGGCACTGTAGAAAATATCGGCCTGAAAATAGTTCTGGGAATCGTCCAGGGCGATCGGGACGATCGAATTTTGGTCTGATCGTCCCGGGACGATCTGGCGATTGGCCGGGCCGATCTGAAGGTTATAAAGCTGAAATCAATCGTTTTGAAGAGAGAGAAAAATCAAATTAAAAATATCTGATTTTCTGAGGAGAGAGAAAGTCGAGAGATTTTGGAAAAAAGTTGATTTTCGGACGACGCGGAGCCGTTTTCGTCCGAAGTGACTGTTCAGAATATTGCTGTACGCGAGGTAAGGCACATTCCGCCTTTCTCAATTTTCAGTTCCGTCGAGTTTGGCGGTATTTTTTGTTCGGATTTTGTTTCCGTTACGGTTTTTCGTCCGTATCTTTTGATTGGTTCAGTTTTTACCGCGTAACTTTCTGTATATTGTTGACTTGCCGAGTGTGCACATTTTGGTTATTTTCCGAAGATTTTTGTCCGGGTATTTTTGATTCGGCGGTGTTTTTCGTATACTACAATTTTATGTGAAATGGTAAATTCTCTGTGCAGTAGAATAAATGTTCTGGAATGTGATTATCTATATTCTGTGCGAATTTGGTAAATTTTCTTTGCAGGAAATTTTGTGTAAATTCTGTCTACTGCCGTTGTGCTGCCCGATTTTTGTCTGATTTCTGAATTGCCCGGATTTCTTCCGAATTGAAATGCTATGTGTATAAGCTATAAAAGGGAGCTATAAGGGGCCTGAATCCTATGAGATTCAGTTAGTGTCTGGGGAAATTTTAGTTGAGCTCAAGTTGGAGAAATTTCTGTTCTGTCCCGGATCCGAGGATTATTCTGGTGCCGTGAGCACATTTAGCACATTTAGCTTAGCTATTAATTAGTCAGCGAATTTCTGGTGCCGTGAGCACAAGGGAGACATAAGGGTCAGAATCCGTAGTTATTCTGTTTAGTTTAGTTTAGCTATTATATATATCTGATACCTGATATCTGAATTCCGTATCTGCTCTGTTGATATCTGTTTTGTTGATATGATCTGCAATTCTGATTTCTGATTCTGTTGATGTGCTATGTCTGATTCTGTTTCTGTATTACGACTTCTGTTTCCGTACAATTCTGTTCTGATATTATCTGAATTTCTGATTTCTGTACGATTCTGACTCTGTTGAATTAAATCTGTTCCGATTTGATCTGATCTGTACGACTCTGATTCTGATTTGATATCTGTCCGTATAAGTTCTGATTTTCGATTCTGTTCTGATTCGTGATTCGATTCTGCTCCGATTTCTGATCTGATTTCTGTCTGATGAGTTTGGTTTTGGATTCTGAGAGTTTAGATTGGAGGTTTGTTGCTTTGCTGAGCTGTTGAGCTCACCCTTGTTTTATGGTGGTTTTCAGGTTCTGGGAAAGGGAAGGAAGTCCAGGACTAGAGTTCAGAGTTTGATCAGTATAGGTATTTGTTTGTATCTTTTGATTTTTGTACGGTCATGGCTTTTCTTCTGTGTTTATTCTGCTAGCCATGTACCGTATTTGTAGATGATTGTTTTGAGGAAAAGAAAGAAAATATAGATGTTTTGTTCCGCTGCATTTGGTGATTTATAGTAGCTCTGTTGTTCTGTGTTTGTGTGTCTGTCGAGTTAATTATTTTGGAAGATTCAGTCAGAACCAAATTCCAAAGCCAGATCCTGGATTAGAAGGTTCTGTCGCGATCCGGCTCGGGCGGGATCCGTCCCCGTCGGGTCGGGTCGTGACAATATATAACTAAAACAAGGTAAAACCGTAAATACACTTAAGACAGGATTATTACTAATGAACCGTGCGTTAACACTCCCCCGCAAATTAATCATTCATGTGATGAAGGGTTAATTTGGAACGAAGAAAGTTAAAGTGAGCCGAAGAAAATGGTTTTGTCAAAACATCGGCTATTTGATTCGTAGACGGAATATGAGTAATAGCGATGTCTTTATTTGAAATATGCTGCCGGATAAACTGATAATCAATCTCAATATGCTTTGTTCTTGCATGGAACACCGGATTCTTAGCGATCTCAATTGCTGAAATATTGTCACAATGAATGGTGGTGGGATCGAGTTGGACTAGACCTAGTTCGGCAGCAAGACGCCGAAGCCAGAGGACATCAGAAATTGCTGCGGAGAGAGAACGATATTCTTCCTCTGTTGAAGATTTGGCGACCGTGACCTGTTTCTTGACCGACCATGAAATGAGGTTGGGACCAAGAAACGAACAATAACCAGAAATAGATTTCCGGTCAGAACTATCGGACGCCCAATCTGCGTCAGAATAAGACCGAAGTTGAAGATCACCAGGTTTGATAGGTAGTCCAAGCTGTATGGTACCTTTAAGGTACCGAAGAATCCGTTTTAAGGCTTGATAATCTTGATTTGTAGGTTGTTGCATGGTTTGGCACACCCGATTGGTAGCGTAGGCTATGTCCGGCCGAGTGATTGTCAGATATTGAAGTGATCCAGCTAGGCGGCGGTATAGCGATGGATCTGGAAATGGTTGAAGACCGGTTGGTACAGATTTGACATTAGGAGCAATGGGTGTAGGAGCAATCTTACAGTTCTCAAAACCGGAGTCTTTAAGCAACTTATTGGCATAATGTTCCTGTGTTAGAAAATATCCTGTAGAAGTTTTAAGAACATTAATGCCAAGAAAGAGTGATATTTGACCCGGTTGTTTGACTGCAAATTGGGTTTTGAGAGCAGTGATCAGAGAACGGATAGCCATGAGATTGTTACCTGTTACAAGAATGTCGTCGACATAAATGATGAGATATATATGAATATTATTTTGATCAAGAATGAGTAAAGAAGGATCAGAACGACTTATCTTGAAACCGCGTGATTGTAAAAATGTAGTGAGTTTTTGAAACCATTGACGCGGTGCCTGTTTGAGCCCGTATAAAGATTTATGTAATTTGCAAACGGAAGTTGGTTGATTGCGGTCTACAAACCCGGGAGGCTGCCGCATGTAGATGTCATCCGGTAATTCACCATGAAGAAATGCATTGGTAATATCAAGTTGAAGCATCTCCCACTGATGATTGATAGCTAATGTAAGAAGCATACGGATTGTTGGCATTTTAGCCACAGGACTGAAGGTTTCAGTATAGTGTTCCCCGAACTTTTGATCATAGCCGAGCGCGACGAGGCGAGCTTTGTACCGATCCACTTGTCCATTTGGAAGCATTTTGGTTTTGTAAATCCATTTACAACCCAAAATTTGTTTGTTGGGAGGTTCGGGAACAAGAGTCCAAGTATTTTGTTGTTGCAAAGCTTTAAATTCGGTGTCCATAGCTAATTGCCATACCGCAATCTTGGCAGCTTGCCGATAAGTAGGAGTAGAAGACGTAGGAGAGTTAGTAAGAAGAGAAAATATTTGTTTCGGTTTAGTTATACCAGATTTTAACCTTGTTTGCATCGGATGAGGTTGTCTGGACATGAGACGAGTCGTTTGTGAAGGAACGGCTAGACCAGGTGACAAGTTAAGAGAAGGCGTTTGATCAGTATGCGGAATGTGTTGTTGCACAGGTGGAGGGATGATATTAGGGATAGGCAACCGATTGGTTTGAGAAGCAACAGACGTGGGAATTAAGAGTAGAGGAGAAGTAGTAGAGGAATGGCTGTCCGAGCTCAAGGAATGATTAGGAGTAGGATTTTTGTAGGGAAAACTAGATTCGTGAAACACGACGTGTCTAGAAATCTAAAGTTTTTGATTGTGAAGATCATAACATTTATAACCTTTATGATTAGAAGAATAACCTATGAAAACACAATCTTGCGAGCGAGGATTCAATTTGCTTGCGGCATAAGGTTTTAACCAAGGGTAACAAAGACACCCAAAAATGCGTATAGGTTGGTTGCTTCCCATAAAGATTTTGAAACGGAGATTTAAGGGCGGTAGCTTTTGAAGGTAAGCGATTAATCAAATAGTTAGCTGTGGCAAGCGCATCTGCCCAAAACTTATGAGGAATATTTGATGCATGTAAAAGAGTGCGAGTAAGATCCAACAAATGTCAATGCTTGCGCTCAGCCAACCCATTTTGTTCAGGTGTATGCGGGCAACTGATCTGATGAAGAATGCCGTTGTCCTGAAGAAACATTTTAAAAACGGTACTAGTAAACTCACCTCCGCCGTCGGATCTAAAAATCTTTGGTTTAGTGGCGTGTTGATTTTGAATTAAGCTGCAAAATGATTGAAACTTTTTGAAGGTTTCTTGTTTAGAATGCATAAAATATATCCAAGAGAATCGCGTAAAATCGTCAATAAAAATGACATAATAGCGGTAACTATCTAAAGAAAGATCTGGAGCGGGGCCCCAAACATCCGAGTGGATAATCTCAAATGGTTTAGACGTCACCAAATCACTATTATTAAAATTGAGTTTGTGACTCTTTGCCACATTACAAGAAGAACATAAAACCGAGACATTAATATTTCTAAGAACAGGAATAGTTTTGGAAAGAAAACTAAGAATCTGACGGTGAGGGTGGCCTAGCCGGCCATGCCACTATTGAGCTGAAGACAATGTTGTATGCAGGGCCATGGGTTTCTGCCATTGTTTGGCCGGTATGATGTGATAAAGACCTTTATGGAGATGTCCACGAAGAAGAGGTCGTTAATCCTTGATATCCTTAATTTCAAACCCATTAGTATCAAATGTAATAGAAACATAATTATCAGAAATTAATTTGGAAACGGAAAGAAGATTATGGGTTAAAGAAGGAACGTGAAGAATGTTACTCAAGCGGAGCTTACGATTAGTATCTGGTAAGGGTAGAAGACCTTGTCCGGAATTCTGAATGGGTAAGGAAGACCCGTTTGCAATTGACACAGAATCTTGGCCTTGATAACTAGTTTGATTATGAATGTTTGAACTGTCCGGAGTAAGATGCGATGATGCTCCGGAATCAAGAATCCAATCTTGAGTCGGATACGAAGAAGGTTGAGCCATCATAGCACGTGGTCCATTGGTGATTGTAGGAGCGTACTTGAAATTGCAGCGGTGCCAGCAATTGATGGCGATGTGTCCGACTTTGCCACAAATTTGGCAAGTTGGCCGAGCGGTATTTGGAGTAGAATTTGTTGAATTTGCTGCTGGAATAGCTGGCCGAGAATTGCCATTGAAATTCTTGGAAAATCTTTTGGAGCTACGACCGCGACTTTGATTGTAAGAGGACGCGTGAAGAGCAGTAAGAGTAGACCCGGTATTAGAGTCTTTAAGAAGATCTTGATTGATATGGATTTCTTCGCTGCAAAGCAAAGAGTACAAGTTGTCAAGATTGGCGGGAAGAGAGGATGTGCGAATAGCCGTTTTGAACGAATTGTAAGTTGACGGGAGTCCGTTTAGGATGTAGAGCACAATGTCTTCCGGATCAACCGTGGAGCCGGCCGCCGCGATATTGTCAACGATGTTCTTGATTTGTGAAAGATATTGTTGCATGTTCATATCTTTCATTTGAATGTGGTGGAGCTCGTTCTTGAGTTGAATAACTCGAGAACGGCTTGTAGGTTGAAGACGACGTTCTAGTGTCATCCAAACATCATGAGCAGTGGAAGACGTAATAACGTAAGGAAGAATTGCCGGAGATATGGTGGAAAACAACGCCGAGATCAGATTGCTGTCAATCAGAGACCACTGAATGAATTCTGGAGATGTCTCGTCGGGAGGCGGGAGAATCTTGCCGGTGAGATGAGCAGCATACCCGTTTGCTGTGAAGTTTTGGAGAATTTGAATTCGCCAAATAGCATAATTGTCCACCGTGAGAGGATTTGGAAGAAGATTCTTGATATTAGAAACAAGAAATTTGAGGGTTGCCGGAATTGAGAGATCGGAGGAAGCACCGGCGAGTGCAGAGGAAGAGGGAGGGAGGGAGGTAGAATCTTGATCCCCCATTGTTGGCTCTTGATACCATGTGAGTAAAACCAAGAAAGGAGAGCAGGGAAGAACTCGGAAGCAGAGAAAAAGGAAAATGAATCTTATTACCGTATGAATGAGTACAGAACACAATATATAACTAAAACAAGGTAAAACCGTAAATACACTTAAGACAGGATTATTACTAATGAACCGTGCGTTAACATATATATATATATATATAGAAAAATAATGTATGGTATAAATATATTTATTTTTTATAAAACTAACACTAAATATTTAAAATAAAATAAGATAATTATATATTTTGTTTATAAGGCAACTAATATAGTATAATAATTTATTGAAAATAAATATTAATATTTTTGTAAGATCAATATTATTTCACCATGCTTTATTAAATAAAGTGAAAAAAAAACATACGAAATAGATTGGTAGAATTTTAAAATTCATCAATTTATGCGACCGTTGATAATTTTTTTTTGGCTCGGCCTTTGGTCAACACCCTACTCATTGTTATGCTTTGATATCACTTTGAATAAATAATAAATAATCCCTAGAATTTGTAAGAACTATTATATATTTGTATTGCTTGCTTCCATCTGGCTCGAAATTCTTCGAACAATTTTATCAAGAAAATTATTATATTGCTGGAGTCCATTTCAAAAAAAATATATATATATATATATATATATATTGTTGGTGTTGATGATTATTAACATGTTTATAACCTTATTAATACATTAACATTTTTAATTAACATATTTGTAATATTTTTATTAGCATGATAATGATTTTTCCCAACTAATTAAAAAAGTTTGGTTTTAGCTTTGTGTTCGTTCTGAATAATTGCAATTGTCTACAAAATTCATTGTGAAGATAGATTATAATAATTCCATTTCAATTAAAAAATCCCACAATAATTTTATTTTAATTATAACAGTTGAACAGTTCTTATTACGAAATTTTTTTATCATAGAAATATATAAAAATATATATAAAAAAATTGTAATCAAATCTAGATAAATGGGGATTTATGCACACATAATATCATATTTCTATGTATTTTCATAACTTATTAGTGTCTAAGGGTCTAATTGAGGCGACTGCAGCATTTTATAAAATTAGTTATGAAGTTGTTGTGAAAAAAATAACTTCACTATTATGATTACCAAAAGTAGATTTTCACAACAAAAGTTTTTAAAATACAATGAGAAGCTAAAAAAAAATATTAGACAAACAAAACTATGATTAGTGTTTGAAAAACAAAACATCCAAAAGTTGACCCAAATAGATCCTAAATAACATCAAACTATATACATAAAAGATGCTTTTCACTTTAGTTGAATTAATGTTAATAGTATTTTTTATGCCATTTATATATTATGATAGTATATAAATAAATATTTAAAATTAAGTATTAGATACATAAATACATATTAATAATAATAATTCAATTGTGATATTGATATTTAAACCAAAGTGAAAAAAAAAATCTAAATGCACCTTTAGTGTTTAAAAAAACAAAAGGTTTATAATAATGTAAAGTTGATAATAGACATCACTGACAAAATATCTTCTAAAGCTTGGCTAGCTAATTGATAAGACATAAGTTGATTGAAGTAGGACACTATGATAGGACTACCTAAGTGCTTCTGGACTGGCATCCAGTTATAAAGGGAAAGCCCATACTACAATTATTCTAAGCATGAACTCATCTACATATTCATGGCTACTTTATTTCTCTATTTTCACATGCATATAGCCTTTGCAAAAGAAACCTTCTTTTAGTGGAAATAAATGGGTGCAAGCCTTGATTGTTTAGGTAATCACATTTAATTTTTTTGCTTTCATTAATATATTTTATTTGAATGTTATCCAGCGGCGGAGTGAGGGGGGGCCCACGGGGGCACGTGCCCCCCCTCGATTTGGAATTTGGCCTTTAGATGTCGCGGATGGCGCCTGTTTAAAAAAAAAAAAAAAATTGCATTGCCCTAATCCCGAACGGCCGCACCGCACGCCCGCACCCAACTGCGGTTGACGCCTTGACGGCTTGACGACGCGAGAGCGAGAGGCAGCGACGCGGCGACGACGCGCGTTCCAGGCTTCCAGCGGCGACGACGCGTTCCGTTCCAGCGTGCTTGACTGCTCGGTGCTCCAGCGAGTCAGCGACGAAGCAGCGTTTGCTTCGTCCGATTGTGGGCTGCTTTAGGTAAAATGAATTTTTTTTTTTCAAGTTTATGTTTTATTCTACTGCATTCTTGATCGATTTTATGTGTTATTCTTTGATTCTTTCTTCCATTGCTGGCTTGCTGCATTGCATTCTTGTTGGATGTCAATATTATGAGTGTGGCTCTTATGTCGATTGATCTTGCAAAATAATAACTAGGTTTTTGTCATGGAGAAATATTTTAAGAAGATTTCACAGAGTTCAAATGAGACAAGTAAAAAAGATGAGGAGCAAAGTCCAAAAAGAATTTGCGTGGAAATTGAATCATCAAGAAATAGATTTAGAGAACCTTCCATCTGATCCTGGTTTGCGAATCCCTATCTATGAATTTTCTCCTAATATTCAAGATCAAGTTCGTCGAGCTTACTTGCAAAGAGGACCATTCCAACCTCGCATTCATGAATTTCCTAAAACCAAATTTGGGGCAAAGGATAGACGTTTCAATGTTGCATGGTTTGATAAATATTCTAATTGGTTAGAATACAGCATATGCAAAGATAAGGCTTACTGTTTATATTGTTATCTATTTAAAGCAGCAGGAAAAGGAAATGAGGATGATGATGCATTCAATAAGAATGGATTTTCAAATTGGAAAAAAACAAATAGATTTGAACTTCATGTTGGGAGTCATAATAGTGCGCACAATATTGCACGACGAAACTGTGAAGACTTGATGAATCAATGTCAACATATTGGTTTTATGTTTAAGAAGCAAACTGATTATGCCACAACTGCATATCGGACTCGTCTAAATGCATCGGTTGATTGTGTGCGTTTTTTTTAAGGCAAGGGCTAGCTTTTAGAGCTCATGACGAGTCTGAAACATCCAGAAATCAAGGAAATTTTCTTCAACTATTGCACTTTTTAGCTGAACATAACAATGAGATAAATAATGTGGTGCTAAAAAATGCTCCAGAAAATTTAAAGTTAACTGCACTAGAAATTCAGAAGGATATCACTAGAGCTATTTCGATTGCAATCACTGACTTTATAAAGGAAGAAATTGGAGAAAATTACTTCTCTCTTTTGGTTGATGAGGCACGTGATATTTCCTCAAAAGAGCAAATGGCTATTTTTGTTCGATTCGTTAACAAAAATGGTATGGTGGTTGAACGTTTTCTAGGCATTATTCACGTTGCAGAGACAACAGCTAGAACTCTAAAAAAATCTATTGAAGAATTGCTTTCAACTTATGGTTTAAGTATATCCAAATTGCGTGGTCAAGAATATGATGGAGCAAGTAATATGAGCGGGGAGTTTAATGGGTTAAAGGCATTATTTCTCAATGAGAATAATGCAGCACATTACATTCATTGCTTCTCACATCAACTCCAGTTAGCCTTAGTATATGTTGCTAAAAGTCATGTTCAAATTGCTCTCTTATTCTCAATAATTTCAAATATGATGAATATTGTTGGGGTTTCATGCAAGCGACGTGACCAACTTCGAGATAAGCAACGGGAGAGAACTTTAATGCAATTACAGGATGGCGAACTAGTAACTGGACAGGGGTTGAATCAAGAAATAACTCTCAAGCGGTCAGGTGATACACGATGGGGATCACACTATGAATCAATTATTAGATTGATTACAATGTTTCCTTCAGTTATTGATATTCTAGAAGTGGTTGTTGAAGATGGTATCAGTTCTGAACAGAAAGGTGAAGCTTTCGCATTATTAGGAACAATGCAATCATTTGAATTTTCATTCTGTTTATTATTGATGAAGGATATACTTGGTATAACTGCTGAGTTATCACAAGCTTTGCAAAGAAAAGAACAGGATATTGTGAATGCCATGTCTTTGGTTCGAATATGTAAAAATAGGCTTCAACTTTTGAGAGATAACAAATGGGAAGAGTTCATCACCAAGCTAACTTCTTTTTGTGAGCAACACAAAATAGATATTCCTGACATGAATGATAGATGGATTGCTCGGGGACGGCCTCGTCGTAGAGCTCAAGATATGACAAATTTACATCACTTTAGAGTTGAAATTTTCTACACAGTTATTGATATGCAACTTCAAGAGTTAAATAATCGTTTCACAGAGACGAATACTGAGTTGCTTTTATCTATTGCTTGTTTGAATCCATCTAATTCTTTTTGTGCATTCAGTAAAGACAGATTAATTCGAATGTCACATCTTTATCCATGTGATTTTACTCCTGTTGAATTGGAAATTCTAGACAATCAGTTGGAAACTTATATCATGGATATGCAGTCAGATCCACATTTCTCATTGTTAAAAGATCTTGGACATCTTGCTGAGACGATACATAACAAGAAAGATATTTTATATCCTCTTGTTTTCAGGCTATTAAAACTAGCTTTAGTTTTGCCGGTTGCAACAGCAGGAGTAGAAAGAGTATTTTCTGCAATGGCTATCATTAAAACTCGACTGCGAAATAGGATTGGAGATCAGTGGATGAATGATACTTTACTCGCATATATTGAGAAGGAAATATTGGATTGTATTGAAAATGATGTAATTGTCAATCTTTTTCAAAATATGAAGAGCAGACGCTATAAATTGTAAGTATTTTGCATCTTTCATTTAGTATTCGATCTTTTTAAAAAAAAATTTTAAAACTGCCTATGTCGGAATAAGTTCAGTCAATCATTGAGGAGATGCCAATACAAATATTTAACTACCTGGAGCCCATTCCTTCTGTGTCCCAAGCCCGGATGCAAAAAAGTTGAGGGAAAATTTTTTTAAAGAATTTGTGCCCCCTCTAAAAAATTTTTCTGGCTCCGCCACTGATGTTATCGATATATATGTCGAGCAAATTAGTTTTGAGTTATAAAAAAAGGGAGAGAGGAAGGGAATGACATAATAAGGAATGTAAGATAGTTTGATTTATGTTTCGTTTGGACGACTTTCTTACTGCTTCTTAAATCGTTTGTACTAAAAAGATGTTCTAAGAAGCAATAAGAAAGTTATCTCAAAGAAAGCCTTAGATACTCAAGATCTATTCCTCATAAATCAAATGAAAAAGTATGTTATGGACTAGAAATCATAGTTTTTTTGTGAGTATTGGTGACAACAGTAAAGCTCAATAAAAGCCCTTTACTACTTTACTGGAAGTTGAGTGTAAACTATTCTTCATATCTTCTACCTTTGATTCACTCTTTAAATACAAAAATAAAAAATATATGTATATAATTTATAAAGATAAATCTTTTTTTTTATGTATGTGATCTAAATCTCTAAATGCCATATTCATCTTGGAAATGGAAGCTCACCATGAAGCTTCTTTTTATTTATTTTTTAATTAAATTTTTTGAAACATAATTATATAAACTTAAACTATAATATTTTATTAATTAATAATAATTATATATAATAGTTATGAAAATAAATTTTAATTAAAAAAATTTTTGGGAATAAAATAGAGTTTTTTCCCTAAGAAATTTAAAAAGTTTTATTAGAGGTTGTCACCATCTAGTACTTATAGAGTTATAGTACTGAAAATCTCATTCTGATTATATTTTTTTAAAAATATAATAAAATAAAATCTTAAAATTACATAATTGCACAAAAATGCCCTTAAATTGCTATAAGATGTGAAACAAACACATACCTTGATTAAAAAAATAAACAACTACTTTAATACTTAGGTTTAGTTTGTGACGTCTTTCTTATTGCTTTTTAAAACAGTTTTTTAATACAAAAATAAAAATATTTGTAGTAAAAAACTGCTTTAAGAAATAGTAAGAAAACAATTCCAAAAAAAACCTTAATCATTTTTAGCACATTGCTTAAATGAACTACTCACTATTCACTAACTATTTCAAGCATTTTGTATTATTCAATTAGCACTTTAAGATGTTTCCTGGTCTTTTCTCCACATCTTGCTTTTCTTTGGCCCTCCTTCGCTACTTTTGCTTTTCACTTTGCCTGTAACCTTCCTTTCTTAGTGCTCACTTCTTCCCTTCTACCAGCTTATAACTCGATCCCTCAAGCCACCGCTAACTCCATGCCAAAAACAAATACATTTCAAACCATTCGAATTTAATTTTCTTTTCCTGTTCTACTGTTCTAAAGATGAAGCAGACAATCTCTCTCTTAATGGCTATCTTGAAGGCGAAATCCATGGCGGTGAAGAGCAAAGCAAGCGCTGTGAAGACGAGATTCATAATCTTCAAGCTTCTTCATGACAAAAATGCACTGATAGGCGTATTTCCGCACAAAAAGAACGAGTTTTCATTTGATGAAGAGCAAGCGAATCCTCATGAAAAAACGATCATTCTGCACAATGGAGCAGTCGAATGCGTCGAAGAAAAATACAACAATCTTGAAGACGAAGCTGAAATTGATGGAGATTCTGGAGAGAGGGATGGAGAGTTTGATCTTGAGGATGAGATCGATCAAGCGGCGGATAATTTCATAAGAAAGTTTCGTAAGGAGATGATGATTCAGAAGCAGGAGTCTTTCAAAATGTATCAGGAAATGCTAGCCAGAGGAGTTTAGCAGAAGATTATCTTTCGTATGTAGGATGATATATTTTCTTATGTTGCTTTGTTAAAAGATGGCCATCCTGAAAAAGATTTTTTTGACTTGGCTGCAGATTAATCAAATGAATGTGCGGTTGGTGCAGTTTGTTTTCATATATTGAATAGTAGAAATTGTTCTATTTAGTTGATTATAATTGAAATGGGTTCTGCTTTGTGTAATTTATTTGGTATTTTGCATTCTGCAGTTATTGAATTGACAGAATATGAAGTGGAATGAGAGGTTATACCGAAAAGTTAGCTGGTTATTTTTTAGGCTTCATTTATAACAGTTTTTTTTACTATTTTTAAGATAATATTTTTTATAAAAATTAATTTTTTTAACTAAAAAATTATTTTAAAAATTAGTAAGAAAATAATCTCAAACGGAGGCTTAATATGAACTTATTTAGATATGAGCATAATATATTAGTAATTACTCACATTTCGTCATGCACTCATCTCAAAGAAAATTTAATGGCTTTGATATCATCAAGATCTTTTTTACCCCCTTATTTTTTCTTCCTCAATCAAATAGATATATAGAATCTTAATATGGCAAAGTTGTGGAGGAATTCTCAAAAGTATTTTGATAATTTTCAAAAACTTTGATATTCTATTCTTCATTTGGAATGCAAAGTTCTGAAGAAGCATGTTTTGATTGGTTGTTGATGTGATGAGAATAATTCATTTGTTGAGGGTGTGAATGATTTTGATAAGAAGCTATTATAAGCTTGTTGCGTTCAGGAGTATTCGCGGCAGTAGAGAAATATATAGTTTAACGTCTTAGCATTGTACGAAGATCCAGCACACAATCAGATAAGTGAGAGGGTGTAGCGTTCATAAGAGAAACTAGAGTTTTTACGTGGAAAACCCCTGAAAATGGGGAAAAAACCACGGGGCTTAGCCCAGTTTGAATGAATCCACTAGTATTGTAATGGATTACAAATGAGGTCATTCCTTGGGAGAAGGCCTTAGCTTAATGTACATTTTATAGAGTACATTACATGACGTTAATACAAATAATCACTATTGACATGTTCGTTTGGTCGAGAGGACCGTAGTCAGTGGGCGACGAAGGTCAGAAGGCTTGTAGTCGGTGGGCGAAGTAAGTCAGGAGGATCGTAGTCGGCGGGCGACAGAGGTCGAGAGGACCGTAGTCGGCTGGCGACGGAGGTCAGAAGGACAGTTGCCTTGCGAGGGAGGTTGGAAGGATTGTGTCTAACGATGAAGGTCAGAAGAACGACGTCAGGTAGAAGTCCAACAATGAAAAGAAATCTATATTCGGATATACGTCCAGCGAAAGTCCGATAATCAGTAGAAGTCCGGCATCGGGTAGAAACTTGGCGAAGAGTGAAGGTCAGGTGTCGGGTAGAAGTCCGACGTCTGTTGGTAGACGAGGAGAACTCCGGCATCACTTGGGCGGAGTTTCGGCGTCAGGAGGGAACTCTATCGTTAATTGAGAAGAATTTCCGCATCTCATGGAAGTTGGGCAGAATTCTGGCATTCTCCCGAATGTCCGGCATAGTTTCGGCATATTCAGGCGGCGAGAAGAGCTCCGGCGGTGGTCGAGGAGGAGATGATTCTCCTTTTCCCCTTTCTCCTCTTCTTCTCTTCTTATTCTCTCTCTTACCTTTCTTCCCTCTTGTGAAGAATGAGGGCTCTATTTATAGTTTTTCAGGAGTGGCATGGCTTGTAAATATATGTGATATCAGGGGCGAACAGGGAGTGATTGAATGGACGGCTGATATTTAATCTATTGATCATACACCGTTTGTCAGTCATTTGAAGGCCTTAGTGATGTCGGAATATGACGATCTTGGGCTCGTTGGACTCGTCTCATCGAGCCGTTCGATTCGACTATAAGCTCGCCAAAATCGGAGAATGTTTGGTAACTCAAATTGTGGTTCGAACCTTTTAACAGCGCTTTAGGTCCTTGATTTGGACTCATTTGGGCTCGGATTGAGTCAAATTTGGAGTCGTTGGGTTCGTATTTCCGAGAAGCTCATTTTGACTGTAAGTTTACTGAAATCGAAGTTTAGGTGCTCCCGGATTTAATTTTTGAAGTTTCCAACTAGCTTTTTGCCTCGAGATTCGTGCCTGATCAAGATAATTTTTGCATGACGTATCAAAGCTATTACATTCAATTGAGTTAAATGGTTGGATAGGTAAGCCTGGTTAAGGGGATACATGTTGACGAGAGATTATTAAGTGTGGAGACCGGACATACAAAACATGTCAGTTTTGTCTCAATGAACAGTAAAATCACAATTACTGTTCATCACAGCATTTTTACTGCTCGACATCACGCTTACTGTGCTTTTAGGTTCTCTATGTCCGATCTCTGCACGTAATAATCTCTCCATATTGACACCATCTAAGTTAGATCATTGAGGTTTTATCTTTTAATGTGCTATAAATTAACACCCAAAGCTCATAATACTATTTAGATAATTGATGCACCCATCAAATGATTCAGTCAGCTCAAGCTACATGTTTAATTACAAATAGACATTCTTCAATGCCAAGCAAAAGAAGAAAGAAATCAGGGTATAAAAACATATGGAAAATCTTAATTTTAGAATATTTTAAATGTTATGTTTTTTTTTTTTTAAATTTCCATTATAAAACTAAGTATTCATATTATTTCTAGCTATAAATCACATTAAAAGATCATAAATAATATTAAAATATTTACACTATTGAAATAAATTTGTTGAAATTTTGTTTAAGGAAAATTTTATTAATCCGATTAATTTTAGTGAGGTATAATTTTTTATTATAAAATTATATTTTTAAGTAGTATGACATTTCTCACAACCATAGGCTCAATAGTCAATTCGGTTGTAATGACCCAAACGCAAAGCTGATGTGTCAACATTTCATTGGCCTCCATGACGTGGAGCGTATACCAGCCTCCGGACCCAAATAAAGAGTTGCCATTGCGTCTCTGTTTCCACCGGTCTCGTGGGTACTGGAGAGAAGCAAGTTTGTCCGATCTCCATATTTCACCGCATCTGGGCTTTTACCTTCTCGGAAAGATCTCCGGTTCGTCCTGTCGTCTAGGGTTTTTCTATACCTCTCGCTCTTCCACTCTCGAAATACTCTTCCAATTCAGTTCATCAGTTCATCTCATCTTTGCTTTGATCTAGGGTTATGAGATTGGCGTGATGGGAGGAAGATGGATCGCGCCTTATTTGTTTCTCACGCTTTTTGCGTGCTCTGTATTTCATATACATGCTTCCGAACCGGTAAGTTTTCGTTTTAGAAGGCGGATTTTACTGTCATGGATCTTTGTTGGTTGTCGCGAAAGTAATAATGGTGTTTTTTTTTTGCTTCAGTTGTTCTACGAGTCCTTTGACGATTCATTCGAGGGAAGATGGATCGTTTCTGAGAAGGATGAGTACAAAGGTATCTATTTGGATCTTATTAGATCTCATTCAGTTTTGTGTAATTCTTCTTCATGCTTGTGGGTAGGCTAATTTCGGATTTTTCTGTTCTGAAGACTGGTTTTCGTATTATTCTGCTTTGCAATATTTTGAATGGGAATTTGATATGAATCAGGGGAGATTTCATGTGATGTTCTGTGCATTGTGTGTTATAATCAAGGTTTTAGAACCACGGTATAGAAGAGTTTGGTGGAGGGAGATGGGGTATACTATTCTCAAGTCATAGATCATTAGATCCTATGTCTAGGGTCGGTTTGCTGGGGAGGATAATCCTCTACAGAGTCCTAGATGCCATGTGCAGCTGATTAAATATTTTCGAAGGATCTGAGAGAACGAGGATGAATCATCCCAAGATTTTAGGTCTCATGTCTAATGAAATTAAACAATTTTAAAGGAGCATAAGTATAAACTATGCTGTCCCTGGGTCTTATGGTTCAAGGATGAACCCCACCTTAAGGTGGGGTGTCGCATCTAAGTACCACAAAGAGGTCTACCATAGGTCTGCTGTATACTTCCTCCTTAGGCCATATAAGATCATGTTGAAGGATGTTAATGCTGATAGTCCAGTTAGGTGGGGTGTCACATCAAAGTACCATAAAGCGGTCTACTATAGGTCTGACCGTCTGAGGTATACTTCATCCTTAGGCCATATAGGATCATGTTGAAGGATTTTAATGCTGATAGTCCAGTTAGGCTCCATGAAGATCATAACTAAGTATAGGAGAGTCACTAAACAACTTAGAATCATCTAAGGTCACCTTGAGAAAATCACTATTCAATTTATTGAATATCAAATCACCTAGGCGCTCACTTAGTACAAGTTAAAGTGAAGATTGAAAGGTGTACTAGACCACCTAGGGTGAATTATAACAATTTAAGGATTGGTTAGTAGTCCACCTAAGGTCCATTTAAGGAGGGCTATAACCAAATACCGGAAGATTGCTATACAAATTTCAATCATCTAAGACCATATAGAACAAATGACTAGTCAATCTATGGCATGCTAGAATAGACTAGGGTAAACTACTAGGCCACCTTAGTTCAACCAGGACATGTTAGAGTTGAGGTTCAAAAGGTAAACTAGATATCCTAGCGTCTACTCAATTAATCTAGGTTAAACTACATGTTTGTATTAGGCGAACTAAAATACATTATGGTCGACGACTAAATCACCTAGGGTTAGGATAGGTTGAAAAGAAGGGTAAAACATATGTTTAGATGATTTAAACATTTTTTTTTAATTTAAGTATTTAAAAAAGTTAAGTTTCTTTTGAATTTTAACCGCTAAGTAAATTGTCAGCAATCTTGTGTTCATGATAAATAAGTTTCTTTTAAATTTTGATGATGCGCTTGTATGCTTATGCATTATCATTTATCTAAAGAAGATAAAAAATATCTGCACTTCTCATGTGAAAGGCTTCTTTTGTGTTACCAAAAGAATTTGAATATTAGTATGACACATTTCCTGATAGAATGCATATGCATCCATATTTTGGTCATGCTTTGATGTCGGAAGTTTTTCTTTTTTATGTTACTAATTTTGCTTGGTAAAATAGAATTGAGAATCCATTTATAAACTTCATGTTTATTATGATTGACAACTTAAATCATTGATTAATTAATTGTCTTTCTTGTTTACAAAGCTTCATATCACATATAAGCTTGTTTATTCCATACAAGCATTGTTTGGAAGTCCTTGCGTCTAGACCCTCTATAGTAGAAACACAACAATTAGCGTGTTACTATATCCCTTAAAATTTTCAAAATGGCATACAAGATGATAAGCACATAAATGTTCAATATGTCATTCCCTCGACATTCAACATAAAAAATATCTAATATTCAAATTGAGAAGCTTAAATCATGCCACCTTTTGCGATGTGCATTTTCTTTTGAAACATTATTTGATGAGTTAAATATTATATTCAATCTAATACGAGGCTCCTGTGTCGTTTAAGTTATTGTCATCACTAGATGATTAGCATTTAATTTAATAATTTAAAATAAAATACGGGTTAAGCTTGAACATATATGATCTGAGTTTTAAATACGGGTCATGCTTGTTTATAAATTTTCTCATCAAGTTTGAGCTGTGATGCAGTTTTAATTATGCCCAACTAATTATATATTTGGTGCTAATGATTAAACATATAGCTATAATATTAGGCATAATATCTAAAAACATTATGACTAGAACACTATATCATTCATAATTTGTAAGACTGATTATCTATTTAAAAGGATAAAGCCACTTACCAATTATCATCATACATTTTCCACCATATATCATAAATTTTAAATGGCTGAGAATCAAAGAAACTAAAAATAAATAAATACTTACCTTTTAACTTTTAGCTACTTTGAATCTAGTCATTCAAAAATAATTATAAATGGTGAAGCACGTGAAAGGTTAATTGATTTTATTATTCAAAATGGATATTATTATTATTATAGGGATGGCTTTTTCTCCTCCAAGGAGGAGAATCATAATTCTTCTCCCATTTAATTTCCCTCACTTTTCAAAGCATTGAAAATCGATCGTTTACTTAATATCACGTAGGCATTGTTATTTCAAGGAAATGAACTTCAATATTATCGAGCAAAAGTTATTCAAACGAAGATATATATGATAAATACACAACAACAAAATGTTCATTCAAAGCCCCATAACTACTAAGCACATTTCTTAGCTATTTTGTACACAAAAATAATAAAAATGCTATCATCCTCTTTATAAAAAAATTTTAATATATTCCGGCATCACATTTGATGAAAATAAACATTAATTCAGTCCTATCTTCATAGAGAGATTCCACTCATGGAAAATAAAGATTCTACCCACTCCAATTTTGATCCTCTAAAACCATCTTTTGTTATTTGTTGCATCCTATCTGCTCAAGAACAGATGATCCAAACATCATTGAATGTATCCCTAAAAAGAATGTTCTAAACTACATTGAGTTCGTCTCTGTTATAGAATTCGTGCCCATCAATGCCACTCCAAAGTTTGTACATATTCAAAACGCTATCCCGAGTACTATTAATGAAGACTTGGTAAGTTCTAACTTTTCTTTGCATATAAAATTTAAAGGACCTTGCTATTCCTATTGATGCTAGAAACTGTATCAATGACTGCACAAAGCAACCCTTAAATTCATTATTCCAATGTATCACTTAAATGCCTTTATTTAATCCATATAAATTTTATTGTGAGCTAAACACTATTTTTTTTCAAACATTTTATCTGAGGCATTATAAAAAAATATTATCAAGATAGGAATGGAGAAATGTCATTAGAGAAAGTGAATGCATCTAAGAAAAAAACAACACACAAGAGATTGTTGATACGCCTTAGGTTTCACAAATTAGGGTTTGTCCTAATTTCTCCTCCAAAAGAAAAAATTTCTCCACCAAAATCAAATGAGAAACACTCACAAGAGGGTTGAGATGAAAAGTAAGAACCTTTGCATTAGAAAGCCAAGAGAAAACAAGATAAGTTTGTCCACTTCGAGAAGGACAAGATCTCCCACAAGAAAATCCTAGAAAAGCACAAGAAAAAGACTAGAGGAAGAAAAACTAGAAAGAGAATACACTTTTCATAATCCCCAAAACTAAACTCTAATGGCTCCCTTCATACTCTTTGAAAAATCCCTCCCATCCCCAAAATACCCCCACTTAAGTGGTGGGTCCCTTTGGTCCAGCCAGCCCGCCCCCTCCCCTTTTCTTCCGCCTATAGACCCGCACGGGTCCAGGCGCCGGTCCATCAATACCGCCCTCTAGAAGATCAACCTTGTCCTCAAGGTTGAAGTCCGGAAACTGCGCCTGCATGGTTTCGTATATCTCCCAAGTAGCCTCATGTGTCGGTAAGTCCTTCCACTCGATGAGAATCTCCCTTTTGCCTTGATCATTCTTCCTCACTTCCTTCACATGTAGTGGCTCTAGTAAGAATTGCATATCTTCTGTGAGGCCCTGGGGTATAGTAGGAATGGCCACAATATGATCTCCTATGCTCTTCTTCAATAGCGATGCGTTGAAAACCGGGTGGATGGAGGAATGAGGAGGTAACTTGAGACGGTAGGCCACCATCCCCACTTTCCTTTCGATCTCGAAAGGCCCGTAGTATCGTGGAGAGAGCCTTTCGCTCCTTCTGCTAGCTAAAGTCTTCTGTCTGTAAGGCCGTAGCTTCAAGTATACCATCTCTCCCACCTCAAATGTCACATCCTTGCGGTGAGCATCCGCCTTGGTCTTCATGATCTGTTGGGCCCTCAATAGGTGTTCCTTCAACTCACCCAACACCCTATCCCTCTCCTCCAAGTATTGATCCACTAGATATACAGGGGTCGTTCCCTTCTGATAATTCACCAACGGTGGTGGATCTCTTCCATAAAGAATCCTGAAAGGTATGAACTGAGATGCGGTATGATAACAAGTGTTGTACCAATATTCTGCCCATGGTAGCCATTTGACCCACTGCTTAGGCCTCTCCCCAACGAAGCATCTCAAGTAAGTCTCCACGCTTCGATTCACCACCTCGGACTGTCCGTCTGTCTGTGGGTGATATGCTGTACTTCGCTTCAAGAATGTGCCCTGCATCTTGAAGATCTCCTTCCAAAATGAGCTCAAAAAAACCTTGTCCCTATCCGAGACAATAGAAGTGGGAACCCCATGCAATCGAACCACCTCTCTGATGAAAGTAGATGCAACAGTAGGAGCTGAAAAATGATGCCGTAGTGGAATGAAATGGCTATACTTGCTCAGACGGTCAACTACCACCATGATGACCGTATATCCTTCCGACTTGGGTAACCCCTCAATGAAATCCATGGTGACTTCCTCCCAAATCTTGTTTGGAAGCACCAAGGGCTGCAGCAAACCACTAGGGGCACAAGCTTGATACTTGTTCCATTGACAAATATCACATTTGCTCACAATGTCTTCGACATCACCTCTTAACCCTTTCCAAAAGAATTCGGCTTTCACCCGCCGATAGGTCTTCTCCACCCCTGAATGTCCACCAATATGGCTATTGTGGTACTCCTGTAGAAGAATGGGGACGAATGCTGAGTCACGGTGTAGTACTAACCTCCTTTTGTATAATAAAAGAGAGTTCTCTAGGTGATACCCTTTGAACCCTCCTCCCTTCTCGATAGCCGCCTGAATCCTCTCTAACTCCTCTGCATGTTGATTTTCCTTCACCATTTCACCCCAATCAACCAATTGTGGGACAGATAGTGCCATCAGCTGTGAGCACTCCGCACGGGAAAGAGCATCTACCGCCTTGTTTTGAGCCCCGGGCTTACACTGAATCTCAAACTCATATCCCAAGAGTTTTGCTAGCCACCTCTGATGTTCTTCTGCCACAAATCTCTGTTCTAGTAAGTACTTGAGACTCCTCTGATCCGTACGAACTATGAATCATTGCCCCAATAGATAAGGCCGCCATTTTTGAATAGCCAACACAATGGCCATTAGTTCCCGCTCATAAACTGATTTCAGCCTTGCTCTAGTAGATAAGATCCGGCTGAAGAAGGCAATCGGCCTACGATTCTGCATGAGAACTGCTCCCAAGCCCACTCCTGAAGCGTCAGTCTCAACCACAAACTGCTGGGTGAAATCTGGAAGTGCCAAAACTGGGGCACTAGTCATGGCTTCCTTCAGAGTCTTCATGGCTTCCTCTGCCTTCTCTCCCCATTGAAAGTTGTCCTTTTTTAATTGATCAGTCAAAGGACCTGCTATGGAACCATAGTCCTTGATAAACCTCCTGTAGTAGCCAGTAAGTCCCAAAAATCCCCTTAGGCCTTTAAGGGATTTTGGTGTAGACCACTTCACCATGGCCTCTATTTTAGTGGGGTCAGCCGACTCCCCACTCTCTGAAATGATGTGTCCCAGATACTCCACCTCCTTCTGAGCGAAAGAACACTTCTTCTGGTTGGCATATAGCTGATGCTCCAACAAGGTCGTGAGTACCACCCCAAGATGGATGATATGGTCCTGCAGAGATTTGCTATACACCAATATATCATAAAAAAAACTTGAACAAACCTCCTCAAGTAGGGCTGGAAGACCTGATTCATCAGGGCTTGGAAGGTGGAGGGAGCGTTAGTGAGCCCGAACGGCATCACTAAAAACTCATAATGACCTTCATGTGTCCGAAATGCCGTCTTCTGAATGTCTTCAGTCCTCATCCTAATCTGGTGATAACCAGATTTCAAGTCCACCTTGGAGAAGATGGTGGCTCCCCCAAGTTCATCCAAAAGCTCATCTACCACATGAATAGGAAACTTGTCCAACACAGTTTCCTTGTTGAGGGATCGGTAGTCTACACAGAATCTCCAACTACCGTCTTTCTTCTTCACTAAGAGTACCGGACTGGAAAATGGGCTCACACTGGGCTGGATCACCTGAGCCTCCAACATCTCTGCTACAAGCCTTTCAATCTCTTCTTTCTGAGCATGAGGATATCTGTAGGGTCGCACGCTGATGGGTGCTACCCCCGCCTTCAACACAATAGCATGCTCTCTAGATCTGACAGGTGGTAGCCCCTTGGGCATCTGAAACACTGTGGAGTGCTGCTGTAGAAGATCCTGGACCACCTCTGGTATGACTTCTGACTCCCTTTCTGCTTCCCCGTCTACTTGCTGTAGTTCTATCAAATAGCCCTCTCCTTCATCTCTCAAAGTCCTGAAGATGGACTTCAAGGCTACTCTGGCTCTGCATAAGCTGGGGTCTCCCTGTAGTGTCACTCTCCTGCTCTCCTTTCCATACTCCATGTATAACTTCTTCCAATTTACCTTCATCTCACCCAAGGATTGGAGCCACTGTATCCCCAGTATCACGTCAGTGCTTCCCAAGTCTAACAGTAGGAAGTCTTGCACTGTCTCCTCTCCTTGCAATGTAAGGGTCACTCCCTTACACTGCCCGCTACAGCGCTCCTTCTTTCCCGTGCCCAAAATGACTCCTACACCTCTCCCCTGTGTCACTGGTAGCCCCACCCTCTCCACCAATCTGCAAGCAATGAAGTTGTGGGTGGCCCCACTATCAATCAGAACCATCACCTTGTACCCTGCAATCTCCCCTTCCAGCTTCATGGTGGAATGTGATGTCAGTCCTGCTATTGAGTTGAGTGAAACCTCCACCATAGCCAAATGAGGGTGCTCCTCCTCTTCTCCCTCCCCCTCAGTTGCCCCTGTGTCCTCTTCCTCCTCCTCAGAATCCCCCACTATGATCACATGTAGTGTCTTCTCCTTACACCTATGCCCGGGTGTAAACTTCTCATCACATCGGTAGCAAAGGCCCTTGGCCCTTTTTTCCTTTCAGCTTTGAATCAGTTAATCTCTTGAACCCTCCTTGGTTCACTGCCGTAGTGGGTTTCTCCTTGGCTATCTCCCTAGGAAGAAGGATGGTAGTCGCCCTTGGGCCTCCAATCATGAGCGGTGGTCGGTAAGTGGGGTAGGATACCCCTGATCTCCTCGGTGGCTCCACCTTCAGCTTGTCCTCTACAAGCTGTGCAATCTCCATGATCTTCACTAACCCCTGTGGAGCAACTACCCTGATGGCTGCTCTGATGTGGGGCTTCAACCCCTTCATGAAATTCCCCTCCAAAAGGCCATCTAGAATCCCTCTCAATCTGCCTGACAGTAGTTCAAAGTGCTCTCTATACTCTGCCATTGTGCCCTCCTGCACTAGAGCCACCAACTTCTCATAGTGTGTACCCTCGTTGGACACTTTGAATCTATGAAGTAGGAGGTCTTTGAACTCCTCCCAACTCCTAACATGTTGCCTCCCTTCAAGCCATTGAAACCAGGCCAATGCCTTCCCTTCCAAACATACCGGAACCGCCATCAACTTCTCTTCTTCTGTGACACCATTCACTAGAAAGAGAATACACTTTTTATAATCCCCCAAAACTAAACCCTAATGGCTCCCTTCATACTCTTTGAAAAATCCCTCCCATCCCCAAAATACCCCCACTTAAGTGGTGGGCCCCTTTGGTCCAGCCAGCCCGCCCCCTCCCCTTTTCTTCCGCCTATAGACCCGCACGGGTCCAGGCGCCGGTCCATCACATAGTTGATCAGGTAAGTTCATATAAAGCAGTTTGGCAACTTTACCAGTAAAAGGGCTGGCTTATACATTTTGAGAGCGAGATCCTATTTGGATATGTTAAATCGATCTGATGTATTGCCTGTCTTGAATTGGGTTCAACTTTAGAAAGATGTAAGCATAGTTATCGCAGAAGAAAGTGCAGCATTAAAAATATAATCCCTTAACTTTGCTATTGTTCTACGAGTTTGACGTTTTACTGTTTTATTTTTCATCTCGTAGATCATCTTGATGCGTTAGCTTTGTGATTTCTTGTGTCAGGTGTGTGGAAACACTCCAATAGTGATGGACATGAAGATCATGGTCTTCTTGTTAGCGAGAACGCAAGGAAATATGGCATAGTTAAAGAACTTGAAAAACCAGTCAACCTCAAGGATGCAACTGTTGTCCTTCAGTATGAAGTTCGTTTTCAAAAGGGCCTTGAATGTGGTGGTGCTTATCTGAAATATCTAAGACCGCAAGGTACTAATTGGATTCCCAAGGATTTTGACAATGAGTCGCCTTATTCTATTATGTTTGGACCTGATAAATGTGGCTCTACTAACAAAGTCCATTTCATCCTCAAGCATAAGAACCCCAAAAGTGGTGAATATGTAGAACACCACCTTAAATACCCACCCTCTGTTCCATCTGACAAACTTTCTCACGTCTATACCGCCATTCTTGAACCTAATAATGATCTGCGGATTTTAATTGATGGAGAGGAGAAGAAGAAGGCGAATTTTCTTACAGGCGATCATTTTGAGCCTGCGATAATCCCACCCAAGACGATTCCTGATCCTGAGGATAAAAAGCCGGAGGACTGGGATGAGAGAGCGAAAATTTCTGATCCTGATGCAGTAAAGCCTGAAGACTGGGATGAAGATGCTCCAGTCGAAATTGAAGATGGGGATGCTGTTAAGCCTGAAGGATGGTTGGATGACGAACCAGAGGAAATCGATGACCCCGAAGCATCAAAACCAGAAGATTGGGATGATGAAGAGGATGGAGAGTGGGAGGCACCAAAGATTGACAATCCAAAATGTGCCACTGGACCTGGATGTGGTGAGTGGAAGAGGCCGATGAAAAGGAATCCAGCTTACAAAGGAAAATGGCATGTTCCATTGATTGATAATCCAGATTATAAGGGCATCTGGAAACCTCAAGAAATACCAAATCCAGATTATTTCGATCTTGAGAATCCTGATTATGAGCCCATTGCTGCCATTGGCATTGAGATATGGACCATGCAGGATGGTTTACTGTTTGATAACATTTTAATAGCTAACGATGAGATAGTGGCTAAGTCTTATAGAGAGAAGACTTGGAAACCTAAGTTTGATCTTGAAAAAGAAAAGCAGAAGGCTGAAGAAGCTGCCTCAAATCTCCCTGTTAAACTTTCGAGTTACCAGGTGATTTTCATGGGAACGCTTAGTTACTTCCGTTATTTTTTTTAAATCTGATCTGCGCACTAACAATGATTAGAAATGCAGAAAAAGGTGTTTGATGTTCTCTACAAAATAGCAGACATTCCTTTCTTGAAGGCATACAAGATAAAAGTCATTGTAAGTAATAAAACCCTCTGTCCACTACATTTCCCTCTCTCCTTTTAATTTTTTACATCGTTTCTTCTCATTTTTAGTAGGAAGCCTCTTTACACACCCCCATTTCGATCACCTTCATTTGTCTTGCTTTTTTAGGAGAAAAAAGTAATCTTATTATTCTTCTTCTTATAATTATTTATAATTTTGTCAATTACATGTCCTACCTTAATGTAATTTTGTCAATCACATGTCCTACATTAATGTAAAATGCCGGATTTGTAGTGCACTAATGCATTTCCTTTCCTTGTATTTCAATTTTGTTGGTGTTTGATTTAAAAGTAAAGAAATACAAAATGAAAATTTGGCAAATTTGCAAATTTAAAATACCCTCTTTTTTTTTCATGTTGAATTTCCCATCCAATGTCATTTTTACATTCTAGCGTTACCAAAATAGCATTTTCCTTTACTAAATATAGATTTTCTTCATCTGCAGGAGGTCATTGAGAAAGGTGAAAAACAGCCTAATGTCACCATTGGAATCCTAGCATCAATCGTAGTGGTGATCATCACCATCATCCTCAGGATTCTGCTTGGAGGAAAGAAACCTATAGTAAGTTTTTTCATAATAACTTTTTATTCCCCTCTACAGAATTTTTTTTTTTTCATACTGTTTTTTCCTATTTTTCTTACAATTCCTCCTGTGTTCAGCCTCGTCAGGAAGAAGAACCTGTAACTGGTTCAACCAGTACTCCGGCTGAGGAGAAAGAAGATGAGAGGCCTGAGAGGAAGGAAGAAACCGAGAAAGAGGAAGAAATTGAGAAAGAGGAACCAGGAGCTCTTCGCCCAAGAAGGTCTAGACGGGAGACTTAATTGTGGGTTGTTTGAGGTAAAGAATTATCTCTATTGTGATCCAGTCACTATGTTTCAGTGTTTCTTACCTTTAAATTTTGAAATTCTCAGCATTAGTAGTTAGTTTAAGGTATTCGAAGGTCAAATAGCTAGTGAAGGAATTATTGTCGTAGGCAACATGTACTTTTTATTTAATAGATGTTTCTCTTGAATTATGCTTTAGTTACTGTAAGAACATGTTATTTTGGATGTTCTATTGAGTTTTCCAACTGGAAAAGGAGTCTTACATTTCTTTGTTCTTATTCTTTTTTTTTTTTTTCAGTTGGTTTTGATTTTAGCGAAGTTCAATGTCTACGTAAATGGTGATTAATAATGTGTTTTGCTTTTATATTTGAAATAATAACCTATTTTAGCTCAGTACATAGCTGCGGTACACAACAAATGGGTGATGTAGCGTGCTATGATATGAAAAATTAAATGTTGAAAGAAATATCTATGATTGAGAGTATGACCCTTAAGATGAAATGTTTTGGATTTTGATCATATTTATAAAATGTACAAAAAAAAAAAAAAAAAAAACCCTCTCCACATGAACAAACTACAAATCATCTCTATGATATTGTATCAATATATTTCTCATTCATGTGGAAGAGCATCATTTATAATAATAATAAGAAAACAAGTATAATTATTTTAATCGGGCTAACTTCCCATATTTTTTCCATTTTGGTGTCTCTCACAATATTGACATGTTAAACCCTTTCTCTTTATTATCATGAATATATTGGCATGCAACGATTGGGGTATTAGCTTGAGATTCTTGACAAATTTTGTAGTAACACTTAAATTTTAAAAGATATATTTTGAATTATAATAGTCAAATAATATTTAACGAACCAGTATAAGTTTAATTTGTAATCCGTTTTCGTTATAATATGGATATTATTGTTCTCTAGTTATAGTAAATTTTCTCTAATTTTATAAGCATTGTAGATATGAAAATAAGAAGCTTTTTATTTAATTATAATTATTTAATAAATTAACACATTTTGGTACAAATGTGTCTTCTTGAACCGCTAGATATTCATTTTACAAATTAATTTCACATGAATCTTATAGATATATTTAGCTAACTTAAGAATATTTTTTAATAATTTTTTGGATCTTTATATTTAAATATATATAAGAATTTATATGAATTTTATACTAAAAATATAACAAATGGTATATTTACATTTGTATCACATAATTATAAAAAAACTTTAACCATTAATTTTTTATTAAATGCCATTTGTTTTTTTTTCTTGGAACATTTAGGCCATTTAAGTCAAACTCATACACAAAGATTTAAACCCAATACCTTTTAGTTGGAAGCCTAAGCTCTCAACAAATAAACCAAGATTAGTTGTGTAAGGCCATTTGTTCTTATTCCTTTTTCCTAAAATAAAGAAGGAGAAATGAATTTTGAGAAGAAAAGAGAGGAGAGAGGAGAGAAAAATAAGTATTTGAGGTATAGAGTTATTTTTATTAGTCCGTTCATCTACGAAAATTGCTCGGATTGAGGTAGATTAATTTTTACCTACCTCAATTTTTAATAATTCAGAGTTTTTTGGAATTTCTCGATCGAATTTATAATATATAGTTTTACAAAAAAAATGTAATTTTTATCGGATTATAGTAACTTTCATCCATGTAAATTTTGACATTTTGTTGGTACAACTATTCTAGTTGTTTTAAGTACATTTTTTAGATTTTTCACAGGTTACTTTGAAAAGCAATATTTTGTCAAATTAAAAATTTATTTTGACAATTAAAAAATTATTTTGACATCTAAAAATAGTGTTTCGATTCAGTTAAAGCTTCAAAATATTGTTATACATGATATTTGGTACTTCGATTATTTTTTTAAAACATAAATTTCTGCTCAATAGGATTTTTTGTTGGCAACCATTAAGTCATTTTGAAATCTTAGAGCTTTGAGAAGCACAATTACTCAACCACTTCTCAATCCTCATCATCAAATTCGGATCACCGCAACTCAACCTTTATAATTAAATTATCATCTTGCTGATTATGGTTGTCTTACCACCATTGCACAGTTTTATACGCTCAACCATCACAATCTTTTGTGGAGCCCTAACAATTATCGCCAAACTACAATCCTTTGATTAATATCTCATTACTGTGATAAAATAATCACCATCACTTGAAGGCATTTCTTCAACTATATTGTCGCTCGCTAACATTGTTACATATTTTTATTAACAATGTTGTTGCATGTCATTGTCTATAAGACTGATGCACACTATTTACATAAAACTATGTATTTTTTTATTAACATTAAGATTTATATCATACTTCATAGTCTATATATTAGTCTCTACTCAAAGGCAATTGAATGAACCTATTATAAATAATTTATTAAATATAACTGTAATGCAATGCATCCAGACTTTTTTAAATTACATCACTAAAAAATGTCTCTCTTTAATATATTAAAATAATATTTTTCTCAGGAACGAAAATATTATTATTTGTAATCTATGATAAACACTAATAAAATCATTTCACTAAAAAGTATTGTCTCATAAATTTTCTAATTTAGTAAGTTTTTCATGTAAAGCTCTAGCGTCTCTTGCTACTACTAGTTCTATTGCACGTGCATTAAATGCACGTGAATAAAGAATAAAAAATAAAAATTTATTTAAAAGTATTTTAAATATATTCTTCTTCTTAAAATAAATTAAGTTTATCACTATTAGTAATAATAGTTATTAATTATATTAATGAAGAGTAACATATTTTTATTAAAATCATAATAGAAAAATATATATTAATATAATTTTACAATTCCATATTAAAAAATACATGTTTTTTCTATATAACAAATATTATCATAAAAATAATCAATTCATATTTAGAATAAAAGCTCAAAAAAATATCATTATAAATATGTCATATACTAATCTAAAATAATAAAAGAGATAACAAATTTATCTTATTTCATTCACAAAAGAACATCTCATATATAATAAAATTTTACTATCTTACAACAATTTCTTTAAAGGCACTTTTGATGGTGAAATATGCATATCCAATGGTAATGAGATTAATTATTTGAGGCAGAACAAACAAAATAAGAGCAAAGCAGCAAAAACCCACGAAGAAACATTTTGTTATCATTGCTGAAAATTTGGAAAATAAATAAAAGAATCAATATTAAATGAATAAAACAGAAGAACAACCTTGCATACAAGTATTTGAAGTAGTAGTGGATAACTGGGAAGCATGCAAGTCGAGACACAGTCCATCCATTGCAGAAGAAAGACGAAGACGACTGGAGCCAAAGGACCATATGAAAGTTTCATCAGTAGGCAAGCACCACCAGGGACGGAGCCATAATTTTTTCCTAGCGAGGCACAAATCATTAAAGTAAGAAAAAATTTCTCACATTAAAATTTTTTTAGATCCAGAAATGAATAATCAAACAATTTACTAAAAGTAAGCAAATGTTGAAGCAGTTTTCACTTTAATCCCAAATTTACTAAATCTGAAACAGTATTTTCTATCATAATATACTAATAAATGTGAATAAATTTCTCACCGGTACCCAAAAACAAAAGCCCATACGCCAAAAATTTTCTCCAAAAAACATAAGACCCCTCAAAAAATAAATCAGAAGATCATAATCAACCACAATCATGAAATTAAGGTAAAAAGATTTACTTTAGTGTCAAAATCTGCTACCAGATTCAGACATCAAACGTATGAAAGAGTTTGGGGTCGGCTTAATCGGCATCAACAAGCCGTAATCCAAGCAAGAATTACGACCAGAAGAAGACCTCCGGTAGATGCTTGCGATTTCTTGCCCGTTTCCAACTGAAGGATTTCCTCGTCCTGAACTATCAGCACAAAAACATTGGAAAGAGAAAGAGTAATTACTTCCCGCTTTGGGATGAAAATAATATATAATAATTTTGATTTAATATATAATTAATGAGTCATAAATATATTTAGTTTGATATTAATAATACAATCATAAATATATAACCCCCATACTGCATCCGCCCCTGAGCACCACCATAAGTGTTCTATGAACAACATGAACCATGTAAAACCCATATCCATAACAAAAACAATTACCAAAAATAGCAAAATTAAACCACCAAAAAAAGAGTTCTGAAGTTTTAACTAAAGAATTCATTTTTCTTCGCTTACTCGTGTAGAGTTCAAGGTTTCATAGAATTCTAATGATATGGGAATAAGAAAACCAAAGAAAATCAAATACACTGAGCAGGACCAAAAATGAGATAGAGGACTTACAAGGAGTTGGCATGCTGGATAAATGTCAGCTTCAAGAGCCTTCCGAGAGCCTCCTAAGTAAGATATTCTTCAGGCAAAGCATGCCAAGCCGGAGGCAAAGCATGCCAAGCCGGAGGCAAAGCACGCGAAGAAGTCGAAGAAGCTTGTTTAGCAACTCGATCTTTCAATACTAAAACCAGGGGCGAGGCGAGGCGAGGCGAGGCCGAGCCGGTGACGACCTTTGTTCAAATGTGTGCTGGTTCTGATGGAATACTATGGAATGCGAAGGAGAGAATACTAAGTAATGCGTGAGGAAGACGAAGGGTCCTGACAGATTGAGGGTTACAATCAACCACATGTAACTCTTCACGTAAATCCAAAGAAATAAATGAAAAACCCCGCACACGAAAATAAATGGAATGAAGAGAGACCAAGCACAGCCCCTTCGTCTTCTGCTTGCTTTAATGCAAGTTTTATGTTCAAAAATTAATATGCAATATAATTTAAACGATCATTAACTTAAGATAAATGTTTTAATATGAACATTAATGTCATTTGATATAAAAAATATATTTAAATAATAATTACCACATGTAATGAATTAAATTTTTGGCTCCAAACTTTTATCTGTCATTAATTGTTACGTTATAATTAATTAAGACCTTTTAATTAAGCATATAAGATATGAAGGGAAATTATAATTAATTGAATTTAATTGGCGCATGAGAATAGAGAGTAGAAATTAATGGAGTGTGTTATAAATAAAGAATTTGAAGAGTCATAAATGAACATTTCAGATTATTTTAAAATTTACAAATGAACGATCAGGATCTGTTTAGAGTGAAGTCCCAAGCCACTTTTATATAGTAGTATAGATATATGCATGTGCTAGATTTATTCACCGTGTCAAGACTAAAGACATTAGACCTTTAGGTTGCCGATCCACGGTTTATGGGCAAATTATTGCGTCTGGTCACCGGATGTCCGGACATCCAATCCGGTGACGTCATGTCATCCAAATACACTGTATCCTGATATATTTTGATGACATGATAACACCGAATTAATGTCCGGATGAATCCGAACACTAGACCCAATAATTTGCCTAGCTGATGACACAATTCCGCATTCCTCTTTCAAGACCGGTGACCAACATAATTTTTTTTCGTGTTACCGCCATACCGAAAATGACCTGGTAAAGGCCCGGAACCTAAGGCGGTCTATGGGCGTAATCGTACGCGTGGACTCATCACATCCGTCCATGAAAAAACAAACGCGTATCCAGGCCGCCTATTTTCTCTTTGTTAGGCTATATAAATGTATGCCATGTTTGCCCTAAATCACAGGTGCGTTTGGATTGACGACAGACCTCTCTTCCCCGCTTACTTTCCCTCGCCTAATCCTCTTGGTCGGCGTGGCGTCTCCTCCCATGGCTGGTTTCATTGATTTGATGGATTCGTCTCATCTCCAATCTCGTTTTGCCACTAAATTCCTGATAGTGATATTGAATTGATGGCGCAGTGGCTTCTCCTGGTTTTCGGTGGATCGGGGTCTCAGGCCTCGGATCTGGATGAAATTGGAGCAGATCCCGTATTCGCTGCTATTGTTTTCTTCTTTCATGCGTGGATATTGAGAAGCCCGAAAGTTTTATGGGTGGATTGTCCGTTGTCATGTTATGCGATCACACTTTTTGCAGATGGATGGTTTTAAAATCGCGTATTTGAAGCGATATTTAACTTGCGCGGTTTCACTGCAAGTTTTGCAAGATTTTTCACCGGATATGGAAAACCTTGTCTTCTGCTCAGATGCATAACTTGGATACCGAAGTTTCTTCCCGTTCACAAAATTTTTTGAAGGCTGAAGATGGTATGGTAAAATACTAAAATCTATTTGTTGTATCTGATGATATATTATTTGTTGTATCTGATGATATATTATTTGTTGTCTGCTCTTGGCCTTTGCCATGCTGGGTGCGCTCGCATGGCAGGCCACCAAACCTAATAAAATCTATATTTTTTGGGTGCTTTCTTGGGGAGATCGCACGGGGCTGAAAGTTTTTTACCCGGGTTCTCCCCAAGATTTTCTTCTTGCTTTTTCGCTTGCTTTTTGTTTCATCTAATTTTGACATCTAGGTTTAGCGTGTGGTTTACCAACTTAGGCGGAACATGCTCGCGTTGACTGTGGCCTGAACTCTGAATCGTTATCCAAACGCTATCAATCTAACAAGAGGACGCGCTTGCACTAGAATCTAGGTTCTGAAGAACCTGACAAGGTATAAACAATCGTTAATCCTTAAATTAATCAATACTGACATGGTTTACAATCAGGAAATTTCTCATTACAATTGATGAAAGATTCCTATCCCCATCCTTTTGTGCTTTAATCGTTCAGTGTCGTGCTCGAGTGCTGGCAAATAATACTTTTCACAGATAGTACAGAGTCTTTACTTGTTACCTTAAAGTTTCTCTGAATTCTCGTTAATCACATATCCATTGGAAGTTGCGCATGCTGTTTCGTTTGTTTGTGTATGGATCGTCCGCTAATCATTTACCGTATGAGTTTCATCTTCAGTTTATCTCTTTGGTCGTGATGTTGTGTTCATAGTTCATTCTGGTGCTAGAAAATGATGCTGATTTTCTCACTCTACTGATGAAATCTACTGGTTTAAATACTTTAAAGTATTGGCGGCTATAGTTTTTTTGGCTACTCTATATGTTTCTCCTAAAAAACGTCATTCTATTGTTCTCATCTTGTTGCAAAAAAGCAGTTAGGGCATCTCCAACCGAAAACTCCATTTCCACTCTAAAATACCCTAAAACTTCAAAATGTGGCGGCTTATCTCCAATAGAACTCAATTTTTCTTTGTATGCTAGCTTCTTTGAGAAGGTAAACATCTCTCTCATGTTTCGCACGTTTCTTGTGAAGGTAATCTTTTTTTTTTTTGCATAGGTGAACAGTCCAACGCCAATATTGGTGTTAGACTGTTCTCATATTGTTTTTTGGCGTGAAATTTGGAGTTCTAATGAAGTGATTCACGAACAACATAAAATGATATGCAGTTCGGTTGGAGATGATCTTATAAACACAATTTCTTTTTTGCAACCTCTTCAATTGTTTTGAAAATTTTAGGGTTATAAATTTCATGTGGCTCCAATACTTGTATTTTTTTCAATATTTTTTTTTCCAAGAATGGTATGATTTGAATTAGCGACCACAGAGAGATAACCTTTCCTAATTTTTTGCTTTCCATCTAATTTTTAATGTTACTTTTCATAATATTTTGAATTCAGCATTAGCTTGTTATAAGAGATTTATCAAGAGTATAATAGTAACATAAAAGTTATTTAAAAATTTGAAAACATAATTAATTTATGACCCATATCCACTTAAAAATTATATGATTCCCCAGTACAATTCTACATGTGTATCACAAATTTGCATTTATTTGTTAGCGTTTTGCTTACCAGTTTTTCGATACATATGAAATAAAGTAATCTTATTTAATTGATATTGAATGAAACATCATTTACTTTATTTAATATTTAATGAATTTTAATTCAATAAAAATTAATTGTTGGGAAGTGAATGATTTGGTTATATACTTATATTAGAAACAATACATATAATATGTGTGGTGATTCATTTTTAATAATTTTTGTTTTTGAAATGTACAAATAGTAATTTTTATTGTAAATTAATAGTTAGAGAGATATTAGAAGATGCGTGCAAAATATTAGTTCTTTATATTATATGCACATTGGAAAGCCATTTATAGTAAATGAAGATTTTTAAACATAATGTAGCATTTGCAGAATGGCAAATTATTAGATAAGTCAATACATTGTTCATTGGACATTTTATGCATTTATATCTATACATAAATATAAATCTTAATAGTTAATATTGAAGTCAACTAATCATATATATATATATATATATATATATATATATATATATATATATATATATATATATATATATATATATATATATATATATATATATATATATAGTGTAAAATAAGAATAAAAATAAAATATGGCAACAATAAGCCTTTTGATTCTCCTACTTTTGTCCACATCAAAGCCATCATTCAACAAGGATGATTATCTTCTCAAGTTTACATGAGTAAGGAAGCGTTAAATGAATGGCTACAATTTTTCTTTCATCTTATTTGAGAATGAAGAAACTTTCTTCAGTGAAATATAGATGTACATAGCATGTATTATGCTCTCTATTGGAGAAGAAAACAACACTTATATATGAATTTGATATTTTTTTGTAGAATTTTTTTTTTCAATGTTTGGAAACCATGTAAGGTTTTTTGTAAATATTGATTGCATGTATAAAATTAAGCTGGTGCCCAGCTTCTTAGTAGCTGTTTTATGGAATTTAGAACTCTTTAGTGGCTGACGGAGAATAGAGCTTCGGTTGATGGGATCGATGGTGGTGCCTTTATTAGAGATCCGTGTCTCATGCCTCAGATCTAGATGATATTGGACCAGATCTCTTTTTCCTTGCTGTTCTTTCTGCGTTTAAAGCAGTGATATTCACAAGTCCCGATGTTATGCTGCTGGGTTGCAATATAATGTTACATTTTCACAATTTCTGCAGATAAATTGATGGTTTAAGCTTTTAAACTTTATCCTGCTCACGCTTACAGCTTAGACATCTGATCTTGTTCCAGCTTCCAACATGTTATGAAGATTGAAAATGGAATGGTAAATCTGCTCGTTGTACTGATTATCTGTTCTTCGTTGTCATATCTAGGCCTTTGCCATGGTGGGTGCGCTCTCATGGCAGGCCATCGAACCTAATAAAATATATATTTTATTGGTGTGTTGGTTGGGAGATCGCACGGGGCTGGATTTTTTCCCCCGGGTTCTCCCTCACCTGGTCTTCTAGCTTTTTCGCTTCATCTCTGGTTTGTCTAATATTGCCCTCTATGTTTAGTGCTGGTCAATCAACTTAGACGTGACGTTCGCATGGATTGAAGTTTAAACTCTGAATCGGTAACCGAATGCTATCATTCTAACTGGATGGAGAATAATTGAGGTTTTGAAGAACTTCGCAAGGTATAAACAGTTATTAAACTTCGAACTAATCAGTACTGGCTTACATTTTTATTTGTTAGGCAATTTTCTCGTGAAAAGTGATGAAATAATCCTATCCTAATATTTTGGTGCTACATTCGTTCGGTATTTAGGCCCAAGCTATTCTAAATATTTATTTTCACAAAAAAATACCGGATTCATAACTGTTGCTTAAATATTTGATTGGAAGAGCTATAAACTGTTTCGTACTTTCGTTTGTATTTTTGATCTTTAGTTGCTTGTGCTGTTGTTCCCCTTATTTTTTTTTTAGGTCTTTAGGCTTTGTTTATAGTTTTCATTGGTGTTTGAAACTGTTTCTGCTAGTTCAACTACTTTAAATTCTAGTTGGTTGCTAGTTTTTAGAGCTAGAGTTTCTTTGTTCTTGTGAGTTACAACTCCTATTGTATTTTCAGAGTTTCTGATGCTTGGCTTTGCGTTCCAGATGTACAAATACTTGCAAGGTATAAACAGTTAGTCTCCTGAAAAAAAGAAAGAAATTATTAATAATTTTTATATTAAATAAAAGCTTATTTTATTCTGCAATAATTCAACGTTTAATTTTAAAAATCGATGGGTGGGTTATTTTAATTTCAGCCTTGATTATGAAGGTTACGCGCTATGTTTCGTAAACGCCATGGGATTTTTCATAATGATATAACCTGAACCATCTGCAGGAACTCGACCAGTGGTAAAGCTTGCTTATGTTATTGCTGTTGTGTTTCAGTTCAAGCTATTTTAACCCATTGTTTGTTTATCATGTGCTGGTAGCTTATTTTTGGTACTTCACTTCAGTAGACAGAATGTCGATTTTCTTAAACTGCACCTGTTCGTTGGTGTTATTGCCTTTATTGTTATTATGGCCAGCTGTATTTGATCATTTTGGCTGCTTATTAAACGAATCGATGACAGTTCCTTTTATTTAATATTCCATACACATTAAATGGATATTGAAGATTACGTTAGAAATGTATTCATAGGAGATAATTTACGTGTTGAGTTTGAAATAAAGTTTATTGTTCTTTGAAGTATCTGAAAACTACTCATCTCTGATGTTCCCTTAAACTCTGCTAACCATTCAACGTAATTTGATCACTCAATGTTAATTGTTTGGAGCAAAAATATGTAAAATATTTTTTTAACTATGGTTAAATGAAAAATTTTCATTTCTTATTTAGGCAACTTTTGGGACGGCTAGCTGCTTTTTAGCTCAAAAATTAAAATTTAAATGCTGAGATTATCTCTGTCGCCTTATTTAAAATAATGTATGGGGGTAGCAATCTTACCCAAGATATACTAAGCCATTGCTACCGCGTCTGCTATTAAGGCTTTGTTTTGGAATGTTTTTGAACTATTATTTTAAATAGTCATATGTTACAAAAAATTTGTAGTCTAAAAAAAATATTTTGTAGAAGTTTTGAAGCAGCAGTAAAAAAGTCTTTCCAAACTAAGCTTAAAAGATGCCAATATAATAATAAACTGCAAGGTAGGTTTAAATGCAAAATCAGTAGATAATGTCAAACGAGCAATTTAATATAAGACAATATGAAGGATTTACGCCATTTCTGGTTGCTCCAGTTTTGAAGTTGCTGAAACAATCTCTCATATATTCTTCACAGGTCTAGTATTTTCTTCAATGCAAAGTGAACTTTTGATGATGGTGTTTGGCAATCCTTTATTAGACAACCCTGTGCCCTACAGACAATGCCCTAGAGAGGTTTGTTTGCCGTGTCACCTATGATCTATGTTTTAAATTACTGTCGTAATTGGTTTCTCTTGTAATGTATCTGAATTTTTTTGTAAAATCTTCTAGCAATTGAAATTTTGTCTAGAAAAAAAATTGGTATGGATTTTTGCATAGTAAGCTTAAATTATTTTAAATAGACCAACCTCTACTCCCACCATCAAAATCTAATGTTTTTTTTTTAATTATTAATTGCCTACTCATTTGCTTGTTTGACGGCAAGAAAAAAACATTGAGAAAGTGTAAGTGTTATTTTTTTGCTTATTTTTGTTGAAATAAATTAAAAATCATTTTGATATGTTTATTTTTTAACTTAAACATATTAGCTTGAGATTTATGAAACTTTTGTAGTAAATCCTATATTTTAGAAGAGAAATTTTGATCTTCAACATTTAAATAATATTTAAGAAGTTATTATAAGTTTAATTTATTATCTGTCATTGTTATAACATAGATGTTGTTCTTCTCTAGTTATGATTTTTTTTTATAAGCATTGTATATATTAGTTTTACATGCTGATTTCTAAAGAATCTTATAGATATATTTGGCTAATTTAGAAATATTTTTTATATTTGTATCATTATATTATTATATTATAAAAATTTGTAACCATTAGATTTTATTAAATGCAATTTCTTCACGTTCCATCAGAAAATAGGGAATGAGAAATGGATTTTTAAAACATATGAGACTAGAGGAGAAAAATTTGGATTTGAGGTTGTAGAGTTATTTTTGTTAGTCGGACTATCTAGGAAAATTGTGTGGATCGGGTTAGATTATTTTTTTTTTGTTACGTTAGTTTTTAATAATTTAGAGTTTTTTTGAATTTTTCTGATCAAATTTATAATATTGTTTTACAAAAAATGCAATTTTATCAGATTCTTGTTACTTTCATCCATGTAACTTTTGATATGTTGCTGATACAACCTTTCTAGTTGTTTTTTTTAGTATCTATTTAAAGTTTTTCATAGGGTAATTTTGAAAAGTAACATTTTGTCAATTTAAAAATTTATTTTAACATCTAAAAATAAAAATTTAATTCAGTTCAAAGCTTCAAAATATCGTTATACATGATCTTTGGTATTTTGATTATTTTTCTAAAATATAAATTTATGTTCTAATAGGATTTTCTGTCCTATAATTAATGCACATTATAAGGCATCTTGACAAGTTCTTAAATAAGTTCAAATTTACTTTACTTATTGTACTGCATTGTGTTGTAGTCTTAGAAATCCACAACAATAGAGTACAAAGCTTTTACATCTTAGCGATGTACGAAAATTTTGCTCACAAACAAAGGATAATGTAATACTGATTTTTTGGTAGAAAACCTTTGGAAAGAAAAAAAATCATAGGTATTGGCCGATTGAAAAGATTTCACTAATATTTGAATAGATGTTAAGATTGGACTCGTCCCTCTACTTGAGGATAATAATAATACAATGAATTCGAAAATAGATGGTGATAATCAGTAGATGGATAGAAGTTGGTATATATTATTCGTAGTCTATATTATTCTCTACTCAAAGGTAGGTAAATGAATGAACATATTTTAAACAATTTATTAAATATAACTCTAATGCCTCATTTCTCTTTTAAATTACACCAATTAAAAAATGTCTCTAATATATTAAAACAAAATTTTCTTCGTAACGAAAATATTATTATTTGTAATTTATGATAAGCACTAATAGAATCATTTTAATTAAGTCATGCCTCTTAATTTCAGAAAACTTTAAGAATAAGCATGATTAAAAATTGTATTAACAATTTAATCATGTTTTTTTAAAAAATTAAATTTAGGCAAAATGGCTTGTTTAAACGGTGACTTATGCTAACTAGGATTGAGTTGTTATGCTGAGTTGGCAAAAAAAAAAATGTTTTTATTAATATGTCGGCCGGATAACAGAAGACTTATAAATCGTCGCCCGTTTAATGGGCGACTTATCCTATAATTAAAAAAAAATTAATTAAAAAAAATTCTACAAGGTAGGAGGACTGTTAAAGAATATTATGTAAATAGAATTAAGGGATTTTATGTTAATGATAACGGGATGATAATGATATGAACTTTGATAAATATTTGGAAGCTATGTGATTTTGAACACTCTAGATATATATTTAATAATCATATTTTTATATGTGCCCTTAAAGGGATGTCAATAAAAGTGGGTTAATTAATCAAAAATTAAAATAATAAATTTTTTATAGCTGCTTACACTATTTAGCCCCTAAAATATTAGTACTATGAAAAAAATTATATGTTGCTCAATTTTGTTGCATGTCTTTGCACTTGGTGTTATTATGAATGAATGAATGTTTGAATGAATAAACAATTTTGACAAAACAATTTTGACAAACCAATTTTGACAAACCATGTAGATTGTGGAAGGAGTGTTTTTCATTTTTGAATGCTAATGTTAATCAGTATGAGTCAATAAATGAGATTTATTTTATGATTCATAACATAAGCATACTGAAATTAAATAATTCATAACATAAGGATACTAAAATACATAAAAGGATGAACTAGCATCGCTTACGTGGCTTTTGTGGCAATGCATCAGTGCCTGGAGTGTAATGTTGTGGAGGTCGTCGTGGCCTTTGACGTAGCATGTGATTTTTCTCAGCAACTTCTTCCTTAGCTATGTCATCTCTATGAAGGGAGTTCGATACAAAATTTGGAGTGAGGTATGCATTCGGGCCTCTTGATTAGGATAATAGTAAGGTCCAGCATATCCACTGTAATGTTGAGGAGGTTCCTAGGTCATGGAAAATTGTATATCATGCTCACTTCTATCCTCAAAATATCTTTGATCTTGAATATACAACTGTGTACGTAATCCACGACAAAGCTCTGCCACTGTGTTTATGTCCCTCTATTATTGTGTATAATTTGTACCATTGAAGTGTTGTTGCAAAGCATGTTCAGTACCAAGGAAAAAATCCCTCTGAATTAACAAAAAAAATTTGTTATTATTTTAACAAAAAGAAATTATTTAAGAAATTTATAGCATATTTAATTTAAACCTACCAGAAGGCGCTTAGAGGGAGCTCTAGGATATGTCGTAGTGGGAGGCTCAACAGGTGCCTTCAACATGTATAGTGTTGCCCATGACTTGTAGCACTGTATGTAGTGATGAATGGAGTAGTTATTGTGCTGGTCAAGGAGGTCCCCTGTAACTATGTATCCACGCCTACTCTCTCATATGGCAATGTGTGCTTGATGGTACAATATACAGTCCATGTCTGGTTTCCCACGACCATCTACCCTTTTGAAGCTTGGATCCATTGGTTGGATGTTAGTAGTTGGGCATAATCCAAATTGTCGTAGTACTCTATCTAGCAAGTGCCACTCAGCCCTCTTTTAATTGATCAGAGGCACTCATGCAGTCCAAATGTCCTCCCCTGACAGACAAATCTGTGCGACCTGAGCTTGAATATCAGGCGTGTATGACTGCCAAATTACCTGCATTTTCAATAATAAGTTATATAAGTTTGAAATAACAAGTTAATTTTTCATTTCAAAACTTTAAGAAGATACATGACTATCAAGTAAACCATCGAGCTCATCTCTATAGCTAATGATATTTCCAATAGGTAACTCTTTTAGTCGATCATCATTCCACCTATTACATTAATATTATAAATAAATAAGATTTTATTGCATGTAGTATTAAAAAAATTGATTAAATAGAATTATCTCATACCTGAACCCAACACTAAGACCATGAAATTCCACTGGAAAGGAAACACGAAGCAATGTCGTCCTACATGCACATGCTCCCAAGCCTAGATTTGTCCAGAATAGTCTTTGAAACCTATGTCTATGTGCTTTGAATTCTATATACCGTTCCAGGCATTGCAGAGGCAACAACATCCATGAACAGATTAAGAGTACGATAAGACTCCTCCTAATTAACTGCCAAAAACAAATTTAATTGCCTTCCTCTGAGCATCCCAAGCCTTCATGTATGACACTTTAATATTAAACTTCGATTCCATACGACCAGTTATCTCCCTTGGCTTCAAGTCCATCTGCTTTCTAATTGTGGGTAGAATATAACAATTTATAAACTGTGAGTTGCATTGACGGTAGCCACTTTCAAGAATTGGAGACACACATGTATGCTGGTTATTTATGGATGAGATTTTCCATATACTGCCTAAGCGTTTACTCTGAGCAGAATGAAGTCTCCTAAGCAAGGATATATCAGGCAATCATGCTTTGCACAAACAATTGTAAATTTCTTTGTATTCGATGCGATCACAATATATTTCACATTATTTTTAATTGCCCAGTCTTGTAACGCAAATTGCATATCAGTCTTTCTTGTGAAGCACATTCCTTCAATTAAGTTGTTCGGAATCTAGAATTCATCCTCTATTATCACCGCATCATAATCATCATCAAAGTCAACTTCCCGATCTCATTGTTGTGTTGTCCTACAAGTCTCGGCTTAGTCATTATTTGCCACCATTGTATCCTTACTGTCGATTGATCTAGAACATTAATCTTGGATAATATTTCTAATCTCCTCATTATCAACTGCATCTCCATCGTTAGGCACTGGTAAAAGATTAGCACCATCATCATCAGAGCACTGCTCACTAGAGCCATTACTCATAGTCTCATAATCGCTATGATATGAAGGGACTGATTGTGTAGACGCTAATGGAGGTTCCTGCGTCTATTGATTCTCAGTATCACTATATTGAAAAAATTATTTATCATTTATTAATCAATAATACATATTTATAGAGATCTATTTGGGAAACATGATATAGGAAACTCACTAATGAAGGGCTTCTTCTATTGGTTCTACTCTTGAAGGACTAGTAACCACATCATCCCTTTCAACTTGAGTTGAAGTTGCTTATCTTTGTGAATTTGGAGGCTCAATGTTATCTTCACTCACATTTTTTTCTTCAACATCAACATACATGATGAGAAATTCTGTTAAGTAGACAATTGTTTCAATATCAAATTAAAATATTAAACAAAATTGAAAAAAAAAAAATATTAACGTTCTCTAACTGAATTAAGTAAGCATATTTTTTTTAACATTCAATTCTAAGCTTGAAAATTATCTTTTGAATGAATCAACCGTACTAAAATTATAGAATTACACATAAAAAATAACCACACAATAACTATAATAGTAAATAGAACAAAAAGTAACCTTGGATTGTACAAGAGAGTTGATTCATGTGAACTTGAATGTATATGATCTCTTATGTCAAACCTTCAAAAAGAATTTATTAACGTTCTCTAACTGAAACAGTGCATTACTAAATTTAATTAGATTTGATTAAAATTTATATTATATATACTTAACTTGTATTTTCTGTCATGACTTTAAACATATAGCTTAATATATTGTATATAATTTTTAAATAGATATATATATATATATATATATATATATATATATATATATATATATATATATATATATATATATATATATATATATATATATATATATATATATATATATATATATATATATATATATATTTGCAAATAAATTTTTTTATCACACACATTTTAATACTCTTTCTTAATTTTAAATGTTATATAATTACTAGCAAATTTTAAATAGAATAAATTTCCGGTAGAACAAGTAGATGAGTAAAATGACAAATTCTCGATTCATGATAAATTTTATATTTGATAATCTCTTTATCAGTGTCTTTCTGCGTCATTGATAATTTCTACATCATTAAAGTGAAATATTGGATATATTTACCGCACAAATTGCCACTAAATTACATATCTATATGTATTTTACTCCTAAATCACATATCTACATAATTTCTAGAGCATTCGTAGCCTAAATGCAGAAATCTTAACTTATCGCAAACAAATCTTCAAATATATTTCACAAACAAAAAGATTTATTAAAAAATCTAGAGAAACAGTTTGTAATGCATAAATCTTTACTTCTCTAAGTAAAATATACAATATTCAACATACATTGAACTTACTTAACATAAAATGCATAAAAAATAGCCATACCTTTGCAAAACCGGCGACTAACAGACGCAGGCGAGCGAGCAGCAGCGAAAAAAAAGTGCGAAATGGGAGAGGAATGGATTGGGAAAGGGAAAGTAGATGATTTTTTTTTTGGTAAAGTAGATGATTTAATTAAGCCTAAGTTGCCCGATTAACGGGCGACTTATCTTAACTCCTTTAACTGCCACATCATCTGCTACATCGTCGTGTGGATTACACCTAAGTCGCCTATCAAACGAGCAACTTTTCCTATTTTTAATTTCTTTCGGCGCCATGCTTAATCTTATAGTTAAATTGTTAATTATGCTTAGTTCAAAAATTTGCCTCCTAATTTTTCCAATTTTGTAAGTTTTTCAAATAAAACTCTAGTGTCTCTTGCCAACTATATATGGGTGTGCTAGATTTTTTTATACGGTCAAGGTAGTAAACTCTCTCTACCATCATGAATATTATAAGTTGCAATATATAAGTAATTATAGTTAATTTTAAATATTATTTTAATTGTTGATATATTTAAATTTCAATATTAAAATTAGGATATTAATTATTTATATTTATAGTTAAAATTTGAAGTTCTTAAAATTTTCATATAGATTTCAAAATGTAGTTTTGTATAATTGTGCATGTGAGTGAGCGAGTTCTGCAATAGACTTGGTTGGATTAGACCTTTAGGCTTGCCAGTTCACGGTGAATGACAAATTATTACATGCAGTGGTCGGATTGTTCAGAGATGAATCAAGACGAGCCATGTAATCAAAATATACGTCGAGAAGACGTGGCGCATCCGAATTCGTCTCAGGATCAACCCGGACGCAGCACATAATAATTTGCTAGGTTTATGACCCAATCCCGCATTCCTCTGTAAAAACCGATGACCAACATAATTTTTTTCGTGTTGCCGCCATACTGAAAATGATCTGATAAAGGCTGCAATTATTATGAGTGTAAACTCTCTTTATCATCATAATCTACTATTAATCCCAAACATAATCTACTATAAACACTATTATAATCATTTCAAATAAGTTATGCCTCATAATTTTTTCAATTTTATAAGTTTTTCATATAAAGCTCTTTTGTTTTTTGCTACTATATATGCATGTGCTATATTTGTTTATAGTGTTGAGATAGTAAACTCTCTTAATCATCATGGATATCATAAGTTGCAATAATTAATTAAGTATAGTTAATTTTAAATATTATTTTAATTTTTGATATATTCAAATTTAAATATCAAAATTAGGATATTAATTATTCATATTTATACTTAAAGTTTGAAGTTCTTAAAATTTTTATATAGATTTCAAAATATTTTTTTGTATAATTGCGTATGCGAGTGAGTTAGTCCTGCAATAGATTTGGTTGGACTAGACCTTTAGGCTTACCGGTTCACGGTTTATGACACAAGCACGCATTCCTCTGTCAAGGCCGGTTACCAACATAATTTTTTTCGTGTTGCCGCCATACCGAAAATTACCTGGTAAATGCCGGGAACCTAAGGCGGTCTATAGGCGTAATAGTACGCGTGGACTCATTGCATCCGTCCATTAAAAACTAACGCGTATCCAGGCCGCCTATTTTCTCTTCGTTAGGCTATATAAATGCGTGCCATGTTTGCCCTACATCTCAGGTTCGTTCCGATTCACGACAGCCCTCTCCTCCCCGCCGACTTTCCCTCGCCTCAACCTCTTGGTCGGCGTCTCCTCCCATGGCTGCTTTCTTTGATTTGATGGCTTCGTCTCATCTCCAATCTCGTTTTGCCACTAAATTCCTGGTAGTGATATTGAATTGATGTCGTAGTGGGTTCTCCTGGTTTTCGGTTGATCGGGGTCTCAGGCCTCGGATCTGGATGAGATTGGAGCAGATCACGTCTTCCCTGCTCTTATTTTATTCTTTTTTGCGTGGATATTCAGAAGTCCGAAAGTTATATGGGTGGATTGTCCGTTGTCATGTTATGCGATCACACTTTTTGCAGATAGATGGTTTTAAAATCGCGTATTTGAAGGGATATTTAATGCTGCGCGGTTTCACTACAAGTTTTGCTAGATCCATCACCGGATATGGCAAACCTTGTCTTCTGCTCATATGCATAGCTTGGATACCGAAGTTTCTTACAGTTCCCAACATGTTTTGGAGGCTGAAAATGGTATGGTAAAATCTATTTGTTGTATCTGATGACCTGTTATTTGATGTCTACTCTTGACCTTTGCCATGCTGGGTGCGCTCGCATGGCAGGCCGCCAAACCTAATAAAATCTATATTTTTTGGGTGTTTTCTTGGGGAGATCGTACGGGGCTGAAAATTTCTTACCCGGGTTCTCCCCAAGATCGTCTTCTCGCTTTTTCCCTTGCTTTCTGTTTCATCTAATTCTGCCCTCTATGTTTAGCGTGTTGTTTATCAACTTAGGCAGAACATGCTCTCATTGGTTGTGGCCTGAACTCTGAATCGTTATCGAAACGCTATCAATCTAACAAGAGAACACGCCTGCACTAGAATCTAGGTTCTGAAGAACCTGATAAGGTATAAACAATCGTTAATCCTTAAATTAATCAATACTGACATGGTTTACAATAAGGAAATTTCTCATTACATTTGATGAAAGGTTCCTATCCCCATTCTTTTGTTCTTTAATCGTTCAGTATCGTGCTCGAGTGCTGGTAAATAATTTTTTTCACTGATAGTACAGAGACGTTACATTTTACCTGAAAATTATTCTGAATTCACGTTGATCACATATCCATTGGAAGTTGAGCATGCTGTTTCGTTTGTTTGTGTGTGGATTGTTCGCTAATCATTTACCGTATGGGTTTCATATTCAGTTTATCTCTTTGGTCCTGTTTCTACCTGTTTAAATACTTTAAAGTATTGGCGGCTATAGTTTTTTTGGGTACTCTATATGTTTCTCCTAAACAAAACGTCATTCTATCTTATCATCTTGTTGTAAAAAAGCAGTTAGTTCATCTCCAACAGAAAACCACATTTTGAACTCTAAAATGCCTTAAAACTTCAAAATGAGGTAGTTCATCTCCAATTGAACTCTATTTTTCTTTTTTCCCGTGCTTCTTTTGGAAGGTGGTTATCTCTCTACTGTTTCGCGCTCTCCCTGTGAAGCTAAGCAGAGTGCGATGGCAATCGCTTTTTTTGGCGTAGGTGAACAGTCTGACTCCAATCACACTGTTTACCTACCGATTTTTGGCGCGAGATTTGGAGTTCGAATACAGTGATTTCCAAACTGCATACAATAGTCTGTAGTTCAACTGGAGATGATCCTATAAACATTCTCTCTGTTTTGCATCCTCTTCAATTGTTTTGAAAATTTTAAAATTATAAATTTCATGTGGCTCGAATACATGTATTTTTTCACCATTTTTTTCAAGAATGATAAGATTCAAATTAGTGACCATAGAGAGATTATCTTTCTTTTTTTTTTGTTTTTGTTTTCCATCTGTTACTTTTCATAATATTTTGAATTCAGCATTAGTTTTTTTTTTTTTTTGAGAGATTTATCAAGAGTATATTAGTACCATAAAAGTTATTTAAAATTTTGAAAACAAAACAATTTATGACCCATTCAACCTAAAAAATATATGATTTTCCTAGTACAATTCTACATGTGTATCACAAATTTGCATTTATTTGTTAGTATTTTGCTTACCACTTTTTTGATACTCTTATGAAATGAAGTAATCTCATTTAATTGATATTGAATGAAACATCATTTACTTTATTTAATATTTAATATTTAATGAATGTTAATTCAATAAAAAGTATTTTGTCTTTTGATTCTCTTATTTTTGTCCACATCAAAGCCAACATTCGAAGAGGTTGATTATCTTCTCTAGTTTACATGAGTAAGGAAGCGTTAAATGAATGGTTGCAATTTTTGTTTCATCTGATTTGAGGGTGAAGAAACTTTCTTCTGTGAAATATAGATGTACGTGGCAAGTATTATGCTCTCTATTCGAGATGAAAAGAACACTTATATATGAAATTAAATGTCTTTGATATTTCTTATTTAGAATTTTTGTTTTCAATATTTGGAAACCATGTAAGGTTTTTTTGTAAATATTGATTTCATGTATAGAATTAGCTGGTGCCCAGCTTCTTAGTAGCTGTTTTATGGTATTTAGAACTCTTTAGTGGCTGATGGAGAATAGAGCTTCAGTTGATGTGGTCGATGGTGGAGCCTTTATTAGAGATCTGTGTCTCATGCCTCAGATCTAGATGATATTGGACCAGAGCTCTTTTTCCTCGCTGTTCTTTTCGCGTTTAAAGCAGTGATATTGGTGGGTTGCAATATAATGTTACATGCTCAAAATTTCTGCAGATAAATTGATGCAAAGCTTAGACATCTGATTTTGCTCCTGCTTCCAACATGCTATCAAGATTGAAGATGGATTGGTAAATCTGCTCGTTGTACTGTTGATATGTTCTTCATTGTCATTTCTAGGCCTTTGCCATGGTGGGTGCGCTCTCATGGCAGGCCATCAAACCTAATAAAATATATATTTTCTTGGTGTGTTGGTGGGGAGATCGCACGGGGCTGGATTTTTTCCCCCCGGGTTCTCCCCCACCTGGTCTTCTAGCTTTCTCGCTTGATCTCTGGTTTTTCTAATATTGCACTCTATGTTTAGCGTGTGGTATATCAACTTAGACGTGACGGCCGCATGGATTGAAGTCTAAATTCTGAATCGTTATCCGAATTCTATCATTCATTCTAAATGGACACGTCTGGTGAAGAATTAAGGTTCTGAAGCACTTCACAAGGTATAAAGAGTTGTTAAACTTTGAACTAATCAGTACTTGCTTACTTTTTTATTTTTTAGGGAATCTTATCCTAATATTTTGGTGCTACATTCGTTTATTATCGTGCCTAAGCTCTTTTAAATAATCCAATTTCACAAAAAATATCCGGATTGATAACTGTTTCTTTCAAATTATTCTAAATACACGTTGATCGCGTATTGATTGGAAAAGCTATATGCTGTTTCGCACTTTCGTTTGTATTTGTGATCTTTAGTTGCTTGTGCTGTTGTTCCCCTTCTTTATTTTTTAGGTCTTTAGGTTTTGTTTATAGTTTTCATTGGTGTTTGAAACTGTTTCTGCTAGTTCAACTGCTTTAAATTCTAGTTAGTTGTTTGTTGGTAGTTGAGATGGAGTTTCTTTTTTATTGTGAGGTACAACTCCTATTGTATTTTCGAGCTTCTGATGCTTGGCTTTGCGTTCCAGATGTACAAATACTTGCTTCCCATGTCTTCTAAGGCTATGTTTGGGAAAGTTTACTCACTGCTTTGGTTTTAAAATGCTGCTGATTTTGTAATGATTTTTCTTTTGTTTTTGAAATTTTATTGTGGCAAGACATTTTTGACAATCTAATTGTTTGTGTATTGGCTCGTCTTTTTTAAAAAATATATTTTTAATTTTCACATCATTTTAAAAGAAAAACCCTCATATTAGTGTTACATTCTTCTCTACAAAAAGCTCCAATCACTCTAAACAAATCTCAAGTGTATTTGAGGAAAACGTTGCTGTGAATTTGCATACGTACCACTATATATTATATTTATTTCACAACATTAACTACCATCTCGATATCCTTTCTAACATTGTTACTGGAGAAGAATCATCAAAATTCAAAAGGCTTGGTTGATTAGAGAGGGGTAAAGCAGATGGAGATTTTAATTGTGGGCATGTAGTTTGGGATGGAGGTTTGTGTGGATGGAGCTGGCGAGGTGAAGCAAGCAGGGAGCCTGAGTGAGTGAGGGATTGAAGGGGAGAGAGTTTCTATGTGTGGGGCATCATTGGCAAACATATTAGTTCATTTGAAATTTGGCTAAATTTTTAAATTACCCCAAAATTCGATTAGAGGGTTATTTTCAAAATTTTCCTTTTTTTTAAATTAAATATCAATATTTTTGAAATCTTTATTTTACAAATATCTGATGGAGCTTATTAATATTTATATTAATTAAACGCTTTTTTATTCGATAATAATTTCAAGTTTGATTCTGAAGGCTACGCTCTATGTTTCGTTAAGGCCACGGGATTTTTCATAATGTTTTCACCTGAACCATCTGCAGGAACTCGATCAGATGTAAAGCTTGCTTATGTTATAAAAAGATTCCAGTTATTCCTGTGGTGTTTCAATTCAAGCTATATTAGCCTATTGTTTGTTTATCGAGTGGTGGTAGCTTTTTTTTTGTATTTCATTTCAGTAGACAGATTGGCAATTTTGTTCATCTTCTCTTGTTTGTTGATTATTGCCTTTATTTTTATTGTTACTGCTGTATTTGATAATTTTTTCATCGATTGAGCTCTTACAAGCACTAGATGGTTGCTTATTAATTGAATCGATTACAGGTCCATCTATTTGTTAACTGGATATTAAAGATTTATGATTTCATTCATAGGAGATAATTTACAATATTATATGATATTTGAAGATGATTAAAACACAAGTACTAAAAATATTATACAAACACTTAAATAGGTAATATATATTTGTTTAATGTTTTAATCATATAAATGGCATTTGTAGGATGACATTATCGGATACTGCAGAAGCTTCGAGAGAGTTTCTCCTAATTTCGCAAGGGAAGAAAAAATTTTACGGTTATTTTTGGTACAAATATAGTTCTGTATATTTTGACATAAAGAGTACGAGTATTATCTACCTTTGCACTGAGTTGCACCTCATGTAGATAAATTTGTTTTTTATCACTGAACCTAACAAGGAGTTGGTCTTGTTGTATAGATTAATAGTTTTTTGTATATTATGTTTTGTTCTCCATAGTTGGAAAAGTATCGACGCTGTGAGGTTGAATTTAAGTTTATTGTTCTTAGAAGCATCTGAAAACTACTCTGATTTTCCCTTTAAACTCTGCTAAGCATTCAACGTATTTTGATCACTCAAAGTTAATTGTTTGGAGCAAAAATCGGTAAAATATTTTTTTTAGTAGTATGGTCAAATGAAATTTTTCGATTTCTTAGTTAACTCAAATGAAAGCGAAGATTATCTCTTATCGCCTTATTTAAGATAATATAAGGCTAGCAATCTCAATCAAGATATGCTATTGCTTCCGCATCTTCTACTACGGCTTTGTTTAGGGCTGTTTTTTTTACTATTTTTAAAAAAGTTTTATAGTTCAAAATTTGTCCAAAAAAATTGATTAATTGAAGTTTTAAATCAGCAGAAATAAAGTCTAAACTAAGCTTAAAAGGTGGGGCTTTAATTCTTCTGCAGAAAGTATAAGATGCAAAGTAGTTTTAATTACCAAAACAGAAGATAATGTCAAACGAACTATTCAATCTATGTCAATTCAGAGTTTAATAATAATTTAAAAGAAGATATTTTCCGCCATTTTCAGTTGCTGAAACAATCTCTCATATATTCTTAACAGGTCTAGTATTTTCTTCCTTGCAAAGAGAACTTTTGATGAAGGTGGCTGTATGACTATCCTCTCTTAGACAGCCGTGTGCCCCGTTGACCATGCGCGAGAGAGGTTTGTGTGCAGTATCACCTATGATCTATGCTTTAAATTCCTGTTGTAATTGGTTTCTCTTCTAATGTCTCTGAAATATTTTGCAAAATTTTCTAGCAAACTAAATGTTGTCAGGAAAATAAAAAATATGTAGAGATATTGCTCTTACTACCTCAATCGTATCGAGGTAATTGTTTATGGAATGAAAGTTGTTGAAATTACCTGTTTTTTACCCACAGAACAATAAATTTGGTGCTATGTTTATTTATTTATTTTTGTAATATTAATATTTTCATTACCATTCTCCTTGTATGCTTTCTCTTTTTTTTTTTTAAATTATAAATTACCTTCTCATTTACATGTTTGACGGCAATGAAAAAACAATAAGTATAAGCTTTATTTTTTTGCTTATTTTTTATGAAATAAATTAAAAATCATTTTAAGAATGTGTTTTTTTTATCACTTAACAAATCAAGTAAGCCGTAATACGTTGCCTGAAAATTTTAGAATTATTGTGATGTTGAGAAATTTAAGAAATATTTAAATTTTGATATGATGTAAAAAGACTTATTTGACCTAACCCTACAAAAGTAAGTGCAAGAGAATTTTTTTATCTTTTTCTCTCAAAATGGTGTCTCCTTTAAATATAAATCAAATTGCGATGGTATCATGAATTTTTTTTATATTTATAAAATTAGGAAAATCATAAAAATGTAATTTTGGCTAATTTTTCTCTTGGATAATAAAATAAAGAGGGCTGAAGCCTGAAGGCAAAAAATTTGAGAGGCTGCTTTGATAAAATATCATATTATAATGTTTCTTGTTATAGGGCTGTATTATTTTTTGGATTCATGGTGTGTTACTTCACCTCTACATCCTTTCGGCTTGGTGGTCACATGCATCAGAAGACATTTTTATAAAAAAATATTCAATTATGATGTGTTATCAATGTTAATAAATTAAAAAAATTAATACATTTAATTTGCAATTTGTCAAATGGTCTTTTGAAATTTAAATTTCATAAATTTTAGTTATTTATAATTTTATTTAATATTTTAAATTGTTCAATCTAATAGGTGCCTAGTGAAAAAAAAAATTCATGAAATTCAAAAACATTTGGAATGGAGATATTTTGCAATAATATAAAGAGGAATTTGAGGGCAAAAGCTTATATATTATTATGTAAAAAAATGTTACAAGTAAGATATAATAAAAAGGTTAAACCTCATATAAATAAGAAGATGGATAACCAAAAACATATAGCTTCCAAAGCGCCAAAAACTGAATAACAACAACAAAAATTGAAGAGGCTGCCCAAAAATATGGCATGGAGCTCCAAAATTAGACTCAGACTGCTAATCGCACAAACCAATAGAAACCAGCGATGGCAATCCGAAATCGCCTCCTTGCCCAATTGGCCCTCCAAGGAGATGATTATCAGCTGCTTCATCATCCTTCTTCGAAAATCATCCAATATGATGCTAAAAACAGCCATCCAAGGACCAGTGATATCAAGTTGAAGTGGCTTCAAACTTTTTCAGGTTGCTAGGTGGATGAGTGGTTTGGACAAAATCTGAAATGAGCATATAGTTGTAAATTTTTGGAGTGAAAGTCTTAAGTGTTGGCCCGTGTAAATTGGTTTAAATGATACATTCTAAACAGTAAATCATCTTTGGAGTTTAAAGTTTATAGATAATATTCCCAACTTATCTCTGGTTATTCATTACAGTATGTCTTCTTGGATGTTTTGCCTACGGCTTTCATCTCTTCGGAGAATTTGATGTCCTCCAAACCAATTTTCATCTTCATAGCCTTTTTTTTTCTTAGCTTTTGGAGAAATCTTTCAAACTTCGTCAGAGAATACCTGCATCGATCAGGTGGTGAAAATAGTCCTAAACCCTAGATATTGGTGCTTATGCGGGTTTCTTTTTAGTAAAACTTAAATTTTTGCCTCTGAATCGGCTTAGGTCATTGGGTTGCATAGTAAATTTAGTAAATTAAAAAAGACACAAAAAATTTTATAATTTTATTGGGTCAAATTGTCGGGTGATTGTTCCGCCACATGACGACATGATATTGGAGACCGAACCTGAGTCCACATCGAATAACATTTTTTTTTTTTGTTGGGACATTTAGGCCAATTAAGGCAAACTCACACACACAACGCATACATATAGACTCGAACCTTGAACCTCTTAGTGGGAAGCCTAAGCTCTCAACCAATAGGCCAAGGAGAGTTGTGTAAACACATCGAATAACAAGAGTGCTAGAGCTGATGAGAAAAGTCATATCATGCATCATAGCTGCGAGCATGGCGGAAATAAGATCGTCAGCGTGGTGGCAGTGATTCGTTCATGCATTTCAAATACTATTATTTTTCAATTTTTTTATATTGGTTTTGCTCTTAGACAAAATCTTAATACATTTATTTTTCAATTTTTTTTTTAAAAAAAATTAAATCTATTTTACTTTCAATAAAAATTAAGAAACTCAAATTTAAACCTTGCATTTGAAATACACTTTGCTAATAAAATATTGATAAGACAGGCTTTATTTGTGACAGCATTCTTATTTCTTTTTAAAATTAATTTATTGTACAATTTTTTTGCTGAAAAAAATTTCTAGAAAGCTACTTTAGCAAATAGTGATATAAAATTTTACACAAAACTTAGGGTTCATTTGAGATAGTTTTAGTGCTTCTTAAATCAGTTTTTTAATATAAATATTAAAATTTTTGTATTAAAAAATTGCTTTAAGAAGTAGTAAGAAGGCTGTCCCAAACGAAACTTATAGTCTTCGTTTGTAACAATATTTTTTAATGCTTTTTGAAATAGTTTACTTGCATTTGAAATTCACTTTGTTTGGGACAATATTTTTCTTACAAAATTTTACACAGAACATGCTTTTGAAATACACCAGGCTAAAAATATATTGGTCATATTTATGCTTTATTTGGGATAACTTTCTTAATGTTTAAAACAATCTTTTAGCGTAAAAAAAATTATATTTGATATATCATCAAAAAAACTATCTTGACCAGGCACAAATCTCAAGGCAAAATCAAATTGGAAACTTCCAAAATTAAAATTGGGATCATACTAACTCTGATTTCAACAAACTTATAGTCGAACTAAACATCTCAAAAATACGAACCCAACGACATCAAATTCGGCTCAATCCGAGCCCAAATTAGTCCAAATCAAAGACCCAATGCACATTTGGAAGGTTCAAACCATAATTTGGATTACCAAACGGTTTCCAAACATAACATGCTTATATTTGAATCGAGCGGCTCGACGAGACAAATCGAATGAGCCCAAGATCGTTAAAATATGATATGATTAAGACATTCAAATGTCCAGTAAACATTCCATGATTAAGGGAATCAACATCGGTCGTCCATTCAAACAACTCTCATTTTACCCTTGATCTTTCTCCTATTTATATGGCATACCACTCTTTACCCACTCACTTCTCATGCATGAAAAGGGACCCCAAGCAAGAAAGCAAGAGAGAGATTGGAGATCGCTCTTGCAACTTAGCTCCTCCTCGACCACCGACCCGACCACCGTCTAACGCCGAACTTCTACTGGATCACCGGTTGACTCTACCAGACCACCGCCTAACGTCAGACTTCTGTCAGACCATCAATTAACACCTGGGCCTCCGCCGAACCACTACCTGACGTCGAACTTATGGTTGACAAAACGTCAATGGACGGCCATACGGATGATTAAGTTAACTGTAATATACTTAAACATTAGTTGAATCATTTCAACTGGGCGTGGCTCCATGATTTTTTACCTTTTCAATCTTTTCTATGTGAAAAATATTGTGTTCTCTATTTGTGCGCTAGATATTCATACAACGCTTAGACGTAACTTCTGACTCTACCACCGCATATATTCAAGCCCGCAATAGTTTGGTGTTATATGTGAGAACTTCAATCCCACTATCTTAAGCATTAATGACAAACATGCTTAGCCATTGTAATATGGGAGCCTCTCACTCCAACTCATATCAATCTAGGAATCAGTTCATGAATCAGGGACATTAGGTGTCTGCCTCTTTTAAATAAGTTTCCTATCAGTTGGACAACTCGTACATGATTCAACAAGTCTGAGTCAGCATAAGTTGATAGTTTAATGGACAACTTTGCTTACTTTTAAATTTTAATAATAAGTAGTTTATTTTTTTCTCTTTTATCTATACAAAGTTTTACACAAAACTTAATAGTCATTAAACTTGTTGGCATACACAGTCAAACATTTCCACGTGCAAAATCCGACGTCTAGAAAATAATAAATCAAAACTCAAAAGTCACGCAATGCGATAAGATTAACCAAATGCGCATTCCAGAACTTTCCGTATAAATACGCCATAAAGCTTTCTATCAACGTAGCATTTCCTTAGCTCTAGGCCATCTAGAGTTTGATAGCTCGTCATTATCGCCGTATATGGTTAAATATTTCACAAACTTTTATAATAATTTAATACCTGATTTGGTTCTTAGAATGCTCATCATGCCATGCACGAATAAAAATAAATTATAATTGATCCATATAGATTTTGAAATAATATTTAAATAAAAAACTTTCAAAATTAAATTCAACACCATTTTATTTTAATTTTTAGAAGATTCTTATATCTTTCAATATAGCATAGAATATTATAAATTTATAACTGATGCCGACGTTATGATTTTTCGCATTATTGGATTTTTCACGTGAATATTTCAAATCTCATTTGATTTTCTTTTGCGTGTGTTGAACTTTTTGTAGCACGTAAGAAGAATGTATGAAATGTATATTATGCATTTCTTATTTCGAATTGAATCAACTCAATTTTATAATTTGGATCTGATTCAAATAAAATATGATATATTTGAAAGAAAATATATATGTAATATAATGTGATTAATATGGCTTAAATAATTTGATTTACTTTTGAATAATGTGGAGCAAGAATATAGTTTCCACGGCAAATGCCGGTCAAGTTATGATTCAGTTGGGGGGAAGATCAAACGATTCAAACCAATCAGTATCAGCTCTCGCCCGAGGTTAGGGTTTGGGCGGCGTTTTCTCCCGAGGAGCCTCCTTCCCCCCGTCGTGCGGGGGGTTTCCATTGCTCTGGTTCAGGAAAGCTTCTCTAACCCTTTTCTCTAGTGTTTCTCTATTTCTTGTGTGGTTTTCTTTTCGTTTTTTCTAGCTTTGTCGGCATGCCTCCGTCAAAGTAGATAGATCCCGGTTTTTTTTGGGGGATCTCTCACTCTAAGTCTTTTCTTCAAGCTCTTGCTGGATCTTCATCATCTTTTTCGGATTTGAAACCGTCTAACTTTCGTGGTCTTCCGGTTCTGTGGGTTTCCGATGAAGAAATTAGGGCTTTAGCGGAACCTTTTCGTTTTTCTTTAGTTGGTTTTTTCCCTTCGAAACGACCCCCTCTCGATGCGATCCGAAATTTTTTTTTTTAATTTGAAGTTGATTGGAGAGGTGTCTGTTACTGTTCTTGATTCTACCCACATTTTGATTAAGTTGGCAAATGATTTAGATTATTGTAGAATTTTTTGCCACCGTTCTTACATTGTTGTCAACTGTTTTATGAAACTTACGAAATGATCACCGACGTTGGATATCGGTTTCGAGTCGCCGATCATCCCGATCTGGATCTCATTTCCAAACCTTCGTCCCCATTTCTTTGCTCCGAGAATCCTGTTTGGCCTGGGGGAGTTATTCGGCAAACCTCTGAAAATTGACGAAGCTACGTCGGCTGGCTCTCGTCCTTCGAATGCTCGAGTTTTAGTTGAATTAGATATTACTAAAACTTATCCTAAGCAAGTGTGGCTGGGCTCGGATTCGTTAGGGTATGTTCAAGAGGTGGTTCTAGATGAGTTTCCTCAATTTTGTGGTGTTTGTAAAAGTTTAGGTCACCTTTATGGTAAGTGTAAATCGGTGGCTTTAACTGGTTTTCCTACTGCGGATGTTCATGTAGAAAACTCTGCTCCTTTAGGTGGTGTGAATGGCGATAAGAGTGTTAAGGAAAATGTGGTTAATGTTTCTGAAGAAGATTCTGGTGTGAATGGCGATAAGAGTGTTAAGGAAACTGTGGTTAATGTTACCGAAGAAAATTCTGAGGCTGTGGAGGTGATTTTGCCCTCTATCGAACCTGTGGGATGTTCTCCCGTTGTTGAAATTTCCACTGGTAATTTGGTTGATTCAGTGGGTGTGCATAATTGTAACGGTGTTACTGTTGCTACGGATGAATTTTTATTATCACCTTATGCATTACCTTTTGTTCCCGAGGTGCTGGATGGGTGCGTTCGACAGGAAGTGATTTTGGATTCCTCGGTTATTTCGTTGGTGCCGGTGGATGATAATGTTGCTGTGAATGTTGATATTTCTGCTGGTTTGCCTGTTCAGGGTGCGGTGAATACTAATGGAAATGTTATGTTGCTTGAAAATGAGGAAGGTTTTGTGTCTGTTGCTGTGGATCAGGGTGGGATTGAGGCTGTTTGTTCGTCTCTGGGAAATAAGGATGGTATACCGATTTTCAACAGTTTTGTTGAGATTCCAGTTATTCAGGTTGATACACAACTGATGACTGACTGTGTGGGTAAGTCTGCGGGTAAGGAGATTAAGAATCAGAATAACTGGTTAATTGATTCGTCTGAGGAGGAAGTTTATTCTGAATCGTATGACTAGGATAATGATTTTACCCTGGAGCGTATTTAAAAAAAAAAAAAATCAAACGATTCAAACCGAGACCATTTTATACCATAGAAATTAGTCTAAAACTTGAATAATTTTTTTATTAGATTAGTTTAATTATTACGCCGCCGGCATAGGTGTTATAAATAACTATTCCTAAATGCACCAAAAAAAAAAACATCCAATATAAATAAATAAACAGAAAAAAACTTAAAATTGAATATATAATAACCTGAAATTTGAAAAAAAAAAAAAGAAAATTGAAAACAAATTGATGGCAGGATTTTAAGCAAATTAATGAATTTGTTGTTCGTTCAAAAAAAAAAAATGCATTTTATATTAGTTTATTTATATAAGTATATAAATTTTAACTTTTTTTTTTTCAAATAGATATACAAATTGGAACATTGGTTACTTGCTTTTATTATTAATATTTGAATATGTGTACGTAGATAGTTTAAATAATATTTAATAAATTATTTAAATTTTATTTAAAAATTTAAATTCAATTGTGTCCATTAATAAAGTTATATGTTTAAATTATTACATGAATTATATCATTATTTAAACTTGATTAGACTGCTATTGTGACTTGAATATAATAAGAAAATTAATAAATAAGCATTAACAGGTTTTAAAATTAGATTCAAGTTCAATTCAGCTTGAATTTATAAAAAATAAATAAAAATAAATTGTATAAAACTTGATTTAACTCGATTCATTCATAATTGTAATATATAGATTGTAAAGTTTATGTAAGTTAGTAGCTTAATTGAGTTTTAAAATTTGTGAAATAATTGACGACTTAGACTTTATTTGAGACAACTTCTTTGTTGTTTTATAAAACAGTTTTCTAGTACAAAAAATTTGTGTTCAAATTTATACTAAAAAGTCGGTTTAAGCTTCATTTGAGACAATTTTCACACTGTTTCCTAAAACGGCGTTTTAGTATAAAGTTTTCTAATTCAAGAAGTCTTTGTATTAGAAAGTTGTTTTAGAAAGTAACAAAAAAATTATCTCAAACGAAACCTTAGATATTGGAGAAAATTATTCCATTATATTTAATTTCAATCACATTTTTTATTATTGATCATTCACAATTTTTAACAAAATAATAATAATAATTATTATTATTAAATTATAGTCCTATCACCACATTTTCAAATTTAGTTCTCATTCAATTAGATATGAAAATTTTTATGTGAAAAAGATAAATCTCCTCTAATATGAGAATATTTTTATTTTCTTAAATTTTCTCAATACATTTATGATGAAGAGATTAAAATTATGATGCTTTAAGCCAAGCAAAAAATTACGAAAATTAAATATGAGGTGTCATCCTCTAATACGAAATATCTTTAGTAAGGACAAACTATGGACTATAATAGAGCTTATTATTAGAGCTAATGCCAAGCAATAGCAGTCTATCATCAACATGAGATGCCCATTTATCATTTATGAATAAATATCTTAATATATTAAAAACCAAAGTTACAAAATTAATATTTGATTAATTCAATGGGATATTAAACAATGGATCTAAGGATAAAATTTATAAAATAAACATGCAGGATACGTGGACCGGTTTCACTCTAAATAATTTGGATTACCGGTGGGTCCCAAAACTACACGTCTACACCGCCCCGCAAAAACCACGTAAGTTGGTTTTTAATATATTTTCCCACCCCCAAATAATATACGATTTTTTATTCGATAATATTTTTTTATTTAATTTTTTTGCTTAAGACAATTACTATTGAATAGAAGATAAATTGAGTGACACGTCACGTCACATATTATTAAGTCCAAAAATTTTTATGCTTATTTTAAGGTTTGAAATGGATATTTACAATATCTAAGAGATGCTATTATATTTAGATATTTGATGGATTTTATTATTTTTTATTTGAAGGAGAATCCATTATTCCTTCTTCTCTAATTATAAAAATTTAACATTAGAATATTCAAATATTCTTTCAATCTTTCATATGCAAACTCTTAAAAAAATTTAAGATTTTTTTTTCACTTTATGTAATAGAGATTTTTAAATAATTACTTAAAATTAATTACAATTTAATTATTGAAGATATTTTACTTGGGCTATAAGTTTTTTATTTATGTAATATATTTGTAAAAGTAAATTGTATATCTTTAAAAATAAATAATTATATTATTATAAATCTTTATATTGCTTACATTATATCTCAAAAAATTATATGTCATATAAATAAATTTTTTGAAATTGGTATACATTATAAAAATCTGTATTAAACAAATTTTAAAATAAATTTAAATTTTTTTAAGAACAGCCTAATATAATTTATATTACAATATTCTGATATAAGTTTTTAATCATATAAAATTTATGCAAATAATAAAATAAAATAAATAAAAACCGGTTAAAATGGAAACTAAAACCAAACAAAAACGAGGTCACGTAAATCCCATGCAACCACCAACCATTAACAAACCCATTCCTCATCCAAAACCAACCACGTCCCCTCCCTAATCCTTCCTCATTTCATTGGTGGTTACATCTAATCCAACCTTCTTTAATTCTTAATTAAAACACTAATCATAATTAACTAAAACTTCTATAGTAATAATAATAATAATATATATAGGATGTGGTGAAATTATTTTGTGCAGTCACTGGACGCCATCCGAGGCGAATTAGGATGCACAATGTCACTTTTTTGGTGTGCGTCATTGTCGTGTACTACTGTGTATCAGGTGACATGACACATCTTGATTCATCTCTGATTGATTTGATGACCACAAAATAATCTCTCCATGCCTTGTGCATCCACTAAATCCGGTCTCCCATCAATAATTAACTCCACCATCCAAACTCTATTAATTAAATTAAAATAAAATCAATAAAAAGCCAAATTTGAAATTAATTTTAGACATACAAGATCCCGCACGAAAAAACAAGACTATTAGAAAAAAACAATGTTCCTATCCCTATTAGCCACGTTTTATTTTAAAAAAAATTAATAATTTAGCAGTTAAATCATACTCGGATGTCCTAATTTTCCATAATTAGTCAGGAATCATAAAACACGTTCCTATCAGAAAAAATAATTAAATTTTTAGAATATTTATTATGTTATCATTAAATTTTATTTTTTTGTTCGAAACGTTTTCCACAGTTATTAATTTTTTCCTCTCTCACACGTCCTGTATTTAGCTTCAAAACCTAGCTTTGCAGCAGAAGCTCCGTTCCGTTATTCTTCAGAACCAGCAATTATGTTCCATGGCTCGCCGGAGCGAGGCGGCGGCTTCTGCGCTCAGGGTTAGTCTTCAGAATGTTATAATACAGAACGAGGCGGCGGCGAGGGAGAGAGAAGGGTTTGGAGATAGTGGAGAGGTCGGAGAAGAAGAGTCTTGTTGTGAAGGAAAAGAGGAAATGGAAGTTTCTAGATTTAAGTGTAGGGTTTGTGGGGAGAGAGAAGTTTCGATCTTGTTGATTCCTTGTAATCATCTTTGTGTCTGTGGAGACTGTGAGGAGCTCGTTACAGAATGCCCTTCTTGCCGGTTAACTAAGCGGGGTGCGCTGAAGGTCTTATTGTAAATTATTATTATTATTATTATTTTATGTTTATTATTAGTTATGTTTTGATAGTGCCTCACTATAATATTATTGTTGTAGAGCTCTAATATAAATGAACCGTGCGATGAACTTTTCCGATTGGTTGCAAATTGTTTAGGATAAATCAAATCGGTTCCTTGTTCTTCTCATTTTTATTTCGTCAAATCCCTAACCCTAGTGCTGACCCCGCTCCCCTATGATGCTGCAACCAACCTCCTCAGCTAAAAATGGCTTTCGACGACTATGCAAAATCTTATGTTGTTGAGCAATTTTGTTTGTGATCAATTAAGGCTTTGCTTATGACAAATTTTTTATTGCTTCTTAAAATAACTTTTTAGTTTAAAATTTAAAAAATTTATGCTAGAAAACTACTTTAAGAAGTAGTAAGAAAGTCGTCCCAAACAAAACATAACTCTTCAGGTGATGGCCCGACAGAAGTTCGGGCATCATGTGACAGTCCAGCAGAAGTCCGGGCGTCAAGTAGAGATCTGATAGAAGTCCGGGCGTCAGGTGGCTGCCCGGCAGAAGTTTGGCCGTCAGGTCACGGCCTGACAGAAGTCCAACGTCACGTGGCGGTCCAGCAGAAGTCCGGGCGTCAGGTGGTGGTCTGGCAGAAGTCCGGGCGGTGGTCCGGTAGGAGTACAAGTGTCAAGTGATGGTCCGGCAGGAGTCTTGGCATTTGGTGGTGGTCTGACAGAAGTTTGGGCATCCGGTGGTGGCCCGGCAGAAGTCTGGGCGTCATAAGGTGGTTCGGCAGAAGTCCGGCATCATGTGGTGGTCTGGCAAAAGTTTGGGCGTCAAGTGGTGGTCCGGCATAAGTCCGGCTGGTGGTTGAGAAGGAACTATGTGGCAAGAGCTATCTTCGATCTCTCTATTGCTCTATTCCTTTCCCCCCTTCTTTGAAGAGAAAAGCTGAGTCTATTTATAAATTTCCTAGAATGGAATGTCCCGTAAATAGGAGGAATATCAAGGGTAAATAGGGAGTGGTTTGGATGGACAACCGATGTTGAACCCATTGATTACCGACCATTCGTTGGACATTTGAAGGTCTTAGCGATATTGCAATTCATTGATCTTGGGCTCGTTGAATTTGTCTTGTCGATTCGCTCGATTTGATTATAAGCATGTCATGTTTGAAAATCGTTTGGTAATCCAAATTGTTGTTTAATTTGAACCTTCCAATAGCACTTTAGGTCCTTAAATTGGACTCATTTAGGCTCAGATTGAGTCGAATTTGTTGTCGTTGTGTTTGTATTTCTGAGACGCTCAGTTCAACTATAAATTTATTGGAATCAGAGTTCGGATGATCCCAAATGTTATTTCAAAAGTTTTCAACATGATTTTGCCTCGAGATTCGTGCCCGATCAAGGTAATTTTTTGATGATGTATCATGCACGTAGTATGAATTGAAATAGGTGTTTCTTTAAAAATATATAAATTGTAATTTTATTTCTTCGCAAATCATTGTTGAGATATTATAAAAAAATTAGCTTAACCAGTCACGAATCTAAAGGCAAAATCAAGTTAGAAACTTTTAAAATTAAATTTGGGACCATTCGAATTATGATTTATGGAAACTTATAGTCGAACTAAACGTCTCAAAAATACAAATCCAACGACACCGAATTCAACTCAATCCGAACCCAAATGAGTCCAAATCGAAAACCCGAAACACATTTGAAAAGTGCAAACCATAAATTATGCCATCAAATCTTGACAAAGTTTATGAAAAAAAAAAAAAGATAGAATTCTTTTGTTTAAAAAATGGGCGAATGCTATTTTAGGATTTGCACGAAAATAAATGCCATTAATGATCATTTATGCTCAATTAATGAAGCACAAATCATCATTAAGTTCGCATGGTGTGCACTCTTTTCATTAGAGAATATATCGTACGTATAAGGAATATTTGTAGAGAATTTATCCATTAATTATGATATTATCAAATTTATCGAGTCGGAGTAGTTACAATGACAAATAAAATTTGGGAAAATTGTCTTAGACAGTTTGGTCATAGAAAATGTCGCCCTCCTGAGTTCTGATGATCATGTTAGGAAAATAGATGTGTTGCGTGCTAGAATATACGCGGCAGTAGAGTTAGAAAATATTCGTCTTAGCGTTGCACGAGTATTCCGCACACAAACAGAAAAGAGAAATGAACACCAGAGTTTTTACGTGGAAAACCAAAAAAGGGAAAAACCACGGGGCCTCGCCTAGTTGCAAAGTTCCAACAATATTTGTTTGAAGTACAAATGTTAACTAGTCTCACAAATCAAGACAATCAATTTACAATCAACTTCTCACAAAGTTACACAGTTCTGCGAATTCCCGGCGTTTCCCGAAAATCCGGCAGAGTTCCGGCGTCTTCAGGCGGCGGGAAGAGCTCCGGCGGTGGTCGAGGAGGAGCTTCTTCCTTCTCCTCATCCTTCTCTTCTTCTTCTCTCTCTTCACTTGAGTCCCCTTTGTGTAGAATGAGGGCTCTATTTCTAGTTTTTCTGGAGTGGCATAGCCCCCAAATAGGCGTGAGATCATGGGCGAATTGGGAGTGGTTTGAATGGATGGTCGATATCAAATCCTTTGATCATGCACCGTTTGTTGGACATTTGAAGGACTTAATGATGTTGGAATTCGGTGATCTTGGGCTCATTGGATTCGACTCGTCGAGCCGCTCGATTTGAGTATAAGCTCGTTAAAATCGGAGACCATTTGGTAACTCAAATTGCGGTTTGAACCTTCCAACAATGCTTCGGGTCCTTGATTCGGACCCATTTGGACTCGGATTGGGTCAAATTTGGTGTCGTTGGGTTCGTATTTCCGAGACGCTCAGTTTGACTGTAGACTCGCTGAAATCAGAGTTTTGGTGCTTCCGAATTTAATTTTTGAAGTTTCCAACTAGTTTTTGCCTCAAGATTCGTGCCCGATCAAGCTAATTTTGTAATGCCGTATCAAGATGTGTTAGATATGGCCTATGTTATAAAAGGTAAATGTAGCCTTAAAATGATAATATTATAAGATATAAAAAATGACATTTTTTATTACTCAAGAAAATAATAAATAGACTTATATTCTCCACATAAGAAAGGTTTTAGATCTTAACTTAAAATTAGAGATAGAGAGAGTGAAGTTCTTCAGAGTTTCATTTGATGTTCGACACCAATGATCATTATCGTCGCTGGTGTTAGACAACCATTATCCATCTTTTGCTAACCTACTACCATCCCTAAACTTTTGTCGATAGATCCACATCTCTTAATTATCATTGCATGACTTTGATCAGCTGATTACCATCATCCAAGCATCGTAATCTGACTACAATCTTATTAATAACACTTTCAGTAATCATCAAGATATTCCAAAAGCTATTGATGTCCACCAAGTTTTATACTTAACAATCTCCACCGCACCTTGACAACTACCAAATGTCGCTACTAAAATATAATTGAAATACAACTTTATTATGATATATATACTATAATTTGCTACAACATTGTGTGAGGAAAGTTATTAAGAAATGTTTGAGACCGATTAAAGCTTTAGTTTTCTTTCTCTCTTGTTATCTGTATTATGCTTTTTAATTTTTGAATACAGTGCTTGTGATTACTATAAGTCATTAAATATTCTCAAATTTTTTGTCCATTATCACTCAATTATGATCTCACGACCACCACTGATTGATTGCCGATGTCTGCCAACTTTGTCACCCATACACCAACCATTAAAATTAACACCAACAAACATCATTGCCTATAAGATCAATTAATGTCGTTAACACCAACTCCCACCTATTTTGTCGGTCATTCTTGGCAATAACATACATTCATGTCATTGCCTGTAAAATCAAAGCATGTTGTTTGTACAAACGCATGCGTCCACAAACTTAATCGCTAGTTATCACTAACAAAGTTGATGTACACCACTTATACAATTAGTATACATCATCAACACCAATGGTGATGCCTACCGACTTCATCGTCCTCCATTATCACACTACAAGTGAAGAACACCTAAAGTGACGAATGATATTACATCGAACAAATTCTATTCCAACACAAAGTAAACCCAAATAAAGGTCAATATAAATAAGTGTCAGAGAAGGTTCTAGAAGGAACTCCAAATAAAGCCTAATATAACACGAGCCTACTATAAAATTTCGGCATTAGCTCCAGAATACAGGTGTAAAAAATTGACACGACCCGAAACCCAACCCGAACACGATCTGGAAAAAAAATCCGAGTTTAGGTCAACCCGTATGTGAAACGGGTCGGGTTTAGGTTGACCATGAAACCCGCGGGTTGACCCGAATTGACCCATTTACGCATGCGACACACGAGGGACGCAATTGCGCCCACTGGTCTCACCACGGCACGCGACATAATTGCTCATTCCTATGAAGTTCGAGCTCCTTGCCTCAATGCCTCGCCAGTCCGTCATGTGCCTCAGCCAGGTCGCCCGATGTCTCAATCGAAGGTTCGACCTACAGGCTGCAGCGGAAGAAAGCTGTGTCTCGACGTCGAGGTAGGTATCACGTCCCTAGATAGATCGCCTAACAATCTTGATTTGGTTCCTCTACGGTCATCGTCCTAGCCAGTCACCCACGAGGCCACGACGCCCATGTCCTCCTTCGCGTCAATGGCTCTGCTAGTCCATCATTGCGCCCACGGGTTCGCAGGTAGGGTCTAGTCAACCTGACAACCCGCATAGGTCGGGTCCGGGTTGGAAATCTTCACTTGTTTAGCTAAACGGGTCGGATTCAGATCAACTCGGGTTGGACCCGAACCTGAACTTACATGCTTTAGATTATGCACCGATTGTGGGGCCCAAATAAGTATTTTATTTTCTTTCTTTCAACCTATTCCACGAAAAATAAAATACAAAAAAAAAAAAAAATTAAACTCAATTAATGTACAGTTTTTATGTGAATGACCAGAATAATAATGTGTTTTGTTTTGTGCTTAGAGATAACATAACATCACAAACATAAATATAAATTTATAAGAAAATAAAAATTCTACTCTTGTAGAAACAAAAATATTAATGTGAGTGCTAATTAATTATTTAAATTTTTATATATTTATTTGTGTAAAATCTACATCTTTATATTTAATTACATTATAATCAAATCTTAAAATTATATAAACATATCTATTAATTTATCTAAAATAAAATAAAATAAATATAAATAAATAATAAATTTTAGATTAGATATATAAATGTATGAAAGTTCTACGATAATATATGTAATGTGAATGCTTACAGTCAGCGGTTAATTAAACCGGGTCGAGCCACTCAACGGGCCGGCAGTTTTTGTTTACGGTTCGGCTTAAAAGCACCGTCGAGAGCGACCGCCTGATATAAAATGGTAAAGCTCTCGGCCCTCGGGGATAAATTTTAGTTTCTCCACCCTGGAGCTGGAGTAGCTGAAACCCTTGAGGCGCCGAAGGCCCCGCCGTCCACTCACAGACTCATCATCGGAGGTAAGATCTTCTACTTTCCACTATTAATCTTAAGGATCTTTTCAGTCAAACTTAAGAATCTACGAGGAGCTGGAAATGAATCGTTCCTGCTGAGATCGATTCGATTGTATAGCTTCATCTTTCATTCTGCTATGCGCATCAATTATGTCAAAAGGATAACGACCTCATTCTTTTGATGAAAATCGGAGATTAAGATAGATCGATTGTGCTTCACTTCGATTTGGGAAGTCTGGGATTCCTTGTTATTATTACGTTCTTGGACATTCAGGCGAGTTTTGCGATAGGCGAGAAATCGGGCATAAGGAATGTATCGGGTTCTCTTGAATTGGAATATAATTTCCGGGTGCACTTTCCCCCATCCAGATTATTATTATTATTATTGAATCGCGGAGATGGGTTCTGTTGGTTTTTTGAAGAAAATCATGCTGGTTTGTGTGGATCAGTCCTAGCCGTTCAATGTGGGATTTATGATGGGATGGGGGTATTTCAATTGTGCAGTTACTGAGCTAATTGTCCTCTCTTTTTTTGGTTGGGTAATTTGTAAAGTACGCCGAGCTTTGTTCTTCTCTGTAGTTTGAGCTTTTTTAACTGCATTTAAATTGGCCTTGTTATTAATTACAGCGGCAGCTGAGCATTTGAAGAAAGTTAGTACGGAGCGATTTTCCTTTGGTTTGTGTACGTGTGTATTGTTGGGGGGGCGAGGGTTGGAAATCAAATGTTTTTGATATAGCTTATTCATCTTCAAATAAAGATGTCAATGACTAATATCTAATGTATATCAATGAATGATGCCCGACATTCATCATCTAGGTCAGTTAGCTTCCCCTTAGCTAGGGAATGACTAAGCCAATCACCCACAATCATTCGACATTTTAAATTCCCTATCACTTTTCACTGATGACTGAGATGGATCATCTTTCAAGTTTCAACCATTGACTTTCATCTTATTAGTTTTCTACTATCCCTTCTTATCAGGAGTACTAAGTCAACCACCCCAATCGTCTGATTTTTACATTCTTTATTGATCATTATTTGATGACTACCAATAATCTATGATTGACGTGCATCATACATATACAACCAACGCTCATTTTCTTGGGTACCCCTTATATCAGGAGAATGAACAAGTAGAGCAATCACTTGATACGTGCCAATGATTGACATTCAACATTTGTCGACTATTCGTGTCCAATATTCATCTCATTGGTACTTAATCTTAACTCCTATGAGGGGAATGGCAAAGCGAATCGGCAACCGTCACTTGAAGCCTATCAATGACCGACGTCCGACATTTCATGCGTAACTTTGGCCTTAGATGATCACCCACTCATCAGTCAATAACTTTGACCCCCAAGGATTTCATATTACCGTTATAGGATACATGTTTCATGGTTTATGTATATGTGTTATATTAATATATACTCTAATTATGTGGATGTACATTTGTTGAAATTCTTGACTCATATTAGTAGAGTTGTTTTAATTGGGCTAGAAACCATGGTATTTTTCCTTGCTTGATTTTCTATGTAAAATATATCATGTCTCCTATTTGTTGCTCTCAATTTAATTGTATATGTGAGGATTTTCTTCAAAACTAAGATTATAACATCTCTCTCTGCTGCCTTGAATATATCTAGCGCATAATATTTTGACGTTATCTGTGGGAAACATTTCCACCTACATCAATCATCAATTGTAAAATTCAATGATGGTCTACACATTAGGACCTCAACATCCAAATATTCATCACTAAGTAGTATTCTACTCATTTTACAATCAACGAAGACACATCTCCTTGGTAGCACCATTAAAGAAAGCTACAGCGCCTTCTCAAAGAACAATTCAAGAATATAACCATGATTGCAACATTTACAGAGCATTGACACTAGCACTTGATTGTTTTCATACAACTCTTTCCTCCTACCATCTTCTAACTTATTAAGACAATCACTCTTCACCCAAAGCATTTCAAAAAATGCCAAGGTAGTTGTTCCTAATATTGGCAACTTTGCAGCACGAATTAGCTCAAGATTCTATCCAAATTGCAATTTTGAGGTGATGCCCACATTGATGTTCAAGAAGTGGAATTATTTGAAGTGGATCTTGAACAAACTGTTAATTCCACAGAGTTCTCTACATGCAAGGTAAATTTCACGAGAAACTTTTGATAGAATCTTATATCCTCATACGATCCTCGGGAAGGCCCAACATTGTATGGACCCTAGAAAATAACAATGAATGAAAATAGGTAAATTTTATCATCTAAATGACTTTGGAGGGTAGCTAGTTCGGTTGTGTCCCCACTAAAAAGTCCCTTGCGACATAGTTTTATGATTGCTCGTTTCCAGTTTTCACAATAATTAATTGTTTCTTTGTATCTCACAAAATTTCCAATTTTATGTGGCTTAACTATTTATATTATCGTAGAAACCTATCTATCTATCTATATATCTATATATATGATTTATTTATGATCTTTATGCACAAAAACATGACATCCTTTTCATACTGGTTTTAGTTGACAGGAAAGTCTAATATGCTTCATTTCTATAATGGCCTCCATTATCAGTAGATTTTTACAATATTTTTATAGCCTCTCTTTGTACTTTAGGCATTTGCCAATCCGCAACTTGCTTTTATATATTTTAAAAAAAATTTCAGTCTGTGTTTACTCGTATCCATACTTTTTGCAAGCTTTTTGCCTTTATTAAAACTGTGGATGCTTCTCCTACAGATGAATGTTGAGAGGCTCCAAAAGATGGCCGGTGCCGTCCGCACTGGTGGAAAAGGAAGCATGCGGAGGTTTGTTCGTTTTTTCTTCTCCCTGTTTAATAGGATTTTTGGTGCCACTGTTTGTTATCAATGTTTTAAATCCTTTTTAGTGTTCTGACAAGTCCATAGTTTTTTTATTGCTGATTGCTATGCATGGTGGATTGTCTTCAGGAAGATGAAATATTTCCTGATATTGACCCAATATTAATTAAGATGAATAATTTTATTTATTAAATTTATTTTAAGATGAGTATTATATAAAAGTTGATTGATTATATATGTATAAATTTGCGTCCGCCCAAGATAGTCAATTGTTGAGAATGTATTCCATTGAGTCATTCCTGCCCTGGGAAAAAAAAAAGTTTTACGCAGCTTTTAAGGTATTTGTTGTTTCATGAGTATGCCCTGAAGGTGCCATGCCAGTTGAAGTCTTTGTTACGATTTTGCCACTCCACTGAGATGGCGAGCTTTTGGAGATCTTTCCCTCAGTTTGAAATTCAGGGGATTTCATTGCTCCAATGCCAATAACTCGTATTATTAATTGAGAAAAAAAAAGCTCAAAATAGTGCGGAGTATTATATTTCTTCAATTTAGTCTCTCAACTATATAAGATTGATTCCAAATAATCTCTTGAGTAGAAATTAATAGACATTGAGATATAAAATTGATTCTAATGTAGTTCCTTGGCTATACAAAATTGGATCAAATTTCATATAGTCGATTAATTAAATTAAAAATTGAAATTAAGTTGATCACACATGACTAACCAGGTGATTTTTTTGGGATTTTTCACATTATTAATTAATAGAACAATTAAGTTTATTTTGGTGTTAGTCACTTTTGAGGAGTAAAAGTATTCCGTAAGTGGAACTTGGATTATCAATTGCACTTATCTACCTGCATATTCTTCATTGTAGAATTGCCAATACTCCGCCCATTTTGACTAGATTTATTCCGTTACTGATGTGCATTTTGATAAGACGTTTATTAATAGGAACTTATGTTGCCTTTAAATTTTAAAGGTAACTGACCTACTTTTCTGGCCATGTGTTACATTGTGATGCCTGTCAGGAAGAAGAAGGCTGTTCATAAGACAACTACGACTGATGATAAGAAGCTTCAGAGCACACTGAAGAGGATAGGTGTCAATGCCATTCCTGCAATTGAAGAAGTCAACATATTTAAAGATGATTCTGTAATACAGTTCCAGAACCCTAAAGGTAAATATCCAAAACTCATTATTCTTTATTTTCTCACACTATGTCAAGAGGAATTCAAATCTCATTGGGACATTAATTTCTCTATTGTAGTGCAAGCTTCCATCGCAGCCAATACTTGGGTTATTAGTGGCTCTCCACAGACAAAGAGTAATCTCACTTGCCATCTTATCTGAATAATTTTTTTTACTTTTAAAATAGTCATGAAATGAAATACAGATTGCTCATCTTCAACTTTTGAATTTTTTACATGATAACATGTTAGCAATAATTTAATTCATGAAATTCAGAAGAAAAAAAAAAAAAAAACTTTGCCCATGAAATCCAGACCTGCAGGTGTTTTGATGAGCCTAAAAACTGTTTGATTTGCTTCAAGATGAATGTAAATAACTTCTTCATGTATAGTCCTTGTCTTAAAACATATTTAATGATTTAAAGACACATTTTGATCAAAATTGTATTCTTTTTTAATTAAGAATGATACTTACATATTTGATATTTTGCCTTCGACAGAACTACAAGATTTGCTACCATCAATTCTCAACCAGTTGGGTATGTTTCTCATCTTCATACTCTGAGTCTTTTATTTTTTCTTAACTTAATTCATTAAATCTCTCATCTCTAGTTTTTTGTTAGTTTAGTAACCTATGCTGGTATATATTATTTATGCTTTTGGACATTTATTTCAAATTTGAACTTCATTCTAGCCTTCTAGGTTTGATGGGTTCTCAAATGTAGAAATATGTTAGTCGCTATCAAATCTTGAACTTGTTTTGCCAAGCTTTTTTGGTTTTCTTCAATCATATTATGAAGAGGCCGGTTGGGATCACTTTATGCTTTGACATAAAATAAAATATATTTGATATCTTAAATATTAATTATTTTTATTTTTTGAATTTTTAATAAGTTTATTTATGAGATGATGATGGTTGTTGGTGGTGTGGTGGTAACCCGAGCGATAGTGATGGTGGTTGCTAGTGGTGGTGGTTAATATGAAAACAATGTCAATGGTAGCAACGGTGACCAATGGTTGAGGCAACTGATATCAGATGTGGAGATTATTAAAAAAAAAAAAAACTCAAAATACTTAAAAATTGTTTTGACATTTAAAAAAAGAACAATGACAAATTTAGTGAAAATTAGAAAGCTAGGAAGTAAATCACATCAAGCACAACTCTTAGAAAATCCCACATAAGCAAGTCTTCTAGCCTGAATAGGTTTGATAGAGAATTTGAGATAGGGTAAGGCTTCTACCAAAGCAAAATCATTGCAAGCTCTCCAAATTTGCTAAATAATAATGTGTATGGCAAGCATGATAGGGTGAGAATCAATTTGGCTAACATAGGATTTGTTACCAAGGAATCATGATCATGGTGAGAAAGATGGGTTCAACCTCTAATAGATACCACACCAATTTAATACCTCTTTGATGATATTAGAAATGATAATACAATTGAAGTGAAAGTATTCGAGTTAATGAGCCCAAAAAGATAAAGAATAGAGAGTGTTGCTGATGGGGACATCGTCAGAGATTGCGACACATGTACCATCAGGAGATGCCGGAGATCGACGGCCACGATCATGACCTTTATTTTCATCATTTTATGTAGTAGTTTATTTGATTTTTATGTTTTTCCATTTTTGCTCTTATGGGTAGTTGGTCGTTATTGTAGCCCGAGGGGCATTTTAGTCTTTTGTTGTCTTGTCATTTTGAGGCCTATTTATATGGCCATTTTCTCATGTAATTTTAGTTTTTGATGAAATGAAAATTTACTCTTGTTCTCTTAGTGAGTTCATCTTCTCCCACGATCTCTTAGTGAGTTCGCCGGAGAAGACTAGATCTCTTTGTGAGTTCTAGTTTTCGAATTATCTCATCTTGTGGAAAATCAACGTGGAGACAATCGAGGTTAGTAAATCCGTAGTCGTCGAAGCCTTGAAATCTCCATTTCTTCCTCTTTTCCCTTGCCCTTGCCGCCGTCCAATCCAAGAAGCAAAGCCGCCGGCCACCTTGTGTTTTCCTCCCTGTTTTCGCCGGTCATAAATTCTGCAGCCGCCGGCCAGCCTCCCACCGGCCAGCAGCCGGCCACCCGCCGGCCAGCCACCCGCCGGCCAGCCTCCCGCCGGCCTGCCCAGCAGCCTATTCCCGCCGCCTCTCCCTCTTGAAGCCTCCCACCATTTGAATTTCAAATCTCTTGAGTTATTAACCTCCTTAATTGGTGCTTATGCAATTAAGCCACCCATTAAAGAGATTAAATCCAAATTTGATCTCCCTCTCTTTTTTAAATTTTGGGAAGTTACTTAAGCTCGAATTAAATCTGAAATTAAAATTCAGATTTAATTGAATTTCTTACTTAAACTTGGGCCCCACCCTCATAACTCCTAAATCTCTCTCTCTCCTCCTTATTGGGCCGGCCACTCTTAGTGGGCCTCTTTCTCCTTCCAAATGACATAATAACACCACAAATTCAGCCCAATTACCCCTCTTTACCGCCCCCCCTTCCCTCCTTGATTTAATTTGAATGTCAAATTAAATTCCTCCATCAAACCTCCCAAATTCTGAAATTAATCCAAAATTCCTGCACACTACCATGTGGATCCCACCATAACCAAGCTCCCCTCTTCTCCCGGATGCTCCATCAACTCCCGGCAAGAATGCATGGACGTTGGATCATTAACGGCCGCCCACCGCTCCTCCAAATCCGGCTTCCTCCCCGGCGACGAGTCCTCTCGGGATTACGTGTCTATTAGTGGCATCGTTGAGTTTACTTACAATCCTCATCCGCTAGGCCCTATTTTCGAGAGCAATGAAAGGACCTCAAGGTGAATGATCTAAATTTTAAACGTGTGGCTTTAGTCGTAGCTATTTGCATTATCAAGTTTATTTTGGTTATATTTTGTAAGACTCATGTAATTCTTAAATGTAATCACCGCCGTTAACATAATCTATCACGAAGTTTCTTGAATCCAAATTGAGAAAGCTAGATTTTATCGTTAACATTGCAAAGTTAAACTCTCATTAATCTCTAACGTGCAATTCATGTCACCGCAATTGGTTTCACATCAGTTGCATTGACCACCTCTAATAGATAGAATGTTAACAATCTTTAATTTCAAATCGAGCATCATCTAAGTATATATAAATTAAAATTTGAGCTTAGCCCATTTGAACCAGAAAAAAAAAGAAGATAAATATTATATTTAATGCGAGTTGCTTGGATAGAGGAATTAACCTTGGATAGTGATGAACATTGTTAAGGTTATCTATGAGGTCCACAAGTGTGGTTGTAGTAGAACAAGGGAGATCCTAATGGTTGTGACAAAGAATAGAAAGATAGGAGTATAGGACCAAGTAAATCACAGCAAGCATAACCCTTAGGAAGCACCACAGAAGCAACTTTTCTAGCTTAATTATGTTTGATAGATAATCCGAGTTGGGGTAGGCTTAATTCTACCAAAAGCAATAGTATTGCAAGCTCTCTAAATGTGGCAAATAACAATGTAAAGCATGATAAGATGAGTATCAGTTTGACTAGCAAGGTTGTTGTTACGTAAAAAGTGTTTTGATTCTATTGAGAGATTGAAAGGTTTATACAAATGATACGAAGTCCAATTAGCGAACCAAATGAGAAAGAGAGTGATCGGTTATCAAAGAAAAATGAAAAATGATAAGCATCAAGATTTGGAACACATAACATTATTCTGCTATCTATTTAATAACTAATTAGAAATTTGATTTTACATCAAGATTTAGAAGATTATATCCTCTTCGAGAAACCCGACAACTAAAACCTTCCGTATCAGTTTCATCTCACCGCAAGATGGTATCCTGAACATGAGGTCGAGGAAGTTTCTAAAGAGTGGGATCATTGCTTGGTCAGTTACGCTATGGGCAAGAGGTCTTATTATGAGTCGTTACTCACTGTTATTAAAAAGACATGGAAAATGAAAGATCCTCTTACTCTCCTCTCCTTAAATGATGAGTTTTTTTTTTTGTTTTCAAATTCTCATCCCCGGAAGACTATGCCATGGCCTAGAGTGGGGGACTTTAGTTTTTTTTTGCAAGCCACTCATCTTTTATAAATGGTCATCAGATTTTGACCAAAGAGATGAATTCACCTCCCTTCACCTTTAGGTTAAAATTCCGAATGTTACCCTTAGGTGTTGGCACCCTGCTGGTATGTACAAAATCACAAGTTTTATAGAGCCAAACTAACTGTTGATTCCTTAACCACATTAAAAACATAGTTAACCTTTGCAAGAGTCTGTGTTCAAATAGATAAATAGACCCATTTGCCTGATGAAATTCACATCCCCCTCCGTGGCTGTGGGCTCCGAAAATTCCATTTTGAAGTGCGATGCCGGCCTCTCCGCGCCATCCGTCTATTTTTTCTTTTAAGTGTTTGTGTGACAATGATGACAGAGAGTTTTAACGAGAATAGGTTCCGGGGGAATTTTCAGAAGGCATATTAGGTTTTAAGATAAGACACTACCCAGAAATTTTGCCCTCATTTTGTGAGGACTTTTTTTTAGTTCTGTTTTCCTATAGGCGCAAGCCCCTATAGTTAATTACCCCTCCTGATAATAGGAGAGAACTTTCGATTAAGGCTAGTCGTTAAAGAGGTCATATGGATCATAAATCCAATCTATAATAACAACAATTTTAGGGTTTAAATTTAATCTTATAATGATTTGGATTTTGAAGTTTGGAATTTAGAGTTTATCACCATAAACTTAAAACTTATAGTGGGGGGAATGAAGACGAGCCCGATCAAGATCCCATGATTTCGTCATCCTGGGCTGTCATGATACCTGGTCTACTTAGTCAGAGGAGATAGTCGACCCAACCTGACAGAAGGTACCTTATCGGTAGCCATGGGTTGCTTCGTCCAAGAATACCTTGTAGACCTGGGTTGATATTTATCTAAGGGGATATATCTGAATCTACCTTAGCTGACAGAGGGCTTTATGCCTATCGAATATACCCTATGATTCATTACTCAAGGGTTTGACGCCTTTAGGGAACATACAGACTTTGGCCGTGATTGTAATATAATGGTGTCATTTTGCGGCAAAATCACCCGATCAGAGGGTACGCGCCACGTCCCTGCTGGCAAGAGACTATTTGAAGATGAATCAAAGTGATACACCCGACACACATTTGCTCTTTGTGATATGAGATTAATTTCAAATTTATCTCCTCCGACAAACGGCTGCGGAAGGTGTATGATTTTTAGTTTCAGTTTTAAGGTGATATGTTTCATTTCAGAGATTTAGACTTTTGTTGGATTTGAGATTTAACCCCTCCGGTTGAGATTTTATGTCAACACAGCCTCATCGGGGTGACTTCAAAGCACTTTTATTTTTGTAGGATTTTGGGAGACATTTTGTAATTCAAGTTGTGTTGACTCCAGTCCTTTCGGGGAGTTGGATGAAACTTGAATATTTGACCCGCGTAGCATTCTCGAATCGTTGGATTTGGGACTTAGATGTGACAATTAGAGCACATGCGGGTTGTAGCATTTGACCTTGCCCAACATTCTCGGTAATTAGTGTTTGTAACTTTAATGCATTGACCGGAGCACATGCAGGGTATATTTAGTTTAAGAGATCATATTTAATACATAAGGGACATTTTAAAATATTTAAATATGATCCATTGCGCAAGTGATTTCATTTAGAAAATGGCCCGGGATTTCATTTACAGGCCTACGAACGCCTTCTGTCCGCTTGTACACATGTTGTGGATCCGGTGGCGTTAATTTATGATTTCTAGATCAACACGATCCTTTCCCTTTCTCACGTATTCGTAATATGCTTCTTTATGACAAGGTGGGTAACCATCGTGGGATGGTGTTAGAAAGAAGACAACTAAGGCTTTTGTTAAAATGCTAGTAGCACATGAATGGTCTAGTGCATTTGAGTCAAAATGAGATATGTCCTAGTGTCATCATCACTCTTGGAATAAATCTCTTCAAGACTATTGATTGCAGAATATCGTGTAGATCTTATGGATAATTTTCATGGATGAACAAGTTTGATATCCTAATCAAATTGTTATCTTCAACTCCTATTTATTGTAGTTAATATAAACATCTACAATGAGCCTCCAACATATGTTGTAATTCCCTTGACTTTAAATTTGTAGCACCGTCAACACCTATGCTACTAAAATCATAACCTTTATTTTTATATCAAAACATAAGTCTCAAAACATATTTATGAGAAGATCATCTACACAAATGTCCTTACCAACTTAATGATTGAGATCTCATGTATCTTTTAAGAATTCCTAAATGATCTAAGAGGTACTATTGCAATTATCATGAAAATATTTTGTGAGAGCCAAGATACCCATTTTGTCATAACAAAATTGCTTAAAGCAAGAGAATACTAATGCGGAGTATCTTGTTCATAATATTCATCATTATGTCGGACTCTAGATTTTATTTGAGATTTATAAATAGTGAGTGATGTTTAGTATGGTGAGGTGCTATTGAATCATTTTCATATATTTTAAGCCTTCACTATGCATTTGAGTCACTCCGAGTTATGGATCGTGCTAGCTCTTGATATCTTTAGGAGTTATTAAATTATGTCATTCAATTCAATATCTTTTGAATATAGACATTTGTTTAGACATATAAATAATAAATTTCAGTAATACATAAGGGTGTATTGTGCAATGCCACTTGAAATTCCAAATCTCCTTACTTTTTTATTGAAATTAATTAGGTGGAGTGTTCTTTATTTTGTTCCAAATTTCGTACAAGTCCAAAAGATTTTTCTAAGTCCCGATTTTTTGATAAAATTTCGGCAGCCTCCTGACGTCCCCTCCCCGACGCCGGGAGGTAAGGAGTGGCTTGACTCGACTGAAGCGAATCAACGACGAGGATATTGGGTCTTCAGAAATTTTGATTGACGAAGATTGGTTGTAGATCGAATGGTTGCCGATGATTGGATGGAGATTGTAGTTGATTGCAAATGCTTGATTGTAGATTCCTTTTTTTTAAAAAAAATTGATTAAATGAACTTTAATTAAAATTAAATTTTCATTTAGTGTTTTTCCAATTTTTCAAAAATTTGGTTAAGTCTTGAATTTTTAAGAAAATTTTGGCAGCCTCCTGGCATCCCATTTGCCATTTCAAATCAGCCTGGTCGGAGCGAATGGACGGCCAGGGTTTTCGAGTTGCTGTCGGGTCCCAGAATTGATCTTTGGAAGCTCCAATTAACGATGATTGGTTACAAATAATTAGATGTCGGTTACTTGTCGAAAATTTGGTCAAGTCCTGAAATTTTGAGGAAATTTCGGCAGCCTCCCAGCATCCCCTCCCCGGCGCCAGGAGGTAAGGAGTGGCTCGACTCGACCAGAGCGAATCAACGACGAGGAGATTGGGTCTTCAAAAGCTCCACTTAACAATGATTGTTGATTGCTGGTTGTTGGAGACTTGTTGCAAGTTCCTAGTTTGAAAATTGCCTCTCTTTTCTCTCATTCTCTTTTTTTATATGTATAATTATATATTATATTATAATATTATAATGTTATATTAATATACTATAACACTATATTAATATTATATTATACTGTTATATTATAACATTATATATATATATATATATATATATATATAATGTATATTATTATTATTATTATTATTATTATTATTATTATTATTATACTATTATATTATAGATATATAATAGAGAGGGAGAGAGGGGAATCGGGAAGAAGCCCGATCGGGCAAGGTCACACAAAAAGGCCTGAACCACGCACGGGCTCGGGTCAGAGTCCTTGGTCGGTGACGGATCAGGTAGGGTTGGCAGGATTTTGACCGGAGCAGGTAGTGAAGGTCGACTAGGGCACATCTGCAATCAAGCGAAGAAGTCAGTCGGAAGAGGTGGAGTCTTGTGTCTGGCTGGGGTCGGCCGGTGAATCGAAGCGGGAGGCTAGGATGGACTTCAGGCTTGTAGAAGACAGAGGATGACGACTTGCTAGAGTTCATATGAGAGAAGGCAGGCGTCGGAGGGAGGGACGGCGAGTCCAACGAGGTCGACGGGCTTGGCGATTTGTCCAAGGTGAGTCTTCCGAAACTCCTTGCTTGCGATTTCTTCCGGTTCTCAGAGTTTTTGTGTGCGTGAGAGCGCCCGAATGGGGGAAGCGTTATTTTTATGTCGTGAGAAGAACGACAGTTATGCGAGATCGTGGGGTAGTTTCTGTCCAAGCCTTGGGGTTTGTCGGTTATGCAGTTATTGGTCAACAATGGCAGACCACAAACTCTTCGAGTTGAGTATGACCGGAGACCTTGGCCTTTTCTCGATTGTGGATCACTCATTTACTTGCATCACATTTGTCCCATCAATCCCTTAGACACACCCCCTCCTCTCCCAAGCCCCAAGGGTAGAAGCCAAAGCAAAAAAACCAAGGCCCTGTAACCAACCTAATTCCTTCTTTGATGCATGATAGCACAACCAAATTATTCAACAAATAACTCTTCCAATCTTGCTAACACACCTAATATCTCCACAAGCTCCATTGAAACCAACTCGCACAAAAACTCAAAATCCAAATGAATTCCATATCTTTTGCCTCTTCGATTGTGAGAAGCTTCAACGGGCTCGACAGAGTTTTTAATGTTATCATTTCCTACAAGCTTAACCTCGTATGTATTCTTGAGGCAAAAATTAATGCCTCCAACTTTCTAACCTATGGTTTGTGCATAACCATTGATGATTTCACAATGAAGATAGCTGTAACAATTTCTCTATGTCAAATTCGGGAAGGATTTGGTTGAAGTGGAATGCTTCTCTCATACAATTTGACAAAATTTATGCTAGTCAATTCTTTCATGGGGAAGTTCTCTTTGGTAATGCTACATCATTCTTCCTCTTTATGGGATGCTCTTAGAAACATCTGCTCGCTCGTATGTTACCTCTGGCCTTAAATCTTGGGTTGTCTTGGTAGACTTCTATTGCTACAGACATCACAAAGAGAAAAAGGAGGGAACTTGATATCTAACAGTAGGTTATGTGATTTTAATAACATGATTTTTAGCACTTGACCTCTATGAGTCTTTATATTACTTGGTTTAATAGCAAAAGTGACTCTCCTATTCATATAAAGCTTGACAGAGTACTTGTCAACAATATTTGGCTTGACACCTTCCCTACCTCTTTTTATAGAGTTAAAAAGCCCTAAAAGTTCTAACCACTCTCCTCTAATCATTCATACCTACCAACTGCCCAATCTCAAACACATTTCAATTCAACAATTATTGGGCTAAAATGCCTCAATTTTGGGATGCCTTCAACCCTAATAGTAGTATTGACCCTATTAACCCCTACATAAACTGAAGTTGTTGAAGGAGCGTATTAAAAAGAAAAATTGGAGCTCCTTACTCTTATCTCTGCATATGAAAGACTTAGCGTTTCGACAAGCATCTTGTTTTGAGATAAACACGAACCCCTCTGACCTATCTCTAAATAGTAAGGTTAAATAATTTGAAGAATATATCTTACATAGGGGTGTCAAAATGGAAGTTCGAGTCGGGTTCCGGTCAAACCCGAAATTGATATGAGTCTAATTCAACTGACCCGAACTCGACCTAGTTTTGTGAATGTCAGAAATTTAGACCCGAACTCGACCCGTCGGGTTACCAAGTTTAGGGATGTCAATTCAGGTCAACGGGTCAGGTTTGGGTCCAACCTGCCTTGACCTGGGCGTAAATGGGTTGACCTGAACCCGACCTGTTTAGCCAATGGGTCAGGATTTACAATCCGGACCACCTCGCTTGTGTTGCCGAGTTGACCCGACCAGTGAACCCTCTTACAATCCTGTTTTAAGACACCAATCAGCCATCTCCAATCTCGAACACCTCCAATCCTCCGCTTGCGAGTGTGATTCCCGTTCTGTGACTGGACAAAACCAAGCCACCTTCGCCTCTGCTTCGATTGAGGTTCAACAACCCTGTCCGACCGAAGTGGCGAAATCTTGCGTTCGAAACACTCTCCGATCCTCACACTAGTGTGTACTCCCGTCTCTCGCTTCCACTTGTTTGGCCGACTGAACGATCACCCCCGCCCGACTGAAGCTTGACGCTCCTATGCCAATCTCTGCTCCGTCTGGAATTCAAGGATTGAGGCAGAGCACGGATGCACAGTCGCTAACGTGCCAAAGCCTTCTCAGATTTCGGGTGAAATTTGGGTTAGCGGGTTGACCCGGACCCGTCCCGATTTTTCAAATGGGTCAAAAAATGCAACGCAAACTTTACCCATATGTTACACAGGTTGACTATGACCCGAATTTTTCGGGTCGGGTTATCTGGTCGTGTCAATAATTGACACCCATAACTGGGTTGACTTGGCCCACAATTGCGAGAGCGCGTGCTGCAAGAATTGAGTGCGAGCTTCGTGACTGCAGGTGAGGGCTGCCTGGCAAGTCTGTGCGAGAGCGCGGGTGCAAGGCGACTGCGAGTGTGCCGCAGCCTCCGCAATTAGGCGAGGGTTCTTTGAGCACGACTGGGGTGAGTGGCCAAGTGCGTGAGGCCGCGTGAGTTGTGGGTGTAGCAAGACTGAGGTGGTTTATGCGACTTGGGCTAGCAAGCAAGTGCGTCAGGCCGCATGAGTTCCCAAGTGTAGCAAGACCGAGGGGGATTTATAGGGACCTAAATATAAGCGGAACTTAAGGGTCTAAATAAATTTTTTTTATAAGCAAGAAATAATATGAAATAAGTATGATATTTTAGGTACAGTGTTGTAAGGTGAAAAATTGTGTCTAAATATCTCATCAAAGTGAGTTTGAAAATAATTAAATTTCTTTTGAAATCAGTGGAATATAAAATTTCCATAAATAATATGCTTTGAGTTCTCAGAAGCAGAAACATCATGGTTAAAACCCCCTCAAGCAATCTATGTAATGGGACTTGAAAGTATCAATCGCCTCTTTTTTGAATGCGAGGTCTCATTTTCTATATTAACCTCAATTCTTCGTATGTTCACCGCTCTTCCTGCTCCATTTGAATGTATCTCAAGTACTGGATTTTATTGATGATTCCTTAATTGCGCTCCCCAAGCTTAAAAATTTATTTAGTTATATTTCAAGTACCGTATTATCAAATTTTGGGAAAATTTTGTTGCATTCTAAGTCTAGCTTTTGACAAGTCCTTCATTTGTTATGGTCTATTTTTCTGCATTATGTTTTTTCTTTTGAAAGTCTTTTTTGCATTGCAATTTTTTTTATTGCATCTATTGTATTGAGGCTTTGGCCTTTGTAATTATTTTTTATGGGCTAGTCCCTTATTTTATCCAAAAAAAAAAAATTTAAAAAATAACTTGTTTATTTAAAAAAAAGGTAAAAGAGACAAAAATAAACAAATATGGTTTATAAAATTAATAACAAAATTGTTAAAATTAAATTATGTCGGAGATGTCCTGAATTTTTATTTTTATTTTTTGCTTCAGGACCTGATAATTTGGAAAACATCAAGAAGCTTGCAGAGCAGTTCCAGAAACATCCACCTGGTCGTATTAGCGAAGCTGGTGGCGTTATCCTGGAAGAAGACGAGGACGAGGACGTTCCTGAGCTTGTTGGAGAGACATTTGAAGCAGCTAGTGAGATCCAAACAGCAGCTGCTTAGAGAATCCTAAATTTAGGCTTTATTTGGGATGGCTTTCTTTCTGCTTCTTAAAATAATTTTTTAGTTAAAAAAATAAATTATTTATACTAAAAAGCTGCTTTAATAAACATTAAGAAAGCCGTCATAAACGAAGCCTTAGATTCTTGGCTTACTCTTCTCTCATACTCATCAACTGCTGCTGTTTGGCCATAAGCATGAACTGCAGCTTCCATCCTTTTTCAATTTTTGGTTTTATGTTATTTATTTCTGATAATATATTTGCAGTTAAGATTATATAAGATAATGTAGCAGCTTGAAAAAAATTACTTTGATTTTGCATTTGTTTATGTTGTAGTACTATCTTTTATTATTATTATTATTATTATTTCTGCTTCTTCCCAATGTTTTGCTGTAAATAAGACTAAATAGGAGAAATGAAAGAACCATATAGAAGAAAACTAAAGTTTTGTTTCGGATAATTTTTTATTATAATTTTTTTTTGTACTAATTTTTTTTTTATTAAAAAGTTGTTTTAAAAAGTAATAATAAAGCTATCACAAAAAAAATTAAATGGTGGGAAATTAAGGCATCATTTTTTATATTTTTTTTATTTTTTAAAATAATAAAAAAATTTATATTAGAAAGTTACTTAAGAAAGTTATAATCACCCCAAACAAAGCTTAAATTGGCCTATAAAATATAAGAGAAATTACATAGATTATATACATATTGAAATATCATGAAAGTATATCATTATACACATTTTTTATGGAGCACATAAAAAATGTCCATGACAAATACGTGCATTTGTGACACAATTCAAAAAAATAAATACACGATGAATATGTAATTATATTCAATATACAAAAGGTTATTATATATATATATATTCCTGTATTCCTAATTTCTCCATATGTAGGGAAATGTATTTATTTTCTTGAGCTTGTTTTAAAGTAGGTGAATGCTTGAAAGGAAAGAAAAGGCAAGTAGTGATTTTGATGTCTCGGATTGAGAACTTGACCGTTGGTAGGTGAGGTTGGGTAAGCTCGGCGGGGTAGATTCGGATCGAAATTTATGACTTGTTTGTATATGAGAGGAGATGAGAGGAGAGGAGGGCAACCACCACATTTTTTATATTCATAATTATCAGATATCAGATATGATAAACACATCTGATTTTAACAATTTTAATAATGACTAAGGGTCATAATCAAAAGATTAAAATAAACAGGACAAACAAAAAGAATGTCTTTTTTCACACTCAAAATAATCATATAGATTAATACAATTTTTTTTGGAAATTATTGCATTTCTTTATTAGATTTATGATGGTTGCTGAAATCGGAAGATCTATGCATTTGATGAAAGATACGAGATGTGAAGCTTCAGAAATTTTTGCTAAGCTCTTAAGTAGGCCAATAATCCTATCAATAAAGGGGGAATTATGGTAGATATTAAGAATATGCCTTTTTTTTATATGACAATAAGTTGGATGGGTAATGACCTGATGGGAGACACGAGGAAAGACTGAAAGATACGATTTTTTAATGCATTCTCATTTTTTTTTTAATGAAGGATCAAAAGAAAAGTTCTTTTACGGGATTGAGTACATTGGAACATTTTGTGAGATGAGTGGTATTCTCAAATCACAAGTGATAATCTCACTAGGGGTGTTAATTCGGGTCAACGGGATGGGTTCGGGTTTAACCCGAGTTGATCCGAGCGTAAACAGGTTGACCCAACCTAACACATTTAACAAAATGAGTGAATATTTTCAATCCAGACTCGACCCGCGTGGGTTACCGGGTTGATCCGACCCTACCCATAAACCAGCGGGTGCTGTGACGAACTAGCGGAGGTGCGTGACAGCGCGAGTGCGCGGCAATGGCGCAAGGCCCATGGCTGCAAGTGCGCGAGTGCGCGGAGTCATAAGACTTTCAGGCTGGATGAGGCACGTGATGGACTCATTGGACTGGCATCCGGCGGAGCAGAGCTGCAGAGGCAAGGCTTGACGCCTCAACCTTAGTGTGGTGAGCCGGTGAGGTCGAATGCCGCAGGTGCCGGGGTGTGAGTGTGACCAATGGGCGGACAGGACTATGCGGACGCCTAAGAAACAAACTAAGTTGGTCATTTCGAGTTAACCTGCGAATTTCCGGGTCAACCCGAACCCGACTCATTTTTCAAACGGGTAAAAAATCCGAAACTAAACCCGACCCGTTTCACAAACGGGTTGACCCAAACCCAAATTTTTCGGAATCAAATTTTAGGTCGTGTCAATTTTTGCCACCCCTAAATCTCACAACAAGCCGAAATTACAGAAATCTACAAATTCCAACAAATAATAATATAATATAATAATAAAATGAGTTTGAAAATCTTTAAATTTAACTTGCAATTAAAATTATTTATGAAAATTTAATATTCTGCTAATCTTTAAAAAAAAACTATTTTTAAACTCACTGTGATGAGATATTCAATTCGAACACAATATTTCACCTTACAACACTACCTAAAATATCATACTTATTTCATATTATTTCTCTCTTATAAAATTAATTTATTTTGACCCTTAAGTTCCGCTTATTGTTAGGTCCCTATAAATTTTCTTCATTAGATGAATGAATAATATATTTAAAGTGTATCATATCTTTGAGTGAAGTGACATCATCCGTTAAATTAATCTCAAATATTAGACGAAAAAAATTATTTCAAAAAACCTAAGGTAAATTATAACAGAATTTGAGATTAATTTTATACATAAATAATTTATATTGAATTCATCTCAAGCTTAATCTTTTTTTTTTTTAGTCATTCTCACCGTTTTTTTTTTAACCAAGAAAGAGCATTCAAGAACAAGCTTTGCAACTAAAACAAGCAAGCTTCCGTGAAGATTTAAGAGTGAGTCAACTAAGGCTTCGTTTGGGACGGCCGTTTTAGTACAAATTTTTTTAATTTTGTACTAAAACTCTGTTTTAAAAAGCAATAAAAAGCCGTCCAAAACAAAGCCTAAGTCGAGTAATATTTGATGAGCTTTTAGCGAGCTCAGCTTTGTTTTGCTCAACTCATTAAATTATGAAGCCAAAACTAATTTTTGGCAAACATAAAATCTATTTGAAAGTCATATCTAAATAATGAAATGTACCTGATTTCACACATGTATATATGAATATAATTTATATTTAGATTATCAATGCATACAATCTATTCATATATACTTCCACATACACAAATATATATAAATAATCATACAAACATGCATATATTTAGTAAAGCTACTATTGAGCCAAACACAATCAAACAAGACCTTGTTTGTATTTGGCTCATTAATATACGAGCTTACAAAAATAAGTTGAACTCGAACTAATTGTCGAGCCGAGCATAATCAAACTTTAACGATGATAATCAAATCTCAAACAAAGAGTTAGTGAGAGATGATTAGGGTATTTGAAAAACTCATAAGGAGAGAGAAATGATTTAAAGAAAAACCTGGCTAGAATTTTGGTTCAGTTAATTCAAGTTGAATTAAAAAGGGCACATGAGAATCTATGATGCACCGACACTTCTCCTCAAAGAGGCATGCAGTGCCCGACATGTATCCGACATGACATTCGTCCGACACTCCTCCGACACGTGTCGGACATGCCGAAAATGTGTCCGATTAAAAAAATATTAAATACAAATTAGACACACACACGTATATATCATAGATATTTTATGATTTTTTTTTAAATATAATTTCTTGCATTTGGCGGGATTTAAATAAAATTTCTTATTTTCTATCCACAACATCAAATCAACGTCCGCACTTAATACCCATTCATCGAAAATTCTCATTTTCATTTCTCTTTGGCAATGATGGTATTTTCAACTCCTATCTCGGTGACTAATAAACGGCATCGAGGCCTGTCTCTCGACATTCTAATACTAATCATTTTAAGCATAAATTCTAATTAAATGACTTATTATCTCTAAATTATTTTTAAAATTATACTTATTTAAATTTTTACACTATTTTTAAAATATAAAACTATAATACCGTGTCCAACCCGTATCCGTGTCCTATATTTTCAATAATTAATGTGTCCCGTCATGTCGTATTCGTGTCGCCGTGTCCGTGTCTATGCATCATAGATGAGAATGAATTAATGATGAAATATAACCCTTTTGTTAACCCTATATATGATAGATGGAATGCTTATGACTGTATTACTAATGATCCCATCTATCAAGTAAATGAAGATGCATCTTATGCTATATCAGAACAATAAAGCAAGCATTATTAATGATTCTAATTTTTTCTCGTTTTTAGAATGTCACCCAGACAATGTCGGGCCATCCAATTGATGCAGGGATCAACACGTTGCAGAATCTATAAAGCTTCATCTATGCGATCGAACGTGTATGAGGATGATCTACAGAATGAGGGACGGGAATGACGAGCACTATCATCAAGCTACAAAAGGGGATAAAAGTCAATGACATTGAAAGCATGAGGGATTTTATCTAAAGGAAATCTAGAAAGATTTAAATCAGGGTACTTGGAAGTCAAAACATACTCAATAATGTGGGCCAAGTTAGGGACTAATTATTATGTGTGGATACATGATGGAGAGAATCGTCCGGATTTATTGCGATTGTGCTTTTACAAAATAGCTGTAAAATGGCAGCAAATATTTAATATTTACTCAATAACTGAATATTTGATGCACATTTATTGAGTATTTGCAAAAACACAACAAAAGAGCATTAAAAACACATTCATTATTGAATATTTGTTGTCCTTTTACTGTCATTTTATAAAAACCCAGCAAAAGGACAGTAAAAGCGCAGCAAATTCAGAAAGTTCTCCCTCTCCGGTGTCCGCACAAAATAATTTCTCGAAGCTAGGATTATGAGAGTGATTGTAGGCTGAATTTTGAAGTTTTAAGATGAGCTGCCATAGTATCAATGAGAGCACCTGCAACGTAAAACTTCTCTACAATATTCTGGAGTATAGAGTGACGAAAAATTGTATTGGATGTATAAAAATGAAGTTATATGATAAAAAAAAAAGGCATCTAATTTTAAGGTGAATTGTTGCCTAAATTTTTCGATGGTCCTTGAGAATTTTTTAACTTTGTAAGAGACCGACAACATGAATGCAGATAGGATAATCGCGGATGTGCGTGCTGATCTGCCCATCATTGGTTTGGTCAACAGTCATGTTGTAAATTGACGAATAAAATCAGAGCAAAAGAGAAGATGCAAACTGAAGAATGGCTCGGAGTACAGAACTCTCATATTGATGTACCTATGAATCTAGGGTCACCCTATCAATGGCAAGATGTAAAGCATTGACAGGTTTGGCTAATTAAGAGATTTCACTGCGATTGGCATGCCGATAGTGATGTTGGAGACAAGGGGTGTGAGTGAGTTGAACTAGCTCACGAGCTAGCTCGAGCTCTACTAGTTTATGGGCTCTCGAGCCGAGCTTATCAAGCTCATCAGTCGAGCTCGAGCTCAAATTCGAACTTGTTTAATAAACGAGCTCGAGTTTGAGCTTGATTGAGGCTTGGCTCACAAGCCGGCAGCTCGATTAACTATTATGATTTTTAAAATAATTTTTATTTTTAAAATACCAGCGTAATACCAGCCTAATCCCCCCTATTTGAGGCAGACAACGCTTGGTCGCGTCAATCGTGCAGCTCGAGCTAGGATGGCAGGACAACGAGTAAGCAGACCAATGAATTCAACTCGATTGAGGCATAAGCGGACGGGACAACACGGATGCGGAGGCTGGATGAGCGGCTCAATGAGCAGCTCGAACTCGTTCAGCTTGACTTTTGAGATCGAGTTCCAGCTCGCTTTCAGACCGATCAGCTGAGCTCGATTGTGTCAAACTCGACTCGACTCGTTTACTCCGCTATATATATAATGATTATAATCAATGAAATAAAAAATAAATAGAAGATAAAGATCGAGAAAGAGAATTGTACAAGTAAAAATACAGTGGAATCTTAAGAGCGTGGATGGGAGCTGATTCCAGTCAAAACCACAGAATAGTATTGTGTCCTTATTCTTTTTTTTTTCGCGCTTTATTTATTATGCGGCATATTTATTTTTTGATAGAATTTTAGGGGGAAATTTTAAAAACCCAATTTACCCTACAATTGGGTTGTGTGTTAGCCATCAGAATACTCCACTGAAATAGTCATCGAGTTGCAGATAGGCAATAGCGTTGATAATATCGACCCTTTCAGGAAGGAAGCGTGAACCGGAACTTAAATACAAAGTTGGTAGAGTGGGCGACGACTTACAGCGCACGGAGAAAATAAGAGAAAAACCTTCTCAGCTGCTATTGTCAACATGAAAATGAAACACTTCAATTTCAATGCAACATCATCAGACAATCACCTGTAAAAGAAAAGTACCAGAGAATCGTAAGTTATTTATTCATACCTTCATCCACCCAGGATTTAATAGCAAAAAAGAAGGTAGAAGGTTAAACAACTTTACTTGGCTCCTCTAATTTTTTATTCGAATTCAGTTATGCCATTCAATCCTCCCAAATATCATGGTAGCAACATCACAGATTAATGATTCACATTGTTCACATCCATAACCAATTCTGAGTACTGACAAAATCAAAGTATGACTCATTGATCGAATTATACTCAAATCATTAACCATCTCACTAATAGCTGTGAGAGGAAATCGTCCATCACATAATCTTAATCAGTAATCACACAACATGCCACTCCATCACACAAAGTTCATAGTCGATCTGATTACCCCCAAAAAATCCCGTACAGGAATATTAATACAACTCAAAATGAATCCATCTATCTGATCATAATTTTTTAGTTTAGTCTTGGATTGCGTTCGATTATATAATATTCATTTTGTTCTACAACGCCTCCACAGTTCTAGTCGAAGAAGAGGAGACGGCCGGCTGCTGAGGTAAAGTGACGGCCGGCGCGGAGTGGCCGTGAGAGTTTACCCGATGCAGGCGACACTTGAACGATCCGGCGTGCGTCGTCGGCGCGCAGACGCACTTCGGGGGAGGCGCTGTTTCTGTTCCATGCGTACTCCCGGCAGAGTTCGACGACCACGTTCTCCTCATGCTTCGCGGCGACGGCTCACCGGCGGCCATTGTTCAAGGATTTGGATATAGCCCCGGATCTGCCACAACAACGGTTAAGTTTCAAAACTCAGATCCAGGAAAAAAATACAATAAAATAATACAAACCATAAACATAATAAATTATTTAACCAGCTTAGATATACAAATATAGATTCGGATCTTGTTTAAATGGAAATCAATTTCTGAATTATTTATCAATTTTAACATTAGGAAAAGGATTTAAGAAAAAAAATAAGGCGCGGGAATGAAGAGAGAGAAAACCTTGCAAGAACAGAGAGGGAGCAAAATCGGCAAACTGTGGTTCATTAGACAGCCCTACTATTTATAGGACCACATCTCATTGCCCGTCTGACCAGAAAATTTTCGGTCATCACGGGCAACCGGGCAATACTGCCCTAAGTCTGCCCGCGATTCCTCTATTCAATACAGCGGGCCGAGGCCCACGATTTAGTGCTTGCATTCAACAAAACACCAACTTTTCACACCCTCTCCACGTGGCTTGCAATCATCCATATAATACTTACTGGACCCACGAACATTACGGAGGTTCCAAAGCTAGGTCACTTAAGATCAAAAGTAACGACGACGAATTCGGCGGGGAATAACCGCCAAATGACCAAAATAACCCCGAGCTTTTTTGTTTTTGTGGGAAAACCTGAGCGAGCAGAGGTCGATCATGAAGCTGTATATGTAGCCTTTCGTGTTGCAGAAAGGCTACGTTTGTTGACCTGGTTACTAGCATGCCGGCCAGTAATGTGTGGCTGGAAACAGCTACGGTTCGAACCATGGTGGGAGAGGACTTTTCTTTTCTTTTCTTTTTTAATCCAACATATAATATCAATTCTGATAGTTCAAGGACCCTGATTCAAAATAACTCTCAATATCTATATAAATTATTCTGTGTGGACGCCGAAACATTCAGAAGTGAATCAGAATACACCACGTCATCTGATATACAGATAAAAGAAGTTGACTTTGAGTTTATTGATTCTTTCAAAGAATCAAAGTGATAGTTAGGTTAATTGAACTACATATAAAATTAATGTTGAAAGATAAACAAAGGCTTTATGATCCCTAGAGGGACTACCCAAAAGAGAAACGATAAAAGACTCGTAAAATTTTGAAGGATGATTACAGAGTTACGAGTTTTACATTCTATAATTAGATTTGTTTAAAAAAAAATGAATGATAATTGTGTCAATTATGACGGTAAGACTCATGAAATTAACCCAAAAAAAAAAGACTCAAACCTCTTAATAGCTTTGGCTAAAATACTTAGATTATCCTCATAATACTATACAATATACATGAGTGTATGCTTTGACTATACAAAAAATACGAGACTTACAACATCATTTATTTTGAGTGCTCTCCTAAGTTATTTCAGATATTATTACATGCAGAATCCGAACTGTCCGGATTTGTGATGGTACACAGTAAAATACACAGTTCTTTACAAAATTATGTATTTACTATATATTTATTGTATACTCTCATAAAATCAAGACGCATCTTTCATCTAGACTCGGCACCTAAGCAAGGAAGTAAGTGCAATGTCACAAACAATGCTAGTAAGCACAGGTATTTCTGATGACGTTCTGTCAACATTAATGTCTGTAACTTGCCATTATTATAAGAGTTAACTTTTGCAAAACCGACTTGATTGATTCATCAAACTCACGTATTAATTTCCGGATTTTGCTCCTGTAGCTACATAAAATCATGTTATTGTTATTAAACAGCATTTTACGAGTTGACAGCTCTCCTTCAAATAGTAAATAGTAATTTTGATAACGTAAGATCAGACTGTAGCCAGGCCTTCCAAATAATAGCAGTCATCAAAGTTACAGCTAATAAATTATACCATTGAAAATTTATTTAGCTTTTGAAACTGTTTCGAAGGTCTGTGTGATAAAAACTAATGTTATTTGATAAAATTGGAGGGAGGTTGACATGCCTAACACTTAAAAATATTAAAATTTATGAATTGAGCACTTGAATTTTATTACTTACGTCATCTGATGATATGATATCTTTGTTTTAGACTTCATTTGAAACGGCTTTCATAATGCTTCTTAAAGCAGTTTCTAGTATAAAAAAATTAATTTTTAAACTAAAAAAAAAACTGCTTTAAAAAGCAATAAAAAATCCATCTCAAACAAAGCTTTAGTGTCACGATAGAAATCGGCTGGACAGTCTTGCCATTACCAAGCCTGTCGATGTTTTCTTGCATCATCTAGACCCATTAGGGGTGCAACCAAGTCAAGCCGACTCGCAAGCCGGCTCGGACTCGACTTGGTAACAAGCTCGACGAGTCGAGCTTATCGAGTTTGTGAGTCGAGCTCAAACACGATTTCGAGTTCTAAGGCTTATCAAGCTCGAGCACGAATAGGCCCCAGACTCGACTAGTCAGCTCGACAGCGGAGCTCACTGGCAGAAAATAAAAAATGACGGAGCTCATGAGTGGGAAATCCAAATCGACATAGCTCGCACTCGGATCTCGATGGCAGAGAAACTCTAGACAATGATGGCGGACACGAGTTCGGGAAGACGACGAAGAAGATTTGGACGACAACGTTCGTCATTTTTTACTACGAGCTCAGGTCCTCGGGACAATATTGCAGGAATTTGGGAAGACAACAGAGAAGATTTGGACGATGACGTCCGTCGTTTTCGGATACAAGCTCGGGTCCTTGGGATGATGTCGCTGGAGTTTGGGAAGACGACAGACGCGATGATGAGCTTGGGACAAAGGATATCGACGACAAAGGTCGGGAAGATGGGCGCGACAACGAGGGGTAGAGTTCTATAGCAGAGCTCAAGACTGAGCTGGACGAGCCGCTCAACATGAAGACAAGCTCGAGCTCGAGCTCGAGTTCTAATTTTAAGCTTGACTCGAGTTCCAACTCGAGCTCGAGCTCGGTGTTAGATAGTCAAGCTCGACTCGAACAACCCCTGGCTCGAGCTTGACTCAACTCGTTTGCACCCGTAAGACCCATCAATATCCTCGCCAGCAAGCTATTCAAGAAGAGCAAGATGAGACTAGAGAAAGACCGTGCAAGTGAAAGTTTATTGACAACCAGCAAAATAAGCGGCGACAAAGTTCAACGAAACTAGCAAAGAATATTATTTTTTATTTTATTGAGAGATTTTTTAATGTTATTTATGTAAATAATAAATTTTAGGCTTCTATTATATGCATGTAAATCCCTCTTATAATTATGAGAACTTAAAAGACATCCACCTTTACTAATAGATTTACATCCTAAAATGATATGAGCCTATAAGTTATATGGGAAATAGTTAAATAAAGATCAATTAGATTAAGTTCATATTATAGGAATTATTATTATTAAAAATTATAAATCAGAGAGAACCAAAAAAAAAAACCTTTAAATAAAGGGAGAGGGTCTGGTCAATGTCAAATTGCAGAATCCTGAGCTGGAGAAGGGACCCTCGCTTCCAATCCTTATCCGATAAGGGTTCTATTGGTGGTGGGCTGTAATCTAATGAAAGCCGACTTAATTTTCATCAAAATAAATTTTATAACTACTATATTTATTTTTAAATGAATGTACAATATATAATAAATGAATAAAAATTAAATTATATTCAATTTCGAATAAATATAAATGAATGCAACCAAACCCCATTACTGTTACAAGATAAATATATGAAGATATTTGCAGATTAAGAACTAATCATATAGAGTTTATTAAGAACTAAGCAAGCAGATTTTTTTATTTTAGATAAGAAGGAAAAATAAAACTGCTTATTACCTAAGTTGGTATGACTACTTTGCTAACAATGCTGTAAATGCACAATATGTAGAGGGAAAGAAACTTGAAAGCAAAACTTCATAGCCCCAAAAGGGAAGAGATTAATACTTACAGTACACGCAACATGCAACAGTTAGTACAGAGTTTATTGCATGTCTCCAAATAAATTAAATGATTACAAACTCATTTGACTAAATTTGAATCATAATATTCCGACCCCATTTTCTAATGCGTTACTCTAATGACACATCTTTCCTGGTATATAAGTTTAGACCGTGAAAACTGCTAGAAAACTAATCATCAAAATTAGCGGCAGATTGCTTACATTGCTTGTTTCCAAGAATAACCAGATGGGGGAGAAATTATTACGTACAAAATCCGGATAAGAGAACCATCCGCATTTGTTGAAATACTCAACAAATACTTGTAAAATCCGAGAGCCTACTCAGCAAATACTCTGCAAATATCTAGAACTGAATATTTAGAAATACTTAGTAAATCTAAACGGTTCTCAGATCAGAACTTCAACAACAACAACAATAACATCAAGCCTTTATCCCACTACGTGGGGTCGGCTACATGAATCTTTTTTTCTCCATTGTGTCCTATCAGAACTTCACACATAATAATTTCTCCAGAGGGGGAGGGATAATAGCATTAAATTACCAGCGCCATCATGTTACAGAGAAGCTATTATAAGAAAAATTATAACGTGCGGTGTCCGGATGCGTCCAAAGGCCAATCCGAACACACCACATCACCCAATGCACAATGTATTGGATGACGTGCTGTGTCTAGATTGGCTTTCAAATAAGTTTTAACACCTCATAGAATAATCTCTCCTATTATAATAGAAGAAACTTCGGGCGAGAATATCTTATTTAATATAATGCATGATTAATTAGTTAAAATTTCTATTACACGTATCTCAAAATAAATCAATACGTATAAAACTCATTCTGATCACACTTTAGCGAAAAATCTTGACACAAATTGTTTTCATTATAATAAATACATTTATATATGCACAATTCTAACACTCAACAATAAGAGGCAATCATATGAATGATTGTGCTGAAGAGTCTTATTCATGATGCAAACAAGCAGTTCTAAACAGGGACTACAAATCACATTTTTCCTCTTCACAAGAACTGGAAGGAAAACAACCACTAAAATCAAAATTTGCAAGTTCCTACTAATCAAAAAGTCGCTATAATTTAAATTAGTAATAGGGCTTTCTCTCCCAATCTCCCTCATTTTTTCTATTTCTCGCACGCACTCCCTCTTAGCCCCTTGTCTCCTTTAAGTGAAAAAAATAAGCACTAATGCACATTATTCTAAGAAGATGGCTAAGTATGATAGAAGATGCCAAGTATTTTTTAACTTTTTTAAGTACAAGTCAAACTTGATCATAGAAAAATCTAAACAGACCAAATACAAAAGTATATGTAAGCCTGCCTATAGCTCAAGCTAAACATGAACAATTTGTGATATGCTCGGTTAGGCTCGGCTCGATTACAGCCCTACATGACAAAATGTGAGCTTACCATTGCCGGCGGGTCCTATCCTTATGGAGGAATTTTCATGAAAGAATAAGTTTCAAAGCTTACAAATCATCAACTGATTACTTTGGATACAACTCCAGCGCCAACAGTCCTTCCTCCTTCACGTAATGCAAATCTTTGCCCTGTTAAAAGAAAAGGGAAAAGAGTAGTTATTTGCTCATTTGAATGCCATGCTAAACCAAACTTATCATAAATTTGTATTAGAGCAATTTTCCAGTTGGAGGGACAGACAAATGAGGAAGGGGACATTTACAAAAAAAATAAGGATGATTAGGAATAAGAGTCCTAATAAATGATAGTGTGTCAATACAGTATCCAAAGTGAAAACCTGATTCAAATCTGGCACAAACAAACAAATCAAATTTAGGCCAACCCGTGTAAGATTCGGGTCAAATTTGGGTCAACTTAAGTTTGGCTGAAGCACATAATGGAACCAGAGCACTAGAAAGAAATACTGCATGTGGGTCAAAAGGAATTTATGTATTGGTCCAGAAAATTTCTTGTCGCCTAAATAATAAGAGGTTTAACTGTAAACCATAACCCCCAGTAAGCATGCAAGCAAGCTGGCAACGGCAAGTATGTTGCCAAGTTGAAAAGATCAACCATACATCAAGAGTTATTATAAGTTTATAACCATACTGATGAAGGTTGGCACAGGCAATTTGTTCAGTCTAATTTCACTAAAATATTATCTAAAATTCAAGTATTGGTAAGCTTAAACTAGTTGATTTAGAGAGTTTAAGTAAATGACAGAAGACATGACAGTACGATACCCCTCGTTTTCCCCGGGCCAGGTGAGGCTGGGAAAGTCACTTTTAGGAAGCATGCGGGAAGAAAAGCTGCCTGCCAGTGATCATGATGAGGACATCCAACCTTGGAGAGTCTACCATAGATTGGGCCATCAATCTACGGCCACGATTACATCACTTTACTTTTGATTATTATTGTATTAGATTTATTATTGATGTATTAGTTTATTATGTTTATGAGTTTTATTATATCTTTCCTTTTACACCCTTACTTGAGGGTCTAGTCATGTATATGCCCTAGGGGCAAGTTGGTCTTTTGTATTTTCTTCATTGTATTGGCTATTTAAAGCTCCATTCTCCTTTGATGAGATGATGATTATTGAAAATAAAAATTCTGCACTTATGTCTTTGGTAAGGTTCGAGAGCTCTAGTGAGAGAAGTCCCTAGGTGAGGGCAACAGATCACCCACCAGCAGCAGAAAATGTCCGAGCTCGTGGTCTATTTCTTCTTCTTCATCCCTACCGCCGGTCACCCTTCCTTTTTCTTCCCAAGATCTCCGGCCAAGCCCTAACCGTTAGCCAAAACCTAAAGGTACCAAACTCCTTCCCCACCGGCCAACCCTTCCTCCTCCTCCACCCGCCGGCCTTAAGCCCCACCACCACAACCCTAACCCCCCATCACCCTAACTCCACCACCAACCCTAGCCGCCGGCCTCTAGTCCCTTTCCCTTCTTAATTTCCCTCTTTCCTAAGTTGTTTAACTATAGTAAGTTTTGAATTCAAATTCAAACGAATTTGAAATTTCAAATTCTTTCATAAATCATTTAGTTTAATTTTGGAAAGTCTTCCCTCAATCAAGGATTGATTAAATCTGAAATTGATTGGGAATCAATTATATTTCCCACATTTTGTAAAACCCAAAATTTGAGGATCGTAGCCATCGCACGCATTTCGATGCGTCACGATGAAACTTAAGTGAAAAATTAAAGTTAACGGATTTTGACGAAAGTAATTTTATAAAATTTTACATAAATTTTTGAAGGATTTGATATATAGAACCTATAGTTAATTTTGTGTATTTTGGGAGTTATAAAACTTAGAAGTTTATATATACCCAAACTACCCCTAATCAAATAAAATACCAAAATTGTTTAAGTGAGGGCATATGGGTCATTTTGGAAATCCCTATTTCCCTAAATAGGGAAAATCGAAACCCCCTTCCCTTATTCATTTTGTTCGGCCGAGAGAAACGAAGGAGCGGACAGGTGAGGCGTCGGGCAAGGGCGACGGGCACGGCTTCGGCGAAGATTTTCCGGCAAAGAAACTAGTGGAAATCGAAGAGGAAGTCAAGAGAAAAAGAAGGTATGTCATAGAATCTAGATTTCTCCTCTAAATCTCAAGATTTTTGTAAATAAAAATATTAGAGTTTTTCCAAAATGTTAGTTTCTTCCAAAACTTCTTCATGAAATAGATAGGGAAGGATTAGAGAAAGTGTTTTAATGATAGAAACGAAGTTTTCTTTGAGAATTTTTTGAAATAAAAAATTAGGACTTTTACCTAAAATTTAATTTCCTTAAGGTGCTTTTATAAAAATGATTTTTAAGGGTCTTAGGAATGCTTTTAAAAAAAATTGAGTTTTTTTAAGAAATTTCATTTTTCATAATTTCCTAATTAATTAAATCCGATAATTAATTATCAAGATATGTTTTGGGAAAATTTTGGCATATTAAATTGAGGATTAAGGGTTTTCAAAAAATTAAGGATTTTAATAAATCCGAAAATTAAAATTAAGTTATTTTAATTTTCCTAAATGTCATAAGGATCGAATAAAGAAAAGTGAAGGGTTTAGACAATTAGGAATTTGATTAAACCTTAAGGAAGATTTATTTGTGACACGTCTTTTTATGTAATTATTATGTTGTGATCTTTAAGGTGAACGAAATGTGTCAAAGCGACATTTTGAGGAAGTGTTGTACTTGGATTAGGTAGGAACTCATATTATCATAAAAATTTCATGTATTATTTTGTCTTTCTTTTTATATAATTTTAAATATTTAAGATTTTAATATTCAAAGGATTTATGAATTCTATTTTTTTAAATGATATATTAGTATAATATTTTTATATTGTAATAGATTGTTAGACTTACATGTTATTCGTGATTCTCATATTTTGAGTTAATGATTTTTGAGTTACAATTGTTTTTCATTTTGCATATGATTGTCTGAATATAAATTATAAATTATGATATGAGATTGTGCATGATAATGCGGAGTAACCAAATGATAAAGGGACTCGCAAAAGCTAAATGGTAAAGGGGCTCGTTAGAGCCAATGGTAAAAAAATGGTCAAATGATATGAAAATGCGTACCGATCAGTACATAATTTATGGGCACCTCCGAGACGGGAGATATAATAGACATTACGCATAATATGATTTATATATGTTTTCTATGCAATATGAAAATTAATGTTTGAGGAAATGTTAAATGAAGGTTTATGATTGAAGAAATATTATAAAAAAGTTTCTCATAAATATTATGAACTTATGCAAGTTTAACTGTCGTTTAATGTTTTATTATGAAAATATATTTTATTTTAATTTTATGTAAATTTTTATGAAAATATAAATACCTGCTGAGCGAGTAAGCTCACCCCTGTTTGTGGGAATCTTTTTTAGGAGAATCATCTGAGAAGTGATGATAATGAGATAACAGTACACTTACCGTCGTAGAGGGCCTAGAGAAGAAATGTTTTATGTTTTCTGCTTTGTGTTTGAGTCAGTGGATTGTATTTGAGGAGTCTGTTGGAGTTTATATTGATGTTTATGTTTATGGATTTTTAGTTGTTGTGATTTAGAGGAAACAATTTGGAACGCTTTAAGTTGATGTTTTAGTGGCTCTTTCTTATTTATATATGGATGAAATGAAAGTTTATGTTATAAAAGTTAAATGAAATTGTTATGATATATGTTAGTATTTTTCGTACGACTGTCTGCTCCCGTCCCGTTAATTCAGGCTAGCCGAGTCAGATCGTGACAAGAATGGTATCAGAGCAAATGATTTAATAATGATCAATGAAAGAGCTTATAGGAGAATTGTATGAGTCTTAGAATGTGTATGAAGTGTGAAATTTATGAATTACTGGCCTTATGATTATTGTGTTATCTCAGGAATATGGATCCTGAGCAGAATGCCACTGATGGTGAGGAAAGGAGGGAGCTACCAGAAGTAATGATAGCATCAATATGGAGTCATTCGCTTAGATTATGAAAGCAATGACTCAAATGATAAAGACCTCCCAAACTCAGACAAGTGGCTGTGGAAGTCGTTTTATGGACAAGAACTTGAAGTTATTTCAAGACATGAAGCCTCCGTTGTTTTCAAGTGGTTGACCTATAGAGGCTGAAGATTGGATGATGCGAATAGAGAAAATTCTAGATGACATGTCTTAACAAGAAGATAGAAAGGTAACACTCGCTGCTTATGCCTTTGATGGTGAGGTAGAAAGGTGGTGGCGAAGTCAGTTGCAAGAAACTTTTGGAGGGCGACCTAGCAATCATGTCTCCTGGAAATAGTTTGTGAAAGTATTCAGAGGCTAGTATGTACCTATGTCAGCCAGAAGACAGATGCAGAATAAGTTCAACAGATTGATTCAGGGAGATCGATATGTTTCTCAGTATGAGGCAGAATTTACAATGTTATCCAGGTATACCTCTCACTTGATATATAATGCTAAAGAGAAGTGTCACCGCTTCCTGAATGAATTAAAGGACATAATAAGATAGCCTCTCATACCTTTCGGAATTAAAGATTATTTCACTTTGATGGAAAGAGCCAGAATAATCAAGATGGATTTGCAGGCAACTCAGAGAAGGAGGAATTTTTAGAAAAGGAAGATAGAGGGTAGGTCAAAGCCCTCTTAATTTACTCAGTTTTCAAAGTCAGGAGTGTTTACTTGGAAGAAATCCAAATCTAGTAATTCTAACAGCAGTACTTCAACTGCTACTTTATGCAGTAAGTGTGGGAGAATGCATTAGAGAGAATGCATCTTTGACACTAATACTTATTTCTGGTGCCATCAGCCAAGACATATCGCAAAGTCTTGCCCTCTTCTGGGATAGAGATCTACTACAGAGGCCAAAACATGCAACAATACTCAGAGGACAGCTGGCAGACCAAGAGTTGTGGAGTCTACAGCCACTGTAGCAGATCTCTATTCGTTCAATTTAAGATTCATATAATTGTCAATGAAAGATTTTATATAAATTGAACGAACAATAAATGTCATGTCTTATAAATAAATATAGTGATCTTTTTATGATTAACATTGTTCGTTCAATTCATATAATCATATGAATCTTAAATTGTTCGAACAGAGATCTGCTACAGAGGCTGTAGACTCCACAGCTCTTGGTCTGTCAACTGTCCACTGAGCATTGTTGCCTGTTATGGCCTCTGTAGAAGATCTTTGTCCCATAAGAGGGCAAGACTTTGCCATATGTCCAAGTTGATGGCAGCAGAAACAAGTATTAATGTCAGAGAGGCACTTTTTCTTATGCATTCTCCCACATTTGCTGCATAAAGTAACAGTTGAAGTACTGCTGTCAGAATTGTTGGTTTTGGGCTTCTTCAAGGTAGACACCCCCAACTGTGAAGACTGAGCAAACTGAGAGGGCTTTGATCTGCCCTCCATCTTCCTTTTCTGAAAATATCTCCTCTTCTGAGTTGCATGCAAATCCATCTCGATCCTTCTGTCTCTTTCCACCAAAGTGGAATAATCTTCAATTCCCAAAGGTATGAGAGACTGCCTTATTATGTCTTTTAATCAACTCAGGAAGCGGAGTCACTTCTCTTCAGCAATAGGTATCAAGTGAGGGACATACATGGACAACATTGTAAACTCTATCTCATACCGAGAAATAGATCGATCTACCTAAACCAATCTGTTGAACTTATCCTGCATCTGTCTCCTGACTGACATAGGTACATACCAGCCTCTGAATACATTCACGAACTCTTCCCAGGAGACTTGACTGTTGGGTCGCCCTCCAAAAATCTCTTGCAACTGACTTCGCCATCACCTTTCTACCTCACCATCAAAGGCATAAGCAGCGAGTGTCGCCCTTCTATCTTCTGGCAAGACATGCCCTTCAGAATTTTCTCTATCCACATCAACCAATCATCAGCCTCTATAGATCCATCACTTGAAAATAACGGATGCTTCATGTCTTGAAATAACTTCAAGTTCTTATCCATAGAACGACTTCCACTGCCACTTGTTTGAGTTTGGAAAATCTTTATTATCTGAGTCATTGCTTCCATCATCTGAGCAAATGACTCCATAAGTGGTGCTATCATTATTCCTCTAAAGTTCTGCTACTTCTGGTAGTTCCCTCCCTTCCTCAACATCAATGTCATCAGTGGTATTCTGCTCAGTATCCATATTCCTGAGATAACACAATAATCATAAGGCAAATAATTCATAAATTTCACACTTTCTACACATTCTAAGACTCATAAAATTCTCTTATAAACTCTTTCATTGATCAGTATTAAATCATTTGCTGCTCTGATACCACTCTTGTCAAGACCCGACCTGACTAGCCCGAATTAACGAGGCGGCAGCAGACAGTTGTACGAAAAACACCATAATATATATCATAACAATTTCATTTACTTTTATAACATAACATAAATTAAACTTTCATTTCATACATACATAAATAAGAAAGAGCAACTAAGACATCAACTGAAAGCGTTCCAAATTGTTTCTTCTAAACCACAACAACTTAAAATCCATAAACATAAACATCAATATAAACTCCAACAGACTCCTCAAATAAAATCCACTAACTCAAACACAAAACAGAAAACAAAAAATATTTCTTCATGAGGCCCTCTACGACGGTAAGTGTACTGTCGTCTCGTTGTCATTACTTCCCAAATGGTTCTCCTGAAAAAGATTCCTACAAACAGGGGTGAGCTTACTCACTCAGCAGGTATTCATATTTTCATAAAAATTTGCATAAAATCAAAATAAAATATTTTTTTATAAAAAATTATTAAACGACTATCAAACTTGTATAAGTTCATAATATTTCTGTAAGAAATTTTTTCATAATTTTTCTTCAATCATAAACATTCATTTAACCTTTCTTCAAACATCAATTTCCATATTGCAAAGAAAATATATATAAATCATATTATGCGTAATGTCTATTATATCACCCGTCTCGGAGGTGCCCATAAATGATGTACTGATCAGGTACACATTTTCATATCATTTGGTCATTCATTTACTATTGACTCTAACGAGCCCCTTTACCATTTAGCTCTTTCGAGCCCTTTACCATTTAGTCACTCTGCATCATGTTGCAAAGTCTCATATCATAATATATAATCTATGTTCAATCAATCATATGTGAAATGAAAAAATAATTGTGACTCAAAAATCATTAACTCAAAATATGAGAATCACAAATAACATGTAAGTCTAACAATCTATTGCAATATAAAAATATTATACTAATATGTCATTTTAAAAAAAGAACTCATAAATCATTTGAACATTAAAACCTTAAACATTTAAAATTGCATAAAAAGGAAGACAAAATAATACATGAAATTTTTATGATAACATGAGTACCTACCTTAATCCAAGTACAACACTTCCTCAAAGTGCCGCTTTGACACACTTCGTCCATCTTAAATATTACAACCTAATAATCACATAAAAAATGTGTCACAATTAGGAATTTCATTAAACTTTAAGGAAGATTTAATGAAATTCCTAATTGTCTAAACACTTCCCTTTTCATTATTCAATCATTACGACATTTAGGAAAATTAAAATAACTTAATCTTAATTTTTTGAATTTATTAAAATCCTTAATTTTATAAAATCCTAAATACTCAATTTTATCAATTTAATAAGCCAAAATTTTCCCTAAACATATCTTGATAATTACTTTATTAATTTTTGGATTTAATTAATTAGAAATTATTAAAAATAAAATTTCTTAAAAAAACTCAAAATTTTATTTTAAAAATACCCTTAGAAACCATTTTTATAAAAGCACCTTAAGGAAATTAAATTTTAAGTAAAAGCCCTAATTTTTTATTTCCAAAAATTCTCAAAGAAAACTTCTTTTCTACTGTTAAAACACTTCCCTAATCCTTCCCTATCGATTTCGTAAAGAAGTTTTGGAAGAAACTAACATTTTGGAAAAGCCCTAATATTTTCATTTCCAAAAATCTTGAGATTGAGAGGAGAAATCTAGATTCTATGACATACATTCTTCTTCCCTTGACTTCCTCTTTGATTTCCACTAGTTTCTTCGTCGAAAAATCTTTGCCTAAGCCGTGCCCGTCGCCTTTGCCCGACGCCTCACACGTCTGCTCCTTCGTTTCTCTAGGCCGAACAAAAGGAATAAGGGAAGGGGGTTTCGATTTTCCCTATTTAGGGAAATAGGGATTTCCAAAATGACCCATATGCCCTCACTTAAACAATTCCGGCATTTTATTTAATTAGGGGTAGTTTGGGTATATCTATATTTCTAAATTTTAAAATTCCCAAAATACACAAAATTAACTATAGGTTCTATATATCAAATCGTTCAGAAATTTACGTAGAATTTTATAAAATTATTTTCGTCAAAATTCGTTAATTTTAATTTTTTACTTAAGTTTTATCACGACGCATCGAAATGCGTGCGACGACTACGATCATCAAATTTTGGGTTTTACACATTCATTGAAACTGGACAACTCCCTTCCCCTCCCTCTTTGGCCGGCCCCCTCTCTCTCCCTCATTAATTAATTAATTCCCCAATTGGAAATCCAATTAGAGGAATTAATTAACCAACCTCGCTCTTGGCCGGACCCATCCCTCTCCTATTTTAATTAATTCTTTCCCAAGATTGGAACTTCAATTAAGGAATTAAGTAACCCCTTTCCCTCCCTTCCACAACTAATTTAGGAATTTGAAACTCAAATTTTCCTCCCCTTTCTCCACTAAAATCTGAACCAAAAGTCCCCTAGCCCTCCCAAACAAAATTTACTTTCCCTCCGCCTTACACTATAGCTAGAGGTTCTTGACTTAGGAAAACTGCTGCCCTGCATTCCAAAAGTAGCCCACTTGCTGTTCCGGAAGGTTCCCGGTTGCTGTCCTAAAGATTCCTAACTGCTGTCCAGATGTTCCAGCAAGTTTCTATTACTGTCCCACATCTGAAAGGTTCCTGTTTGCTGCCCGGAAGGCTCCATACGGCTGTCCTCGAGCATAACTTCCTCGAAATCAGCCTCCAAAACTCGGATCTTCCTCCTCGCACTTCAAATCAAGCCTAATAACTTGACAAAGGTGAACTCTTCCTCCAAATCTTAATCTTCCTAATTGCCTTCAATTGTGGCTCTAATTGATTCATAAAGTTCGTGCTAAGTGCTAACTCCCTCCAATAAACCTACTAGTCTAGAGAGTGAGTGAGTTGGCTCACATGGTGCCTAATCTTATTGTTAAAATTGCAATTTCCTTTGAAATCCCCCATGTATGCTATGTTTGAATAATTGATTATTTTGTGCTCTTAACTTCTAGTAGTGACTTGGCCTAAATTGAATTCACCCCTCCTTCATTTTCTGTCGTTGTTTAAATCGCTATAAGTTCAATATTTAATATTGCTCTCATCTAAAAGCGTGCAAATTCTTATATGATATTGCCTAAGCATTTAGTCCAACATCAGATCAGTATTCTTTGGTGTGGGATTGCCAACGACAAATGAAGACCATTGAAGTTCAAAGAAAAAAAAAAAACAGTTTGGAAGAAGCACCAGATGCTTTCCTCCAAGAGATCAGGAGTATGAATCACCTAAAATGCTAACAAGGAAGCAATTAACGAAACTGTAATCTTATATGTAGTTGCTTTTTAAGACAAAGAAATGCACTTTACCTGCTTCAAGAGGAACATGTGATATCAGTTCAAAAATTGCAGTGACATTATCACCAGGCATCACCATCTTAACATTTTCAGGCAATTCCACCTTGCCAGTAACATCTGCAGTTCTCAAGTAAAATTGAGGCCTGTAATTTGAGAAGAAAGCAGTATGGCGACCACCTTCATCCTTCGTGAGAACATAAATCTCTGCCTCAAATCTTTTGTAGGTTTTCACAGAACCGGGCTTACAGACAACCTATGTTGGTGTAAAAAAAATAAGCATGGTATCTCAGAATATCATCCAAACCACTATCCTAGAAGTACGATTAAAAAACAAATCCAATTGAATGTTCTTAACACTGAATTCAACATGGAATCAATGCTTGTGCTCGATCCATAATAGATAATAAACAATAAAATATTTTCTTTTGAGGATTAGAAAGGAAACAAAAACACCATTTAGGTAAAAAATGTATGGTTCATCCTCTTAAAGCTAGTATTCGGCTCTGTTTTATTACAAAGGAGAAAAAAATTTGAATTATTTACCTGTCCCCGCTGAACATCCCCACGTTTCAAACCGCGGAGAAGCAAACCCACATTATCACCAGCCTACATACACAGAAATTCAAACTTAACGCAAATTGTAGCTCCGAGAGAAAACTAAACATTTTTAACTCAGCATACCTGCCCATGATCTAATATCTTCTTAAACATCTCTACACCAGTTACAGTAGTTTTTAAAGGACCGCCCTGTCATGTTAGTATTATAAAACTTTAGGTATATAAAGACAGTTCAGAGGCAAGCGTGCAAACACCATTCACATTCAAGTGCTTTCATGTTCCTTGTTATTCAAATGCTTCATGCTTCATTATACTGAATAGAAAAAGTTCTTCCAATTGACCTGAGCTGTTGAGTTCTAATATATATCAGCAAAGATTTCTATAAGATGAAGATGATCAGTGAAGACTCCTGAGAATCATGTCCCATTTTGTGATGCCTAATTAGGCATATGCGTACAAAAAGAAATTAAGTTGCTTCCAAACTAGTTGTCTTAGAGATGGCCAGACTCTTCATTATGCCACAAGATTAATAAAACTACTAAATGTTCAACCATAATGATTAATAAATAATTTGGCAACCAAGTATTAGACATCACAAACAAAATTTTTCATTTTATAGCACAGATGAGGAATTTGGCAGCATTAACTTGTAGCACATGCCAATAAGTGATTTCACCAATAACGGACAGGGTACAGAACACATTTGACCAAGGAAAACAAAGCTTGATGCTTGAAAAAAGCACGTAAGAAAAGAGTAATGCGGATTGCAGTATAGCTTTAGGAAAGATTTTCAGAAAATACCTCACACAACCTAAGTATATTATCAACAAAATACGTCTCATAACCAATGTATATCAATTGAAGGCACAAAAAGATATGTCAACCACATTCTACAAAATTTAATCCAGGTAAAAATATTATTAGTATAATTTAACAGCTACTTGAAGCACCATTGTGATAGGCATCTCACACTAAGATGCATAATTTAACAAACAAAGAAGGAGCAGCAAAGAGAAAGTATATCCAGAATAATTGAGCTTTGTTCATTATAGGGCTCAGCATGAAGAGCAAATTTAACTAAAAATATTGTGCAGCCCATAAGTTCAAGGGCAAATGTTGAATGGTGCAATAAGTGGACAGGCATTACTAGAAATCATTGAGAGAAAAAAAAAGGTAACTTGCATTTATATGGTGGTCATTCACGTGGATTCATCTTTTTCAAAAATCATTCATCTAAGTACAAAGTTAGACTCCACTTAGGCCCTTCACAACGGTTCTAAGTTCCAACCCTCACATGGTCCTAAGAGTATTAAATTTTGCCAGTTAAAACTTATAGGAGCGACCACGTATGGTATTGGTTGGGAAAGCAATATACTCGTGCACGTTAAATGGAAATGGAAAAAAATAGAAATGATTGTACCTTTATTGATACATTAGACGGTGCTCATGAAATAAATGAATTGGAATAGAATAAATGTTGAAAAATATATGAAATGTATAAATAAATGAGTGAATGAAATGAAAATGATATTAAAAATATATGTATATGAATATATATACATCAAAAGTTAGATATGTTTTAATATTATATAAGAAATGAGAAATGAGAAAGATATCATTCATTGTATTTTAATACATGTTTAAGTATTATATATATAAAGATTACTCATTGAGTTTACTTTGTAAATTCAACCTATTCAGCTAAACTTTCAGGTAAGTCTCCAGAGAAAAAAAAAATGACTGAAGGAGGAGAGAAATACGTCTACAGAAAAAGACGTACAAATGCAAGAAGGTAAATTATGATTTATACAAATGTTAAATATTTGTGAAAAATTTTATTAGTGGCTCTTCAGTGTTTGTGAAATATTAGAATTTATTGTTATAAGTAAGAATAGTAATTGTCTTAATCGTCCGATTGCTAGTTCCCGCCTCGTTAGTTCGAGTATCCGGGTCGGGTCGTTACATGATGGGCCAAAGCAATGTCTAATTTACATTAAAGTTAAGAATATAAGTTCATATAATCACAATTCTCTATTTTTTGTCATTTTCTATAAAGACAACAAACCCAAAATAGTGATGCTACTATTCTATATGTATTAAACTTAGTTTTGCAAAAAACTGTAATTCACTTAAGAGGAATCTGATTGGCTACGCTCATGTCAAGCAAATTTATTGGGCAGTTATCGTTTCTTGCTTTATCTTTCTGAGATTTCCATTAGTGTGGCTTTAGATTTTTACAAAATTAACCAAATAAGTTAAGGTTTGACCCCAGTTGAAGAAGATATAAGCCCAAAATAAACAACAGAACTAGAAAATCTAAAAAAGTGGGACTTAACGCACTAATTGCTACTTACTTGCATCAACCCCAAAATTTCAACGTCTTCTCCAGTCTTTATTGTTCCTTGTTCAATACGACCAGTTACAACAGTTCCACGTCCCTGCATATAAAAATAAAAATAAATTAATTGAAAAAACAACTTAACATGCAAGCAGAAACAGAGAAGTGTGTATGCAAGAGTATCATTTTATACCCTTTCAGTCCTAATCACATGATTGTTTTTTAGTACATTTACCATGCATAGCATGGATCTTCTGCTCTGCAAGCAACACCCATGCAGAACAACTAGGATATTAACACAAAGAACCTTGAAATGGGTGCTAGGAGAGCTATGTTTTGGTCTTCCAAAATGTAATAATTAATTGGCCAATGCTATTTTTATTTTTATACCAAAGAATGTGTTTTGATAATATTCATTTATTTCTTATTGTTTCTGTAGCATTTAATTTTTTTAATTATCTTCATTATAGATCACTAGCCCGAATCAGATAGGTTGAGGTTGTCAACATAAGGTCGACATCTAGTTCTAAAATTCAAATAAAAAATAACGAAAGAAATTCAATGTTAAATTTTGTTGTAACCATCTAAAATTATTTTTATAGCCATATCTTCAATATTTGAATCTCTCATACTTACTAGTTACCACAATGCAATAATTTTGAATTATCCTTTCTCGTGCAAAAAATTCATCACATGACATTCTCATTTTTGTGGCACTAAATTTGATTGTTGGTGAACTCTTTCCCACCTAAGAGTTGGATCCAAAAAATATAGATGTTGTTTAGTACCGTATGAAAGAGATCATCGTGGATACCTTTTATTTCCATCGTTGAATGCTTTTCCATACGACTATAGTCATAAGCTACATTCATCTATCACATACCAAAATTTGAGCTGATGCAAAATAGCTGATGTGCTGGTACAAGGGAGATGATTCCTAGTGTGTATAGGGCCAGTGTGATTGTTAGAACGGTCCAGCCGGTCCTACAGGACCGGCCCGTGCGAAGCAGGTGGAGAATGTCCGCCTTCTATACGCACCTATCGCACGCCCAGGCCAAATCATACTTTTTTGGAAGGATTTTTTAGGGGAGGAGGGAAATGTGAATGCAAGGACTACTTAGAATTTTCCTTTTGAATTGTATGCATGAAATAGTTTGTTTTCCTAGGGTTAGGACTTCTTGAATTTTGGCTGAATTTGAGATCTCTTACACTTAGGTTTTGTTGGGCTCCAACGGCGCCTAGAGATTTGGGAGAGAGATCCTCCTCTCAAATAGAGGATCAATTGTATCTTGTTATTTTTCTTCCGCTAGTTTTGATAATTCCAATAAAAACTATTGTTTTTTTTCCGATTTTTCCTTTGGATTATTGGTTTATCATTATCATTGTTTTTGTTAAAATCGTTAGGTTTCACTTGAGATCTTCATGTGTTTCTTATCAAATTGGTATCAGAGCAGGTTTTGGGACCGTTTCTAGGCTTTTTTTCTTGACTATAAAAATCTGGATATTGATGGCGGCCGAGAAGGTAGATGTGTTGGAAGAACGCTTTGAAGAGTAGATGAGCCAAATTAAAGCGATGGTGGAAGATCGAATTTCATCCGTGGAAGACAAAGTTTTTGAGCTTCATGCGATGGTGAAGAAGCTATTGGAGAATCAAATTAAAACGGCGGCATCAGAGACAAAGGGACCGGTGGGAAGAACGACGAATTCTGAATTTCGTAGGATGGAAAACGATGTGGAGATCACGGAGGAGATGTTAAGAAAGCTCTTGGAGATGCAAAAAAAAAACTTCACTGGTGGTTCAGATGGCTAACCCTAACCAAGATTTGAGCGGGATTCCCTTGGCCAAATCGAAGGAGAAAGAGATCGGACAAGAAGTGTTTGACGAGGGGAGTTTCTTTCATCAAGAGCCACCTCCTAGGGCTATGATAAGGACTGGATCAGGATTTTTGGATGAGGGGACAACAAAGAGGAAATCTTTTGATGGAGGCAGTAGGGCGACCGACCACGAGGGGTGTAAACGAGTCGAGTCAAGCTCGAGTTAGGGGGTGTTCGAGCTCCACTCACAAGTCAAACATCGAGCTCGAACTCGAGTAGAGCTCGAACTTGACTCGCGACATAGAAATGATCTCGTCGAGCCGCTCAATTTCGATTTCCTGCCCGCCATTCGCAATTTCCCGCCCTCGACCAGCGCGCACACTGCAGATGATGAGCAGTTCGAAATTTACGAGTGACGCTGCACTGCAAACTCCTGAGGGGTTCATTGCTTTTTCCCTTGGATAAAAGGTGCCCACATGTTTGAGAGACCAGTGGTCCGAGTCCAATGGCACTACAGCACCAGTTTTTTTTATTTTATCTTATATAAAGCATTTAATACATTGAGATTTGACAACATCTTTTCTTGCAAACATATTCCAATAAAATATGTTTTTGGAAACTTACAGTTGCATTTTAACCTTTTTTTTAATATATATTTTGAAAAACTAACTACAGCCACAAATTTAATAAAAATAGCATTTACTTAATTAAAAAAAACCTAAAAATTATTCAAGCCGGCACACGAGCTCACAAGCCGAGTCGTATCAAGTTCGAGCTCGACTCGTGAGCTCGATAAGCTCGGCTTGCGAGCCTATAAACGAGTCGAGCTCGAGCTGACTCGCGAGCCGGCTCGGTTCACTTACACCCCTACTGACCACTATGAGAGACATTTTGGGCAAGGGGAGTGTGCCATCGGAGGAGGGGGTCAAGAGCCATCTCTTAGGGCTCCGATAAGGGGCGGAATAAGATTATCATATGGGGGGATAGCAAGAAGGGAGTTGTGTGATTAAGGTGGTGGGGTGGTCGGCCACTATGGGAGGTCTTTTGGGCAAGAAGAGTGGACGACATAAGGAGAGGGGCAGGCCGAACCATGGGGATCGGGTCATGTGAAGCGAAGGGAAGGAATATGTGATTCCCACCCTCGATACATGGGGGAAAATATGGAGGAAGAAGCTACTAGGGTGGTAGCAATCCTAAGGTGAGGAAGTTGAGGATGCCAGTATTTAAAAGGGAGGATGCTTATGGGTGGGTGTATAGGGTGGATATGTATTTCATGGTGAATGGGCTGACTGAGGAGAAGTTTACGGTTGCATGACTATGTCTAGAGGGGAAAGCACTAGTTTGGTTCTAGTGGACGATAGCATGGCCACTAACAGAGCAGCTGAAGAAAGTTATCAACATTGTCTCATCCTTCCACCTTGAGGACAATGTGGGTCTTTAGGAGGGGAGTATTGTTAGACCAGACCATTGGACCGGTCCAGCCGGTCCTACGGGACCGGCCCGTGTGAAACACGCGGAGAATGTCCACCTCCTGTACGCACCGATCGCACGCCCAAGCCAAACCGCACTGTTTTGGAATGATTTTTGGGGGAGTTATGAGGAAAATTTGAATGTAGGGACTGTTTAGAGATTTCTTTTTGGATTGCATGCATTAGATAGTCTGTTTTCCTAGGGTTAGAGCATCTTGAATTTTGATTGAATTTGAGATATCTTAGATTTAGGTTTTTTTTTTTGCTCTAGCGGCGTCTAAAGATTTGGGAGAGACAGGTCCTCTCGAATAGAGGATCAATTGTATCTAGTTATTTTCCTTCTGTTGGTTTGATTATTCCAATAAAAACTATTTTTTTCCGGTTTTTCCTTTGAATTGGTTGATCGTCCTCATTGTTTTTGTCAAGATCGTTAGGTTTCATTTGAGATCTTCAAGTGTTTCCTATAAGTGACCATAGAAACAAAATGCTGATAATTAAAGAAGATGGTCCTAATGGAAGTTCAATAATTAAAACATAAAACATATGATGAAAATTAAAGTAGAATATACCTGAATTGAAAAGACATCTTCAATGGGCATAAGGAAAGGTTTATCAAGTTGGCGAATGGGATCTGGTATGTAGTCATCGACAGCTTCCATTAGTTTTAGGATGGCTTGCTTTCCAATTTCATCATTAGTACCCTGTAGTGCAGAGAGAGCTGAACCCCTGATAATTGGAATTTCATCACCAGGGAACTTGTAGAAGCTAAGCAACTCTGATCAAAACAAAATAACAGCAGAACTCTTATATTTACAAAATGATGGATTAACTCATTTTTCCATAGAAGAACCCAAATGCCACAAGTTACCACGGAGCTCCATCTCAACAAGCTCTAATAACTCAGGATCATCTACAGCGTCAACCTTATTTAGAAAGCACACAAGTGATGGTACACCGACCTATATAGCAGAGAAGAAGTAATTGGTAAGTTCGTAAGAGAAAATGGACTTCAGCAACTAAACTTCTTATGAAGATATAAAAATATCAAAAATGAAATAATAAAATAATTGTTACCTGCCGAGCAAGAAGGATGTGTTCCTTTGTTTGTGGCATTGGTCCATCAGGTGCAGATACAACAAGAATGCCACCATCCATTTGGGCAGCACCCGTAATCATATTCTGCAATTAATGGTTTGCAAAAAAAGTGATACACTGCAACATATGAAGACATCAAAAAGCAGAAAAAAAAAAAACATAGAATGAATTTGGTATGAACTAACGATTAAAAGTCAAGCAGGTAAAACATGTAGTAGCTAAATATAACAAAGTTCACCAAATGCTTTTAACAGTATTAAAAAAATTATTATATAAAGCGAACAACTACTTTTCACCAAGACTTTTAGATGTAGCAAACAAAAGAATTTGCTATAGGCAGAATGAAGACCAAAAAAAGGACTCGATCTAGAGCTCTAATTCCTATTTAGCAAACTAAAGTCCGGGTCAAAGTCCTCCCTTTACAATTTGGTATGAACTAACGAATAGAAGTCAAGCAGTTAAGCATATAGTAGCTAAATATAACAAGGTAAGTTCACCAAGTACTTTTAAAAAAATTAAAATTTAATTATATAAAGCTAACAACTACTTTTCACCAAGTTTTCTAAATATAGCTGACAAAAGAAATGGCTGTAGGTAGAATGAAGACCGAAAAAAGGACTCGATCTAGTGCTCCAATTTGTATTTAGAGCCTAGGTCAAATTCCTCCCATTACAATGAATCAGTACTTAATTTAAATCAAACTTTAGATACCATAAATAACTCAATAAAGCAATAGCCAACATACCGTCCACATCACATCATTTCCAACATTCTAATGCATGCAAAACATATTAGAATGTTGGGGTAAATACTAGGCTGAGAAAAGGATTAGTTCTCTAGCAATTGCCTCAAGCGTAATATCACCTACTTATCCATTCAAATTGCATTTTATTTTTAGAAATTTTTTGTTTCTATTTTTGTTGTCTCATAATTGAGTTTTGTATAAAACATGTTTGAATTTGATTACCATCTGAAATTTAATTGGGTTTATTTTGTGTCAATCATAAATACTAACCTGAGGATGAGTAGCTATAAAAAGATTATTTGAGGCGTGTAGTCAAATAACTATGATTTAATTTTATTTTATTTTTTAATTTCTAAGTGTGTGCAAGATTTATGTGTGATTACTTCTGAGTTATGCATAAGCAAAATTGCCAAATTCTACAAAAGTCATCTCCTTATGTTGACGTAAGGCTTGGATTTCTTACACCCATAAATTCTTCTTTGACATAATTTCTTATGCATACCTTGTTATTAGCATGCAAATGTTCTAAATTTTGTTTAAATTCGACACATCTATGATTTTAATTATGGGGAATAAATTGCTTGTGTGATCTATATGCATTGCCTCATTTAAGTTGCATTAGGAAATTTCTACCATTAACCATCCTAAATCTAGCTCACATTAGAGCATATAATTATATCATCATGTTAATAAATATAGAACATATCAACTGTGCCAAAAAAAAATTAATTAATGATGCAATTTAAAAAAAATCAAGTGGGCCAAGCAAAACTATTAGGAGGTTCAAAATTACATTTATATATTTGATTTGAGATATGACCTTAAAAAATCTTCAAATTGGATCCATAATTTGATTTTTTTTTTAAATGAAATTTGTTTGACTCCCAAATATTTGAATATGTCACATCAAAAGTAGTAGGACATGCACAATTATTTTAAAGAAGTGGAGCTACCAAGTTATATGAGTTGATATAAAATATAAACTTAAAAAACAATTTTTATAATTTGGTGGATAGAAATATGAACTGCATTATCAAATAAAGAACTATAAACAAAATATAAATCATGTGTTTGAGCATTATGTAAGATTTATAGATCATGCGGCTAAATATTATTCATCTTTAATCCATTTTGCCAATGTTATTTATTTCACTAAAGGTCTATAATGAGAACTTATGCATGAACTAAACTACAATTCACCAAAAATTATGCATAAGGCTTTATGCATAGCTTTAGATATTGAGAAACATTACAACTAAGCTTTTGTTAAGATTGTTGCACCTTTGCTTATTTGTATGAAAAGCTTGGAAACATTTCATCTAAAGGCAGTTGGATATCCGTGGGCAGCAATCTGATGGCTGCAGCTGGAGATTTGTGGGCAGCAATTAGAGGGCTGCAGTTGGAGATCCGTGGGATATGATTATTATAATTAATTAGATTAAATATCTTTTCTCTTCTTTTTATTATAATTAATTAGATTAAATATCCTTTTTTCTGTTTATTCTACTAGAATGCATACATATGTAATAATTCCAAGGAATATAATAGAATTTGAATTTCCCTCTAAACAATTTCTTGCAATCTATCGAATCATTCAATACCTACACATGAATGCAACTTACTTTGACATAATCTGCATGTCCAGGACAATCTACGTGGGCATAATGCCTTTTTGTAGTCTCATATTCCACATGAGCCTGCAAAATCAAATCAATCTCCACATAAGCACTGAGACAGTGCAGTTTGAATTTAAAAAAAAAAATCATTTCTCTACCCATGTATGTTAAGTATATATAAATAATTACATATTCTGACCGTGGCAATGGTAATTCCTCTGGCTTTCTCCTCAGGAGCCTTATCAATTTCATCAAAAGCAACAGCCTTGGCTTTTCCTTCTTCAGCTAATACCTAAGCAGAAAAACAGAAAAAAAAAAACGTTACCATCATCACTTTAATACGCATAAGCTTTCATGTACAGAAAATAATTTATTTCTCAAATGGACAAAAAGGCCATAAAAAATCACGAAATAAATTATTTCAAAGAAAATTTAACCTTAGTTATAGCTGCTGTCAAAGTAGTTTTCCCATGATCAACATGCCCAATAGTCCCAACGTTAACATGTGGCTTCCTACAAAAGTAAAAAGACAAGTAAGAAACAGTTGATATTCCAAATCACGCATGCCCATGTTTACCTTATGTCATTTTAGTTTCAGCCCAGACACCAGTAATTAATGCATAAGAAAAACATATTTGGTTAGGAGCATCCTAAGACTAATACAAGAACTGAACGGAATGGATGTTCAGAAGAGGTAGAAATTCTTATTATTTTCAGCATTGGATGAATGTTACAATCTATAAACTACTCTAGGAAAATGTAAACAGGAAGGATTTATATAGCATTCACAACAATATATCATTGACTCAAATTGCTTTAAAGTTTAAACAGATTTAAATTTGAATTTAGGATTTTCCAAAGGAGGTAGCTGATCCATGTTTACATAATGGACATTCTGAATTTGTTCTTTAGGTTTTTGATCCATGTATGTCATCCATGACAGCCTAAATTCCTTGTTGCTGCCGCTTACCTACCATCTTTGCTCATCTATTTCTTTTATTATGCCCCAGTAAAATGTAGCTCCAAAATGAGAGTTCAATCATTTTCAAAAAAAAAAAAAAAGATGAGAGTTCAATCTTGATCTTCAAGATAACGAAGCGTGGGCATGAAAGTTGTTTAGTGAGAGTGTTGGTCGACTAATTTCTAGTATAAACATGAGTTACTTGGAGGTTGCGACTTTGAATTTATTAGCAAATGACCTGATAGTCTGAGGCAACATTTTTCATGTGGAAATAAAAAGTTGAATAAAAAATTAATCTATAGCACCAATGTTATCATAATAAACCACTAGAGGAAGAGAAACATTGAGTTCACTAAGAACATAGTAAATCAAACAAAGATCAATTAAAGAGGTTGTAGCATAGTGACTCAACCTTAATAGATGAGCGAGTCAGAATGCATTGCTTCTTAGAGCTCCAAGCTATAGAACTGTGACCAAGGTAAATAGATAGGCATCATTTCTAAAAGTGAAATCATCTTTGTTGTTGCCCAATCTATATAGGAGAATGCATAAAGGAAGAGCAGTGATGATAGAGAAAAATATCATGATTCAAGGTTCCCCAAAGATTGCATAAAAGGCTTTCAATAGCAATCAAGCGATCATAACTATAACTAAGTTGGTGCGTGAATTTAGAGAGCTTATTAACCATGTAGGAAATGTCAAGGCGTGAGCGCAACAGGCACTACAAGCTACCAACAATGGTGCTATAAGCAAAGGGATCAAATAGTATCGTGCCAGAGTGACAAGTAAAAATAGTAGCATTGTCAATTGGTGTAAGAATTGGTTTTGCATTTGTCATACATGTTAGGGTAAGCAAATCCTTTGTGTGGAACTGAGACATGCTAAGTCTTAAGAGCGAGCATGAATTGAACACCAATAAATTCAATTGTCCAAAATCCTTGAGGGAAAATCGATGAGCAACTATTTGGATGAACTTCTGAACAACCCCATCATTCTCACCCACAATAATAAAATTGTCAATTGTGGGCTTCAAAAGACTCCTGTGGCACTACAATAAACAACTTATTGTAATTGATCAATATGCTCTATAGGCCCGTTGTGATCAATTGAGGACATATTAAGTATATCTATCATAGAAATTTCTCCTCTAAGAAATGTGGTTCAGGGTTCATTTTAATTTTGGGGGTCTAAGTTTCCAAAGGAGCAAGCTCCTAGTGGATAATTACGTCCCAAGTGTGTCTGAGAACACTCTCACTTAAATATTCAATGCATGTATTCAAATAATATAGGTTCGATGTATGTTTGTTCATGTCAATGTCAGAATGGGTCTTATGAGACTCTACGGAGGATAAAGGGATGAACGTTCTAGGAATCAAGAAATGTAGACTCAAAAGTACAAAAAGGGCACAAAAGAGAGACTTATAACTCTACATTTAAATTAGGAAATGCTTAAGATCAGACATATAGTGTCACTTGGCAGCACCTGTCAAAAAACAAGTGAGTTGATGTCCCAAGTGGGTACAATAAGATCCATGGTTCAAACATTTCGGGTTCGTCAATGCCCTTGGTGACTTGGTCTACTAAATCATGTGGTAAACCGAAGATCCCTGTAAGCAATTATTGATTACCACATTGTTGGTAGAATTTTGGAAACATGTTTTGAAAAGATACTAGTTTTCTTTGGGGATTCCAAAATTAAGGTTAAGCTCTAACTCTAAGGTCGAACCAACTCGTTAGAAGGAATATATTATCCCGGGGGAAAAAATATAAACTTTCATAACGGTGTTCAGACTCAGAATTATATGGACTCATCTTGAATATTATAATCGGGTCTAAAGAGAACCTTATATGGCCCCGAAGGGACAAAACAGGGTTCAGCTGAATACCCAACTTACAATACTCAAGAAGTATGATCGTCGTATTTACATCCAAAGCCTTATCGAAGAAAGATGTATCTCTCCAAAGAGAAATGACACTGTTCTACGATAATTCTCCTAATGCAACGACGACGATCGTTCTTTAAATTTTCCCAAAGAAATCTAGTGGAATTTTAAAATCAATTTTAAAATCGGGTGTATGTGGTTCCAAACTTCCTACGAGCGCAAGCCCTCGTAGTTAATTACATCGTAGGGAGACAAAAATCTCCTACGAAAACTCCCGATTAAAATGATGGCAGAATTTTGTTAGAGTTTCTAAGAGTGATATCAAAGCCTGAATAGAATTATTGGAAAATCAAAAGGGAATGGAGCAAGATTGAGCAGTTATTAACAGATTCAAAGGAAGAGGGGTAGGGGATACTTTGAGATTCCAGAACCGTCCGGAAGTGTCCCAACCTAATCTAAGTGTTGGGCTTTATGTTTTAGGATTGAAATGAATTTTAATTAGAGTTGAGCATTTTATTAGAAATTTGGGATTAGATTCCCGAAGTTTGGGGTCTTATAATCAAAGATCTGCCCCGGATCCTAAATCTATTCTGGACACTGGACCACAGTCGTCCGATCCTAACTAATGCAGTGCAAAACCTGGACTTACCCCGGCCTGGATTGGGGAGCCAGCTAACCACCTAAACGATTTAAAATACATGAATCCGGTCTTTTATGAAAGAGTGATAGGGACGTTATAATTAAAGTTTTGGTGAGGCGGGGCCGACATCTAGAGATTTTCCTAATTGGCCCCTTTGACTTATGTTGGGTGCTAAGATGCTAAGGACTATGAAATTAAAATTTTGACTCTTTAATTTGTATCTAATGCAATGCGTGCTGGTTAACAACCTCAAATCAAATATGCTTGAAATTTTTTTAAAAAAACAGGCTTATAAAATAATTTTTTAGAAGACTGGACTTCCCCAGGTCCGGCACCTCGTCCTCATAGGTCAGACTATCCGGACTCTACCCGCAGGCGGGGAAGGGTCTAAAATAAGGAAAGAGTAATGCAAAAATATGCATGCGACCCCGGGGTCGATCCCCGGCTAATTCCCTAGATTCGTTATCTTTCTATGTTATTTAGACTCACTAAAATTTTAGACTTTTAAAATTATGAGTAGAAAAATTTCACACCCTCACGAGTCTCACGTATCCAGGCGAAAACAAAGAGCGGCATGCAATCGCCAAAAAACTAGTAAAAACAAGTAATCCTAAAGGCAATCAAATCATCACATCAAAATACAAATTAATTAATAAATGTCCATAGGCAGAAATGCCTTGCTTATTACAAACCAGAATATTACAGAAAGTAAAGTGGCCGGGCACCACTGACAACAACCCGGATTCTAAACCTAGTAATGACGCAAGTTATTTTGAGTGGGATACTCTCAATCTTCAAATCTTCAAATCTTCAATCTCATTCTTCTTTGGACTCCTTTTCTTCAATCTTTTTGGAATCTTCGTAGTGGATTACCCAAATGGACAAGAGGGCACTTCCTTTAAGGGGGAAGGCCACTCTTTCCTCTTTGGGTAAGGAAGAGGTATGATCCAAATTTGGATTTCCAAATGGAAAAGGAGTGTTCCCTAAAGGGGTATCCTTTCCTCTTTGGAATCCAAACTTTGGATCTATGTATCCCAACTCAAAATCAACTTTCACAACACTTGACACTTGTACAAATTACATTTATATCAAAATAAAAGATCTAGACTCACCTGCAGGGTTATCCTAAGCAATTAATATATACAAAGCAATTATTCCCAAGCAGTTGTATATGAGCAAAAAAAAAAGTAAACACACTGGCCACGCTCTTTTTATGATTTGGGGGCTTTAGCAGCTAAAGCACCTGTGCAAAGGGTTTATAATATTTATGCATTTTTTTTAATTTGCCCCCTTTTTATATTGCCCTGCATGAGCGTGGCCACCTGCAGAAAACTGTGTCAACATCCAGATCGTACCTAACCTAAGGGTAATCTAGTCGCCAAACACATCAATCCATCCACAGAGTACAGAAAAAGTAAGCAGACACAGCAAGGCAATTTCATCCACAACATGCAGTGAAAACTACGAAAAACCCGGCACACAACAGTAAAAGTAAACACCGGCCTAACCTAGATCTAGAGTTGGTTGTCCTAGCACATCATCTAAAGTGTGTGAGAAAGGTCGTGTGGCTGGGATAGATCCTAATGTAGGTGATTAATTAATGTTGTCTAAAAGTTTAGATTTGTTAAGGCTTAGAGGGGGGGGATTTAGATTAAAATTTAAATATTAATAAATTAAGAATTTTAACTAGAAATATTTTTAGAAGTTAATTGATTACTACCTTTGTTTCACACCGAGGCCGTGAAGTTTATTTCACCTTCCTTGGGGCTAAGCTAATAGCCTCGTAGGCCTGGGTTACTCAGTAGCAATCGGGGTTGATTAAGTTATTTAAGTTGGTTGGAATTAAAAAAGTGGATTAATATTAAAGGGAGTTGGTTACTGATTTTAATGGGTTGGTTGAGAATTTTATGATCCTATTAAGAGAATTCTGAAATTTGAAATGGTTAATGGGTTTTAAAAGATTATCCGGATGTACTAACTAAGGGGTCAAAACATGACTTTCAAAATTAGAGTTAATATTAAAGGTTTCAGATTTTTAATAAATACTAGACCTAATTATGAGTTGTTAGACAGTTGGTACACTCAATTTGGAGTTTTCTATCAAAAGTTATGATTTTTAGAAGTTTTAACCCGGTTTTGACCTAAGGTTGACCAAAATGTTGACTTTTGACTTTGACCAGATTTTGGAGGTTTGACATTTTTAGAAAATACTAGATTTTAATTAGAGTCATTATCCACTGAGTTTGATTGATTTAGAATTTTCTACAATTAGTTATGAATTTTGGAAGTTTAGGTATTTATTGGAATTATTAAATTATTTCAATTAAGGGCCCTTTTAATGATTTGAACCCAAATGAGTCTTAAACTTCTTGAAATCAACTCCAAAGATCAGAAATGATCTAAGGAGAGATCAGCAAGTGTTTAAAGATTTTTTGGGATTTTTAATAATTTTTAATTAATTAAAATTGATTAAACATTAATTTTGATTAAAATTAAATTAAAATGGATTTTAATGTCAAATTAAAGTAATTTCAATTTTCAATGATTAAGAGTTGAAATATGGTTGATTATAGGTATTATAGGTATTTTTTGGAATTAATATAAATTTATGATGATTTATTGAATTTTCTAAGTCCTTAAAGGGGCTGAAATTTGACATGCTTAATTTTCTAACATAATGACCTCCAAATTGAGTCAAATTTAAACCTAAGGTATCTGATGTCACTAAGTTTACTATGTTCAAGTTTCACCCCTATTGGGTGTGTGTAGAATCCCCTATGAATTTTCTAAGTTTTCTAGACATTTCCTTAATTATTTTTTTCTAGGTGTCTCTACTATTCAAATAGGCATGAAACTTGGTGTGTCTAACCCTGACATACATACAATCATACCACAGAAATATCACAGTAAAATATTAAAACCCTAAGGAGTTATGAATTTTCAAAGTTTAGGGTCCAAAATAGACCCTTTACCTTAAAAATTCATATCACAGAAATCTATTGAGCATCTGAACCTAAAAAAATTATCAAACATGCCTAAGATACTCAATAATTATCCACCAAAATTTGGGATTCATTTGATCACTGGATTGTGAGAAAATTGCAATAAATGAAATTCAAATAAACTCAAATATCTCACAATACAGAAATCAAATCAATATAATTTTAATTTTAATAAATACTACATTCGATTATCTTTCCAACGAGCCCAAGAACGCCCAATTTGGTGGACAACTCGATTTTCTGTGAATTTTGAAAGATTTAGAGCATTTAAAGTATTTTTTATTCAGATTTGGGTCAAATCAGCTGGCGATGACGTGGCGGCGTGGCATGATGCCACGTGTCATATGCCGGATGGACCCGTGTTTCACCCAGAGGAGGGCCGCGCGGTTTGGGGCGACGTGGCCAATTCTGGGCCGTCCGATCGCGTTACGGCTTGTTGGAAAGCTGCAGCAATCCTCTACAACTTTGCTGAAGACTCCAAAAGCCGGATCTTTCTGGATCTAAAGTTATATTTGAAAGTCCTCTTTCTCTCTCTAGAATGCTCTCTCCTCACTAAAATAGTGATTTGAGGCTTGGAAATGGTTGGGAAAAGCTTGGGAAGGACTTGAAATGTGCTGGAGTGTGTAGGAGGAGCTCTTAGAAGGTTGGGGGCTGCTGGAGTTTTGAGCTTTTGATCATATCAAAGGGAATGATGAAGAAGCCCCCTTTAGGTCAAGTTTTCCCCCACTTTAACTTTGGCTTTTGGATTGGATGGTTGAGATTTGATTTGGAGTAGTTTTGGATGAGTGCCAAGTGTCCCCTATGCTGGCCCAAAGCTATGGAATAGGGTTGGTGGTTGAGAGTGACTTCTCTTGGTCCATGTGAAGAGGGACCACACCTTTTTTCCCCATTTAGATGAACCAATGCTTGGCTTGGTTAATAGAGCTTGTTTAATGATCAATTAGGGAGGGAAAAAGCATATTCCCATCATCCAAAAGGATATTTTGGCTTGGAGAAAGGGTTTGCTTTATGGGATGATGAGGTGGCCAAGCTATGGTCTCATTTCAAGGGTTGTTTTTGACCCATTGACTTGTTGACTACTCAATGGTGACTAGAATGTGCATGAGGGAGGTCAAGAGTGCTACAAGACATCATGCCAATAAATTTAAAGTCAAGGGTGTATAATTGACCAATCTTGATGGGTTGGATTGATTCAAAATCACTTGAATTGTTAAAATTGGTAAGTGTTGGGTTAAAGGGTTGATTTGGTCAACCATGGTTGACTTAGTCAACCAGGTCAAACCAAAGAGTAAGTTTGGGTTCAATGTGTTCTTAAAGTCATTTAGGATCCATTGGAATGATATTTGAAGAAGATTTCAAAGGTTGATAAGTCAAATCAAGTTGAGTTTAGGCCAAAAGTCCAAAAATCCCCATTTAAGGGCATTTTGGTCATTTTGGACTCAAGTCAATTCTGGGTCAAATTGAATCTAAAAAGATGTAGATCATTGCTTAACAAGTTAATATCAAGGTATTAAGAGGGATCAAAAGATTTGGAGGGGGATCCAAAGTCTAAGTTGAAGTTTGGATTGTCAAATTGACTGGATCAAAGTTTGGGTATGTTTGAAATTTGAATTAATTTGGATTTGAATTGAATGAAGTTCAGATTGATTTGAGGTTTGAATTGATCAAAGGTATGAGATTAATTTGAGGTTAAGATGGATTAAAGGGATGGGATTGATTTGAGTCTGGATTGACCCTAGGATCTAGAGGGATTTCTAAGACCTAAGATCTAGAAAAGTTCTAGGATTTGGATATGGAAGAATCCTAAGCTCTAGAGTAGGACCTAAGGTCTTGGATCTAGAAGGATCCTAAGGTTTAGCTCTAGGAAGGATCCTAAAGTCTAGAGTAGATCCTAGGGTCTAGGATTGGATCTGGATTCTGGAAGGATCTTAGTGACCTCACACAAAAATGAGGTCAACACACATCCAAGGGGATTATAAACTAAGGGTGTGAACATAATTTTAGGCCAATAGTCAAGAAATACACTCCACTATCATATGAGAGAGGAACTCAAATAGGACTTATAATACTATATAGTGATACATGCCAAGGCTGACAAGACTACCAAGGCTCTAATGCTAACGGGTAGGATAGAAGAGTATCATCTCCATGTACTAGAGATGACCCTCGATATGAGACTTATAACTCAATCATATGGCATCGCGAATGTCAACTATCTTCTCAATGTGATAAAGAATATAGGATAAATATAAAAAATTTAGACATCTCAATGTAGTAGAGAAGATGGGACAGATATGGACATCTACTCAATATGATAGAGAAGACATCCAATGAGTGGGGCTTACACCATCTCCTGAATATGATAGAGCTGATTTTGAAATGAGACTTACAACTTGGTCATGTATGATCAGGAAAACCCGAACTTCTCCTCGACGTCGTAGAGAAAGTATCGAAATAAGACTTACAACTTGATCCCGTATATCCAAGAAAGCTGATATGTCTTTTCAATGAGACAGAAAAGACATAAAAGATATGATGGAGCTACTAAATGTCCTCAATATGTTGAAGGAGATATAGAGAATGGAATGGAATGATAAGAATAATAGGGCTCACAGTTTAATCACATCAGATCAAGCAAGCCCAGGCATCTCCTTAATGTGGTAGAGGAGATGTTGAAATTGGGACTTACAACTTGGTTATGTGTTACCAAGGAAGCCCATGTCTTCCCAATGTGGCAAAGACATCAAAGATTAACATGTACCAATACATTGTACATAGTATCAAAGTTGTTGAAGATAAATAAAGAGATATCTGCATGAAAGTTGATGAAACTTAAGGTGATAAAAAATGGACGCAAGTCATGATATTGGACTCCATGAGCTTGTTTAAGACCATAAATTGCCTTACAAACTTTGCCTACATGACGAGGTTGATAATGATCATAGAAGCTCTATGGTTGTATCATGAATAAGTCCTCAAAAAAGTGCCCTAGAGATAATGAATGTTGACACCTAGTTGTTAAATAGTCCAAGCACAACGGTTATGAACAAGTATAAGAGTGATGGGCTTTAGTAATGGACCAAAAGTATCATTGTGGTCAACTCCATGCCTGATCAAATCTCTTTGCAACTGGATAAGCCTTGAGCATGTCAATAGATCCATCAAGCAAATTCTTGGCATAGAAACTCACTTGCAACCACTAAGGTTTTGTGTTGGATCTAAGGGAACTAAGTCCCATGTCTCATTCGGAACAAGAGTGCCACATTCTAACATTGCCTAATGACACTTGAGATCATTGATGGCTTGAGTCATAGAGGTTGGATAAGGTCTTAGGATGTAATAAGTTGGTCAATTAAGTTCATTATTGTGATTGGCTAGTGAATATTACTTTTGGAATTGGTGATAACATAGGGAGGAGAGGCGTTGGAGGTGAAGGGAGGGAGTATTATTTCAGTTGAAAAAGTTTTTAATGTAAGCAATATAAAGGAGGAAGGCAGATTGGCCCAAGCATTTGAGATAGGCGTACAGATAAGGGATAGCTAAAAAGTTTTTAATGTAAGCAATAGAAGGGGATGTCCACGATGAGACTAGCGGGGAATATAGATGGTGGTACCATGAATGATTAACTTGTAACTTAAATAATGATCATGACTAAAGAAGCCTATGGTTATATACTATGAATACATCCTCAAAAGGGGTGTCTTGGAGAAAAGCATTGTTGACATTTCATTGTCAACAAGTACAACACAACTTAGAACAAGGCTTAAAACGAATTTAACAACGATGGGCTTTACTACTGGACTACAAATATCATGAGAGGCAAGCCCAAGGCATTGATGAAATCTACTTGCAACGACAAAAACCTTACACCTATCAACAAATCCGTCGAGTAAATTGTTGGTGTGAAAAATTCACTTACAGACAATAAGCTTTTGTGTTGGATCTAAAAAAACTAAGTCTCATATCTCATCTCAAATAAGAGCATCATACTCCTCTAACATGTTCTAAAGCCACTTGATATCTTTGATGGCTCGAGTCACAATGGTTAGAGGAAGGTCAATGGATGTAGTAAGTTCGGTGATTAAGTTTATTTTAGTGATTGGCTTGTGAGTATTATTTTGGTAACTGGTGGTAGTAACATTGATAGGAGAGGTGTCAAGGTGAAGGGAGAGAGTTTTTATTCATTTTAAGAGGTTTCTGGTGTAGTTCGTAGAGGGGAGAGAGGCATGGTGTCGCAAACATTAGGGATGGCTAGATAAGGGAGTATTGGTCGTAATTTGGGGGGGGGGGGGGGGGGGGGAGGGGAGGGGGAGGGGGCATCCATGATGGGACTAGAGGGGAGTATAGGTAGAGATATTGTGGATGATGTGTATATGACTGGAATGTGAGAGACAAAAGAACGCAGTTGAGAGAGTGTACAAAGGAGTATAGGTTGAGATATTGCAGATGATGTGTATGTCACACAAATGTGAAAAACAAAAGAACACTGGTGAGTGGTGACAGGATGTACAAAGGAAGGGCGATCCTAGTGGATCAAAAAAAGTGAAATGAAAAATGGATTCTACAAATTTATAGGAGTCTTGTAGACATAAGAGGACATAAGTTATGGACGTAGATAGGGGCTTTGAGTGGGAGAGCAACAATGAGAGACGTAAGATAATGAACGAGGTTCAAGTTTGTGAGAGGAATAAAATTTGAGCCATGGAAAACATTAAGAAGTTTAAAGTAATACCCAAAAGTTTGGCATATGGATAGGGGAGATGATGTACATGTGTGGAGAGAAGATTGATAAGGTATACAATAATATAGAGGCGTGAGTGCTTGAGAGAAGAGATGCACCTTTTTCTACAATGAGCCAATGAAAACATTCAAAATACCAATTGTGTACATGTGTGTAAGGAGGAGAAATGAGATGATAGGTGCCACTAGTAGATAAAAGGGAAGAGGATGCTAAATGTTCTCCCTTGTAATACTAATAAAGAGTTCTCACAACTAAAACCAAAAAATATATATATCATAAACTTGTGATTTTCTTTTGAGTGGCTAAAGCCATATATACTTTGTGAAGTTGTCAACGGAGATAGCATTGTACTTAAAATTATCAACATATGGTATGCTTGAGCTCCACACATCAGAAAAATATAATTTTAATAGGAACTAAGTGATAGGGGAGGAAGTTTAAAAGAGCAATTTATGATATTTATGGCACTAACATAAGTTATAGTTTATTTCACATCTAAATGTCTTGATAATTATAGAGGAGAGTACGAAACAAGATGTCCAAAAATGAAAGAAGACGGTGCCCTATTCTATAATGTTTCTCTAAAAAATTGGTTTTAGCACTTGAGAAAGCTACTGATGGTGAAGTTTTGATAGGAGTAATTGACCACTTGTACATAGCATCCTTAGCTTGCCATTGCAAACTCGTTGCTCATGTGCAAAGATCCTTCCCAAGAAAGGAAGATGGTGAGCACTCAATTTAGGTATTATTGGTTTGATGTAATTGAGAGATAGAAATGAGATTATTTCATGGTGGAGGCACAAAGAACATATATAAATAAAAAGTAGAAGGTGATCTATAGAGATATTTTGAAGTAGTGCAATTTTAGGGAGACCCTTTCCATCACCAATCACGATGTTGCCAAATCCAGCCTAAGGAAAAATGATGAAGTCATTACTTTAGTCGATGGTAACATGGTGTGACGCACCACTACCAAAAAAATAGCTAGAATTGTCACATATGTTGGTTGGTGCCAAGTTTGCTTGTGATTGACATAATGCCAAATAGTGGTTTTTCAATTGAGTTTGATTTCAAATTGGTAGTGTTTGCAAGGTGAAATTCATTTGAAGAAACATGCGAAACTTAGTAACGATGCGGGCTTGAACACAAGTACACAACTCCCCAACAACAACCCAAGGGAGGCCTAGGTTAGGGTCTTAGGGATGTCCGCCTTGTATGGTGGTGTTGGAAGATTGTGACACTAACTAGAGGAGATGACAGCGACATTACGTTAGTTTTGGTTGATAAATTTTCCCAATTTGCTTAGAGAAGTAGTTGGATTTGCCGAGGTTGGAAGAGGAGATGAATTGGAATGTTGAACATGCAACCAGAGTTGTTTGTTGACCAACTTCTCATATAATTCACCAATGAAAAATCATCTTGTCATGGCCAAATCATCTATCATGAGAGGTTTGTAATCCTCATCAAGACCACCGAGACTATTCTCAATGAAATTCCCATTGGGTTTCCTGACGATGGCAAGTTCATCAATGCACATTTTAATAATTTGCATATAATACGTGAGCCCCCCTTGTTTCAAGACAACCGATTTGATGGATATAAGTTTGATGGAATTGTTGATTCTGATAACAATGAGAGGGTTGAATAGCTCAATTGGCCATGGTGTTGTATTGTGGTGAAGGTCTCTGGTGAGGGAATGAAAGAGGTCAACCACTAGTAAGATGGCATCAGAGAAGAGGCGTGCACTAAGATCTGGCCAAGGTTTCAAGACAGCGAGGTAGGACAACTTGGACAGAGCACGAATGTAGTAGTGATGGGTTAAGACTGACAACTTGTAATACCACATGAGCTATGATATTATGTGGAATAGAGGAAATAGCTAAGAAAGACAATGTGTGAGAGAGAGAGAGAGAGATGTGGAAAAGATAAGATAGAAATTCTTTTTTTTTAACGGTGTTTTCAGTAATTGATGCATGTTACAATTTATAAACTATTCTAGGTGAATGTAAAAAATAAATATTTGTAGAACATTTACAACAATACACCATCAGCTCCAACTACTTTCCTAATCAGATATAAATTTGAACTTTGGACCGTCCATATGGGTTCACTCATCCACGTATGCAAGAACATCCGGAAAATCGGAAACCGTTACTGCAGCATCCCTCAAGATCTCCATTGCATTTTCAGATCAATGAATAAGTTCTTCAAATAGGCAAAGCTAGCCATTTTTGTTTACTTTTATTTTTCCATCTATACGTTGGTGGAATCAGGAGGAGCTAGGGTAGCTCCCACCCTCCAAGTTTGAGAAAGATACTATATAGCTAGATATAATATGAAATTTTATAGTTAATTCTCCTCAAACTATGTATATTACAGAAAAAATTATAAACAATTTTCCAGTTTCTAAGAGGATAACTGAAAAAATTATACCAAGAGAAAACGAGGCAAGGCAGTCATCAATTGAAGTTATACATAAGAATAGCTTACGTCCGGGTGAAGGTGGCCATCGATCTCCGCCACCAGTAACCCACGTCGAGATTCCTCCCCACATTCTCGGTCGAAAAAATCTGCGTTTCCTGGCCTACGACAGCGCGCGGGCAAATTGAATGGTACAGGTAGGTCGAGGAGAAGCGACTGAGGCGCCGACAACTGGGGTTTCTGATGACGGCCAACGCAGCCATCGGGAAAATGGAATGGCGAATCGAACAGATAAAATATAGCAGACGTAGATCTTCGGACAAAAACACCGGGATTTGGAGTTCCCGCAATATTTAGAGGGAGCGAAGCTTTTGCAGAAAGTCTGAATCAACTATGGTGATGGAGGCGGGTTACACACGAAGCAGTCAGCTACTAGGGTATATGAGGTTTATGGTTAAAGGTGGAGACAGAAGGAGCGTTTCTCACTTTACAAAATGTGAGTTAAATGGTAGGCTGTAATATTAATATTTTAGATATTATATATTTAAATTATATGTATGTATAAGTATTTATATTAGATTAGAATAATAGGAAGACGGAAGGGTAAGTTGACACAGGCAAATTTTGAACGTGAATTTTAGGTAAAAATATATATATATTTGTAAATTAAATTAACTGCATAAATATTTTCTTTCAAATTTTTAAAATCTATTCGAAAAACATTGATATAAATTTTGTAATTACATGGTACACTATATTTAGTTATTTATAATTTATATTAATAAATAATCTTTATTTATAATATCAACTATAAATTTTGAAATAGGATTAATAGTGGTGATTTATTCTAGAACAAAATTTCAATTTTCTTATATTATTCTAACTTAATATCTCATGATTAGAATAAACAAAAGAACAAATTAAAAAAAAGGAATTTTATACACCCATAATGGCAAAAATTTTAAAAACATGACACTTGTTATATATTTTTTTTATTAGGGGCCCCGCGAATGCGAATCCCCCTATCACAAATTATGAGATCCACTCTACCACTTTGGCAGATGGTAGACCAGTGCCCCTTCAAATTGCAATGAAGGTCGCGGATCTAGGCCACATGGATTACTAATCACTCGTTAGACCCCGTCTTGCTTGATTCTTGTTCAAACAGTGATCCAACCTGCCTAAAGCATAATCATATTTTCTAACAATATTTGAATAAGATTTGAATGATCATCAAATAATATTTGAATAAAGTTCAATCAAGATTTAGACGCAATTCAAATTTGATTAAGCTTTGATCAACATTCAAACAATGATTGATCAAGGTTTGAACAACATTTGAGTAAGGTTCAAACAAATTGCGAGCTAGGTTCTAATATGGCTAAATTTGTTTGTGCCGTCACAATCACTTTCGTAAATTAACAAATTTTAGTTGTACTATGCATTGAGTTATCTTCTCTAATTATATTGGTCGGGTCACATATAGACTTGAGAGCGCGATGAATAAAATTATAGGATAATTTGAGGGGCAGCAATCTCAATATGCTCAAATCTTTAGAAAATAACATAACATTTGGTAGTATTGATTTTTGCATTCATCGTTATTTAACAAATGTACATATGAAGATCAATATAAATGTGGGGCAACATGTTTGTCAACGAAGAAACCAACCCACTATTATGTCTTGCTTGATGAAAAAATTTGAATCTTGATGATGTTCTACATTTTGTACATTTACTTTATGCATGTAAGTAATTAATTGTGACGGTGGCGGCTGGTGGCAAAGCAGAAGTTTGGCAATGGTTGGTGGTTGAGAAGAAGTCTTGCAGTGGTTCGACGATGGTCAAGGAGAAACTTGGTGGCAAGAGATCTTAGATTTCTCTTTATTTTTCCTCTTCTTCTTTCTTCCCTTTTAGTGAAGAATAGGAGGTCTATTTATATTTTTTTAAGAGAATGTTAAAAGTAGATTGAGAGTGTTTCAGATGGTCGGCCAATATGATTCCCTTTATCATGGACCATTTATCTGAATTTCAATGTCTTAATGACGTCATAATTCAACTATCTTGGGCTTGTTGGATTCGTCTCATTGAGCCACTCGATTCAACTATAAGCACGTCATATTTAGAAATTACATGGTCATCTAACTTATGCTTTGAAGTTTTCAAATACGCTTCTTAGATCCATTTGGGCTTAGATTAGATTGAATTTGGTGTCGTTGGGTTCGTCTTTTTTAGATGTTCAGTTCGATTATAAGTTTACTAAAATTGAAGTTTGTATGGTCTCAAATTTAACTTTAGAAAAGTTTTATTCAACTTTGCGTTGAGATTCATGCATAATCAAGATAATTTTTTGATGATATATCAGCTTTAAAGCAAATAAAACTCATAGCCTCCAACCTTAACTTCTTGGACCATGATAGTTATTATTGCCCTATACATATCTCCATCTACATTGCATGTCACCTACGTGCTGATGCAACTACCACCCTGCCTACTATAACCCGTCTATTTGCTCACCCACCACCAGTTTTGTAATAACTCGTATTTTGATCAAAGTAAATTTTTTTTTCTAGAGTCATTATAACTCTAAAATGCAAACTATCTTCGCCATAGTATTTTAATTCTAATATTTTACCTGCACGATTTTTTTCATAATTTTTGGGCTCCGGTGAAAATCCTTAATAAATTGACATTTGTCGGTACAATTGGAAATTTGAAACTGTTAGATATCCATTTTGCTATCCGATTTCAACAATATTTTTTAAATAAAATAAATTATTTTATGATTATTTTTTCTGTAATTTTTAAGTCCTGAAATGATTTATTTTAAGTTTATACTAAAGAGCTGAATAAATTAAATATTATATTATTAAAATATCTTAACCCACTTAAAGCTTTTCATTAAAATCCCTTTTCTCTTTGAAGTATTCGGCTAATATAGAAAATTTTAAAGAGAATTAGAGAGAAATAAAAGAGATAGAAAATGAAAGCTCGGATTTGGAGCTCGTGAAGTGATTTTTGTTCGTCGGGCCAGTTAGAAAATTTGCTTGTCTCGCTGTAAGAAATCTATCATATTTTTTATTTCAAAGATTTTGTGTTTTTGATATTTTCTTTATCAAAATTCTGTTTCTGTTATTGAAAAAAATGAATAATTTTGTATTGGTAAAATTTTCACATCATAATTTTTTATACATTATAGAGATTGAAATTATGAACATTTTAAGTTTTATTTGAGATTTTTCATTTGGTGATTTTGAAAATACAATGATTTTTACATGCTCAGAAATTTATTTTGACTTAAAAAATAGTGCTTTAGTTAAACTAAAACTTCATAATGTTATTTTATGCAATATATGATAATTTGGTTAAAATTCTAAAAATTTTGAAAATGTGAATTTTTGCTCAATATGATTTTTGTTGTTTACCGTTTGGATATTTTGACACTTTTTGAATTAAGCTCATTATATGAGTGTGAGGCTCGTTAGATTTTGTTTCTTTTTAATCTTGTTATTCTTTTGTATTCAAGACATAATAGTTATGATATGATTATATAGATCTTTAGCATTGTATATGATTTTTGAAATTGAATATAGATATGTACAGTGATGTTTTAAAATATAAAATTTATTTTGTTGTTTATTATTGATAGATGATATTAGATAGCTCTGATTATTATTTATTAAAAGGTAAATGAATAATTTTTTCAAATTAAATTATGTGACATCACAAGTTTCCACTGATTTGCAATTTCTCGCTAATGTTGGCAATGTTTCAATGCATTTAAAAAATTTTAAAATTTGTTTGGTTAATTTTATTTTGATGCAACCAAATAAACTCATACATCTTTAAAACACATGCATTTTAAAACCACCAAATCCAACGATGGGAATTGAAATTTTTTTGTTAGGGGCACATATTACCTTTTTTTTCAAAATAATCTTAATTTTTTTTTTCATCAAAAATTTTTTAAGGAACAAATTGAAAACATATAATTTAAAATATATTTATCTAAATAAAAATATACAATATATATAAAAGAAATTCTTTAAAAATTTCTCATAATTTTTATCTATGATTGACATATAAACATATAGATATGTTCATATTTCAAAAAGTAAAGTTCATAATTTTAATTAAATTATTTGGTTAGCAATTCAGTGAGAAGAACATGGAATTGAGAAATTTATTTTCAAAAATTTTATAATATAAAAAATTATAATACTTTCAAAGAACCATCTAATACTATAAATAATAATATTTTAGTATTTTTTAAGCTTTGACTGATAATCTAAAGAGGAATATTTTTGTATATATATACATGTATATAATGTATTTATAATACAGTTATTCAGAACAATTTGACCTGGAAAAAGTAGGAGGCTTTGCCTGAAGGAATCGCTCCTACCAATTTACAGTTCTGACTTGTCTCAGAGTTTCCCGTGTCTAGCCCTTTATCTCTGACTCTTCGCTCTTCTCCCTCACCGGTCTCCTAGATTCGCCTAGCGACTAGCGAGATTAACCCTGGGGCTCTGATCTTCGGCGAAAGATTAGAAGCCGAAACGCTTCGGGATTTATGAGTGGTTCCGAGGCGGAGTACATGGATCTCGAAAAGCCAGATCTTTCAGAGGATCGCAAAGGGAGCGTTTCGCCCTCTTGCTCGATCTGCCTCGAATTTGTGCTCGATCGAGGGGAGAGATCAATAGCCAAGCTGCAATGTGGCCATGAATTCCATTTAGGTGCCGAAAGTTATATTTTCTTCAATTAAATACTGTTTAGAAATCCGCATGCGATGTAGTTGAAGGACGCCAAAGTTGAAATTTTTTGCTTTCTTAAGTTTTCTTCTAAGCTTATTTTAATGCAGGGTTACCTAGAAGCTGCGGTCTTTGCCAAGCGCTGTGCTTTTATTTTCAGATTTATTTGTAAAGATGAAATTCCGTGGTAGCTATTAAGCCTTGTCCTTGGGAATAATCTCTTAGGGCTACGGAATATTTAGGGGTTGTGACTTTTTACCTGTTTGTGCAATTCGCTGAAGTCAAGCTTCTCTCATATGTAAAGAAAGGGTTGCCTTTCTGTGTATCTGAACCATGTTGGTACTTTGGTGAGACCCGGCTGAAAAACTGAAGAAATGCCATTTTTTCTCTTTAGTTCATCAGTGCTAAGGAGCCAATTGTGATGCATAACACATCAAGATATTATCCTGTGTATGAGGGCTTCTTAGGGTTCTATTTATGAATTTTTCCATTTAGTAATCCGATGTAACGTGGGATTCTGTTGAGGTTAAATTGTCTTATGGGCCATTAGAAAAGTCATTGCTAGTTTGGGCATGACATAATTGAGAATATTAAGATAGATTTATATTAAAATTAGGAACTTTAAATTAATGAATGATTATATTAGATGAATTATTATAGTGACATCTATTGAAGATAAGAGAATTTAGAATAGACTTATGTGATTTGGACATGATAATAAATGTTAAAAACGCACTCATTAGGTGAATAAAAAAGTCAATATCATAGGATTAGAAGGAGGAGTAAGCCTAAGGTACATGAATGGAAGTTGTTCAAAACAATTTGTGTAGAATAGGTTTTACTCCTCTGAAAACACTCAAGAAGAACTAATAGAACGTGAGATTGATAAGTTATAATAAGGCTAATGATGATGATGATTTTTATTGCACCTCTAATTTAGGTCTCTTATTGTTGTGACTAGTATGCACTCTTTCAATGCATGTAATTTTTCAAGTGGTCAGAACAAATGTATTTTTTCTCAAAGGTTTTTTAAATAAATTGATAGAAACTGTTAATTAAGCTATTTTTGTCTCTTAAAAACATTCAAAAACTGATGCATTCAGCAACTTTTTTTGGTATTGGGAATTGCATAGTGGTTTTAGTTGGGCCAACATCACATGTTTGTTGTTGTTAATTTAGTTTCACATGATCAATCAATGTTAGTCACATCTTTAGTATACAATTGATATAAAAGTTGGTTTATATTCCAATAGCGTAATTTATTGATACTAGTATAAAACTCTTATAATAGTGTACTAGTTCGGGAATACCATTTTTTATTTCAATGATAGAAAAGTTATTTTCATGCTAATTGGTTACAAATAAGTGATACTTATTCACCAGGAATGATTTATTGTTTCACGTGATTAGGGGTCAATTTTTGACACGTCCCGAAACACGACACGAACCCGACCCGGAAAAATCCGGGTTCGGGTCAACCCGAGCCCGAAACGGGTGGGGTTCGGGTTGAACAAATCAACCCGTTTTAAAAATCGGGTCGGGTTCGGGTTGACCCAGTAAACCGAAATTGACCCGAAAGTGATATAAAAAGTCATATTTGACCCGAAAACCCGAGATTGATCCGTTTTGACCCGATTTTGACCTGAAAATCGAATATTGACCCGATTCGACCTGAAAATTAGCAATTTTAGGTCAACTTCGGGTCATTCGTGTCGGGTCGGGTTGACCCGGACCCGAATCGGGTAGGGTTCGGGTCCAGAAACCTGACCCGTTTTTAAAAACGGGTCGGGTTCGTGTTGACCCGAACAGTACCGGGTCAGTTCCAGGTTCGACCCAAACTCGACCCGCTGACCCGAATTGACACCCCTACACATGATTGGTATTTGTTGGTTTGATTTGTGTTAATGGATGACGTCCTAGTTCTTTTATGGCTTTTTTTTTTTTTTTTTTTTTTTTTTTTTTTTTTTTTTTTTTTTTTTTTTTTTTTTTTTTTTTTTTTTTTTTTTTTTTTTTTTTTTTTTTTTTTTTTTTTTTTTTTTTTTTTTTTTTTTTTTTTTTTTTTTTTTTTTTTTTTTTTTTTTTTTTTTTTTTTTTTTTTTTTTTTTTTTTTTTTTTTTTTTTTTTTTTTTTTTTTTTTTTTTTTTTTTTTTTTTTTTTTTTTTTTTTTTTTTTTTTTTTTTTTTTTTTTTTTTTTTTTTTTTTTTTTTTTTTTTTTTTTTTTTTTTTTTTTTTTTTTTTTTTTTTTTTTTTTTTTTTTTTTTTTTTTTTTTTTTTTTTTTTTTTTTTTTTTTTTTTTTTTTTTTTTTTTTTTTTTTTTTTTTTTTTTTTTTTTTTTTTTTTTTTTTTTTTTTTTTTTTTTTTTTTTTTTTTTTTTTTTTTTTTTTTTTTTTTTTTTTTTTTTTTTTTTTTTTTTTTTTTTTTTTTTTTTTTTTTTTTTATTTGGTTGTTTTGTTTTTTTTTTTTTATTTTTTTGTTTTTTTTGTTTTTTGTTTTTTTTTTTATTTTTTTTTGTATTGTTTTTTGTTTTTTTCTTTTTATTTTTTTGTTTTTTTTGTATATTTTTGTTTGTTTTTGTTTTTTTTTTTGTTGTTTTTTTTTTTTTGTTTTGGTTTTTTTTTTTGTTTTTTTTGTTTTTTTTTTTTTTTTTGTGTTGTTTTATTTTTGTTTTGTTTTTTTTTTTTTTTTTTTTTTTTTGTTTTTGTTGTTTTTTTGTGATTTTTTTTTGTTTTTCTGTTTTTTTTTTTTTTTATTTGTTTTTTTGTTTCTTTTTATATGTGTGTGTTTTTTTTTTTTTTTGTTTTGTTTTTTTTTTTTTTTTTGTTGTTTGTTTTTTTTTTTTATTTTTGGTCTTTTTTCTTTTTTTTTTTATTTGGTTGATTTTTTTTTTTTTTTTTTTTTTTTTTTTATTTTTTTTTCTTTTTTTTTTTTATTTATTTCTTTGTTTTTTTTTTTTTTTGTTTTTTTTATTTTTTTTTTTTTATTTTTTTTTTTTGTTTTTTTTATGGTTTTTTTTTAATTTTTATTTTTATTTTATTTTTTTTTTTTTTTTTTTTTTTATTTTTTTTATTGTTTTTTATTTTGTTTTTTTTTTTTTTTTTTTGTTTTTTTCAAAATTGGGTTTTTTATTTTTTTTTTTTTTTTTTTTTTTTACTTTTTTTTTTTTTTGTTTTTTTTTTTTTATTTTTTTTGTTTTTTTTGTTGTTTGTTTTTGTTTTATTTTTTTTGTTTTTTTTTTTTTTTGTTTTGTGGTTTTTGTTGTTATTGCTTTTTTTTTTTTTTTTGTATTTGGTTGTATTTGTTGTTTTTTTTTTTGTTTTTTTTTTTTTTTTCCTTCAGTTTTTTTTTTTGTATTTTATTTTTGTTTTTTTTTTTTTTTTTTATTTTTTTTTGTTTTTTGTTGTTTTTTTTTTTTTTTGATTTTTTTTTTTTATTTTTTTGTTTTTTCTTGTTTTTTTTTTGTTTTTTTTTTTTTTTTTTTTTTTTTTTTTTTTTTTTTTTTTTTTTTTTTTTTTGGTTTTTTTTTTTTTTTTTGATTTTAGATGTTTTTTTTTATTATTTTTTTTATTTTTTTTTATTATTTTTTTGTTTTTTATATTTTTTTTTTTATTTTTTTATCTTTTATTTTATTTTTATTTTTTTTGTTTTTTTTTTGTGTTTTATTTCAATTTTTTTATTTTTATTCTTCTTTTTTTTTATTTGTTGTTGTTGTTTATTATTATTGTTTTCATTTTTTTTTATTTGTATTTGTGGTAAAGATTTCCTGTACATTTTCTACTATTCTAATACGCTAGATATTCTCTTGCTTCTAGTATTAATATAGTTGCTATCTCCAAATTGAGGGGGTCTTCGTTACTTTTTAGGTTTGATTTATCACTTGCGCCTTATCATATTTTTTTCATCAGTTTTATTTTTTATATCTTGTATATTCTATTTAGTAATGTATTATGTTATTAAAATTTATACTTTTTCATAGATCTATTTTTTTCCAATTGTTAGTGATTCTCCTTTCGAATATTTCATGTCTCTGTCTCCTGGATTTAAATATGCTTTTAGTGAATTAAGTTGGACTGATCCTTTTTACAGTGACTGTCATGTATTAATTGGATCATGGTGCCATATGGGACCAAAGTCGAAGTTGATGAGATCCATTGTTTGATTTTTAGACCATCTGACAGAAACATATAATGTAAATGCGTTTTTACAGAATAGTCTGAATTGGATACCCTTCTATTTACCTAAATTTAAATCTTGGTCCAATGCCCTGACAAGTTAAAGCTGAGATCCCCATCAGTTTTTGTTGAGAGAAGCTCAAATGCATCCCCTGGGTTTAATTGGTTTAAATGCATAACTTTGAGAATAGTGTAAATAGGTCTTTTTGGTATTTGTATTGACCCATCATCAAAAACAATAGCAACCACAGCGAAACACATCCAAAATACATGAAAAATATTAGAAAAAAACCATCCTTTAATACTTATGCATGTTTCATGACTTCGTCTGTAACCTTTTGGGAAAATGAGAGTGAAAGGTTGGAAATCACTCGGGAAAAAACCTAGTGACCCATGTTGATGATACCATAATATAACTATTACATGAATCATATGCATGTTTCTTCACTCTGTCTGTAACCTTGTCAAGTTTATACAAGAGGAATGAGCCCAATCAAAACCTCTAGCAAGCTCAAGGCTCAAAATTGTCATCGAGTAATAATGATCAACTCATTACTATACATTCTCATTTGTATCCTATCTCTCAGTGCACTTTTTTTTTTAAATTTCTTTTACTAGTAAAGCATTCCTTATAAATATCAGCTCTAATTCTGTTATAATACCATGAACTTTTTGTGAGGCACTTGTAAATAAGCATGGAAGGATTCCATAAGAGAAGATATCAATGCACTTAAAAAATCGCACTTGGGAGATAATTGAACTACGAAAATGAAAGAAAATGGTATGATGCACATAAATTTTTTCTATAGAATGTGGAGCAAATAGAAGTCTAAATGATACAAAGTGAGATTGGCAGTTAAATTATATGCGCTATTCTATGATATTGACTACCAAGAAACTTTAGCTCTTATTTCAAAAATGATATGCATTTAGTTTCTCTTGTAGCCAATTGTGGATGGTCTATCAACAGTATGATGTAAATACTATTTTTCTAGCATGAAATGTCGAAGAAGCCTATCTACTACTTGGATTTGATAGTTCTTTCAATGTGTGCAAAAAAAAAAAAAAAAAGCTCTATATGTTCTTAAATGTTCTCTGACAGATTCACAAAAGCATGAATTAAGTTGGATATAAGCAAAGCCAAGCAAATGATACATTCTTCATAAAACACTACATTGATGATAAAATCTCAATCCTCATTCACATATGTTGACGATATATTTATCACACATGTTAACAATAGAGAAAATGCATCTCTTAGGAAAAAAACTTGCTGAAGAGTTTGAGATCAAAGAGTTTGACAAATTCAAATACTTATTTGGAATAAAATTCTCTCAATCAGAACAAAGAATATTCCTTTCTAATATGAATCCCCCAACTGAATTAGGTCATAAAAAAATTGGGCACAAATAAAAAAGGAAAAAGAGGTAAATATGGGACAATATAAAAAATTAGTTAAAAAATAAATAAATAATCTCTCACACTCGTCCAGGCGTCGCATTTACAGTGGGTCTCATCAGTCAATTCATGCTCAAATCGAAATAGTCTCATCTTCAAGCTATTTATAGAATCCTTATATATCCTAAATTTAATTTCTGCTAAAGTAATTCTCTGTAGAAAGCTAGTATTTCATAAACTAAAGGGTATACTAATGCAGACTATACATGATTGCTAGTAGCAGAAAGATTCATGATGGGATACCATATATTTTTGGCGAAAAAAATCTCATGAAATAAAGTAAGAAACAGCCTATTTTTTAAAGATCTAGCAACTAATATGAATTTAGAGCTATTGCCTAAAGAATTTGCAGACTTCTGTGGATCAAAATTATTTTGAAAGTTTTAAAAATTAAATAGAAAAGGCTAATGACAATATATTGTGATAATAAATTTGATATCAACATTGCTCATATTTCAATACAACATGATTGTATCAAGCATGCGGAGTTGGATGGACATTTTATAAAAGAGAGGCTAAAACTTTGATTGATTTTCACTTCATATATGTCAAAAGGGAATCAACTTGCATACATTCTTACTAAAGGTCTATGCAAACCAAACATTCAAAAACATTGTTAGCAAACTTGGAATGATATATTTATACCATTAAGTTTGAGGAGGAATCTTAAATGAACACGGGACTCACAACTCAACCAATTATGGTAGGAATCCTTGGGCACATGGATTAAGGGCTTTAACCATTAGACCGATCCTCTAATGACACTTAGATTGCAATTCATGTGCCGCCTTTTTCTTTTATAAACTTTGGCCCTTCTTGGGACTTTTTTTCCTTTTTGTTATAAATAGTTTTAATTTATTTCCATTATAAAACTTTTGAAGAAATTGAGCAATAAAATTTAAAGTAAATTTTCTACTTTTCTTCTTTCTTACATCATCTTTCTTAAGACGAGGAATGATGCGCTCAAAGTTTAGTGCAAGAAAATGATATTCTGTCTATATCCTTTGTGAATAAAATTTAGATGTTTGTCAGATCCTATCACGGAACTTTGGTATGCTGAAAGTTTAGTTGCAATTTTCTATTAGAGCTGCAGAAATGCTAGTTCATTGTTTAGCAAGCTGAATCATACGTAACCATGAGGGCCCCTTTGCTAACCAGGCGCTGCCTAGGAAGCAAAAAACAAGTTTCTAAATGCCAAAGCCAACTAATATTGGACCTTAAAGTTTATTTTGGAGGTATACTTGATTAATGACTGTTCAATGTGCATATTAACAAATTCTGTTGCATATTGCGTTTTGATTACATGTGTATCAGCTGCTGTATGCTCATTTTTTCTTGTCTATTTTTTACTGAATTATGGTATTTCACAATATTGTGTTTCCAAGTGCTTTATACTTTTTTTTAATACTTATCTAAGAGATGGTGATTGATGCAGTTTTTGATGAAATTTTAAGGTTATATTATTTTAGTGCATACTTATATCTAGCATGCAGTAATATTAATGCTTTTCTTGTTTCGTGTCATACTTATTAATATTAATATATCGAGGTCCATCAGTTATGGATGGCATAGCATTAAGCATTAATTCTAACTGTCGGAAGTATAGAGCTTTGATGGTATCAAAGCCATGTGTTAGTGGATTTATTATTCTGTGCGGAGTCCGGACGGCGTCAGAAGACTAATAAAAATGCACCACGTCACCCCAAAATATACCGCGCTCGGTTCTGCTCTGTACCGAGCACGTAACCGGACGTGAGAACCGTCCGGTGTCTGCACAGAATAATAGCTTGTGTTAGTGGCGCATGCATCAAGTTGGTTGTGTGGTCTTCTTCCCTTTATATATATTTTTCACTATTAATATGATATTTATTGTATAATTTATAGTATTCTTATAATTTTGATTATTTACAAGTATTTTTTGAAAGTGTTAGATGGTTCATGGCCGTAATTGTGTTATTTTCTGTTGCAGCCATTTGGATTTCAGTGGTGTCCTTTCCGCGGGTTTACCAGACTAACAGCATTGTTAGAGTAAGTTCCTTTTGCCTGCGTTGGAAGTTTCTGTTACTGCACATCTTAATCACAAATTGATTGTTATCACTTTTCATGCTATTGCACACGAGATGACACGTGGTAAGGAACCTTGAATTCTACTTTTGCAGAGATAAAAAATGATTTCTTGATCTTTACTCTAATGTAAAGCAGTTTTCCAACTGTTATATTATCATTTCAAGCTGATAAATAGACGCAAATATAATCCAAAGGAAGGAAATAAACTTGGGAAATCAGTGATTGGTTTTAGATGTTTTGGATGGGAACGGAATTCTACACGTGCATGAATTAGTTATCTGCAAACTGTGAGCAGCTATGCATACAAAGACCTGACCTTAACTAGTTTACCTCATTAACATTCACAAAATCTACTTTATATTTAGTACAGACAAGAGGTTAGGGCTGTATTTCACTTTATTGTAATTCATTTAGAAAAAGGTCACATTGCATAGAGATCTTCTTAGCTTGATTAAACTAGAATAAAATGGTGAAAATATTAAGAGTATATTTCAAGATAAAATTACATTTAATAATGTGTAACCATGCTTTATTGCTCCTCTCTTACTCTCTCTCTCTCTCTCTAAAAGAGAGAGATTGAACGTTCAGAGGTTCTAGTAATTAAGATATCGCTCTACTACTAATTCTTAGCAGATGAGCTAGTGTTAGTTTGAGGTATGGGATGTCATTGTTTCTTGGTTGTTGGTTACAATCCTCATTAGTTTTGATTTGAGCAATCAAAATCCTTATCTTGCAAAATATGTTGATGTGGAGTAGGAGAGAGACCATTGGTGAAGAAGATAGCGAGAGTTGTGGCCAGTGGAGTTCTACATGCATGTTATACTATTATTGAACGTGATTCACTAACCTCATTCATTTGTGGATATGGCAAAGTTTTATAGCGGGATGATGTGCAACTTTCATGTAATGGTGGCTGAGAACGGAAAATGGAGGGATTTCAGATAAATTAAACACAGTTCTTTTTTTACCTTAAATTGGATTTTCTTAAAACTAGCCCAAAATTTGGTTACATTGAAGTTGTTACTTGAGGGGTTTTGGCCGAGGTTGGCACTCCTTGCTAAAAGGCCGTAGGTTTCCATGTTCTGATGTGATTACTCATGCCTTTATTTGTTCTTTTTGCACTTCAATGGATAATAGATTTTTGCGATTTTGTATTTCTTCTCCAGCCCAATTTGACGCTATCTACGCGTCCCTTATTTTTAGATTCCTTTGTTTTTGTGACTTCCAAGTGCTATCTATAGTTGATCCTTTTATTTTCAACAATGACTACACTCAACTGTCACGTGTTCTATAACTTTTTGGCGCTATCTATGATTGTGTTAGACCAGTCCATTGGACCGGTCGAGCCGTCCCCACGCTGGACCAGCCCAGACGAGAATGAGGCGGAATGCCTCCGCCTCCTATTGTTGCCGCATGCGCCGCAGGAGCTGATGGAGCTTTTTTAGGAAGAATTTTTTAAGGGATTTGGGAGTGAAATTTGAATGTAGGGACTATTTAGGGATTTCCTTTTGATTTGTATGCATTTAAAACTTTGTTTTCCTAGGGTTAGGGCATCTTGATTTGGCTGAAATTTGAGATCTCTTAGATTTAGGTTTCTTTTGGACTCTAGCGGCGTCTAGAGATTTGGGAGAGATTGATCCTCTCGAATTGAGGATCAATTGTATCTTGTTTGTTTTTCTTTCCGTTAGTTGATGTCTTGCAATAAAATCTACTATTTTTCCCTGCTTTTCATTAGATTTTGGAAGACTCACTGTTTTTACGAAGATTGATAGGAAATACTTGAGATCTACAAGTGTTTTCTATCAGATTGACACCCTATTGTTCATCCACAGTTACCTGCAATTTTTTCTTTGCATTGTGAAAATTTCAACCTTACAGGTAATTGATTACTCTTTTTATGTTGAAGGATTTTTGGCTTATGTGCTATTTTCAGAAGTTTTTATTTTGTGATCTTCTACATCTTGCGATTTTTGTATGTGATTCCTTTGTTCTCCTAGTTTAGTAGCTACTATGAGATCGCCTATTTCCCGAAAATGTGGCTGATTCTATTGCACAACTTCTTCAGCTTTGGTGGCACTTCTGTGATTCAGTTGCGGTAGGTTCAAGCCAATTTTCAGTTGTTTTTGTAGTTATCTACAGGGGTTTGAAGCACACACACAATTAATTAGTGGTTGAGTAATTTTTTTGGTTGAATGTACAATTTCTTTACATTTTATGTTCAGTGTATCTAAATGAGAAACTTGAAGAAACTCAAGAGTTTGTCTCCATTATCCCAACAAGCAGAACATCGCACACAGCCATCTCCTTCTCCACTTTTTCCTTATAATTTTTCATTTGTTTTAAAAATTCATTTGTATAGTTGGATTTGTGCCAATTTTCGTTTAAATAAGTGTTGGAGTTCCAATCAAGTCTATGGATTTTTTTATTCTTATTCTTATACTTAATTTCTACTAGAAGACCATTGTGTTTCTTGCGAAAATTGATCACCATCATTTTTTTTTTCTTTTTATCAAATTAGTCAATAATTGTTTTTGAATAGTTGCCTGGCTTGTGAATTTTGGGTGCTTATTACATGTTTTTTGTATCCAAGTTTGATTTTCATCAGAAACTTTAGATCCTTTGATATCTTACATGATATTTGATATTAGAGCTTAAAGTTGTGTCACAATCTGAACTAGAACTGAGGCTCAAAAGTAATTTTATTTAATTGTTCAACAAAGGGATGCAATTTAGAAAATTGAAAAAACAATTAGTTGTGTTAGGAAAATATGAATCAAGTTAGAGAAAAAATTGAAGTTTTGAAAGAGCTCATTTTCAACCTAATGAATTAGAAGTCGGTTTTAATCTTGTTATGAAAATGATAATATGAATGCTAAATTGTTAATCTGACTAAATGATAGGAAAATGAACTTTATAGAAATAATTAAGATAATGGACTTTATAGAGCATTCAATAAAGTGATATATGGTAATAATAGAAGTTAGGTTCATGATTTGAATGATAAAATAACTAAGAAGTAAAAGTTGAAGAGTCAACATTTGATGGAAGTATGAATATTTGTATTTCTTGCTACCAACAGAGTCAATGCAATTATTTACTTTCAGAAGTTAAATTTCTTATTTACTTAATTGCGACCATTTTGTTAAATGGGACAGTTTATTTATGCCTTTTTTTGTGGCAGGGAAGGAGACTCCCAGCCAAATTCATGTAAGTTATTAATCTTTCTTAATACTATAATTTTAGGTAATTATTGTATATTTCATTTTATGATTGTTTCTTCTTTTTGTTTCCTCTTCTTCTCTACCAAAGATCACGACACTTCGGGCAGCAGTACATTTGCAGATCTCTCAAGTTCTTCTACAAGCTCGCATGCTTGTCCTTACTTAGCTCTTCATCATGCCATGAACGTTGCACATTCAAGTGCTTCTGTCTCTGTTTCAGAGAATTCTCCATTCCATCGGACAAATCTGGGAGTACAATCGTCAGTTGAAATGCTTAACCTCCACAATTTCTCTTCAACTGAGGCACAAAACTCCAATTGGCCACAGCAATCGCCCTCACCTTCCATGTCTTTGGTTGGAAATTCTGATCATTCTACGTCTCTTTATGGTATCAGGTTTTCTAGGAATGATACAAGTAATCAGCAGAGGTTAGGATCTTTTGTACAAGCACATCCCCTTCTACATGGGTAAGTTTCCTTCCCTTATCCCAATATTTGTTTTTTTTTTTTGTAGAGTATATGCGGATCATTAATAAGAGTACACGTTTTAGATCTTTTGGATTTATTGTTCAGATGGGAATATTATTAACAGAATTCATGTTGGATGGTTGAAGTGGAAGAATACATCGGACTTGTTGTGTAATAAAAAATACATCTCAAACTTAAGGGAAAATTCTATAAAAATGGTGGTGAGGCCTGCAATTCTTTTGGTGTCGAATATTGGCCATTAAAAGAGAAGCATAATACTAAGTCAAGTGTGGCAGAGATGAGGAGGTGGATGAGTGGTTTTACCCGTAGAGATAGAATACGAAATGAGCATATACGTGAAAAGGTTGGAGTAGCTCCAATAGAAGATAAGATTAGAGAGAGTCACCTTAGATGATTTGGTCACATAAAACGGCAGCCTTCCGATGATCTGGTTAGGAAAGTAGAGGTATTGGATTTGACATATGTTAAGAAAGACAGAGGCAAACCTAAAAAGACTTGGTTAGAAAATATTAGACATGATTTTTCTCTATTAGATTTAAACGAGAATTTGACTTTTAATAGGACACAATGGAAAAAAAAGATTCATGTAGCCGACCCCACGTAGTGGGATAAAAGCTTGATGTTGTTGTTGTTGTTGTAATTCTGCTTCTAATACGCTGATCATCTGATGCAATTCTGCTTCTAATGTCTTTTCTGCAGGTCCATTGCACCCCGAAATGGAAGTAATCTAGTAGCTTCATCAATGGGGCCGCCGATCATAGGGGAGGTCAGGGCCCATGCTAGAAGCCACGGGCAAGCGGTTTCTTCATCGTCTAACCGGGCTGCTCCTTTTGCTGCACCTGTAAGGAGGCCGAGGTCAAGGGGTGTAGCTCTCGTATCGGCCCCATCATCGCCGATATAGGTGGATTATACGGAGTTTTCTGTTTCCAACTCCACAACCAGAAGCCACCAAGATTCAGATAGGCATTTTGATCGCTACTATGGCTGGGGTAGAGAAACCTTCACACCTCTTCCATGGATCCCTCTGGAAGGTGAATCTCAGTGGTGGAGTCCCTTCAACCCTAACCAACCTCCTCAATCTGGGAGTTTTCTTCAGCGAGGTGGCGCTTCCGGTGACAGAATTACTCAGAATCATTCGGAAAATGGTTATCATCAGCGAATGCCATTGCCGCCTTGGATGCCGCCGCCGCCGCCACCTCCTCCGTACATGTAATGAGCATGATGAGGTTTGAGATCTCTCTTCCTGTTCCTTGTCAATGTCTCCCTCCCATGTTTTTACATGAAAACTGCTTTATTTGAATGCGGGGGACCGAAAAACTTTTGCGTGAAGATTTTTGAGAGAATTTCATTATCTTTCTATTTCTGAAGAACAAAGAGCTGGGATGTAAGAGCTTAGCTTGCTATTTAGTTGCTTGGCAGGAGAACTGAATGTTTATTTATCTTTCCTGTTCGATGTATAAATTGGAATTAAATTTAAATTTTGATTTGGTTTCCGAATTATTTTTAGGGAAATTTACATACATACCACTTTATAACATCCTATTTACATATCTAACACCTAAAATTTTAATATTACATCCATACCACCCTATATTATTTTAATATCAAATATACCACTTATATTTCTTTCCTACCACTCATATGTTTCATTTCTACCACTCATATTTTGTATGAAAATGAATTATGGGTGGTATTTATGTAATATTAAAGTTTTAGGTGTTAAATATGTAAATAGAATAGTATTAAGTGGTATGTATGTAAAACTCCCTTATTTTTAACCGTTTATGCCCTTTTGATTCTCTATAACTCTTAATAATTTTGCTTGTTTGAGATGATTGTAGATGGTGGTGTAATTGCTACGTGAAAATTTATTTAATTATATGATTGCAAAAGGTAGTTTTTTAAGAAATAATGAGAAATAAACAGTAAAATGATAACAAAATAAAATTATGATTATATTTGGAACAGGCTCTTGATCAATTTTATAGAATAAATATCTATTAAAATATGCAGAACAATTCGTTTATATAATATGTATATATAGATGCGGCATGAACGAATCATAGAAAGCGGAGCTTCGGTCAATAAATTAAAACTTCCTTGGTAAATCATTCTATCGAATTACAAATCATTTCTATCTTCTAAAAACATGCTTTTTCGCTAATAAATTTATTATTTTATTATTGAAGAATAAATTATATTTTCTTACATAATTAAAAATACATTTTCTGTTTTTTTGTCGTGAAATAACTAAAAATACGACGAATCGTCTTTTCCCTTTTGTCTATTTTTTTCTATGAAAAAAAAAGTTTTTTTTTTACGTTTTAATTCAATTTAAATTCTATTTTAGAATTAAGGAAAACTTTCTATTTTGTTGCTTTTTTTTACTTATGTTCATTATATTAGAATTTTTTTATTTTTATTTTAGAATATTTCCTATAAATTAAGTTATAAACATTTTTTAAATGTCATTAAATATAAACTATATTAAACTAAAAAATAAAGGAGAAAAAATTCATAATAGTAATGTAAACCAAATAAGATAAAATTAAAATGGATTAAAAAGCTTAGAACGATTATAAATTTATTTTCCTACATTACACTTCTGTCAATCCATTAGAAAATAATTTCACATCGAGATGAGATTTTATCACTTATTCTAATTTTTAAGAAATTCCTTTTTCCTTGGCACAATGTCATTTTATTCTAAAAAAATTAGTAATGGTTAGTCACAATTTAATTATAAAATAAGTATAGAATTTTGAAATTGACGGAAAAATTTAGAAATATTTATGTTTTAAACATAAGGAGATGGTAGAACCCAAAAATCAAAATTATATGAAAAGAAAGTGTATTAAATAATTTATAAAAATTAAATTTAACTTCTCCTAAAGCACTGCATAGAAATAAATAAAAAATAACGATTAATAAAATCACCACTATATAATTATAACAATGCTGAAATCTAAAAAGACTAAGGTTTCTTTCCGGACGGTTTTTTTACTTCTTTTTAAAACATCTTTCGAGTAAAAAATTTTAATTTTAAAAAGCAGTAAAAAAAAGTCGTCTCGAATGAAGCATAAGATTTTGTTTGGCTACCCGATGCCTTTTGTAAAAGGTAATTTTAAAAATTTTATTTGAGAGAATGAAGATTTCTAACATATAATCTAATATTAAAAAGCTTCTGAAAATGGTACAAAAATGATGTTCCGAAGAAAAAAACAGTTCTACAAAATGTCACATACAAACATCAACTCAAAAATAACTTGGAGAGTTTGAAACATAAAAGGCAAAATTAATCCGTCTCAACGAGGCCCACATGATCATCATTTTCTCTAACTAATATATATTTAAGAACAAACGTCCTGTGAGGCAAAATTAAAAATTTGTACAGGATTTCTACCAATTAAAAACCTAGCAAGTAGGAGCACAGTGAAATTTTACTAGCTTACACAATGTCTTAAAACTGAAAGGATCGTATCACCTCAGTAGCACTGCTAAAGAATAAACAGCCAAGGCCATAGCTAATGCTGCAAAGCAAGCAGGTAAACTCTTACACCAAAATCTCTCGCATAAAAACTGTCCTCAAGCATGGCTCATTGCCACTCTTAATCCTGCAGGCATTCAATTCTGGGTTAGTAACATAAGATATTGAGAAGATTCTAAATCTTGTATTAAGATATTTTGATCAGAAATTGATTAAGATGAATTTTAAAATCTTAAAATTTGTTTTAAAAATAAATGCAACACATGAATAATTAATGTTGCATTTATCTTAAAACAATTTTAAATGTTTTGTAAATTGTAATATCCTGAACCAAATCCATCATATAAAAGTTTCCGCATGCCAAAACTATCAAAAGCTTTATTGATAAGAAACTCAAACCAGATTTTTTTTTTTAAATTGCTAATGAGAATATAAAAAATAATAATAATTTATATATATATATATATTATAGAAAGTCATGAAGTTTTAAAACAAAAAAAATAAGTTTTAGATTTTGTCAACTAAACTCTGGACTTTGATTTCATTTGGGATGGCTTTCTTACAGCTTCTTAAAATAGCATTTTAGTACTAAAAAGTTAATTTAAGAAGCAGTAAGAAAGTCGTCTCAAACGAAACCTTTGACTCTTGATCCGGGCGGTGGAGTTATTGCACTTGTTGGTGGTCGTGGAAGGAGGGAGGTGATAGGAATTACTTGAGTTTGCAAGCAAACCTAACAATAATGGGTGAAAAACAGCGAGAAAACTGCTGATTTCAGATAGAAATCAGCACTACGATGCAGAATTTTCAGGAAATTGGAGAGAAAAAACACAAGCAAACTTTTTCTATTCAATCCACGAACGAGGAAAACAATAAACGATACAAGTTTCTTCAATTCGAGAGGAAGAAACAACTCTCCAAATGTCTAGCCAAGCCTAGAGCCCAAAGGAACAGACCCTAGATCTCAAATTTGATTTCAAACTCAAGATGAAACCCTAATTCTAGCATTAGCAACTAATTAAAGTCAAAGGAGAAAAACAAAATCCCTAAAGAGCCCCTCATTCAAATATTTCCCTCCAAAGCAATTATTAATCAAGATGTGGGCCCCATAGGAGCAGCCAGCCCCTTCCCACTCCCTTTCTTGGGCCGGCCTAATAGGACGTTGGTACCACTGCAGTGGCTATCGGATGATGGTGTCGCCGGTGACACCAATGGAAACATTATTATGTATTTAAATACGCATAATCACAAGCTATAAGGAAAATAGATTTGCATTATATGTAGTATTTAACCTGTTCAATAGGGGTTGAGTTTTCATCCTCTTCTTTGTTTGGAGCATCAATGGTCTCATTGTCACCATCAGTCTCCATTTTGTCGTCTTTGTTTTCACCAGCGTTTAACCCATTATCATCTCCCATAATCTGAAATTCTGCAGGAATTTGTCCAGATCTCAAAGCCTGTCATGAAATTAAGATAAGTCACGTAAAAAATTTATAATAGGAAACGAGGATTAAACAATAACAAAATGAAAATGTGAAGCTGTTGCTGCAGGCACCTGCTCCAGCCTTGCCACTTCTTCAAGGGTTTGAGAATTAATAATAGCAGCCTGCAAATAATGAGGAAATATCACTATTAGCGTAGTAGTGGCAGAAAATATAACTAGAAAAATGTTGATGTATTACTTTGGAAAATTGTTGGATCCAATATTATTCGGAGCAGAATCACATCAATATCTTACTACAGATTTCAATTGAGCCTAAGAAGGTTAAAGAAAAATTAAGGATAAGAGATTTTTTTTTTAAATTCCTAGACCGCTCAAATGGTGCAGCAAAATCATGATTACAGGGTTTTAAAGGTAAATGCTTTGGGAAAATTTAGAGGATACAGATTTGATCTAGAAAATACAGAATGAACTACTGTCATGTTTTATACTCAATTTGCATGCCTGTGCACGACCACTTCAGATTTGAATTTAGGTTGAATATAACAAAAATTAAAAGATTAAGATAATTGTATGATAAAACTAGAAAGAATAAATAAAATAATTATTATATTAGAAAACAAGTTAGAATGACATATATTGAAGATAAAGCAGATTGAATCGACTTCCATGTCTTAGATATACAATCCTTACTTACTCTGAGGGGAGTGCGGGCCCCACATGGAGTTAATTCAAGGGTTGGAGGGAAAATTTGAATGGAAAGGGGGGGAAATTTGAATAGAAGGGCTGTTTAGGGATTTTGTATGGGGATGAGAGTTAAAGAGGGGGAAAGGGGGGAATTAGGTCCTCATCTTGAATTAGAAGGAAAAGTTTGAGATCTCATTGTGTGCTTGGGCTCTAGGGTTTGCTAGAGACTTGTGGAGAGTTGTTCTTCCTCTCGAATCGAAGGACGTTGTATCTTTCTTTGTTTTCTTGCATCTACTAGTGGAAACCTTGTTTCTTTTCCTTATTTTTCTCTGTTTGGGTGCATTTCCTGCTGCGGAGCTGCTGCTGTAAAACTGCTGGGACAGCAGTTTTGCTCACTGTTTTGGGCTGATTTTGACTAGGGTTGCTTGCGAACTCAAGTATTACCTTAGGGTTACTTGCGAACTCAAGTATTTCCTATCAAATTGGTATCAGAGCATTGTCTTGGGACTGTTGGAGGCGGAAATCTGAAAATTTCAGCAATTTTTCTTTCCTCCTCAAGAAGTTCTTCTTGTAAAACCGTGGAGGGAAGATGGCTGGAAAGAAGGTTGATGCACTGGAGGGAGAAATAGGCCAACTGAAGGCTGATTTGGAGGAAAGAACCATTGATTTTCACAACCAATTCGCTTCCATTCATGAAAAGATGGAGGGGAGGTTCACTGCTTTGGAGAATATGATGAAGAAGATGCTTGAAGACAAACAAAATCCGGCGATATCGGAAACAAGGGAGGCCACAGGCGGCCATTCAAGAGGAGGAATTCCGAACCCATTAAGGGGGAGGGAGAACCCGGAAGTGGAGATCCTCGAGGGAGATGATGGAATACCTCCTCTAGAACCGCTTTCTAGGGAGGAGATGAGTATGGGCTATGAAAGGAGGGGTGCAGAATTTTTTGGGGGAAGGGACGATGCTTACCGCCGTGGTGCTGACTTGGAAAGAAGAAGAGGGGAATGTGATGAAGGGATCGGGTATGATCGTAGGAGGGAAGATCGTGACTACTGGGGAGCACCTCCTCCTAGAGGAATGGGAGGTTATGGAGGAGTTAGGGGACACGGTGGTGACCCGAGAGTGAGGAAATTGAAGATGCCCATCTTTGAGGGCGAAGACGCACATGGCTGGATCTACAAGGTGGAGAGATACTTTACAGTCAATGGGTTGAATGAGGAGGAGAAGTTAACCGCTGCAGGCTTGTGCTTAGAAGGGAAGGCTTTGGCATGGTATCAATGGCGGGACATGAGGCGACCCATTCGCACCTGGAGGGAGTTCAAGGACTGTCTACTAGAACGCTTCCGAACCAGCAGGGGAGGAGACTTCTATGAGCAGTTTTTTTGCCTTGACACAGGAAGGGACAGTGGCAGAGTATCGTGACCGGTTTGAGTATTTGGCCAGCAGACTGGATCGGCTCTCAGAGACAGTGTTAGAAGGAAACTTTATGAAGGGGCTGAAAGCGGAGATCCGGGCAGCAGTTCGGGTGATGAGGCCACGAGACCTTGGAGAGGCCATGGAGCTAGCTCAGCTGGTGGAGGACCAGAAGCATCTGGAGAAGGGGATTAGGGGAAGCAATTCTGGGGGATCTTACAGGATGACCACTACTTTCTTAGCTCCAAAGGCACCAGCAACAGGGGGGTTAAGGGAAATACCCAAAGAGAGAACTGGAGGGGGCAATTTCAAAAGGCTAACTGAGAAGGAGATACAGGAGAAGAGGGCAAAGGGGTTGTGTTTTAGATGTGATGAGAAATACATGCCAGGGCATAGGTGTAAGGACCGAACTCTTCAGGTTCTCACCGTCTGTGATGACGAGGAAGCTGAGGAGGGAGGTGGAAGTGGGTTAGAGATGGAAGATGAGGAGAAACTACATTTGGATGTAGCAGAAGTATCCCTAAATTCTGTGGTGGGATTCACTCCAAATCACACTATGAAAGTGAGGGGAGAGATGGCTGATAGAAAGGTGATAGTGTTGATCGATAGTGGGGCAACCCACAATTTCATCTCCACTAAGATGGTTGACTTGCTGGGGGTGAAACTGGAGGATACAGGCGGCTATGGAGTGATGCTGGGCACAGGAAAGGTAGAAATGGGAAGGGGAGTTTGTAGAGGAGAGTAGTGCTGATGATTCAGGGGATCCAGGTGAGGGAAGAATTTCTTCCCTTAGAGTTGGGGAGCACTGATGTCATCCTGGGGATGAAATGGCTGCAGACATTAGGGGAGACCAAAGTAAATTGGGGTGCTTTGAGGATGGAGCTAATGGTGGAAGGAAAGAAGATGGTGATCCAAGGCGACGCAGGGCTATCCAGGACCGGCGTATCTCTCAGATCCATGATCAAAACCATACAGGAGGTGGGAGGTGGATATTTGGTGGAACTGCAGCGCTTGGAGAGGGTCAGCGTAGGAGATGAGGGAAGCCTTCCTCTAGCAGTACAACCGCTCATACAACAGTTCAGTGAGGTGTTCCAACCGCCTCAAGGCTTACCACCACTCAGGGAACAAGAGCATGCAATCATTCTGAAGGAGGGGGTGCCACCAGTTAGTGTGCGACCCTACCGCTACCCCCAAATTCAGAAGGACGAGATCGAGAAGCTGATTAAGGAGATGTTGGACGCGGGGATCATCAGACCAAGTGTGAGTCCTTTCTCTAGTCCTGTACTACTGGTCAAAAAGAAGGATGGTAGCTGGAGATTCTGCGTGGATTACAGGGCATTGAATAAGGAAACTGTGCCGGATAAGTTTCCCATTCCAGTGATCGATGAGCTACTGGATGAGCTGTATGGAGCAGTAGTATTCTCTAAGATGGATTTGAAGTCGGGCTACCACCAAATCAGGATGAAAGGGGAGGATATTCCGAAGACGGCATTCAGGACACACGATGGGCACTATGAGTTCTTGGTGATGCCATTTGGGCTTACCAATGCTCCAGCCACTTTCCAATCCTTGATGAACAGGGTGTTTCGGCCGTACCTGCGGAGGTTTGTACTAGTTTTCTTCGATGACATACTGGTGTACAGTCGATCCGAGGAGGAGCACCAGGAGCATTTGAAGGTGGTCTTTGGAGTGCTACGGGGAGCACGAGTTTAAAGCCAATCTGAAGAAGTGTAGCTTCGCCCAGAAGAGTGTGGAGTATCTGGGACACTTGGTATCTAAAGAAGGGGTGGCAGCTGATTCAGCCAAGATCGAAGCCATGCAACGGTGGCCTCTACCTAGGAACTTGAGGGAGCTGAGGGGATTCCTGGGACTGACGGGCTACTACCGGAGGTTTGTGAAAGGGTACAGCAACATAGCCTTGCCCTTAACAGAGCAGTTAAAGAAGGATAGTTTCTTGTGGGGAGAAGCGGCTACTCAAGCTTTTGAGAAGCTTAAGAAGGCAATGACCACGGTACCAGTTTTGGCCCTACCAGACTTCAGTCAGACGTTCGTGGTGGAGACAGACGCATCCGGGTATGGGTTGGGGGCAGTGCTGATGATGCAGCAGCATAGACCCATTGCCTACTTCAGTCAGGTGTTGGCAACAAGAGCAAGACTGAAGTCTGTATATGAACGGGAATTGATGGCCATAGTATTGGCAATTCAGAAGTGGAGACCCTACCTGCTAGGACGGCATTTCATCGTCAGGACGGATCAGAGGAGCCTGAAATACCTGTTGGAGCAACGGATGGTGACAGAGGAACATCAGAGGTGGCTGTCTAAACTACTGGGATACGATTTTGAGATCCAGTACCGACCAGGGTTGGAGAATAAGGCGGCTGATGCCTTATCCAGGTGTGGGGGAGAGCTACAGGCGGTAACCATGTCGGTACCCCTAATGGTGGATTGGGGGGAAATCCAGAGAGAGAGTGAGCATGATGAAGAATTGAAGAAGATCCGATTGGATCTATTGAAGGATAAGAGCAGCCACCCAAGCTACACCCTTGAGGGGGAGAGATTGTTGCACCAAGGAAGGTTTGTGATACCACAAAATTCCATCCACATTCCCCAGCTACTACAGGAGTTTCATGGGAGCGCCATTGGAGGTCATTCCGGAGTAGAAAAGACATATCGGAGGCTAGCCGCAGAGTTATACTGGAAAGGAATGCATAAGCAAGTGCAGGAGACAGTGGCGAGGTGCGAAGTGTGTCAGAGAAACAAATATATGGCGATGGCTCCAGGGGGGTTACTACAGCCCTTGTCGCTTCCAAATAGAGTATGGGAGGAAGTGTCCATGGATTTCGTGGATGGCCTACCACGATCGGAGGGATTCACTGTTATTATGGTGGTGGTTGATAGACTGAGCAAGTATGCACATTTCACACCCCTTCGACACCCTTACACTGCAGTGACAGTGGCGGCTTCTTTCATCAGGGAAGTGGTTAGATTACATGGGATTCCAGAGTCGATAGTGTCTGATCGCGACAAGGTGTTCCTCAGTCAGTTTTGGAAGGAGCTGTTCAGGTTACAGGGGACTATTCTCAAAAGGAGCACAGCCTACCATCCGCAAACAGACGGGCAAACAGAGGTTGTAAATCGGAGCTTGGAAACTTACTTAAGGTGTTTTGCTTCTGAAACACCAAGGGTATGGGCCAAATGGTTGGCCTGGGCAGAGTATTGGGTACAATACCTCGTACCACTCAGCTTCCAGGATGACCCCTTTTAGAGTGCTATATGGAAGAGATCCACCACATTTGGTGCATTATGGAAGGGGCAGCACACCCGTATCTTCAGTAGAGCAGCATTTGGAAGAAAGGGATAGGATACTGGAGGAGTTGAAGAAACATCTGATGAGGGCACAACAGATCATGAAGAAACAGGCGGATGCACACAGAAGGGATATCCAATTTGAAGTAGGTGAGAAGGTATTTCTAAAACTACGGCCCTACAGACAAAGGACCTTGGCCAACAGAAGAAATGAGAAGTTATCCCCAAGGTATTTTGGCCCCTATGAGATATTAGATAAAATTGGGGCAGTGGCATACCGTTTGAAATTACCCCCTTCGGCCACTATACATCCAGTATTTCATGTATCACAGCTGAGAAAAGCCATTGGGGAGTATGCAACCAGCGCTGAACTGCCAACAACATTAACTGAGGAGATGGAAGTGATCCTAGAACCTCTGGAGCTGAAAGATGTGAGACTTGACCAGGAAGGAAACAAAGAGGTGTTGATCGAATGGAAAGGGCTCCCCGAATTTGATGCTACGTGGGAGCCATTTGAAAGAATGAAAGATCAATTCCCTTCATTACACCTTGAGGACAAGGTGAGTCTTTGGGAGGGGAGTAATGTTAGGCGGGCCCCTCCAATCCTTACTTACTCTAGGCGGGCCCCACATGGAGTTAATTCAAGGGTTGGAGGGAAAATTTGAATGGAAAGGGGGGGAAATTTGAATAGAAGGGCTGTTTAGGGATTTTGTATGGGGATGAGAGTTAAAGAGGGGGAAAGGGGGGAATTAGGTCGGGATCTTGAATTAGAAGGAAAAGTTTGAGATCTCATTGTGTGCTTGGGCTCTAGGGCTTGCTAGAGACTTGTGGAGAGTTGTTCTTCCTCTCGAATCGAAGGACGTTGTATCTTTCTTTGTTTTCTTGCATCTACTAGTGGAAACCTTGTTTCTTTTCCTTATTTTTCTCTGTTTGGGTGCATTTCCTGCTGCGGAGCTGCTGTAAAACTGCTGGGACAGCAGTTTTGCTCACTGTTTTGGGCTGATTTTGACTAGGGTTGCTTGCGAACTCAAGTATTACCTTAGGGTTATAATGTTGTTGTTGTTGTAGTTGTTGTAGTTAAGAGTAATCAGCGAGAAGAAAACAAGTAGTATTAAACCACAACCGTACAAGACACGGGATGCTCTGAATTGATGGAAAATTTGAGCAATGGATCAGACAAGGCAGAGGATGATATCAGTTAACACGATGATGCCAATCAAAATGCAATTATAAGAACTAAAAATTGCTATAAGGCGATAAACACTGTCCTTGCATAAAAATTTGAGTGAAGCAATGGGATTGTCTAAGACAACAATGGCCTGAAGATCATCAATAGTTCAAACTATAATAAAATATACTTGTAGAAGCCTGCTAACGGAAAAAGAAAGCTTGCAGAATGAAGGTTCAACAACAGGAAAAGCATAGTGCAGATCGGATTTAAAATATCCATCTATACGATTTTGTAAAGCATCCAACGATGCCAAAAAGTTTGATTCAAGATACCTTTTACTCTACAAGTTACCTTTATGGCTATAATTTGCTCTTGCGTAGGGGCAACTACTTTAGGAATTTGTTCTTCCTTCGAAGAATCAGCAGAATTGGTAGCCTCAACTGGAGTAAATTTCTTAGCAGGTATCTTTTTGGCCTCCTCTTCTGCTTCCTCAGAAGCATACAACCCTTCAGCTTCAATCCTTTCCTGTCATCAAAGCGATCAAGAGCAACTAATTTCACATAGCATATCAAGAGAATGTATAAATAAATAAATAAAGTCCTGTAAAGCTCAACAAGAGAGGTTTTAATTTTTGGCTTTAATCATTCACTGTTTAACGGAGGAATGACACCTTACTAAAACAGAAGGCAATGCTATTGCTTGTAAGAAAGTTTCTTTGGAAGGTCATTGCAAGAAAATACAACAAAATCAAAGGAAAATTGAGGGAAATGAAGGAAGATCCATATGATGGTAGTTATGAAAAAGAGGGTGTTATTTTGAGTGATTATGATTATAGTCAAGATATTCCTGGTGCATCAATTAAGTAGATCTCAATTCAAGAAGGTTATAGTAATAAAGTGGATCCTGTAGAATCTTTTGAAGGCAAAAAGAAAAGCTTCCACAGTGATGAAGAGTTCAAAGTGAGCATAATGAACACTTTAAATAAAGGCTTCTTTTTCCAGTAAAGACACGTGGCATGACAAATAAATGTCTCCCATAAATACTCAATTCTCCTATGCATAAAATTTGTCTTTGAGAAGGCTACCGCTTCTATGGGTCATGGATACAAGGCCCCTTTGTTTAAAAATATTAGAAATTACAGTTGCATGTTGATGCTCTTCAAGTACATTGACTGAAATTGGTTGTACTTATAAGGACAGAAAGAATCATTTGGTTAGCTGAGTGGAACTATTAAGAAGAGAAACAGCTAATTAGAAAAAAAATTAATGGATGATCTAAGATTTAATCGACCATTTAGATCAAATTGGTTTAAAAAGGATAATTTGCTCAAAATAAATAAATATTAATTAATGTTAAATAATATAGTTTGAAGAGAACAAAATTATATGGTCTGGAAAAACTGCGTTAAGGTGACTTCAAGTTAAAACAACAGTTATGCAACATGTCCAAAAAAATATTATATTAATTCTAGTCATGTAAGGTCGGATATTGGGATTTACCCACCCTCATGCAACTCCTATAGGCTACCATATATGTTGATTATTTTATCATGCTACGTTTTTGTTAGTGATTGCATGGTTGATAGTTAATTAACGATAATCAGAGTTCAATGTCAAGGATCATAGTTCCATATAGTATACTAGCATGAAAATTTCCGAGAAACAGAATACCCGATAACTTTACCTGAAACTATATTACCAGAAAGTAGGGGTTGGTATAGAAGTGCTATCAAAAACCCATGGGCATAAGGTGATTGTATAAAATACCAACAACAACATCAAGCCTTTGTCCCACTACGTAGGGTCGGCTACATAAATCCTTTTTCGCCATTGTGTTCTGCTAAAAGTCAAATTCTCATTTAAATCTAATAAAGATATATCATTTCTAATATTTTTTAATCATGTCTTTTTAGGTCTACCTCTATCTTTCTTGATGCAAAAAATGTTTCACTTCACGTGTTATCACAAGGCAATATATGAGTGCTCAAAAGTTAAATAGCAGAAAGCTAGTGACGCACTGGTGAACAAAAAAAAAAATATTGATGCTACAAAAAAAGCATACCTTTTGTTTAACTTTCCTGAAATCTAGCAGCCTTAGCTTCTTCAGTTTGAAGATCACATATAGCCGATAATTTGGTTTCTTTGTGATGTTATTGTCCAGTAAACTAAGAGTTTGCAGCTGTGGAAGAGATGCTAGGGGGTCAATCTCCACCAGATTGACAAGTCGGTTATTCGTAAGGATCAAAGTGTGTAGCTTTGGCAAGAATTCTGTAGATTGAAGATATCAATATAAGCGGCATAATCTGAAGAGCATTAAATCTAAGTACGAAAATCTGGACAAGTTTCCCAAATACCTTACCTCCAATTTCAGGATTAATACGGGTAATTCTGTTATTATTAATTAACAAGGTACCAAGCCGACTTAAATAAGGGAAGTTTTCAAGCTTAACGATCTCATTATCAGAGAGATCTACTGTGTCAAATTGATCCTGCAAAAAAGTAAAAGAATGTTAAATGAAATCAACTAAGAATTGAAAGATAGTTTTACAACTGTCGAGCATCTGTAGGTTAGAATGCTGGGAAGGCAAGCAAATGACATCGCCATATTACTTGGTGTGGGAGCAGGGGGGTGTGTGTTGATGAATATTTTCGCATCGATTCGACCCCGATCGAGCCCGACTAGACTCGATTGCGCTCGATCAACTCAATTGATCGTTGTCGAGGTTAAATTGACTCAAATTAAGCCTCGTTTTAATTAAATTGAACCCAATTTAATTTAATTAAAATTAAATCAAATCAAATCAAACCCAATCGAACCTCGTCGAGCGCCGTCGAGCCCAATTCGACGCAGTTTGACACATTTCAGAGTCGATCTGAGTTCAATTTCGCAAAATTGACTCAATCGAACAAAATCGGACCCAAATCGACTCAAATCGATTCGGGTCGAGCCCAATTTGGAACCAATTTCAGCCCCAATTGATTGATTTGGGCTCAACCAACTCCCCAAATCAGAATTTTGAACCTAGGGCTGAGATTTTCTCTCAAATCTCACCCAAATTTGGGTTCAATGTACTCAAGTACATTCTCCTCGTTTCAAGTAACGAGAGAGCCTCATAGGCTCATTTGGGCGGTCCCTTGGGCTGTCCGTCCGAAGCCAGAGCGAAACAAGAGCGGGAGAGGGAGTGGGGAGCGGCATTCGGCTCCCCCTTGGCTTTCTTTCTTCCGTCCCGACACACACAGAGAGAACGAGCGAGAGAGAACGGGAGCAGGAGTACCAGGCGAAGCTCCCATTCGCGCCAGAGCCCTCGTTCGCGCGATTTCCAGCCCATTCGTGCCTCCTCTCGTGCGGGACTCCCGACCGACCCCGCCTGGGCCTTCGGCCGAGCTTCGACTTCCTCTAAGTTTGGGCCGGTGCGACACTTCTTACGGAAGAACACTTCTACTCTCTTCCTTCTTCGTCTCCGGCGACCTCGAGGCGGATTGGAAGCCATTTGAAGCTTCCAAACAGCAAAGGAAGGCTTCTCCTCCCTTCTCTTTCAACTCCGGCGACTTCTCGATGACGAAATTAGCTCCGGGAGATTCTCGAACAGCAAAATCTGCTGTTTGAAACGTGTGGACAGCAGCCAACAGCAAGAGAAAGCTTCGAACTTCTCCAAATAGCAACTTGGAGTCTTCAAATCGCCTTGGACAGCAGCCATACAGCTTCCGAGAGCTGTCAAACGCTGAAAATTGCTGTCGGGAGTGCTTTGGACAGCAAATCCACCCTCCGGAGTAGCTTGGTCAGCAGCGGCGACGCCCGGAATACCTTGGACAGCGACTTGGAGCTTGGAGCGGAGCTTGGACAAAGCTTGGAACTTGGATAGGAGCGCTTGGACAACCCGGGGAAGGTATACCACTATAACTTAGGCGAAACCTTAAGGCTCCCAAGGCCAATTGCAATGTGGTTGACGCCTCTAAGCCCTAGGTCCTTAGAAACTTCAATTTTTTTGCTCTCCTAAAACCCTATATCCGCTGTCCACTTGTTTAAATCATGAAAATTAAGTAAATTTCTATGATTTGTTCTCATGTGAGGGCTAAAAAGATAGCGGCGTGGCGATGGGATGTTGAACTTGTGTTCAACGTCCTTATTTTTGCATGAAAATAATATCCATGTCATGCTTAGTACTCCTACCTTTGACCAAACCTTAGGTTTAGTAGCTCGCCCAATGTGTAATGAAGTGTAGAAGTGCGAGGTTTCTTGTCTAAGTGTGGCACGCGCTAACATACCCTAAAAACTTGTATGTTTCACCTAGATTAGCACATGCATGTGTTAGTTTTTACACCGCCATGACATCCACTATCTCCTCTAAATTTGATAGACGTTCAAGCATGTGTTTCAATCATTTTTTTTATGAGGTTAGGGTTTGTTCATGAACACTTTTAATTCATGTTACAAACTCTACAATTAATGAATTGATTGGAAAATATTATTGAACTCCAAATTTAGGAAGGCAAAGCGAAAAAGTCTTTTTTTTTTACATGCTTTCATTTCTTAACGCTAAACTAAGCTTGCATGAGTTATTGCATATTTGAATATTCGCTATATGTCTATGGCTATGATCCTTGTATCTACAATTTGCAAAACCATGAATATGCCCACCAAACTTATGGATGCTCGCAAAGCAGAGATGGGGTGGTCTATGGCTTCAAGGAGCTTATAGATTGCACCCCATCATATAGTGGAAGTTTGTTGGACATGTTTAGTATAGTTTGTAAGTTGATGGGTTAAGGGTTCCAACACATAACTTAGGCACTTGGTGAAGCTTTCGAAAAGACAATCGAAAGCCTTCACCCTTAGGCTCCCCTTAGACTCTAGAAAATTAATTCTTAGAGCCTATCCATAGGATTTCTAATGACATTCCATCCTATGCCTCTAAGTTCCTTAGATGACACCATATGTTGCCTTTCTAGAAGAGTCGTAGGAGCATGTCCACCCTATCGGACCTCTCAAATCATGCCAAAATTGATTTGGAGATCGTTTCATGAATCGGGAATTCTCCAATCAAGTTTTACCTTCCCATGCATAATGGTTTGGAGCACCTCAAGGCTCCAAACACTTCGATGCATGAAACCTTTTGACTTAGGACCAAAATCCTAGGTTTGTGACACTTTGTTTATTAATACAAGATCAATAAGCATTTGTCCATTACCCTTCATCTTGGATATCTTGGAGCCCTCCCAAGGCCCCAAAATAATCCATTAACTTTAATCATCATGACTTTAGGAACAAGTCCTAAGTCATCTCCCTTTTGTTGAGACAAAAATCAACAAATGCATGCACTTCTGTAAGTGATATTTTGGAGCTTCTCTAAGCTCCAAAGGTCCATCATGTGTATCACTTGGACTTGAGACCAAACTCTCAAGTTCTCTTACTTAGTTTGTTGGACCCAATTATCATTACATGATAGTCAAACTTTAGAAACAAATTCTAAGTAATCCTCCATTTGAATGTTGAAACAAAATCAACAATCCTTCTCTCTCATACATGATTATTTGGAACATCTCAAGTCTCCAAATGTATCATTGTATGAATCATCTAGACTTTAGGATCAAAATCCTAAGTCATTTCTTCACTTGTTGATAACACAAAAGTAACAAGTGAACCTCTCCCATTCAAGTTTCTTAATTATGTCAAAGTTGATTTAGGAATCCTTTCCAAGGCCTTAAGGTGCATCCTTCCTCTCTTCAAATGAGCCCAAAACATTTGTAAGAAGGTAGGAAGCTCTCTTTCTATGACCCAAAGGTTATAGAAAAGATCTCCTCATTCTCCTAACCTAAATTAGGAGAGTGTACATCATTCTTTGAATGTCAAATGTTCAAAGAATCTTCAAGAGTTTGCAACTTCTAAGTTGCATTTCATTCTTCTCCATCCCTCCAACCCAAATTGGAGGAATGAATTCCCCCTCTTTGGACATCAAACGTTCAAAGGAAATCCTCCAATTTGTAATTCCTAAATTGCATTTTGGACCATTCCTTTTCCTACAAGCCCAAATTGTAGGAAACCCCCAAATTTCCCTTCATTTGCCTAGCTTCGCATTAAGCAAATGAATTTGTTTCTTTGAACATCGAAAGTTTAAGGAACAGTTAAGGATTTGCAATCTCTAAGTTGCATTTTCTTTCCCTCATTTTCTACAACTCAAAAGTTGTAGGAATTCCTCTCATCCTATTGACTCAAATTGGATGGGTGAATGTCCCTTTCTTTGAACACCAAATGTTCAAAAAAAATCTTCCACTTTGCAACCTTCAGGATGCAGTTCTCCCTTTCTTCTCTACAAACCAAATTTGTAGAGAAATTCTTTTTTCCTTCTACAACTCAAAAGTTGTATGAAAATCTCATTTGTTCAAACTTTATTGAATGAATTAAACCTATAACAAATCGCCTATTTGTTGAATCAAAATCAACGAATAGTTTAATCTAAATCATTTGTTTGTTGAAACAAATTCAACAAATAATCTCATATCAAGCAAATGAATACCCCTCCTTGGACACCAAATGTCCAAGGAATCCCTTTCAACATGAAATCCAAATGTTGCTTGTTGCTTCTTTCTTCTACAACTTAAGGGTTATAGAAAGTCCTCTCATTTTCCTAAACCCAAATCTAGGAGAATGTTCGTTTCTCCTTTGAACACCAAAAGTTCAAGGGCACTCATGAATGTGGAACCTCCAAGTTGCACATTTCCTCTTTCTACCAAAACAAAAGTGTAGAAAATCTCTTCATTCACTTAGCCTAAATCAAGTGAATGTGTGTCATTTTCTTTGAACACCGAATGCTCAAAAAAATTCCTCTAACTTGCAACTTATAAGTTGCACATAATTTCCCCTTTTCTACAACTCAAAAGTTGTAGGAAAACTATCTAACTTCCTAAAAAAAAAAATCAAAATTAGGAGGATATACTCATCTCCTTTGAGCACCAAATGTTCAAAGGATCCCTTTGATTTGCAACTTTTAAGTTGCATTTCTCTCTCTCTTTTCCTACAAGCCAAGATTGTAGGAGAAGATCTAAATTCGTGCTCATGCTCCCAAACCCAAATTGGGAGGATGAATCCCATCTTTGGACACCAAGCGTTCAAAGAAACCACTCTAATTCGCAACCGCTAAGTTGCACTTCGGTCTACTTCTTTTCCTACAAATCTAGATTGTAGGAAACCACCAAGTTCTCTTCATTTCTCTTAACCCAAATTAAGGAAATGAAATTCCACCTCCTTGAATACAAAAATTCAAGGAACCACCTTCTTGATTTATATCCTTAAAGTTACAAATCCTCTTTCACTCCTCTAGGCTCCAAAAGTCTTAAGGAAATCCTTACCTTAGCTCAAAGCCATAGGTTCTTTTACTTTTCCTACAACTCAAAAGTTGTATGAAGCCCACTTTCACTCAACCTATATTGAGTGATCCAATTTTGTCCCAAATTATCTTACTTGTTGAACCAAAAACAACAAGTAACTTCACCCCAAGCTTAGGATTCAAGTCCTACTTCTCTTTGCCCTTCCAAACTCAAGTTGGAAGGGGGCAACTCCCTCTTTGGACATCAAAATGTCCAAAGACCTTCATGCATTTGCAACCCAAAAGTTGCATTTTCTCCCAATTCTCTTACAACTCCAAAGTTGTAGGAGACTTCTTCTCTCTTTAGCTCCAAAAGCTAGAGAGAGAGCTCTCCAACATTTAGCTCAAAAGCTAAATGTTAGGTTCCTACCTCTTCTTCTTAGCTCCAAAAGCTAAGGAGAAATTTCCCTCAACAAGTAGCCCAAAAGCCACATGTTAGACACTCCTTCCTTAGACCCAAACTCTAGAAGAACTTTTAGTGTGACATACCACACGAGCCTCACACACTTAGTTGCACAACCCCTTAGGCATGCTAGGATTAGGATTTTTCTTTATGTGCGCATGTGATTGATGTTGTGGATTGATTGCCCTTGGATTGTCTGCGTGTGGGCACTTGCCCTTAAGTGGTTAGTGTAGAGATATAAATGCTTTTCTGTGCAGGTGGCCATATCAAAAAGGGGGGCGCTCATAAATAATAATAAACTGCTTGCATGACAGGTACTGCTTAAACCCCCCCAAAGATGTGGCCAATAGGGTATAAGCATGGGCCTAGCACTTAGCACTCTAAGTGTTAGGCCAATTTTGAGATGATTATATGCTTATTATATAAACTGCCTCCTAACTCTGTTTTGCATATTTGAGTCTTTTTCTATTTCATATCATATATTTGATTAGATCTAGGATGTAAAGCTTGTGGGGTTTGATTGAAAAGATGGGAGGATCGAAGAAGAATGTACCATTTTGAAGGTTAAAGCTTGAAGGCCCCCACAAGTAGAGTCTGTAAATATAACTGGGTTGTATAATGGCAGGCAACTCAGCTGCCAAACATGTTTGTAATAACTTGGACATTATTTACATTTATGTCTTTATATACAAAAGCATGTGTTGAAGTGTTTATTGGGTGCGCAATAGAAATGCATGTCTTTCCTAGGATTCTTCTCTTGTTTTTGTGGGTGTGGCCTGGACTTGATCACGTTAGGCTCTTAAGATAAAAATTAAGTTTTCTACCCCTTAACATGTAAGCAATGTAAAAATAAAATCAAATTAGGCTCCATGTCTTTCAAGTAAGAAAAATTGCATGGCTCCCTTCAAGGTGCCAAGTTTTCAAAATTGAAATTAATCATGCATAACCCAAGCATGTTGCATATAGAATGCCTCAACTTAAGGATTAGATAACAAAAAAAAAAAATCTTTTCATTATGAGTCAGCATATGCATACATACATGCTAAGGCATCTTGGCCTCAAAGCCAAGCTATAAGCCCTACCTTCTAAATAAAAACAACCCTACCACTCTACATTTGCATTGAGACCGGACGACATGGTTTTAAAAGCGATTAGGATGGTTAGCTGGTAGTCCCTTCCAGGCGGGACAATAAATCCAGAAGTCGGGCGGGTTATGCCTCTTGTGAGGTGTAGCTTGTAAGTCCCTCTTTGCACTCGTTAGATCTAGGTTCGAGGCACTACCTCTCGGTAGTCCTCACCTTAGTCTTAGGGTCCGAGGCACGGGTTGATTCTAAATCACCCTATAAGCCCTCAACTTTCGGGCAATTCCTCCAACAAGTGTTGTTGGGATGTAAACCCAATCTTCTAATAAAATATCAACTTAAACCAAAATTAGGTTGCTAAAATGTAAAGCCCAACATATGATAGTTTGGGCACCTCTGAGTTTCATCTCAGAATCAAGTGCCCCTACTTCTCCTCCTTTGGCTTTCATCCCAAAAAATCTAATCCTTAGTTGATCAATTCCTCCTTGAAATTTCTAAAGGGCCAAAAAAACCTTTAAGCAATACTTTCATGGATTTTAAAATAAAGATCAAATTTTAGCCAATATTTAAATGACTTCCAAAGAAAGAAAACCACTTGTTTAATCAAAAGTTTTCCCAAATCAAACTTGGGATGTAATTAACCATAGGGGCTTGCCCTTATGGGATGTCTGTACCCCAGAAATAAATAAACCCCACTCAACCAAACATTGAGTGGGGGAATCTCTGTTAAATAATAATTGTAAATTTTATTATTGAGCCCATAAGAAAATGGTATTTTTTACCCTCCGGGGTAATATATCGTATTTCTTATGCCGTGCCCGATTATAAAAAATATGCAATCCGTTTAAGGATACAAAAAATCTCCAACAGTGTGACGCAATTTAAGAAAATGAAATATAAAAGCAAAAAAATAGCGCATTATTAAAAAAACACATATTTGGCAGTGTCAATTATAACCATGCATTCGAGTAAAATCTTAGTTCACCTTCATCGTTAACCTTATCCTAACAATATGGGGTTGGATTGATCACTATTGATGAATTTTACTTCTCCATTCGCTCTTGTTGATCGAGGAAACTCTTCATAAACTGGACTGGAATAAACCTAGTCCAAGTTATTGGGTAACTCAGATGTTGGTTCTTTACATTTGGGCTAAATTCGTATCAGGTTAAAAAACATCAAGTCAAGAAAACTTCGAAATCAAAGGACCCAAGACATGAAAGTGGACCCTTCTATTTACCTTATTATTTTCTTATTATTTTAATAATAAAATAATACAAGGAATGGCTAAACGGGGCAAGGGAAGGAGATAAGATAAAATCATTATCCCTCCATAATTCACTCCCTTAATCCCTGCCGTAATTATAACCTTGATTATCCAGAATTTCATATACTTTTTTTTTCTTAATTTACATAAATCCTTAGTTTAAGGAAATTGGTTATGACTCCTATAATTTATAAGCACGAGGCCATTATCTTTTATGCAAGACAGTATGCGTAATACTAATCAGGATCGACTCCTCATTTCCTACTCACCTCCAAATAGTCCAATGCATGCTACAACTTTCACTAAATTTTGTACTTTCTCTCTACCTGAGACAGCCCTCATTCACATGACTTGAGTGCAAAACAAAACAAATGACGTAAAATCTATTGCAAAAAAAATCAAATTTCCCTTCTTGCTTTCTCTCCCACACTATTTCTCTCTTTACCTGATTGTTCTCTAACTCAAACAGTAGGAAATCCATTATCTTGCATACTAGCCAAGAGACTAAGGAATAAAAAAAAGAAAGGAGAGATAAAACAATAGAAGCGTGAGGAAACAGAACTGCTCAAACGAGCAAAACCAAGAGGAGATCAAAGCAAAGAGAGATGAGGAAATTATAATCCTCAAAGCAAAAGCAATTGAGGATTCAATCACAGAAGTAACTTTAATCTAATATTATTAATTCCTATTCTATTATAGTATCCTCCTGGACGGTTTTGTTTAGAAATCTGAAGTTTGTGCATAGACTATTTACACTTTCTTAGAAGAGATAAAATGTACCTATTCTAAATTAATTCTCTTTATTCTGCCTTTCAAAGCTAGATCCAGAAAAATCTACATTTATTTTTTTATTCTGCATTTATTCTAAAATTTTCATATTTGAAGGTATTGATTGAACGATCAAACCTTTCTTAATATAGCTTAATTTGATTTCTATAGGAAACTTTGAGTTTATATGCCCAATACAATCGATGTTACTTTGAGTTTATTTGATTTCTTTAGGGCACACTCTTATCCGAAGAAAATATGATTAGACTTTTTCGGACAATACAAAAATGGTTCTTCGATAGATGCAATATTACAACAACAACATCAAACCTTTGTCCCACTATGGGGTCGGCTACATGAATTCTTTTTCGCCATTGTGTCCGGTTAAAAGTCAAATTTTCATTTAAATCTAATAAAGAAAGATCATTTCTAATATTTTCTAACCGAGTATTTTTAGGTCTACCTCTACCTTTCTTAACATAAGTCAAATCTAATACCTCAACTTTCGTAACTTGGTCATCGGAAGGTCCCCGTTTAATGTGACCAAACCATCTAAAGGCGACTCTCTCTAATCTTATCTTCCACTGGAGCAACTCCAACCTTTTCATGTATATGCTCATTTCGTATCCTATCTCTAAGGGTCAAGCCACTCATCCACCTAAGCATCCTCATTTATGCAACACTTAACTTAGTATTATGCTTCTCTTTTAATGACCAACATTCGGCACCATAAAGCATTACAGGTCTCACCACCATCTTATAGAATTTTTCCTTAAGTTTGAGGGGGACTTTTCTATCGCACAATAAGTCCGATGCATTCCTCCACTTCAACCATCCAATTTGAATTCTGCTGATAATATCCCCATCAATTTCACCATCACTCTGAACAATAGATCCAATATATCTAAAACGTGTACTCTTATTAATAACTTGATCGTCAAAAGTCATAATCACCTCACTAGGTCTATTGCTACTAAAATTACAAAGAATATAAAAATTATTTTTAGTTAAGAAAATAGAAGAAGCATCGGGGAAAAATGATTAATGTGGCTCAGAGCTTGATCGTCTATCCAATTAGCCAATTTGAACTATATGTCCTTGATGGCGACCTTAATAGTGAGGTTCATTTGCAGGAGAGGACACATACATGTAGAAAATTTGATGTTTTAGGTCTCTCGTGCGAATATTTATTGGATGCAACTCGAGATTGGGGTATTAGTTATTATATCTTATGTTCAAAGTTCTACACACAATAAGCATAGTTAATCGTATACATTGAAAACATTATATCCAATCAAAAAATAAGTGACCTAGAAGGTTCCAAACGAAATAAAGAAAGTCTTCATGTTACCCCCATTGGTGAAGCCTAAGAGTGGCCATCCAAAGAAACATAGAAGGCCTTCAAAGAAGGAGAATGATGTGTTCCAATGTAGTTGTATTCAGTGTAGAACTAAAGGTTATAATCATGTTATTTGTAAGGTCAAATGCCTACTGCCTTCATAACAATTATTTTGCTTAGATCAATAACATTTTTTTTAAATAATGTCATTGAATGATTATGCAATGATGTAATGCTTGCAATTTTCATGCGCTATTGATATTAATTGACTCTCTATTGTAGTTGAACTTGTTGCGTTGTTTGTGATCGCTCTCTGCTATATTAGCCTTTTAGCAAGATCTATTCAAGCTATTGGATTGCACTGTGTTATATCGAGCCTTGTTCCAATATTATTCAAATCATGTAAGAGTTTTTCCTAATCTTATTTGAATTTTATTAGATACTTATTCAAACTATGTTCAAACTCAGTTCAAAGCACACTCCAAATGGGCATTCGAATAAAAGTCAAGCAGGGTTTGATTGAATTTCAAATTTTTCTCAAATATAGTTCTAACCTTGTTCGAGCATTGTTCGACACTTCTGTAATGCCTTTCAAATCATGGTTGTAGCTAACTTGAATAAGTATTGTGCAGTCAAAAGTGAAGGTATTTTAATATGAACTAAACTTTCTGACATATTTCACCAATTATTGCATTCTTTTTATCAATTTGTCCTTAAAAGTCGTTTTAACCTCAAAAAAATTTGCATTTTAACCTTAAAAGTCTTACCTCAAATACATCTAAACATTTTGTTTCCTTTCATAGCCTGACAAGTTTTCAATGACTTATTTTCTACAAACACTCAAACAGCACATATGGACGTATTGTAGTTTAATAAAGATTAGCTTTTCAATCCTATCATATTTTCTTTCTCATCATACGCCTAAGCCACTTTAACCATGCAGCTTCAACTCTACAAATTATGACATCATCTGTGCAATTAATCTTTAGTATAATAAACCCAATATTCTTAAACTTATTGCATATGGAAATCACTAAACCTTCCAACAATAATACTGGCAGCTATTGTGGGAATTATCGAAAGCCCGCTCATCGTGTTGGTTTTTAATGTGATAATTTATTAAAAAATGCATTCATTAGCAAAGAATTAAGTTATATATATGTATATGGGAATACAATATACCCTCTTCCCTCCCTTGAAATAATAAAGAAGGACAACTGGCAAGCATTCTGCAGATTAAATATGAATTCCCGTTCAATAGATAATACACTACACTTATACTAAAGAACACATAAATTTAGCTTGTTGATTGTTGAACGGAGCTCACGGGGAAAATCCAATCAAAAATATTGATTCCATACCCAATTTGCGCCAAGATTTCACTCCTTATGCTGCTAAAACCTAATGCTAGCCACAAATCACGAAACTATCAATGGCCTCAAGGACTACAAACTCAAAAATGACGAAGAACATAAGTCGAGACAAACTCGAAAGAAAAACAAAAGAGAGCTAGGGTCACAACTGTACTCACCTCAGTGGCACCAATGTTCTCTATCACCGCGATCTTGTTTCCTAAGAAAAACCAGAGATGCAAGGTTTGAGCGTGAAAATATGAGTAAATGAAGGCTGAAAAGAATGGAGGATGGAAATAAACCTCGAAGATCGAGCTCACGCTCCTTGATAGCGTTGAAGAAGTGGGGGCTCTTCCAAATGAGATCGGCGGTCACCCTGACCATGATTCTCTGGGAACTCCTACCAGAAGAACAAGAAGAATCTCCTTCTTCCTCTTCCTATTCTTCTCTCCGTCAGTTTCCAGAACCCTAAGCGGATAGGAGGCGCGGCGAGACAGAGTTCAACCCGAACGGTGGCGTCAAATGTATTGGTTAGCAAAATCGAACAGGTTCGGAACAAATAAATATATGGATTTTTAACATTACGAATATTTATAATTTCTACCCTGATTTCATTTCTCATATATCTCAATTTATTTTTTGTATTAAGATTTATTTTTGTGGAATTCAAAAATATATTTGTGGGCGATACTCAAACTTACAAGCATGTGAGCTCTGTAAATTTTGACCCAAAAATTTTGTGAGAATGGAGAAAGATAGACTTCATTAGCTCGAATATAATAATATTTTGGCATATAATATAATAGTCTCTATTTTGATTCAGATAAATATTTTTTTTAAGGAGTCATGTTAAGTCAAATTTGAAAACCGTATTCTTCATAGCATTTATATTGTAGTAGTCTAATTACATGAATTTTTTCATTATTTTTAGACACTAGTGTAAATCCTTAAGAAATTAACACGTGTCAGTACAAGTGGAGATTTTGAGACAGTTAGATGTCCGTTTTACAAAACAATTTCACCAATATATTTCAAGTTAACAACTAAAAATTCAATATGCTACAACAAAATGCTCATATTGACGAGATTTATCACATATAAAAAGTTATGCGGTCGAAATTTTACCAATACAAACTTATTCTCATTTTTCGATAACTAAAACATAAATTTGATTATAAAAATACAAGAAAATATAAAGGTGTTGAAATCAAATCAGAGATAAGGTAATTATTAATTGCAGTGAAACGAGCAATTATCTCAATAAGACAAAGTGGCAAAAAATCACACCGCAACTCCCTATCTTTAAATTTCGCTCCCCTCTATTTTTCTCTTAATTTTCTCTAGCTTTTTTTCTTTTGCAAGTCTCTACTAGCCAAAAATATTAAGGAAAAGAGAGAATTTAATGAAGCATTATAATGGAATTAAATATTTAGGATATTTATAATAAAATATTAATATAATATTTAAACATAAAATGCCCAAAATACCCACTATATTCAAAATGATCCAAATTGCTCATCTTCACATCTTATTTAAAAATATATGAGGGGTTGCAAGGAATGCTACATAAATAAAATGAATAAAATTGTACAAGACTTAACAGCGGACTACAATAGATATGTTTCATATTCTAGTTGGTTGGAGTGAGAATAGCATTCCTTGAACCTAATTTGTCTCTCTCCATACAAGTACAATAATGCTAAGTGTTGATATGCGAGTGAGTGTAGCCGAGTCCTTTATGTACAAAGCTTAGGCCAGCTGGCAACCTAAAATCATTAGCGACCAATGCGGCAATGCTAGAGCTTTTGCATTGCCTTGCTAAAAGGTGCGAGCCATTTTTTCATAACTATCAACTAAATGTTAAAAGCCAAAAAGGTGTATGTAAATATACATTTATTTTTTTAATTTACTTGGCCCTTTGATACGTGAATGATGAAAATGATAAGTGAATTAATGACAATTAATGAATAAGGCTACCAAATTAATATAGTAGAGTACAAGTACATGACGCTTTAGAATCTAAATGGGAAGAATTGTATCTTTTATCTCTTATTTAATTTATCATAACTTTTATAAAGTCATCATCTTTCACGCCCAAAATCTAATTTATATGATTTTTTTTCTTTTTTCTTTTAATAACAAAATTAGAGTTATTTAACTTCATTTATAAGATATAAATAATAAAAATAATTCTATATTTCAAAATATCTATAAATATCTATATTTATTGCTCCAAAAATCATATACAATACTCAATAATTATGTAAATATAATATATTATTACCAGTCCCGAATAATAAAAAAAAAAGATATAAAGAAACAAACTAATAATAAACCTGGAGAATTCTCATCTGTCTCATACTCCCGAACCACTTGTCTGACCTGAAATTATTTCAATCATATATAATTAGCTAAATAGTATAACAAGTACTAAAATCTTATAGCATAATTAAAGGCATGATAAAGAAATAATATGCATATTATCAGCCAATTCATAACATTTACAGTCATAAGATCAAGAATCACTACATAAATAATAAATCTAACATGTAATAGCAGTATAATATGTAAGCACTAAAATAGTATGGTACCAACGCTAGTAAAGCAGTACAGCGTGGAAACCAATAAATCAATATGAGTGTTGAATCAATAAAGCAATTGTCATATTAGTACTATCAATTAATAAATCAACAATATAAATTAGTAAAATCAAAGCATTGATAAACACTGTCAAAATCATATTATTACAATAAAATCATATAAGATTGTACACATACTACTCAAGTATTCTATATCAGCATCAAACTAGTGCTCAATATTTCATGTGCTTAGTATCAATATAGTGAATCAATAGTATCAAACAATATTGATGTTTTATTTCAATAACAATGTAGTGGCAATAACATTAAAATAATGTAGTATTAGTAAATTCATACAATAATAAGAATAATACCTTAATAATATGCATTTCAATAATCATAATAAACAAGTAAGAAGTTATGGCTATCATGATATTTTTTAGTAATTAATAATTGATAGTCAATATGTAACAGCCTAAACTCTTAATTATCAATATATTATCCGCTTTGGCCTAAAGGCCTCACGATTCTATCATGTTTGTGTAACTTCTGAGGAGGTCGTCCATCATAGTATTTCTCAGAGATTAGCACGCTTAACTACAGAATTTCTTAAATGAAATTTTAACTATAACACAAAAATGAGCCTCAAAGTTTAAAAGTTTAGCATATTTTACTTAAGAGGTTTCATAATTTCTCTTATTTAAGTAATTGACGACCTCATCAATATATTTATCCTAAAATCATCAATCAAACATATAAGATTATAGAGGTGACCCATACAAGTTTAAGCGATGGCTCACACCACGTAACACTTTGTCTCATACAAGGTTCAAGATGTAGCTCCCATGGCATTTCCCTTTGTCTTGTATGACACTTAGTTCCTATCTTCCAGCTAGTATATCGCTCTGATACCATTTGTAACAATTCAAACTCTTAATTATTGAGATATTATCTGCTTTGGCCTAAGGGTCTCATAATTTTATCTTGTTGGTATAACCTTCTAAGAGGTCATCATCATAATATTTTTTTGAGATGAGCACACTTAACTGCGGAGTTTCCTAAATAAAACTCCAACCATTACATTAAAAGACACATCAAAGTTTAAGAGTTTAGCTTCTTTTACTTAAGGGGTTTCACACGATTACTATTGGCTCAATAAACAAAGTTATCACTTTTTGTCCGTCAGCATAATTATAACTTCTTATAACTCTTAATTATTGCATAACATGAATTAATAAATGATAACACCCAACCATAATATTTAAAAAAAAAATCCATTGGCTTGTATTAGTCAATCAATCTCCAAGCAATGGGCCGACTAAAATTTACTTATCTTTCACACACACATTGTTATCGCAATATTATAATAATAATAAAGGCCAACAATTACTAAATCACATATTTATTTCCATTACTAATGCTTATATTAACATTATGCTTAAATAAAAACACTTAATACCTATATAATGTAAACCTTCATAATTCAATAAATTCTATTTTACCTAGTTAAAGCCATAAATATTACAATCAAAATATTCAAAGATAACAAGTATGATAACATACAAAACATGTACGTTAAAAGTTTAATAAACAAGGAGAAAATACAATAAAATTAATATTGAGGATAATTCAGTGGTCAAAATCAAAGATAAGATTAAAATCGCCTACCTCGATCTAAATAAATTTTTCGTAAAAGCAGCAAAGTGATATGGAGACTAAAAATTCATTTTTTTTTTTTCTCTACTACGTTGCAAGTCAAGCATGAATTTAAATTTTTTTAAATATGTTTTCAGAAAATTCATATAATTACAGTTGTTGCGGGCTAGAATATACGCGACGATAGAGTTAGAAAGTTTTCGTCTCAGCATTATATGTATATCCATCACACAAAACAAAAAATGAAAGAACATCAATATTTTTACATGAAAAACCCTCGAAAGGGCAAAACCACGGGGTCACACACCCAGCTGAAAGAATTTCACTAGTTTTTGCTTGAGGTATAAGAAACTGACTTATCCTTAAAACTTAGAACGATCAGATTACAATAATCTACTCTTGGATTGAAATTAAATTACAAATAAGAATTTTGAGATTCAACGATATTGGGTATTCAGGATGAATCCCAAAAGTCATTTGGAGATCAGATAGAATTTTGGCGTCACTTAGATAACGGGCAGAACTCCGACGTCACTTGAAAGTCAGACGGAACTCCGGCGTCACTTGAAAGTCGGGCGAAACTCTGTCGTCACTTGAAAGTCCGACGGAACTTCGGGGTCAATTAAAAGTCAGGCAGAACTCTGACGTAACTTGAAAGTCAGGCGAAACTCTAGCGTCACTTGAAAGTCGAGCAGAACTTCGGTCTCACTTGAAAGTCAAGCGGAACTCCAACATCACTTGAAAGTTTGACGGAACTCTGGTATCACTTGAAAGTTGGGCGGAACTCTAGCATCACTTGAAAATCAGGCAGAACTCCGGCTATGGTCGAGGAGGAGTTTCTTCCCTCATTCTCTTCTCATATTCTCTTCGTGCTTGAGTCCACTATTAAGAGAAATGAGAAGCTATTTATAGTTTTTTGAGAGTGACATGACTCATTGACTCATAAATAAGAGGAGGATTAAGGGCAAATGTGGAGTGGTTTGGATGGATGGTCAATATTGAATCCCTTGATCATGGACTGTTCGTCAAACATTCGAAGGTCTTAATGATATCAGAATTTGGCGATCTTGGACTCGTTGAGCCGCTCGATTTGACTATAAGCATGTCATGTTTTGAAACCGTTTGGTGATCCAATTTGTGGTTTGAACCTTTGAATAACGTTTCAGGTTTTTGATTTGGACCCATTTGGGCTCAGATTGAGTTGAATTTGGTGTCGTTGGGTTCATATTTCTGAGACGCTCAGTTCAACTATAAGTTTACTGAAATCAGAGTTAAGATGGTCTCCGAATTAATTTTTGAAGTTTCCAACTTGATGTTATCTCGAGATTCGTGCCCGACCAAGGTAAATTTTTGGTAATATATTAATAGGGAAAGCAAATATATAAATTAAATACATTAAAAAACTTTCATTATTTTCATTCATCAAAAGTTGTTTTATAATAGTTAGAAGATCACTTGTAACACCGATTTATCTCAACAAACTCCTGACAACAAAATAATAAAACAAATACATAAGTCAAACGAAAAACCTGAAGATCGTGACATCCTCACTCCACATGGTCCAGTCCTCTTTCTTGTTCTGAAATAATTCAAATCCACATAATTAGCTCATTTTGTGGAGTGAGGTTATTAGGATTTTTAAGATTTTATTTTGATTTATATATTTTGCTTTATTATTTTGTAGGCAGAAATTTATTGAGATATATCAATATTATAAGTGATCTCTTAGCTAAGATGAATTAAAATTTGATGAATAAATGTATTGAAAGATTTTGATGTAGATGATTTTTAGATTTGCTTCCGTTGAGCTGATATATGTTAATGATTTTATAAAAAATCTTGATATACTAAATCAGAGATAAAGAGATACAATTCTTTCAATTTAATTATGAATCATCACATATTTGGGGCATGAAACATTCTTCGAAACTTGCTTATATTTCGGAGCAATGACCAAATAATAATTGAAGAAGTTTTTAATCACAAGTAAAAAATAATTTGATCAATGCTTATAAAGTTTTATTTTATTTGTTGAAGGTACTAATAACCTCATTAAATAAACAATTTATTAAAATCATCCTCATTTACCCTAAAAATTATAATAATTTAAAATACAAAAAATTAAATAATTTAGAATAATAAAAAGTTATAACACACAAATATAAATCGCCTAATCCCCCAATGAATATTTATGGTATGAGTATCTAAAAATATTTTCCAAAAAAAAAAAGTATCTAAAAATAAACCCCGTAAGAACCCTAAAAAATTAATTCCTTCTATTTAAAGCAATCGAAAAAGCCCTCAAAATAATTATAAAGGAATTCTGCAGAGGGCTTCGTCATCCTCTCTGCTAGGTCGGTGATGGCCTGCGAAGTAAACGAGGAAGAGTACGAGGATTATGAGGAAGTGGAATTGGTAGAAGACGTAGAAGGCGAAGATTATGAGGAAGCATTTGAAGAGGAGGAGGCGGAGGTAGAACAGAACGAGGAGGAGAAGGAGATAGAACAGAACGAGGAGGAAGAGATAGAACAAAATAAGGAAGAAGAGGAGGAGATAGAACCAAGCGAGGAAGAGGAGGAGGAGATAGAACCAAGCGAGGAAGAGAGGAGGAGGAGGAGATAGAACCAATCGAGGAAGAAGAGGAGGCGGAGATAGAACAAAATAAGGAAGAAGAAGAGGAGAGATAGAACCAAGCGAGGAAAGAAGAGGAGGAGGAGATAGAACAAAATAAGGAAGAAGAGGAGGAGATAGAACCAAGCGAGGAAGAAGAGGAGGAGGAGGAGATTGAACAAAACGAGGATGAGGGAAGAAGAGGAGGAGATAGAGCAAAAAGATGAAGAGGAGGAGATAAAGCAGAACAACAAGGAGGTGGAGATCGAACGAAACGAGGAAGAGGAGGAGGATGAGAAGAAAGCGGTTAAAGTTCTGAAAGTTAAAAGAAGAAGAACAATCTATTGAAGACCCAGTAAGGAAGGAAAAGAAATCGGCAAATCCTGAAAATACGTCGGAATCGGAAGGAAAGGCGCTACCCACGGCGCACGGCGTTTCCCCCTTTCCTCCAGTCTGTGAGCGATCTAGAAAAGCTCCATTGCGCTCTCTCAAAGTTCCTATACCAATGGAATTGTCTCAATCAATCGCTTGACTCGATCGGCGCCGCCATCGATTCACACGCACCACCCCAGCACGATGTACGTTCGCCCGAGCAAGAGAAGGATGAGCTCATCGAGCAAAAGAAAGAGAAGGACGATAGAAGCGAACAGGATAAGGAGAAGGATGAGCGTAGCGAGCAGGAGAAGGAGAAGGATAAGCGCAGTTGCGAGATCCTTTGCGAACAGATGCAGGGGAAAGCACTTCGGAAGTACATTGAATCTAATTTTCTACGCTGTCGATCGTCTTCGTCAAGAGGTGCCTGAGGCCCTCCGCCGCTTCCGAGACCCGGAACAACTCGTGTTTAAAGCCATAGGAGAGTTTTGGAAGGAGGGAAGCCGGCCTTCCAAAATCAACCCGCCTCTTCTTTTGCCTCGCCGCGGGAGCATTCTTTTGCTAGAGTTTTTTGTGCTCTCGGGCCGTCCCACTGTAGCAGACTCTTCGGTGAAGCAAAAGGCAAAGCTTGGAGCCCTAAGCTGGTTGAAGCGGCTTGTTAAGGAAAACATCGAGTCTGCAACCGCAGTGGATTCCCTTGGCCTCATCCTATACCTAGCATGTTTTGGCATTCCAAAGGAATTTTGGTTCCAAGGATCTCTGCGTCCTTCTCCTGAAGAGTAATCTGAAGATAAATATCGATGTCTTCCTTAAGTCAAGCATCCTAGTTGAGAGGATCCCGGGTACAATAACAGCTTCTTCCTGAATTTTCTAAATATATATTTTGTTTGAAATATCAAAGATGAAATATCAAACCCTACTTAGTGATTAGAAACTTATGCGCTACAAAATTGCTGATAGGATATTTGTTCAATAATTAATTATTTAAAATCACTTTTATTTGGTATTGATCCAACTCGTTGAATTTTGCTTCATGAAATTAGTGCTCCTAGCAAAGTTTGCCATGTGAATGAAAAAGCCACTTGAAACTTTCTTTCAAATTCAGCCTGGGTTGACATGAAGGTGACTTTTTGCCATTATTTGCATAGCACCACTTTTATTTTTGATAAAGCTACTGATCCAGCCACCACATATATATTTTTTTGGACATTTAGGCCATTTAAGGCAAACTAACACACAACGCATACACAAAGACTCGAATCCAAGACCTCTTAGTTGGAAGCCTAAGCTCTCAACCAATAGGGCAACATGAGCTGTGTCGGCCACCACATATACTAATCGCAATACTACCGCCTCAACTGTACAAAGCCTGCTCCACTCCTTTGATTCCTTGCCATAGCTGCAGAACACTTAGGCTTGGTTTGGGTCAACTTTCTTGTTGATTCTTAAAGCAACTTTTTAGTACAAGAAAGCCGTCCCAAACGAAGCCTTAATCTCAGTCATTCATATATAACAACCTGTTTTATTTACAACCATTAGATACATTTATGTTTACTGTTTGTGATGTATTTATAGTAGTAGTATACATATGCTGTAATGTGTGATAGATACAATGGTTGTTTTTTACTCATAGCTTTGTATTATTTTATCTTCTTTTCAATATCAGTAAAACCTGCTTCTACAATTGTAACTTTAGATGCCTATAAGAGTATCTAGCATTGTTGTGACTGATAATCATATGACTGTATCCAATGTAGAAGAACTATTGGTAAACCTAATTGAAAAAGTAAAAAAGAAAGACCATAATTATGGAAACTGGCTGTAGAGAAAGGTGTTTAGTAACTTGAGCGTTGTTTTCATTGTCAACCAATTCTTAACCTTGGTTGTTACATGTTTCTTGATTGAAGGAAAAAAATAATTAATTCTTCGTCTCGCAAAAGCTGGCTTCATATTCAACTTAAATAAATAATAAAGAAAAATTCATAGTTAGGGTCACTTATGATGATAGTATTTGCCGGTCTTAGTTAATTGTCTAGAGGTGCTATATTTTGATAGTATGGATCTGCAGAATGAAGATGCACTAGTTTGCCACTTCACCTTTTTATTATTCTCTTTGCTAGCTGGGAGGCTAACCGCAATGGAAATATTTTTGTTGCGCCATACTACCATCATGCACTTTCAATGTCTGTGTGGCATATGTTTTTATTGGTACATGTAGCAATAATAAGAAAAGATGCAAGGTTTCGATCTCCTTTTGGTGGCATCACTGTATGCTTGCCCAAGTTTTACCTATGGATAGTTTCTCCATATGTCTGATTGATAGTTCTGAGGAGGAATGCATGAGGAATCGGAACCAATTCTGGCATTTATAGCATAAAACATCCTATAAATTTAGTTTTGAGGCTTTATGCTTGCTTGTGTGATGATAGGTTAGTGGGGTAGTGAGACAGGATGACCTTGAGAGAACTACAAATGACAGTGATGATGGAAAAATTTATAGGATTGATAAAAGTAAGGAGGAAATCTTAAGATTAGCTAACTTTTTCTTGTCCAAATTATTTTGGATTAGCTTAATGAATTCTCGTTTTCAATTCTTTCTTATTGAGTGTTGTTTGAAGTGTTAAACTTAAACATATTCTTTTTAAATCATTTTGAAGAACTTTTGTTTATTTTAGCGCAGGTCTATCATTTCTTGTTTATAAAGCTCCAAGAATAATCTCTCTTATCTAATTGGTGTATTTTTATTATTCTTCATGCATGTTTGGACCATTAACATATATTTTTGAATAATCTTATCTTAAGTAAATGATATTCTAAAATTTTCTTTAATAATCATTCCTTAATTTATTATTTTTAATTTTTCCATTTATCCATCTTAACATTCTTATTTATACCAATCTCATTTTTTCTATCATAGGGTTTTTACCGCCCAATACTCGAATCAATATAACATCATCGACTAAATGTATGGTTTTATAAAATATACCTTTAAGTGCTTATGATATCCTCTCTTCTTATAACATTTTTTAGAGACACTTTTCTATCTTAACCACTAAACTTTAACTTAAAAAGTTATTATCATCATCATCCATATCCCTAATGTTTTGTATAATAAATCCAATATACTTAAACTTATCAAATTGCATATCACTTTATCTCTCAAATAGTATTGAGTGATAATTATTAATATTATTCTCTAAAAATGGATTTCACTCGTGCAATCTTTTTTTTCTACTATTTTTAAAGTCTCAACCTTTTAAATATTTTCTTTGCAATTATTTTAATATATATCTCACTGATTAGCACTGCCGTATGCCAAAAGTATACAAAAAGCACTTCACTATAATGATTCTTTTTAAGCATCTCTATTATAAATACAAAACGATATGAACTGAATGATGGTTTTTGATGTAATCTTACTGTAATTTAGAATTCTTTGGCCACCACTTAGTCACTTTCAATACCAATGATTCATTATACATGTCTTAATTAACTTCAACATATCGTTTACACATGCTATTTGATGTGGACATCGACCAGAGGTTCAGACATGTGTATCGCCGTAGACAGCGCAGATCGACGGCCACGATTCAGAGTTTATATTTTTAGTTATTCATGTATTTCTTTTATGTATTTTCTTTTATTTCCTATTGTACCCTTAATATGAGTTGAGTCATGAGAGTAGCCCCGAGGGCAATAGAGTCATTGTACTTTCTTTTGTGTTGGGACCTATATATAGGTCATTTCATGTTGTATTTTGGTTGATGAATATTTGAATGAATTTCTATTGTTTGTCTCTTTGCTTCTTCTTCTTCTTGCCTTGCATGATAGCTTGAAGTTAGAGAGGAGATCGAGAGCCCAAGGTGAGGGCGAAAAGCAACACCCACCAGTCATTGGAAGAGTCCGTGACTCGTGGTTTATCCCGGTATTCCGCTCTTCCTCATCTTCCCCCAAAACCGCCGGCCCAAAGCCATCCCAACCGACGGCCACCACCCCCCCCTTCTTGCCGCCGGCGAGACTTCCCCCTTCCCGACCTCTTTTCCCTCAATCTCTACGACGGCTAATTTCAAAATTCAGGATTTTGAATTTCGAAAACCTTCCAAATTTGGATTTTCAATTTAGGAAAGTTTTCATGACGAATTCCAATTTAACTTAAAATTAAATCGGAATCGTTGTAACTTTATTTCCACGTCATCACTCTAAATTTGGAAGCTAATTCATCTTGATTTCCCTCCCTCTCTCCTTAGCATACCCGCCGGCCTCACTATGGGAAGAGCCCCATTAATGCAATCATTAATGCATTAATGACACCTTGATTTGAGACTAATTTCAAATCCTTCTCCCTCCCAATTTCCTTCCCAAAACTGAAATCCACATCAGCTTATTTGTTTAATTTTCTCCCTCTCCCCTCCACATGACCCGCCGGCCACTCCTTCTTAATGGGCTCCATTAAGGCTCATTAATCCCTCCTTGATTGCACTTGAAATTTGAGAGGAGTTTCAAATTTTCCCTCCCTAATTTCTTAAAACTGAAATTAATTTCAGTTTTAAGATTTCAAATCCACTTCCTCCTCACCCCAAGGAAGCCGCCGGCCACCCCATTGAAGATCCCCCTTAATGGCTCTTTAATTCCCCTCAATTAGATTTGAAATTTGAAAATAATTTCAAATATCTCCCTCCAAATTTAATTAAATCTGAAATTAAATTCAGATTTTGATTAAAGTTTCCCCATACCACCTCATCACCTAATCTCCTAACCCTAGCCGCCTCCTTCCCTCCTCTTGGCTGCGACTTCCCCCTTTCCTTGGAGATCCCGCCGCCTACCCCTCCTCTCCTGGAAGAAATCTCCACGCCAAGCATGTATGGCGGATCCGGAGTTTGAGTGGGGATTAGTCTTCAACGCCGACGGGAGCATAAACATCCTACGATCACCGTGCTTCGACGTAGGATTTGAAGACGAAACCACCGTGGAAGAGTACTTGGAGAGAGTCGTCCCGATCCTTGCAAGCATCTACGACCGACAATTTGCTAAGCACACTTGGAGTCTCGAAAGTCAAACATTCACGCCCTCCTCGTCACCGTCAACTTCTCCGTGGCTAAAGGCCATTGGTGTGGCCACCATCTTCGTGGCATCGTTGAGTTTGTTAAAAGCCTTTCTCCCGCTAACCCGAATTGAGTGTGAGTGATCAAGGTACTCATTGTGAAATTTCTAAACATTAGTCGTGGGATTTTATTAATTTCCCGCATTTGCTTTGTTGTGAACTTTGAGATTCATCATTAATCGTGCCTAAATACTAGCTTGAAATTGCTTATCATAATATTTCTTCAATGGAAAATGCTTGAATCTTGATCTGCGAAAGGCCTAATCTTACTTGAGTAAACTTTGTGAATCTTAATGAATTTCATGTGCAATTCTTGAATGTTTCACATCATATTTGGTATCAGAGCATGGCTAGCATGCTATCCCTTTGCTAGATTGCATCCTAGGAATCCGACTTAAGTTATCCTTAGCTTGTTTGCATGCATACCATCGCATAATAAATTTTTTTCACTGTTTTAGCTTGCTGTCCTTTAAATTTCTGCATCATTTTCTTCATGTTAAGCTAATCTATTTCATTGTCTAAGTGCTGTCCTTGCCTCATCCACGTCACAAACTGTTTAGGTTGCTTAGACAAACACCTGAGTTTGCTGGCCACTCACTTTCTGCACTTAGTATAGCCTGTAGGAGGAGTTCTAGGTAGTGTCCAGCTGCTGTCCACTGTTTTCTGCAGCTGTTAGACGTCCGTTAGTGAGCCTAGAGTCGCTGCTTAGGTGCTGCCTAGACCCGGGATCCTAGCCGAAACACTTAGGTGACTTTCCCCTCGACTGTGATCGCTGCCCAGCGATTTCCAGCTGCTGTAGCCTCAATTTCAGCAAGCATTTCGGTAGAGTTAACTGCTGTCCTTGACTGAGGAAACCTTTCGAGTAATCCCCAACACCCAACCATGGACCCTACACATTTGCAAACCACTTTAGACATGATTATGGGTCAATTAGGAACACTTACACAACAAATGAAGGATACCCCAAAACGAGTGTAGCTGAACTTAAACGTCATACGGGTGAAAGACTAGACAATATTGAAAGAATGGGACACCCGGCTACCTACACACCTTCTAGACCTCACTCACCATATGGCGAAGATACCCGAACTGACTACGGACCTCCTAGGGATTACTACCGACCCAACCACCGACCCCAACAAGAACCGGTAGGACGTGACGCGCCTTGGAGGGACAATGACACCCAGCTCCTTAAGAGCATTAAAATAGATGCACCGACTTTTGACGGAACTTTGGAACCCCAGGTTTTCCTCGATTGGATCAAAGGGATGGACAGTTACTTTAAATGGTATAACATTTCGGAGGAAAAGAAAGTTAGATTCGCTGAGATGAAACTGACGGGTAGAGCCAACCAATACTGGACTAACGTTGAACACATGAGAGAGACTCGAGGAGAATACCCCATAGCTGACTGGGGAGCGATGAAGCAAGAACTGAAAAGGAAATACCTTCCTCCCTCGTACTACCCAAGACTCCTAGATCGTTGGAATAGGCTAACTCAAGGGAGTAAACCCGTTAAGGAATACATCGCCACGTTTGATGATTTCTTAATTCGTTGTAACGGGGAGGAGACCACCACTCCCACGCAACTTCTGTCCATGTTTAGAGCCGGACTGAGAGAAGACCTTAGGAATGAGCTCTTTGCTCGAGGAATAACCACGTACGAAGCTGCCTGTAGTCTTGTACTAGACTTGGAAGAGTCTAGAAGCCACACCACCAGAACCCAAGACTCTAGACCGAACCCTTATAAGTCTTCCTCTAGCCAACCGTACAACAAACCCACTGGACCCTCTAGTAGTCGGCCTGCTCCTAACCAAGCCCAACCTCGATCAGACTATAAAGGGAAAACGCCAGAACGTGAGACACCCAAAACCACTGCCGGCACTAAGTGCTTTAGATGCCACGGGTACGGACACATTGCTTCTCAGTGCTCCAGCCCGTTTAAGGTCACCATAATTGAGGAAGTGACGGAGGAAGAAGGTGAACCTGAAACTGACTTAGTCCACCATATGGACGACGATGAAGAATTTTTCGACGAAGAAGATACTGCCGTTGTTCACTGCCTCCAAAAGATGAACCGTTTGGATCTGCAAGTTGTTAGGTGTGCCTTTTCCCAACCCAAACCTAGCGACGACTGGCGAAGGACCTCAATCTTCTACACTTTCACTAAGATTGGAGACAAAAATTGCAAAGTTATAATAGACAGTGGAAGTTGCATCAACGCCGTATCCTCTGCCATGATCTCAAAACTGCAATTAAGGACCACTCCACACCCGAACCCCTACAAAGTTGCTTGGATAAACTCGACCACCCTGGAAGTGAAAGATAGGAGTCTCGTTCCTGTCGAATTCGTTGGTTACAAGGAGAAGATCTGGTGTGATGTTTTGACAATGGATGTGGGTCAAATCATCCTTGGCCGCCCTTGGTTGTTCGACAACGATGTACACATTTATGGCAGATCCAACACCTGTGTGTTTGAACACGAGGGCAAGAAAATTAAACTTTTACCCACTCAACCTAAGTCGACCAAAGAAGAAGTTAAACCCAACTCCCTGAAACCCAACTCGAGCCTGAATCTTTTAACTGCTAAAGACTTAAGTATGGAGCTGGAGACAGGAGCCCCCCTGTACGCGTTAGTAGCCCGGGAAATAAGTATAGATCACGAAGAGCCAATCCCCGAAGAGGTAAAACCACTGTTGGAAGCCTTTTCTGATGTCTTCCCTGAAGATTTGCCCAACCAACTACCGCCTCTAAGGGACATTCAACATGCCATAGACCTAGTACCCGGAGCGTCCTTACCGAACCTACCCCACTACCGAATGAACCCTACTGAACACGAGGAGCTCAAGAGACAAGTGGATGAATTGTTACAGCGAGGGTTCATTAAGGAGAGCCTTAGTCCGTGTGCGGTGCCTGCCCTTCTTACCCCTAAGAAGGATGGGACGTGGAGAATGTGCGTTGATAGCCGTGCTATCAACAAAATTACCGTCAAGTACCGTTTCCCAATCCCTCGGTTAGATGACATGTTGGACATGATGACCGGAGCCACACTCTTCTCTAAGATCGATCTTAAGAGTGGCTATCACCAAATTAGGATCCGTCCGGGGGATGAGTGGAAAACAGCTTTCAAAACCAAAGATGGGTTGTACGAATGGACAGTAATGCCTTTTGGATTGAGTAACGCGCCCAGCACTTTCATGAGAGTAATGACTCAAATCCTTAAGCCTTTACTTGGAAAATTTGTTGTAGTTTACTTTGATGACATTCTGATCTATAGTCGTTCGGTGGAGCAACATTTGAATCATCTAAGACAAGTTTGTGAGATCTTAAAAAGGGAGCAGATGTATGCCAATCCTAAGAAATGCACCTTCCTCGCAAATCAAGTAACCTTCCTTGGATTTATCATATCTTCCCAAGGCATATCTGCTGATCCCGAAAAGGTGCGAGCTATAAACGAATGGCCACAACCCAAAAACATCAGAGATGTTCGGAGTTTTCACGGATTGGCCACGTTCTATCGGAGATTTATTCGGAATTTTAGCACCATAGTGGCGCCAATAACGGACTGCCTTAAGAAAGGTGAGTTTCTTTGGACCACAACGGCGACTAGAGCCTTTGAGGAAATTAAGAAGCGAATGATGGAAGCCCCTGTGATGAGATTACCTGATTTTTCTAAAGTTTTTGAGGTAACCTGTGACGCTTCTGGAATTGGTATAGGTGGAATCCTATCACAAGAGGGACACCCGGTCGCTTACTTTAGTGAAAAATTGAATGACACTAGGCAAAGGTACTCCACCTACGACAAAGAATTTTACGCCATCATTCAATCCCTTAGGCATTGGCGTCACTACCTTCTACCGCAAGAATTTGTTATCTTTTCGGACCATGAAGCTTTGCGGTACATTAATTCTCAAAAGAAACTCAATGCTCGACACGGCCGTTGGGTTGAATTCCTGCAAGAGTACACCTATACCATCAGACATAAAGCAGGATCTGAAAATAAGGCTGCTGACGCCTTAAGCCGTCGGATGATGATTACTAGGAAGATGACTACTGATGTAATAGGCTTTGAGCGGCTCAAGGAAGACTACCCAGACTGCCCTGATTTTAAGGAAACATACTCTGCGCTAATCAATGGAGACGAACAGATTATAGGAGATTTTATGTTGGAGGATGGATACTTGTTTAAGTCCCAACAACTTTGTATTCTCAATACGTCACTTCGTGAATTTCTTGTGTGGGAATTACATGCTGGAGGTTTAGCAGGTCACTTTGGTCAAGCCGCGGTTGAAAGTCGATTTTACTGGCCAAGTCTTAAGAGGGACGTTAACAGATTAGTAAAGCGGTGTCACACCTGTCAGTTAGCCAAACAACGTAAGCAAAACACCGGCCTTTACACACCTCTTCCCGTACCTAACCAACCCTGGCAAGATGTTAGCATGGACTTTGTCTTAGGATTACCCAAGACCCTTAGGAAGCATGACTCGATATGTGTAGTCGTAGATAGGTTTTCTAAGATGGCTCATTTTCTCCCGTGCTCCAAAACTTTTGACGCCTCTAGAATAGCCAAGCTGTATTTTGATGAAATTGTGAGACTGCACGGCCTACTACCCAAAACCATTGTGTCAGATAGAGATGTGAAATTTACTAGTTACTTTTGGAAGACTCTATGGCATAAAATGGGAACCAAATTACAATTCTCCACTGCTTTTCACCCCCAAACGGATGGCCAAACCGAGGTAGTAAATAGAAGTCTAGGAAATCTTTTAAGGACCTTGGTAGGAGAGAATCTTAGGGACTGGGACTCTAAACTACCGATAGCTGAATTTGCATACAACAACTCTGTAAACCGATCTACGGGTCTAAGTCCTGCTGAAGTCGTGTATGGTTACCTACCTAGACAGCCCATTGACTTGATTCCATTAAGTCCTAAGGTTAGAGTTTCTGAGTCTGCATCTGCATTCGCATCTCATCTTCAAGAATTGCACAAAGAAATAAACAAAAGAATTCAACAAAGTAATGCTCATTATAAGATTGATGCTGATCGTAAGAAGAGATTTAAAGAATTTGAAGTTGGAGATTTTGTTATGGTACGGATTCGTCCGGAGCGGTTCCCCCAAGGAACCGTTAAAAAGTTACATGCTAGAAGTGCGGGCCCCTTTAAGATAATCTCGAAGGTAAACAACAATGCTTATGTGTTAGACCTTCCTGAAGGCTTTAATATGAATCCTACGTTTAATGTTGAAGATTTAGTAGCTTTCGAGGGACCCGAGTTTAACCCTGATAATCCACTTTCATGATAAGCCTTGTGAGAACCCACCCAGTGAGATCCCCAACCTACCTCCACTCCCCAAATTGCCCCATTTACCCACTGCGGAGAAGGTCGAAGCTATACTTGACGATGAAATCATTTCCACGAAGGAAGGTGGTCGCCAAAGGTACTTGGTGCACTGGAGAGGGAAAGCCGGCGACAGAGGACACGTGGATAGACCGAGAGGAGCTGCAGAGGTTGGATCCAGATCTCCTAGAGATGTACGAGAGCTCCAGAGATTTCTACTCGACGGGGTCGAGTTTTCTCCCACCTGGGGAGAGTGATGTGGACATCGACCAGAGGTTCAGACATGTGTATCGCCGTAGACAGCGCAGATCGACGGCCACGATTCAGAGTTTATATTTTTAGTTATTCATGTATTTCTTTTATGTATTTTCTTTTATTTCCTATTGTACCCTTAATATGAGTTGAGTCATGAGAGTAGCCCCGAGGGCAATAGAGTCATTGTACTTTCTTTTGTGTTGGGACCTATATATAGGTCATTTCATGTTGTATTTTGGTTGATGAATATTTGAATGAATTTCTATTGTTTGTCTCTTTGCTTCTTCTTCTTCTTGCCTTGCATGATAGCTTGAAGTTAGAGAGGAGATCGAGAGCCCAAGGTGAGGGCGAAAAGCAACACCCACCAGTCATTGGAAGAGTCCGTGACTCGTGGTTTATCCCGGTATTCCGCTCTTCCTCATCTTCCCCCAAAACCCGCCGGCCCAAAGCCATCCCACCCGACGGCCACCACCCCGCTTCTTGCCGCCGGCGAGACTTCCCCCTTCCCGACCTCTTTTCCCTCAATCTCTACGACGGCTAATTTCAAAATTCAGGATTTTGAATTTCGAAAACCTTCCAAATTTGGATTTTCAATTTAGGAAAGTTTTCATGACGAATTCCAATTTAACTTAAAATTAAATCGGAATCGTTGTAACTTTATTTCCACGTCATCACTCTAAATTTGGAAGCTAATTCATCTTGATTTCCCTCCCTCTCTCCTTAGCATACCGCCGGCCTCACTATGGGAAGAGCCCCATTAATGCAATCATTAATGCATTAATGACACCTTGATTTGAGACTAATTTCAAATCCTTCTCCCTCCCAATTTCCTTCCCAAAACTGAAATCCACATCAGCTTATTTGTTTAATTTTCTCCCTCTCCCCTCCACATGACCCGCCGGCCACTCCTTCTTAATGGGCTCCATTAAGGCTCATTAATCCCTCCTTGATTGCACTTGAAATTTGAGAGGAGTTTCAAATTTTCCCTCCCTAATTTCTTAAAACTGAAATTAATTTCAGTTTTTAAGATTTCAAATCCACCTCCTCACCCCAAGGAAGCCGCCGGCCACCCCATTGAAGATCCCCCTTAATGGCTCTTTAATTCCCCTCAATTAGATTTGAAATTTGAAAATAATTTCAAATATCTCCCTCCAAATTTAATTAAATCTGAAATTAAATTCAGATTTTGATTAAAGTTTCCCCATACCACCTCATCACCTAATCTCCTAACCCTAGCCGCCTCCTTCCCTCCTCTTGGCTGCGACTTCCCCTTTCCTTGGAGATCCCGCCGCCTACCCCTCCTCTCCTGGAAGAAATCTCCACGCCAAGCATGTATGGCGGATCCGGAGTTTGAGTGGGGATTAGTCTTCAACGCCGACGGGAGCATAAACATCCTACGATCACCGTGCTTCGACGTAGGATTTGAAGACGAAACCACCGTGGAAGAGTACTTGGAGAGAGTCGTCCCGATCCTTGCAAGCATCTACGACCGACAATTTGCTAAGCACACTTGGAGTCTCGAAAGTCAAACATTCACGCCCTCCTCGTCACCGTCAACTTCTCCGTGGCTAAAGGCCATTGGTGTGGCCACCATCTTCGTGGCATCGTTGAGTTTGTTAAAAGCCTTCTCCCGCTAACCCGAATTGAGTGTGAGTGATCAAGGTACTCATTGTGAAATTTCTAAACATTAGTCGTGGGATTTTATTAATTTCCCGCATTTGCTTTGTTGTGAACTTTGAGATTCATCATTAATCGTGCCTAAATACTAGCTTGAAATTGCTTATCATAATATTTCTTCAATGGAAAATGCTTGAATCTTGATCTGCGAAAGGCCTAATCTTACTTGAGTAAACTTTGTGAATCTTAATGAATTTCATGTGCAATTCTTGAATGTTTCACATCACTATTCCTCTTTAATGCACATGAAACCAATTATCATAATTCTTGATCATTTGTCTTTTACAAGTCAATAAAAATCTTTTGAAGATCCGTTCTTTGCTCTCAATACTTTTCTTTTAATTCTTTTAGAGAACAAATCTTTTCCTTTTAGATTTTTCATGAAATCAAAATGATTCTCCTAAGTTGATTTCAAGTTTCTAAGTTTATGTTACATTAATTGATTATTTTATTTAATCTCTTTACTTATAAAATTAATTCCTTTATTGTTAAAATGATTTTGAACATGTTTTGTGTTCTTAAAAAATATTTATACTAGAATGCTTCTCCAATCAATAAACACCTGTCTTTAAAATGTCATTAAAAATAATTTGTACCTAAAGTTTTACTTTTTATGTATTTTCTTTAGAGGTATCTTAAGTTCATTTTTTTGGATTAATCCTTAATATACCTCATTAATTTGTTCTCTACACAATTCTAAGATAATTTTTTCTTTGGGACTACTACTTAGGGTTTGTTTGTAATGGCTTTACTTGTCTATAAAATTATTTATTGACTTTTGTAGGAAAAATAGAAATTTTGACAATTGTCTGGAACTATAGGTTTTTTGTCTCTAGAGAAAGTCATCCAATATCTTTCTTACTACTACCACACTCTAGCAAATCTATATGTGAAAAGCTTATTATTTCTAAAAATTAGCAAGTTGTGGCCAAACAGATGTGTGGCAATGGTTTGTAAAATAAGAAAACTAAAAGCCTCACGAAGAGTGTAGTAAGCAAAACAAAAACTGCATATTTTGATGATTTATATAATAGACTTTGATAAAAAAAGTGAAATAAAATATATATAGATTAACTAAGACAATAGATAAGAGATTTAAAGATTTGAACAAATTAGATGCATTAGAGGCAAAAATAACAATATCTTAGTTAAAGATGAAGACATCAGGAAAAGATAAAAAAGTTATTTTGATAAATTATTAAGAGTGCATTTGGGATAGATTTCTATTTTTTCCCTCTCTTGAAAAGCACCTTTACTTTTCTTAATAGCATTATATATGTTCTCAATCAATCACCAAGTTTTCTTTTCTTGTTAATGCTTGATATATTTATAGACTCTCTCCTAAAACTCATATTTTACTTTTTGTAAAAAAGAAACTAACCATCTTATCTATATATTTTTTTATTAGATCAACTAAATATCTAATTTTTTTCCTTTAGTAATATATCTTGAAATATTAATAATTTATTATTTTTCAAAATTTGCCACTTTATTCTATGATAATTATTTCCTTATAATTATACATCTACAATTAATACTTTATATCGTGTGGTCAAACTCTATAGATTCTCACATTACATCTACCTTCTTTTTCATACCAATCAGGAATCCTATCATAGCTATTTTACTAAAAACCTATATATCTATTTAAGTTTTCTCTAATGAACACTCTTTCATCATAATAGTTCACTCATCTCTTCCTAAAATTGATTTTTTAATGTTGGTAAAATTAGGAAACAATATTTATTTCTATATTGAGCTAAGTTGAAATGAAAGCAAGTAAACTAGGAATATATGTTTGAGTTAAAAACTCCATTATTTTAGCTGTTGACGCCACTTTGATTCTTGCTGTCGTTTCTCCTAATTGACATTATCCACGATACTTCATCATAGCCATAATCCAGGCCTTCAAAAAATCAATTCCTCAATTCATACTTTTAGCTGGTTTCCTGCCTATTTCATCCAACACTAATTACCCATGTGTGCTGTACATGGATTTTGTATTGCCTTTATTTGTTTTAATTGGAACATCAATTCATTCTATAGCTGCTGTACTAAGAAAATTTGGGATGTTGTCCAAGAGATCTACTGTGATTTAGAAAATACAATCCATTTTTTTGAAAATTAGATGTAAAATTAGAAATGCCTGGCAATGAAAAAACTTTTGCACCAAATTCTACTAATTGAGTTTTGGTTGGAAATGGATCTATTCTATGAAGTCAAATAGAGTTGTTTCGAGTGATGTAGAAAATACAAAAATATATTGAAGAAAGAATGGGTGTTTGATTTTTTTTCCCAAGAGCTCAGCTCTGCTTTAGATGAAATTTGATGAAGATTACTTGAAATGAAACCTTTTTTGTAATTCATGTCTTCTTTATTGATGTAAGGAGAGAAGAAAGTAGATGATGGGTAATAATGAGTCGAACACCAAACTTATTAGATATCAAAAGATCGACACTCACTAGTTTCAGAACATGCTAGATCCACAACTATGGTTGCCTTCAAGAAGCATGGAGGGAAGCTCTTAAGTCAAAGAAAAGGTATAGTAGCACTGCCATAATTCATATTACAACGTGATCAATGTTGGGAGATACTGGTGGAAGTAAGATTTTGTAAAAAAAAATTGAATGTCTTCTTTCTCTTACAATTTAGACAAACATAGATAAAACCAACAATACTATTATAAGAGACACACTTAACAACTTCAACTTGTAAAAAAAAAAAACAACACTTTCATAGGACATAACACCATACAACTTATAAATATTAAAAGAAGAAGGATATAGATGGGGTGGGAACTGTTGATAAAGAAGAAGAGGTAGAAAAACAAGACAAAATAGTAGAGAGGAAAGGGAAAGGAGGCTTGGTCGCAAGCTAGAATAAAATCTGCATGTTACATTCCAAAAATCAGTCACACACTCAAAACAATGAAAACCAGCTCCTATTTATAGGGAAAAAAGGGAAAAACAATAAATGGGAAAAAACAAAAAATGCAAGTAATTAAAGCACCTCTCATCCAACCAATAGGAGCGCCTCAAAACTGCAGCAAATAGGGACCGAAGGGGACAACTACCAAGGGGGGAAACCGAAGCACCAAGGGGGGAAAAACCAAAGCATCAACACATCTTTTAATGATCAGGAAAAAAAAAAAAACTGCAGCAAAACCAAAAGGACAGCTAGCTTGCCTACATCAGATACGTTATAAACTAAAAATTTGAAATCCTCAAATCCATAAAGGGGTCGAGCTAGACAACTCATATTGACGAAATGGATATAACTAAGTTTCTATGTTTCACTTTTGAACACATGTAGACACTTTACCAACTATTTAATCAACCAAAGAAAAAAGAATGAAGGCCAGACTCAAGGCACAAAAAAGTCTATGTTTGCTTGCTTTTGCTTGACGTGGTAGACATGGTAAAGATGGAAAAAGCAACCTCTTTTATAAAATTGCAAAGAAATTTTGGGATGTTGTCCAAGAGATCTACTATGATTTAGAAGTACAACCCAATTTTTAAAAAATTAGATGTCAAATTAGAAATGCTTGACAACATAAAAACTTTGTCACCAAATACTACCAATTGAGTTTTGGTTGGAAATGGATCTATTCTATGAAGTCAAATAGAGTTGTTTCAAGTGATGAAGAAAATATAGAAATATATTGAAGAAAGAATGAGTGTATGATTTTATTCCAAGAGCTTAGCTCCACTCTAGATGAAATTTGAGGAAGATTACTTGTAATGAAACCTTTTTTGTAATTCATGTCTTCTTTGTTGATGTAAGGAGAGAAGAAAGTTGATGATGGGTAATGACGAGTAGAACACCAAACTTATTAGATATCAAAAGTTCTGCACTCACTAGTTCCAGGACATTCTTGATCCAAAACTATGGTTGCCTTCAAGAAGTATGGAGGTCGAAGCTCTCAAGTCAAAGAAAATGTATAGTAGCATTGCAATTCATATCACAACATGATCAGTGTTGGAAGGTATGTTATAAACTAGAAATTCGAGAGCCTCAAATCCAGAAAGGGTTTGAGCTAGACAACTCATATCGGCGGAATAGATAACTATGTTTCCATGTTTCACTTTTGAACACATGTAGACACTTACCAACTATTTAATCAACCAAAGAAAAAAGAATGAAGGCGAGGCTCAAGGCACAAAAAAGTTTATGTTTGCTTGCTTTTGCTCGACATGGTAAATATTGGAAGAACCAACCTCTTCTATGAAATTACAAAGAACATTTGGAATGTTGTCCAAGAGATCTACTGTTATTTCGAAAATACAACCCACTTTTTTTGAAAATTAGATGTAAAATTAGAATACCTGACAACGAAAAACCTTTGTCACCAAATACTACCAATTGAGTTTTAGTTGGAAATAGATCTTTTCTATAAAGTCAAATAGAGTTGTTTCGGGTGATGGAGAAAATACAAAAATATATTGAAGAAAGAATGGGTGCTTGATTTTTTTTTTTTTTTCAAGAGCTCAGCTCATCTCTAGATGAAACTGAGAAAGATTACTTGAAATGAAACCTTTCTTGTAATTCATGTCTTCTTTGTTGATGTAAGGAGAGAAGAAAGTAGATGATGGGTAATGGCGAGTCGAACACCAAACTTATTAGATATCAAAATATCGGCACTCAATAGTTTGAGGACATGCTTGATCCACAAGTATGGTTGCCTTCAATAAGTATGGGGGTTGAAGTGCTCAAGTCAAAGAAAAGGTATAGTAGCACTACCACAATTCATATCACAACGTGATTAGTGTTAGGAGATATGTTATAAACTAGAAAATTGAGATCCTCAAATCCATAAAGTGGTCGAGTTGGACAACTCATATTGACAAAATAGATATAACTAAGTTTCTAAGTTTAACTTTTGAACACATGTAGACACTTTGCCAACTATTTAATCAACCAAAGAAAAAAGAATGAAGGCGAGGCTCAAGGCACAAAAAAGTCTATGTTTGCTTGATAATGTAAAGATGGAAAAACCAACCTCTTCATGAAATTGCAAAAAAAAATTTGGGATGTTGTCCAAGAGATCTACTGTGATTTAGAAAATACAACACACTTTTTTAAAAAAATTAGATGTAAAATTAGAAATGTCTGACAACGAAAAAACTTTGTCACAAAGTACTACCAGTTGATTTTTTGTTGGAAATAGATCTATTCTATAAAGTCAAATAGAGTTGTTTCGAGTGAGAAAACACAAAAATATATTGAAGAAAGAATGGGTGATTGATTTTTTTCCCAAGATGAAATTTGAGCAAGATTACTTGAAATGAAACATTTTTTGTAATTCATGTCTTTTTTGCAGATGTAAGGAGAGAAGAAAGTAGATGATGGGTAATGACGAGTTGAACATCAAACTTATTAGATATCTAAAGATCGACACTCACTAGTTTCAGAACATTCTAGATCCACAACTATGATTGCCTTCAAGAAGTATGGAGGTCGGAGCTCTCAAGTCAAAGAAAAGGTATAGTAGCACTGCCACAATTCATATCACAACGTGATCAGTGCTGAGAGATACGTTATAAATTAGAAATTTGAGAGCCTCAAATCCATAAAGGGGTTGAGCTAGACAACTCATATTGACAAAATAGATATAACTAAGTTCTATGTTTCACTTTTGAACACATGCAAATATTTTGCCAACTGTTTAATCAACCAAATAAAAAAGAATGAAGGCGAGGCTCAAGGCACAAAAAAGTCTATGTTTGTTTGCTTTTGCCCGACATGGTAAAGATGGAAGAACAAACCTCTTTTATAAAATTGGAAAGAAAATTTGGGATGTTTTCGAAGAGATCAACTGTGATTTAGAAAGAAAAAAAAAACCCCCAATTTTTGAAAATTAGATGTAAAATTAGAAATGCTTGACAACATAAAAACTTTGTCACCAAATTCTACCAATTGAGTTTTGGTTGGAAATGGATCTATACTATAAAGTCAAATAGAGTTGTTTCGAGTGATGAATAAAATATAGAAATATATTGAAGAAAGAATGAGCGTTTTATTTTTTTTCCAAGAGCTCAGTTCTGCTCTAGATGAAATTTGAGGAAGATTACTTGAAATGAAACTTTTTTTTGTAATTCACGTCGTCTTTGTTTATGTAAGGATAGAAAAAAGTAGATGATTGTTAATGAAGAGTCAAACACCAAACTTATTAGATATCAAAAGATCGACACTCACTAGTTCCAAGACATGCTTAATCCACAACTATGGTTGCCTTCACGAAGTATGGAGGTCGAAGCTCTCAAGTCAAAGAAGAGGTATAGTAGCACTACCACAATTCATATCACAACGTGATCCGTGTTGGGAGATAGGTTATAAACTAGAAATTTGACAACCTCAAATCTAGAAAGTTGTCTAGCTAGACAACTCATATTCACGAAATAGATATAACTAAGTTTCTTTGCTTCACTTTTGAACACATGTAGGCACTTTGCCAACTATTTAATAACCAAAGAAAAAGAATGAAGGCGAGGCTCAAGGCACAAAAAAGTCTATGTTTGCTTGATAATGTAAAGATGGAAAAACCAACCTCTTCATGAAATTGCAAAAAAAAAATTGGGATGTTGTCCAAGAGATCTACTGTGATTTAGAAAATACAACACCTTTTTTTTTAAAAAAATTAGATGTAAAATTAGAAATGTCTGACAACGAAAAAAAAAAACTTTGTCACAAAGTACTACCAGTTGATTTTTTGTTGGAAATAGATCTATTCTATAAAGTCAAATAGAGTTGTTTCGAGTGAGAAAACACAAAAAATATATTGAAGAAAGAATGGGTGTTTGATTTTTTTCCCAAGATGAAATTTGAGCAAGATTACTTGAAATGAAACATTTTTTGTTATTCATGTCTTTTTTGCAGATGTAAGGAGAGAAGAAAGTAGATGATGGGTAATGACGAGTTGAACATCAAACTTATTAGATATCTAAAGATCGGCACTCACTAGTTTCAGAACATTCTAGATCCACAACTATGATTGCCTTCAAGAAGTATGGAGGTCGGAGCTCTCAAGTCAAAGAAAAGGTATAGTAGCACTGCCACAATTCATATCACAACGTGATCAGTGCTGGGAGATACGTTATAAATTAGAAATTTGAGAGCCTCAAATCCATAAAGGGGTTGAGCTAGACAACTCATATTGACAAAATAGATATAACTAAGTTCTATGTTTCACTTGTGGCAAATATTTTGCCAATTGTTTAATCAACCAAATAAAAAAGAATGAAGGCGAGGCTCAAGGCACAAAAAAGTCTATGTTTGCTTGCTTTTGCCCGACATGGTAAAGATGGAAGAAAAAACCTCTTTTATAAAATTGGAAAGAAAATTTGGGATGTTTTCGAAGAGATCAACTGTGATTTAGAAAAAAAAAACCCAATTTTTGAAAATTAGATGTAAAATTAGAAATGCTTGACAACATAAAAACTTTGTCACCAAATTCTACCAATTGAGTTTTGGTTGGAAATGGATCTATACTATAAAGTCAAATAGAGTTGTTTCGAGTGATGAATAAAATATAGAAATATATTGAAGAAAGAATGAGCGTTTGATTTTTTTTCCAAGAGCTCAGTTCTGCTCTAGATGAAATTTGAGAAAGATTACTTGAAATGAAACTTTTTTTGTAATTCACATCGTCTTTGTTTATGTAAGGATAGAAAAAAAAAGTGATGATTGTTAATGAAGAGTCAAACACCAAACTTATTAGATATCAAAAGATCGACACTCACTAGTTCCAAGACATGCTTAATCCACAACTATGGTTGCCTTCACGAAGTATGGAGGTCGAAGCTCTCAAGTCAAAGAAGAGGTATAGTAGCACTACCACAATTCATATGACAACGTGATCCGTGTTGGGAGATAGGTTATAAACTAGGAATTTGACAACCTCAAATCTAGAAAGTTGTCTAGCTAGACAACTCATATTCACGAAATAGATATAACTAAGTTTCTTTGCTTCACTTTTGAACACATATAGGCACTTTGCCAACTATTTAATAACCAAAGAAAAAGAATGTAGGCGAGGCTCAAGGCACAAAAAAGTCTATGTTTGTTTGATATGGTAATGCAAGTTATTCCTTATTCTAAAAAATTGAAACATGTTGGATTATTGACATATGCGCATTAGATCATATGATGGGTTCACTCCAATCATTTGAATTTACACTATGATTGATCACCTTATTGATATTTGAGTGACTAATGGTAAGAAATCTTTAACATTGGTATGAGGAAAGGTTTACTTATGAGGTCTACTATTGAAGTATGTTTTATGCATGTTCAAGTTAATTTACCCTTATTATTCATTAGTAAGTTGGCCAAATGTATGAAATGTAAAGTAATTTATATCTTCTCTTATTGTAATTTTCAGGTCCAAGTTTTGGAAAAGTTTATTGACAGCACTAATGAAAAGAATGGGTTATACCAATTTATCACCAACAAAACTCCTCATAATCTCCATAATACCATGGGTTACTCTCCGCTCTCAAACTCCAAATTATGTTATGATATAAGTGTATAGGATATTCTTGTTTTTTCCTTTTAAAAAAACTTATTAATAAAATTGTTCTCTCTTTCACCCCACCTTGTGTCTTTGGCTTTTTGTTATAATAAAATTAAGTCAAAGCTAAGATGAAAATTATTTAGAAATATTTTGACAAAATAGGATTAGCACAACAATTTAGCTATAAATATGAATGAATGATGATTTATGATTGAATATCAAGCCCAAATAGCATGAATTAGGGGTGTAAGTGAGCCAAGTTGGCTTGTGAGACAACTCAAACTTGACTCTCTCACAAGTCGAGCTTAAGTGGTTTTTAGCTTGTTGTTTTGATTAGAGACTCTAAATGCGTTTTTGTCCATGTGTTTTTTTTTTAAATTTTAAACTCAGTTTCCCGCTACTTTCTAGCACTCATGTTGCTAAACCTATCGATGCATTCTACAACAAACTCCTGCCGTGATTTCTGTTGGACTAATCGATGTCTTCTATAATGAACAACAAACCTCAGTGGTGACTTCTATTGGGCATGTTGATGCCTTCTACAACGAAGTCCATCCACAAACTTTTGCAACTGGACCCGTTGATGCCTTCTATGGTCTTATCGCTTCATTTTCCTATGTAGGTCTTGACGTCCTATCGCTGCCATTCTCCAGCGTGATCCCGAGCAAGCTACCTCGTTGTGTCCTCCCGCGAGGTCACAAGGCTCTCGTGCCCACTATTTTTCTATCAAGCTTAGCTTGAGCTCACTAAAAGAACTATGAGTTCGAGCCTACCACTAAGTATATAAAGTCGAGCTTGAGCTAGTTTTGAATCGGGCTCGATTTGACTCTTTTACACCCCTAACCTGAAGTCTTATAACTATTTTCTTACAACAGTAGGTTTTCTAAAGATCATTATCCTTAATGGAATAAATTGCATTAATGTTTTCTGCACATTGCAATATGTAGTTGCTTGTGTTTATAAAATATATATATATATATTATTGTTTAGCAATATCGACAAAAAATTGAACTCGTTCATATGGATGTAGCTGATTCTTATTCTTTGCAGGTGTTATCAAGGATTTAATCAGAGGGGAAATGTATCTTGAAGCTGCTGAACTTTCTTGCTATTTTGGGCTAACTGATACATTCCCCCCGTTGCCTTTGTTGTCATCCGGTGTAGCAAAAGTCCTTCAAACTGGAACGCAAGAGCGACAAAAATATCGAGATTTGCCAAAGTCAAAGGTATGATCTATCTTCTTTTAGCGCAAATCACTGACAACTTAGAAAACTCTGACTGAAGCATCCTTGAATTCACGCAATCATCTTCGAGTGCAATGACTCAAAATCTTGATATTTATGCCATTTTAAATAATTTTTCTCATCGCATTGTACCGATTGTTGATTTTTAATGAAAATTTTAATAAGAAGTTTGAGAACTGATAACTGATAAGAGTATGCACCTTCTGCTGCTATTACGCTCAGTAAACTATAATTTCATTATACATTCGAAGCTACTTTTATAATATATTCTTATTTAATTTGTCATAGAACGAAGCCTATATCCGGGAATTAAAATCACTGAGATCAGTTGTCCAGTGTCTCAAGGACCACAATTTTGTCGAACGTAAATTCGATTCTATAAGCCTTACTGAAAGGATTTCTAAATTAGAAAGAATCGTTGAGAAGGCTGAAAGGCCAGTCGAGAACAAGATTCGGAAGAGAAAAGCTAAACATCTTAAGGCCGGCAAGAAATCTAAATCTCAATCCAAAGAATCAGTTCCTTCTACATCAGAAGCAGCCCAACTTGCTCCTTCACGTATGATTCAGGATAAACCAGAGCCAGGATTTCCATCACAGCCTCTATTTCCTGAGTCAAAAGTAGAAAATTATGTTCTTTCAGCAGAAGTTAGTAACACCAGAGATTATCCTTATCTTTGGGAAAGAAAATATTTTGACTCTTCAACCGGTTACAGATCTTTGGCCATGGAATATTCTTCAGCTCAACATTTCAGTCAGCCACAGCCTTCTTTATACGGAAATAGTGGTGGGATTACGGGTCGAAATCTGTATCAGTTTGCTGATACTGCCATTCAAGAAGAAGCACAACTGGCTAAATCCAGTAGATGCAGCAACACTTCTCCATCTGGTTCTAAGTTTGGTCGCTACTGATTCAACGTGGTGGCTTTTGTTCTGGCTTTACCTTTTTAACTTGTTTTATAAGATTATATGTTTTATTATGAGTAGGATGTTTTAATGATAGTGAACTGTAAACCATTGTAATTCAGGGATGTATGAAAATGTATTGGTGTTCTTCTGTGGCCATATCTTGACTAGAAAATTTCACCAAATATATATTTCTGTGTTGATGTTATTCATCTCCTGAAAATATTTTTATATAACATGTGTTTTCCTTATATTTTTTTGAACAATCTTTTTTATAAATTATTTGCGGATTTAGCAGATAGTATAAGCAATAACTCTTATACTGCCATAGCCGCACAGCTCCTCAACTCCTGTCACCTGTGCAGCTTTTGTCTGCCATCAACAGTACTACATTAATCCTCACCATTGAACTCTAACTGATTTTGATCTCACCGTCCATAGCTTTCTTAGCCATATGCATATATTGTAAATGCCAAGGAGATGAATATAGATCAGATCATATTTTGGCTCGGTATTTTCTTCCTCTGCTGCATTTTATCTTCCTTCTGCTCTATCCTTTAGTTCTCTGTTTCTGTTGTATGCTTTGATTTGCAGGTTAAAGCTGAAGAAAGTTATCATGGTATCAGAGCATCAGGTTATGGTTGCCGATGTTTAAGCATACATTCTCACAGTTTTTATTCCAGTAAACTCAAAGATTTCAAGAGATGTGTACAGCAGAATCTTCCACCAACTCTGCTCTAGCTTCTTCCCAAGTACCGGTCAAAATGAGTGAAGTAACGATCCCCTCTCAACTAAAATTTCTCATGCTTAATGTGAAAGCTGTGATGAATGCCCAGTTAAATGTTGACAACTATCCTCTTTGAACATCCCAAGTGCTGAAACTGTTCACCGCGAATGGCTTTGACGGATACTTGGATGGATCTACGCCAAAACCAGTAAAACATATAGTTTCAGAATCTGGACAAATCATCCCGAATCCACAGTATCACACTTGATCCTTATAGACCAAAATTTCGCTGCAGCTCTCTATTCGATCATCTCACCAAGTCTCTTACCTTACATTCTCAACTTGGAAACATGTATGGATATTTGGAAAACAATTGAGCGGAGACTGCAGTCTCCTTAAAGAGCGAACTGCATCACATCTCAATGAAGGATAGAACAATGATGCAGTATTTATCTGATATCAAAAGCAAATGTGATGCTATAGCTTCCTCTGACACACCCTTAGATTCCGAAGATGTCAAAATGTATATCTTGAACGGACTACCTCCAACGTATCAACCATTTAAAATAGCTATTCGCACACAACTGCAGCCAATTAATTTAGATTATTTCTATGCATTACTATGGAGTGAAGAGCTTAATATAGCAGTTGAAAATGCTCGAGAAACTCAACTTCTTCCATCAGCCGATCATCAACTTGCTCTTGCAGCCGGTCGAGGGCATGGACGCTTCCGTTCCAACTCAAACAGAGGAAGAGGTCGCTACAATACTGCAGCTACTACTACAACAGCTCAAAATAGGCTACCTGGACGATCAACAAACGCCTACATTGAGTGTCAAATTTGTCGCAAACTAGGCGATTCAACATTTAAATGTTGGCATAGAGCCAACCTTCACTATCAGCCACAAAACCCATAAGCGTTTGTTGCAAGTTCTGCTTCAGAAACTTCAGATTGGATGCTTGATTCTGGTTTTACTTCTCTCCTCTTGTCCAATCTTAACTTGATTCACCAACCTCATACATATACGGGAAATCAACAGGTTCAGATAGGCAATGGTGACATGCTACCTATCACTCATGCTAGACAAGGCCTACTTCCTACCCCCAACGTAAGCTACATCTACATCCTTTACTTCATGTCCCTTCTCTTTCCCATAATTTAATCTCTATACACAAACTCGTGAATGACAATTCATGCTCCATTACATTTGACAAATTTGGCTTTGCTATAAAGGATTCGACGAGCAATCATACACTTCTCCAAGGTCCCTCCCATCAAGGCCTTTATAGACTCAAAGCTCCACCACCCAACAACACTTTATCCATTGCACTTCTCAGCACACTTTGGCACGCCGCTTGGGCCATCCATCAACTTCTCTACAAGCGGATTTACGTACATCTTTTAAATTTTGTAGTTCCAACTTTCATTGTAAAGCTTGTGCTCTTTCCAAGAGTCACAAACTACATTTTTCTTGTTCTTCAAGTTGTAGCAAACAACCTTTAGATTTGATACATACCGATGTATGGGGTCCTTCCCCAATTTTTTCAAACCAATGTTTTTAAATATTATGTATTGTTTGTGGATGATTATTCTCGTTATTGTTGGAATTTTCCTATAAAACAAAAATCTGAAGCTCATTCCAAATTTTCACTGTTCAAAAATCTTCTGTTGAAAATCAATTTAACAAACAAATTAAAGCTCTTCGATCTAATAATGGTGGTGATCCCGTACGATCTGACTTTAGTACTGGACGAACTGAAGAAATTTGTGAAGAAATCTGCCATTTTCGTCTGTACGAACCTGGAGCAGTCGGGACGATCCGTCTGTACGAAATCTGTCCAGAGAGCTAGTCGCCCGGGACGAATTTGGATTTCGTCTGTACGAAATTTGTCCAGAGAAACCCATCGTACCAGGACGAAATTTGGATCGTCCAGGACGATCAGTGTTAATAAATATCGGATTTGAGATATTTTGGATTCATTTTGGAGAGAGAGAGAAAAGGCAGGAGAGAGAAAGAGAAGGAAGAGAAGAGGAAGCTTGGTTTTGGAGCCCGTGGAGCGCTTTTTCGTCCGACGACGCTGTTAGAAGATTTGTTTGTCTCTCGCTGTAAGGACTCCGAACCCTATTTCTTTTTTCGAAGATTTTGTATTTTGATCGAGTTGTGCACTGTTTTGTGTTTTTGTAGTCGAACTTTTGACCTGATTTTGTATTGACACGACTTTCACCGCACAACTTTTAGTATGTTATAGATATGATTATTGTACACGATTTGAGTATTTTCTGCGATGATTTTACCGGTCGGAATTGATTCTACGCGATTTTAATTGAATAGAAAATTATCAGGACTTGATTTGATTTGGATTCTATAGAATAATAGTCTTTGTATTGATGCCGTCGTGAACTCGTTGTAATTGGAGAAATTTGGTGAATTTTGTCTTTTTGCAGGATTTTTGTGTAAATTTGATAGACTGCCGTTACTCTGACCGATTTTCGTAGTTTTTCTGATTTGTCTGAGATTGATAGATTGAATTGATATGCATATGATTATTGATATGATTGCTTTACTATTGACTATTGAATTGCTTATTGATTGAATTGACTATTGATACTGATCACAAGTGGAACCTGGTTGAAACATTGGTTGAAGATTGATTGATACCTGTACAGGATGGTGGGCCGACGGGCTTTCCTTTAAACATTGATTATTGATATGGATGGGAGTCATAAGGAGTTTATTGATATGCCGACGGGCGAAAAGAGTGACGACTCTTATTGATAGAACCAATGTGTATGGATATCTACAACAGCAATATGGATTCTACAACAGCAACATAGCCAGTTGATTTTACTTGTTCAGTATATAGTATTGAAATGCATGTTTACTGTATTGACTTACGGATCTATTGCTTTATCGATTTCTGCTTTATTGATTTGATTGGATTTACTGTATCGTACGATTTCATTGATTTTATCGATTGATTACCGAGCATTGATACTACTGAGCATTGATATTGATATGGATGGATATAGATATTGCATTGATTCATTGATGCTATGGATATGGATATTATAGATTTATTGATACTGCTTATAGACTCATTGATACTATTGATTCTGCATTGTATTGATTGCTACATTTGAATTTATTGATAGGATATCGTATTGCTTTCCGATTGATTTTATCGACTTGATAGTATAGATTATATTTGATTTGATTTGACGGATTGATTTGACGGACGGATTGACTGATATGATGGATCGATTGATTTTCTACTGTGTACGGATTTCTTCGAGATTGACGTGGATTGATTGAGCTTGGTTTATTGATTTGCTTGCTGCTGCATTGACTGGTTTTATTGACTATTGATTTCCGCTGCATAGACTCATTGACCATTGACTGATTCAGATTGATAGACTGACATGCATATTGATAGCATCGCCGTGCTTTGATTTCAGTTGTAGGCTTTGGTGACCTGCTGGGCTTTGTAAGCTCATTATATGTGGTTGACATTTTCAGGTCCGAGCAAGGCAGCAGGATTGGAGTTCGATCAGAATGTCAGACGAATCCTTTCACTATGGATGCCTGGGGCATCACAATTGGTATCAGAGCAAGTGTAGTGAAAGGATTTGATTGATAGTTTGATAGAATGGATTGTTTCAAGTGTATCATTTTGCATACATATTGAATGACATGTGATTGACTGGATTGTGTGATTTGTATGGATTCCGACGAGTTTTGATTTTGATTCGATTTGATTTTGATTTGAGTTTTGATTGGACGGATTTGCTTTGTATCGATTTTGCATTCGACCCCTTAAGGGAAATGTCGAGGACGACATTTTTTTTTAGGTGGGTAGATTGTAAAATCCTTAAAAAGCTAATTTTTTTTTTTTGTGCTGTTAGTCCCGTACGATCTGACTTTAGTACTGGACGAACTGAAGAAATTTGTGAAGAAATCTGCCATTTTCGTCTGTACGAACCTGGAGCAGTCGGGACGATCCGTCTGTACGAAATCTGTCCAGAGAGCTAGTCGCCCGGGACGAATTTGGATTTCGTCTGTACGAAATTTGTCCAGAGAACCCATCGTACCAGGACGAAATTTGGATCGTCCAGGACGATCAGTGTTAATAAATATCGGATTTGAGATATTTTGGATTCATTTTTGGAGAGAGAGAGAGGAAAAGGCAGGAGAGAGAAAGAGAAGGAAGAGAAGAGGAAGCTTGGTTTTGGAGCCCGTGGAGCGCTTTTCGTCCGACGACGCTGTTAGAAGATTTGTTTGTCTCGCTGTAAGGACTCCGAACCCTATTTCTGTTTTCGAAGATTTTGTATTTTGATCGAGTTGTGCACTGTTTTGTGTTTTTGTAGTCGAACTTTTGACCTGATTTTGTATTGACACGACTTTCACCGCACAACTTTTAGTATGTTATAGATATGAATATTGTACACGATTTGAGTATTTTCTGCGATGATTTTACCGGTCGGAATTGATTCTACGCGATTTTAATCGAATAGAAAAATATCAGGACGTGATTTGATTTGGATTCTATAGAATAATAGTCTTGTATTGATGCCGTGAACCTTCGTCTGTAATTTGGAAAGATGTGGAATTTGGTGAATTATTTTTGCAGGATTTTTGTGTAAATTTGATAGACTGCCGTTACTCTGACCGATTTTCGTAGTTTTTCTGATTTGTCTGAGATTGATAGATTGAATTGATCTGCATATGATTATTGATATGATTGCTTTACTATTGACTATTGAATTGCTTATTGATTGAATTGACTATTGATACTGATCACAAGTGGAACCTGGTTGAACATTGGTTGAAGATTGATTGATACCTGTACAGGATGGTGGGCCGACGGGCTTTTCCTTTAAACATTGATTATTGATATGGATGGGAGTCATAAGGAGTTTATTGATATGCCGACGGGCGAAAAGAGTGACGACTCTTATTGATAGAACCAATGTGTATGGATATCTACAACAGCAATATGGATTCTACAACAGCAACATAGCCAGTTGATTTTACTTGTTCAGTATATAGTATTGAAATGCATGTTTACTGTATTGACTTACGGATCTATTGCTTTATCGATTTCTGCTTTATTGATTTGATTGGATTTACTGTATCGTACGATTTCATTGATTTTATCGATTGATTACCGAGCATTGATACTACTGAGCATTGATATTGATATGGATGGATATAGATATTGCATTGATTCATTGATGCTATGGATATGGATATTATAGATTTATTGATACTGCTTATAGACTCATTGATACTATTGATTCTGCATTGTATTGATTGCTACATTTGAATTATTGATAGGATATCGTATTGCTTTCCGATTGATTTTATCGACTTGATAGTATAGATTATATTTGATTTGATTTGACGGATTGATTTGACGGACGGATTGACTGATATGATGGATCGATTGATTTTCTACTGTGTACGGATTTCTTCGAGATTGACGTGGATTGATTGAGCTTGGTTTATTGATTTGCTTGCTGCTGCATTGACTGGTTTTATTGACTATTGATTTCCGCTGCATAGACTCATTGACCATTGACTGATTCAGATTGATAGACTGACATGCATATTGATAGCATCGCCGTGCTTTGATTTCAGTTGTAGGCTTTGGTGACCTGCTGGGCTTTGTAAGCTCATTATATGTGGTTGACATTTTCAGGTCCGAGCAAGGCAGCAGGATTGGAGTTCGATCAGAATGTCAGACGAATCCTTTCACTATGGATGCCTGGGGCATCACATATATAGTCCTTGGTTGCCTACTCTTCCTAAACATAAATTCGATCCAAAATCTTCAACTTGTGTCTTCCTTGGGTATGCCTCAAATTCTAAAGGTTATAAATGCTACAATCTCCAAACATATAAAATTTTCATATCTAGGCATGTTCAATTTTTTGAACATATCTTCCCATTTAAATCATCCACAAACACCACACCATCTTCCACATTTCCTACATACTCTCCTCCATTAACCTTAGTCCCACTCCACAAACAGACATCTCATTTACCTACTTCCCCTACAATATCCACAGATACCTTCACCAAAGATTCTCCCATAACTCAACCAAATCAATCCACCTCAATTATCCAGCCTCAAACAATTTCGCCCAACCTTGTTGTAGCTCCACAAAATTCGCTACCCCTTACCTCGCCCGTCCACCCTACCTCTCCACCACATCAACCTCCACCACATCCAATGTTATCAAGATCCAGAACGGGGCCACCTCAAACCAAAGCACATCATTAGCATGTCACATTCCCTTCAACCTGTTGATCCCACCTATTACTCTCAAGCTTCCAAGAATCAAATTTGGTGTCAAGCCATGTCAACAGAATTTGACGCTCTTCAAGCTCAAGGGACTTGGATTCTAGTGCCCCCATCACCTAATCAAAATGTATTTGGATGCAAGTGGATTTATAAAACCAAATACAATGCAAATGGCTCTATAGCTCGTCACAAAGCTCGTCTTGTTGCGCATGGGTTTAAACAAGAATATGATTTGGATTACTTAGAAACCTTTAGTTCGGTGACTAAATTTCCAACTATCCGAATACTTCTAACAGTGGTTGTTACACACAAATGGAAAATACTACAATTAGATGTTTCAAATGCTTTTTTACATGGAGATCTAAATGACACCGTATATATGGCTCAACCAATTGGCTTTATTGATCCCTTACATCCTGACCATGTTTGCTTTCTCAAAAAGTCCATTTATGGATTGAAACAATCGCCTAGGCAATGGTTGTCAAAATCTCAGTCATCCATTGACATTTGATCCCACGGTCAGGATGAGAATCCGTGGGAGGCTCACCTAGATCACGCTAATATCCTTCTATATTTGGGTAGCTGAATTAGGAAGGATTATATTGAGGCAATTATGTATCAATTAGAAGTTATTTATTTTTTTATTAAGACATCTTGTATAGATCTATAAATAGGGATAATTTTGTATAATAATTAGTAGGTGTTTTTACCCTTATCAAATTCTATGAATTCTAACATGATATCAGAGCCAAAGAAAATCGGGCGGCCTTCATTGCCGAATGTTCCAAGCTTCTAACGCTGCAAGAAGCCGCGGACCCTTCAAGATGCAAGCGCAACCACGGACGAAACCCTCGATCCTGCCAGTCGCTGCCCCAGACGGAAGCTCCGATTCCGCTAAACACCGGCGTCGCAGCAGGGTCCAAACTTGCGCGAGCGTAGATGAACATCACGAAAGGAGCCGAAAAAGCGCCTCCTGTGAAGCACCCGAAGCCGAACGAGAGAGACGTCGAAGGAGGATAGTCGAACAACCACAAACGAGCCGAAGGAGCGAAACTTTCGATCCGACCGAAAGGGAAAATCGTCGAAGGAGTGCAGTCGAACAACCACAAAGGAGCCGAAGAAGCGACACACCTCCTACGAAGTAACGAAGTCGTTGCCATCCTGATCGATGCCATCTGTCATCTTCCGGAATTGCACGACGAAAACCCCTTCGTCGAGGCCGTGCATCACGCGTGGGAGCTCCTCCGCCGATAACGATCTGTTGCGATCAAGATCGAAGACAGAGAAAGCGCGGCGGAGATCCTTGAGTGCTGCTATGGAATCGACCTTGCTAGTATTCAGATCCACGAACTCCTCAAGACTGATGAAGCCATCATTGTCGGCATCGACCTCGCTCATCACTTGAGCGAGCTCCACAGCTAACGCCGTGTGCCCTAGGCTATCGAAGATGGCGCCTAGCTCCAATGACGAGATCTTTCCATCATCGTTAGAGTCAAATTTCCGAAAAACGAGTTTGATCTCTTGTGTCACCACTACAGCAACTTCCAGTGAAGTTGGCTCCGAAGCCTCTCCACTGGATGGGGTGGCCTTTGATTTTCTTAAACAGACTTCTGCTTGCGTAGCTACTCGGTTCAAGTCATAAAAGACCAGTCGGTTATTTCAACAACAACAAAAAGGAGTGAATCATCGACTTTTATTGTTGACATAATCAAATCAGCCTTTATTGCTGGTATAATAAAATCATCCTTTATTATTGGTATAAACAAATAAGCCTTTATTGCTGATGAAATCAGCCTTTATTGCTGATACAAGCAAATCAGCCTTTATTGCTGACATGATCAAATCATCAGCCTTTATTGCTACTATATCACAATACAGCCTTCATTGCTGGAAACTTGAGGAATAAAAAATTCCCACCACCGGCCTTCATTGTCAGAATTTTGAGGACAGGTTCCCACTACTACCGGCCTTCATTGCAGGAATTATGAGGAATACAAGTTCCCACAACCAGTCTTAATTGTCAGAATTTTGATGATAGTTTTCCATCATCGGCCTTCATTGCCAGCTTTTCTCTTGTGGTTGATATCCTATCTATAACCAATGCAGCTCTAACTTTGAGCGAGTAATTGCAAGCTGGTCTCCAGCTTGAAGGGGAGTGTCAAAATCTCAATCATCCCTTGGCATTTGATCCCACGGTCAGGATGAGAATCCATGGGAGGCTCACCTGGATCACGCCAATATCCTTCTATATTTGGGTAGCTGAATTAGGAAGGATTATATTGAGGCAATTATGTATCAATTAGAAGTTATTTATTTCTTTATTAAGACATCTTGTATAGATCTATAAATATGAATAATTTTGTATAATAATCATAAGGTATTTTTATCCTTCTCAAATTCTATGAATTCTAACAATATAGTTTGGATTACTTAGAAACCTTTAGTTTGGTGACTAAATTTCCAACTATCCGAATACTTCTAACAGTGGTTGTTACACACAAATGGAAAATACTACAATTAGATGTTTCAAATGCTTTTTTACATGGAGATCTAAATGACACCATATATATGGCTCAACCAATTGGCTTTATTGATCCCTTACATCCTGACCATGTTTGCCTTCTCAAAAATGTCCATTTATGGATTGAAACAATCGCCTAGGCAATGATTTGCAAAATTCTCCACACATTTAATCAATTTTGGCTTTCAACCAAGTACAGCCGACCCATCCTTACTTCTGTATCAACATGATTCCAAGCTCTTATTCATTTTGATCTATGTTGATGACATATTATTGACCGGCAATGACGAGCAACTCATCAATCACCTCAGACGGGATCTACATGCTCATTTCAACTTGAAAAATCTAGGCCATATCCATCATTTTCTTGGCATAAATGTTCAGTTGACATCAAATGGATTTGTTTTTTAACTCAAGAAAAATATGCCTCATCAATTCTGACAAGAGCAGGAATGGATCATTGCAAGTATTTAACTACTCCCATGGCCGTTAAAAATTCTATTTTGCCCGAAAATGACAAACATTTTTCAAATCCGGAATTATATAAACACTTGGTTGGGTCACTCCAATATTTGACAGTTACAAGACCGGATCTTTCCTATACTATCAATAAACTATGCCAATTCATGTATCAGCCATCAAACACACATTTTTCTCTTCTCAAACGACTTTTACGTTATCTCAAAGGTACATTGGTTTTTGGCCTAATGATTCAACCAAGTGATCTACAATTATGTGCGTTTTCCGATTCAGATTGGGCAGGAGATACAACAGACCAAAAGTCTACCACCGGCTACTGCTCTTATCTAGGTCAAAATCTCATCTCTTGGAAAGTTAAAACGAATAAAATAGTAGCTCGTTCATCCACTAAAGTGGAATATCGTTCTCTTGCTACTACTGGCGCAGACTTAATATGGCTGAGACGCCTTCTTTTAGAATTCAAGATTCCTACAAGTGAGCCACCTGATATTTTGTGACAACGTCTCCGCAATAGCCTTAGCAAATAATCTTGTGTTTCATGCTTGCACCAAACATATAGAGATAGATTATCATTATATTCTAGATTGTGTCAAAAATCTATCTATCTCCATTCGGCACATCAATATTGTTGATCAAATGGCCGATATTTTTATCAAGCCTTTGTCTATAAAACGGTTTTAAGAGCTACATCACAAGCTTACACTCGTTGACAAGAGTGTTATCTTGTGGGGGGGTGATAAGCAGATAGTATAAGCAATAGCTCTTATACCGCCATAGCCGCACAGCTCCTCAACTCTTCTGTCACCTGTGCAGCTTTTGTCTGCCATCAACAGTACTGCATTAATCCTCACCATTGAACTCTAACTGATTTTGATCTCACCGTCCATAGCTTTCTTAGCCATATACATATACTGTAAATACCAAGGAGATGAATATAGATCAGATCATATTTTGGCTCGGCAGCTTCTTCCTCTGCTGCGTTTCATCTTCCTTCTACTCTATCCTTTAGTTCTCTGTTTCTGCTGTATGCTTGCTTTGATTTGCAGGTTAAAGCTGAAGAAAGTTATCACATCAGAAATCTGTATCAGTTTGCTGATACTGCAATTCAAGAAGAAGCGCAACTCGCTAAATCCAGTAGATGCAGCAACATTTCTCCATCTGGTTCTAAGTTTGGTCGCTACTGATTCAAGCTGGTGGCTTTTGTTATGGCTTTACTTTTTTAACTTATTTTTATAAGATTTATATGTTTTAAATGATAGTGAACTGTAAACCATTGTAGTTCAGGGATGTATGAAAATGTATTGGTGTTCTTCTGTGGTCCTATCTTGACTTGAAAATTTCACCAAATATATTTTTATTTCTGTGTTGGTGTTGTTCATTTCCTGAAAATATTTTTTTATAACATGTGTTTTCCTTGTATTTTTTAGAACAATTTTTTTTAATAAATTATTTACCTTGTATGGATTGGCAGCGCCGCCCAATAATTAGTGGGGTGTAAATGAGTTGAGTTGAGGCTGAGTAACTTTGATTTGATTTTGAGCTTAATTAATTAATCAAGTTAGAGTTTGATCTTAACTTTAGTTTTATGTGTTCTAATCAGCTCACAAGCATAAGCTAATTTATTATAAAAATAGATATATTATTTTTATTAAATTTGCTATTATTATAATAGTTTCATAAAAAGAATAAAAAATAATAAAAATGATAATAACAAATCAATACAGTTAAAGAAGAAAGATTGAATTTTTAATATATATTTTTAATAATTTTATAATAATAATTGAATTTTAATATATTTTGAGTGTATTATATATATATATCGGCTTAATCATGCCTTTCTATTTCAATCTTTTTAATGCATTACCCTAACAATTTTCATTGTGGTCTTTTTCTTACTTTGGCTTTTTTGATGGAGAAATTATTCTATTGGGTCAGCGGACGACTTCCTAACATGAATCAGGGCGAGTCAAGTATTTTTTTTTTATGTACAAGTGTTGTGTATCACTATGTATCGGGTGACATTACGTATTCTGATTCACCTCTGAACCGTCCAGTGATCGCACAGAATAATTTCTCCTTTAGATGTGCTGCCCTAACGACATCTCCAACTTAAAAACTCATTTTTCACTCCAAAATTCAGTAATACAATAAAATGCAGTAATTGGTCTCCAACCAAATTCCATTTCCTAACAAAAAAAAAAAAACCCTAGGATATTCTTTCAAATAGACAAATACTTCATTTTATATATTTTTAATCATAAATTTTATTTATCGAATACAAAAAAATAAATGACCGATGAAATGCGACCCCAATATTAATGTCATACTGCTCATCCGTAATAAAATAACATTAAAATTGCTGCTCGAATGGAGGATTGAAGAAGCGTCATACGTTTGTATTGCGTTCCATTAGAGATGCCCTAACTATCTCTATCAAAACAATCCTATAGAAAATATGATGCATTTTTTATATTTTAATTTTTAAATGTCACATGAGTTGGACTGTTGGAGGATCAACGTGTAAATTGAAAATTTATGGACGTTGGACGACTTTTTGGCCAAAGCCATTAGGCATTTGCTTGCGTTGGGCGAGGCTAGGTTGGTAGTTGGAGAATGCTTTCCTTTCATTCACTGAAACGAAATGAATGAAAAATCCATAAATGCGTGAAAGAGAGAGAGAGAGAGACGAAGCAGAAGGCTAATCAGAGCTTCTACGCTGCTTTTACATCTCTCATCTCTTGTTCTTCTACGATCTGCTTCCAATCGGATATAGAGTTGCTGTAGTGTTGATGGAGACGGCAAACGCCGTATTTTTTGGCGCTAACTTGGCTATCCCGGCGGCATCGCGAGTTTCTCGTCCACGGGGGAGGATCGGATTTGCGGGCGGCCGGAGGAAATGTATGGCTACGGCATCGCTTGAAAAGAATGCGGGAACTGGCGGCGGGAGTAATGGGAAGAAGGTTAGTGTGCCTAACTCCAACTACGTTGTACCGCTCGACATGGCGGCGGCGGGTTTAACTCGTCCCCTCAACGAGATCCTGCGAGACCTGAACAAGAGGGTACCGGACAAGATCATCAATCCTGTGGACAACTCCATTCCCTGGTACGCCATTCTTAACTCGCGGACTTTTGATTATTTCGTCGATCGGCTTTTGTTATTTTAGATCTGGTATGATCTGTTGTTGATCACTTGAAAGAGTGATTTGTAGATTCTATTTGTTTTGTTATGGATCTCGGGTTATGAAAGCTTTTTACTGTTCTTCTGCTGCTTCGAACTAGATTGCGTTCTTTGATCTGTGCTAGGATTGATGAAGCTGAAGATATTGCACGATGCTAGTGGTAGCAGGAGTAAGAACTCACTTCTGTTTGTTGGGGCATTTTGAGGAAGATGACGAGGCCACTAATTTTTGAACTGTTAAGTCTTGATTGTTTAAACGTCTGCATGTTTGTGGAAAGGTAGGTTCTGTGTAAATGAGGAATAAGCAGAGTGAATTCTTTGAGTCGGTGAGGTGAAAACCCTGATGTTGACGGAAAAATTCAGAAAATTTGAAGAAGAAAAGTTGTAATCGACATTTGTGCAGGGTAACTTTTGGTTTGGAAAGTAAGTAAGAGGAATTGAGTTGCTTGATTTACATGCTAATGTGCTTGGAAATGGCCGGCCATGATAGAAAAGGTTTTTGAAAATTGGTAGTTTCTTTTCTCCATTTTATTAATCATGGGGGTGCTACAAGCCTATACCATTGGGCGAGTTAGGATGAGCTGAATTTAAACATTAATGCAGCGGGTGGAGCATATGCGAATGTTGGAGAATCATGAAAGGGTCATAAGACTAGGACATGATTGAAGGTCACTTTGCAGGATAGAAATCACCTTTTCTTATAAATAGTATTACGGAGAATGATCTAGTCATAAACGGAGCAACCTTTAATGACATGGATATCAGGCCTAATTTAAACGTGATTTCACCTTTCAAAAAAGATTTTACACATTAAATATAAGGGTGATTTATATACATACCATATAATACATCCATATTTAGTGTCTCACACCTAATTTTTTATTATTTATTTATATAATACCTAAAATATTTTAACACTTAATATACACCCTCTTTTTATCTCCATGGCCTGCCAGAGATTATTGTGTCCAATCTTCATTAGCTACACGCATGTGAACTTTCTTCCCACCCTCGACAGGTGCGTGAGCCTCTCCCTCCTATGCGATTTTGCTTGCTCTCTTTCTATCGCTCATGAAACGAGAAGGATGAAGCTTATTGTCATTATAAATGTTCTTTAAAATCAAGTGAGGTAAATTCTTATGCCTAATTTTGAAATTAAAACTTTTGCCGAAAAGCGATATGACTTTGGGTAAATTCCTGCCCTTACTTTTAAATCAACCATTCTTTCAATCCTTATGCATGCTTTTAAAATTAAGAATGAAATATCTTTTGGATAGGAGAAATAATTGTTGGAATTTATCAATGAGAGAAAAAGAAGTCGAAGGCGGGCGAGTTCTCTAGCAGGTGTTCATTGAGTTCGCCCGCATGGAGCTACCGGAGGATTCGACAGAGTAATCTCCCATAGGGTTAAGGGAGTAATGGAGGGATATATTTGAGATGTTAAAGAGTTTTAGATTTTTTTTTTTTTTTTTTATGTTAAAGAGTTTTAGATGTTATATAAGTAAATAAGAAGTTTTAGGTGTTAGATATATAAATATAGATGTATTAGGTGGTATGCATTTAAATCCCCTTAAATAAAATTGATGGACTTATAATCAGAAAACATGATTTGCTTGCTTTTTAGTAGGATGGTAAAAGTTTATGTGCTTCATGGCAGCAGATGCAATTCCTCTGTAACCTGTTGTCTTTCTCCAATTGGAAATGGAAGTCTTTTCTTCTTCATATTTGCATTCTTTCCTCTCATATTTGTTCCAAAATTTATGAGTTTGCAGAATTCAGCTTAAATTAACTTTGAAGTGCTGTGTTCTGTAAAAGCTTTGGCATCTTCTATGCGCCTGATGTGCTGTGTCATTATAATTATGATCACCATGCTCACATAGGATACGAGCAATTTTAAGAGTAATAGTATATTGGATTTCCTTACCAGTGTACTGAGAGGGTTGTATCTACACATTTTTCAAAACAAGAAATTGTTTGTTGTTTGATGGTTTATTTTCTGGATTCTTTCCCAATGTTATAGCAATTCTCATGAAACAATGCCAGTTGTCTAATTATGCTGCCTCTACAAGTAAGTCATACTTGCTTAAGGATTCTTGTTAAAGATTGATGATGCCTAAGTCCTGAACATTTCAGGGCCTACCTCCTGAAGCAATTGATGATTTTATTATCCAGTTGGAAGGGCTCATCATATATGGTCTATTATTAGTTTCTCCTGGTAAAAATACAGTTTCATTTACAATTTGTCTCAACTTGTACTTTTTTTTGGATATGTAGGTATCATGCGAACAGAATGCTGAGCTTCTACGCCCCAGGTACAGTTATCAATCTATATACATGAATTGAATCATACTGCTGTTTGTCATTATATTTAATATATCCTTTGGGAGCATTGTTGTAATCTTTTCTCCATATTCTTATTCTCAATTAGAGACTATGATGTATAGTTTTTCTTCTTGTGTACATTCTGCATTTGCAATTGTTATAAGTTTCAATCATATATCTGCATTTGCAAATGTTATAAGTTTCAATCATATGTCATTGTAAATACTGATGTGATTGTCAGTAGGATGCTCCTTTCATCAATGCTGCTGTGTGCTTATCCTAATGGATAATTTATAAATGGACCTTCCATATGGAATGATTATTGCAAGACATGTAAACAATCATGAAGCTTGTACATCTGAATTTTGTTCCATTCATAATGTTGGAATTTGCAGCAGAACACTCAAAATGTCCGGTGGGAAGGATAATAAATGCATTGATATAGTTGGATAGGTTGGCCAGATAAATTACCATAAGTTTTCTATATCGGTTTAGAGTGATTCATTTTATTTTCTTTGACAATTGGAAGGTGACTGGCTAACTAGTTTAATTTTTATATAAAAATAGGTTTATCGTTAGTTTGGCAATCTTGTCAATCATTAAAGTTTGTTCAAATTTTTACCTTGGGTTGCTTTTGAGATTTCTAATCACTCAGAAGAACCAAAGTTATCTTATTTATTATGTTTTGCATTGATATAGTTGAATAGGTTGGCCAGATAAATTACCATAAGTTTTCTATATCGGTTTAGAGTGATTCATTTTATTTTCTTTGACAATTGGAAGGTGACTGGCTAACTAGTTTAATTTTTATATAAAAATAGGTTTATCGTTAGTTTGGCAATCTTGTCAATCATTAAAGTTTGTTCAAATTTTTTACCTTGGGTTGCTTTTGAGATTTCTAATCACTCAGAAGAACCAAAGTTATCTTATTTATTATGTTTTGCAAGGCTGGTGTGGAGAGGTGCGTGATGTTATCTTCTCAGGGAATGGAAGCGTGACAGTGGTGTATCGCGTTACTATACGAGGATCAGATGGAGAGGTAAAGTTTAATATTGTTTATCGCCTTAAAACCTTGAATATTGTGCAGTACTTAGATTTCATTTAAGAAACTCATTATTTCGAATAATGATTGAGCATTGAAATTGTTGAACGTTGCTAGTGGGGATTTGTGGCTGTGGATTTGTACCGTGTAGAAGTACTTAAAAAAACAATGCACATCTAGCATTTGATATCTTGTGAAACACTTTACAAAACCTATATTGTTAGGTTAGCTCTCATCTCTTTTAAAACCTTAGATATTTTGTCGGATGTTAAGCTTTCTCTTGTACTAAAGATTTTGGTCTACAGTGCTGATACCCTTTATTTCATTGTCAGAACCTCTTTTAGATATCTAGTGGTGATAGAGTTACAGAGAGAGTGAAGACGGTGCTAAGGGATGGCGAGGGGGGGGAGGAAAAGGAATTTTTGTGTTGTTGATGCAACACAATAATTTAGGTTTAGGTTTATATCAATGTTTTTTTTAACTTAAGATTTTACTTACTCTATTAGATAAAATATATTTATGAATGATTTTAGGTTTGAATATGAATTATTGGGATTAAATTTAGTTTAGATAGGCTTATATTATAAATGACATTTCTTTATTAGATTTAAATAAGAATTTGACTCTTAACATAATATAATGGAGAAAAATGATTCATGTAATCAAGCCCTCACAGTGGGATAAAGGCTTGATGTTGTTGTTGTAGGCTCTAATTTGAATTTGAATAATTGATCTTATCTATGAGACTTGTCTTTATAACACTATTTTTATAAATTTGGGATTCAGGAATTGTAATTGATCGTTATAGAATGGATTGAATCAAAGGTATTTTATTAGTCTCTTTTATCAATGATGACTATTCTTCTCTCTAATTCTCAGTTGTTCTAGCTTTTATGGTTTTTATCAATATCAAAGACAAACAATCCTTGCTCGTTGATTGTAACACTGTGCTCACTTTGAACCCGACTCCTACATATCCCTCCATTGCCTAGCGCATGGCTTCACGTTTGTGACCTTGTTTTGTGCTGACATACATTGAGCTTGTCCTTTCACATGCATTACACACAGTCTCATGTCTTCCTCTTGTTCTTGACACGCTCTCCTCTTTCATTCTTGGCAATTACTACAAATCTTGTTTTGCTCATCTTTTTGGCATCACATAATTATCATCATTTGTGTTTTGCTAAATAGTCACTTCTGCTCCTTACTTCTATGTGCTCCATAAATGCATCTCTTGTGAAATTCTGTTTTTTGTAATTTCCCTCCTTAAAGGACTCTAGAGGTAGTCTTGTCTTATAAATAAGACTTAGCTCCCCCTCTTGTAATCAGCTTTTGGGTATTCATCAAGAAACTTAGAAACCTTTTCAGATTTCTCTTCTTCCCTGTATCTTGGTTAAGCCAGGTGGTGGCGTCTTTCTTTCCAATAGCCTCCGACAAGCTGTTCATTCCTCTCCTCCTTTATTACCCTCCACCAAGTGCAGTACCTACTGTTCGCCTCTGCAGAACTGCTATCCACCCCTTCCTAGACTGCAGAACTACTATTTCATCTCCCTTCGCAGGCCGCAGTCCCGGACCACTGAACGACTGCCCATCTTCCTTCCCAGGCCGCAGACCTGTTGTCCATTTCCTTCCAGGCTGCAAGAGCTGCTGTACTCCCTTTCCAGGACCGTAGGTAGTTCGCCAATCTGCTGCTTCCTCAAAATTTCCCCTCCACTTCAGGTCCACTATCATTTGGTATTAGAGCCCGGCAAAGAAATCTCAAGAATGTTGCCAAGAAGAGCCAATCAATGGCTAATTCTAGAATCTTTCATGAAAGAATTGTAATGAGATATTCAACAACTACAAGAATGGTTTGTGGTGATGGAATTACATCATTCAATTAAATTCCAAAATGAGGGAGAACGTTTAGCAGAGGAGGAAAGTCATTTTCACCAAGAAGCTTCTTGTGAAAAGGAGAAAGCTCCAGTAAGCGAGAATCTCAAAGACCACTAGATTTCGGAATCAAGATCGATATTCTAGAATCTGAAGGAAGATTAGATTCGGATGAATTTTTCAATTGACTATTGAATCCTTGAATACAAAGATGTACCTTTTGACCGCATTGTTAAATTGATAGCCATCAAATTAAAAGGCAACACCTCTTTGTGGTGGAAGAATTTGAAGCGATCAAGATAGCATGAAGGGAATCCCAAGATCCTTTTTTTTGCCTGCACATTATCGTCAAGATATGTTTCTTTAACCACACAATCTTCAACAAAAAGAAGTCTCGGTGGAAGGTTATATGGTTGAATTCAAACAGTTAGCACTGAAGTGCAACTTGGTAAACTATGAAGAAAACTTCATTGCTTGTTTTTTTGGAGGTGGAAACCCATCCATTGCCATTGCGTTACAATTGAAGCCATATTCGATAATCAACTGATGTGATACAATCCATACGAAGATGAATTTCATAATGAATTTGCACGCTTAATTTTGAGAGCACAATAATAAACAAGTTCTTATGCGGAATTGAACGATAAGATAAATATAAAAAAAAAAGGCACTTAGCTTAGGTTAAATCACATGACTAAAAGTTAAGTTCAAAAGGATAGCCAACTTAATCCGACATTGCATACATGGATCGATTCAACAATAAATTCCAATACTAACAATAAGATTAGTCTATAAAAGATCCCTCACACACAACTCTTCCTATTTCTAGGTTCTAGCGGAGAAGCATTAACATGATCGTTATGAATTTACTAGACCACAATTGAGAGCACTTTGAAGATAAAAGATTCGGGGAAAGAGTTTACTCAAAGACGAGAGATTGCGAAGCTTCCCGTTTGATCACCAAGGCACTGGATGAAGAGGACAGCAACCCCACAGTTTTCCAGAAAATCTGGACAGCAAATAAAGGTCTTCCGGATGGCGGCACAGCATTAGGAACCTGCTGGAACCTTGGGACAGCAGCTGTAGGGCTTCAGGACAGCAACCCGGAGGTTTTAGGAGAGCAGGACAGCAGCTCGTCTTGCCGAGAATTTCCTGGGCAGCAGCTACGAACTCTCAGGACAGCAATCATAAGGTTTTCGGAAAGCAGGACAGCTGTTTGGCCTGCCGAAACCTCCTGGACAGCACCCCCAGCAAAGGGTGTGGGGAAGAGAATAGGTTGGACGTAGTGGGGAAGAGAATAAGTGCAGTTTTGGCCCTTGAGTGTCTCTCCAACGATGCGGGACAGCAGGAAATTGTATGAAAACTGCTGGACAGTAGGCTGTAGGAGAGCTGCCAGTAATTTGGAGAGAGGAGGGCTTAGCCGTGAGATGGAGGGAGAGGGAGGAATTTAGAAAAACTGAAATTAAATTCAGCTCCAAGTTGTTTTGGAGGGAGATTAATTTGAAATTTCAAATTAATTCATTAATGACTAGGAGCATTAATTGAGGAGGTAATTGGGGCTGATTTGGTGGAGCTTTTAATTTAATTTGGGAGAGAGAAAAACCCATTAAAGGGGGCCGGCCACATGGAGAGAGGGGAGAGCACAATTGTCATAAGTAGAGTGGGGACCACAACTTTAATCAATGATTTAATTAAAATCTGAATTGATTCTCAGATTTTAATTAAATAGGAAAGTTTCCAAATAGATGAGTAATCAATTGGGGAAGATTTGAATTTCAAATTTGAATTGAAATTCAATTAAGATGATTTCCTAAAATCAAGGAACTATTTTAGGAAAGTCTTCAATGCTTCTTGGAAACAAATTTGAATTTCAAATTTGAAATTCCCAAGAGGGAGGCCGGCGGCTAAAAGGGGAAGAAGGGGCTAAGGGGCTGGGAGGGAGGCCGGCGAGTGGTGGCTGCCAGGGAGCCGGCGGCATGAGCTTGTGGTTGGGGGTTTTGGCGGTGGGGGAAGGGAAAGAGTGTTGGCCGGCCAAGTGGGGGGGGGTAGTGGGGGAAATCCGGCGGCTAAGGGGATAGGAAAGAAGAAGAAATTCGATAGAAAACCAAGAGCTCCACCAAGGGGCTGTTGGGTATTGCTTTGAGCCTCTCCTAGGCTATTCCTCACTCGAGAACTCACAAAGAGAACTCAGAACTCACAAAGAGATCCAAAACCAAAGTTGAAATTTTTCATATCAATATTCATCATCCCCTTCCAAGAGGGAGGGGAGGGCTTAAATAGCCAAATACATGAGGGAAAATTAAAAGACACAATTGCCCCTAGGGCAAACATAAAATAATGCCCTCAAGTGAGGGTAGAAATGAAAAAGTACAAATAACAAATAAAATACATGAAAATAAATAGACACGATCGTAGCTGTTGATCTTCGATGTCCTCATCATTCTCCCCAGGTGGGAGAAAAACTCGACTCCATCGAGTTGGTGTCTCGAAAACTCCTCGTTCATATGGGTTTATCTGTTGTAGCTCCTCGCACTCTAACCACATATCCTCTGACTTTGGCTCACCTCTTCACCTAGTCAAGTATCTTCTTCGTACACCCTCTTTTGTGGGAATAATATCATCACTAGGAATCATGTCAACCTTCTCCGCTATAGGAATTTTGGGAATAATTTTGGGAGTGGAGGTAGGCTTTGGGGTTCTCACAAGGTGGGGTCGCACAAGGCTTAATTTGAAGTGGATTTGGGGTTAATTTAACTCCGGACCTTCAAAGTCTACTAAATCTTTTATGTTAGAAAATGAATAAACGTTGAATTCTGCAAGCAAATCCACCACGCAAGCGTTGTTACAGATTTTATTGACTATTCTAAATGATCTGCACTTCTAGCATGTAATTTCCCGGACGAATCTGCACCATTACTGAGTTACCAACTTTAATAGATTTAAATTGTCGTTTAGAATCAGCATAAAGTTTATATTTATTATTGCTCTATTCAGTTAGGCGTGCAATTTTCTTAAGAAAGACATGCAGATGTATTGTAAATGCAACATATGCTATGCGAATTCATATGTCTAAAACTCAAGACTCAACAAGATGAACATGAGGTGGTGCAAGAGACTTGATATGCAAGATGAATGACATATGACTTCACACACAAATTTTAAACAAAGAAAACTAAGGAAGACAACAGACTACAAAACACACATAACAACATACTAACTCACACAAACATATAGCTAGAAAAGTGGACAAGTCAAAAAAAGAGTGGTTTTAAAGTGTTCGATCTAAGGGAACTGGTGTAGGGGGAGAAATAAAAACACTCTTAGCTACCAGGGCACTTCTATAGGGGTTTTCAGTAAGGGTCGACAACAGTCTCCTAGTGAGGGTAGTGTAATCGAACAAGTTCATCCGACTAGGATAGAAGTGGTCCTTATCCTGGTAGGACGAGGCTATAACGGGCAAAATGTAAGAATCAGGAATGACACATTCGGCCAAATATAAATCCAATTGAGCAGCTCTAAAATTAGACTCTAATGAAACAAGAGGGGGCTCATTGCTCAAATCAGGCTAAAAAATTTTTAGACTCAAAGTACTGTTTTCCGAAATAGACTCAGGTTTGGTTGCAACCCTAAGATCCATGGGTTCAGTTTCACTTATATCAGGTGATAAATTTGATTGACTTACTTCCAACTCGAGATTATCTAAGTCGCCATCAGAATTTTCCAGAATTAAGTCAGAATTATCCAAAATTAAATCAGAATTAACAGAATTATCCGGAGTCATCTCAGTAGGTGTTACAACTAAATCAAAATTTTCCAAATTTAATTCCAAAGTGTTCGAAGTCTGGTTGGTTTCTTCCGAGATCACACTACTATCATCCAAGCATACTTTGTCCAAAGACTTATCCTCGAGGAGACTAGGATCAGGGTGGGCTAAAGTGTCGACGTTTAAATGTTCTAATTTTCCTAGCTCAGGATTTAAGTTATGCTGGGAGTCTGATTCATTCACTTTTGTTTCCTCCTCAAAGAAGTCTTCGTTATCCTTAATATCATTAGCATCCACGAAATGGATGCACTCCGTTTTAGGTTCAGAGGACGTTTTCTTGTTAATGCATTTCTCAATCAAAAGTACACTTTCAGGGTCAAGGACTGGGGAGGCTAAAGGTTGACTGAGCTGGGTAGAAGTCGATCCAAACGGTGAGTCATATGGGCTCGAATTAACAGAAGACCCGCTAAAGGGTCGGTCACCTAGATTGAATGAAGACCTACAGGGTGGGGCAGCAACCCTGATGTTACTGATGGGTGGGTGGTCTCGACCATAGTAATGTTCACGACTTGTCCCAACAAAAGAGGTAGGGTGATGCTCTAGATGACGGTCACTAGTAGAGGGTCGGTATTTCAAATTAAGTTCTCGTCTCATGTCTTTCCAATTAAGGTACTCACCGTGAGACTCTTTATGATCTTCCAATCTTGCCCAAAATTTAAGAGTCTGACCTTTGAGGTGAGATTTAGCAATGCTATTCTGGTGGGATTCAGGGATATGACATGATTCAAAATAGTCATCTAGTTGTCTAGCCCAATCCTTAAAGTAGTAAGGGTCCGAGGAGCCATCAAAGGTAGGTAAACGGCATCTAGCACATGTAATGCATGCTAGTCATGCTCTGATACCAAGATGATGTGATACAATCCATACGAAGATGAATTTCATAATGAATTTGCACGCTTAATTTTGAGAGCACAATAATAAACAAGTTCTTATGCGGAATTGAACGATAAGATAAATATAAAAAAAAGGCACTTAGCTTAGGTTAAATCACATGACTAAAAGTTAAGTTCAAAAGGATAGCCAACTTAATCCGACATTGCATACATGGATCGATTCAACAATAAATTCAAATACTAACAATAAGATTAGTCTATGAAAGATCCCTCACACACAACTCTTCCTATTTCTAGGTTCTAGCGGAGAAGCATTAACATGATCGTTATGAATTTACTAGACCACAATTGAGAGCACTTTGAAGATAAAAGATTCGGGGAAAGAGTTTACTCAAAGACGAGAGATTGCGAAGCTTCCCGTTTGATCACCAAGGCACTGGATGAAGAGGACAGCAACCCCACAGTTTTCCAGAAAATCTGGACAGCAAATAAAGGTCTTCCGGATGGCGGCACAGCATTAGGAACCTGCTGGAACCTTGGGACAGCAGCTGTAGGGCTTCAGGACAGCAACCCGGAGGTTTTAGGAGAGCAGGACAGCAGCTCGTCTTGCCGAGAATTTCCTGGGCAGCAGCTACGAACTCTCAGGACAGCAATCGTAAGGTTTTCGGAGAGCAGGACAGCTGTTTGGCCTGCCGAAACCTCCTGGACAGCACCCCCAGCAAAGGTGTGGGGAAGAGAATAGGTTGGACGTAGTGGGGAAGAGAATAAGTGCAGTTTTGGCCCTTGAGTGTCTCTCCAACGATGCGGGACAGCAGGAAATTGTATGAAAACTGCTGGACAGTAGGCTGTAGGAGAGCTGCCCGTAATTTGGGAGAGGAGGGCTTAGCCGTGAGATGGAGGGAGAGGGAGGAATTTAGAAAAACTGAAATTAAATTCAGCTCCAAGTTGTTTTGGAGGGAGATTAATTTGAAATTTCAAATTAATTCATTAATGACTAGGAGCATTAATTGAGGAGGTAATTGGGGCTGATTTGGTGGAGCTTTTAATTTAATTTGGGAGAGAGAAAAACCCATTAAAGGGGGCCGGCCACATGGAGAGAGGGGAGAGCACAATTGTCATAAGTAGAGTGGGGACCACAACTTTAATCAATGATTTAATTAAAATCTGAATTGATTCTCAGATTTTAATTAAATAGGAAAGTTTCCAAATAGATGAGTAATCAATTGGGGAAGATTTGAATTTCAAATTTGAATTGAAATTCAATTAAGATGATTTCCTAAAATCAAGGAACTATTTTAGGAAAGTCTTCAATGCTTCTTGGAAACAAATTTGAATTTCAAATTTGAAATTCCCAAGAGGGAGGCCGGCGGCTAAAAGGGGAAGAAGGGGCTAAGGGGCTGGGAGGGAGGCCGGCGAGTGGTGGCTGCCAGGGAGCCGGCGGCATGAGCTTGTGGTTGGGGGTTTTGGCGGTGGGGGAAGGGAAAGAGTGTTGGCCGGCCAAGTGGAGGGGGTAGTGGGGGAAATCCGGCGGCTAAGGGGATAGGAAAGAAGAAGAAATTCGATAGAAAACCAAGAGCTCCACCAAGGGGCTGTTGGGTATTGCTTTGAGCCTCTCCTAGGCTATTCCTCACTCGAGAACTCACAAAGAGAACTCAGAACTCACAAAGAGATCCAAAACCAAAGTTGAAATTTTTCATATCAATATTCATCATCCCCTTCCAAGAGGGAGGGGAGGGCTTAAATAGCCAAATACATGAGGGAAAATTAAAAGACACAATTGCCCTTAGGGCAAACATAAAACAAAGCCCTCAAGTGAGGGTAGAAATGAAAAAGTACAAATAACAAATAAAATACATAAAAATAAATAGACACGATCGTAGCTGTTGATCTTCGATGTCCTCATCATCAACGACATCTTCAATTTCCCTTTCAAGGTGGAGAAGCAATAACGAATCGAGAAAAAAAACAACATTAGCAGGTGAACAGGGCCGGGAGTAGGGATGTCAATATTTGACCCGACCCGGAAAATCCGGGTTGGACCGGGATCGGGTTCGTAGATTCGACCTGTTTGAAAAACGGGTCTGGTTCGGGTTGACCCGGCGGGTTGCCGGGTCAACCCGAAAACTCGTTTATTTTTAAAAAATTTGATAAATGGCTCTGCCGAACCCCTCGAACCCGCGCTCGCTGCCGCGCTGCCGAACCCGCGCTCGTGCCGTGCTCGCCGCTTGCTGCCGCAGTGCCGCTTCCGCGATCGCGCTGCCGAACCCGAGCTCGCTGCCGCGCTGCCGAACGCCCGAACCCCTCGCGCTCGCTGCCGGTGCCGCTCCCGTCGCCCGTCCGAACCCCTCGAGCGCGGACCCCTCGCGCCATCGCGCCATTGATGTCGCCCGAAGCCCTCGCGCCGCCCTCGCGCCATCGCCCGTCGCTCGCTGCTGCGCTGGCGAAACGCGGGTCGGGTCCGGGTTGAAATGTTCGACCCGTTTGCAAAAACGGGTCGGGTCCGGGTTGACCCGTTTAGATCTGGGTCGGGTCGGGTTCGACCCGAACCCGACGGGTTGACCCGAATTGACATCCCTAGCCGGGAGCACCTCTGACAGCGATTCTTGTGACTGGTTGACTCCTGAAACCAAAGGAACGCTTATTGTCCGAGCTACTGGACCTTCTACACCGGCCTCTACAACCTCCCTCCCCGCTTGCAAGGGTTTTAAATGCCATTATCTTGGACATATTATGCCCAATTGTCCTACAAGGTGTCTAATGACCTTAGTAGAAGAAGCACATGGCGAAAACCCCACTTGATCAAAAAGTTGAAGAACCAATGGAAGAACAACTCATACGGGCATATGAAAGGGAATTATTAATTGTCTGCGCTTTTAAGTGTTTAAAAGGAGAAAGAGGATGAAGTCTGCCGCTTTTAAGTGTTTAATAGGAGAAAGAGGATGAATGACTCCGTCACAATATACTCAGAACAGTGTGCACTATCCAAGGCTAGGTATGCAATATGATGATAGATGAAGGAAGATGCGAAAATGTGGTATCAATCCATCATCAACCCTGATGGTAGAAAATTGAACATTTCTACTATGTTGGACCCAAGACCCTACCAACTTTATGGTTCAAGAAAGGAAATGAAATCACTGTCAATAAAGAGTACTTGGTACAGTTCTCAAATGGGGGAAAACTTCAAGAACAAGTTATTTATGATGTTTTTCTCATGGATGCATGTCACCTTCTCCTTAAAGACATTGGCAATACGATCATCGGACTAAGTATGACAGGTTCCATAATACCTATCCCTTTCACAAAGAAGGTACTTCGGTGGTGCTTCTACCTTCCAAAGAACTGGTCAAATCTATGAACTGCAACCCTGAAATGGTGCCGCGATCTCTCTTCATGCAGGCCTGTAAAATGGCCGACTATAGGTTGGCTTAGGTCGTAGTTGAGTTCAAGCAATCCCCACTACCGGCAGCTGTCCAAGGTTCAATCATTCCTAATCAACTAGCCAAGACTCACCAACAAAAGTTCAAGCTATACATGCCCTTACTTATGCCAGTGGTACCTTGGATTGATTTTAGTATGGATTTTGTTGTGGGTGCTCCCTACAACTCAACGCTGCTAGGATTTCGTTCGACCGATTTTTAAAGATGGCCCATTTTGTCCCGTGTTAAAAGACATTGGATGCTACAAATAGATCCAATATTTATTTTCAAGAGATCATCTGATTGCATGGCATTCCCAAAACAATTATATCCGATCGAGATGTGAAATTCCTTGGCCATTTATGGAGGACCTTATGGGATAAGCTTGGTACTAACTACTAAGTTATAATTCAACTTCACAACACAACCTCAAATAGTGGACAAACAAAATCTATCAATCTGAGTTTGGAGAAGCTCCTAAGGAGTTTCATTGGCAAAAACATTTGCCAATGGGACCTAATTTTCCTTAAGTAGAATTTGCTTATAACAGATCCTTTAACCAAACAATGGGTTGCAACCCTTTTGAGGTGGTTTATGGGAGAAATCCACCTCTCCTATAGATTTGATTCCACCCATTGTCCTTACGGAATGCAACTGTGAAGCAGAAATCTGCATTCAAGATATTTAGAAACTCCCCGTACAAGTGTAGGAGCAAATTAAGTATTGGGGAAGTAAAGTGCGTAGCGAACACAAAAGAGAAATAGAAAATGCATCGAAAATAAAGAACACTATGATTTAACATGAAAAAACCTAAAATCGGGAAAAAATCACGAAGCCACACAAAACCCAAGAAATTCACTATGAAAATTGGGGAGAAATAATATAGATCTCTCTTCTCTCTTGCTCTCTCATTGTCTCTCTTCTCTCTTGCATCGTTCCCTGAAAAAAATCATGTGCAAAGCACCCGAATCCAAGCAAGGGGAGAACCCGACGAGCTCAATCGATACAGTTGAGGTTCGAGGCAGCAGTACAATACAATTGATCGAAACAATCAAATTCCACATAAACTAAAATTAAAAGATAAAATACAACACACCAAATGCAAGCCAATTAATCTAGGAAAACTTTGTACTTTCAAGGCAAGTGACTTGGTGTGGATCATGTGCAAAGCACCCGAATCATGTGCAAAGCACCCGAATCATGTGCAAAGCACCCGAACCCAAGCAAGGGGAGGACCCAACGAGCTCGATCGATACAGTTGAGGTTCGAGGCAGCAGTACAATACGATTGATCGACAAAATCAAATTCCACATAAAACTAACATTAAAGATAAAATGCAACACACCAAACTCAAGCCAATTAATCTTGGAAAACATTGTACTTTCAAGGCAAGTGACTTGGTGTGGATCACATTATGCACGGAAAGGTTTCCCCTGGGTTCTAATGGCAAATTAAAACTCAAGGTCAATGGTCCTTCTCGTATTATCATGCGCATCAACGATAATGTGAAATATTCTCTTCTTCAAAATTTTTAATGCAGGCACGCCTTATGCTAACATTAATTTCAGTATAGCATCTTGACCTAATCATATGTTTAAAGTTTTATCTTACGCATTCTTTATCTAAAATGATCTTAAATGTAGACAGAGAGACCGAAATAATTTATTAACTAATCTCATGTGTCCAAATTATCCTCATGACTATACAAAATTGATCTGAAATGATCCCAAAAGTAGTTGGAAATTGGGAATATATTGTTGGGATAAATTTTCTATAGTCAATAGACTAAGGCTTCGTTTGGGACGACTTTCTTGCTGCTTTTTGAAGCAGCTTTCTAGCACAAAAAATTTAATTTTTGAACTAAAAAGTTGTTTTAAGAAGCATCAAGAAAGCCGTCCCAAACAAAGCCTAAGGCTTCATTCGGGTGATTTTTTTATTGCTTCTTAAAGTAGCTTTTTAGTACAAAAAATTAATTTTTGTATTAGGAATCTACTTTAAGAAGCATAAAAAAAGCCAGTCCCAGGCTTTGTTTGGGATAACTTTCTTATTGCTTCTTAAAACAGTTTTTTAATTATGAAATAAAAAATTTTGTACTAAGAAGCTGCTTTAAGAAGCAGTAAAAAAAGTTGTCCCAAATGAAGTCTTATTTGAAAAAATGTGATATGACATACTTGAAACAAACTGCCAATATAATATATTTCGTTTGTTTAAACTATTAATGCAGGCACACCGCGAATCTACTGGAACAGCATCTTCGAGTGATAGCCCATATGAAGACCCTGTGACTGCTGCAGAAGAAATTGCGTTTGGTAGAGCTTGTGCTCGATTTGGCTTTGGCTTATATCTGTATCATGAAGATGAAGCTGTTTAACCCAAATGAAAGCCATGAATCATCTGTGACTGGTGATTTTTTGTTCCAAAAGTTAAGAAACTGTTACTTATTACATTCATCACGCAGAATTGCCTAACATAGATTTCCACATTGCCTGCTTATGTGCCAGTGCGAGTTTGAAGCTCTGGGAATACTGTGCTGTAATAAATTAAATTGATTAGTCATTTTTGAAGATTTTTCTGTGGATTTAAGAAAAATTATTCTAGAATATTTTGATATAAATTATATTAGAGTGGGTTTGAAAGATTTTTGAATTTATTTTGAGGGTGGTACAATATTAAATTTTTATATACATCATTAATTTTAGAAATATTCGATGATTTTTAAGCTTGTTTTGATGGAATTTGTATCATGATATCTTGCAATTTTTATCTTAAAAAAGAAGGATGTGAAGCCTTACAACGTTAATTTTAGTTAAAAAAAAAGGAGTTCATTTTATTTTAATTGGGTTCAGTTTATTTAGTTTCTCAATTGCATGCTTTTCAAATAAAAATTACTAAATAATTTGTTTATCTGGGTTTTTTTTTTTCTTTTTTGAGGTTATAAATTCTCCTAAATAATCTGATGTTATTTTGGGCCAAAAGGCAAGAGACGCATATTGCATCTAAAAATACAGAATTGTCTTCAAATTTAGGCTTCGTTTGGGACTGCTTTTTAAAATTGAGTTTTAATACAAAAATAAAAAAATTTGTACTAAAACGGAGTTTTAGAAAGCAATAAAAAAGCCGTCTCAAACGAAGCCTTAAGCTTTGGCTTCGTTTGAGATGGCTTTTTTACTGTTTTTTAAAACAGAGTTTTAGTACAAAATTTTTTATTTTTGTACTAAAACTCCGTTTTAGAAAGTAATAAAAAAGCTGTCTCAAACGAAGCCTTTGTTTGTAACGACTTTTTTTATTGATTTTTAAATTAACTTTCTAATAAAAAAGAAATTTTTTGATAAATAAGCTGTCCCAAATGAAGCCTTAGAAGTTAGAGTTTAAAATTTTATTTGATATAATTTTTTATCATTTGAAAAAATTTATATTAAAAATTTACTTTTGAAAGTTATATGAAAATTGTCCCAAACGAATGTGAAGATTTGTTTGGAATAATTTTTAATCATTATTTTTTAATGCTTAAAAAAATAATTTGAGATTTATTTGCTTTAAATTAGACTTCATTTTATGTAGGCGGCTCAATCACATATTTTTTAAATAAAAGCATATTGTATAAATATATCTGACCTATTTTTTTCATAAATATTCCTTAAATCTGCTAATTGCATTTGGTGCTCTTTAATTCTCATAGAAACTTTTAGACAGAATATTTTTATTAAAATTTGATTAAAATAAAATTTATGATTTAATTAAATTTATTTTTAAGATAAATAATTTTATAATAAATTAATAAAAGAAATTTATTACATTCATCACAAAAGAAATTAAATAATTATAAATTTATCTTCATCAAATTTAAGTAGAATATCAAATCAAAATATTCTCCTTATTTCTCCTCAAATATTATTGGATTAGAATGTGAGGTGATCCATGATGAAATAACATCCACTAGAACATCAACTTGCTTTGAATTTCGTGCACGAATGATCTTTGAATCTGGACCCATCGTGATTCCAGCTTCTTTTGCCAATGATTCCCATGGCGTCCCAGCCGTTAGATTTGCCAGAAGCTCTCCTCCACGGTTCATAGCATCAGCCATTGCAGGTGGAACATCAGGTAGGATCTATAGATAATTATGGCAAAATTCTCATTAAAAAAAAAAACAAAAAGAAAAAAGATATTATATGTGGGATTGCAAAATGTTAATAAAGTGCATTTGATTTCATAATTTCATTTGATTTTAATATAATTAATAAATAATTGAATTTATCAAGTAAAAATATGAACAAATGTGTTTTTAATTTTGATCAAATTTGGATTAACTGATCCAAGTTTTCTCCATTTATTTAGGAATAAAAAACAGTAATCTAAAACTTAGGGGCTGTTTGGTAGAATCTAGGATTTCATTTAAGTAGGATTTTGTAAATCCTCCAAATCCGGATTTATGAAATCCTGAGGGGGTTAAATCCTCAAAACTGTTTGGTAACCTTCATGATAAAATCTATGTGAATGTTTGACTATTCCATTTAGGATTTAAGGAGGTCGAAAGATTTGGATGGAGTTTCTGCCTTCTCGCGCTAATAGAGCTAGAGGATTTCGGAAATCCGCCAAACTAGAGGATTTCTGAAATCTGGGATTTACAACGAAAAGGTGAATTTTCCGTCTACGGAGGCTTTGATTTTCCGTGAGATTTGGTTTTGCATTTTAGGCCGCTTGGCTGGATTTCACCTCAAATCCGGCCTAAATCCGCATACCAAACAGCCCCTTAGGGTTCGTTTGGGACGGCTTTCTTACTGCTTACTGCTTCTTAAAGAATCTTTTTAATACAAAAATTAAAAATTTTGTTCTAAAACACTGCTTTAAGAAGTAATAAGAAAACCGTCCCTAACAAAGCCTTAAATTCTTTTATAATGTTAACATGAAAATGACCTGCTGCAGTGGAAGCCCATGATCTCCAGGCAATGAACGAATTGAGATGTCCAGCTGAGAACTTATGGCAGATTCACTGCTTAATAACTTGGCCAGAGTTGGAGTTTCATCAATCGTATCATCCTTGAACTGTATCAATAGATTTCTTGAAATTCCATAGTAAGATTTTATCTACAGAAGGAATCACAGAAGGGAAATTAGACCATATTTAATTCAAATCAATAAAAATAATAACTGAAGTACTATTCTGCCTTTTTTTGATAACAATGTAATGATATGAGTATAATAAAGATAATCCTAAAGAATTATCATATTACAAGGAAAAAAATCAAATACAACAATCATTGAGGTTTCATTTGGAATAACTTTTTTGTTGTTTTAGAGTGCAAAAATTTCTAATTCAAAAAATTTTTGTACTAAAAAAGCTATTTCAGAAAGCAGTAAAAAAGCTGTCCCAAATGAAGCCTAATGAAAACAAAAATGATGATAACTTCATTTTTTTTTTCAGCTTCATTTGAGAATGTTTTTTACTGCTTCTTAAAGCTGATTTCTAGTACAAAAATTTACTTTAAGAAGCAATAAAAAAAAATTATCCTAAATGAAGCCTATGTCTATATCTGATGAATAGGATTTGAAATCTCGTACCTACTAAAACATCATCACTGATAATGCTCCCATTAGAACCATTAAGTTACAAAAGCATCATGACCTTCTATGTTGAAGTACTATACTGTTTCCATTTGAGAATGCTAAAATTTTAGGCCGGGCGCAAGCTCAATACAACAATAGCTTAACAAAACCTAAGCATGCTTACTTTTTCATAGCAAACTGCATTAGAAAATATAGACGCAAATTTATGCATTTATGTCATTACAAAGTTACTACGCAAGATAAAAATGAACTAGAAATTACTTAAGAAAAAAAAATCAAAATGGTCCCTCAACTCTTTATGAAAGAGCAAAATTATCCCCAACTATTTTAAAGAATCATTTTAATCCCTTAATTTCTTAAAGAGGAACCAAAAAGTCCCATAAACTATAAAAAAGTTCTATCTCCAAACAATTTTGTCATACCAGTTTCCTAGTTTCCTCTGGTTTAGGAATAAATTCTTCTCTTCCGTTAACCAGATCCATGTACAGAGGGGGTAGTTGCTCGACCAATGGTAGAACTTGCTTCATAATCGGTGGACTAAGGGACTCTAACTGCTTGATGGCCATTTCTGCCTGAAAAATAACGCATCCTTCAGATATTTAACAATGGCAAAAAAAAAGGAGCAATATCTATTTACAAAACAAACATCCAACCATTTTCGTTTATGATAATATTTCCAAAATCACAAAGAGCAATAAAACACAAACTTAATATTTTTTGCTTTCATTAAACATTCAAAGATTTAGGCTTCGTTTGGGACGGCTTCCTTATTGCTTTTTAAAATTTTTGTACTAAAAAATTACTTTAAGAAGCAGTAAGAAATCTGTCCCAAACGAACCCTTAATCTTTAACATACACAAATACAAGAATTCAATAGTTCATTTTAAAACTCAGGCATTAGTTTTGTAAATAGTGCATAAATCTCCAAAAAAAATTATCAAACTGAAAGACAAAATAATCAAAACGCTCAAAAGATAGAAATTCAAGCTCACAAATCCTCACCCCTTGACGAATATTGGAAGATGACGAGAGTTGGTTCAGAAGTGGACCAAAACTCTGGGCCATTGGCGCAATAACTGGAGTAAACAGTGGAACAGCTAAACTTGCCTCCTGCAATACAAATAAAAGAATCCAGAAGCGATTTTTTCAAATTGTCATGACCCAACCTGAATACAAATAACTGGAGTAAAAAAAAAGAAACTGATATTTTCCACTACTACAAAGAGTCAAGCTTGAAATTTTTGGTCAAAAATGTGTATGGACACCTGAATAATGGTTCAGCATTCAAAAAGAACGGATCCAAAGTTCCAAATGATTCAATGATCATCTCCACAGCCACCCCAAATATTTTCTCAACAAGCAATTTTTAAATACTAATCAATATGCAAGTAAACATCAAAATTATCAACTTATTGAGTCCTTTTTGTTTTTATTATTCTGGAGGTTAATTTTTACTTAATGGAAACAAATTTACATAGACAGTCCTAGGTCGAATTCCGAGATAAGGTCGTTATGAGTTTTGGAAGGAGGTAGGGAGTTCCCTTTCTAAGAGGTTCAAAAGCAAAGCCTCAAAATATATATTATATTTGTGGATTATTTTATTAACTGAGTTTTGTGTATTTCATTGAATTTTTGGTTGCCCTAATTTTATTTATGAAGAGGGAGGTGCCATATTTATGTTGCATTAGAGAAATCAGGATTGTAATTCTTCGCAATCAAATCATGATAAATTTGAAGTGGTGAAATAGGATAGAACCATTTATGATGCATTGACACTTCTCCTCAATGAGGTATGCAATGTCCAACACTTCTCCTCAAAGAGGTATGCAATGTCCGACACTTCTCCTCAAAGAGGTATGCAGTGTCCAACACTTATCGGACACGACACATGTCCGACACTCCTCTGATATATATCAGACATGCCAAAGATGTGTCTGATTAAAAAAAATTAAAAATAAATTGGGCACGCGTGTCTTAAATATTTTATGAATTTTTTAATATAATTTTTTATTTATTTAAAAATAAAAAAAACCTATTTTTTTATTTCCTCTCAACACCAAATCAATTGTCCGCATTCAATACCCCGGTCCCTGAACATATCATTTTCATTTCTATCTACAGATCATAACTAGGTTTTACAACAACACCAGATGTCATCGTAACATCAACGTTTTAATATCAATGTTTCAAAACCATCTGAAATAAAAGTTGACTCTAGCAATTTCTACCCTACAATCACTCCCCCACGTTATCTCGACATCTAATCTTTGGCTGACATCATCTCAACATAGATGACAGATGCTGTCTCGATATCAATGTTAGATGCCCAACTAGCATTGTCGTCCCTCCACTCTCAGCGCTTGAAACATGACATCCACACCCAACTTTTGACATCATAATATTAATTATTTTAAGCACAAATCCTAGTTAAATGATTTATTATTTTACAATTATTCTTAATATTCTACTTGCTCAATTTTATACACTATTTTTAAGATAAAAAAAATTATAATACCGAGTCGAACCGGTATTCGTGTCATATATTTTTAAAAATTGATGTGTCCCATGTCCGTGTCGTGTCCATATCTGTGCGTCATAGATAACCATCAATTGGGTGCACCTGTATAAAATTTAGTGAATTTTTTTGTGTTGATCTTTTTTTCTATTATTGTTCTTTATTGCTCTCGGTGATTGAATTAGATTTCATCCATCTGCCAATACTTATTTCGTGGGGAAGAAATTTAAACATCATAGTTTGTGTGGTGCAGAGGTACATTGGTCATCATTAAGGCCAAGAGAGATTGTGAACTCTATATGTTATAGTCGCAATTTCAAGTGGTGTTACGTCAATTTCATCATCATTTGTGTTGAAGAATCATGATGTTGCACAGCAGAAAAATAGGCTCATTTTTTGGCTAGAATATTATATTTTAAAATAAAGTCAGACATATTCAATCTTATTTCAGCAACAAAAGATGAGGGGAAGACTATTGGACAAGATCAGGTGGATCAGTCTAATCTTGCACAGTTTGACCCAATGTCAGATCATACCATTAAACCAGCGAGGAGAAGTCTACATCGAGAGAATAAAAATTCAATAGTAAGTGTAATTTTTGTGTTGGGAACAAATTTGACGAACAACCTATATACTTCTTGTGTCATCTAGGCTTGTTGAGATTGTGTGGTGCTTAGTACATCTACGTTTTGGCAACTTGAGAAGCTAAGAGGATATCCAAAATTAAATTGACATATTATTAAATTAAGGGGCAATTTTTTAAGATTTTTTTTTATTAAACAATTTCTTAGGATATGCACAATATTCAAATTAAGTGATTTTAGAAATAAATCTTGATTCAAAATTTTGTGACAAATTCTATTTTTTTAAACAAATATTGTTTTGAAATAAACCTCCTTAAAGTCGTATAAATAGGAGACTGAAAGAGTTGCTAACTTTTACTAGTAGATGGAATGTATGCATGGGATTTTGAAGTTAGATGGAGAATTACTTATATGCGAGATAATTATATTAAGCCTGATGTTGGAGAGAAAAAGGGAAGTTGGAGTTATTTTAGATAATAAAGAAGTGAGAGAGAGAGAGAGAAGGGCCAAGAGGAAGAAGGGAAAAAAAAGCTTTCAGTGATTGTAAAGTAATCTTGATGCAATCAAAAAATGAAGGTGACATAAATTTTATGGCAAATCCATAGATATGTGAAAGGTATACTTTTGGAATCTTTAAAGCGGGTAAATACTAGTTTTAGTTATAACTTCTTTGTTTATGATCTCTCTTATATTATTCTCCATTTTCCTTTTCTTTTTTTAATAGAGATGCGAGGCGCCTGTTTTGCAATGGAATTGAGTGCACTTGGGTTTAGGAAAGAAAGTTTTCTTAAGCACAATTTATTTTGTACAAATTTGTGACTTCTCTATAGTGAATTAAATAATATCTTTTCTCTCGTGGACGTAGGCTATTATCTTGATGTCTTATTGTTGTTCATGATCTTTTTTTTTTTTACTTTTGTGTAGTCATCTTATTCATCCTTTATAGGCACATCCACACAAAAATTAGTTGTTTTTTTCCTAACATTTCGTGATAAGCAAATGAGCTGTCAAAGACACTCCTAATGAATGAACCATCATTCAAGCTCTGAAATGGTGGAATTACTCGATAAGAAGCCAATTGAAAGTAAAAAAAACCTCCTGTGCACCATAAAACTTCTCCTAAGTGGGAACAGATATGACTAGCCAAGCAAAGAAACAATAAATCTTGCTTCCTCGTGAAATTTTGTTCTTGAATTCCTATTAAGAACTCCTAAAGATAGACGAATTACAAGAGCATAAATAACTGGAAAAGATTTATAAGAAAAAAAGTTGTGCAATATGTTGTAAGAAGGCAGCTTAAAGCCTAGAAACTGATTACCTTGTTGTTATAAGCCATCAAAATATTGCCATTTCTTTGCACTGCATATCTCGACCCTGATGTGCAAAATAAAAGTAGAATATTTGAACTACATCTTTATTTAAATTATTGAACACAAATAAATATAACTCATCAATACCAATCAGAAGGTGAATTACAGATCCCAAGGAATGACCAATACCAAATATTGGAAGGTCTTTTTCCTGTGACGAAAAAGAACAAAGCGTCAAAATTCAGAAGATTAACAAATACAACAATTTTACTAAAACGGACTCACTATGTCATTGAAAGTTCGAAAGCATCTATCATATTTGAACTGTACTTCATCTGCTATAAAGAAGTGGTCAAAACCACTAGAAAAAGGTGTTGCAACCACCAAAGCACCCCTGGACCACCAAAAAGTGAAATGAAGTCGGGAATCAGTATCAAAAGCTAATAAAAAATTGGCTTTATGGATTGAATAAATCAAAATTATTGTTTAAATCTAACAAGAAGATAAAAAAGCAAACAGATTTAGCAAAAAACGGATGCCACAAAACCCTATCTAGAAGTTTTGAAGAAGAAGTATAGTGAATAAAAGAAAAAAAAAAAAAAAGACCATATTAAATAATCAGCTAGCCTAGTTAAAGGAAGTTAACCATTACATTGAATAACAAGAGGCCAAAGAATTCTTTAATAGCCTAACTTGTGTACAAAATATGTAACAGCTAATGACTCGTTTAGGACAGCTTTCTTACTGCTTCTTAAAGTAATTTTTTAGTACAAAAAATAAATTTTTTTAACTAAAAATTTTCTTAGCAGTAAGAAAATTGTCCCAAACAAGACCTAAACCTACAAACAAAACTAATTAATTGCATAATGTTTACCAAGACTCCGTTTTGTTTTGAGGAATTAGAAGAAAGGAAATGAATTGAGTTGAAATTTTTTTCACCAATTTGTTTGGTTGAGGAATAGAGTGAAAATTTATTTATTTTATCTTGTTTGATTGATGAGATATTGTTTGCTCGTTTCATTTTAGGAGAGGACATGTAAGCTACAATAATGACTAACAAATCTTTCTTCTCATTTCCACTAGCATAGGGTAAGAAATCGCCAATGAAAAAGTGTGCCAACATATCATTAGTAAATCCAATTACCTATGAATTACATTAATATTAAATATCAAATGCTAAATTGTGAATCAAAAATAAATTTACATCCCCAATTCCTTCAAATCTAACCTACCCTAAGGATGGTAGCATGCCGGCGCATGAATTATCACAGAAAAATTAGGTATGTCTGATTTTGCAAAGATTTGACTGCTTTGTAAAAAAAAAAAAAATTACATAATAAAAGTGAAAGGAAAAAATCATACAATTCAAAGGAGCTTACTTGTTAGAGAGACGCTCAAGAAATAGCCGATAAGTAAGTTGAGGTGCAGCACCAACAAATATACCCCCAACAAAATGAATAATTGAGGTTGGTCTTCTGTGTTTTGGTCTGAGAACCCATGCACCCTAAGTTTAAATAGAAGATAAAAATTTGTTCAAAAATAGGATATACATTTAATTGGTCAAAAAAACCAAAAACCTTATCCTAACCTTTTCATATTACGTGTTAGCTTAGAATAATACATGAAGCAAATATATGACCAAGCATATCCAACCCCCAACATTTTTCATAGTTTCCGCAGATGTATACCCACTTTACCTCCATATAATGTATATTTCAAATTTTCAAACTTTCGCTAGGTCATTGCTCTTAAAAACGAGGAGCTCATTTTTCTATAGCCTGGTTGATAATTGAATTATGGTCACATAATCACAGTAAGACTCCAACCTATACACTCGAGGTGATGTTTTTACCTTTGACAATGTCAGAGCCTAACCCGATAAGACCCACAGACTGGACATGTCCTATTATGTTGGTTTGTAATTGGTAAACCCCATGATTTAAGTTTTGAAAACTTTTGAGATTTTTCGTCCAATTTTAAGTTTAAGACAAACAACAAATCATAGTGCTGCTAATAACTATCAATATAAAGAAAATAAATTCATCAACAAAATTCTCTTTTCATTTATCATCAAATTAAATATATAATGATTACACTATAATACATGTTAGAGACCGAAATACAAAACAAAGCAGATTAAATAATCAACCATGAGTGTACAAAATTCCAGAAAAGAAGTATGTATACAAGCTTAGATCAAATCCTAAAAACTGCTACTCAACTGGTTCTTTTCATTTCACAGACTCTAAAAATAAAAGACAGAAAAACTATGCACTAACATAGCTCAACAGGCCATATTTACGAGCCACAGTGCCCCTTTGGGAGCCCACAGTGTCGCAGCGTCACCCACAAGTGCCACAGCGTTAGATTTTTTTTCCCAAAATTCCAAAGAGCTTGGTACCAAGGTGCTGCCAACCTCAACACCGTTGCACCTCAGGAGAAAATTTCAGACTTTTCCAAACATGCAAACGACCTCCGAGGCCTATTTCAAAACACATGCAAACTCTCACATGTACACATAACATTCTCAGACACATGTAGAAGAGTTTAAATGTATAAATTTAATGGATTACCTTGAATCTGATCAAGTCGGAATGGGTTGAACGGTGCATTAATTTTGCAGATGTTACAAACAAAATATTGCTAACTTGAAGAAAAATAGAATTACAAGGATGAATATGTTATCACTATGTGCACAAAATAGTTCCAAAAAAAAGATAAACCACTCATGAAACTTATTGATATGGATACCACCCGACAACATATGATAAAGATCGCAGTTGGACAAGATGACCTGAAAATCAAGCATGAATAAGTTGCAAACTATATAAAATATTTTATTGGAAGATACTGTTGTTAGCCAAGGAGATCCTAAACAAAAAGAAAGATAGAAAATTGGGAATCATTATCAAGCCTTGTATTATATCTGAATAGATTTGAATGTCATTTGTATGGATGCAAGCTGGCAATTGAGATAATAATCACCGCAAGTATTATTAGAACCTGACTCAAGTATTTCATGTCAACCTTTAGTTTGAACTCCAACGGGGACATAATTAAATTTTTGGTGCCTCCTTTCACTAAGGAAAGCGCCTATGGTGATGTCTAGCACTCCAGGCATTCAACAACGATATCAGCTTTAGAATGCTAGCGCTTTTAATAATACATGCTCATTCAATAGGTATCAAACAACCATATTAAAAAAAATCAATTTCTATGGATTAATTCCTAAAAACCATCATGATACAAGCTAATTACTTAATTTATACATTCTAATTCTTAGCTTAGTCCTTCAGTATCCGTATCTATAATATGTTATTTTGGTAATAACTTTTAAGATAATTAAAAATATGGTTGAGAAAAAAAATTCTAACAACCTAAACTCATGAAAAAGAAAGTTTTGGAGAGAAAATGGATATCAAGTAATACAATAAGTATGGATGTAGATTGTAAGATAATTTGTTTGCCTTTTTTCCTTTGTACTAGTTTAAGAGTATTGGTCTGTTACTCAAAACTTATATTCTACCTTTTTTTTCATCATAGTAATCAATCTTGATTGCTATTCATCCTTCTTAGTAGGCTTATCAAAACTATTTGGGGATAGTCTCTATGAATCTCATTTTTCAGTCATTTCAACTGAGTGTAGCCAAAGGTGTAGGTCAAACTCATGTTCAGCTCTATAAAATCTTGTTCAAACATACATTATTAAGTTTAAATGTGTATATTTTTTGGTTAAAATAATGCAAAAATTTTTAAAAAAAAAATAATAATTGGCATTGAGATTGCATATGGTGTCAAGTGTCGCCCTTGCATGATGTGGCCTTGAGTTTAATTATTTCCTATTTTTCTTTTTTTATTTAGAATAATAAATTTTCTTTTTCGATTGATATGTTTGTTTTTGTTCATTTATGTTCATGAACAAGTAAAATAATAATGCTTCAAATACAAATTAAGAAATATCAATCATTAACGAATATGGATCAAACAAAAACATAGAAAAAATCAATGAACCTAACTTTAAAAAAGCTTCGTAAAATTATTTGTGGCATGTTTAGATACTTGGTATTGCCTATAGTGCTAAACTTATTATTCAAAATTATTTTGAGCAACTTATATTCATGTTACTTAAGTCTACCACTTTCTTTCCAAATCCTTAAGTTAATATACTTGTCTGATTGATTTATTTTCTGTACTTTCTTATACATCTGCAAACCACCACAATCAATTTTCACTAACTTATATTAAATAATTCTTACTGTTATAATTCTTCTAATATAATAATCCTTTAATTTATCATGCCTAGTTTTGATAGGCATCCATCTTTACATTCTTACTTTCATACCATAAAACTTAACTATCAATGACCCAACACTTAGATTCATACAATATGATTGTTCGAATTGCATCATCATATATTTGCCTCTTTAGTCTTCATGATATCATCACATAATACTCCTAAAGTAATTCCCCCTTTTAACCGTACAACCTTAGGTCTAGAAGTTTTATCCTCAATTATATCTCTATTATTCTACTTATCAACAAAAAATAACTAACTCCATCGCATATCGGTATTATTTCATCTTTAATAAAATTGATTGATAATTGTTAGTTAAATTTGCATATAATAAACTCAACTTTTTTCTCCTAATTCTAAACTTTATATATTTATATATTTTCTTCATTACTCTAAAATCCACCAATTTCAACAAAAATCATATCGATTAGGATTATGACATCAGTGAAAAGTATTCACCAATTCACCTCACTTTCAATATCATTTATAAGCATCTTTACAACCAATTCAAATAAATAAAGACTAAATGCATGTAATCCTATTACATATAAAAACTCTTTAGTCTCTCAATTACTATTTCTAATCACTCCAATATTTAAAACCTCAACAAAACTTTGACACACATTTCTCAACTATTTTAAATGATGGAAGCAGAATAGTCTAAGGCTGTACACAAGTCAACAATTTAAACATAAAATTAGCATATTTTAGAATATAGGATTTCTTAAAAAATCAGAAATCATAGATATTTAGAGCACAAGAATGGGACCTCAATCTCCTTCCAATCTCCGGTACTAACCCATCCATCCTGAGATTTTCTTGTTGTTTCAGTGAGTAACCTGCAAAAAAAAAAGGGCGAAAGTTTAATTTCCTTGCTTGAAATTTAGCAATATATTGGATGAAGGAGAAAGAAGCACAAGAATAGGATTTCTTAACAAATTGGCAGGATTTGCAAACGGAAAGAAGCACTACATCTAAGCATCACATCCTATTCAAATTTTCATCCACAAAAATTATTAGTGAAATTTAAGAATATTTTATTTTCATTCATTTTGATTTTAAAAATTAGGAATATAAAGCTGATCACGACTACGTTGTTGGGAATTAGACGAGAGCTAATTCAAATCAACGAGAGTGCATAAACATTAAAACAATAAATATATCAAACAGACCAAAAAATTTATATAGGTTCCCCCGGATGATGTTGCATCTTGTTGCGGCTGCTACAAATTTCGCGATGATGGTGGAATTTTAAGAAAGGAGTTCACAACTTTAATCTCCCAGGTGTATCACATAATGATGCCCATCGCTTCTCTGTATAATGGAAAAAAATGGTAGCCGAAAAATAAAGTGAAATATCTAAAACATATTTAATGAACAACTTGGAAATATTGGTAAATCTATCCATGAGTCTGCAGAGCATTAATTATGCTCCACAGCTTAACATATGCCTGAAGCAGATGGATGGTTTCACTGGATTTGTAATTCATCAAATTGTCATATTTTCAATATTATATGCAATAATTCGAGCTTCAAAGCTGCTATTGAGAAACCGCAAACTATGGAAAGTCAAGACTCCGGTTCATAAGTTGTGCAGAAAGAAACTACACAATACCATGACCACACAAACGCCGAGATTGGGAATTCCATTAGAAGCTCAACTTCAGTTGATGGGATTATTGATGTCTAATGATCAATGCGATCGAGCAAACAGCGGATAAAAGATACAAAGTAGAGTGTAAAGGCATCTCACTGTACCTCTCGATCTGAGAGTAGAGCTGAATTCCACTGGTGCGGGTGTCGCCCTCAGACTTCTTAGGCGTCTCATCCGCATGGCAGACAAGCCTTGCTCCGAGCTGCCGCAGTCGCTGCCGCCCGTCGACGAAGAAAAGGCCTTTGCCGGAGAAGTTTCTCCCGCGGCGGGGTAAGAGATCCGGCTGGTAGTTCCCGTGAAAGGAGCACGGGAGGCGTGAAGCGTAGAAGACGGAGGAAATGGCCATCTTCGAATACACGCTTTGCTCCGCTCGGGTCTACTTTTTTAGAGTGAGCATTCACTGTTTTAAAGCTTTAATGCCAGCCCTTTCGAACAAATCAAGCCTGTTAATATATATTTACTTAGTTATAGACAGTGTGAATAAAATAATTAATTCATGATCATAATTAGTAGAAGAACCCTAAATTCAAAAGGGCAAAAGAACAAATTTGAAACGATATATTGATTATTTGATCTTTATTTGAACAAATATCAAAAGTTTATATCGAGTTAGGGCTCTACCCTTAAATGCATAACTACATTCAAAATAGTCCTAAAATAATATTCAAATGTCACAAATAAGATTTAAATCATATTTGAATAATGTTCAAATTAGCTACTCTGCACTTTTAAAAATTATTACATATATATGCATGATCATATAAATGGAATGATGTTGGAGGAGGTTGATAAAAATTGCAATGATAAAGATACTGCACAAAGAAGAAAATTAATTGATAGTATGAATGAATTATTCATTACTTATATTCTCTCTCCAAAATCTATATTGTTGACATTTGATGAGTATCCTCTTACATTTGTCCATATACATGATCATGTTTATGCATTCAAGAATTTGACAACGCAAATGTAATATCTAAATCTAGACTAATCGGTCCAGGCATTTCACTTGACCCAACCGAGCAATGCGAGCTGAACCGAGCGAGCAACAAAGAGCTTGATTCTGCCTCCCTCTCTCGCATGTGATGTTCTCCCTAAAATTGTCGTTAAAATTCACTTAAATTGCCAGCTCTTTTTAATCCTCTCGCCCTTAATATATATATATATATATAATCTCCATTTAAGGCTAAAGAGAAACCTATGGCACCATATTTTCATTCGTAAAGTGGCGTCAAACCCTCCTTTCTCCTCTCTCTCTTAGTTTCTTTCTCTCTACTACAATCATCGGAGTTTCCCCTCGCTCCTCTCTCTTCGCATTCTTCCTCCTTGACGATAATCAACCATCAATAAACTGTTCTTCTTACCTCTACATACTTCCTATTTATGTTATTCTCTTTGATTGTTATTCTTTTGCTGATGCTAAATTATACATATTAGATTAATATCAGATGTAATTGTTGTCCATCGGAGTTTCCCCTCGCTCCTCTCTCTTCGCATTCTTCCTCCTTGACGGTAAGCAACCATCAATAAACTGTTCTTCTTCCCTCTTCCTACTTCCTATTTATGTTATTCTCTTTTAGTGTTATTCTTTTGCTGATGCTAAATTATATATATTAGATTGATATCATATTTAATTGTTGTCCTGAAATTTATTTTAGTAGATTGTTTCTTGCTTGGGGATCTATGTTTTTGAGAATAGGACTTAGTAGAAATAAATTGTATAAATATATATCATGTAGTCATTGGCGCTTCGAAAATATTTTATTAAATGAATTTCGGCGAGGGATCCCTCAATTCAAGCAATCCAGGTTGATTGATCCTTGCGATTGTTAATGTTGGCATATGTATGTAGTCTAGGTCGATTAAACTCAAATAACTTGAGCTGTGTAAAATCACTATTTAATTTTGTTGTTTATTGTAGGACCTTCAAATCGTTGCGGTTTGGAGTTTCATATCGCTCGCCTAGAGGTAACAAATTATTATTTATTATTGGATAGGTGTACCCTTCTTTATTAGGGTGTTATCCTTGCTTCTTGTGATAGGTTTCTAGATATTAGGATGTCGTTCTTTTTTTTTTTCTATATTTATTATCATTGTGCATGTTAAAAATATTTTTGTTGTTCACATTGAAAGTATCATGTGATAGGAATAATGTTGCCTTGATTTATTAATGCACGGGCTCTTATCATTAAAAATAATTCAGGCACTATGTGATAGAAATAATGTTGCCTTGATTTATTGATCCAACGATGAAGGTTAGGCTACTAAAGTTTGTGAAGGTCTGACCACGATGCCAAGGCGATGGTCTGATGATGGTTGAGTAGTTGTATGAAGATAATGGTTGTGAGGTGGTTGGATGATGTTGATCAGTCGGTGGCACGATAATGGCATTTTGGGCAACAAAGGTAGTAACGATTAGGCTAAGAAAGTATAATGGTAGTGATTGAGTGAAAGTTGGACGAGGGTTGGATGATGGATCAATGAAAATTAGACAGTAAATATCTAACAAGGATTAAGCAAGGGTCTGATGGCGGTCGGGTGTTGGTTTGATGATGACAGTTAGTTGATGGTCTAAAAACTTCAATCATGCGATGAAAGTCCTATAGCTAATGTAGGGCAGCAAAGGTCTAACAATGACAATCGAGCGATGAAGATCTAATGACAATGGTTGGGCCATGAAGGTTTGATAACGACTATTGGGTAGTGATTCGATGACATTGGCAATCGAGTGGAGCTCTGGGACTCTTAGAGTCTCTAAGTTCTCTTGAATATTTAGCCAAAGGACCTCCTCATGTAGATACGAGGGGCCTATTTATATAGTTTTGAGAGTGACATGTTCCAAAAAATGGGAGAAGATCCAAAACACTCTATCAAACAGTCTGTACTAAAATCTCTTGATCATAGAACTTTCGTATGACATTTAAGTGCCTTAATGTTGTTAGAATTAGGTAACTTTGAGCTCGTTGGATTCATCTTACCGTGACTCTCGATTTGACTATATGTATGCCAAATTTAGATATTATTTTGTTCTTTAACTAATTTAAAAATTTTCAATTATGCTTCAAGCTATTGATTTGAGTTGATTTCGACTCGGGTTAGATCATATTTGGGGTTCTTCATTTCCTCACATCAAGCCAATCAGTTTAATGATGAGTTTGTCGAAATCAGAGTCTTGACGTACTAATTTATTTTTAGAAGCTTACAATTCAAATGTGCATTGAGACTCATGCACAATCAAGTCAAGATGGTATATCAATTATAAATATAATTCAATATTTTAAATTATATTTACATAATATCATCATTTTCTAGGCTAGAATTAAAAGTAATAATTAGATAAACAATTCAATCTTTAATAATTAGTGCTAAAATGTTATAAGTAAATAGTGTTATATAATTATGATTATTTTTATTATAAAAATACATATTTCTAGTATGCCACTCATTGTGTCAAAAATATTTCTACATATCTTAATTTTTAATTACCCGAACAAGAAATATTAATATTTGTTTTTATAACATGATTTTAAAAATGCAATATCCAAATAGCTCTCGAACCCTCTCAAGGCGTCGAGATAAATAAATATTTATTTTTTTCCGACATAATAAAAGGGGAGAAATTCGAGGGTGCGACGTTATCGTCGTCAATTTTTCTCTTCTCAACCTTGTTCTGATCCGATCACTGACTCAGAGGAAGACGGGATGGCTTTGAACCCTCAGCTGTTAGCCAACGGGATGCCAGTCCCATTTCTGGGTGAGATGTTCGTCCTAGCTCGGGACGGCGTCGAGTTCGAGGTCGACAAGATCCCAGGGTTTGTTTCCCCACTTTTCCTATCCTGGAAATCGTCTTTGCTAATTTCTTTTTTCTACGTTGCCAATCGTTCTTGATTTTTCTTTTTTTTATCATTGTGTTTTGGCGATCGATTAGGACTTCCTCTGTCATTTTTTACATGGAATCGACCTAATTATTATTTGTTACTAGATGGTAGGGATATTATGGACGTTTTAGATATTTGAAAGATGCTTATAGGTCATCTAAGAAAGTTGAAAGGACGGTTGTGAATCCTTTTACATTGGTTTATATGTTCTTCCTTGACATGGCTATGGGATTGAATAAAAGAGAAAAAAAGGGAAGGATAAACTGATCAAAATTTGATGAAGATGGATTTTATAGTCATTAGATTTGTTTTGAGATGGATGAAATATAAGTTTTGATTGATTAGCTTTATATTTTGTTTGCTTTATATGTGAAGTACTTGAATTTCATTTATATCTATAATTTGTTTCACGAAGATTTACATTTGAAAAGTGAATCATGATAGAATTTGAACGTGTTCAAATTTTAAGGCAATCCTTAAGAAAGCTTTTGGGTAAATTATTGGTAGGTCTTATGGTGCTTCATTATGTTCTTAAAAACTATTTTTGGTTCTCAGCATATGAGAGACTGTCATGAGTGCAATTTTGTTGATATTGCTCTTAATTGAGAACAAAGTGTTATAAATACTTTGTTATTCAGGCTTCTTTCTCTCAAATGTTTCTTACCTCACAATGACGGGGAAATCCTTGCAATGTGACATTAGCAAGCTTATGCCCATGAATAAACTGCATGGCATTGCTGGAGCGCCTCCATCTATGCCTCCTACTTGTCCTTATTTCGCTTGGGCACCTCCACCGTTAGTTGCAACTCGTTAATGTTGGATGTGGCATTCCATCTTGAAGAATTTATGGATCACCATGTGGAGGTGTAGAATTGTCAGTTGAAATTGTCATGTTACACCCACACACATGGTTCAACACCTCCTTGCTACCATCACCTCACTTGCGTCCACGTTTCTTTTTTAACTTATTGAGCTTTGTCATCCTATTATAAATCATCTATGGATTAGCGCCTATAGGTTTAAGTGCTTAAAATTTTTGGATGTGGCCAAGGGTTGGGCTTTGAGCCTTCATTGATTATAGAAATGTAGCATGTTGAGACATAGGATGTATTAGAGAAGGAGAACATGTTTCCTTTTTTACCTTTTTTTTTTTAATTTAAATGAGTTTTGGAATAGTAATCTTATTGGTGCCTTGGAAGGGGAAATGAAATCCTTGATCTTGATAAAAAATGTATTTGAGACACACAACATTGAGGATTTTTTAGACAGATTTTGCTACTATAGTTTTCTAATTGAAACGAGATATTTAAATAGAGATCTTGGTGATCGTAATCCACATGGAAATTCTTATCTCGATAGAGGATGGATCATAGATCTACAACATCTAGGGATCATATCACCTTGGTTGCCATCATTAGCATGGTCAACTATGAAGAGAGCCATAATCTAATTGTTAAAGCTCCAATGGATTTCAAAAGCACTTGGTGCACTTAAGGAAATATGGTTTCCTAATGTTCGAGATGCTAATGCTATAGAGCTCGCTCGACTCAGTGTGACTAGCAACTAGTCTATCTAGGCACCTGGTGATCACTTGCACTCATTAAACTATCAAGAGAAATCCCTCCGTAGATTCTCCATCACAACCATTACTTAGTTTAAGCCCCATAAAAAGTCCTTCATAGCCTTATTCTCATTTAGTAGGTCCTAGACCATGCCAAATAAGGTTCAAATATTGATGTCTATTATTTGCTTGAAGTACTTCAATAGCTTCGAGAAAGCTGCAATTATCAGTTATTAATTCTTGTACTTGACAAGGTTAGTTTTGTATCTTGTAAGATTTGGGGCCTCGAGCTGGAGCTCGAACTTGAGCTCGTCCCACTATAAACGAGCTCGAGCAGGATCACAAGCCTTAGCAATATTTTTTAAATATTATTAATTAATTTAAATATTTAATTATTTAAATTTTAGTTAAATATTTTAAACCTTTATTATTAATTTTAAATATAAAATATTAATTTATTTTTATATTATTAAATATTTTAAAAATTAAATTTATTAAATAAAATACAATTATTTAAAAAATATTAATAATTATTCGAGCTGGCTCGCGAGCTCACGAGCCGAGCCGGCTCAAGCTCGAACTCGACTCGTTAGCTCGATAAGCTCGGCTCGCGAGCCCATAAATGAGTCAAAATCGAGCTTGCTCGGCTCACTTACACCCTCGGTAAGATGCATACCTTTTTCAGTTTTTTCTCCAGAATGTCTATTCTAAATGATTGTTGTATAGAAGGTCAACAAATTATTGAGTGTGCTGGGCCTTAGTTATTTTTTGTTGTGCTCTTGTACGAAAGGTGGTTCTTCTAGCCTTTCAATTTAATTTTTTCAGAGGCCTCGTATTTGCTATTTGGCGAGGTTAATAACCGGTTACTCATTTAATGTGTCAGACCAATAACCTATTTTGCAGATCTGGTAGTGGTCATGTCAAAGCAAAGGGAATCATCTACTTATCAAATGTACGTATTGTTTTTGTAGCAAAAAAGCCTGTCGGGAACTTCGTAGCTTTTGATATGCCCTTGGTATGAATGCCTTACCTTTACCTTCATTATATATCTCTTTTTTACATTTTTATTATATAATAGTCATGTTTTAATAGCACACTTTTGTTTATATGTTTATTATAATCAAACTATGCATTTTCAAGCACAATCATACATTAGCCTGCATTCAAAAACTAACATTTTACAATGAGAATTATTTATTGACTGAAATGTAAACAAATAAAAATCTTTCATTCACTTTACTATACTTTGAAAATGGAAGGTGGAAATATGAGCTGTGCAAAAAAATTACTTAAAATAACTTTGACATCTAAGGCAACAGTTAATAAGAATGAATGGAGAATGAGATTTTATAATTGATCCAGATTACTTGAGATAAGACTAAGGATGATGATAATAGGAAAAAGAACAACTATAAGTCTATAACCAAAAAAGAGGAAGGGGGAATGAAAAAAAGATGCCAAACTGTGAATGAGGGTATGAGGAATTTTAATGGGAAAAAATGCAATGTTGTGGAGGAACTTTATGAAATTCATTGTTTCCCTCTGATCCATGAGAAAATGGTCGATAGTTTGTCTAGCATGTACTTAACACTATGCAAACTAGTTAGATATTCAATTCATATATAGAAAGTGCATGGTGCGGGACACTAATTTTGTGAAGCACTACCTTTGAGTGTGCTGAAACACCGAACGTGCTCTTGGGCTCATCTGAGGACATATATGAAGGGAGTGAGGAAGAGTTAAATGATCTGTTCGACTAGCGTTCACTCCTTTATCAGTTGTTGTCAACTGAAGGAAAACGTTCTACTACGACCAAATGAGTTATTCAAAAAAAATGGGCCAGCATAGCTTTCATGGCAATTAAATTTGCTTTGAGATGAGTGCAATATAAATTTGAATTGATTAGTCATATATTGCATTAATCTCATAGTAAATTCAGTATTTATTCACATTTTCTGCAGACAAGACTACAGTGCTTTTTCACCGCAAATTTTAATGTAGTGATTAGGATTGTTATGTGATGAGCGTTATCTCTTGCTAGATTCTATCTCTTGACAGATTTATTCTGGAGCAGACCTCCCCATAGTGTTGTTGTAAATGTGTGAAATGTCAAATAAAAGATTCTCATGAATTGCAATTGTATTTTGCATTTATATTCACCATTAAAATTATCATAGTCTTAAAAATCGGACCGAACTAATCGGTTTGACTGGTTCAATCATGAATCAGTTAGATGCCCGATCCGATTCATCATAAAAACCGGATTGGCATTAGACCATATTGAAACCGCAAGAACTTTCGTTTTAACCAGTGAACTGTTGAACCTGTTCCGATTTTTTAAAATCGGCCAGTTCAAGTGTTTTTTATTTAAATAATTAAATAAATTTAAAATTGAATATAATATTAAACTTAATAAATAATATAAATTAAATATATTATAACTTTTAAATGAGTATTAAGTACATATAATTATGATCAACCAAAAGGCACAATTCAAACATTTTCATATGGCCCCACAATTCCATTTCTACCATATGCAAAAATAAAAAGTTATATATACAATCCAAAGTGAAACTTCTCAAGTGATGTGGAACTAAATAGTTATGTTGAAAGATTTCATGTTTGCAACCCATACCATTTTATTTTAAATAATTTTTATCTAATTTAATAATATGAATAATATTTCTTTTTTTAGTTGATAATATTTAATATATATTATAAATAATTAGTTTTATATATTTAATTATACATACGAATGATTTTTATATACATACATTTACATACATACATACATACATACATACATACATGATATATATATATATATATAATTTTATGATGTGAATTTGTTTTATTATTTATATATACAAATTATATATAAATATATAAAATAAATTAATAATAATTTATATTAAATTATATACTTATATAGAAATTAAATTTAGATTAAAATCAAATTTAAGTATTGATGATATTAAAATTTAAAAGTTTAAAAAATATTATGCATGAACTATATTTATTTTTTAGTAACACAAAATTAAATGATATATAATTATTATATCATTTAGATCTTATTTAAATAATTTTAATATTTATTACGCCATCCAGTTCAATCCTGATTGAGCCATTAAACCTTGAAATTATTATTCTTCTAGTTCAATGTATATTCTGATTTTCGCAATCTTGAAAATTATAGTTTTAACCTTCCTAGTGCTTATTATTGATTAAAAAAACTTCTTTAGACATGTCTAAAATTGTCTTAACATTTTAATATTTGTCGAATTGATGAATTAACATCAATTTAAGATTTGTATCATTTTTATATTCCTAATTGGCACAAATAAATCTCTTTGCGGGCCAACATATTTTGTCACTTGTGTATTGCGAGCATCAAGTTATTTTTTTGTCACTTGTGTATTGCGAGCATCAAGTTATTTTTGCACCTTATTATTGAATTTTTTATGATTTTGCTAGTAATGGCCATGCATATTCCATTCCACTGTGGCGTGGAGAAAATTTGGGTAGAATATTATGATTGAAATTTGATCAGGAAGAGTTTTATAACTATAATATTTATTTTGAGATGAGTGTAATACAAAATAATCAATCAACACTAGTCTTACACTTATCTCTTAACAATTGATAGTTATAACGCTCATCTTGACCAAATTTTTTTTCATTTGGCTTCTATGATTTTACATTCATACATTATAAATATCATATAAAACTTTCTTTCAACGAATTCCACATCTGGCTTAGCTTTTGCTCCCTTTTTTGTCTAGTGTGCACTTCTTTTTTCGTTCTTTACTGATGAAAGACTACTTTTTCTACTTGCAGTTACATATTCATGAAGATAAGTTCAACCAGCCAATTTTCCACTGCAACAACATTTCTGGAAAAGTGGAACCTGTGTGTTATAAACCAACCTTTCTATTTGCATCGCTATTACTTTCAATTTTATTTGAATTGTACGTTTAATCTATTAATGTGTCAAATCATAGGTTATACCAGAAGAACAGCATAGGGCCCTCTACTCCACTCATTCCTTCAAGATCTTGTTCAAGGAAGGTGGTTGTGGAACTTTTGTCCCTCTTTTCTTGAACCTGATACAATCTGTAAGACACTATAATCAGCACTATACTGCTCCTGCCGAGGCCGTCCCTCGTGTCGACCCATTGCAAGCTGCCCAGACTCCAGTGGATGAGATGATGCGTTCTGCGTAAGTATTCTACAAAGTTTTTATTAAAGGAATTTAGGACTGAATTCATACTAGTTTGATTCTCATCTTTTGAATATTATACCATGTTCTTGTTCAAGGATGTTAGGATTGAATTCATTACTAGTTTTCTTCTTATCTTTTTAGTATTGTACCAAAGTTCTTGCTGTAGGATATTAGAATTGGATTTATGCTAGTTTGTTTCTTATCTGTTAAAGTATTATACTACGTATTCTAGGATGCTAGAATTGGATTCATTATTAGTTTGATTATTATCTTTTAAATATTCTACCAAATTTTATTATAGTAAGATGTTAGAGTTGGATTCATAGTGGTTTGATTCTTATCTTTTGAGTATACTAAGTAGGGGTGTGAATGAGTCACGCTTGCATGGTCATGTTCTCATTCGTATATTTGTTTATTTGAGATCAACTCGTTTGAAATTATTCATTAACATCATGTTCGTATTCAACTCATTTTATTTCAAGCGGAACAATAATGAATCATTTACTTATATGCGAACCTTTTAATAAATTTAAAAAAACATTATATATATATATATACTCGTACATGTCTATGTAGGACTTTCACATGTACCTAATAGGTTCGAAGAGAGGAATTTGAATAGGTTCTAGTATCAAGAGTGTAGTCAGAACAATTACCTTGTCTCCACAAGCACTTGCTAGCCTAAGGATGTGACTCACCATGGTTTGATAAGTCAAGTAGTAGTCCCCAACAGGAGCCATAAGGAACTTGTACACATCCATTCAGGTAGAGTTTTCCTCTTCAACAGGGGACAACTCTCCGAGGTTATTCGCCTTTATACATATCAGTAAGCCACCGCCTGAACATAGCCGCAAGGAAGGACCATCGCCCTAATCCTCTCGACTTGGCCAGCTCTGAGTTGCCTTGAAATTTAGTATCAGACTATAAATGAAGAGCCACATGGGTGACGACTATCAGGTCATGACACGTGTCATGTATGGTATGCAATGGGCTACAATTAGTGATATACTTTTTTACCTTTTTTTTTATAGCCCTCAGATTCCCATAAACAAAAGGATGAAGAGAGACATTCTGAATCTTTTTAAAGTATTATTTTTCTGTTGGAGTATTCTTGAGATTTTTTGGGGTTTTTCCTAAATTCTTTAAATCCTCTCATTTTTTTCCCATATTCACTCTTAACTTCTCTTGAAATTGTTTGTTCATAAGGTCGGGTGTCATCCAAATATATATTTGGATCAAATATCCTAAAAGGTAAGGTGAGCATAAATTGATGCTAGTAATTAGAAGACATACACATCTCGAAGAACAATAAAAATACTTAACCATCCATGAATATGGATGCTCCCAACTGCTCTACTCATCATGATTTCATGGAAATGGAGGAAAGACACACAAAGATAATCTAGGATGCCTTAGGAGGATTATCAAGAATGCACGAAGAGAAAGTACACCAGAAGAATCTTTTAACTCGAATGTTCGTCGTAGGATAGCAGAGATCCGGACACTCACCTTGCTGCCCAACATGGATCCCACTCACATTGCCACCAACAACAAAGAGTATAAGTGTATAACCCTCCTCCATGACGAGTGAGGAGAGCAAAACCTACCCACTTTCTCCATGGTGATAGCAGGGTAACTCCTTGACGATGAGTAAGAAAAAAATAGAATTAAACTATCTAACACGAGCGACATGATCCATTTAATTGTTGACTGTAACCGCATAGCACCGACTCCCCCACCGACATACCCAAACGACACAATCGCCTCCGGTCCCACCTCACAACCGTTCGATCAAAAAAATTGCAAACCGACATACTCACGATATAAAATCCTTCTCCATTCGGACGGTTAGGGAGATACGCACGCACACTCAAGAGAGACATATACAGAGAAGAGAAAGAAAAGATTTCAGAAAACAGACCTCTTCTCCTGACACCGTCCAAGCCCGACCTCGCCGTCGACCTCCTGCTCCGGCGTCGATCCCATCTTCCTGCACCACGTCGTCAGCCCGCCGACTCACCTGCGCCGAACCCGTCGATCCCATCCTCCCATCTGAGCCGACGTCGCCGAACCCCACCCGCCAACGCCGGACCACCCTGCCGCCGACTTCGCCGGACCAGCCGACGCCGACCCTGCCGACCAAGTCCCTCCCGTGCGTGGCTCTGCTTTCGGCCCTTGCCCGATCGGGATATGGCTTTGCCCTACCCGATACCTGCTTCTCCTCCTCTCTGATTTCATATATAATAATATAATATATTATATTATAATATGATATATTATATTATAATATATATTATTATTATATTATATTATGATAACATATTATAATACTATTTATATTATATTATAATATAATATAAATATCATATTATCACATGTATATTATTTTAATATTTAGATATTAAAATAATATTAAAAAAAAAAGAGAAATATGGAGAGAAATAAAGATTTCATACAGGTGCCGAAGACCCCGGTCGTCGTACCTTAGGTCCGACTGGGATGATTTCAAATTGAAGACCATACGCCGTCGATTTTTAATCCGGGCAGATGGTTTTAAAATTAGAAGACCTCGGCTGTCGCATCTTAGATCCGGCCGGGATGGTTCCAAATTGAAGACCTCACGCAGTCGATCTTAGATCCTGGTGAGATGGTTTGAATTCGAAGCCCCTACGCCGTCGACCTTAGGTCCGGGTAGGAAGAATTTCGGCAGATGCCGCCCCGATTTCTCCCTCGGTGGGGAGCCGACGCCGGGAGGCTGCCGAAATTTTCAATGAACTACAGAGGACTTGGACAGAAAATTAAAAATTGATTTGAACGAAATTCAAATTTAAAATCAATTTTAATTCAAATTTGATCAAGTAATATTGAATTTGAACTCAAACTCAAACTCGAACGAGACTTACACTTGAATTCGAATGAGTAGAACAATGGACTTGATCGAATTCAAAGATCAATTTGGGACATGTGAACTTGATTCAATTGATTTCTAATAAATTCAAATCTAAGTGAATACAAACTTGAAAGACAACAAAAGCTTCTTTTGGGAGAATAATTTGACTATAAAGCCATAGTGTGGGAGTTCTTTGGATATTGATAGATAGATCTCTTTCAACATTGAACATGATATGTCCTTAAAAATAACAATTGAGGAAATACTTTGAAATGCAAATCTCCGATCGATGATAACACTAGTGATATCTACAAATATGTATAAACCTAGTGCAATATATACACAAAATATCAAACAAACACAAGTAAACATATATTGTGTGATATACGACGGTTGCAAAGATGCCCTCAAGTCAACATTGTTAACTCCTACAAGTCAATGCTCATATCTACTAGTTGTTGTTGCAACAAAAGACATGAAATACTACAATTCACCTATTAGCATGAATAGGGAATTCGTAATGCCCAAAACAACCAGCCTACAAGCAAAGACACAATCTCCTACAAGAAATAATAGGGGAACTTATAACAAGTAATATAATTCTCCTACGAACACTAGCACGATCTCCTAATGCCTATTGAACAAGCATTCCCTATGAGCTATGTTGAGTGGGATATTAACAACAAAGGGATATCTTCTATGTGCTATAAAATGAAACTTGAATCAGAAACCACGCCACCGGATCCGCAACATGTGTGCAAGCGGACAGAAGGCGTTCGTAGGCCCTTAAGTGAAATTTTGGGCATTTCCTAAATAAAATCACTCTTATATAATGGATCATATTTAAAATATTTTAAAATGCCCCTTATGTATTAAATATGACCCTTAAACTAAATTGCTCTGCATGTGCTCCGATAGAACTATTAAAGTTACAAATATAAATAGTCGAGAATGCTGCGCAGGGTTAAATGCCACAACCCGCATGTGCTCCGATCGTCAAATATGAATGTCAAATCCAACGATCTGAGAATGCTGCGCGGGTTAAATATTCAAGTTTCATCCTCCTCCTCTAAAGGACTGGAGTCGACACGACTTGAATAACAAAATGCATCCCAAAATTCTACAAAAATACAAGCGACCTCAACTTCACCCCGATGATGGCCGTGTTGAACGAAGATATCAACCGGAGGGGTCCATTCACAAATATTTTTCAAATGTCATTCCTACTAAATTCTTTACAAAAATATAAATGACCTTAATGTCAGCCCGATGATGGCCGTGTTGATCGAAAATCTCAACCGGAGGGGTCAAATCTCAAATCTAATAAAAGTCTAAATCTCTGAAATGAAATATATCACCTAAAAAAACTCAAAACTAAAAAAAATTATCCATCTCCCGCTACTGTTTGTCAGGGGAGATAAATCTGAAATTAACCTCAGCTCACAAAGAGCGAATGTGTGTTGGGTGTATCACTACGATTCATCCTCAAACAGTCTCTTGCCAACAGGGACGTGGCACGTGCCCTCTGATCGGGTGGTTTCGCCGCGAAATGGCACCATTATATTACGATCACGGCCAAAGCCCGTATGTTCCCTAAAGGCGTCAAACCCTTGAGTTATGAATCATAGGGTATATTCGATAGGCATAAAGCCCTCTGTCAGCTAAGGTGGATTCATATATATCCCCTTAGACAAACATCAACCCAGGTCTACGAGGTATTCTTGGACGAAGCAACCCATGGCTGCCGACAAGGTGCCTTCTGTCAGGTTGGGTCGACTACCTCCTCTGACTAAGTAGACCAGGGATAATGACAGCCCGGGACGACGGAACCATGGGATCTTGATCGGGCTCGTCTTCATTCCCCCCACCACCAGTTTTAAGTTTATGGTGATAAACTCTAAATTCCAAACTTTAAAATTCAAATATAAAACTTAAACCCTAAATTATTGCTATTATATGATAGGTTTATAACCTATTCGACGCTTGAATGACTAGCCTTAATCGAAAGTTCTCTCTCGTTATCGGGAGGGGTAATTAACTATAGGGGCTTGCGCCTATAGGAAACCAGAACTCAGATCAAAAAGTCCTCACCAAATGAGGGCGAAATCTCTGGGCAGTGTCTTATCTACAAACCCAATCTGCCTTCTGAAAATTCCCTCGGGATCACACATCCCAAAATTGAAATTTTTCGGAGCCCACATTAATATAAGAAGGCAATCCAGTTTTAGATAAGTCAAAGAATAATCCCCACTATGAGCTGCAAGAAACTCTTATAGATTCATTCAGGCTCTAAAGAGTTTTGCTCTTCAACGGGGGACAGCTCCCCGAAGCTACTGCCTTTGCTCAAATCAACAAGTCACCACAAATACTCGGGGAAGGAGCATCTCAGGAGGTCAAGGGCTCAATTCTCTAGACTTTGCTAGCTTTTAGCTCGTGATTATTATGGCCTGAAGGAGCTCACCTCTTGCTTTTAGTAGCCTTATAACTGCACCTAGAGAGTTGCTAGCACACCCAAAGGACTTGCATATCGACTCGCCAGCTTGCCCATTAGACTCGCCATGCCAACTTATTTGTGGAAGACTCGACCAAGGGGACTCGCCTTGAAATTGGGATCAGGCCAGAAACGAGGAGCCACATGGGTGCCTATTTGGTCATGACACGAGTCACGAGTCATGTATGATATACAATGGGCTATATATATATATACATGTGTGTATGTGTATATGTATATAGAGATAGAGAGAGAATAATGAGCCGAAAGGGATGAGACAAGGCTCCATATGTGTTTGTCTTGTTAAGAAAATATACTAAAAATATTTATTCTATATTACCTCTCTTAGTTAATGAAGGAATTGAACACGAGTTCCCAAACAAGAAGCCTTCTTTACAGCATTGCTACCAAGTTTTTGTTAAAGGATGCTAAAGTTGGATTCATTCCAGTTTTCTTCTTATTATCTTTCGAGTATTCTACTAAGATCATTTTCTAGGAAGTTAGAATTGGATCATATTTGTTCGCTTTTATCTTTTAGAGTTTTCTACCAAGTTCTTGCAATATAAGATGTTAGAATTAGATTCACACCAGTTTGATTCTTATCTTTTTTTCTTCCTTTACAAATGTAGGTATGTGGATCCCAACGATCCAACCAGGATATTCTTACAGCAGCCCACATCGGAGTCTCAGCTGCGACGCAGAACCTACCACCAGCCTGCAGAGAATGCCTATTAGTTTGTCTTATACGGTACACGGCATATTTTTCAGACAATAATAATTAAAAATTTATGGAGCGTATATATGATAATTTACACGTTTAACTGGACATAATGTTCATATGGATGCACTTGTTATTCGCTTTGTTTGTTGATGCTGCGAGAGCTGATTTTCGTTAAGTGTTATTATAGCGTTATTGATGAATTTTGTAAGTACGACTTGGGCTTTTGACGCATAGAGAAAAGCATGTACCAAATTGCTTGCATGTGCTGCAATTGAGGTTTCGTTTGGGACGGATTTCTTACTGCTTTTTAAAACAAAAGCTTATTTTTTATACTAAAAAGTTGTTTTAAGAAGCAGTAAGAAAGCCATCCTAAACAAAGCCTGAGTGTATCTTATGATAAGATTAACTTCGGTTTTTTTCTATTTTGTTTGCTTTTTGCTCAAACATGCGACGATAATAGTGTTGCAATAGTTGATTATGTATTTGTTGATGATAAATCATTTATTCTTTGAAAAAAGCTACAAAAATTCATGTACGTTTTGATGGACCAAATAAAGGGTTAACTTATTATTATTATTTTTTTGTATATTTAAGGCTGTCTGGGACGGTTATTTTTATTACTTCTTAAAGCAGAGTTTTAGTATAAAATTTTTAATTTTTTACTAAAAATTTATTTTTAAAATGCAATAAAAAGTAGTCTCAAACGAAATTTTAATTTCAGCGGCTCAAAACTTTTAAAATGTTTAGGGAATTATTTTTTTTTAGAAATAGAAAAAGTGTGTTAGAATTTTTTTTTCTGAGTGATTATTCAGTTTCTATTTAATTTTACTTGACTTGAATTATCTATCACATTCATATTAAATTAAATACAAATTCAATATGAGATGGAGATGTCATTACAAATTTTCAAAATTTTAGAGAGAGAGTTGTGCACTTCCATGAATTTAGTATCTAATGTATTTTCGCTTGAATCAGTGTTTCTATGTAAATTAATGGAGAATGATGTAAAATTAAATCTTGAATGATCGAACTCAGTAGATATTTGGGCGGCAATATTTTGAATTAAATTTAATATCTGTATACTGGGGTGGAACCACATTATGGCTAGGGGGTAATTGCCCTCTTAAAAATATTAAAATACTATGATCTTTAGGCAATTGCCCCCAATGTAATTAAATATATTGTGTAGATGTGTTACTGTTAGGGAATGATGAACCAAATACATAGAGAAATAGTAAATCGAATCCTGTCAGGGGGCGTTCCCCATTTTGGACCCCCGACATATATGCGAACAATTATTATAAGTTTGCCCTCCCCCCCCCCCGCTCAGAAAATTATGGCTGGTTCTGCCCATGTATGTATACAAATATTACGAAAAACTCCTATTATTTGATTCGGTCTATACTATTGTTAAATGGTCTAATTTGCCAAATCTAGCTTTTTTGTTCTTAAACTGAAATGAAAATAGACATTTAGTTTGATTTTATATTAATTTAAATAAAATTGAATTAAATACAATTTAAAAATGATAAGAGCAGGGTTGCATTCCATTGCGTGCAAAATTCCGTAATGAACACACAATGTATACATAAAGATTCGAATCCAATATTTTTTAGTTGGAAGCCTAAGCTCTCAACCAACAGAACAAGGTGAGCTGTATGTTATCTCTAATTCTCTAATTATCATTAGTTAAATGGTAAAGCTACAAAATTCCATTCAACAAATTCATTTTAAACGACTTGGATTTTCTTTTTTCAAATAAAAAAAACCAGTCATTCGAAGTAATTTAAACATACCAAAAAAATAAATTGAAAGCTATAAAAAAGGGATATTAAAAAAAAAAAAAAATCTAACGTTTCCATCCCGGATTCTCTTCTTGCCTCCCGCCTCGATCTCCAACGGCTATTACCAATTCAAATTCCACCGCAAGCCACGGCAGCCCCACGGTCTCATCTTGTTAACTGCTCACGCTAATCCCTCTGCTTCTTATTCTCACATTCTTCTATTTGTCTCGCTCTCCAACAGTCCTCTTCTCTCAACCATTTCTTAGAGAAAGAAATCAAACAAGTAATTACGCCATGGAAGTCACACTTCTCGTCTCCTTCAAACTCCTCCTCTTCTTCTCCCTCTTCTCCATTTCCTCCCTGCTCACCTTGTCCACCGACTTTGCCGTCGGCGGCGATGGAGATTGGGCCATTCCCTCTTCCAAAGATCCAGATTTCTATAACAAGTGGGCCGCTAAGAACCGGTTTAAAGTTGACGACACCATTAGTAAGTGCTTTTCATCTTAACATAGCAAAATATTATCTCTATGATCTCACTGATGTCGGCTCATTACAATACAGACTTCAAGTACAATAAGGACTCCGTCTTAGTAGTGACAGAGTCAGAATATGACAAGTGTCGATCGATGCACCCAATCTTCTTTTCCAATAATGGCAAGACCGAGTTCAAGTTCGAGCGAGCGGGTCTCTTTTATTTCATTAGCGGAGTCAATGGGCATTGCGAAAGGGGAGAGAGAATGATTATTAAGGTGATAACGGGGCCTAATGCATCACCGCCAGACCAGAGGAACAATACCGACTCATCAGACTCTGTTATCAATGATCTGCATTCTACTTCACTCTCTATCTTTTTGTTGACGGTTGGAAATCTAGCACTTGCTTTAGGGTTTAATTAGTCAAAAAAATATCAAGGTTGACTGCTTTTGTCCAATTATTAGGTTTTTCGTGATGGACCGTTTTTTTATTAGCATTGATAGATTTGGTGTTCGTAGACCGTTATTTTGATTATTATGGAACTTTGTTTTTATCAATGCTGATGTGAAAAATAACTTCTTGACATGGAGTGTTAATGTTGATGCTTTGTTATTTTATCTACATAAATTTCGAGTAGGAATTCTTATAAGATTAATTTTATAAGGATTGTAATAATGCAATATCATTTTGAATAATTAATTATGATTATTAAAAAAATTTATATTTAATTCAAGCTCCTAATTTAATCACTATTTCAATGTGGTGGTTCTTCTAATGTTATTTAGATCCTGATATTATCAACATTTCAGCATTTATTTTAAATACCAAAGTCACATATTTAAAGGAGAATTTGCAATTATACTCTGCTTCCCCATTCCAAAAATAAAATTGTTATTTTTTTAGGATTTGCAAATGTTAGAAAGTTAGGGATTTGTTTGTACTTAGAACGGGAAGCACTTGATTTAAAAGAAAACTCTATCAACTCCTCCACTGTTCATACACAATTGTTACTTATTAAGTGATTGTATGTAAATTAAATATTTTAAAGAATATGTTTATTTTTTAATAATATATTTTAAATATATTAAAATACAAATAAGAAAAACTTGATTTTTAAGAAAAAATCATATTGATTCGGCACAAATGTCAAATCGATATGGCATGCTTACAGGAAAATCGAGCAGCTCAACAAAACGAAACTAACGAGCCTAAGATTACTTAATTTTGACATCATTAATGCACTTAAATACTTGATGAAAACTCCATAATATAATGAATTACTATGAACCTTTTGACATAACACTCCAAATTTAATCTAGATCTTCTTCATATTTACTAAGCATGTTACTCTAAGAAAATTATAAATAGACTCACATTCTTCACATGAAGGGGGAAGAGGAGGAGAGAAGAAGGAAGAGCTCTCTATCATTTTCCAACTATCTCTAATATATTGTCGCCAACAACCGCTATCATTATCAAAGATTCGCATCATAAATGTTTACCATCTCCAGAATTATAACAAGATCTGACCCTTATGTAGTGTTGGGTACATTTATTCTCTTGTGAACATTTATTTTTATAATCTGTATTGGAAAAATTAAACCATGTTGTTGGATATCTTTTTATTTCCTTTTATTCGATAACGGAGCATCTTTGTATCACTTAGTGCATAGTGAATTCTACAACCGGATCAGAACCCATAGTTTTTTTTCTTTTTCAGATTTTTCATGTAAAAATTTCTCTGGTTTTACTATTTTTATCTATTCATGTTGAATCTTTATATACTGCTAAAATGTGAAATAGTCACGCTATGGAAGACTTAAGAAATAAAAATCCTAAGAGAAGTAATACAATGTTTTATAATTATTCGATTTAATTAATTTTATATATTTCAAATTCTTAAAAAATATTATTTAGTATTTATTTTCTTCAAATCAAATATTAAACAAATTAAATTTAAAATTAATGTACCCCACCAAAAAGCATCTAAATAGTTTTCCAGATTTTGTTGAGAGATTTTAAATGAACTTACCAAAATTTTCCAGCCCAATTAATTGGCAACGGAGTGTATACTATCACCGCCATGGCGGGTGAGCGTAATTTAAAGCGATTAAATTCTCGTTTATTAGCTCCATCATGACCGTACAATCAACATCAGTCACAACTTCCACTATAGGCACCGCCTCGGCCGGTGGCAATAATAATTGTCGAAATCCGGTCACCATCTGGCTAACCCACCAATACAGTTCTCTTTATGCGGTTCATATTTATTACACCATATTAAACATTTAGGTCAATTAAGGCTTCGTTTGGGACGACTTTCTTACTGCTTCTTAAAGTTGTCCCAAACGAAGCCTAAGACTTCATTCATAACATTTAGGTCATTTGTTTTTTATGCTAAAATTAAAATTTTTGTATTAAAAAACTGTTTTAAGAAGTAGTAGGAAAGTTGTCCCAAATAAAGTCTAAAACAAAGTCACGCACATATCATATGCACAAGACTCAAATATAGGAGCTCTTGGTTAATAGCAAAAGCTCCCAAAGAACAGACCAAATAGAGTTCTGTCTATATTTTCAAAGTCACAGGAATATAGGATGAGATGGGATAACTACATGAGGAATAATTATCATTGTGTATACTTTTTATATTCATGTTATGGATTAATTATTATGTGCAAACGCCGAACGTCGTCCGGAGACCAACCAGAATGCGCCACATCACCCCTTCACTCGGTACTGCTAACGAGGCTGCACTTGATTCGCATCCGAAAGTAGAGCTGTGTCTGGTTTTCGTACAGGATAATTTCTCGTGTTATGAATCACATCATGATTGCTGATAAATTTTGTATTGACTGTTAAATAAGTAACACAACTCTCTATTTTTGTCATCTAGTACTTGAGACTTGGACATAAATGTTTTTAATATTCTGAATCTTAATAGGACAAAATATGTGAAAAAATTCAGATAACTGATACTATTTAGTGGGATAAATGCTTGATTTATTGTAGTTAATTTATAATTTTTATATTCAGAATATTAAGGTTAATGTATAATTTACAATAAAAAGTATTTTAAAATATAATTTTTTAGCTATGAGCACCTAAATAAATATAATGAAAAAAAAAAAAAAAAAAAACCACGAGGTTTGCTGACAATTATGAAGGCGGTTTATTTTCACGGTACAATTTCTAAGCAATGTGGCAAAGCAGCTCACCGCAGCTCACGGGGCGGTGAGCTGATCTCCATTTAACTTCCAATCCCGTATATATAGCAATCAGCCGTTGCATAATAAATCAATCATTTATATATACAATTTATGTGCATATTATCCAATTTTAATATCTAATATTTATATTAATTTACATAATATTTTCATATCTAAATTATATTAATATTAATTTATTTTTTGGAGACATTTAGATGAACTACAATAATAATATACACAAAGTTAAAATCTAAGACATCTTAATTAATAGTCAAAATTTTTAATTATCAGACTAATTTTAATTTAAGCTCTCATGAGCTTAGTAAGTCTAATTTATTAAATATAGATATTTTTATTTTTTTTAATAAAATTTTGTCAATAATATTAAATAAATAAATAAATTTATGAGTCAAATTGTGTGATTAAATGATAATATATATATATATATATATATATAAGAAGTCCTTCCTATAAAAGAAGTCCTTCCTTCTGTTTCAGTTCAAACTCAGAAAAGCAAAACAGCTCAATTCAGTAATGAATTACATCTCCTTCCTATTAGTCATCTTCCTCCTTCCATTTAGCTTCTCCTCTCGTCTTCCTCCTCCTTACAAACAACCTTTCACAAAAATCTATGCCTTCGGCGACTCCTTCACTGATACTGGCAACACTCACTCGACAACAGGCCCTTACGCCTTTGGCTCTGTCTCCAACCCTCCATATGGCACCACCTTCTTCCACCACCCAACTAATCGATACTCCGATGGCCGCCTGGTCATCGACTTCCTCGCCACCACTCTCTCTCTCCCTTTCCTTCCTCCCTACCTAAACCAAAGCTCTCAGTCATCTTCCCATGGAGTTAACTTTGCTGTAGCAGGCTCAACTGCACTTGACCATGAGGTTTTTGTGCAGCATAACATCACATTAGACATCACGCCGCAGTCGCTGGGGACTGAGCTCAAATGGTTTAACGATTACTTGGAGAAGAAAGGTTGTCGAAAAGTCGGATCGGCAGAGTGCAGATTGGCCTTGCAAGGAGCACTCTTCTGGGTCGGTGAAATCGGAGTCAATGACTATGCATACAGTTTTGGTTCTTCTCTGTCACCGCAGTTTATACAGCAGCAAGCTGTTGGGAATGTCATCAGTTTGCTGCAGGTAATATTTATACTATCTTCTACTTCTTCTTCTTTTAATAGGGCTGTTTTGTTGCAAGACTTGGCAAGAATTTAATCTTAGTTTGGGACAGATTTTTATTGCTTCTTAAAGCAGCTTTTAAGTACAAAAAAATGTACTAAAAAGCTGCTTTAAAAAACAATAAAAAACCGTCCCAAACGAAGGTCCGGACATCCAATACAAAAAGGTCCGGTCACCTTACCTAGAAATATATAGGTCCGAACATCCAATAAAAACTTGCCACGTGGATTACTTTTGACTGTGCACTTTGACTGCGCTTTAACTACGCTTTACTTGCACTTTACTTGTGCTTTTGACTACTCTTTTTTGAGTCAAAGCACAGACCACGTGGCAAATTTTTAGTGGATGTCCAGAAATAGGTCCGATGACCTGACCTAATAATTTGCCCAAACGAAGCCTTAGATTTCTTAAAGCAGCTTTTTAGCATTAAAATTTTAATTTTTTAACTAAAAAACTGCTTTATGAAGCAGTAGGAAAACCATCTCAAACTAAAATTGTGAAGCATTTTATTGAGCTACATAAAATTTTCTTTCTTTATTTTCATATAAAGCATGTTGGTACAACAGGAGATAATAAAAAGAGGAGCCAAACATGTAGTAGTTCAAGGATTGCCTTTAGTTGGTTGCCTCCCACTGTCATTATTTCTGAGCTCTCCAGAAGATAGGGATAGTTTTGGGTGCTCTGCAAGCATCAACAAGCTTGGTTCTGCCCACAACTCTCTTCTACAAAACAAGTTACAGGAGCTCAGGACCCGTTATCCGAAAGCCATTATCTTGTACGCCGACTACCTAAGAGCTCACGGCACCATCATGAAGAGCCCGAAAGCAAACGGCTTCGTCGAGCTTTTCAAAGCTTGCTGTGGTGCAGGGGGGGGACAATATAACTTTGACATTTTTAATACTTGTGGATCTGCAGAAGCCTCTAGAGCTTGTTCAGATCCTTCTAAGTATGTCAACTGGGATGGTGTTCACCTCACTGAAGCAACGTACAGGAAAGTTGCAGACATGTTCTTCCATGGCGGATACTGTCAACCTTCATTTGATACATTTATAAGGAGCAAGGAGGAGTAAGAGCTGTTGAACTATTTCATGTAGTACGTAATGAGTAAGGATTCAAGAGCTGGGAAGGTGAAAATAACTAGTTAATAGCTGTTTCATGATCTTTTCATCTATGTAGACATTGAAGAGAGGTGCTCTCAATTAATAGTGGTTGGTGTTTGGTACTTCATAAATGATTGTTACGAAGATTCCAAAGCAATAATCATCAATCATAAAATTGTAGGGAATTAGTCAACGGTTTTTTTGTGAAACTTTAATAATGAAGCTTCTTTTATTATAAAATTTTGAGGAAATTTAAGATCGATCTTTTTTTTTTTTTTTGATGTTAGGGGATTTGAACGCCGGGTGAGAAGGGAGGAAGAGCTTTTGTCGGCCATTTGGCTGCTTAGGGCATCTCCAACCGAACGTTAAACGAGTGTATGGAGTCGTTCCGTCGCTCCAACCGAACGCGAAAATTTCCGCCATTTAATCGCAGTTGAACAGTGCGACGCCAATATTGGCGTCGCATTGTTCACTCACGCCATTTTTTGCTCTCAACCGGAAAAACGCGCGAAAGGGAGAGAGATCGTTACCTTCTCAAAAACACCTAAAATGGCATTCGATTGGAACATCACCGCGCCATTTTGGAGTTTTGCGTTACTTTGCCGTGAAAAATGAAGTTTTCGATTGGAGATGCCCTTAACGGTGATTTTGTCGTGAATGTCCATCCATATATATGCTATTTTTATATAAAATATTTTCTTTGTACAACATTAATTAGACTTCACAATCCCACGCGAAGATAATAAGAAATGTTCAATCATTTCAAGGCATGAAATGTGCCAAAAGCTGGCCAACAAAAATGTCATTGTTCATAGAGCGCAAAGAAATTGAAGGCCTAATAGATTGGCAACCACAAAGTAGCAAACACAAAATCCTTAATGATTATCTAAATCAAGGAAAACTCTTAGGCCATCACTCCCCTGCTACTAAACTTCAAAAGATAACATTTTCCTTTCCATTTGTTAATAACACTTCACACAAACAGTCAAACACAATACCTAGTGGTGCTATGCGAGTGCTTATTTTTTCTTCTTTTATATGGAAACATTTAAGGATAGGTATGAAGGATTAAAAGTATTTGAGTATGTAGCTCATCTTGGCTTGTTACGTGGGAGCTTTGACTGCCAACCAAGAAGTCTTGAATTGTATATATGAAATGTGTGTGAATTTATCTTAATTGGTCTAAATGTTCCAAAACTAGAAAGAAGTAATTGAGTTACGTAACCACCTAACTTCAAAATCAAAATTCAAATCATATTCAAAATTTTCATCAATTGAAAATGCTTTAAAATCAAATTTGCATCAGAGAAATATAGTAAATTATGTTCCTCGCATCATTACAATAACCTTAAGGTGATTTTCTAGAAAAATCATTAGGGCGTATCACAATGTTGCTTGCTGATACTCAAGGACCATAATTAAATTTTTGTCCTAAAATTTCATTTTAAGAAGCAATAAAACAACTTTTCAGTAAAAATTTAATATTTTTTTAGCTAAAAAACTATTTTAAGAAACAGTAAAAAAATCATTTCAGATGAAGCCTTAATCAGATTAAAGTGCTCACTGAAGTGATCACTGAACAAGTAGATTCAAATAATGCTATAGGCCAACATAGACAGTTCCTTAAAATTTCTCTTTTTTCCCTATATCATTAATAACTCACACTGAATTTAAAAATGATTGTTTTATTTTAAGGTTATTTTAAGCTTAATTAATTTTATTTTAGCATCATTGTAGAAACATCTTCAATATATCTTCTCAGCTATTGACCAACTAAACAGTTGAAATCATTACATCAGTATAAAAAATTATGTTAAAAATCCAATGGAAGGATAAATACAAGTTTTCACTCGATTTAGGGAATTTTTATTCCGTCAAGTTACCTGATGTAGCTCTACGTCAGGTAGTCAATAATATGTCGTCACGTGCTCTTACTCTTTACCGCGCGGCCCGACGACCCGACTCAGACCGAATCCGGGATTACTATTTTCGTGTATTGCTCGGTATTTGCTTGGTATTGCTAGGTATTACTCGGTATTGCTTGGCAATAACGAGATATACCGCTCTGTGAAGATCAATACCGAGCAATACAGAGTAATACCTAAAAGAACTCGATATTGCTCGGTATTGCTCGGTACTGCTCGGTATTGCTCGGTATTACTTGGTATTGCTCTTCACATAATGATAATTTTCGTTTTTGTCGAGCAAAATCGACCAATACCTAGCAATACCGAGCAATACGCAAACTCCCGGGTCCGTTCCGGGTTGGGTTGTCGGTCCGCGCGGTAAAGAGTAAGAGCACATGGAGACATATTATTGACTACCTGACGTAGAGCTACATCAGATAACCTGACGGAATAAAAATTCCGATTTAGGAGACTCCTCCGACTTTGCTTCTCCATATACACTTACAAGCACAATTCAGGACTATCAAGAAAGACCTTACAATGATGGCCTGCAAGCATAGACTTAAAAGTTACTGTGAGCAGTAAGCCTGCATTTTAGGCTTCTTTTGGTACGACTTTTTAATTACTTCTAAACTAACTTTTAAGTACAAAAATTTTTTAAACTAAAAAATTTTGTACTAAAAAACTGTTTAAGAAAGTAGTAAAAAAATAATCTCAAACGAAGCTTGAATCTTTTGCTCCTGGTTTACTTTAAAGCTCGAAATGACTGCATCTATATTTTTCCATTAGTATACTCAATGAAACTCAATAAAGCTGTTACATTATAAATATCATTTTTTTAAGTTGTTATGGTATCATTTAAAAAAAAAAAAAAAAAAATAGGAACAATAACTTTACTACAGATAACATTCTAACGTATATTTAGTTGTAAAAAACAGCTTTTCTTCAACATAAACTTCCTGAAAATCAGCCAAAAAGCAGGAGCCAAATGACAATGTGACAACGATTTAAAAAACAAAGCAGTGAAAAAACTGCCTTATTCAGACTCCTAATCCAATAACTAAAAAATAATGCCAATAAATAGTAAGTAGCTCAAGAGGCATTTCCCTCAGCCTTCCAAAGACATGGCAAGGGTTCAAATCCCCCCAACAAAGAAAAAAATAAGAACAAAATCACATTTACATGGCATCTTTATAAGGTTTAAATCTGAGGACTTCCCCTACAACTTAAAAAGGAAGTATAATATTAATCACCATATGCAATTTGCAGTTTAAGCACAAAGAGAAGCATTGTTTTCTCTCTTCTTTCTGTGCCTTTGAGTAAAAAAATATGCTAAACTTCTCAGAAATAGAGCTCTATGTACAGTTGTTTAGAAAAGCAATGCTTTGTTCTCAATGATCTTATTACACAGCATTTCAGGAGAAATTTTAAAATTATGAAATGGGAATGCTCTAGCCAAACTCAATCTTAAAAAGATGGTTGGCTTTGATCAATTTATATTCCAATCTCCTTTTATCTACAGATTATAACATGTAATCATAATAAACCAAGAAAAGAGTGTCAGGAATGTTGAGTGGCAAGCTATCTATATAGCAATAGAAGCGCCTTACATTATCCTCCTCCAAAGTTGCTGTGTCAACTACATCACTGGTACTGGTGAGCACCCAAAGGTCCCTCGATCGAACTCTTTTAAGGCTTCCCCTGCAAAATGGGCAGGATTGTGACCTTTTGTTCCTGTAATTCAAGCCACAATGACATTAGAAAAGATAGAAAATTAGGTTTCGTTTGCGATGACTTTCTTGCTGCTTCTTAAAGCAGTTTTCTGATAAAAAAAAATTTATTTTTTTGCTAAAAAACTGCTTTAAGAAGCAGTAAGAAAACAGTCCCAAACGAAGCCTTAGTAAAATACTAACCGAAGTGCTAGAGATGAACATACCAGTCATGGTAACAGTTTATGCACATAACATGATTGCAACTAGGTAGAACCATTTTGGTGCAAATCTCCATACAGATACCACATTCATCATCTCTCTCTAAATCTTTATCTGAAATCTTCCTCCACTCTTCTCCTCTTTTCCTTCCAACAGTCTCTTTGCTTCTACCTCTGTCATATGACTCTTCATTCTCCAACAAGTCACTTTCAAGTTGTTTAAGTGAAGGATAAATGATAGCTGACCAAAATATAGGAAAATATGTATTCAAAATAAGAAAACAAGCTGAACCATCTCATAACCAGATGAAACTTTTAGGCTTTGTTTGGGACGACTTTCTTACTGCTTCGTAAAGCAGCTTTTTAGTACAAAAAAATTTATTTTTTGTGCTAGAAAACTACTTTATGAAACAGTAAGAAAGCCGTCCCAAACGAAGCCTTAATATATACCATAAAATTCTTTAATGCTGGCTCCCCTTTCATATGCTGATACTGTAGATTTTTCATCTGTGTTGACCTGCAGAACGATTATGACAACAATTATCTGAAAGCTCATTGCGCAATTGACTTCAGCATTGAAAACAATAAGATTTTGGGAATAGGATCCCAACCTGATCCAAATCACCAAGAGCAAACATACCGAAGAAAATTACATAAGCCAATTACAAAGCAATAGTACCCAAGAAATTTAGTTATTTCTACTTAAATTTAGAATAGACAAAATAGGGGAGCTACCTTATATATAACTATTTGGAGAAGCCCTAAATAACTGGGAAGAACATAAGTTGGGACACAATTAACCCACTGCAATAGAAAGAGAAAGATTGGAGCCATAGGACTATATGAAAGCTTCATCTGCAGGCAAGCACCACCATAAGCTTTATGCACAGCACCTGCCCTGCAAAAGCAGTATCCAAATTATCTAAAATGATCATCATCTAAAACTAATTAGTAAAAAAAAAGATTTTTAACATGAATTAAAGCGAAAAATCGATTTTTTTTTCACAAAATCCAATAGGCATGAATAATAAAAAAAGTGAAAAAACAAAATAGTGGACTGTGACAAAATTGGGCGAGAGAGAAATTACAAAGTGTTCGCATGCTGTATATCAGCTTCGAGGGCTTTCAGAGAGCCTTTGAAGGATGAAGGCCTGGAAAGCTGGTTTTGGAACATAACTCCTTTTAACTTCCTTGTGCTCTATCGGAAACGAAGAGGAGGAAAAGAAGAGGTGAAGAGAAAAGAAGAGAACAAATGGCGATTTGGAACCCTAGGATTTAAAAGAAGCGCTCAATTTATAGAATAATTAACTCAATGGATGATAATGATCATTGAGGATTAGAAATCGGTTCTCTTATTGGATGCACTCAGAAGTCAAGGATGGGAAGAAAGACTCCCATCATTTTGAACGGTTCCACCTTTGCAGCAGATGTGGGGCTCTACTTGCAGGAAGATTCTAGAGAGAGGTAAAGGAAGCGGCAAATTATTAGGTCTGGTGACCTAAAAATAAGTCTGGTTATCCAATAAAAATTTGTCACGTGGAATGTATATGTGTCCGCAAAATTTTAAATCAAACGCGTCAAAAACATAAGTAAAGCGCACGTAAAATACAAGTAAAGCGCAGTCAAAAATGCAGTACAGTGAAAAAGCACAATCAAAACACAATCCATATGACAAATTTTCATTTGATGACCGGACTTATTTTTAGATCAGATGATCGGACCTAATAATTTGGCCAGAGACAAGATCACCACTCCAATACTGCAACCAACAGAGACCGCGACATTAACTAGCGAACAGAGAATAGGTCTCCTCTTAAAAAATAATAAAAGGTTAGGTTTTGCAAATTTTTTCTACAAAAATATTTTTTAATTTATTTGGCGGGCTGGTTCAACTACAATATTTATTAAAATTATGGCGCCTAATTATTATGATGTACTTTGATCCTACTTCCTGTTCGTTTGTAGTATAATTAAAAGCTTCATAATAATGTACAAGGAACCAAATAATTTCTGAATATTTAGGATATAAAATGAAAATTATAATACTCATAATAAATTTTTTTAGAAAATTATAAAAAAGATCCAATTAATTATTTTTTAATGGAATAGGGCAAGTTAATCCAAGAACATAGAGCTTAATAAAAATAAAAATTTAAATCAACAATATTATTTAAATAAGTGTTTGTGTTCTTATGAAATTAAATATTTTATAATAATTTGCATCAATTAACTAAAAAAAAGTTATTTTTACAATGCATGTAAATTAATTATTATTTTACCATAATAATTATCAATAATTTTCTAATTATAATTTTCAAAAGTCAAAGAAGAATAGCATAGCTTCCAACAGCAACAGATAAGACATTAGTCCAAAATCCGGCAAATAATTCGTTTATTATATGATAATTCAATTGAGTAATGTGTTATATATGTATTAATTATTAAATAATTAAAGGTTATATAAAAACATACAGAAAAAATAAATAAATAATTTGAAGACTTGTAATTAGAACAAGTGGAGTAAAAAGGCAGAAGCAGCGGTAGCGGTTTCGGCAGCAAGAAACGGTCATGTATGCATAGGATTCAGTCAACTGTACTTATGAGATTAAATTATAATTATTTCTTAAGAAGGAAAAATAAAATTGAATTAAATATTAAGCCAATTTGATTAATTAGTCTTAATTATATAAAGAAAGTTATAAAATATTAAATGTAATATCATGTTTGTATTAATTGTTATTCACAAGCTTAAGTTTAGGATTTAGGAAGATAAATTAATATTTTAAAAATGAATTACAAGGTTAGTTAAAATTGACAAATGGATAGAAAACTAAAAAATCAGGCTTTCACAACACTTTTTATGACCTACCGCAGCGGTTTAAACCCCTACTAATTTATTTGCAGCGGTTTAGAAACCGCTGCACATCCGCAGTATTTGTTTTCACCGCAAAAGTTTTTGCAGCAGTTTTACAAATATGAAGAAAAGGAAGATAGAGGGGATGAATATTACCGGATGAAAGTTTTCCCTCAAGCTGAGCTATGACTCACGCTCTGTCTCCCATTCCTGCAAGGCTTCTCCGCCTCTGCCTCTCTCGTTCTCTCTCTGAACCGCACGCAAGAACAATAAATGGCCGAGAGAAAGGAGATGAGGGAGGGAGGCGTACCGAGGCGTGCAAATCGGTTAGGGCAAGAAGCAGGAGAAGATGGATTTGACTGGGACGTGCGAATGATAGCGAGCGGCAGAGGGAAGAGGCCTTCGGCCTTTTTGCTTTGTCGTGGACGAAACGAGAGAACAAGGTGCATGAGTAGAGCTGCTGGAGTAAAAGATGTTCGAAATCAAAGATTTCGCCTTTGAGACTAGGGCACGGGAGGGGAAGAATGAGGCGGGCAACTGGGCAAGCGAGACGAACGTCGTGCGCTCGGGAGATGAATCGCGTGATATTAAAATGTGATATTTTTAAAATAGTTTTTACAACGGTTTCAAAATGATGATATTGAATGCTACATAAATTATTAATTTTTAATAATAAATTTAGCAGCGGTGAAAACCGCTACTTATAACTATCTATATCAACGGTTTATAAACCGCCGCTATAAACTGTTGTAAAAACATTTAATTTTTAGTAGTGAAAAGAATATTTTTAGAATTTATGATTATTTTGTTAGATGTAAAATAAAAGGATTTGAATAAATGATGCAGATTTTAAATATTGCAAAAGATTTAGATTGGTTTAGCAAGGTTGTAAAGTTGTTGTGAAGAAAATAATTTTGCTATTATAAATGTAGAAAATAGTTTATCAACACAAATTTTTTTGAAAAATAGTTAGAAAATAATAGCCAAACAAAATTATAATTATTATATAAAAAATAAGATAGATAACAAACTATCTCAAACAAACCTGAAGGACTATTTGAGACTGTTGCCGTGTTTTATAAAGATTATTGTGAGGCTATTATAATGAAAGAAACTTTTTAAAAATCTATCGTATATTAGCAACTCTATTTGTATAAAATAACTTTATATCGTAATAATGTATAAAAAGAAAAATTATTAGGTGCGGAGTGTGCACCGTTTGCACAAATATGGGTACCTAGTGGTACCCAGTGGTACCCAGCAGTACCGAGTGACGATACCTAACGCGGAATAAGACTTGTGCGGACGGTTCTCCCTGTCCGCACTCCGCACCTAATAATCTCTCGTATAGAAAGTAGAGAGATAGTAACAAGAAAGTAGTACAAAAATGAAATTGTGATTCCAATTTGACAAGTAAAATGATGAACCAAAAAAGCCCTTAAAAATATTTAAGTCTGTAATTTGGCCAAAAATATTTAGCATCGGTATGTAGTGATGTATGTGATTCATCCTTATTATGTCTCCGGAATTATATTTTATGATAAGAGGGTTGTGTGGGTACTCAGCCCTCATAAATTAATAGCTAAATTATGTTATAAAATTGTTTAAATTATAAAAAAGTTTAATATAATATTCAGTTAAATAAAATAGATGGAGTGTAATTTTAGTTGTAATAGACCTAGTGAGGGGATTGTGACTTTTGGCGATCAAGTCATTAATAAGAGTACACGTTTTAGATATCTTGGATCTATTGTTCAGAGTGATGGTGAAATAGATGCGGATATTATCAGCAGAATTCAAGTTGGATGGTTGAAGTCGATGAATGCATCAGGCTTATTATGTGATAGAAATGTACCCCTCAAACATAAAGCGAAAATTCTATAAGATGGTAGTGAGGTATGCAATGTTTTATGTTGCCGAATGTTGGCCATTAAAAGTGAAGCATAATACTAAGTTAAGTGTGGCAAAGATGAGGATGCTCAGGTGGATGAGTGACTTTACCCTTAGAGATAGGATAAGAAATGAGCATATACATGAAAAGGTTGGAGTAGCTCTAGTAGAAGATAAGATTAGAGAAAGTCGCCTTAGATGGTTTCGTCACATAAGACGGCGGCCTTCCGATGACCCGGTTAGGAGAGTAGAGGTATTAGATTTGACTTATGTTAAGAAAGGTAGGGGTAGACCTAAAAAGACTTGGTTAGAAAATATTAGGAATGACCTTTCTTTATTAGATTTAAATGAGAATTTGACTTTTAATAGAATAAAATTGAGAAAAAGGATTCATGTAGCCGCCCCACGTAGTGGGATAAAGGCTTGATGTTGTTGTTGTTGTATTCAGTTAAATAAAATAAATGATTAATTTTAATTATTTGATGACAAATGTTTGTAGGTAAGTAAAATTAAAAATTCAGTTTAATGAGTGATTAAAGATTGTAAAATGTGATACTTAAAATAACTAATAACATAAAAATTGAACTTTCAAAAAAGGTTGAATACTATATTTATTTAATATGTATATACCTATTTATATTTCATTGCAATAGCTATTTCTTACGCTTAACTTGAACCATATGATGGCCTGTAGATAATCTTTTTCAAATAACATAAATTAAATTAAATCACTTCTAATTTTTTTCACTGCTCTTCACATTGAAAACAGAAAACCTTAATTTTTTTTTCCTAGAATTAACTCTGCACCGAAATATTTAGGTACATAAGACTTAAAATTAATCTAATTGCAAATTCATCATTTAATATATTATATTTACAATTTTTTACCCTCCATAAAAAGGAGTCGCGACGAAGTAAGATAATGATTGGCAGAAACTTAGTAGAGTGACAGTGGTTGGAAGGATAATAGTCGAGCAATAGGAGTTGAAGGATATTAGTGGGGGCAACGATTAGAAGGACCAAGTCAAATGACCGATATTGAGTAAAATATTGTTGATCAATGAATATCGAAATATTGTAATCGAGCAAGGATGATGGGATAAAATGTATTAAGTAAACAATAGTTAGATATAGTATGATCGAATAATAGTATCGAAATATAGTATTAAAACTATAATCGAGCGACTAAGATGAGAGTATCGTAGTATAGTAATACAATAGAATGAAATTGTTCAAAGATCTATAATTGGGCAATAATTATCAAATAAGAACAGTGCTTAAATAACCAAAAAACAGTGCTTCCCCGTAAAAAAAAATCCCATAAATAACCAAAATTCCAAGCTCTTCATGAAACGACTTATATTAATTTTATCTTTTTTTACATTTAAATACATTAAAGATATCAAAATTAGATAATATTATGATATTGAATTCGATCTTATAAACATACTAGATGTAAAAATCAAATAATTATTAAATTAATAAGTAAATTTTACAAGAATTTTTCACATACTTTGAAAAAATTATTGACTTGTCCTCCTTTCAATTTCGATAAAATCACGTTTATCTCTTTAAAAGATCCAGATGGATTATAAATTTGATAAAATCAATGTCTGAAATCCGCTTTATAACATAGACATCGCAATTTTTATATTTATTAATACAATATTTTAAATTTTAAATTATACAAAAATATCACTAAAAATACATATAATAAAAATTAAGCCATTAAAATATCATATAAATAAACATAAATTTTAGTCATTAAACACTTTTTCATCAAAATTCTGTTTTCATCACTACAGCAAAACTCATTACAAAGACTACTGCAGCAGCTACTAAATAACAAGAAAAAACACCAACAGTCTGTCTACTGCACTTGAATATCGAGTACTTTGGAGGAAGGAGAGGCTTTTGGCACGGTGACATAGAGCACTCCATCCTTAACCTCCGCCCCAATCTTCTCCACCGTCGCATTTTCCGGCAACGCAATCCTGCTGCTGTACCGCCCAAAGCTCGCCGCCGGCCATCCTCCTTCCCCTTCCCCCTCGCCCTGGCCTTCCTCCGCTGCAGCCTTCTCCGCCTTAATGACAAGCATCCCTTCCTCAACCCATACCCTCACATCCTTCTTCGTCATCCCCGGAATATCGAACCGCATCTTATACTCGCCTTCAGCTTCCCTTATCTCCCATGGCGTCCTCCCTCCTCTCCGATACCCATTCAATGCGCCGGCAACCGCCGCCGGTTCGATCGGGTCTTCTATTAAACGATCCATCGTGTCCATCATCTGTTGCACGGTCCTCGCCGCCGGGAACCGATCCCATAGCCCGATAGGCGGAGATCTCCGGCGAATGGTTTGGGCGGCTTCCACCGGCTGCTGCTGCTTTCCGATTCGCTGGAGATGGTCGAGGCTGTCGGATCTGCTGATTCGAGGAGCCGTGCAGCGAATCTGGCGTCGGAGGGATGGGGAGGCGGTGGTGAAGGGGATTTGATGGAGGGAGAGAGCGGTGGACATTGATGCAGATTTTTGTATTGTCTTCGAAGTGTTCGATGGAATGTTGAAGAGGAGAGGTCGATGGTGAGTAGATATGAAGGGATGGTGAGGGCCGTAAGGGTTTGTTGTTTTCTGTTGGCTTCCAGACTTGTCTGGAGATTGGGACACTCGAGATTTGTCTACACAATGGTAGAAGCTTCTTTTTTTTCCTTTTTCAGTATAATTCGCTTATAAGAATAATGTAATTTATTTATATAGGTTTTTTGTTATTTATTATACGATAATAATTTGCTACGATATAAATGACTTAAAAAAAAAAGATTTTCATAATGGAAACTTAAAAATGGTGGAGGAATTAGTTAATTTAATTGATAAATGTTTTATTTTTTTTTTGTATAATATTAAGATTAAATTTCTACCCTATAAATAATATCTATCAACCCAATTTTTTGACGTTTGAAGCAGATTTAATGAGATAATATTGCGCCTTTAATATTCTTACAAATCAAGAAAGCCAGCAATATTATAATTAGTAATAAGATTTTCAGTTCAAAAAGCACTCGAGAAATCAGTTTTATTTTTTTTTTTTTTTTTTGCAACACGAAATATGTGAAAAAAATAATGCATAAATTCTAATGATTTTAATCCAAAAAATAAATTAACCAAAAATCATAGGAGAAAAATTGATCATATGGTCGTGATTAAGAGTTTGTTTGTGCTGATAATAATTTTTTTATAATGATAGTTGTAGAATAACGTGAAAAAAAATAATTTTTTAAAAGTTATTGTTAAAAATAAAATTTTAATATAGATTTTTTAAATAATGAAAAATGATGATTAAATAAAAATTATTATTGTATTCTAAAAAATAAAAATTTATCTCAAAAAAAATCTAGATTATGATTGCTTGGGACTCAGTTTCTGATGAAAAAGCTGGCAAAGTAGGCTGAGCTGATCATGAAATATTTTTATCACAGTATTCTATAAGAAATCCTTAAAAAAAGTTTTTTTATTTTTTAACGGCTACGCCTATCTTCTAATATTTCATGGATAAGAATGTAGCAGAATTAGTGCCGATTTATGATATCTGTAAATATCTATAAAAATAATTGAAAAAATTTCGCAAGAGAGAACAAAACTGTTGAAAATAATTACGATTATTAGGATTTTTTATATAAAAAATAATAACAATTAAGTTTTTATAATGTCTATATTATTTTTAGATATAAGATGCTCCTTTTCATTATAAAAAAATAAAATAACAGCAAGAAAATTATCCCAATAAGAATCTTAACCTATTAATTAAATGGTAACTCAAAATCAAATCATTTCAGACCATTAGTTGATTTCAAACCAGAAAATTGCAAAACGATTGAAATTAAAATGTAATTAAAAGTAGCGGAAAAACAAAATTTACAACAACAAAAAAAATCAAAAAAATCAAAGGTTTATATATACAATAAGGAACATACACAGGCCTGCAAGGTGTAGCAGCACTACAGAAGTTTCCAGAAATTATCTGGGCAATACTGCAAATCTGGTAAGTCAAACTTCAAGTGTCTGGAAATGAAAGAAAGCTCTTGGTTAGCTAGCCACAAGGACTTTATTTAGAATCTTAAGCTTTATTAATAATGAAAAAGTGATAGCAACATCACTCGCTGCACTCTTCGTCTACCTCCACCAATCTTCCTTCAAGCTTCCTGCAAATTTTAAAAAATAAAGAATGAAACTTGAAAATAAAAGAGCTTAAACTTTTTTTTTTTTTTTCATTTTTATCTTTATTTTTATAAGCATTCTCAATAAGTCTTAATTTGGTAAAAAAAATCTATTTCAGATTATCCTCACCAAAATTTATCTTAGGTTATAAGATCAACTTCTTAAATTATAGGATGAATTCCTTCATTAAGGGACAACTTTTTTATTGCTTCTTAAAACAGCTTTTTCGTATAAAATTTTAATTTTTGTACTCGAAAGCTGATTTAAGAAGCAGTAAGAAAGTCATCCAAAACGAAGCCTAAGTTATGTCAAAAAAAGTGAGATAATTTAGTGCTTTGTTCTGAAGCTATCGCATGGTTGTTCAAGAAAAATTTCAACATATACAAGTTTACAAAGAGATATGGTACCCACCATTTAAAAAAATAAGTGAGAAACAAACCTCGGAGGATAAACCTTTTCATCAGATAAGGCCTTCTCTAATCTCACTTCAAAAGGAGTGGCATGCCAGCTAACTTTCTGGTCCTGGCGTTGATGTACAATATTAGCTATTGTTTATTTTTCACCAGAGAGAAAATGAGTTTCAAATGGTAAGAGAATAAACCTCCTTATATTTGGTTGTTGAATTTGGAATTCCATTGCCATCCCACTGTTTTGGAGAGATGCGTGAAGGGTCTTCATCATTCCAATGAGCTGCAGCAGCTCCTATAATTGGTCTATCTTCATCAGGACTTTTATCAGAATGAGATGGTTCCTTTTTTAAATCTGTGTTGTTATTGGTTTCAACCCTTGGCAATGGAGGTCTCAGCTCCTTTTTAAGAGAACCAGGTGGCACCTTCTGTGTATTCTCCCTGTCTTCACATAGACCATTCACTTCGAATGACTTTTGAGAGAGATCTGGAACAGGATAAACGAACTGAGCTCTGATCCTCCCAGTTCTGAAATTCTCAGAATTCTGCGGATATATAGTTCCTGGAGTTTGCATCCCATCTACCAAGTTTAGTGGAGTGGGATAAGGTGATTCAGATCCATATGGTTGAATCTGATTTTCAGTTTGAGGGGATATCTCCAATGCATCAGCATTTATCTTCTCAACTATAGAATGATTCAATTCTTCAAATCGTACCATCTTCATTGTTGTGTCATTTTTCTCATCACGTTCACAGCTAAACAACAAGAAAAAAAAAATAAGGATTTAAATGATCATAAATAGATAGGCCCAAAAGTTAAAATTTAATCGGGGACAAAATTTCTTAGTATTGCTCTGACTTTTTAAAAGGATTGAGAAGTACTACCTTTTGGGTTTCTCTTCTTCGAAAATTAAGGTTTCAGGATCCAATATAGGAAGGTCATCATTCTTCTCAAGCTGCTGGTCCCAGTTGAGCTTTATACAACATGGATCAGAAGCTACAGATTGCTCAACTGATGCTTTGCGAATTTCGATAGGAGTTTCTAGTATAGCACCACAAGATTTGAGGAATTTTGCCTGTTAAAAATGCACCACAGATATTGCTCTCAATATATATATATTTTTTTTCAAAGGGACTATAAATATATATTTATGACAGATAATCACTCAGCAAACAAATGACACATTAGCAACTTCTTGTTGCGTGCGAGAATATCCGCGGCGGTAGAGTTTGTAAATTCGCGTCCTAACGTTGCACGAGTATTTCGCACACAAACAGAAAAGGGGAGTGAACACCAAGAGTTTTTACGTGGAAAACCAAAAAAGGGAAAAAACCACGGGGCCTCGCCCAGTTGCAAAATTCCACTAGTGTTTTCGTAGATTACAAATGGCGGATTTCGTCCCACAAGTCGGGATAATCCAAATGCAACTTGTTTCTTCCACGAAATTCACAAAATCCTGCGAATTCCCTGCGTTTCCTGAAAATCCGGCAGAGTTCCGGCGTCAGGAAAAGCTCCGGCGGCGGTGGTCGAGGAGGTGAGGAATCTCCTATTCCCCTTTCTCTCCTTCTCCTTCTCTTCTTCTCTCTCTCTTCCTCTCTCTCTTCACTTGAGCCCCTTGGTGTAGAATGAGGGCTCTATTTATAGTTTTTTTCGGGAGTGGCACAGCCCGTAAATAGGCGTGAGATCAAGGGCGAATTGGGAGTGATCCGAATGGACGGCCGATATCGAATCCTTCGATCATGCACCGTTCGTTGGACATTTGAAGGCCTTAATGATTTTGGAATTTGATGATCTTGGGCTCGTTGGATTCGTCTCGTCGAGCCGTTCGATTCGAGTATAAGCTCGTCAAAATCGGAGACCGTTTGGTAACTCAAATTGCGGTTTGAACCTCCCAACAGCGCTTCGAACCTTTGATTCGGACTCATTTGGGCTCGGATTGGGTTGATCTTGGTGTCGTTGGGTTTGTATTTCTGAGACGCTCAGTTTGACTGTAAGCTCGCTGAAATCGGAGTTCATATGCTCCCGAAATTAATTTTTGAAGTTTTCAACTAGCTTTTGCCTCGAGATTCGTGCCCGATCAAGATAATTTTGCATGATGTATCAGTTGCCCCCCTATTTTCGGACGTCGAAGCTCCAGAAGTCCGAAAATACTAGTTCCGAAATTTTACATTGGCCGAATCGCAAAAAATTGCGTTCCGAAAACTAAGTTCTTGCTCAAACTTGATTGTAGAGGCCCCGTTGAGTTCCGAAAGTTGCAAAATTGAGCCTGGAACGTCAAAAAACGGGTCCAGGGACCCCAAAAATGTCGAATTTGGACTTGTCGGGCGAGAAAACGGACTCGGAATGGTCTAGGCTGCCGAACCGGCCGGACCGGCCGGCCGGCTGCCGCCGGCGGCGCGAAACAGTGGCCGCGCCTGGGGCCTGCCGCGCGGAAACACCGGCTGCCTGGGCTTGCCGCGCGGAACACCGGCGCCAGAGGCCTGCCGCGCGGAACACCGGTCATGCGGCCGCACCGGGCTGCACCGCGCCTGCGATTGGTCTCCCGCCCCCGAACCGGGCTGCACCCGCGCGCGATTGGGCTTGCCGCGCCTGGTCTGCCGCGCTGGCTGCCGTGGCCGGCCGCAATTCGCGCTTCTGGCCGCGGATTGGTGAGCTGGCCGCGCCGTTTTGCGCGGCCGGTTGGCTGCACCGCCATTGTGGGCCCCACATGCACGAAAATAGTTATTTTTTGTCATTTTTGGGTCCAAAAAATTCCCAAAAAAATTCAAAAAATCCGAAAAAATTCAGGAAAATTTTCTAAAAATAGAAAATTTTGAAAATGATTGTAACTTCCATTCATTCTCTCAAAAACCTATAAATAGGCCTCCTAAGCCCTTAGGAAACTTGCAACTCCTCTTTCTTTGTCCCTCCGGTTTACTGGCGATAGAAACCTACGGGATTTCTTCCTCCCCCTCCGGTTTACTGGCGATAGAAACCTACGGGATTTCTTCCTCCCCCTCCGGCTTACTGACGGTGAGGCTTCCGTTATTTGCGGGTTGGAATTTTTTTTCCTACTCGAATAGCGCCCCTCCTCGCGTGCAGAAGCCTACGGGATTTGAATGCCATTTGGGCGGAAGTTTGCTGGCGAGTAGTAGTCCGCCGACGAGCAGAAGTCCGACGACGAGTAGGAGTCCGCTGACGAGGAGAAGTCTGACGATGCGTAGGAGTCTTCCTACGAGCAGGAGTCTGACGACATGGAGGAGTCCGACGACGGGTAGAAGTTCAACTTCGGGTAGAAGACCGACGAAGATTCGTCGACGAGCAGAAGTCCGACGACGAGTAGAAGTCCAATGTCGGGTGGAAGACCGACGAAGATTCGTCGACGAGCAGAAGTCCGACGACGAGTAGAAGTCTGCTGGCGAGCAGAAGTCTGACGATGCGTAGGAGTCTTCCTACGAGCAGGAGTCTGACGACAAGGAGGAGTCCGACGTCGGGTAGAAGTTCAACTTCGGGTAGAAGACCGACGAAGATTCGTCGACGGCAGAAGTCCGACGACGAGTAGAAGTCCAACGTCGGGTGGAAGACCGACGAGAATTCGTCGACAAGCAGAAGTCTGACGACGAGCAGAAGTTCGCTGAAGAGCAGAAGTCCGACGTCGGGTAGAAGTTCAACGTCGGGGTAGAAGACCCGACGAAGATTCGTCGACGAGCAGAAGTCCGACGACGAGTAGAAGTCCGCTGACAGCACAAAATTCGATGACAAGGAGAAGTCTGACGTCAGGTAGAAGTTCAACTTCGGGTAGAAGACCGACGAAGATTCGTCGACGAGCAGAAGTCCGACGACGAGTAGAAGTCTGCTGGCGAGCAGAAGTCTGACGATGCGTAGGAGTCTTCCTACGAGCAGGAGTCTGACGACAAGGAGGAGTCCAACGTCGAGTAGAAGTCTGCTGGCGAGCAGAAGTCTGACGTCGGGTAGGAGTCCGCTGATGAGCAGAAGTCCGACGTCGGGTAGGAGTCCGCTGACGAGCAGAAGTCCGACGACGAGTAGTAGTCCGCTAGAAGTCCGCGTGACGAGCAGAAGTCCGACGACGAGTAGGAGTCTGCTGGCGAGCAGAAGTCCGACGATGCGTAGGAGTCTTCCTACGAGCAGAAGTCTGACGACAGGGAGGAGTCCGACGTCGGGTAGAAGTCTGCTGACGAGCAGAAGTCCGACGTCGGGTAGGAGTCCGCTGACGAGCAGAAGTCCGACGACGAGTAGGAGTCCGCTGACGAGCAGAAGTCCGACGACGGGTAGGAGTCTGCTGGCGAGCAGAAGTCCGACGATGCGTAGGAGTCTTCCTACGAGCAGAAGTCTGACGACAGGGAGGAGTCCGACGTCGGGTAGAAGACTGACGAGAATTCGTCGACAAGCAGAAGTTCGACGATGAGTAGGAGTCCGCTGATGAGCAGAAGTCCGACGACAGGGAGAAGTCCGACGTCGGGTAGAAGTTTAACGTCGGGAAGAAGACCGACGAAAGTTCGTCGACGACGAGCAGAAGTCCTGCGACGAGGAGGAGTCCGCTAACGAGCAGAAGTCCGACGTCGGGTAGAAGTTCGCTGACGAGCAGAAGTCCGACATCGGGTAGAAAGTTTAACGTCGGGTGGAAGACCGACGGGAATTCGTCGACGAGCAGAAGTTCAAAGAAAGTCCTGCAATGCAAAAATTCAGCAACAAGAGGAAATTCAACATCGGGTAAAAATTTAACTTTATGAAGAAGTTAAATGGAAGTCCCTTGACGTCATTCTGGCGACGTTAACCAAGGATGTAAGAACAATCCAATGTTGTATGTTAGAGCATTTGCTCGACGATGTTAACCGATATTGGATCCACCAATGATGTAAGACCTATATGAGTTTGCATGTCAGAGCCTTTGCTTGACAACGTTAACCTGTATGGAAGAGGTCGGGAGAATCCGCCAAGGATGTAAGACCTTTCCGAGGTTGTATGTCGGAGCCTTTGCTCGACGACATTAACCTGTGCGGAAGAGGTCGGGAGAATCCACCAAGGATGTGAGACCTATGCGAGGTTGTATGTCGGAGCCTTGCTCGACGACGTTAACCTGTGCGGAAGAGGTCGAGAAAATCCACCAAGGATGTGAGACCTTTCCGAGGTTGTATGTCGGAGCCTTTGCTCGACGACGTTAACCGATATGGAAGAAGTCGGGAGAATCCGCCAAGGATGTAAGACCTTTCCGAGGTTGTATATCGGAGCCTTTGCTCGACGACGTTAACTTGTGTGGAAGAGGTCGGGAGAATCCGCCAAGGATGTAAGACCTTTCCGAGGTTGTATATCGGAGCCTTTGCTCGACGACGTTAACCTGTGTGGAAGAGGTCGGGAGAATCCGCCAAGGATGTAAGACCTTTCCGAGGTTGTATGTCGGAGCCTTTGCTCGACGACATTAACCTGTGTGGAAGAGGTCGGGAGAATCCACCAAGGATGTGAGAGACCTATCTGAGGTTGTATGTCGGGAGCCTTGCTCGACGACGTTAACCTGTGCAGAAGAGGTCGAGAAAATCCACCAAGGATGTGAGACCTTTCCGATGTTGTATGTCGGAGCCTTTGCTCGACGACGTTAACCGATATGGAAGAAGTCGGGAGAATCCGCCAAGGATGTAAGACCTTTCCGAGGTTGTATATCGGAGCCTTTGCTCGACGACGTTAACCTGTGTGGAAGAGGTCGGGAGAATCCGCCAAGGATGTAAGACCTTTCCGAGGTTGTATGTCGGAGCCTTTGCTCGACGACATTAACCTTTGTGAAAGAGGTCGGGAGAATCCACCAAGGATGTGAGACCTATCCGAGGTTGTATGTCGGAGCCTTGCTCGACGACGTTAACCTGTGCGGAAGAGGTCGAGAAAATCCACCAAGGATGTGAGACCTTTCCGAGGTTGTATGTCGGAGCCTTTGCTCGACGACGTTAACCTGTGTGGAAGAGGTCGAATCGAATCCCCCTGGGATTGATTTTGCTTTGATTGGGAGGGGGCGAACGCCGCGTATATCCCGAATCGAAAGTGAAGAAGGTCTATCTTTAGACCGTTACTGCCTTTTTGAGGTCGAGGTTAAGACCTTGCCCGAGGAGTAGAAGTCCAACAAGGGACTGTATAAAGCTTGCAATTGATTTGAAGTATCCTTACATTTGCTCGGATATTCCTGAAATATCAACTTGATGTTGAAGGTATTGGAGGATCTATTTGACCATGGTTTGAGTCAAAGTTGCCCCCCCAGTCCGCATATGCTTCTTATGATATTGATGCTATGTGTGAACTTTTGAGATTGGAGCAAAAGTTGCCCCCCAGTCGGGAACCACTTTCCCACAGACGGCGCCAAACTGTTGCGTGCGAGAATATCCGCGGCGGTAGAGTTTGTAAATTCGCGTCCTAACGTTGCACGAGTATTTCGCACACAAACAGAAAAGGGGAGTGAACACCAAGAGTTTTTACGTGGAAAACCCAAAAAGGGAAAAAAAACCACGGGGCCTCGCCCAGTTGCAAAATTCCACTAGTGTTTTCGTAGATTACAAATGGCGGATTTCGTCCCACAAGTCGGGATAATCCAAATACAACTTGTTTCTTCCACGAAATTCACAAAATCCTGCGAATTCCCTGCGTTTCCTGAAAATCCGGCAGAGTTCCGGCGTCAGGAAAAGCTCCGGCGGCGGTGGTCGAGGAGGTGAGGAATCTCCTATTCCCCTTTCTCTCCTTCTCCTTCTCTTCTTCTCTCTCTCTCCTCTCTCTCTTCACTTGAGCCCCTTGGTGTAGAATGAGGGCTCTATTTATAGTTTTTCTGGGAGTGGCACAGCCCGTAAATAGGCGTGAGATCAAGGGCGAATTGGGAGTGATCCGAATGGACGGCCGATATCGAATCCTTCGATCATGCACCGTTCGTTGGACATTTGAAGGCCTTAATGATTTTGGAATTTGATGATCTTGGGCTCGTTGGATTCGTCTCGTCGAGCCGTTCGATTCGAGTATAAGCTCGTCAAAATCAGAGACCGTTTGGTAACTCAAATTGCGGTTTGAACCTCCCAACAGCGCTTCGAACCTTTGATTCGGACTCATTTGGGCTCGGATTGGGTTGATCTTGGTGTCGTTGGGTTTGTATTTCTGAGACGCTCAGTTTGACTGTAAGCTCGCTGAAATCGGAGTTCATATGCTCCCGAAATTAATTTTTGAAGTTTTCAACTAGCTTTTGCCTCGAGATTCGTGCCCGATCAAGATAATTTTGCATGATGTATCACTTCTAAATAATATTCATCTGTAATGTTACATACATAAAAGTATAAAACACATAAATTTCATCTGAATTACTATAATTGCATTCATCAATGAGCAAGGTAGATAATAAGAAAGAGGAAGAAGCATAAACAGAACATTCATCACAAGGGTAACGTAAAATTGTAGGAATGCAAGCAAATATATAGAAGTTCTAGAGTTAATTGAGCTTGTTAGTAGTGGTGGAGCATTGTAAAGGAAATCAATAAAATAGTCTGGCTGGCGATCTAAATCAAACCAGGCATTTCAACCTAAACATCCCATTCCATAAGTTATCTGATTCTGCAGGGAAATAGACTGTTGTTAGAATATTAGGAAAATGTTATGTTTAATGAATATAATTTGGAAAAATAGACATTTATTCTGCCTTATTGTATTTATTCTTTTCTCTCTTTCTTTTTTCTGTTCTATTCATTATGCACGCATGATGGTTCAGTAAATAAGATCAAATTCCCTGCTCTCGCTGTTTGCCGAAACCACAATCACAACCCTATTGCACCATTCATTACTTCTCTTGCTATATTTCAAGACATCACCAAGAAGACATGGGCTTTCTCCATTCCACCCAATTTCAAGAAAGTAATAACTTGCGAATCTACACTCTCTATTATAGCATCTTCTTTGTCGAATAAGCAACCTATCGCTTCAAAGGAACTATACACCTTGAGAGGGAAATGGGATCACTCAATCCAATATCGTCCCTTTACTACCAATTTTGTTCTTTAAGAAAAAATAGAGCTTAAAATTTCTCTACCCTTCATCGCTATCTTCAAGTATATAATCTCAACTAATGGTTAGCTATATCGTATCATATATCGCTATCACTCTATCTCGCATTCTTCGCATCACAAAACTCCAAAATCATCCACTTTCAATCAATGATCAGTCTAACCCTTATTATTGATTTGAGTGGATGGAAATAGAATTGTCATTTAAGAGAGTAGACTTATAGTGCTTATAGTGATCATGGTCATTAAAATATCTTTACCCCGTGATTGCATTGATACCACACTAATCATCATCTTGAATGTCATTAAGAATAAAACAATTATCCTTTGACTACCCAACATGTATCTGCATAAAACTCTGGGCTATCATCTTCATCTTCATCTTTTTTTTTTTTTTTGCTTTGTTAATATCCCTATAGATGAGTATGATCAATTACTTCAACAAATAAAGGCATCTATATCAATTTATTGGGTTATCTCTTCCTCAAACTCTGTTGATATTTGTACCAATATATCCTGAGTTTCAAATTCATTAGTATCCTTATAAATGTCAGTAATTGATGGATGTTTTCTTCTTTACACATGCCTCCCCTGACCAATTATAATCATACGTAATGATTCACCAACCCCTATTTTTAAAAAATGCATAGTCTACCCTTCTTGAAGTCTTACTCTCTCAAATATTTCTTCATTACATAGGTCTCCCCTTGCCACGTGAAAGTCCTTAAGCCAAGTTGGGGAACATTGTACACACCTCGAAATTTCTTGAGACACCTATTACTTCACATTTCAATCTTATGCACCATGCATGCCTTTTGATATTGGTGGCATCTTCTCACTAGCATGGTTCCTATTAATCCCCCCCCCCCCCCCCCCCTCCCCTCTTCTTTGAAGTACAAACGTGTCCTCAATGTCAAGGTTACATAATACACTTAAGAATTCTTCTTCAATGAGCTATGTTTAACCTTTTTATGGCAAACCTTCCCATTTGATGATATTACACTTTGATGATTCTACCATTTGATAGGTGTCATGAGCTAAGAATTGATGCTAGCTTCACCAAGAGGTGCTTTTCCCTCAAGATAATTGAAAGTTTTGTGGTATGATGCTTTATTTTTTTATGTTAGGGCTTAACTAGGGAGACACGAAAAATAGGGTATATGTGTAACTGCTCATCTTAAATCAAGGTTGCCATCATCATCCCCGCTAAATTGGGAAGGTAAATAAAAAAAGCGTGCAAATTTTGTGAGACAATCTATGATGAAAGTAATAAATGTCATTTTGCAGGATGTCAACAATTACAAAATGAAATACATGGTTAAATCTTCCCATGCCATTGTTGGCACAAGATGAGCTTGAAGTAATCCCATTGGTGCATATTTGATTACCTTGCAAATTGTTTAGCTCTATAAAAATTCTTTAACATCATGTTTCATCAATGACTTGTAAAAATTTTTAATGAGTTGGTACAACATTTTCTGCCCTCTATCATGATCGACAACTACATTGAAATGGTATTCTTATAATGAGATCACTAGATTGTCAACTAGTAAGACATGTGATGAGAAAGATATGGTGAAAGTATCCAGCATAAATTAACATTTTTTTCCATTGCTCATGTTAAAAATGTTAGTATCTATAAAATCGAGCATTTACCTACTGTGTTCCTAAATTGAGGTGCATATGATGATCTTCTCGGCAACATGGGGGCAATGAGTGGGCGGGTCGAAGAATTTTAAGAATCCTAATATTTATTGAATCAGTTTAGATACCTATTCAATTAAAGTGGTGAACAGTGAAAAGCTAGGTGAGGATATATGACTTGGCAAAAAGAGGCTATGGATCCTTGAGATTGAAGTTTCATTGGTTAAGTTAAATTCCTTAAACATTTGTGATTTGTCCCTACAATTCAACTTATTTTTCCTACCACATGAATCTCATAGGCATGAGTTGTAGTTGGTGGTGATAACACGTAATGGCTACAACCAATGAATTCTCAACACAATTTTAGCCCATCATATGACCATATAGAGTGGAAGCCATGCCATCACACTTACCTCTTCATTATAATGTCTCTTCATTAACAACAAGGACCTAGAATGTTGTTTTAATCATGACTGCAATGCCTAGAAATTCCATCAATCATTGTTGGATGAATTTGTGCATAGATCCACCATCGATCATAACATAGACTCGAGTTTTAATGATCGAATCTTCCATGTGTAATGTGTTCGAGGATTGTTGGGTTGTTAATAAGGAAACTAATTGTAGTAGGTTCAGCTTTCATTGACTCTGGTCCATCGCTAGTATTAGCTGATAATTCCTAACATTCACCCATCTCGTTGAGATTGTCAGTCTCTTCCTTGATTAATAATGCAAATATTTTGCCTTTGCAAACATAATTATATAGTTATAACAAAAATATTTCTCTTTTCTTCATCATCTATATTGTTGTCAACTTATTAATTAGCAAGTAAGACTGAGTCATTATTGGAGTGGGGGATCTCATTGTTGCAGGAAACAAAGCAAGGAATTTTTTGTAAGGGAGGATTAATTATCAATAAGTTTGGCGAGATTATTTTTAAATTGATTAAGTTTTTTCCTTCATAAGTTTAACTAGCTTAATTGCCTACCGATTAATTTAAACCTCTTTTCTAACTCACGTTTTCAATCCATATTCAAAACCACTTCATAAAAATAATTTGTCCATGTCAGCTATTAGATTGGGGAGTTGCTCAAATTATATTTGATATTCAAAGACGAATGTTGTATGAATAAGTTGTGATAGTTCCCCACATAGGTTTTTAGTACTTTGATGGTCAGAAAAGAGTTAAAGAGTAACGAGACTTGCCTCCCGCATCATTAGGTGTTTTGTTTCGAACATCAATGATATCATTCATTTGTCAACCCATCCATATAGAATGAGATTAGAGTTAATTTATCGTCATTTGTGAGTTTTTGAAAGTCGTAGAATCGTTCAATGTAGTAAATTAATGTTTACGGGTTGCCCTCGACATTTTGTAGAACAACAAGGCAAACAACTCTGAAAACATTTCACCCTAGGAGGTCCTTTATTCTGATGTCCTGTGCATTATCAAGTTTTTTATTTCCTGCTTATGATTTTCTTTGAATTGTTGCTTGGATTTTCCCTCTAAGAGGGTTACCGGTAGGTGAATTTTTATAGGACATCGATGATGGAGGTCAAGCTTTTCATATATGTTACTGAGTCATTCATTCATTCTTTTTTATTGTAGATATTTTGGCTAATGAGATTTTCATTGAATACCCAAGGTAAAGGGGACCAACAAGAGCACCAAGTGTTAGCAAAATTTAATAAGATAATTTGATTGCACGGATTAAACAAATTTGAGGATGCCCTTAATCCACAAAAAATGCGAGGAAGAAGCTGATGTAATTTGATAGAGACTTTTTTTTAGTTTCTGCGTGACATCTCTCACATTCACATTCTACATATACCATTCATTTTCCACTACTCTTTTCACACAACCAGTAGAAAAGCCACATTACTTCCACCTAGAAGTCCTTGAGCCAAGCTATGGAACTTCACACCAGCCACGGTATTTCTCATGACATTTCTTCGTTGGCACGTCGACCCTGCATCGTCATTTTTACCTTCGATATTTGCATCATCTCCTTCTAGTGTAGTCCCTATCGCATATCATGCAGGTTTTCTCTTCTGATGGCCAGCTAAAGAAGCTAATTTTTTTTCAGGCTAGAAAACATAATGTAATTTTAGCAGATAAGATGCTTAGTGCAATTATTCTGATATTTGATTTCAAATAGAAAGGCTACAACGATTATGACAAACGTTTCAACCATGCTTTTAAAAAAAAAAATCACATAATCAGATTAACAAGGACATGTCTGAAACTCACCTCTTGCCTTAGCTTCTCACAAATGCTATCATCCCCATCAAAATTCTCTTCGAGAGTCTCCCGTTCAGCTTTCTCAGACGAAATACCTCTATCTTTGAACAATAATGAAGAAGAGGAGAAAATGTCAGCCTAACTAATACAGTTTGGAAATGATCAAGATCCACCAAAGATACTACATTACCTTCACATGAAACGACAGAAGTGTACTGATTCCGATCCAGCACTAGATCCTAAAATTTGTGAGAACAAGAAGAGAATCAGTTGAAAAATAGAAATACAATCACATAATAGCAAGATTGACTCTTCTATTAAACCAACATATATCAAAACTTTTTCCTACCCTCTTCTTCCACGAGTATAATTTGGAGAAGAGATGGCATCTTCGGCTGTCGTCATCTTTGATCCGGAAGCACCCCAAGAAGCAGCCCATTTCCTCCAGTCGCCTCAAAAAACCTATAACCCGACGCCGTCGAACCACTGAAGTGGACGAGAGAATCTTGAGCGCGCGAAATCTATTCGTTGAAGAATTAGGGTTTCAGTCTTTCTGACCTCGTTTTCCTCTCCTTCTTCACCACTGTGTAGCTTTGAAATTTGAAATTGCCTCTTAAAAAACAAAGAATGAAATTTGTGACTGAGGGAAGGAGAGATCCGGAAAGAAATATAAGGTGAGAGATATACTGAGTGAACCGGACCGGATTAGGGACGTTACATAATTTAATGAAATCATAATTATAATTAATTGTTAATTATTATAGAGATTTACATATCATTCATTATCTTACACCTAATTTTTATTTTTATTTATATAACACCTACTATTTAAATGACATTAAATATTTAACTTTTAATAAATTAATTGTGCTTGCATTTTTTAAATATAATAAAGTTATTTGTAATTTAAGATGTAATGAAAAAAACATAAAGATCATTCTCAACCATCTTCAATCACTCTTAAGGTTTCGTTCGGGATAGTTTTTTTACTGCTTCTTAAAGTAAAATTTTTATGCTAGAAATCTACTTTAAGAAGCAATAAAAGCTTCATTTGAGATAGCTTTTGGCCACTATTTTTTTCCACATTCAATCAATTTTTATATTAAAAAGTTGTTTTAGAAAGCATTGAGAAAATTATCAAAGCACCATAATGATTCACTACATAGGATTACACAAGCGAGCATTACAACTTCATCACAATTGTCTCCTCCATGTTGAAAGTGAACTTCTTGAATCCATCATTCATGAGCACTTTGTTGCATATATAGCATTTGCTCAACTCCCATTTTAGCAACTAATTTTGGTCGCTCAATCTTCATGATCAGATATTCACATCCTTAACTGTCAAATGCCATCAATTAATCTAACAAGATTGAGGGGTCATTTGGTTGGTTGAAACATCAAACGTCTCTCCAAGTTGCCCCCCTCCTAGCATGAACACTACGGCTTTTATTCATAACATTGCAAAATAAATGGCTTGATGGCGCTATTGGGCCGGCAAGTCGGTTCATCATTGGCCGCATCGGTTCACCCCTACAACTGTCTCCTATCGCGACGTTAGGCAATTTGGCTATGTGGCCCTCAATATCAGTGCTCCCTGGATAACACATCAGCGCTAAGCTCTCTAGCAATTTTTTTGAGACCTCTCTGCTGCGGCGCTGACTCCGTGGTACGTTGTGATATTGGTTCAATTTTCATAAATTTTAACCTATTTCCGCAAAAAAGTATAAGAATTAAAAGCTTAATAATCATAATAGATGCAATTCAGACTTAGCAAATTCTCTTAGCAGGCTACAACCTAATCATTAATTCATCTCAACACATACAAAATTAAACATATTGGTAAAAAAATAAAATTTCAATGGCAGATTTTAAGTAAATATGTTATGTATTGATTTAGTTTTACTTCATATTGTCCATGCATGCTATCATACTCTTGAAAATCTTTATAAATAGAGATTATGGGTTGATGCAAGATTTGGGGAAAATTTCTGAAAAGTTAATTTATATTTCCTCTCAAATTGATGTCTATCACTCTCGCTCTACCTCTCTATCTCTTGTAAGAAGATCTCTCAAGATCTTGCTCCTTGATTTCAACAATTGATATCTAGGTGAAGAAAGAGGAACGTTCAAAGGAGGCAGGAGCGGAGCCGCTGGATCGGGCTAACTGGAGCAAGCAGGCCGGACGTCTAGCTAAGTTCGGATACCGGAGGCGCGGTCGGAGGCGAAGTGCAGTCGGCTGGAGGCAGACGCTTGGGCTGGTGCGATCGGGACTAGCGGGACGAATGGCTTGATCGCGGGTAGGACTGCATGCGGAGCACTCTTGGGCCTCGCCTGGAGTGGAGACAACGGGAGCCTTGTGCTGAGCGGGCCAGGGCGGTTGGCATGGAATAGCCTGATCGTGTGAGCGGAATCTGCTTGCTTGAGGGAGACCAGCGGCAAAGAGGCAGCGTGTGCTGCCTGGTGAATGCGGTGCCAGGTGAAGCCGGATTCTGTATTGAAGATTCAGGAGGAGGCGGAGCCTCTGTTCTTGGGATTAAGAAGAATGAATGAGGCCGTGGATGAACAGTTTGCGACAAGATCTTGTTGAAGTTCTTACGGTCAAGATTTGAGGGGAGTTTTGAACTTCAGGTGGAGACCGGCAGGATTGGAGAACTAGGCCTTGTAGAAGATAACTACATAAGTAAAGAACAATAGCTGAGAACACAAATCTAGGTAGGAAAAAGATTTGTTACCATATGTAAGAAAATTTGAATTTGCAACGCCAGCAAGTTTCAATGAAGCAGTTGACAGATCTTAGACGTTCCTTTCTGGTATAAGAATCTCTGCAACATTTCATGATCAAGCCTAAATACCATAGTTGAATTTGCAACTTCAAAAGAAAAAATTTGCATTTCCAGCATGTTTTGCAGAAGTAACAAGACACAAATCTTAGAACTTATCATCTGGTATAAAACCTCTCTGTAACATTTCATCATGAAGCCTGAATGCTTCCTTCAAGTTCTCAGCAGCAACATATCCATTTATGAGAGTTGTGTAAGTAAACTTATTGGGAAGAATTCTTCTAGCAACTATTTCCTTAAAGATAGAGCGTGCTTCCTGAACATCACCGAGCTCACAATGCCCATTTATGAGTGCATTGTAAGTGAAAATATCTGGTTTGACACCTTCAGCTTCCATTCTGCTTACCAGGGAAAGAGCTTCCTCCATCTTTTCTTCCTTTACAAACCCCACAACTAAAGTGTTGTATGTTATCCTGTCTGGAACTATATTATTGCTTTTCATCTCAACCAAAAACTCCTCAGCCTTCAATACGTTGCCAGTGCAGCAGTAGCCTTTAATAATGGAGTTGTAAGTCACAATATTTGGCAAAATTCCTCTTCTAATCATTTCATCCCACAGCTTAAATGCCTTAACAACATCCCCTTTATTACAATAACTATCGATTAGTATACTATAAGTGACGCAATTTGGTATAATTCCAACATTAATCATACCATCCCATACTTCATAAGCTTTCTCCATGTCACCTTCCTTGCAAAAACCACCAATTAAGGTATTATAAGTTACAACATCAGGTTTAACATTTTTACTCAGCATTGTATTGAACAAATTAAAAGCTTCCTCCATACTTCCAGTTCTGCAATATCCATAGATAAGACTTGTAAAAGTGTAGTTATCAGGAATAAAGCTTCTTTCCATCATCTCCTTGAAAAGCATATTAGCATCTGAAAGTCTACCTTCCATGCACAGGCCATTCAACATTGCATTATATGTGACCAAATCTGGAAAACAACCATGATCAAGCATTTCATCATACATCTGTAGGGCGTTGGACATCAAACCAATCTTGCAAAACCCAACAATAAGCATTGTATAAACAACAGTATCTGGAACCAAACCAACAGCCTTCATAGCTTCAAAATAGTACAATGCTGAATTGATATCTCCCTTCTTGGTAAACAAACTAATCAAATGGCTAAAGGTTACCAGATCAGGAACAAGACCTTGATTCGAAATCTCCTGATATATCTCGACAGCCTCCGGTATCTTCCCATTCCTGCATAAATATCCTAACAAAATGTTAAATGTAGAAGTGTTTGGCATCAATCCACTTCTAATCATCTCAAAGCGCAGCTCCTTGGCCTTATCATACTTTCCTTCTCTACAAAATCCTTTCAAAACGGCATTATAAGTTACAATATCAGGCTTCAACCCCTTACTAAGCATTGTATCCAACAAAACTAAAGCTTCTTCCGGATGCCCGCTGCGAGAGTGTGCATCAATCAATGTGTTATAAGTCACAAGATCTGGAAAAATTCCTTTTTTCCCCATTTCATCCATGAATTCATCAGAATCTTCAACCTCCCCTCTTTGCACAGAGCGTTAACTATAATGTTCAGTGTGTATACATTCAAACAGGTTCCAAGTTCAACCACTTCTCTAAACAATTCCCACACTACATCAAGCCAATCCACCCGCACCAATCCAGCAAGAAGGCTGTTGCAGGCATTGACGGAGACTAAAACGCGCCTCTCCTTCAAAACGCGGAAGACCTCAGTGGCCTCCCTCAGCTTTCTGGCCTGGACATAGGTGCGGATCAAAAGGTCGAAAACGGACGGGTTCGAGTTACAGCCGTGGTAAGTGGAGATAAGATCATCGACAATCTGTGATCTTGAGGTGCCTCGTCGACGGACCATTCGGAGGATAAGGGATTGAGCGTCGGCGGAGCGACGGTTTAGAACTGAGATGTGGATCATGGCGCTGAGAGACTCGGATGAGAGCTTCAGATTGGGTTTTTTCAAAAGGAGATGAATGAATTCTTGGCCAAGGAGAGAGATTCCTCTGCTGCATTTGTAGAGGACGTCGATGATCACGGAAGCGGTTAGATTAGTTGAAGAATGAGGAAGAAGATTGTTTGGGGTTTTGCCGCGTTGGAGGTCCGAGATGATCTGGTCAGAGAGGGAGGAGGAGGTGGGAGATTGGGTTGGTGATTCGCCATGGCTTGTGGTTCTCGCGAAGATTAGAGCCTCTGTAGAGTACAAAAAGCGAACAGAGAGGCGGGAGTATTTGGCCGCGGCAAGCAGAAGATACACCATGTCCAAGCTAAACTCTCTTGCCTTGATGAATCAAATGCAATCTTATTTCTTATTTCTTATTTCATATTGGCGTTTACATAAAAGAAATTTATGGGTCGGCACTGTAAACCACCGAACTGTAACCTGAACGGTAACCTGTGTCCGATCCGGACCCAATAATCTCTCCTCATTAGAGTTGTAAGTAAGTTGAGTGCTCGAATTCTACTTAATAACAAACTCATGCAATTGCTTAAACTCGAGTTGGTCTGTTAAAAAAGCTAAAGTTCAAATTTTACAAGGCTCAACTCAAGAGCTCGTGAACTAGTTTGAATATATATAATAATTTAAAAAAAATTATTATTATTATTACTTTCATTAAATTTGAATATTTAAAAATTTTAACAATTAAAGTCCTAGTTCCCCCAAAAATAAAAATGTACCTAATAATTCAAGTCAAAATTTCTATCTCTGTCTTTGACTAGTAGGCAATTGTCATTGAAGGCTTGAGATATTATATATTTTGCAATGTTTCAACCTCATCAATGTTATGCTTTTGCAATCTTAAGCCTAAATCATATAGACTTTTGACATCATATTTTAACAAGTTACCTCACATCTAGATTAGTCATATTAGTTTTAGCATAAATCTTAATCTAGAGTTCTCATATCAACTATATTACTAACCCAACAAATTGTGACATCATATCATAATTAACCAACAGTAGGGAGTGTACAGACTATCGGTGCACTCTAGCACGCACTTTGTCCATCATTCATGTTATGCTGGAGTTGATCCATCAGAACTAACTACACACACGCATCAACTAATATATGCACATAATCATGTACAATAATGACTAGTTTAGTATTATTCGGTTATGTAGCTTCAACGTATAATCATGTATTGCAGTGTAGATTCATTTTGATGAAAATAAATAAATCTTATAACTGAGTTGTTTTCAGTGTGTAGATGTATTAGTTGCTCTATAGCCTTTAGTTTATTTAAAAGGAAAATTTAGGAAAAAAAATTAAAACATTCTAAAATTAGATCTTGGGATTTATCTGTCACAGCTGAACACGATAAGACCTACACATGCGCCTGACTATACTCATTTGACCACCTTTATACAAATATTGATATAACAATCTCCGACATACAACGCTTATAATTATCATTTTACTCAATTAGCTATTATGCCATTCTTATCCTCTCCTCAATCTAGACAAATTCTTAATAATAAGAGGAGCCTAGGCTCATAATGAAGTTGAATAACTCTGAGGTAAATATGAATATATGATAAAAAATGGTTATCACAGAAATTAGGAATGCTAATACCCTACTTTTAAATTAGTTATTTATGTCCTTCAACATTTTAAATCGCTTCTTAAGCAATTACTTTCAATTTGATTGAGGCTTCGTTTGGGAAAGCTTTTTTACTATTTTTTAAGCAATTTTTTTTACATAAATTTCTCATTAAAAAAAAATTGTATTAAAAAACTTTTTAGAAAGCAATAAAAAATTTGTCCCAAACAAAACCTAAATGATAAATTGATATTGATCAGATAGCTAAAAAAAACTAGAAATATATAAATAGAATATATTCTGATTAAATTTTCATCCTAATAATTTTTTTCTCATGCTAAAAAGAAATTTATTTAACATTTTGACTTTATATGAAAATATAATGCATATACAAAAAAAAAGTTATAAGAGATGCCGACAATTTTTTGGGGTAAACTTGAAAAGAGAAAAATCATGGGGTCTATTCCAATTGAAATGATTCTACAAGTGCATTGCATCGATTAAAAATAATGATATTCTCCATAATTGGGGAACATACTAATACAACGTAGTAGAAACATATTATAGAAAATGTATTAGATGGTGAAAATTGGATGCGCTTTGAGGCATTAGAGCTATCGGATTTAGCTTGCCGAGATGCTCAAATTGACTATAAACATGTAGGACTTAGAGATCACTTGATCATTCGATCAATAACATGAAGTTTTCAACTATACTTGAAGTGCTTGATCTAGGCTTATTGAGATTTGGATCGAATTAATTTTGATGTCAATGGGTTTGCTTTGGAGAGAAATTTAGTTCTACTATAAATTTATTAAAATTGAAGTTCACATGCTAATGAATTGAATTATATAAGTTTCTTAATGTATTGAGATTGATGTTTGATCAAGTGAACTTTTGGGTGACAATATTAATAAATTGATTTTGAATATATATATTATTTATCTTAAAAAATATATATTTAATAAATTTAAACTCATAATTATTAAACATTTGATAAGAATATTCATAGTCAATTATTTTAATAAAATTTCTATGAAAATAAAACTCTTTACAAATCATTCTAGAAGAAAAAAAAAAGCCACTCCCACGCCTTCCTTGTAATGCCCCATAATCTAAATTCGAGAAATTATTCATTTATCCTTTAAATAAATAACAACCATATATATCCAATATCATCTATCAGTAATAAATAATACAACATATTCTATATTCCTTCCTCTCTGCTTTTTGGCTCCATCTTCCCCTTCGGCTTCGGCGTGGCCGGGGGAACCTTTCATGGACCCCTCCCTTTTTGACTTCACATCGCTTCCCTTCCTCTCTAAGCCAACCACCCTAGTCAGATCCAAGTTACTAAAATGTGCCCATGTTGTTTTTTATCTAAATAGGCCTTCTTAATTTAGTTTCTATGTTTCCTCTCATCCAACCCTAGAGGAGAATGTTCCATTTGCTCAGAAGCACATTTTTTAGGCTCCAGAAGACTGGAATCTCTCACTCATGGGTTATTCGGTTGGGAAAATGCCCTACTATAAAGCCTTACAGGAAGCCATTCAAAAACTTGGAAGCTCAAGGGTATGTTTCAACTTTTATCTCTCAATGATGGTTTTTTCCTACCCAACTTCACTACTGCATAAGACTACAACATGGATTGGTTGGGTGAGGCATGATTTTCCTCGGCAAACCCTTCATCATCCAAAAGTGTTCTCCCAAGTTTAAAACTAAGCACTAAGAATTCAAATTGGTACCTATTTGGTTGAAAATTATAGATATTCTTATTTGTTGTTGGACCCCTATCGGTATCTCTAAGATAGCCAATCAGATTGGCACTCCTTTTGCTGTCGATAAGTTAACAGTTAAAAAAAACACGTCTTATACATGCGCGTGTTTGTGTTCAAGTGATGAATGAAACCATTTATTCTAAGGAGATCCCTATCTGTCTAGCTGGAAATATATTGAAGCTAAAAGTCCAATATGAGTATACGTAGAAACTAATTCCTTTTCAATCCTATAAATCCTTGTCCTAAGATTCAACCTTTTGCCCTACAAAACCAAGGAAGAAGCTCCACTCGGAATCCTAAAGAGAAGGATAGCCGCATTAATGCTCAGAAAGCTCCCTCCTTTGACCAATTCATAGGCAATGTCTCCATCGCCCTTGAAAGCCATCCCCAAACCTCCTATTTTCTAGCCCGTGTTGCTCCCTCGATAACTATTCCAACCAATCCTTCCTCCAACATAATTACTAGCACTTCCATCCCAAACCGAAATTCTCCAACTGAAGAAAACCTTTCTTCAGAGAGTTATATGGAACCTCAGGTGATTATTCCAAAAAAGATATTGCCTCCTTATAGGTTCAATATTTTGCAAGTAAAAATTATGAGCATCTTTGTGCTACCTTTTAAGAGGATCCTGCAAACAAACTATTAAATCTTACTTCTTCGAAAGATCATGTAGAGCCTTCCTTCTCTCAGTCAACATCTAACCTGATAAAAATTGGCATTCATAATGTCCCTCCAGATAGTAACGCTTCTACCTCCTCCTAGCCACATAAACTCGCAAAGAGCCAAAACTCCAAAACAGGGGCCTCATCATTCCACAAAACCATAATGCCTCTTTCTCCTATATCTGCTTGGAATATCAGGGACTTTAACAACCTTGAGAAAGTCTTCAGCTGCAAGCAATTTGTTAAAAATCACTGTTTGGAAATGTTCTATATTTTGAAAAACAGGATACAAGCTTCTGCCTTATTGGAGCCTTGGTTTATTGATACTCACACATTTTTTGAAAATGAAGTTAGCTGACATAACTTCGATTTTATGAAATCAAGGCACATTTGGATTAAATGAAATCCAAATACCATTAGTTTTTCCTCCTTTACATCACTATGAGCAAGCCATTTATGGTCTGATAAATCTGATGCCATGTTCCCATTTTATATTGTTTGTCATTTATTCCTCTAACTCCTTTGTAGAGCTGAAGGAGCTCTAAAATGAATTGAGAAAAATTAATCCCAATAATAGTATCCCGTGTGCGCTTATGGGAGACTTCAACTATTGCAGATTCTAATTTGATAAGGTCAAGGTATTAAGATTCACCATAGCAAGTTGGGTGATGGGGGCGGTGGAGTAACCTAAAGAATTGTGAAAATTATTTAGGACTATATCAATCCTAAATAATATTTAGGTTTTCTTTGATATAAAAATTTTAAAAACTCCACTTAATATATATAAGTATACACACCAAATTAAGTAATATAGAGATAAAGTAGAATATTGATCCCATGAGAAAGATATTTACTTGCAAATACTAGTACTGGCTGCTTCAACTACAATAATTATTATACTTAATAAAAATAAGTTTGTGGATATTCAATCACTTAATTTAAAATAAAAATAATTAAATGAAATACTATTGGGGTAAATTACTTTAGATTAATAAAATATAAATATAATACGTTTCTTAATGATTCTCTTTTATATTTATGTTATTCGTAACATATGCATCACCTACCACTCAGTTAAGCATGAAGAGATAAAGGGATAATTTATTTATATAAATTTGATACATGACAAATACTATGTCTATATTTGCATCATACCAATCCAACATACCTTATTGTGTATGCTTTACTATTCCTAAGCTCCTCAATACATATGATATTAACTACACATATGATCACTATATGCATTAAATGAAGATATGATATATTTAAAATATCATAAAATTATTAATAAAGATAACTTATTAGTACTCCATATTTTATTTACACCATTAATCTAAAACTAAAGAATTTAGTCATACATAAAGAATAAGTGAAGCATGTTCATTTTTACTAATTGTATAAAATAAGGAAACTGTAGAAGAAAAGATATCATCGGATGGTTAAATGTTCTCCTATGCACTCCTCTTTGATCTTGTAGAATTATTTCCACAAACACAAGCCAAACACTCTAATGGAGTGTATATAATAATTCTATGAATTTCTTTAGTTTAAGGAATCAGAGAAGCACTATAAAGGCTGAAATTAAGGTTGAACTCATCTACCAACATTGCAGACAAACTATTTATAGAAAAATATATAAAATGGATTCTAGCATTGTAGTGCTCGAGACACTTGCACCGCGACACACATAAAATAAACTAACACCGCAGCGCTAAAGGTTTCCCCCACTGTGACACTTGATAACATAGACACATTGTTTAATGAATCGACTCATGCTTTCCTAGTAGAATGTGTCCTAAATAGCTACAACTGTAGTGTCGCGGTGTTACTGACGGTTGAGGACTACAATATCTATGTGGTAATCCCTTGACTTATTGATGCTGGAATTTAACATTGCATCACTGTGCATATAGATGCCGGGCTTTACAACGATGCCTCCTTCAATGCTACGACGTCGAGATAGTTGGTTGGGATTTGTGGCACCGACTCCTCTGAAGTCACAACTCTATCAAATAAAGATTGGGCGCTGCCATGTCCATAATCGGGGGCTCCAACGATGTCAATGATGGTGCCACGGCGGTATTGTATCCGACACTGCGATGTGATACCATACTTAAAAATTTTGCTCATTTTATATATTTTTTTCATATAACACAACTAAAATAACATGTTCTTATTAATAAATTAATAAATAAAATATAACATTGTTTACAATTATCGTTGGGACCCTTTAGTTCTATGATTTTTTATGCCAACCTTCTGGAGCTTGTGTTGAGTGTGAGCTTTTTCACCTAATTCAATCAAAGAATTGAGGATCCTATTCATATTAAACTTGACCAAACTTTAGTTAATGAGGTTTGGTTGGATTCTTTCCCCCAATTCTTTTATAATGTTCTTAATTACTCCTACTGGGATCACTGCCCCATCATTTTGAATTATGGTAAAAGCCTCACCTTAGGGCATATATTCATGTATAAAAAAATTTACTCTTACAACAATGAGTATTGAAAATTGTCTGCTCTATGTTTTTGCAGTTGCTCCTCATGCAATCCAATTAATAACCTTTATCACAAACTCAAGCTCCTAAAAGCCACAATTAAGACAAAACTTGGTCTTCCTCTGCCTCCATAGCTCTTCGGTTTGCCAATCTTCAAGCCCAATAACTTGTTTGTCAACAACAGTTAGATGTAAATCCCCATAGCACATCCTTATGTGATAAACTTACACACATCAATTATGGTTTGGTTAATTGTGTTGCTACTTGGTCTTCTTGGATCATACAATGCTTTAAGGTTAAGTGGTTAATGAATGGTGAAGAGGACCTGAAGTTCCTATATTCAAAAATTAAAAGGAGGGGGTATTACAACAAGAAGGCTATTTTAGTTGCATTGGCCGAGACCAACTCTTGCTCATTATATATTCAAAATGTCATTCTTCAGCACTTCAAAGAGCCTTACAACTCTCCCTCCCCTCCAGATTTTGACCTCAATTTCCTCCATAATGAAAATATTTTGCGACAACATCAAATTAACTCTTTATATTGGCTGGTTTTGGATGATGAAATAAGAGCTGCTGTTTTCTCTGGTTCATCCACCTCTGCCCCTGGACCTGATGCCTTCAATCTTGACTTTTACAAAAAGGGATGGCAAATTCTTGGCCCCTCGATTTATAGAGCTGTGAAATCCTTCTTCACAAAAAGCTTTCTTCTTAGAAGCGCAAAAGTGGCTGCCATAGCCTTGTTCCCCAAAAAGCAATATGTTAATAACCTTTATGACTTTAGACCTGTCACTTTATGTAACACCTCTTACAAAATTTTAGCTAAAATTATGGCCTCTCATCTTAAGTCTATTATGCCCACAATTATTCACCCAAGTTAATCATAAAAAAAGTTCACTTATCTTTTCTCCTAACTCTCTCTCTCTCTCTCTCTCTCTCTCTCTCTCTCTCTCTCTCTCTCTCTCTCCCCCACCCCACTCTTCTTCTTTGGCCTCTGCGCTTCCCATCAACAACACTACTTCACTCTTCACCTACCTTAGAATTCCCATTTTTTTTCCTTGAGACCCAAAATTTCTAAAATGTGTCCATTATTGGAGAAGATTATTAATTATCTCTATGGATGAAAGGCTAAATTACTTTTTGTTGCCGTTCGGGTGCAATTCATTAAGTACATTGTCTCCAACATAATTGCTTATTGGATTAGTGCAGGGGCGGAACCAGCCTTTCATCTTAGGGGGGGCAAAATTTTCCAGTATGCAGTGGCCAAAGTGTAAAAGAGGACTTGGGATTTATTCTTTGTATGCTCTCAGAAATGTCTTTAACTGTTATATTATTTATAGGTTTTACAACTTCTCCCCCTAATCAACTAGTTAGTTCCCCTTGGAAGCCTCTCAATGGTCTGGCCACTGCATACTGGAAAAGTATTTGTGATACTGCACTTAAAGCCAAGTCAAGATTTAAATTTTCTATTCATGATTAATGTCTAATTGCTTTATAGTGGGATCATTGGTGCATTGGTTCCTCTCTTGTGGAGCTCCATTGTAACCAATCTTTTATCAAGCTGGGTAATCCTAAAGAAATAACAAGTAGCCAGATATTGGATAATAGATGGAATTTGCATGCTTGGATCACTACTGCACTGCAAATTAGTATTAGTTCAATCTCAATTTGTAACTATTCTACTAACTGCCTAGTTTGGGAGAATTATACTGAAGCTTCATTTCAAGTTTTTTATAATGATTATTTTAGTTTGTTTGAATTTGTTTATTGGTACATGTACATTTGGCATAAACAACATTCTTTGCATTTCTCTATTATTTTGTGACTGGCTATCTCTAGTGGGCTTAAAATAGTTGATGTGCTTCTTAGATGGAACACAAGAGTGGATTATGAGTATGCCCTCTGCAATAATTTCTATGAAAGCTCAAACCACATTTTTTTTTAGTGTGATCACTCTGTTTTGGTTATGCCCGGAATGTTTCCTGCTTCATTTAAACAGACGTTTAATCTTAGACCAAATATTACCCAGGTGGTGGATTTTATTGTAGCTTATCCTGCAAGCTGCCTGATGTCAAAACTTTTTCTCTTCTCTCTATTAAATGCTTTATTTATTATATTTGACGAGAACATAATGAGAGAAAGTTTGAATCTAATTTATGCTGTTATACTACCTTGAGTGGTAAAATTAGGAAGACCGTTAGTATGAAGATCTCTCTTTGAAAGAGCAGGGACCGTCTAAGGGAAGCTATAGAGTTTTAGAACATGAGGTGGAAAGCTTAATTTGTTTTTGGGGTCTGAACTGCACTGCTGGGTGCGCTTTTTCGATTTGTCGGTTATTTTTCGTCGTATTTCATCAAATTCCTCTGATGCCTCTTGTTTCATTTGTTTGCTTTAGTCTGACAAGAATTTTGGGGCCTTGAACAATGATGACTTCCTGCCTATTGACCTCTCCTTTTGAACAATCTTTGGGCAAGCAGGGGAGTTCTGATTGCCATATAGAGATATGAAAAATTTGATTTAATCAAAATTTTTGAAGTCTTGACCTGCCTCAAGGTTTTGATGTTCGGATTTTTCTTTCATTGAATATTCTAGGAATTTTTTGACCAATCCCAGATTTTTGTATGAGATTTTTTGGGGCTTTGCCTTTTTGTTAAAACTCTATTTTTTATTTTTGTATTTTTTTTATCATTCTTTTGTATCAATTTAAAATTAATGAAAGAGTTTTGCCCGAAAATCACCCTTAAAAAAAAAAAAAAAAAAAAAAAAACTCTATTTACACATTCTTTATAACAGTGTACAAATACTCTTACTTTTTTAAAAAATCCGCCAAAATATTACTTTTGGTGGTGAAATATGATACTGTCTATTCCATACAAAGTACCTAGACGAAGCACCAAAAGGCTCAGTAAAAACCCTAAAGCGACAGAACCTTAAAAAAATCGACCCAATCCCACTCTCTTCCTCTCTCAAGCGACCGCCAGACGCTTCATTTTCTCGTTCTTTTCTCCGGCACTTCCGCCGGCGAAGGGCTCATCCTTCTTGCACTCCTCAGCGCTCCGTGCTGATTATAACGATTGTTCCTCCGCCATTGGCAAGGTTCTCCCCTCTTCTTCCTACTCCTCTCATTGTGTGTGTGTTCGATTCGTGTATGCGGTGACTGGTGAGATTTATGATGGTTTTATTGCTTTCATGTAGTGATAATATCATACATGGAAAATGTATGAATTGAAATGAATGAACGGACCCAATAAGGTCTTTAGTCAAGTTTGTGAAATTTTAGCAGGTGGATGTTTATATGGTACGATTTTGTTCGTTCACTGACTTGGATATCTCTACGCGGTCTATGGTAAGAGAAAATCTCAGGGAAGTCTCTGGTGTAGTACGCTCCAACACCTTTCTACCCGTCGATTAAAATATCTATAGTCAAGTTCGTTTTTTACTTTTTTAAGCTAAAATGGTTTGTTGCCTTTTTTCCGCACCTTTCGACGGGGGTGGGGACAGTAGAATTTGTAGAAGTCGGGGAACTGTGGGCAAGGGGGCTCAATTAATAAGGCTAATCATAAAAATCTTTCTGAGATACCTACTCTGTTTTCTTTCCTGTTTTATCCTGATTTTTTTCTATTTTATTATATTAAAAAATTTCTAGATTTTTTTTTTGAATAATTCCATTTCGGTGTAATACATTACTGATTGCCAGTGACTAGCCTCGCCTTGCCTTGTTGAACTTAGATTTGTCCCAAGCCTGATATTTTATTCTTGTCTGTTCTATCTTTTGTGTTTGGATACAAAAGAAGAATTTCAATCTTCTCTTTATGGATTCATATCAGTCCATTGGCGTTTAGATGCTTTCCATTGAATGACCTCTGCAATAGTGCACAGATGGTCCTAAGATCCTGAGTATGATTATTCTTTTCCTTTCCATACCATGATTTGTTGTTTTTAACTTGGTAAACGATTATGCTTGCATGCTTAAGTGACACTTCACTATTTTATTGAAGTTGATTAAGCAAAACTTTTTTTTTTTCAGTGCAGAAGGGAGCATTGGTGTTATTGTTTCCTTAGTGATTGAAAATAATTACAGCTGAAGAGCGAAGTGATTTTGCTAAAGTAGAAGATGGTGGCAGATGCTAAAATAATAGAGGTGGATGCTCCGACGGTGGCAGTGATGCAAACAAAGAGGCAAATGAAATATGTTTTGGTGACCGGTGGAGTCGTGAGTGGTTTGGGGAAGGGTGTGACAGCGAGCAGCATTGGCGTTGTACTCAAAGCTTGTGGACTTCGTGTTACCTCAATCAAAATAGGTTTTTCATTCCAGCATTGTACATGCGTGATGACATTACTTTATGATAGTCCTTTTTTGTCCTTTTTATTTATTGGGATTATTTTTTTATATGATTATTGTTTTAGGATTTCATGATATTTTTTTATATTTTTTTTTGCAGTGTGGAAAGGTTATATAGATAGTGCTAACTTTATGCTTTTTGATTATTTGATTATGAACATTTTGATGGGAGTTCCTCTAGTTAGTTTCGAAGGGTGAATGTTTTTGGTTTATTTGTCTATGGCTTCTTTGCCCTATTGCCTCCAAAGTAAGGTGAAATCCACCCCAAAGTGTAGGGACCTCCTTTCCAAATTCAGAAAACTTAAAATAAACTACCAAAAAATTCTCATCCCTAATATGAGGCTATGGATTTTATAAGGAAAAAACTTAAGGACTAAACCTAATAACAAAATTGAGGGAAAAGGGCATATTAAGAAATTCTTGTTAATAGAAATGACCCCACTCGTATCTTTATCTATGTAAGTTCAGAAGGAAATGGCTAAATCAACAACTCTATTATGCAAAGCTATAGACAAGGCCAAGGAAGATAGTCTTTAGGAAGGAGTGGGTGTCAAGCTGATAGCTGTAGGATGTTGAGTTGTTAGCAAAATATTTAATTAGATAGATGATGAGACATGAATGGTCCTGAGAAAACTTGACCAGCATGGTGACCAAGATCTACAGTTGTCGTCAAGTTGCCAAGTAGGCAATAAAAAAGTATATCATACACACACACACAAATATATATATATATATATATATATATATATATATATATATATATATATATATATATATATATATATATATATATATATATATATAAACCGCTATATTTATTCTATAATTTATATAACTTTCAAGTAGATTTTTTGCGCTTGAATAGCTTGTGTTTGATGCTAAAAGTTAACAAGCTCATGTTGAGTCGAACAAAACTTGAGCTCTCTTAAGCTTGGCTCATTTACACCCCTAGTGCCAAGTAAGCAACTTCACATGACTCAATTCGGGAAGACATTGATTTGAAGGAGCCTAGAGTTGCCTAAAAAGTGATTGAGGTCACACTAAAGATGACTAAACAGTCTAAACTGTCAACTTTAATATGCAAAATCATAGAAAAAAGCATTAAGGGGTTAAATATCGAGAAAACAAATTCATAGGACTTGATCCAAAGACGTTGCTAACTGATGAGAGGGTAGGGGGATGAGCTGAGCTGATAGAAAGGAGGCCAAGTTGATAGCCATGTATAGTATATTCAAGTCATTGGTAAAGGCCTAGAAATAATGAGGCCTAAATTGATGACTCCAGGATGTTAAGTTGGCAACATGAGTCGATTAGTCAAAATTATTTTGATTAATATCCAATCACATTGATTTGGAGGAAATGATAAGGTTATTCTAAGTCAAATCTGATATGACCAAGGATGGGCGAAGCTGAACTTATTGCATGCTGAATAAACATTGAACGGATGAATAAACTTTGCGTCACCTGAAGAAAATTTGAGAGTAAGAATTTAGGTCAGCATGGTGCTCAAGGAATACATATAAAGTGAAGACATTTAGTTCCATGTTAATGTTTCATGAATCAAGTGCAAATCTTGAGGTATGCCCTCAATCAGAAGGGTGAACAGCAAGACCAAAAAGAAACATAGGGAAAATCAAGGGAATCTAAAGTCATCTTGATGAGATTAGTAGGAAACATTTTTGGGCCAAGCTGGCAGGAAGGAGGCCAAGTTTATAGCTTTATTATGCTAAGCTTTCATTAAGGGCCTATGAAAGGAGTTTGGCCGATGAGTTTTGTATGTCGAGCCTCTTTCGTAAAGGACTAGAAAAAATGAGACCCAAACTACTCCAGGATGCTGAGTTGACAATAGGAAGTCAATTAGTCCAAATTAATTTGATTAATATCAAATCAAATTAATTTGGTGAAAATGGAAGTGTTGTTCTAAGTAAAATTTGACTTGATCTAGGATGGGTGAAGTCGACACCCTGCTATGAGTTGACTAAACATGCCAAATAGATGAACATAATTTGTGTTCACATGAAAGAAAATTCAAGAGTGAAAAATTGGGTCAACATCAGGCTCAGGTAATACATCAAAAGTGAAGAAATTTGGTTTCTTGTTAATATTCTTATGAACCAAATTCGAATCTCAGAGTTATCCCCTCAATTTGAAGGGTGAACTCCAAGATCGAAAGGAAACATAAAGAAAGTCGAGGGCATCTAAAGTCATTTTGATGAAATTAGAATGAAACAATTTAAGAAAGAAAATGATCCACGAGCTTGGAACATATAGCCATCAACATTACTGGCTTGGTTGCATAGAAGACCACTGTTGTGGGACAGTTGGATGTTATTTGTGGCCAAATATGTGGCTTTGCTTGGAGTTGTCACTTTCTTGGATGGAAATTGTTGTGGAGTTGAACTTCTATTTTCTAGTTGATTGGGCAAAGTGATGGGTACCACTTGCCATGTGGTTATAATCAGGAAGTACAATTCATGTATCTTTAATCAAACATTGGAGGGAGTCTTAGTTTTTCTCTCACCATATTCTTGTCCTCTTTTTGAACTGCTAGTAGCTTATGACTCTTGGAGTATTACTTTTTGAGAAGGTAAAATTTTATGAAGAAATCTATAAAGCTTGCTAATGTTTTCAAGAAATTAATATATCAAAATTGTGGAGTTGTAACTTAGTGATTAGGTTGTTGAAGCTCTAGTGATAAGAGGCATGTGAGAAGTCTTGGGTTGCATGGACCACAGTTGCATTGGGAAGGGAAAATTTTTATTGGACAATAATTTGTTAATGAAGGCTTCCGATAATGGCTATGAATATGGTAATAATGTGGCAAGCACGTTGGGAGGTGGATGCGAATGAGCGTGAAGATAAGGGCAAATTTGCACAAGCAATGCGACATGTTGGGGACCGAGGCATGATATGATGCTATAATTCTATGGACTAGGTCGAAGCGGGCGCATCATTGAATGTAATTTGAGAATTTTGTGAAAAATATGCAAGACAAATAAAAAAACGGTTATGTTGTGTGGATGGATTTGATATGTGGTTCTCGTGTAGACATCAACAAGGACGTTTGGAATTGCATGACTTATTGAATGATCATCAAATGAACAAGGGGAATCAAAGTGGTAGAGGTTAAGACATATATTGTCTAACTTGTGTGGAAGTGGATGGTACACAATTAGATGGAATTTTAAGACAAAATAGAGCAAACATAGTGAAGGGATCAACATGTATTGTTCTTCTCTAATATCAACGTGTAGATGAGGGGGGCAATAATAGGTAAGCTGGGTGCCTGAATGAGCATGAGAGGGAAGATACAAGGAAGACTTAATCTTTAATTGATTGTCAATTGATCTAAATAGAACCATGAAGTTCTTATCCCCAGCTTTTACAAAATATGTTTTTGAACCTTAATGCTAAAAATCTGAGGGGAAAAAATCTTTACACACACACACATATATATATATATATATATATACTGATCCCAAGTAGTTGGGATAAGAATAATTATAATTATTATACTAATTTGATAATTAACCTACATAAGTAAAATAAAGACATAAAAGTTGTTGCTATATCATTTTAAGAATGAAACCATCCCCATAATTATATTGAAAAATTAGTGAACCTTACGACTACTAATTATCTTCTTGACACAATTGTACATTAATGTTTTTGAGTTTTTTATTGGTAGTTTAATAATAGAATGGAAAACTATATATTCACAGGTACTTGTTGTGATTCTCTATTTAAGACATTTTCTTTGTTTAGGCATAAAGATAGCACAATCAACATGTATAACGTTTTCATTATATAACAAAAAAAAAAAAGCTACTATAGGTGTCTTTTATGCTTTTCAACAAACCATTAAAAGACGATAATCTGATATTTGTTCCAATCCTATAACATCATTTCCTGTTCACCTTTCTGATACTATATTCTTCCTAGTTCCAATCTTATTGCATCATTTCCTGCTCACATTTCTGATACTGTATTCTTCCTAAACATTCTTTAATGGAGCTAAAAGTGTACAACTTCTCTCCCAAATGGATTCTCCGACAGCAAAAAGTCCTAGTGGGGCATCGTTCATCCTCTATACTTATTTATTAATCAGGATATTTTGCAATGCGATTAGACCCTGCTAAATGAAGCTTAGAGTAGACGACGACAATAACAACAAGTCTTTATCCCACTATGTGGGGTTGACTATATGAATCTTTTTTCTCCATTGTCCTGTTAAGAGTCAAATTCTCATCTAAATCTAATAAAGAAAGATCATCTCTAATATTTTCTAACTAAGTCTTTTTAGATCTACCTCTATAAGTCAAATCTAACACATTTTTTAAGCTTAGAGTAGACTAATGAAACTTTTTTTGTTAGTGGTTTCTTTTGTGTGTTTTTCTTGACCTCTGGCGTAATATTGGAAGGCAACTTGTATGCATTTAATTCGAAGTACTAAAGATGTATAAGGAACTTATTTTCCAGGCTTCAGGTTTTTGCCCTCGAATTGCATTAAGCTATGATGATTCGTATTTTTATATTTCAAGTTAAATAGGTGTAAACTTTGCTAACCTTTTGCAAACTACTGTGGTGAAATCAATAGTCATACCCTTTGTCTTCCCCAAACTGGATTTCCTCGAAGTTTTTTTTCTTTTGTGAATCCTCATTTACCAGTTTTGGTTCTGCTTAAATTTAACTTACAGAATCTTGTTTGCTCTTGCAGACCCCTACTTGAACACTGATGCAGGGACCATGTCCCCTTTTGAACATGGGGAGGTTTTTGTGCTTGATGATGGTGGAGAGGTTACCACGCACCTGTTTTATACTCAGCAAGTCATGCAAGAATTATTTCATTTAGTCCAAATTTCTTCATTTAATGTCTACCTCAGATTCTTGTTACTTAGCCCAATGTTTACACCTTAAGCGTTAGATGTTTTTTGAACTATTTTGTATTATGTTTGTCCCTCCTTTTTATATATCATGGCCTCATGCTTATTTAAATTAGGTGTTTAAAGTCACTCATGCTGTATTTACACAATTAAAAGGTTGACTTGGACTTGGGAAACTATGAACGGTTCTTGGATATTACTCTTACTAAAGAAAACAACATCACTACAGGGAAGATATATCAGGCAAGTGAAGTATATGGAATTAGCCCTTTTGAGCACCAAAGTTTTCTACAGAACTAAACTGTAGATGCCTTTTATCATGTTTCAGTCTGTCATCAACAAGGAGAGAAGGGGTGACTATCTTGGAAAGACGGTTCAGGTTTTTTTCTTGAGGCAATTCTTCACTCGAAGAAATAGCCATAAAAAATTATTGATATTTATGATTTCCTGTGGTTATTTGTTGTAGGTTGTTCCTCACATAACTGACGCCATAAAGAATTGGATTGAGTCAGTCTCTTCTATTCCTGTTGATGGAAAAGATGGCCCTGCTGATATCTGTGTGATAGAGTTGGGTGGAACTGTAGGTAGGATATATAAACTCATAATCATTAACCATTTCAACTGATATGGTTCTCCAAAAATTAAAATTATGCTAGATGTTATCATACTGATTTTTTTGTCTCTTCATTAAGGTGACATTGAATCCATGCCCTTTATTGAAGCTCTGCGCCAGTTGTCATTTTCTCTTGGTAAGCCTACAAGACAATTCTGCATTAATTCTTCTAAGAGGTATTCTAAAGTAGTGCCTGGCCTACTTATTTTCATTTGAACATGAAGAAAGGTTTTGCTGTTATTTTTTATTACTATATGTAAGAAAATAGAAAAGTAGAAAAAAATTACTACACCTTTGTACGATCTCCCTGCCGCAAAACGATCCACACAACCGTAACCTCCAATCGTTTGCACTTGTCTCCAACCAAGTTAGCCAACCAAACGATGCCCGGCGCCAGCTTCCTTCACTCTCGTGGATTGCACTTCCCTAATTGACCCCGACATCCACAACCAACTGAAACCTCCACAACCCTACGCCGATCTACTTGACACACCCGTCGCAGCCTCTCTGTCGAGCAGCCACAGCAAGCCCGAGCCTTTATCTCCTCTCCTCCATAACAACAACCACTCACACTGCCTTCCTCCTCCTTCACAACAACCCATTTTTCTATTACTCGTAATTATTATTATTATTAATTGGTATTATTAGTTAATATAATTAATTACTATTGTTATTAATCTTATTATTATTATTATTAGTATTATTAGTAAAGAAAAAAAAAAAGAAAAAAAAAAGCGAAGAGAAAAATAATTGTGCATTTTTGCAATCATCGCCATTGTAGCCTTGACGTCACCGTCGCTTACTCGCTTGTCGCCTAAGATATAAATATGACTAAACCCAAAACCTCCAAATCCCGCTTTCGACGCTCATGGCATGCTGGAGGATCACATGTACACATTTTTCTTAGTGTGGTGGGAGCGTGGTGAGATGCTTGCGGTGAGGCGGGTAGGCTTTGTACACGCTCTTGTAGTGGCGGGGCCAATCCTAATTACCCGTGCATGTGCTTCTATGCCTGCGAGGGAAAAAAAAACGCATTTCAAATATGTACCTCGAAGACCCTACACACTCTTATAATGTGGTGGTATTGAAAACCACAGTCGTTGTGTCGCCCGACACCTATCATACACGCTCTTTGTAGTTTGTAGTATGACGGGAATGCCCAGCTCCCCAAAATTCCCCTAAACTAGGAGACGTTGGGAGGCTTCCGAATTTTCCAATAAACATAGGACTTGGACTTAAAATAAAATGTAGGGAATGACTTAAAAGAACTACAGGGAACATAACTTGACTAATAAGCAGGAACCGAACCTTAAACTAATAAATGCATGACCACATTAAAAATGCAAATGCTAGCTAATGGTCATTGTTATCCAAATGAAAATTAATGAACAAGTAGGGGACTCGTCGTGGAAACTTTCAGACATGATCAACTTGCAAGCAAACATGTTGGTCTCTTACAAGCACTGAAAATCAATATGTAGTGAACGTAGTAATTTGCCAATAGGCATATATAGGGAAATAAGCAAGGAATGCGTCTTACCCAATATTCAACATTAACTTGAGGACGAATGCACTAAACCCGTCTGCGAACAAAAACACTCTCTACAAGACAAACTTGAAAGCAAACACATCAAATAATAAAGAATCTCTAATGTACATAACGAACCATTCATGAGTAGTAATAACTAATAAGAGACATGCAATTGATACAATTTGTTACCTATGCTTACATACAAAGAACGCAACATAACCAGAAACCATGGGAAGGAGGTTGTGGTGAGAATAACCTACTTGCAATCAACAATGGTTAACTGACAGACAAGTGCACTAATTTGCTGGTGAGCGACGACAACAAATAAGCTATGAATGTAAAAATGTCCCTATGACTGATATTAGCCAACTTGCATATATATGCTGTGATCCTTATGAACGTTGAAGGTTAATACACGACGAAAGTATCAGCTTGCCAACTGTGTATACGAAAATCAGTGGTGAATGTGGCGCATCCGATATCCCACACTAGCATACGAATGAATACATTAATCTGCTTGTAAGCAACAATGGTAGATACACTGCAAGTGTAACCGGTCCTCTGCAAACACACACAAACACACACACACACACACAACATGACATCTACGGGTAGATACCAAGAACCCATTATGAACATGAGCACCTACAAGCAACTTTAGAAGACTTATCATACATATTGTTGTCCACCTAAAGGTGACAACATACAAAAAATGCAAGAGCCGTTGATCTCCAGAAGCATCCAATCTGCTGTCAAATTGGAACCTTACTATGCTTGCAAGCTTGAAGTGAATGCTTCAGAAACTAACCAAGAAAATGGTGGAGGATCAAGAGATGTCGACTTTCGAGGGCATTAGTCGACTACTTAACCTGTTTGTCCTCCATATGAAGAAGACGTAGTTGGAGCTCAACTACTCGACCTGCTTGAATATTTTGAACCTCCAAAGGATTGCAATCCCTTGAAAATTGACAGAGTATTATAAGAGAAGCTTGAGACTGCTAAGACATTAGCTCTGAAGGTATGAACTATTATTCTCCATACATTATTCCTTAATGCTATGGCTGCCAATTATATGTAAATGTTGTATGAAAACGCTACGATTCACCTGTAAGCAAAATCAGAGAATCAATAGTAAAAATCGCGGGCCACTGATAAACTGAGGCAGCAAATAAATCAGCTCGCTTGCAAGCGACAAGTAGAAGGCTCCTGTTGCATCATAAAACATATTTGTGGATTGAAGTACACTCCTGCAGACTGAACACGAAAGAAAAAATAGCTTGTAGAAGACAAAATAGGCTAAACAATGCCATCGAATCCTCAACATGCATACAAATGGATAGAAGACGCTCATTGACTCTTCAAGGAAGGTCATGCATCTTTCAAATGACCACTACTTGCCAACAAGAATTTAGTGTAGCATGATAACCTACATGCAATAAGCAAGGAATGACCCATAGCGTAGCGCCACACCACCGAATCCGTAATATTAGTACAAGCGGATAGAAGGCGTTCACCGACTCTTCAAGAAACCTCGTGCATCTTTAAAATGATCACTACTTGCCAGCAAGAGTTTAGTGTTGCACAATAACTTACCTACAATAAGCAGCGGACAACCCATAACACAGCACCATGCCACCAGATACGCAACACTCGTACAAGCGGATAGAAGACGTCTGTAGATTTCAAAATGAAATCTGGCGCACTCTTTCAACAATGGTCATTTGCATAATTTATTATAATTAAATGTCAAAATGCCCCCTTATGCATTGAAACATCAACATGATAGGAAATAAGAGAAAACACAGAATTAGGCTGCAGAAATCAGCAATCCAGCACACTTCCAAGCAGTTTTTGAGAGAAAATAGAAAAATAACAGAGGGAAAAACTTTTAATTTGATAGTAAATGAAAGAAAATAGCAAGATATAGTTGGATCTTCAATTGTAGGGGAATATCTTGCTCTCCCATTCTCTAGCTGGAGATTAGAGCCCAAGCAAAACCTAAGAAACACCAAATTCTGCAAAACATACAACACCCTAACCCTCAAACATAAAATACTACTTAAAGCATGAACAAACAACAAATTCCTAAACACCCTAGAATTTGAATTTTCTCTCTCATATCCTTCTCAATTAAAGCCATAACACCACAATTAAGAGGGTTGTTCCCCACATGCTATCTGCACCCTCTCCCAATCAGGTGGATCTATTACATCTAGAATAAACCAGAACCAGTACAGGTGGGACCGGTTCAGTCGTCTCCTCAAAATCCGGTCTAACATAACACCTGCATGGGCCTTGGTGAGCGTGTTGTATACACACACGTGATGTCTGAGAATACTACGCGGGTCAAGAAATGAACTTAAGTTCGCGCCCGATCCTTCTATGTGAGTAGATATGAGTCAAAACAGCTCGAACCTTCAAACAAATATATGGTCGCGGCATTGACCAGGATATTTGTTTTATACATTCATATTAAACTTTCAAGATCTATTACAAGAAAAAATTATTAATAAAGGTATGAAGCCGACGACAAACTCGATCATTTGTTGTCGAGTAGACATGGTCGACAAGGTCTGACTATTAAAGCAAGATTGCCCAAAAATTTCTGACGATAGCCGTGTTGAATGTTTATCTCAATCGGAGGGGACTCTACATTTTGAAAGTCCTCCAAGTGCTTATGAAATATAAAATATTTTCAAATGACTTTAAAATTCCCGATGATTATGTGTTGACAGAAATCTCAATTGAAGGGGATCCCAAACTTTTAAAATACCTCCCACATTCATAAAATATAAACATTATAGTGACACTAAAGTCATCCCGATGATGGTCGTGCTGAATGCAAATCTCAATCGGAGGGGTTAATTTGCAAATATTCTTTAAAGACTCAAAATCGTACATCTATTGATAAAATAAATATATAAAATTGGAATTCAATCATCTAAATAACTTAAAGCAAAATAAATATCCACCCTTCGTAATAGTTTGCTAAGATGGACAAATTTGAAAATCACTTCAACTTACAAAGAATAAATGTATGGTCTTGAATTTCACTTGGATTTATTCTCAATGTGTCTTTTCCCAGTAAGGGCGTGACACGTGTCCTCTAGCCGGTGATTTGTCGGCTAAATGACTCCACAGGTAAACGATTATGACTGGGACCTTATGACCAGGTGTTATTGTTGTTAAATGACACCATTAAATTATGGTAATAGTTAGAGCCCATATGTTGCCCACCAGCTTCAAATCATTAAGTAATGAATCAGTATAATGTGACCGATAGGGCATAATGCCCTCTGTTAGCTTAAGATGGATTCAAATTTGTCCATTTAGACAATCATGCAACCCAGGTTTACATGATATCCTTGGACGAGGTTAGGTTAACTACCTCTTATTACTAAGTAGATTAGAGACCATAATGACTCGGTGATGAGGACATCAGATTTCGACATGTGTACCATCGTTGGAGACGTAGATCGACGGCTACGATCTAGAGCCTTTACTTTTGATATATCTTATATTTTATTTGTTCTTGCATTTCCTATTTTTTCCCTAGTTTACTCCTGTGGGTATTGAGTCGCTATTGTAGCCCCGAGGGCATTTGTGTCTTTTTGGTTTTGTTTCATTTTTGGCCTATTTATAGGAGGCCTCTTGCATTGTAATAGATGATGATTATAAAATGAAATTTTATGTTCTTTGTTTGATCTCTAAGTGAGTTAATGAGAGGAGAAGCCCAAGGAGGGCGATAACAAGACCCATCAACCGTTGGTGGATTCCAAGGTTCGCGGCCCGATCTCTTTTCTTTCCCATCCTTCAATTCTTCCCCAATCAATCACCCGCCGAACTCCCTAACCAAAGCACCCATTTTTCTCCCCAAAACCCGAGCCCCTTCCCCCATCCCGCCGACCTCCTTGGCAACCCCACCCGCTGGCCAACCACCTAGCCGCCGGCCTCCCCTCCACCACCCTCCCTTCCTTATTTCAACCGCCGGCCCCCCCTCCCACTTAATTTTAAATTTAAAATTCAAAGTGAGCTCCAAAGTTTCCAAATTTGACAAAAGCCAGATTAGGAAAGTTTCCAATGACATTCGATTTAATTTTAAATTAAATAGGATTTGAATTCCTCATCCATAATTTGCCAAAATGGATTAGGAAACCCATAACTCCCTCCCCCAATCCCCTCCCTCCTCTCTTAATGCCGTCGGCCTATAAGGGGATCCAAATTTCAGTTTCCCTCTTAATTCCCCCATCCCCACTTGGAATTTGAAATTCAAACCCAATATTTTCCCTCCGAATTCACTTAATCTGAAATTAATTTCAGATTTCTCTTAATTTCTTCAAACCCTAACCTAGACCTAGCCGCCCCTCCTCTCTCCACCTCCTCCCATCCGAGATCTCACTCAACCCCTCCTCCTCTTGGCTAATTATCCTAGGTGACGGCTCCTCCACCATACACCACCACCACGACAAGATCCTTCCATGATCATGCATGCCCGATCCGGAGCTCGATCACAGATTTGTGTTCAACTCTCAAGGGGAGATCGACGTCATCCAATCACCGTTCTTCGACGTCGGATTTGGATTCGACCACACCGTCGAAAAATACCTTGATCGTATTCTTTTACACCTCGCGGATGTCATCGACGACCTACGGGAGAGTGGACAATCACCGGACGCCCACCCGCCCCTCCAACTCTGGCTCCTTCCCCGGCGACTAGCCCCCTTGGCATCACGTGTCTACTAGTGGCATCCCTAAGTTTATGTGCAATCATCTTCCGCAAAGCCGAGCGATATCAAGAGTGAAAGTGAGCGATCCGAAGGTGAATGATCTAAATTTTAAACAGTGGATTTTTGTTAACGTGCCATATGCTCTATTTATTTATTTGTTAATGTAAGTTTGCAAGTCTCCTATTGCTCTAGATTGTAATCAATTGTCATTACTTAGTTTTCCGTGGAATTTTCTATAGATCTATCTTGAAATCGTATTCGTTTATGTTTAACCATGCCAAGTTCACAATTTATTAATTTTGAATATGCAATTCTTGTGTCATCTTCATTGTATTACATCACCCGGGACGATAGAACTATAGGTTCTTGATTGAGTCTATCATCATTCCCTCCACCATCCGCTTTAAGTATAAGGCGATGAATTTTTTATTTTAAATATTTAATTTTCAAATACCCAAACATGCTGCTACTATAAGCTAGATACTATGTATTTTTTTTTATGACTAGCCTTAATCGAATGTTCTCTCTTGCTATCGGGAGGGATAATTAACTATAGTGGCTTGCACCTATAGGAAACTTGAACTCAGATCATAAAGTCCTCGCAAAATGAGGGCGAAATCTCTGGGTAATATCTTATTCAAAACCCAATTTGTCTTCAAAAAAATTTCCTTTGAACATACTCGTTAAAACTCTCCTCAACGACCCGAGAAAAAGAAAGGGACCGCAGAGAGGCCGGTGTGCGAATTTTGTAGCCTGCATATTCTGAATTTTTTCAAATTCATGCTATCTTTCAATCTTGATATGCGAGCTTGGTTTTAAGTTGCAATGTACGGGGATTTTAAATGCCTTTTCTTGTAAAATAAAGTTGTTGTAATCTTCTTTTACTAATGCTTCTAATTGCTTTCAGGTAATGAAAATTTCTGCCTTGTTCATGTGAGCCTTGTACCAGTACTTGGTGTTGTTGGTGAGCAGGTGATTCCCACTTTTTGCTCCTTTACAGTTGCAGAAATATGGCTTTGAGTATAAGGATGCTACATTTTTCTCTTTTCCACAAGAACATATAACAGGTGTCTTCCTTTTGTAAATGAGTATTTTTAAAGATTTGTAATTAATTAGTTTCGTATTCTTCTACTTACATCTTTATATCAGAGGTCCTCTTTATAGATGACACTTAATGTTGAACTCGCTCTCTCTGATAAATTTGAATTATTTATAGAAAACAAAGCCGACACAGCATAGTGTTCGTGAACTAAGAGCATTGGGCCTGACTCCTGACTTGTTAGCATGTCGTTCTGCTCAAGTAAGCGCTTAAATAATAATTTATTGAACTGTTATTCATTAGTATACCCCTACATGTGTGGATATTAAATTACTAATATTTAGATCTGTATCAAGATTATTTCTTTTCTTTGTTTAGGATGTTAGCCTTCGTTTTTTCTTGATATGTAAATTTCTTTATTTCGAAAGACTGTAGTTGCACACTTTCACTTGGCAGTCTAGAATTCTATGGCTTCTTCATTATCATTCTATGAATTCCTTTTCAACATGTGACCAAATGAAGCATCATTTTATCAGGCCTTATTAACTCATAGTATGATATGTATGTTATTGTTTCTCTGGAATTTTCAGCCTTTAAGAGAAGGTACCAAGGAGAAACTGTCTCAATTTTGTCATGTACCGGTGAGTCACGTTAATTATGAATCTTAGGAAGCCATGATCTTGTTTGGCGCTGAAAACATTTTCTTTGCTCTTTCAGGTTTCTAATATTCTGAATATTCATGATGTTCCAAATATCTGGCATATCCCACTACTACTTTGGGTGAGATTAAGTTTTCAATGTATATATTTGATTCTGTACTTCGATTATGAGGTCCATCCACTTAGGCTAGTCTTGCAAGAAGTTTGAAATTTCGTAAACCAATGCCTAATTGGTTTCTATGTTGATATTCTAACTTCGCATCCTCCATCTAGAACCAAAATGCTCATGAAGCTATTTTGAAGCAACTGAATTGTCTCAGGTAGGCATCCTACTCAAGAACTCAATTTTTCCTTGTCGGCTCTTCTTCTGTCATATAGCTTGTAACTGATGTAGAAGCTTTTGGTGCAGCATCTGTAATGCTCCAAACTTTCAGAGTTGGACAAAGATGGCAGAGTCGTATGACAACCTGACTAGTTCTGTCAGTCTATCAAATTTTAATGTTAGTTTGTGATACATCTAGTGCTTGTTTACATCATTTGAAATCCCTTTTCTCTTGCAGGTTAAAATTGCTATGGTTGGTAAGTATGTTGGACTATCAGATTCTTATCTATCAGTGGTCAAGGTTTGTTAACAGCTTTTCATATCATACTGTTCTCTCCATTTATTGTTAGTTTTTGAGAACCTAGTTCTGCTACAATGTGAAATTTGAATTTGATCACTTAGGAAAAGCCATCTCCTCCTCCAGCCTCCTCCGATGTAATGATAAACTTTCATCCCGGGAATATCATATGACCATTACAAGGCTTCAAGCCATAATGCTCTAAGAGTTGGTTAAAAATCATGGGTTACATCCTCTCCGACATCCCAAGCTGGTTGGGGTGGAAGTGTGTGTCTAATATATTCTTTTGATGTTAACTCATTCATTAGCAAAGGTTTGGCTGTATTAGTTTCATTGAATAGCTTAGAAACAACCAATAGACCACTTGCAATTCAAAGGTATTGAATATAATCAATGAGTGCTTAGAGGCAATGCTATGGCCATGAGTTTTTATTTAGCTTGAAAAATAACATCTAAGATACATTTGTGGGTGAGTTTTGCTTTGATTAATGGGCTCATTTAACATGAGAGTTGAGCTGAGTTTAGTTCAGATTGAGGTTTACATTTTTGGGAATACCCAAAAATTAATTTTCTTTGGAGGCCTTATTAACATGAGAACTGGTTTGAGTTGCCGCTTTGATTCATGGGAAGGCTTAAGATTTAAGCATTATTTGATGGGCTTGTTTGTGTTGAATCAATTCAATAATTGGATGAAGGCTTACATTCATTGAAAAGCTCATAAGTGGGACTTGCAACCTTAAGGATGAGGAAAGCCCAATAATAGTTCTTATAATTTTGTTTGCGTTTAATTTTGTTTGTTCAATGGGCTTAGTAGATTTTTGCATCCTAGTTAATTAATTTGGGTTGATAAGCTTATGTTATGAAGAAAACTCATTAATTTTAATTTATTTTTGATATTGTGGGTATTTTGATGCATATATCAGGATGAGTTGCTAGGAGCTTAAGATCAACTGAGAATCAATAAGGTCAAACTTGGGATATTGGTATATTTTCTTGATCAATAGGACATTATATGTATTTGAAATGAAACCCATAGAGTATTAATGTGCTTTGAATATATCAACACATTAAAATGATTGAAAGTTGTTATATAATATTTGTGAACAACTAACATATTTGTAGAAATACTTTGATATATTGGCACATTTTTTATAGTAAGTTCAAATATATAAAGACTTGTATATTTCATGAAACAACTTGATTGATCTGTGTTGTCAAATATAATCTATATATATATATATATATATATAACTAGATTGATCTGTGTGAGCTCCAAAAATTTGTGCCTCGATAGATTAGGTTTAGCTTTTTTACGCGAGGAGAGTTTTAACGGATGATGTTCTAGGGTAAATTTCTAGAAGACATTAAATTTAAGATAAAATAACACCCAGAGATTTTGTCCTCATTTTACGATGCCATTATGATATGATTTCAAGTTTCCTATATGCATAAGCTTGCATGGTTAATTATCCCTCCCAATAACGAGTGAGAACTTTCAACTAATGCTAGTTATTAGAATTAGATAGACACTAAGTATCTAGCATATAGTAGCCATAATTTTAGGGCTTGGATTCTAATTTTTAAGATTTTTAGAATTTGAAATTTATCACCAAACACTTAAAGCAGATGATGGGGGAATGATAATGAGTTCGATCAAGATCCTTTGATTCTGTCATCCCAGGCTATCGTAGTCCCTAATTTGCTTAAAGGAGGTAGTCGACCTAATCTGATTGAAGGATCCTTATTAGCTGTCATAGGTTGTTTTGTCTAAGAGTACCCTGTATATTGGGGTTGATGTTTGCCTAAGGGGACACATTCATGCGAACTTTAGCTAATAGAGGGCTTAGTAAATTTGAGATAACTTTTGTTATGAATCAAGTTACTTCCTCTAAATCTAGGCTATCAAATAACACCTAAGTCTCTTCTTTGTGATTCTATTCTTATTTATCTGAATTGGAACAATAGATTGCAGCATTTGGTTTATGATATTTTAGTCATTGCCTACAAAATTGTTCTCTAAGTTGGAGCAAATGGCTAATATGTATTTTGCTACAATTTGCAAAATTTATTTGAGTCTCTGTGGAGGTTATCAGTGCCTCATTAATCAGAAAAACCCATGAACCCGGACCCAATTTGGTAATGCAACTCCATAAGGACTACAGTTTATACTACCCTGCTATTCGGAATGTCATCCTCCTCTTTTTCCCAGCCTTCAAATCCAGTGCTTAATCCATCTCTTAATATGCTTCCGAATAATCTTTTACCTTCAGTGCACGGGTCATTGTTCCTACTGTTGCTCAAAAAACTAACCCACATAACCTTCACCTCACTTCGACCTCTCAAGTGCTCATTACAGAAAACCTTTACCCCTACATTACAGAATGTCTATTTATATAATCTTATTGCTTGTAATTACTTTTGAATTTTTTTCTCTTGTAATATTCGTTATTTTATAGGCCCTACTACATGCCTGTGTTGCTTGTTCTTTGAGGCCGTCAGTTGAATGGGTTGCCGCTTCAGATCTTGATGATGAAAGTGCGAGATTGGTATGGTTTTGACAGACTTCAAATTCTATTAAAATAATGACATGTATAGTATTTAACTTATTGGCCTGCATAATTAATCCTAAGCTTTTTGTTCTGAATACAGACGCCACAAGCACATGCCACTGCATGGGAAACCATCAAAGTAAGATTTTGTTCTTTGGTTATAACCTTTAAAACATTATTTTTTTTTTCGGTAGAAAAACAAGAAGAAGCGATACAATTCTATTAAGATTTTGTTCTTTGCTACGTTTAATTTTCTTATTCCAATAGATAGAAGCGATATAATATTTATAGGAGATATAAGGTCCAAACTTAACTGGACAAAATAAAGGAAAACAGGAAAGAATTATTGCAAAAAATCAAAATATGGTAAATCATGATTTCTTTGTTGTAATAACCTGCAGTGGACTCTCTCTAATGAAGCTTCTGCTGGAGAGAATGTTGAAAGCTGTAGGGAGGAATTCCAGGATTGATTGGTATATCATACCATTACTTGGAAGGTTCCCAGAATTAATTCCAATAAATATGGAATTGCATGACAGTTGGGTGATAGTTGTAAGGTTACTTGAAATGGTTTCCTGATTTCTATACACGATTCACCGTTGACCGTTGCTTTTGAGGTTAACAGAAATGGTTCTAAGATTTGTACTCTCCCTCCAGCTAAGAATATATTTTTGATGATTCCTAGCTTAGAAGTAAGGTCGTCCAATTGAAATTGATTAGGGATGTAGTAAGGACATCAAATTGTTGGAGTGTGACTAATCTATCAATCTCAACATGCTTAGTTCTTTCATGATGGATAAGATTTTTAGCAATACTAATAGTACCGCAAACTACTAAATCTTCAAGAGTTCATTTAAACCATAAAGCTTCATAAATTTTGTGTCAGGGCTCTAAATTCTACTTCAGTATACTCCGAGCAATAACAAACTTTTTTTTTTTTTTTTTTATTTCTCCACACAAGTAAAAATTTTCCTCATACAAATGAGTAATAACCAGATACAGATTTATGGTCAGTTACAAATCCTGCCCAATCAGCATTAATGAAGTTTTTATACTTTTGTTTAATAGATCCTTTGGGATGTTTGCTGGTTTCACTAATAAGCATATTAGTTTCCTTTAGTAAGTCTAAGGTGTATTTTTATTGCAAGACAAATACCCCCTTGCTTGATCTTGCGAGTTTCATGCCTATAAATTAGTTTAATAAGTCAAGGTCTTTGATTCCAAATTTTTTAGCTAAGACATCTTTTAACTTGTTTATTTCTTCTTCATGATTCCTTGTTAATATGATATCATCAACATATACAATCAAGATAGAACTTTAACTTCAAAAGATTTCTTGATAAATAAAGTGTGGTCAGATTGTTCTTGAGGCTATCCACGCCTTTTAATTGCTATGGTAAATCGATTGAAACAAGCTCTTGGTGATTGTTTTAAATCCTATAAATTTTATTGACTCTGCAGACCTAAAGCTGTATTACTCTTACTCTCAAATCCATTAGGTATTGTTATATGTACTTAATCTTCTATTTCCCCATTTTGAAAGTCATCTTCTTATATCTACTTGGAGTGACTAGTCTAAATTAACATCGCAAGAAAAAAAATGCATTGATAGTATTCAATCTTAAAAATCATGATAAAGAATTCTTGATAATTAATTCCATAAGTTTGAATAAAAGCTTTTGCAAGTAGTCTTGCTTTGACACTTTAGCATTTCATTTCACATTGAAGATTCATTTGTATGAAAGATTTGAAAATTTGTACATGCTATTTCTTTAAGGGTCGTGAAATTCTTCATGAACTATAAGTCTGCACTCAATTGCTTTTAAGGCGTGTTGACTGTAACGGCCACCTCACGACCGAAGCCACCGACTAAAAGCCCCAAACGATACGACGTTTCAATCACCGCCTCTCTCACGGCATAAAAACACTTCTCTCGGACGGTTACGGACACTCACGCACTCAAAACCGAAGGAACACATAAGAGAGAAATAAAAAAATCCCATACCTGCGCTTTGGTTCGCCGTTCTGCCCTAGCCGACCGGCGTCGCTCCTTGCTCACTCCAACCCGTGCCCTAGTAGGGTGGAATCCAACTCCTGCATCCGCCGCCTCTTCGCGCTGACCTCAGGCCACCGACCCGCCGCCGCTCCGACGTCGACGTCACCGACCTGCACCTGCCATACGCTCCGACGCCGCCATCGCCGCCATGGACGACTCATCAGCCGCGTGCGTGCCTCCGACCCGAGCCGATCGGGCATCTTCCCGATCCTTCTCCCTCTCTCTGTTTATACTTTATATATATTATTATATATATAATATATAATATAATATGTATATAATATAATAATATATATATCATGTATTATATGATATATCATATAATATATGTATATATAATATATTATATTATATATGATATATATTATATATTATGTGTATATTATATAAAATATTATAATATATATAAAAAAAAAAAAAGAGAGAAGAGTGGATTAATGATTTTTAACAGGTGTCGAAGACCCCGGCCGTCGTACCTTAGGTCCGACCGGGATGATTTCAAATTGAAGACCATACGCCGTCGATCTTTGATCCGGGTATGATGGTTTAAAATTGAAGACCCTACGCAGTCGATCTTTGATCCTGGTAGGATGGTTTAAAATTCGAAGCCCCTACGCCGTCGACCTTAGGTCCGGGTAGGAAGAATTTCGGCAGATGCCGCCCCGATTTCTCCCTCGGTGGGGAGGAGACGCCGGGAGGCTGCCGAAATTTTCAGTGAACTATAGAGGACTTGGACAGAAAATTAGAAATTGATTTGAACGAAATTCAAATTTAAAAAAATCAATTTTAATTCAAATTTAATTCAAATTTGATCAAGTAATGTTGAATTTGAACTCAAACTCGAACGAGACTTACACTTGAACTCGAATGAGTAGACAATGGACTTGATCGAACTCAAAGATCAATTTGGAACATGTGGACTTGATTCAATTGATTTCTAATAAATTCAAATCTAAGTGAATATAAACTTGAAAATGACTCAAGCTCAAACTAGACTCAAATTTGAACTTGAAATGGATTCAAATCTAATTCGATTTGCAATTGACTTGATATTTGATACATTCAAATATAGATTTTCATCAATACCTCGCATTCCAAGAATAATAAAATTATTTGATCCATTATTAAATCATGAAGGGGGTTTTAATTTTCATAAACAATTTGAGAAAATTTGAGAATATTTTAACTTCAAATTGAAAAGTGATAATGAGCATCTTGTTTCAAAAAAGTTGTGTATGTTAATCAACATAAAGATGCTTATATTGATTTGAAGGTTAATGGGTGCATAATTAGCATTTTAAAATAGTAAATATTCGAGTGCTAATATTTTTTACTATTTCATACTTGCCTAAAATTTTCTAAATGCTATCTTAGAAGACTCAATGTCAAGGAAAAGTTGCATTTGATATTGACAAGTTGGTCTGTATAAGATGAAAGAAATATGAGGATTACCATTGAGTCAAACACTCAAATCAAACTTACAAGATCATATGTTGCAAGTAATAATGGCAGAAAGAAAATGATCTTATAGCTTTAGTGATAGATAATAATATTATCCATTATCACATAAGCAATCAACTATGGGCCACATGATATCCCTGACATATATTCGATAATTTTTTAACATACATTCTATAGTCTCCTACGAACACTAACACGATCTCCTAAAGCCTATTGAACAAACATTCCCTATGAGCTATGTTGAGTGGGATATTAACAACAAAGGGATATCTTCTATGTGCTACAAATGAAATCTAAATAAGAATAACGCCACCGGATCCGCAACAACATGTGTGCAAGCGGACAGAAGACGTTCGTAGGCCCCTTAAGTGAAATTTTGGGCATTTCCTAAATAAAATCACTCTTATATAATGGATCATATTTAAATATTTTAAAATGCTCCTTATGTATTAAATATGACCCTTAAACTAAATTGCTCTACATGTGCTCCGATAGAACTATTAAAGTTACAAATATAAATAGTCGAGAATGCTGCGCAGGGTTCAAAATGCCACAACCCGCATGTGCTCCGATCGTCAAATATGAATGTCAAATCCAACGATCTGAGAATGCTGCGCGGGTTAAATATTCAAGTTTCATCCTCCTCCTCTAAAGGACTGGAGTCGACACGACTTGAATAACAAAATGCATCCCAAAATTCTACAAAAATACAAGCGACCTCAACTTCACCCCGATGATGGCCGTGTTGAACGAAGATATCAACCGGAGGGGTCCATTCACAAATATTTTTCAAATACCATTCCTTCCTACCAAATTCTTACAAAAATAAAATTGGCCTCAAATGTTACCCCGATGATGGCCGTTGTTGATCGAAAATCTCAACCGGAGGGGTCAAATTTCAAATCTCAAATGTCAAATCTCAAATCCAATAAAAATCTAAATTCTTGAAATAAAATCTATCAACTGAAAACTCAAAAACTAAAAAAATCATCCACCTCCCGCAACCATTTGTCGGGGGTGATAAATTTGAAATTAACCTCAGCTCACAAAGAGTAAATGTTGTATCGGGTGTATCACTACGATTCATCCTCAAACAGTCTCTTGCCAACAGGGACGTGGCACGTGCCCTCTGATCGGGTGGTTTTGCCGCAAAATGGCACCATTATATTACGATCACGGCCAAAGCCCGTATGTTCCCTAAAGGCGTCAAACCCTTGAGCGATGGATCATAGGGTATATTCGATAGGCATAAAGCCCTCTGTCAGTTAAGGTGGATTCAGATCTATCCCCTTAGACAAACATCAACCCAGGTCTACAAGGTATTCTTGGACGAAGCAACCCATGGCTGCCGACAAGGTGCCTTCTGTCAGGTTGGGTCGACTACCTCCTCTGACTAAGTAGACCAGGGATCATGACAGCCCGGGACGACGGAACCATGGGATCTTGATCGGGCTCGTCTTCATTCCCCTCACCATCAGTTTTAAGTTTATGGTGATAAACTCTAAATTCCAAATTTCCAATTTTTAAATTCAAATTTTAAACCCTAAATTATTGCTATTATGCGATAGGTTCATAACCTATGTAATCATCTTTACGACTAGCCTTAATCGAAAGTTCTCTCTCGTTATCGGGAGGGGTAATTAACTATAGGGGCTTACGCCTATAGGAAACCAGAACTCAGATCATAAAGTCCTCACCAAATGAGGGCGAAATCTCTGGGTAGTGTCTTATCTAAAAACCCAATCTGCCTTCTGAAAATTCCCTCGGGATCACATCCCCAAAAATGGAATTTTTCGGAGCCCACAGATTTCTGGCGACTCCGCTGGGGATGGTTTCTCTTTCCATCTTTGACTAGTCATCTAAAATATTATTATAGCAATAAAAATAATAATGGTATTACGGAGCTCTATACGGTGAACATCAGGATGCGATATTTGGTCCTTATGTCCAAAGATCCATCACTGAAAGTTTGTAGATCCCTTCAAATATTTAATTCAAATTTGATCAAGTAATGTTGAATTTGAACTCAAACTCGAACGAGACTTACACTTGAACTCGAATGAGTAGACAATGGACTTGATCGAACTCAAAGATCAATTTGCTAGCTCATAACATTACTTGAAATGAACCTGTTATTACATTTTCTTAAATCCATTACTGTTAAATTCAAATTCAACATGTTAGAAGAAGAAGTCCCTTCAGGTGAAAGAGAAATGTCTGAAGAAGAAAAGATATCAGCAGCCCTTGATAATTGAAGCCAGAAGAACTCCGCCAAGGGAACGCCTATCCCTTATGGCGGAGAGAAAAGAAAGAAACTATACTCCGCGCGGTGAGCATCGGGGCGTGACACCTGAACTTTGGGTTCATGGATCCGTCGCCGAAAGGTCCCAGCGAAAAGGAAAAGAAATCTGGAGGCCAAAGCCTCGCAGAGAAGATAGGAGAGAAAGAAGAGCTGACCTCGGCGTGACATCTAGTACAGCCTCCCAGAAATCCGCCTCTCATAAAAATCGTCAACAATGGGTACCTAAGGAAAAGGTGCCTATTATTGACATTGGCAATAGTCGACACTTTAGAAAATCTTCTAAGGAATCCTATTGCCAACCAACTTCGACCTCTCAAAGAAAGGTCAATTTTGATGAAGAAGTTGACAGCGATCCGGCCATATTTGGGCGTGTTGATCCTGGAGACAGTTTATTTCACCATAAAGCTGTTTAAACAAGCGAAGTAAATTGATCATCAAATAACAAATTTATCATTCCCGACAAACGGTTGTGGGAGGTGGATGATTTTTTTAGTTTTGAGTTTTTGGCAGATAGATTTTATTTCAAGAATTTGTGCTTTTGTTAGATTTCAAATTTGACCCCTCCGGTTGATATCTTCGTTCAACACGGCCATCATCGGGGTGATTTTGAGGTCGCTTGTATTTTTGTAGAATTTTGGGATGCATTTATTTATTCCGGTCGTGTCGACTCCAGTCCTTTAGAGGAGGAGGATGAAACTTGAATATTAAACCCGCATAGCATTCTCGAATTGTTGGATTTATTAACAAACTGCATACTAACCCTAGCCGACACGATTCTACAAAAATACATTGAAATCCCCAGTGGACAAATGAAATGTCCAAATTCGTGTAAGATTTTGAGATTTTACTGCATACTAATCCGCATACTAACTCACCGTATAAGATTTTGAGATTGTCAGTTAGTATAGGTTTGTCAGTTAGTATGAGATTTTGAGATTTTACTGCATACTAATCCGCATACTAACTCATGAGATTTGGATAACATGTCACTTAGCATCATCTATGTAAAAGACTTCTACTATGGATAATATTATTATCTATCATTTGAAATTTCAACCCGCATAGCATCATCTCACCGTATAAGATCATTTTCTTTCTGCCATTATTACTTGCAACATATGATCTTGTAAGTTTGATTTGAGTGTTTGACTCAATGGTAATCCTCATATTTCTTTCATCTTATAACACTTTCTCTTGCAAATGCTAAGTGACACTCAATGGTAACTCACCGTATAGGTTTGTCAGTTAGTATGAGATTTTGAGATTTTACTGCATACTAATCCGCATACTAACTCATGAGATTTGGATAACATGTCACTTAGCATCATCTATGTAAAAGACTTCTACTATGGATAATATTATTATCTATCATTTGAAATTTCAACCCGCATAGCATCATCTCACCGTATAAGATCATTTTCTTTCTGCCATTATTACTTGCAACATATGATCTTGTAAGTTTGATTTGAGTGTTTGACTCAATGGTAATCCTCATATTTCTTTCATCTTATACAGACCAACTTGTCAATGTCAAATGCAACTTTTCCTTGACATTGAGTCTTCTAAGATAGCATTTAGAAAATTTTAGGCAAGTATGAAATAGTAAAATATTAGCACTCGAATATTTACTATTTTAAAATGCTAATTATGCACCCATTAACCTTCAAATCAATATAAGCATCTTTATGTTGATTAACATACACAACTTTTGAAACAAGATGCTCATTATCACTTTTCAATTTGAAGTTAAAATATTCTCAAATTTTCTCAAATTGTTTATGAAATTAAAACCCTTCATGATTTAATAATGGATCAAATAATTTTTATTCTTGGAATGCGAGGTATTGATGAAAATCTATATTTGAATGTATCAAATATCAAGTCAATTGCAAATCGAATTAGATTTGAATCCATTTCAAGTTCAAATTTGAGTCTAGTTTGAGCTTGAGTCATTTTCAAGTTTATATTCACTTAGATTTGAATTTATTAGAAATCAATTGAATCAAGTCCACATGTTCCAAATTGATCTTTGAGTTCGATCAAGTCCATTGTCTACTCATTCGAGTTCAAGTGTAAGTCTCGTTCGAGTTTGAGTTCAAATTCAACATTACTTGATCAAATTTGAATTAAATATACAAATTTAATTATTAAATTCAAATTGATAAATGTAATAACAGGTTCATTTCAAGTTCAAATTCAAATTCAACATTACTGCATCATCTCAGTCATTGGAAGAGATGAGCAAAATTGACTCTGTAGAGATTTATCGAGCAAGGATGTTAACAGTAAGGTTCATTGAGATTGAATTTTCTGAATGTAACAGTAAGGTTCATTTCTTAACAGAGCTTTTTAATAGGCACTAAAACACTATCACATATGGTGCAGGTTTAATGATTAACATATCGTATAATAGCAATAAACTGTCCAAAGCTGTCAACTAAAAGGCTTGACTGCGTAGTATGGCGTGAATTAATGGTAAATTCGTGCTCATTAAAGTTTTCTGTAACTCTTATGATCTCTTCACGTGCATGGATGATTAGGTCCCTCTGCAAAACTACAAGATTTGGGAAGGCTTTGTTCGGTTCTACATAGACTCGGGTAGGTACCAAGTTTTAACATATATTCATCTATAGAAAGAAAATATATGCCTGTCTCCACATAGCATGGGATTTCCCAAAGAACTTTTATAAGGGAATTAGACCATTCAAAACAAAATTGTTTTAAGAAGAGGATTGCCGGATATAAGGGATTCTTCTATTAGTACTCATTTGCATTTCATTTAGACCTCGTAATTTTGCATTTTACAATTTTAGTTTAAACATTACATCATACTCATTGTATAATGTTTCAATTTAGGTCTAATTCAGGTATCTTATATTGATTGATTTGAGTCCAAATATGAGTTCGATTCGAGTTTAAATTTAAGTCCAATATTATTCGGTCAATGATGAGCTTATCCACAAGAAAGTTGAATGTTATGTGGATGATCTTGTTGTGAAAAGTATAGATCGAAAAGATCACCTCCAAGATTTGAGAATTGTATTTGAAAGAATCAGAAAATTCAATCTCAAAATGTTCATTTCTATCATTTGCTGAATTCTTTTGGGACAATATCTAGGCATCTCTGTATGGATTATCTCTTCATTTTTGTCGAAATTCCCAAGCTCATTGATGTTATCTTCTTGATACTCTCCAAATTTATAGAATAAGATCATTTCTCCGTCTTTCACACCATCCCAAAAATTTGAGGAGTTAGAGGAGCATATCAGTTGATAGATCTAAATGGTCAAAGACCTATACCACCAATTAATGGTCAATTTCTAAAGAAATATCATACATAAAAGAATATTATGTATAAAAATCTACATACTAGCCAGAAGTCTTCCAAATTCCCTCCTGAAAGACAGGAGGCAATTTTTTATTAATCTAAATCTAAACTCTTTAGATTTCATTCTAAAGAAAATGATATTTTCTTTAAAATTTATTAATCTAACGTGAGAATTATTTCAAAAAGGGGGATTTCCCCAGGGATATCATGATTTGAGAGAAGAGCACTAATCTCCAATCAATCTTCGACTGATATAGTAGAGTGAAATTTTGACATGATACGATATACCCTACGATATCAAATGTCCGTAGCATAAAGCACAGGGCAGAAGAACCAAAATCTCAATATTCAAGTTAAAGCTATGAAAAGAAACATCCAGAATGACATCCTTGGTGCTGAGAAGATAATTATTTCACACCAAAGGATTGGTGGTAAATTCGAACCAAATTGGGAAAGAAGTTTATTAGATTGCTTATCTGCCGTTAGATTGATAATTATCTTCTCATATGAAAATTACGGATAATAAACTCCATAATAACCGATATCACGGATATCAATCTAATAAACTCCATAATTTAAGTCCAATATTATTCGGTCAAATTTTAATTTAAAATTGATTTTACATTTGAATTTCGTTCAAATCAATTTTTTTATTTTTTATCCAAGTCCTATATTGTCCACTGGGGATTTAATATTCAAGTTTGTCGGTTAGTATGAGATTTTGAGATTTTACTGCATGATCAGAGGGACGTGGTCGTGTCGACGGATCCATTTCACTTTGATTCATCCTCAAATAGTCTCTTGCCAACAGGGACGTGGCACGAGATTGCATACTAAGTGAGTAAAGAAGTTTATCATGATCCCTGCAGTGGACAAATGGCAGAAGGTATCAATACTAAGTGATTCATCCCACCGATATCAATCTTCAATGTAATTCAGTTCATCCATGATCAGAGGGACGTGGTCGTGTCGACGGATCCACGTCCCTTTATTAGAAAAGATAAGATCATTTTCTTATTTGAATAATAATGGTATTACGTTTGAATCTAAACTCTCATTAAAATTTGAATACGAGAGAGAACTAAAATTAACCTGACTGGAAATTTGAAAATCATCCGGAGGGGTCAAATCTCAGTGAAAAGCAAATGACTGAAATCTGTGGGCTAGAAGGCGTTCGTAGGCCTTCTGCCATTTTAATGAGAGTTTAGGGGATCATATTTGATATAAAAAAGGGGGATTTTGAAATATTTAAATATGATCCATTTGCAAGAGATTTCGTTTAGAAAATGGCTCGAGATTTCATTTAAAGGCCTACGAATTGTGGGTCTAAAAAAAATGATCTTAACAGATTTCCAGCGGAGTCGCCAGAAATCTGTGGGCTCCGAAAAATTCCAATTTTTGGGATGAGTGATCCCGGGAGAATTTTCAGAAGGCAGATTGGGTTTTATAGATAAGACACTACCCAGAGATTTCGTCCTCATTTAGTGAGGACTTTTTTGATCTGAGTTCTGGTTTCCTATAGGCGCAAGCCCCTATAGTTAATTACCCCTCCTGATAACAAGAGAGAACTTTCGATTAAGGCTAGTCGTTCAAGCGTTCACATAGGTAATGAACCTATCGTATAATAGCAATAATTTAGGGTTTAAATTTTGAATTTGGAAGTTTGAAATTTGGAATTTATCACCATAAACTTAAAACTGATGGTGGGGGGATTGAAGACGAGCCCGATCAAGATCCCATGGTTCCGTCGTCCCGGGCTGTCATGATCCCTGGTCTACTTAGTCAGAGGAGGTAGTCGACCCAACCTGACAGAAGGCACCTTGTCGGCAGCCATGGGTTGCTTCGTCCAAGAATACCTTGTAGACCTGGATTGGTGTTTGTCCAAGGGGATATATCTGAATCCACCTTAGCTGACAGAGGGCTTTATGCCTATCGAATATACCCTATGATTTATAACTCAAGGGTTTGACGCCTTTAGGGAACATACGGGCTTTGGCCGTGATCGTAATATAGTGGTGCCATTTTGCGGCAAAACCACCCGATCAGAGGGCACGTGCCACGTCCCTGTTGGCAAGAGACTATTTGAGGATGAATCAAAGTGATACACCTGACATGCATTCGCTCTTTGTGAGCTGAGGTTAATTTCAAACTTATCACCCTCGACAAACGATTGCGGGAGGCGGATGATTTTTGGTTTTAAGTTTTTAGATGATTGATTTCATTTCAAGAATTTGGACTTTTATTTTATTTGAGATTTGACCCCTCCGGTTGAGATTTCCAGTCAACGCGGCCATCATCGGGGTGATTTTGAGGTCGCTTGTATTTTTGTAGAATTTTGGGATGCATTTATTTATTCAGGTCGTGTCGACTCCAGTCCTTTAGAGGAGGAGGATGAAACTTGAATATTAAACCCGCATAGCATTCTCGAATTGTTGGATTTGAGATTTATATGCGACGATCGGAGCACATGCGGTTTAGCATTTGACCCTGCGCAGCATTCTCGACGATTTGAGTTTGCAACTTAAATAGTTCTGTCGGAGCACATGCAGGGGTGTAGCATTTGAGTTTAGGGGATCATATTTGATATAAAAAAAGGGGGATTTTGAAATATTTAAATATGATCCATTTGCAAGAGATTTCGTTTAGAAAATGGCTCGAGATTTCATTTAAAGGCCTACGAACGCCTTCTGTCCGCTTGTACACATGTTGCGGATCCGGTGGCGTAGAGCTTTCTAGACTTCAGTTATTGCGTTTAGTTTATTTTAACTCCTCTAAATGTCACTTAGCACAACTCGTAGAGGGTGTTTGCTCAATCCCTACTACTAGATCATGCTCGTAGAAGAATTATCTTTCTTGCTATAAGTTCTCCTATTCTTTCCCGTAAGAGATCATATTTTTGCTTGTAGGCTAGTTGTTATGGGCACTACAAATTCCCTAATCCTCCTCATAGGTGAATTGTAGTATACTTGTAGTGGGTATTATAAATTATCTACTCCCATTTATAGGTAAATTATAATATGCCGCTCACAAGTCTGTTAATATTGCTCATATAACAACACAGCGAATTATATTCATTACAAACCATTCGTTGTTAAAGGCGACCTAGATAATTTCTCAATTTATTTGATTATAAGGTCTTTATGAAAATAATCAATTTTTCAAATTATCAAATTGTGATTCCTCTTAATTGTTAAACGCATTTATGTATTGCTCATTAAAGTTTTCTGTAACTCTTATGATCTCTTCACGTGCATGGATGATTAGGTCCCTCTGCAAAACTACAAGATTTGGGAAGGCTTTGTTCGGTTCTACATAGACTCGGGTAGGTACCAAGTCTTAACATATATCCATCTATGAGAAGAAAATATAAGCCTATCTCCACATAGCATGGGATTTCCCAAAGAACTTTTATAAGGGAATTAGACCATTCAAAACAAAATTGTTTTAAGAAGAGGATTGCCGTATAGAAGGGATTCTTCTATTAGTACCCATTTGCATTTCATTTAGACTTCGTAATTTTGCAATTTATAATTTTAGTTTAAATATTATATTATACTCATTGTATAATGTTCCAATTTAGGTCTAATTCAAGTATTTTATATTGATTGATTTGAGTTTAAATATAAGTCCGATTCGACTTTATGTTCAAGTCCAAAATTATTTGGTCGAATATGATTTAAAATTCATTTTATGTTAAAATATCGTTCAAATCAATTTTTTAAATTTTAGTCCAAGTCCTTTATTGTTCAATGAAAAATTCGGCAGCCTCCCGGCGTCTCCTCCCCACCGAGGGAGAAATCGGGGCGGCATTTGCCGAAATTCTTCCCGCCCGGATCAAAGATCGACGGCGCGAGGTCTTCAATTTTAAACCATCCTACCAGGATCAAAGATCGACTGCGTAGGGTCTTCGATTTTAAACCATCCCACCAGGATCAAAGATCGACTGCGTGAGGTCTTCAATTTTGGAACCATCCGCCCAGATCTAAGATCGATGGCGCGGGTCTTCAACACCTGTTTAAAAAAATCAATTTATTTCTCTCTATCTCTCTCTCTCTTTTTTTTACTTTATTTTATTTATATCTTATATCACATATCTTATATAATATATAATATATATCATATAAATATCTTATATAACATAATATATATCATATAAATATCTTATATAATATATATTATATAATAGATATAAGAGGAGAGGGATAGCAGATCGGGAGAGAGAGCCCTATCGGGCAAGGAGGCGGATCGGAGGGGTCACGCACGCCGCGATGGGGTCGGCGTCGGCGTCGGCGGCTTCAGCGTCGGCGGGAAGGGGCGGCGTCGGCGTCGGCGGTGAGTCTGGCCGGTGGCGGCTAGGGCACGGCGGCAGAAGGTCGACGGCGAGGTCGGGCTTGGACGGTCGGGAGAAGAGGTAAGTTTTCTAAAACCCTTTCTTTCTCTTCTCTGTGCGTCTCTCTTGAGTGTGCGTGAATCGTCCGGATGGGAGAGGGATTGTTGTTTTATTTCGTGAGTGAGGCGGTGGGTAAGTCGGTGGGCGAATCGTCGTGTCCGATCGGGTATGTCGGTGGATTTTGGTCGGTGATTTTGCCGTTACAGTCAACAAATGCCCTCCAACAAATATGATATGCGCTCTATAGCAGATCATGTTTGTTGTAAACTGGTTGACCCTACAGATCTCTAAAATTTGATTTTAGATGTCACATAGAGGGTCTTTTAGATATCCCTGATTTATCTTTTTGATTTGTCAGGGATTAACATTTCTTCTACTCTAGCTTTGTGCTTTTATGAGCTTGATGAAGAATCTATATTGACGACCTAAATTCTTTAGAATCATATTAGGTCAGTGGCAAATAGTCATCTATCCAAAGCTTTTTGCATGACGGACATTGATGATGACAATATTCCTTTAGTTCAGCCTATAGCTTTATAAGAACTGCGGGATAACTTCTTCGGTCCTAAGCTTTGTGCTTTGACGGACATGTTGAAGAAAAAAAAAAACTCCTTCGATCTTAGCTTTGTGCTTGACAGATTTATCGAAGGATAATGCTTCTAAATTTGAAAGGAGTTTTTATTGTGGCTTGGTGCCTTTGACTTGACTGAGACTTTTCTGAATTTTGCCTCAATCCATTTGTTAGTTGAGAAAATCTTCTGAATCTGAACTGCTTTAATTTGTTAAATTTGACAAATATTAAACTTGATAGTATTTGTCATCGGGCTAACAAAACAGGCGCTTTCCTACTACTGCCTCTTATAACGGCTTGTTGAGTAGGTAAAGCTATCAGTGGCTCAGCCACATATAGGCTTGTTGAGACTGATACTATATCTGTTTGAGCACTGGACTTGTACTATGACAATTCATACTTGTCGAATTTTATTTCTTCTCAATCTGAACTTCGAGATTTTGGCAAAATTTCTGCGATGATTGTATATTTGCTTGCTTGAAGGTACCAATTTCTGCCCCATATTTATGCTATGATAGCTTCATGAATAATTTTAAATATTTATTTGGAGTTCGATGATAACCCAAATAAATATTTAAAATGCCCCCTGCCTTGAAGAGAAATTTCATCCGTCATCAGATTTTTTTTTTTTTTTTTTTTGACAAGAAAATGCACTTGTAAATGCATTTCTTGCTCATTTCATCGGCTCAGATGTACTTGTAATATTTTGATGAGTTTGTGGATGAACAGGTTGATCAGTCTCATTTCCTTCTTCATTTCTTGCTCGTATTAACTCCTCAAAATGTTAATGCATTTTAATGGCTCCATAATAAAATTTAATCTAATAGCAATAACGTAGTTTAGTTTAAACATTTAATAATTATTAGATTGATAATAAACAGATCTTTACTTCAGTTATTTCCCTGAGTGGGCCACATTTAATGCATTTTAATGGCTCCATAATAAAATTTAATCTAATAGCTTAGATTAATAATAAAATTTAATCTAATAGATAATAATAGTAAAGATCATTTTCTTTACTTTATGAAAGAAAATGATCTTATAGCTTTAGTGATAGATAATAATATTATCCATTATCACATAAGCAATCAACTATGGGCCACATGATATCCCTGACATATATTCGATAATTTTTTAACATACATTCTATAGTCTCCTACGAACACTAACACGATCTCCTAAAGCCTATTGAACAAACATTCCCTATGAGCTATGTTGAGTGGGATATTAACAACAAAGGGATATCTTCTATGTGCTACAAATGAAATCTAAATAAGAATAACGCCACCGGATCCGCAACATGTGTGCAAGCGGACAGAAGGCGTTCGTAGGCCCTTAAGTGAAATTTTGGGCATTTCCTAAATAAAATCACTCTTATATAATGGATCATATTTAAATATTTTAAAATGCTCCTTATGTATTAAATATGACCCTTAAACTAAATTGCTCTACATGTGCTCCGATAGAACTATTAAAGTTACAAATATAAATAGTCGAGAATGCTGCGCAGGGTTAAATGCCACAACCCGCATGTGCTCCGATCGTCAAATATGAATGTCAAATCCAACGATCTGAGAATGCTGCGCGGGTTTTAAATATTCAAGTTTCATCCTCCTCCTCTAAAGGACTGGAGTCGACACGACTTGAATAACAAAATGCATCCCAAAATTCTACAAAAATACAAGCGACCTCAACTTCACCCCGATGATGGCCGTGTTGAACGAAGATATCAACCGGAGGGGTCCATTCACAAATATTTTTCAAATACCATTCCTACCAAATTCTTACAAAAATAAAATTGGCCTCAATGTTACCCCCGATGATGGCCGTGTTGATCGAAAATCTCAAGCGGAGGGGTCAAATTTCAAATCTCAAATGTCAAATCTCAAATCCAATAAAAATCTAAATTCTTGAAATAAAATCTATCAACTGAAAACTCAAAAACTAAAAAAATCATCCACCTCCCGCAACCATTTGTCGGGGGTGATAAATTTGAAATTAACCTCAGCTCACAAAGAGTAAATGTTGTATCGGGTGTATCACTACGATTCATCCTCAAACAGTCTCTTGCCAACAGGGACGTGGCACGTGCCCTCTGATCGGGTGGTTTTGCCGCAAAATGGCACCATTATATTACGATCACGGCCAAAGCCCGTATGTTCCCTAAAGGCGTCAAACCCTTGAGCGATGGATCATAGGGTATATTCGATAGGCATAAAGCCCTCTGTCAGTTAAGGTGGATTCAGATCTATCCCCTTAGACAAACATCAACCCAGGTCTACAAGGTATTCTTGGACGAAGCAACCCATGGCTGCCGACAAGGTGCCTTCTGTCAGGTTGGGTCGACTACCTCCTCTGACTAAGTAGACCAGGGATCATGACAGCTCGGGACGACGGAACCATGGGATCTTGATCGGGCTCGTCTTCATTCCCCTCACCATCAGTTTTAAGTTTATGGTGATAAACTCTAAATTCCAAATTTCCAATTTTTTAAATTCAAATTTTAAACCCTAAAATTATTGCTATTATGCGATAGGTTTCATAACCTATGTAATCATCTTTACGACTAGCCTTAATCGAAAGTTTCTCTCTCGTTATCGGGAGGGGTAATTAACTATAGGGGCTTGCGCCTATAGGAAACCAGAACTCAGATCATAAAGTCCTCACCAAATGAGGGCGAAATCTCTGGGTAGTGTCTTATCTAAAAACCCAATCTGCCTTCTGAAAATTCCCTCGGGATCACATCCCCAAAAATGGAATTTTTCGGAGCCCACAGATTTCTGGCGACTCCGGTGGGGATGGTTTCTCTTTCCATCTTTGACTAGTCATCTAAAATATTATTATAGCAATAAAAATAATAATGGTATTACGGAGCTCTATACGGTGAACATCAGGATGCGATATTTGGTCCTTATGTCCAAAGATCCATCACTGAAAGGTCCCGATAGAGCTAAAAGCAACCATCTATTATGATGGTAAAACAAGTAAAGAATCAAGATATGTACGGTGAGCATTAGGGTGTGACACTTGGATGCATATCCAAGAATCCACCGTCGAAAGGTCCCGACATAAGTGAAAGTAAATATAGAGAGCCATATCTCTAGAAATTTTTTTTTTCAAAGAATTGTGTGACATCTAGTGTGTACCCCTAGAGATCCACTATTAAAAAAAAATTATTAAAAGTAGGTCCCAAAGATGATCCCTACAGATAATGTTCTTGATGGTCAACATCTTGATGAATCATTCAAGAAATCCCATCACTTTTCAACTATATATTCTCAAATCGAGGAAGATCTTTAGATGGGATGAATATTTTGTTGTCAGCACATGCATTTTATATTTGGAGTTGAAGCAGTGTTTCCATTAGATTTTCGAGTCGCTATCCAGAATGAGCTGACTCAAGAACAAAATACTTGGTTAAGAATGGAAGAGCTTGATGCACTAGATAAAGTCAGGTTACAAGCTCAACAAAACCTAAAATTTATCGAGGAAAGATAGCAAAATCCTTTGATCGAATAATGCACCCTCGTGTATTTCAAGAAGGAGAATTGGTCCTGGTGCTGAGAAAACCAATCATCCCACACCGAAAAAATCGGTGGCAAATTCGTATCCAATTGGGAATGCCTATTCGTCATCGAGAAAGTGTACCAAGGAGGAGCATATCAGTTGATCGATCTGATGGTCAGAGACATATGCCACCTATCAACGGTCGACATTTAAACAAAAAAATATATTATGCATGAAAATTCCATGTCTGATATACTTCATAATGATCAAAGTATTATATGCAAAATTATTAAAGCATGCATATATTTATATTTTGAAATTCTCTTGTATAGCAAGAATGCATTTCAAAATCCCCCATCAGACTGGGGGCATTTTAAATATTTATTCGGGTCGACATCACGCCGCATGCCGAGATCCCCGAATAAATATTTAAAATTATCAATACATATATTCTTTCATGCTAAAGAATATAATGAAATCTTTTTCAAAGTGTATGTGGGTGATTTTTCTAAAAGTTCGTGACTTCATTCCTTCGAGTGTACCAATATTTCAAAAGTCAAGAAAGAGACTTTTGTGATTATGCACTTCAACAAATCGAGCTAGAGTAGCTCGAAGTCTTCCAACAGCCTGAAGCTTAAGGTTCGGATGAGTGTAAAAGGTCGGATCCAACACGCCCAAATATGGCCGGATCGCTGTCAGCTCCGTCTACTCATCAAGCCATAAGAAAGGCCGTAGTAGCGGAACCCTCGTTTCGTCAACCCGTCAGTAGGGACTGTAGGAAGAACGAAGGCAAATTTGGCTCGACAAGTTCAAGTGATCGTAGTCTACAAAATTTTTCCAAATGACTACAGAATCAAAATTTCAGTGGAAAGAAGGGATCTCGAGCAACTACTAAATATTTGTAGGCTTCAAAATCTGCAACTATGAAGGAGAACACCAAATCTACAAACTTCAATAAAATCAGCATTGGGAAGCAAAATTCCCATAGCTCAAGTCTGAAAACCTGAATGGGTGTGTAAAAGGTCGAATCCAACAAGCCCAAATATGGCCGGATCGCTGGCAGTTCCGCCTACTCAACAAGCCATAAGAAATGCCGTAGTAGAGGAACCCCCATCTCAGCAACCAGAGGACAAAGAGCTATCAAATTCTAGCTCTCCCGATCTGATGAACTCAAGTGATTCAGATTAAAGTCTTCTCAAGTGGTTAAGGATCAAGATACTACATACGTTCGGTACTATCAACTGAATCCAGAACCTGTAAATCCTTTAACAAATCCGTAAAGCACAAAGCGAGGATCGAAGGAGTTTTCTTCAACAAGTCCGTTAAAGCACAAAGCAAAGGACCGAAGAAAATTATCCCAAAGTTCGCATAAAGCCCAAGGCTGAACTAAGTGGATTCTGTCATCAACAAGTCCTTTATGCACAAAGCTCTGGACCGATGACTTCTCGCCACCGACCTAGTGCAAACCTAAAAGGTTTAGGTCTCCGGTATCTACTCCTTCATCAAGCTCGCAAAAGCTAGAAGCAAATGGCAGAAGGTATAAATCTCCTGACAAGTCAGAAAAGACAAATCAGATAATTCTTCATCAAATGTCCGTAGCATAAAGCACAGGGCAGAAGAACCAAAATCTCAATATTCAAGTTAAAGCTATGAAAAGAAACATCCAGAATGACATCCTTGGTGCTGAGAAGATAATTATTTCACACCAAAGGATTGGTGGTAAATTCGAACCAAATTGGGAAGGCCCTTTTGTTATCGAAAAGGTGTACTAGGGAGGAGCCTATCAACTCATCGATTTAGAAGGTCGACGACCTATGCCCCCGATTAATGGGAGATACTTAAAGAAGTATTATTCTTAAGAAAAATAAACTGAAAATTATTCTCTTATAAATAAAGAAAATATTTCTAAGATGTCTTAGAAATTCTCTCACAAGACAGGGGGCATTTTTAAGTTTAAAAATGCCAAAAATCTGATGACGGATGAAATTTCTCTTCAAGGCAGGGGGCATTTTAAATATTTATTTGGGATATCATCGAACCCCAAATAAATATTTAAAATTATTCGTGAAGCTATCATAGCATAAATACAGGACAGAAGCTGGTGCCTTCAAGCAGGAAAATATACAATCATCGCAGAAATTTTGCCAAAATCTCAAAGTTCAGATTGAGAAGAAATTTTGATCTGCAACTTCAACAAATCAAATTCGACAAGTATGAATTATCATAGTACAAGTCCAGTGCTCAAACAGATATAATATCAGTCTCAACAAGCCTATATGCGGCCGAGCCACTGATAGCTTTACCTTCTCAACAAGCCGTTCTAAGAGGCCGTAGTAGGAAAGCTCCTGTTTTGTTAGCCCGACGACAAATACTATCAAGTTTAATATTTGTCAAATTTAACAAATTAAAGCAGTTCAGATTCAGAAGATTTTCTCAATTAACCAATGGATTGAGGCAAAATTCTGAAAAGTCTCAGTCAAGTCAAAGGCACCAAGCCACAATAAAAACTCCTTTCAAATTTGGAAGCATTATCCTTCAATAAATCTATCAAGCACAAAGCTAAGATCGAAGGAGCTTCACGTCTTCAACATGTCCGAAAAAGCACGAAGCTTAGGATCGAAGAAGTAATCCCACAGTTCTTACAAAGCCATAGGCCGAACAAAGGGAATATTGTCATCATCAAGGTCCGTCATGCAAAAAGCTTTGGACAGATGACTATTTGCCACTGACCTAATATCATTCTAAAGAATTTAGGTCGTCAATATAGATTCTTCATCAAGCTCATAAAAGCACAAAGCTAGAGTAGAAGAAATGTTAATCCCTGACAAATCAAAAAGATAAATCAGGGATATCTAAAAGACCCTCTATGTGACATCTAAAATCAAATTTTAGAGATCTATATGGTCAATCAGTTTACAACAAACATGATCTGCTATAGAACGCATATCATATTTGTTGGGGGGCATTTGTTGACTGTAACGGCCACCTCACGACCGAAGCCACCGACTAAAAGCCCCAAACGATACGACGTTTCAATCACCGCCTCTCTCACGGCATAAAAACACTTCTCTCGGACGGTTACGGACACTCACGCACTCAAAACCGAAGGAACACATAAGAGAGAAATAAAAAAATCCCATACCTGCGCTTTGGTTCGCCGTTCTGCCCTAGCCGACCGGCGTCGCTCCTTGCTCACTCCAACCCGTGCCCTAGTAGGGTGGAATCCAACTCCTGCATCCGCCGCCTCTTCGCGCTGACCTCAGGCCACCGACCCGCCGCCGCTCCGACGTCGACGTCACCGACCTGCCACCGCTCCGACGCCGCCATCGCCGCGTGCGTGCCTCCGACCCGAGCCGATCGGGCATCTTCCCGATCCTTCTCCCTCTCTCTGTTTATACTTTATATATATATATATATATATATATATAATATATATATGTATATATAATATAATATATATATATATCATGTATTATATGATATATATATATATATATATATATATATAATATTATATAATATATATGATATATATTATATATTATGTGTATATTATTATAAAATATTATAATAAATATAATAAATAAAAAAAAAAGAGAGAAGAGTGGATTAATGATTTTTAACAGGTGTCGAAGACCCCCCGGCCGTCGTACCTTAGGTCCGACCGGGATGATTTCAAATTGAAGACCATACGCCGTCGATCTTTGATCCGGGTATGATGGTTTAAAATTGAAGACCCTACGCAGTCGATCTTTGATCCTGGTAGGATGGTTTAAAAAATTCGAAGCCCCTACGCCGTCGACCTTAGGTCCGGGTAGGAAGAATTTCGGCAGATGCCGCCCCGATTTCTCCCTCGGTGGGGAGGAGACGCCGGGAGGCTGCCGAAATTTTCAGTGAACTATAGAGGACTTGGACAGAAAATTAGAAATTGATTTGAACGAAATTCAAATTTAAAAAAATCAATTTTAATTCAAATTTAACTCAAATTTGATCAAGTAATGTTGAATTTGAACTCAAACTCGAACGAGACTTACACTTGAACTCGAATGAGTAGACAATGGACTTGATCGAACTCAAAGATCAATTTGAAACATGTGGACTTGATTCAATTGATTTCTAATAAATTCAAATCTAAGTGAATATAAACTTGAAAATGACTCAAGCTCAAACTAGACTCAAATTTGAACTTGAAATGGATTCAAATCTAATTCGATTTGCAATTGACTTGATATTTGATACATTCAAATATAGATTTTCATCAATACCTCGCATTCCAAGAATAAAAAAATTATTTGATCCATTATTAAATCATGAAGGGTTTTAATTTCATAAAAACAATTTGAGAAAAATTTGAGAATATTTTAACTTCAAATTGAAAAGTGATAATGAGCATCTTGTTTCAAAAGTTGTGTATGTTAATCAACATAAAGATGCTTATATTGATTTGAAGGTTTAATGGGTGCATAATTAGCATTTTAAAATAGTAAATATTCGAGTGCTAATATTTTACTATTTCATACTTGCCTAAAAAATTTTCTAAATGCTATCTTAGAAGACTCAATGTCAAGGAAAAGTTGCATTTGACATTGACAAGTTGGTCTGTATAAGATGAAAGAAATATGAGGATTACCATTGAGTCAAACACTCAAATCAAACTTACAAGATCATATGTTGCAAGTAATAATGGCAGAAAGAAAATGATCTTATAGCTTTAGTGATAGATAATAATATTATCCATTATCACATAAGCAATCAACTATGGGCCACATGATATCCCTGACATATATTCGATAATTTTTTTAACATACATTTCTATAGTCTCCTACGAACACTAACACGATCTCCTAAAGCCTATTGAACAAACATTCCCTATGAGCTATGTTGAGTGGGATATTAACAACAAAGGGATATCTTCTATGTGCTACAAATGAAATCTAAATAAGAATAACGCCACCGGATCCGCAACATGTGTGCAAGCGGACAGAAGGCGTTCGTAGGCCCTTAAGTGAAATTTTGGGCATTTCCTAAATAAAATCACTCTTATATAATGGATCATATTTAAATATTTTAAAATGCTCCTTATGTATTAAATATGACCCTTAAACTAAATTGCTCTACATGTGCTCCGATAGAACTATTAAAGTTACAAATATAAATAGTCGAGAATGCTGCGCAGGGTTAAATGCCACAACCCGCATGTGCTCCGATCGTCAAATATGAATGTCAAATCCAACGATCTGAGAATGCTGCGCGGGTTAAATATTCAAGTTTCATCCTCCTCCTCTAAAGGACTGGAGTCGACACGACTTGAATAACAAAATGCATCCCAAAATTCTACAAAAATACAAGCGACCTCAACTTCACCCCGATGATGGCCGTGTTGAACGAAGATATCAACCGGAGGGGTCCATTCACAAATATTTTTCAAATACCATTCCTACCAAATTCTTACAAAAATAAAATTGGCCTCAATGTTACCCCGATGATGGCCGTGTTGATCGAAAATCTCAACCGGAGGGGTCAAATTTCAAATCTCAAATGTCAAATCTCAAATCCAATAAAAATCTAAATTCTTGAAATAAAATCTATCAACTGAAAACTCAAAAACTAAAAAAATCATCCACCTCCCGCAACCATTTGTCGGGGGTGATAAATTTGAAATTAACCTCAGCTCACAAAGAGTAAATGTTGTATCGGGTGTATCACTACGATTCATCCTCAAACAGTCTCTTGCCAACAGGGACGTGGCACGTGCCCTCTGATCGGGTGGTTTTGCCGCAAAATGGCACCATTATATTACGATCACGGCCAAAGCCCGTATGTTCCCTAAAGGCGTCAAACCCTTGAGCGATGGATCATAGGGTATATTCGATAGGCATAAAGCCCTCTGTCAGTTAAGGTGGATTCAGATCTATCCCCTTAGACAAACATCAACCCAGGTCTACAAGGTATTCTTGGACGAAGCAACCCATGGCTGCCGACAAGGTGCCTTCTGTCAGGTTGGGTCGACTACCTCCTCTGACTAAGTAGACCAGGGATCATGACAGCCCGGGACGACGGAACCATGGGATCTTGATCGGGCTCGTCTTCATTCCCCTCACCATCAGTTTTAAGTTTATGGTGATAAACTCTAAATTCCAAATTTCCAATTTTTAAATTCAAATTTTAAACCCTAAATTATTGCTATTATGCGATAGGTTCATAACCTATGTAATCATCTTTACGACTAGCCTTAATCGAAAGTTCTCTCTCGTTATCGGGAGGGGTAATTAACTATAGGGGCTTGCGCCTATAGGAAACCAGAACTCAGATCATAAAGTCCTCACCAAATGAGGGCGAAATCTCTGGGTAGTGTCTTATCTAAAAACCCAATCTGCCTTCTGAAAATTCCCTCGGGATCACATCCCCAAAAATGGAATTTTTCGGAGCCCACAAGGCGCCTTGAATCACTTCATACTCGAAAGTTTTGCACTAAAGGCTTAGAATGTAGGATATATTTTATTATAGGAAATATAATAATTGATCTGGTATTTAAAGAAACTTTCATGCTTTTCCTGAGAGCTTCAATGGAAATGGTTAGATCATCCTTAGAATCTATATTACCTTATCCTTATGAAGTGATGTCATGACTAGTGATAAAAGTAGTTTTGCTTGAGGTGAAATGTTTTGTTCTATTTTATTGGTTGAATTTTCCTATCATTTGGATTTCTTACTTGTTGCATATGATATTCAGAGTTTTTGTGGTATTCAAAACACTGAGATTCAGATGTGTGAGATTCAAGAGGTTTGGAAGAGTTATAGGTTGATTTAGTAATAAAGTAGGATTGATGTTATCATAAAATGTATATTCATATACTTAGTTGATGTTCTCTTCGAGAATGCAAGTTTTGGGGGAAAATGATTATTTTTTTAGTATTTTTACTTCTATAATGGCGTAATGCTTTTTAATCACAATGTCAATTATTTGCGATGTTGACCTATCATCACTTTTGATAGTATACTTCTTTAAATATAGATGAAGAGTTTGAAATATCAGAGACCACAAAGTCTACGATTTAGTATTGTGAATTTTTATTTTGGACACGAAAGAAATTCAAGACCATACATTTTTTAATAGTCATGTTGATGTCGATTTTTAGTTCTTGAGGGTTTCGGCTTGAGTGGATAATTGGATTCTATTAATAGCCATGAGAGCTTGATTCATGGAAGCATGCGATATTCAAGAAGGAGCCTCTTGTAAAGGCCATTTTTCTGTTAATCATCATTATGATTCAAACCAAAAACTTTAAAGGGCTAATGAGGAAGAATTATAAATCAGAGAAGTGGAAGATAGAGAAGGATTGCTCTGAAATCATGTGTAGAAAAATAAGAAGAATATTACATTGGTTGTTCTTATTCCAATAGGTTGAAGGGGTTCAATATTTATAGGATACGCAAGGTCCAAATCATGGTACCCAAAATAGGAAGGTTAAAACTCCTAATCAGAGAAAGGAAACGCAAAGAAGAAAGAATTAGTGCAATAGAACCATGATATTATCTTCCTTCACAAAGGAAAAAATGTTCATCAAAATATGATAAATTGTGTTGTTTTGATTGCAAGTTGCGGTGAGAGCTTCTGTAATGAAACTTATGATATTTCTGGGATGAAGAGGATGTTAAATGCTGTAAGGAGGGATTCCAGGATTGATTGGCAGCTGGCCGTTAATTGGAAGGTTCCTATAATTAATTCCAGAAATTCTTGAATCGATTGATAGCTGGCTAATACTTTCAAAGCTACTCGAAATGGTTTCCTGCTTTCCACTCGTGATTCATTGCTGGCCGCTGCTTGTGAGGCTACCAGAAATGGCTCCAAGATTTTCACATTTTCCACCCCAAAGTTTGCAGTATAGCGTTTATTATAATGTAGTTGATGCTCGAATGCAGTATATTTCAACAGCTTCAAAAGCTCATATCAACCAGACTAAGCTGACACCCACACCTTTAAAAGATGAGGTATAATATTCTAGAATTTTCTGGGACTTTCATGCATGCTTCTTAATAAAAATTGGGTTACCTGTTGCATTTTTCCAATAGTTTACCTCGAATATGCTTGATTTGGATTTGGTGAGCTGTATCAATTTCGTCCATGTGGTCATATAGTATAGCCCAGATTATTGGGAACTTTAGTTGTGAACTTCGTCTGTTTGGTTTCATGGAACTATGAAGCATGCATTTTACGATAGTAGAGTGCATGTTTTTGGTAAATTCATAAACGAAAGTGTTAGATTGGATGCTATTTAAAGTGTTATTATTTCTTCTCATGTAATGCCAGTTTCCCAGTCTGTCGTGAAAGTAGATTTGGCCTATTTGGCTACATTTTCCTTGCACTAAAAAGTTGGTCTCTGAGTTATTTTTTTTTTTTTCTGGTGTGATTTGCAAAGATTCCCACTTTACCTGCATTTGTTTTGTCCAATATATTTCCAATTAATTAGATTCGGTCAAATCCAATATATAGATATCTAACATCACTTTCTGTTGCACCACTCATATTCAGAGTTGTTCATGCATTTTGGTTCCTGGTGGATTTGGTGACCGTGGAGTTCCTGGAATGATTTTGGCTGCTAAATATGCCAGGGAAAACAAAGTTCCGTATCTTGGGATTTGTTTGGGGATGCAGATTTCTGTTATAGAATTTTCTCGATCTGTATGTTTACCATTTTTTTAATATTTTCATTTTCTTTTAATACATTTACATAGCCTCTCTTTTTTCCTCCCTCTCCATGATCATATTAACTTTTGGTTAAAGTTTTTATAGGCTTTGGGGATGGAGAGAGCAAACAGTGAGGAATTTGATCCTGAGACTCTATATCCCGTTGTAATCTTTATGCCTGAGGTATTTAACCAGCTAAATATCATACTTGCTTGAGAATGAGAGTGTAGAGAGAACATAAATTATGATGTTTGAAAGCAGGGTTCAAGAACTCACATGGGAAGCACAATGAGACTGGGTTCACGGAGAACATTCTTTCAAGACTTGAATTGCATTTCTTCAAAGCTGTATGCCCCGGATGGATTGATCTTTATGTTCAATTAACATCTATTTTTTTTTGTTGGCTTCTTTTCTGAACATTGCAAAAAAAGTTACTGGTTTATTGTATTCTGTAGGCATCTTTTTTTCATAATTAGTCGTGTGAATATTATAAATTTATTTATTTTTGCATCTTTTTATATGAAGTGTGAACTAAAGATTTCTTCTAATCATTTTTAGATATGGAAACTCTTCATTTGTGGATGAGCGTCATCGACATAGATATGAGGTTAGCTATTCTATTTGGCTTGATCGTTTAGTTTAGCTATAATAATGTAAAAAGAATGATATGGACACTTTCATTTCATGTTGTATCTTGAGTACACAATGAGATTAGCTATCTATAATATAGAGTTTGTTTAATGCAGTTGTAGTTGTTTATAGAAGTAGTTGTAAAATTACTGTGAAAAAAATAATTTTTATAAAAGCTTATATGGATATTATAGAATTTTTCTTTTATATTGCTATCACACTCATAAAGATTTGATTGTAAAAACTATTCACTACAATTATGTTGAAAAACAACAGAAGAACTCATCAAAAGACATGGTCATCTATTGTTTTAATTTTGATTTTTGATGAGTGCATATATAGGAATTGTTTTTGTTAAATTTGATAAAGTGACTTCAATAACCCCCCCTTTTTTCTTTTGAAGATGAGTGTAACATAAATTTTGATTGATTAATCATATATTAAACTCATCTAAAAGCTAATATTATGACTATAATTCCCTGGCCCGAATTTTCTTCCCAACCACAATGTTTGTATTGTTTTAGGTAAATCCTGATTTTGTGGAAAGACTTGAAAGCGCCGGCTTAAAATTTGTGGGAAGTGATGAAAGTGGAAAGAGAATGGAGGTAACTGTGGATCTGATAAAGCAAGTTTAAATTTTAGTGATTTTGTTCTATATAAAAATTCATATCTTCTTAAGTTTGGCATGATTAAAACAGGTTCTGGAGCTACCAAATCATCCCTACTACATTGGTGTTCAGTTCCATCCTGAATTCAAATCAAGACCTGGGAAGCCTTCTGCCTTATTTTTAGGTAGAACGAATTTTCAATATACCATCACTGTTTCTTCTTTTTAAATTTTTATGAAATAACTTTTAGTTTGAAAAGTTAATATTTTTTCTTGCATTTCAGGGCTTATATTGGCTGCAACGGGAAAATTGCAAGCTCATCTGGACAAAGCTTAGTGATAATAATTTTAAAGACTGTTGCTGACTTTAATTCGCTTATTTCAGGTATTAAAAAGTTTTCATTGGTTGCTTGTTGATATAGATGGTTTTATTTTCATTTATTTTGTGTTATATGCTAAAGTTTAATTACATTCAACCAAATGATGAATGTTGACGACGACGACAACAACAACAACATCAAGCCTTTGTCCCACTATGTGGGGTTGGCTACATGAATCATTTTTAGCTATTGTGTCATGTTAAAAGTTAAATTCTCATTTAAATCTAATAAAGATCATTTTTAATATTTTCTAATCAAGCCTTTTTAAGTTTACCTCTATCATTTTTAGCATAAGTTAAATCTAATACCTCAACTTTTCTAACGGGTCCTCGGAAGGCCTCCGTTTAATGTGACCAAACCATCTAAGGCGACTCTCTCTAATCTTATCTTCCATTGGAGCTACTCCAACCTTTTCACGTATATGCTCATTTCGTATCCTATCTCTAAGGGTAAAACCACTCATCCACCCAATCGTCCTCCTCTCTGCACCACTCAACTTAGTATTATGCTTCTCTTTTAATGACCAACATTCGGCACCATAAACCATAAAGCATAATGAATGTTGACAATTTTATTATTTTTAATAATATATTTTTGAACTTGTAGCAACTAAATTAGCCAAAACTAAATATTTTTATGTTTTGTTTTTCACTGATGTCTGTTGAATGCAGGGAAAGCTTTGGAGGTTTTGGATGATGGCAACCTAAGTGGATGTTGGTACCAAATTTGGCCAGATTTGATAGGTTATGGCAAAGCAAAAAAGTTTTCGGTGTTCATGTTTAATTGTATTCAGCTTGAATTTGGCTTATTTGAACAAGTTCATTTATTTAATGAGGTCAAAATGAATATAAACTTTATTTGATTATGTTTTGAGTTGAGCATACCTTAATGCATAAGATTTTCAAATAGAATAACAGCAGAAAAAACAAAATCCACTCATCCAAATAAGTTTCCTATGATACAGATATGGATCTTGCACTAGCTCTTGTCCATATACGCATTCTCAAACTCTTCAATTTTTATTCATAAACCCTTAGATCCATTATAGCTGCTAGACTAAGTCAACGGCCAAGTGCAATACTAGGGATGTAAGTGAGCCGAACGGGCTCGAGCTTGACTCGTTTGTAGGCTCACGAGCTGAGTTTATCGGTGAGCTTATTGAGCTCACGAGTTAAGCTCGAGTTCGAGCTCGAGCCGACTGGGCTTGTGAGGATAATTTATTTTATTTATTAAATTTAAATATAAAAAAATTAATAAAAATCACCAAAATTTAATTTAAATGTTAAATTTTTTTATTTATTTTAACCAAGTTTTAAAAATACCTTTTTAATAATCCTATATAATTTTAAAAAATCTCACCTAAATTTTAAAATTCACGCTAGCTCGAGCTTGTTTACAAAGATGAGCTCGACTTAAGCTCAATCTCGCTTTCCAACTGACGAGCCGAACTTGACAAGGGCGATAAACTCGACTCGACTCATTCACCCCTAACAATACCTCTTTATCCAACTCTCCCCAATCTCTCTCTCAAGCTTGAGCTCTGCATTTGCACTGTCTGTCTCCTTCCTCAAATTCTCTATTTTCTCCACTCTTAATATTCTTGCTACATTCCAATTCCTATCTTTGACCAAATTACCAGATATAGCTGAAAAAGTCAACGCAGGAGAAACAAACCCAAGAACAAGGCTGACCAAGGTAAAAATTCCTCTATGAATATTACAAGGAATAAAGCCAAAACAGATATCTGTTAAGATATTCATGAAAATTTAAATACAATCTCTAATGAAGCGTTTACCTAATTATGAATACAAAAAAAAAAAATGTTTGACGACTGTAGATCATGAGCTCCGTATTAAAGCCCTCGAGCAATGAAGCAGCACAGTTCTGTGATAAAAATAAGAAACATATAACATTGAAGACCATGGCATGTTCATATATAAATAAAATGGGCCAGAAAATAAACAATATGGTTGGCAGCAAGATTTAGCTAAAAAATTTAGCTGAGATGCAGGTTATCTCATGCCAAATAGCTTTTTGGAACTCCAAAAATATTTGCCAATGTCTTCTCCAACCGAACTCCAAACACATGAATGGTCTCGCTCGCGAGACCCAGCCGAACGACAAAACTTCCAGTATTTAATTGCGGGTGAACAATGCGACACTAATATTAGCGTTGCATTGTTCACCTGTGTTATTTTTCTGTCTCTACCGGATTTGTCGAAGAAACGCACGAAAGAGGAGAAAGACAGTTACCTTCTGCGAATGGCGCAAAATGGAGTTCGATTGAAGATGAATCATACCATTTTTTAGTTTCACTGCATTTTGGAATGAAAAATGCGAATTTCGGTTGGAGATGCCCTAATCCCAACTCATAAGACAAACTCCGTTTCTCGTGGATACTAAGGCTTCGTTTGGGATGGTTTCTTCCTGCTTCTTAAAATGGCTTTCTAATACAAAAATTAAAATTTTTGTAATGTAAAGCCACTTTGCGAAGCAGTAAGAAAGTTGTCCCAAACGAAGCATAAAACAACTGCTGGGAGATTTAGATATTAGATTATTATAAAAACAAGATAAAAGTTTCAAAATTTGCACATTAAACACATAATCTCATAAGAAAATAAAACCATTGAAATCTATAATGTCATAGGAAATAAATAAATGTGACATACCTAGAACCAAGGTTAGATACCAGTGTTAGACCTTCGCATGGCAGCCTCAGCAAAAGCTTCCTTACGTGCTTCAAAATCTTTTTTACGTGCTTCCCTCGTTTCTTTTCTCCGAGCCTCCTTTGCAGCAGTGTCAGCCCGCACTTTATCCATGACCAAATCAAATCCAGGGATGGTACGCTCCAGCTTGTTACACACTCTGATGCTCAGCTTGCGAAAGATTCTAAGCATTCTCTGCAAAACATGACCCACAATGTTGGCCCGTAAATGTCAACTTTTTGAGCAATTATTCTGTGCGGACACCGGACGGTTCTCCGGAACATAACCGTCCGGTTATGCGCTCGGTACCGAGCGCGGTACATTTTGGTGTGACATGACGCATTTTTATTGGTCTCCGGACAAATCCGGACACCACACGTAAAAATTTTTCCAACTTTTGATTCGAGTTTTTTAACAGTTGGGTTAAAAATACATGATTCAAACAAAAGCTACTACTCCCACGGGCAATAAAGTTGTGAGATTCCGCCATTAAGCAGAAATCAAGTGCAGGCATTAAGACTAAGGGATCGTTTGGTTCCACATAATTCCTTCGTTTTTCAGTTACTAACAGAAAACTCAATTGACAGAACATGTTTGGATGTGAGGCATACTTTTTCAGAAATGAAGCGTTATGTATTAGCTTCACAATTTAAAAAACTCCATATCTCCTATTGACATTTTTGACACCGAAACGGTAAATAAACCAAACGAAACTTAAAAGAATATTGATACTAAAATCTCGAGACAATAATCCAAACCAAGCAGTTAAGATTTTATCTCTTTGGATGATGTAAACATTTGGCATTTACAGTCATGATTGCCCAAAATGCTGTCCAAATATTCTTTTAATTCCTTTCGTTTTCCAACTCAAATGAAAGCTTCAAGTAAAACATGCCTAGGTTCAACTCTCTTCTTCACTTCCACAATTTCCGAGAATTATGAAGTACTTGAAACATCAAAACAATAAGGATAGAACAGAACAGAACAAAAACCAGACAATTTGTCAACACAGCATGCAAATAGATGATAACGAAAAGAGTAGTAAAAGCATGAAGGTTATAGAAATGGAAGAAGGCACCTTTACTTCCCTGTTCCACTCTCTTATATATGGAGGACCTGTTGCATAGGAGCCTAGAGGTTCACGGTACCATTCCCCGTTGTATGTTATTGTGTCCATAGCTTGTTCCACACTCAGAACCTCCCATGGCCTTAAGCCTGGAATAACTTTTGCAAGGCGATTCCTGGAACAGAAAGGAACTCATATATAACTCACGCTTTTAAATAAATATTGACTGAAAATTGAAAACATCAAATTAGTAATATCAATAAATCTAAAAAAACAGTGCTAATATTCAGCTACCTCGACCTTTTTAGCTATCAAAATAAGTCAAATACAGAACATAAAACCTCATCAAACATGTAAGAGATATGTAATGAAAATGAGACAAAAGAAATTAACATTCAAATGAAATTTGCTAGCATATCAAGATCTACAAAATACCATCATTTTTTCGTATTATGGTCAATGTTTTAAGAGGAGGGATAACATAAAGCATTTTATTTGTCATTATATACTAACTTCAAAGTTTAATTAATACAAACATATAAAATCAAATCAAACAAGATGGGATGCAAGTTAATGTAAGGCCAAGGCAAAGACAAGCGGCAAATCAAGAAGAAAAAAAAAAGAAAAAATTAGAGAGCTCAGGGGAAGTGAGCAAAGATTTCAAGATAGACTGGATGCAAGGACAACAAAGGCAAGTCAGGTTTAGAGTTTTAATATTTTTGTGGACTTGTAGAAGAGGAATTAACTCTTATGGGACATATATTTATTTAATTTAAGTTAATTAGACTTAACTCTTAAATGATTATAGGCAAATAATCTTTATATAAATAGATATGAAAATTATTTATAATTTGCTAATATTTCCTAATTTGATTTTCCATTGATGGGCACAAGAGGGAAGCCCAAGAAGCTTGGGGGCAAAGCCTCGGCCTAAGGGGCATACTCCCTACAGGTCGTAAACCTCCCCTACCATGCCCCACCCCGAGGCAAGCCCTTAAAATTCCTTCAAAAACACTTATTATTACTACAACATAGGAAACCTAAAGAGCACATAATTTTAAATAAAAATACTCTCAAGACAAAATGCTACGTGAGACTTTCCTATCGTTTTAATGGAAACATCAAGAGACCATTCATAGAAGTCTGATTTGCAAGGGACAAGTTTCTAGGCTCTCTGTATGGAAGTGAAGAAAGGAACATAATGATTACTAAGGCTTCATTTGTGATAACTTTCTTCCTGCTTCTTAAAGCGGCATTCTAATATAAAAATTAAATTTTTTGTACTAGAAAGCCGCTTTAAGCAGCAGTAAGAAAGCCGTCCCAAACGAAACCTAAATGTGCATATCACGGTCACATAGTTTGAACACACCTTTGCAAATAACGCTTCCCGCAAACCTAGTCTAAATTACTTGAAAAAGATAAAGATGTATCATAAAATCTTAGATTTAGCTAGCCTTATGAACTTGTTCTTTGGTACAATAATCTCCAAAGCATAAAATTAGGGGAAAATTTGAATATTAAAAAGATCTAAGAGTATGAAATAGAGACAAACCTTAGTTCCTTGGACACGTATTTGTTTGGCATGTGATCCGCTTCCAGAATTGTAGTGAGTTCGGCGCCACTGGCCCAAAGAAAGAGTGCATGGCTAGGAGTTCTAACTCCAGGCCAGATGCCACCATTTGCCTCAAGTACAGCCATATCCCGTCTTTTGCTCTCAAGAGCTTCTTCCTGCAATTGCTTATAAGTCTTCTTTTCAAAACCTTTAAGAGGAGTCCACGGGGATATGCCTTTTTGCAGTTTGTGAAGGAAAGCCGTTGCAGCTGCACCTAGCCTTACTTCCCATGTGGCGATAGCTTTTTCCAAGCCATAAACCATCCCAATAGGTGCCCATTCATCCATGTCTTCACCCCAAATGAAGGTGTGAGTATCAATTATGCCACCAGCCCAAGCAGTTTTAAGAGTTATTAATTCCAAAGGACCTCTGGTGCGTCCCAAGCGATCCTTATACCACCAGCCACCACTTCTCATGATGACTAAATATGAAAAAAAACCACGAATTTTAGAAGAAATAAAGAATAATAGATATGCGAACCAGAAGAAAAGTCCACCAATTAAGAGCAATTATAATGAAAACATATAATTCTACAATATCACTTTGCATATGGCCTTCCTTCAAAATGGAATGAATGATAGAAGGGTTACAAATGGAAAAGATCAATTAGGATCCACCTAACCACCTTCATGGAGATTAAGAAATGATGGACTCATGCATAAACAACTTTTCATACAGTTCACATCAAGCTAAGATAAAAAATGCACCAAATCACAACCATCAATCTTATAAAAAAAACCAATATGAAGTTAGCTTTAAAGACTACTGATTCAATGTTTATCCGGCATATAGTTTTCCATAAAAATAACTCTAAACATAAATCCTTAAGGAAAACTTCTAGACATCAATTTTGGCTGACACAATTGAAATCTAAACATGAAAAGTGTACACTTAAGTTTCTCAAGTTAGGTATATCTCATCAGTATTCATTTTTTATCTACTCTAGCCATTAGTCAATAAAAAGAAAAGCACACTGAACTGTAAATTATACATGTTCCAATTCTACTTTATGGTCCAAACGTTAAATTATAAATTGGGCCTGTATTCAGGAAGGGGCAAAACGAAGCCAATGGAAATCAAATAATTTTTGTGCACCGAAGAATAAAATCAGAAATTATATAACAATTGTTTTGCGCAATGTATGCAAATGGCTTCATTCTCCGCGGTACTGTTAACATGGTGGCAACGACAACTTCGATTCCTAGTTTTATCCTTATTTCTACAAGCATTTCATCCCTTCTCGTACAGTAAGCGAGTAATTGAACAAAATGGATTCTAAATCAGAAATTGCAGGTATAAGATATAAACTCACAGTCATAGTAGCGCCTTTCCAGATTCTTGTAACCAATCGCCTGAGCAACATCGATTGGCCGGCTAGTGGGATACGGTCTCTGCCTGAAACCCCACAATCCAAAGAAGAACTGTCTTGCAAAATCCCAGAACTTGTCATCGGATTCCCTCTTCGTTTTGATAGCCTTCCTTGGCATTGGCCGGCCATCCGGCCCCGGCACATGCGGCAAAGCCTTCCAGAGCTTGCGATCTTCCCACCGGTAAGGATGCTCGTTTTCCTTGAGCTCCATCTCGTTGATCTTATCAGCTATTACCTCCGCCCGCCTAAGGAACTTGACCACAGGGTTCTTTTTGAACTCCTCCCACCACTTCAAGTTCTCTTGTATCTTCTCTGGCGTCAGGTTCTCTGGCTTCTCGAAGAATGGATCATCAGCGAGGATACGCTCCACAGCGGGAGTGTGCCGGTAGTCCGGGCGGTGCTCGCATTCCCAGTGGAATTGCTCAAGCATCTGTGAATACATACCAGGCTTGTCCTTCTTGGAAGTATCAACGTCGGTAATTCCATCAGTAGAGGAGGAGGTAAGATTAGGGTTTTCATGATTCTCTGCTTTCTGGATAGGGAGGTTTCTGCCACTGATGCAGGCGAAACTGGGAGGTTTAGAGGGTTTATTGGGTCGACGGAACCAGTTGTCACCAATCCAACCGAGGTTGATGGAAGCCATGAAATGGCGGGCGGCGGGCACTTCCTAGAGTGCGAAGGATGGAGATAGATGACCAAAAATTGCTTCTTGTTTAAAAAAAAATGCTTTTTTTATTAGAGTTTCTATGAACTCATGCATCCAATCAACATAATTAGTGTTTATGTGTATCCCACCCTTTGTATTAGAAGATATGAGATAGTGGAGGAATTTTTTTTTTTTACTTTGTCAAAGTCCCAATTCCTCAATGAAAAAAAAAGAAATTTATAAAAAAATTTATCGAATAATCATGACACGAATCTTTCTAATTTTCATTTTCTCGCTTCTTTAAAATTATATAAAATATATGTAATATTTATATTATATTATGATAATTATTTGGATTCTATATAACTCTTCTTTAAGTTGAGTATCCTGAATTTTGAAAAATTTGTAAAATTGAGGATCATAAATTTATTGTACATTCAAATTAGCTATCTTCCCACTCTAATATAATGGATAGATTCTATAATACATAATAAATATGTTTAATCTTCTTTTAAAGTCTTCTAATTCTCTTTTGTGATTTGCTTTAAAAGTTTTCTTACAATTATAAATTCGCCATTCTTTGTTTCTTTGAAATGTGATGCTCGAAAGCAAATGCAGATATAATTAAATGATTTTTATCCTACAACGCAAATTCATATAGCTCTGAAAGGCTTTATGGTAATCAATTTTCCTTTGCAAAGATTGAAGGTTTCATCATCTCCAGAACATTGATAAATAAATTACTAAGAGCGCTCAAATATATTAGATTAATCTTTTTCTTAGCGATTTTTACAAACGTAACACTTAAAAAGTTTCATATTTACTCATCTAACATCCAAATTTATCTATTTACACGCATACCACCTAAAATTTATTTGACTTTCTAAAATACCATCCCGTCTTCCTCTCCGTCAAAATCCGCCTGATGCCGCATAAATCATCCACCTGCTCCCTCTTTTTGCCTCTCGCATGCTCGCCGCTCCCTCTCTTCGAAAACAATACTAGATGGATGCTTAGATAGATCAACCGGCTGGCTGCCTGGCTCTCCTCCAAGCCTTGATCCGCCATTACCCCTAGCTCACTACAAACCTCTTTGTATAAACATATTCGCTAGCCAAATAAGACAGCTGACTTAGTAAAGCCTGCCACATGCTCAAATTCTAAATCACTCACATACCTGCTTTGCTATCTTTAATCTAAATCTTATCAAAATTCTTACCAGACCAAATAATGCTCTAACTCTTAGTAAGAGATCAAGAAAGAACACTCCTTGATAGCAGAAAACAGGTCGATTTTGTAGGGGAAAACAAGGTCGGCCAAACAGATGATCCGTGATTTCCCTGGTTCAAGGCACAATGCGATGACGGGAAGCAAGAAAATGTCCGATCTGAGCGGGAAAAGGAGCAGCGAGCCGAACCCCATTTCCGAGAGCCAAAGAGATGGAGCACGCGGACGGTTTTCATGAACATGAAGATGAGTTTCACGCGGTATCGGGCAGGTTTTAACGGAGAAGAAGAGGGAACGATATTTTAGAAAGTAAAATAAGTTTTAGGTGGTATATGTGTAAAAGGGTAAGTTTAGATGTTAGATGAGTAAATAAGAAACTCTTAAGTGTTATGTATGTAAAAATCCTTTTTTTTATAGTACATATCTTGCTTAAGTTTCCAACAAATATCTTATTCGCAACATCATGTATTTTCACTTATTATATCCACACCAATCTGACTCATATCAATGTTTATTAGATAAACATAATCACTACATAGCTAACAAGGGCTTAACACCTCCTTGTTAAGGCATATATTATGAATAACTCATCTGAGTTCACTTATAACCATATCTAGGTGTTGAAGCCGCACAAGAGCTTCATCAAATTATATGTCTTTATATTAACATCTACTACTTATCATACTCATAGCTTCACTACTAATGTTGAATATAATAAAGATATTTCCTTTATTATTTTCCATGATCTTATATTCTTGTGCTATTTATAAGGAAATTATGCCTTGCAATACATGAACTTTTTATATTGCATCTTCATATTATTTATTAACATAGTTGTTTTCTTACATTTTTATTCTTGATTAATTAAGGTAAGACTAATTTATGTAATGTAGATTAAGCTTTCTATTAATGATAATGATCATGATAATTATGCTTTCTTTTCCATTTTGAAAATTTGTTTTTTGTGCACAATTTGCACAAAATTTAAGGAAAATGACATTAATTAATTATAGCATAAATGTAGGAGTATGTGGACCATAAAACATTATTTTTCAAGTATTATGTCTTTAGGTGATAAAGATAAGAGTAAGAGAGTTAATGCCAATTGCACTTTCGTTTTTGGATTATTTAATTTTTATTTTTTTAATATATATTTTACTTTGTCAAGAAAATAAATAATAATAATAATTATTATTATTATTTGGAACGGGATATTCACCTGCTGTCATTCCCGAAAGAGCGCTTGACGGCGTGACTAATACTTGATTGACCTAGAAGAGGCACCCACCCCAGAAACCTCCTGCCCGACGCTGCTGCTCAAGAGGAATCGAACATGAGTTGTGAGATTCCCAATCGTACTTGTCCACCGACCAAGCTAAACAACGATGGGTAAGAAAATAAATAAATAAACTCTCTTCTGCTTTTTTTTGGGAAATTTTGGGGCATAAGCCCATCATATTGCTAAAAAAGGATTACAAGTAAGAAAAAACAAAACTATAGTCCATTAATCTCACAAACAAAAAGAGATTAAGGACTCTAAAGAAGAAAAATACAATTGATAAAAAGCAAAAATTGGCGATGGAAGCCAAGGACTCAGAAAATGCTCAAGTTCTCGAGAGGGACTGGAGATCGAAGGGCCTATAAAGAGCATGACCTCTGGTTGCCTAAAGAGGCCATCCAAGAGGGTGCCGAAAAAGATCGGCGATCATCATCGTCCTGTCAAAAATAGATTCCCCAGGATATAGCATGACTTGTAGAATCTCCAAAATAACCAGAGCATATGGCTGCACTAGCAACAGAGCAAAAATCTTCCAGCAAGAACCGAGAGAATCAGCATCTCTCCACCACCAGTGAACACAAAATCTTACTTTTTCCATCTTAAAGCTTTAATCAACACAGCTTTTTTGATTTTAGCTATAATTGTGGCCTTGCTGTCTATGGTGTTACCAAAACGTCTGTCATTTCTCGCTCTCCAAACATAGTAAATCATGGCAGAGGCAATAAGGAGATAGTTGTTCCTAGTTTTAATATCAAACCCTTGTTTCAAATATGCTGTCGAAAACCTGATAGAAGTTTGGTCTCATAAAAAGATTATTCATCCAAGGGAAGAGTCTTTTAGCAATATCAAAAGTGTAGATGCATTCAAAATAGAGGTGAGTGTTAGATTCCAAATCAGCATGGCAGAAGGGGCATAATCTGGGAACCATAATACCACGCAAAGCCAACATGTCAGCAGTTTTTAAACCCCCATGGAACATCATCCAAGCATAAACAGAAAAACGCAAAGCATTATTCTTGTGCCAAATGTATTTATGCCAAGGAACAACCAATTCATTAGCATAAAAATGAGAGTTGAAATCTTTAAAGCTTGGGTTTTGAGTGTTTATCCAGAAATGGTTCTCAGGTTCAGGATTAATGTGAACAGAGTTGATCCGAGCAGTAATTTGGTTGTCAAAACAAGACGGGATGGACCAGCAATTCCCTTGGATCACCTGAGAAATGTTCCAGTCAAACAGAAAGGTAAAACAGGAGTAAGAGTTAGCACTTCCAACATAGTCAGCAACCGACTTTCCTCCGCACCAAGGATCCCAAAAGAATGAGAGGTTGCTGTGGGCATGCACAGAAAAAGAGATACAGCCCTGAATCTCCTTGGCTTTAGCGTTTAAATAATCCCAATATTGAGATTTTTTATTGCCAATTGGGTTCCACAGCGAAAGATATCTAGCTCTCCACCAGGAAAAGAGAAGAGAGTCAGAGTTAAGGAATCTCCAAATAGTGGTACAGGCAAAACTATGCTTGAGAGATTGAATGGAAGGAATACCCAATCCTCCGTTAGCTTTAGGACAAGCAGTTTTGTTCCAGGCTACGGTTACCAGTTTCTTATCATTAATTTTGCCGTAAAAAACGAATCTAGAACACAACTTAGTGATAAGCTTGCAGCAGCCTTTTGGTATAATCGAACCCCGAATCCAGTAGGCCAAAGTGTTTGAGATAGTGAATTTAATAAATTGCACACGCCCAGCCATAGATAAAGTTTTGGCTTTCCAGCCCTCTAACTGTGCAGAAATTTTTTGAAGTAAAGGCCCGAAGTCACTCTGCCTGAGTTTTCTAAAGAAAATGGGCAATCCCAAATACTTAATAGGAGAGTTAGCTTGTTGGATATTGAGGATATCACAGATATCACTGGCTGCAGGAGTGTTTTTGGAAATCAGAATGGAGCTTTTAAGGGGGTTCACCTTAAGACCAGTTACAGCAGCAAAATCCTTCAGAATAGAATTGATAGAGCAAGCATTCCTAGTGGTGGCAGCTCCAAAAACAAGCAAGTCATCAGCAAACATAAGATGGGAGACCTCACACGTCCCAGTTCTAATGGGATGAAAAACATTTCTAGCAACAGCATGTTCAAAAATTGAGGACAGCCCATCCATAATGATTGCAAAGAGGTAGGGGGATAGAGGGCAGCCTTGCCTGATCCCAGAAGTAGAGTTAAAATAGCCCTCCAAAATCCCATTGATGCAAATAGAGAAGTGGACATTAGTGGTGCAAGCTCTAATCCAAGAGATGAATAGGCTAGGAAAGCCTTTATCACTTAATCTTTTGTAAAGGAAATCTCTAGACACCATGTCGAAAGCTTTAGTAATGTCAAATTTGGCACATAAAAACTTGTGTTTGGCTTTAAGGTTAAAACAACCCAGAATATCAGAAGCCAAAAGAATGTTATCAGAAATAATTCTCTTGTGGATGAAACCTCCTTGGCTGGGATGAATGATATAGGGAAGCACCATCTTCATACGGTTTGCAATGATTTTTGCAATGATTTTGTAAATAACGTTACAAAGAGCAATAGGTCTGTAGTCTTTAACATTACTGGCATGGGCTTGCTTAGGAATGAGAGCAACAGCAGTTGCTTTAATCTGATTAGGCATGAAACCAGTGGTGAAAAAAGAAGAGATAGCTCTGCAAAGGTGGTGTTGAATTACAGTCCAAGAAGATCTATAGAACCCAAAAGTAAAACCGTCAGGTCCTGGAGCTGTGTTTGGATTACCCGAAAAAACAATAGCTTTAATTTCTTCCATAGTCACTGGAGCAGTGAGAGATGAAGTGAGGTGAGCTGGAACAGTACTCCCCGGGGGGATATTCAACTCCGTCTGTAAAAGACCAATGGGAGCCGGGGAGTTAAATAGATCTTTAAAGTGGTTGATAAAAACAGTGGCAATATCAGCATGATTGGTGAAAGTGCCTCGCTCATTGGTAATGCTTTTGATACGGTTTTGATTTTTGGCAATGTTGATTTTTGAATAGAGAAACTTCAAATCGTCTTCACCATGGGTTAACCATTTAATCTTAGCTCTTTGCATGATCCAACTAGATAGAGTCTCCTGATAGTAAGCTAGCTTAGAGCTAACAAGGTTGAGCTTTTCATTCAAATCAGGATCAAGAGGGTTGCTTTGAATCTGAGATAGGATTGAGTGATAGAGATCTTTGAGTGTGTCAACATCACCTTGGATAAGAGACGCATTAGTCCAGCTTTTGTGTTTCATAGTATTCTTAAGTGTCTTGAGCTTGAAATTGAAAGAGCTAAGAGGGCTACTCTCATTGGGTTGAGAAAACACATCCAAAAGGCAACTCCAAAATTCAGGCATCTTGGTACAGTAATTTTTGAATAAAAAAACGGTGTCCTCGCTTGCAATCAGAGGAGTTGATCAGGATTAAGGTGCGCGAGTGATCAGAGCAATCCGGATCATTAACTTTGTAAAAAGAATTGGGGAAGCATTGAAGCCAATGATCGTTGACAAGAACCCTATCCAGCTTGATGTGAATAGGATTATTGGGCTGTTGGTTGTGCCATGTGTAAAAATGCCCAATAGAGGAGAGATCGTGGATCCCAGAGTTGAATATCATGCTATTGAAATCACCCAATTTAGAAACCGACAGAGCAATGCCCCCAGCTTTTTCCTCAACTCTCACGGCAACAGTTAAAGTCACCTAGTATTACCCAAGGGCCATTAATAGTGCCAGCAAGATCTTGGATGTTTTTCCAGAGACTTTGTCTCTCAGCAAAAGAGTTGCTAGCATAAACAGCAGTTACAACATAAGCAGCATTTGCATTAATAGAAATAGCACCATGAATGAACTGATTTGTCACAATAAGAGGAGTAAAGTTAATTGCTTCCTTATTCCATTTTACCCATATACGACCCGGATTGGAAAGCAGAAAATTGTCACAATTGCCTTCAAAGGGGAAAATTTGGTGATTGGCAAGGAACCAATCATTACTAAGATTGGTGTGGCTAATTTTGGCTTCTAGGATGAAAAGTAGCTCTAGATTATTGGACTGGACAAGATTTTTGCAGCTTCTGACTTTGACTGGGTTGTTAAACCCTCTGACGTTCCAAGCTGCTATGTTTGGGAGGTTCATTAGGATTTGTTTTTGGGGGTAGAGGCTTTTTTCCCTTGCTTGCCTCTCGTTTGCTTTTGGTTTTGGTTGTTAATATGCTGGTCTTGTGAGTTGTTGGAAGTGGAGCTGCTAGTGTCATTAGAAGCTGAGGGAATATTGGGTTGGTGAAGTCGGGGTGAAGTGTGAGGAGGGCTGTTGTGGTTTTGGATGTGATTGATATTATCAACCAATGAAATGGACTTGTCTTTAGAAAATTGAACTTGGTTTGAGGTTTGGGGCTGAATATCCTCATTCTTATCAAGATCGATTAAAGACTGGAATTTATTGGCAGTGTTTAATGGTGGAGGATCTTGAGCTTTGGGAAGAATAACAGAAATGTCTTGAACGTCACTAGAGGGTGAGTTGAGATTGGGTAGAACTGGGTTAATGGTGTTATTCCCGGTAATAATCTGGGAGGGAGGAAAAGAAGTAACTGAAGTGTTAATTTTGACAGGTTGGGGGTGTTTGGGAATGGTAAGCCTGGGTGGAGGAGAGGGCCTGGGTTTTCTGCTAGAGCTGCGACCTCTGGGATTAACATTGGTGGTTTTCAAAATAGGATCTTTAGGACAAAGAGTTGGTGTGGGTGCATGATTGAACCGCATTGAGAACAATGTTCTGGTTTCCAATCGTAGGTAACACGTAAAGGGGTAACTTTGCCATCAACAGAGTAATAGATTTCTTCCGGAAGGGGGGAAGAACTGGTGACTTGGACACAGACTCGCGCGAAAGTGAGACGGGTTTTCGCCGCAGTAAGAGCATCCACAGCAATAGGTATACCAATACAACTAGCAAGTTTAGATATACCTTCCGGTGTCCAAAGCGAAAGAGGTAAGTTCATGATTTTAACCCATAGTGGAATTGAAGGAAATTCCTCACGCTTCGGGACGAAGTCAGGCGTCCACTTTTGTAGAATAAATGGCTTTCCGAAGAAGAACCACGGGCCCCCTATCCAAGCATGCTCATAATCTTCCAGAGCTGAAAACTTAAACAAAAAGAACCCATCATCCATAGTTAGAAGAGAGATCTCCCCTTTAGGCTGCCAAGTCTTTTTGATCGTGGTGAGGAGGGCTTCGTAAAAGGGTCTCTTCCCGATGGAGTAGCCAACCAGAGACAGGGCCCATTCGGGAGCGCCAGCAACAAATTGATCAGAAGTAAAGCTTGCTGTGAAATTGTTGGTAGGAACAAAGGAGAGGGAATGGGAGAAAATGGTGGACGTTTGTGGCGTGGAGGAAAAGAGATTCTTCCATAGGGGAAGAACAGAGGGAAGAGCTGAAGATGAAGCACCTGCGGAAGGAAGCGATGGAGACGAGGCGTCAGCCATAGGGGAGAAAGGCCCCCCGGCCAGCGCAAAACGGCGGAAAGGAAGCAGAACTAGGGTTTAGAGAAAAACCCTAGCGGAGCGCGTCTCACTCTCTTCTGTTACCATCTTCAATTCAGCAAAAAAAGCTTCCTGTGAGGTCTCCGTCAGAGACAGGTGAGCTTATAATCTGACAGAATTCAAGACCAAATAGAATTTGAAAATCTCTCCATTTTCCAAGAATAGTGCTCAGCTGATTGTGTAATTGCTAAACAATCCTTTTTTTTTTCATAAAAAATATATTCAGAAATACTAAAATTAATCCAATTTCATCAAACATGATCACTGAAGGTGAGCTTTACACTTCAAAAAATACTGAATATAAAAATTTTATCTATGAAATCGGTTTTAACATTTCTACAGCAATGTTATTATGTTACAAAAAATCAAATGGGCCTTTATATAATGCCAAACTCCTACCTGCCTTGTCATTTGGTGTTGTTGCAGGTGATTTATTACCTCTGAATATTCACATTCAATGAGTGAATGCAATGAATTTTATTCTTTCAGGTGTTTGTTGAATTGCCGAATATAAGAAATTTTTGAAGAATGACCAGATCGGTTTTTCTTTTTCTTTTATATCTATTAAGGCATCAGAGATCAATTTATTGGTGATTTTGACTAGGAGATTCAGGATACTGAAGCCTTTCCTGCTTCATGTGCTGAAATTAAGAGATAATATGAAGCATGGAGAACAGGTAATTAATAATAGCCGTTACAATTTTGAAAGATTATTTTCATAATTCAAACTTTCATAAGATTTAATGATCAATATATAATATTATTTTCTTTTTGTTATTGTGATATTTTTATGAAATTCTATGATATTATACCTCAATGTGTGACACTTTTATATAAAATGATAGCATTAGGTGTTGTAATTACAAGTTTTATATATTAATTCATAAAACAAAATATTTTTCTCAATGGCATGTTTTGCTCTACTTGTTATAATTATGTGGTGTAGTGTTTCCATGTCATGTATGTGCTACATGTTAGGGTTTATGTTTCATATATAAAAGATATTATGTTTCTCCCACTTAGGTGCCTAAGTAGATAAAATCCCATTTGATCATATATTTTTAGAGAATTATGTGAGACTTTTACTTTTGACCATACATGAGTAACATGGACATCAAGTGGGGTTTGAGCTTGCTCTACTGGAATAAAAAAAAATTTATTTATTCAGCTCAAATTTAAATTAAAATCAAAATTATTTTTAGTGGAGCCAACTCAACTCTTTGATTACTTTATATTTATTAAAACAATTTTTTTTTGCCCCTTAAGTGGGGGCCCCAAAGCGCCGGCGACGGGTACAGTGGCGTGGGTGCCCCGGTAGGATGACCAAGGTTTACGGATCGCCAAGTGCTTGACGAAGCCAGATGTGACAGTGGACTGTTCCTCATCACCAAAAAAAAAAAACTTTTTTTTTTACTATATATTGGTCAATATCAATGCGCATGGGGACATGCATTGAAAATGTTGTCATCATTGCTATTGCTATGTCCATATTTTGACCAAGTTTTGAATCCTATAACTCATTAAATCACTCATCAGTACACTTCACAGTTCACATGCCTTTATTTTTTCATTCTTCCATTTCATAAGCTAAGCTAAGCTTTATTCCAAACCTTCAGTTTCTGTCTCCTTCCTTTTGTTTTGGACAAAAGAGTTGAACTGTCTGAATTGAATGCCCTGCAAAAAAGCTGCTACTAATTTCATTTGAGGAAGCATCTCATACTTCTTTTCTCCCTTATCAGTAATCAGTCCTTCCCTTTCTAAATGTCTCCATCTCCCTCTTTCCAAGTCCTTTTTAGACTACTAGCTAGCTTTACTTTCTCCAATGGAGGAATGGAGAGAGCTTATAGTATAGCTAGCTCGAAAGCTTCTGAGAAAGTTGGAAAAAATCTCTCTCAAATCTAGCCTTTTTTAGAGTTTTCAGTTGGAGTTTCTGAGTTTGGTTACAGCTAGAAAGCCTTTTTATGGCTTGTCTAATGAGAAGATTCCAAGGCCTAATGTGTTGGAGGGCTCTAGCGAAAGACGGTGAAGGAATAGAATATGCATCATTACAAGAAAAAGGGAGAAGTTGTAATGATTTAGTATCACAAAAGAAATGTCATTATCATCAAATACATAAGCTTACAGCTCATTTTAGTCTGTTGGTTGAGAGCTTAGGCTTCCAATTAAGAGATCTTGGGTTCGAATCTTTGTGTATGCATTGTGTGTGTGAATTTATCTTAATGGCCTAAATGTCCCAAAAAAAAAGAAGGATTTTTACATACATAATACCTAAAACTATTGAAAATACATATTTAATACCTAAACTTTTATATTTACTAATATACCACATAAAACCAGTCTTTTAATCAATTCTAACCTTCAGTTTAAACATTCCGTCAAAAATCACTATTAGCGATTGTCTTCCCCGTCAATGGCATCCTTTCACAATGAATACAAGTATCTCATGGCTTCATTAATGGAGTGCTAGAATATAAGAAAAGAGTGATTTTAGGTGGTATATTAGTAAATATTGAAGTTTAGTTGTTAAATATGTATTTTCAATAGTTTTAAGTGTTATGTATGTAAAAAAAAAAAAATACACAAGCTTTAAACCCAATAACTATTGGTTGATAGTCAAAGCTCCCAATAACCCTATCATATTTTTATGATAGAAAGAAGATTTTTAATTATATGCAATCATAATATTGCATGCATTATGGAAAATAAGTCTGTCACTTAAAAAAAAAAAATTCTTATAAGAATATTTGATTGGAAACTTTCTATGATCTAGCAAGGACTCTTCATTAATAATCTTTTTCATAAAATGCAGACAAAAAACCTTTTTTTAGCTATAATAACGAACACTAAACAAACGTTTTGTTTCTCTAATTTACCATTTTCAAATTAATTAGAATTAATGATAAAGCTTCAAAAACAAGAAAAAAAGTTCATTAAATAAACCCATCCATAATCAAAGCAGCTAAACTCAGTTAATTATAATCATTATAATGAAATTAGCATCTCTTCGAGTTAACAACAAAGCCCAACCACCAACTACAAGAACAGCCACACAATATCCTACGCAGGCCCAACCCCATCAGCACCCGCCGCCCTAGCGCCAGGCGCCCTAATCATCAAATGTCCCCCAATATTCATTCCAAACGCTACCGCAGGCGACGATGCCGACGCCGGCGTCGCCGGCGCATCGAATCCCAATTGATTTCCCGGCCACAAGCCAAATTGATACTGAGTCGATATTTCAGCGGGAGACGGCGGAGGATTGAATTGGTACCTGGCGAGTTCCGATCGGGCGATGGAGAGCTCAAGCTGTATCTTACGGAGCTCGTGATGGAGAATGGAGATTACGCCGACGCAGCCATAGACGGGATCTCGGATCCTCATATCGGCTTCGTAAGCGAGAGAATTGACGGCATCTTCGCGATCTTTGTGGGGGATTTCTTTGAGGAGTTTGGTGACGTTGCTGGCGCCGAAGACGCGGTGGACGCTGATGAATTTTTGGGGTTGATCAGCGAGGAAGTAAGGCGCGAAGACGCAATCGGGTTGGCATTTCCGGCGAAGGAATTTACAGGCGGCGCAAGGAGAGGAGGCCGTGGCGCCGTTGGCGGAGGCGCAAGGGGGAGGAGGAGGAGTGGGCGGAGGGAAGGAAGAGGGCGGAGTAAGCGACGTCATATATATATGGCTGGATTCAAATGCTGGCAGAAAGTAAAGAGATTGCAGAGTTAATTAAGTTTTAGAAATTGTTAGTGGCAAATTACTAAATTTAGATTCTAACAACTATTTTTTTTATATTGATTTATACATAAAATAAAATCATATTAATAATGATATCATTTAAAATTTACATTATCGCATAAAAAAATTTAGATGCATACCATATAATTTTTATGCAATTATACCGCTGATATGTACTTATATATAATATTTTATTATTTTAATTACAATAAAATTAATATTAATAGTATTTTTAATAAGATTTAAAAATTTAAATATTATTCAATTGACTATCAAACTTTAGATAGTAAATATATAAATACTTAAAAATTAAAAATTATATGATATATATGTAAATCCCCTATAAACAAAATAATAATTTATGTAGTAGATATATAAATATATAAGAATTTAATAATATTTATATAACTCTTCAATTAATTAATGAGATAATAATGTTTGTGATGATTTCAATTATCATTAAAAAAGTTTTTTATAATATTATATAAAATTTAACTTTTTAAAAATTATAATAGATATTAAAATATTTTCATGAAAAAAATAATAATTTTGATTGTTTCTTTTGTGTGATTAATGGTTGAGTATTTCTTTAATATTAATGAAAAAAATTATGTAAGGACTTTTTCATATGAATGATTCATAATTAAAATAGAGTAAAATATATCTTATTAAAAATGCAAGAAAACATAATTTTATCTTATAATTAAAATTAGCTTCATAATCATAATTATGCATGCAGCACAAAATTATTGTATAAATTAGTAACTTAATTATATTTTCTTATAATTTTTTTTAATTGTTAGTCTTACATTTTTTACATAAACTTATATTAGGAGTTCCTAATATTATTTTTTTATAAATGTCTCAAATTAATGGGTTTAAAGAAAAAATTTGACTCAAAATATTCTAATTATATTTTTATCAAAATATTTATTACACTTATCATATTAATTTTGAGATGATTTGCACTGAACTAATTTTAAAGTAAATCTTTTAATTATAAAATTTATATAAACAAACGTTTACTGAAAATTTCTACATTTGAATCCAAAAAAAAATCACAGATTTTAAACTATAAATATTGGATTAATTCAATCATTCAAACACAGATTTAAATTTGATTGCATGGATAGGTAATATTTATTGCTATATTTTTTACAAAATTTAAAGTAAATCTTTTGATTCTAATTAATCTATCAAAAAAAGTAAAAAAAAAAAAAGGATATCAAACGATTTAATGAATGATATGTGTTATTAATTCAACATGTCTGGAGATTTCTCTTAGGCTTCGAATTATAAGGCAGCAAATCGTTTTATTTCCTAATTAGGTTTGTTTAATGATGCGTGATTAATAAACTTTCTTTCTTTTGTGATTTTATTTTAAAAGATGAGAAGATAAAATGCTTCATATGTATCTTAATAATATATGATTCACTTTGCTCGTTAGATTGTCATAATATAAAATAAATTGAAAAGGGAATTAATATTTCTTTCTAATTAAGATGGCTTCCTTAATGATTTGATTAATTTATATTCTATTTCTTAATATTTGAAAAGATTTGGAGAAAGAAAAAAAATCATTCAATCTAAGAAAATAAACAAAAGAAAAAATTCATTTCTTTAAAATTAAGAAAAAAACTCATTAATTAAAATACTTCTCAAAGTCAGAGATCTAAAAAGATATGAAAAGAAAAAAATATATATTTATTATAAATAAAATTAATAAAAATGCTTCTTAATATTACTTTGATCAACAATATATAATACTAATTTTAAATTAATTTACTCTCTTATAATGTCATGATATGAAATAAAATAAAAATAATAATTTCATCTTTGAGCATGAAAATAAGATTTTTATATTATTTTTATATATTGTTTTAACTCTTTAATTTCCCACTATGTATAAACTAAAACATTTGATAAACTACATGAATGTAAAAACATTTAATAATTTGATGAAGCAAAATATTTATTTATAATTAAAAAAAACATGCCATCAGATGAGTAAAAACTAAAAAATGTTGTAAAAAAATAATAATAAGAGCTCTTTTTCATTATTTTAAATTTTGAAAAAATGTATATTTGCAAAAAAAAAAAAAATTGTTATAATGTAAAATTTATTCAGTTAAAAGGGCACATCTGAAATATAATGATTCTGTTCTTTAACATATAAAATGAGTGAAAGCAAATAATGAAAGTTTTGTCAACTAAGACAAATTTTCTGCCAAAAAATCACTCAAAACGCAGAGTAAGAGAAGAAGAAAAACTCGATCGACCATGAATACTATTGAAAGGAAAATATTATAAACAGTAAATAAATAACAGAGAAGAAAACAATGGAGAAGGAGTCTGCCGGCCGCCGGCAACCGACCGCCGGGTCCGGCGGCGGCGGTGGCTTAGCCATACCTCGTTGTAGCTGTTTAAGCTTCCTCTCTCTCTATATGATGATCTTTCTCTTTCTATGTCTGAAGCTATAGTATTACTGAGTGTAGTAATTGAGTCTCAGCTTGGGTCGTTTTCTTTCGTTTTGCCTCACTCTTTCTCTCGAGGAGAGAGGCGAGCGTTCCGCGCGGAGGCTAAAAGATGGTGAGCAGAGACGCCTCACCCAAAATTTATGGCAGGTTTGGACAAAAAAGAAAGAAGAGAGAGAGAGAGAGAGAGAGTAGAATATGGTATTGATTAAGAGAGAGAAGCAGCGGGGGACAAAGATGGTGTTAAGGAAATAATTATAGAAATTTTTATGAAAATGATTTAAAAAATAATAATAATTTGCGTTATAATATGACATTGAAAATAATTAAGTTTAATTAAAGATTAGTATTATACTAATATTAAAATAATTCAATAATTTTTTAATCTACCTTAATATAATTTGTATAAAGATATATTCCTAAATTATTTTTTTTTTTCAAAAAATTGTCTATTTTTAATCAAAATCAGTTGAGATGTAAGAAAACAAAAAATTTGTAGTATTATATTTAAATAATACGTCTTTGATGTATGTCATCGCCAGCAAAGCTGATAGACATCATCAATGTCAAAGTTGATCGATAATTATCTATTTCGTTGCTTATCCCCGCTCACAATATTAACGAAAGGCATCACGAGGACTATGATTATTGAAGAAAACACCAAGATTATATTGGACATCTTAGTCATTGGTCTCCTCTTCTCAAAGGTGAATGGTCAAACAAACTACAAAGATTATCATAATATTGATATTCACTATCGCCAACAAAGATCGATGCACACTATCGATATCAACTGTTATTTCTAATGCCAACACTAATTTTATATTGGACATGTTGGTCTTCTCATCAAAGGTAAATGATCAAATGTGTTATAATGCTCCTCAACTTCTATAATGAAATTTATCTTTCACAGTTCATATAACTATATTGTATCAACACTTTCCCCTACTTTGAGAAAAAGATATCATATGTAACTAATATCATATACTAGTGAAATCATTTCTAAGGTTTCATTTGAGACGGCTTTCTTACTGCTCCTTAAAGTAGTTTTTAGTGCAAAAATTTTATAAACTTAAAAAAAATTATACTAAAAATTTACTTTTAAAAGTAATAAATAAAATGTCGCAAACAAAGCCTAAAGGCATCTCCAATCGAAACTCTCAATTTTCACTGCAAAATGCAGTAAAATCAAAAAGTGTCGTGATTCATCTCCAGGGGAACGCCATTATATTTTGCCCCGAAATCATCGTCGTTTCTTTCGCGCCTATCTCAGACTGAGTTCGGTAGAGAGAAAGAAATGGCGAAAGTGAACAGTGCGACGCCAACAATATTGGCGTCACACTGTTCATCAGCGACTAAATGCCGGCAAAAATGGAGTTCGATTGCGACGTCTGAGGCTCTCCATTCGCCTGTTTGTCGAACGGCTGGAGAAGCTCTAAGGGCATCTCCAACCGAAACTCTCATTTTTCACTGCAAAATGCAGTAAAATCAAAAAGTGTCGTGATTCATCTCCAGTGGAACACCATTTTGCCCCGAAATCATCGTCGTTTCTTTCGCGCCTTTCTTAGACGGAGTTCGATAGAGAGAGAAGAAATGGCGAAAGTGAACAGTGTGACGCCAATATTGGAGTCACACTGTTCATCAGTGACGCCAATATTGGCGTCACACTGTTCATCAGTGACTGAATGCCGGCAAAAAATGGAGTTCGGTTGCAACGTCTGAGGCTCTCCATTCACCTGTTTGCCGAACGGCTGGAGAAGCTCTAAGTCACACCCTACCATTTTTTTTCTTTTCAAGGTTCTAGTGCTTTGGAGATGCTTAAGAATATTCTAATATATACATATATTTTCTTGAATAAATTTCAAAATAAAGTATTGGATACTTTTACATAATAAAATTTGAAGAGGCAGAATTTTTTTTCATAGTAATATTTGCTTATCTTCTTAGAACAAGGCACTATTATTAAAATTTTGTTCATAAATCAAAATTTTCTTCCATCAGATGATAACTCTCAATCTATAGCGATCCTTTAATATAAAAAAGATGACTTTTATGCTTTTTAATTCTTTTATTTACAAAATTCATAGTAGTATTTTTAAGATCGGAAATTTCTTATAAGATTTTTGTCCACAAAATTGATCAGTGGTACTAAATATTTTTTCCATTTTTTTTCTTTTTGAGCAAACCAAATTTAATCTTTTTATTCACAGCACTAATATTCTTAGAGCAAATATATAAATTCATTTTAATATAATTTTGTATCAGAATATTTTAACATAATTTTTTAAAATATAATATATATATATATGATTAAGATATTAATTAAAAATAATAAAAAATTTGAGTTGTAAGGTGTGGCATTAGACATAGGGTCCCTTTTATTCCTCATGATCAGAGACAAACACAGAGCTGCCAAATTGCTTCCACATCTAACTTTCAATGAAGACAGACCCAAAAACATGTATATCCATAAATGCAAACATTGTCTCCCATTTTTCATAAATAGATAATTCCTTCCTTCCTCTTAATCTCTCTCTCTCTCTCTCTCTCTCTCTCTCTCTCTCTCTCTCTCTCTCTCTCTCTCTCTCTCTCTCTTCCCATGCATTAACTCTCATGATAGTCACCACTCATTCTAGCCAACCTACCAAGGAATAAATGACATTCTTGGTAACTTTGTGATGTGAAGAGTGAGGGTAGATGGCAACTAGGTAAATGCAAATTTTATACAATCATTTATATTCTTTATTACACTTTCTATGTACTTTTTTTTTGCGGGGGGACATTTAGGTCAATTAAGACAGAATCAAACACAAATCGCATATAAAATATTCGAATTCAAGACCTCTTAGTTGGTAGTCTAAACTCTTAACCAACAGATAAGGTGAGCTGTTTTTCTATGTACTTCACTCAGATATATTAGTGTAGAATTAATTATATGTATTTTTTGCTTTCCAATTTTTATGAACTTAGATTTTATCTGGGACAATTTTTTTATTGCTTTACTTTTTAAACTGTAACTATAATTCTATTCGAAAATTGCTATTTTGCTGGTTTTTTTTTTTTTAAGTTATACTAGAAAAATGCTTTCTACAATAGCTTTCAAAAATTACTTTCGCTACATCAACTTTACAAAATAATAAAAAAAAGAAAATGGTACCAAATAAAACCTAAATAAAATTTGACCATATAATTCACAAGTCAATATACTAAATTAAAAGTCTTAGATATAGATCAAATCCTTGTTGAGTCCAATGGACATGTTGTTTCTAGCATAAAAAATAACCTTCTTTAATTATTACTTTGATACAATATAGGCAAAAAAGATAAACCGTTGTTCAATTACTTCATTGCAAAGTAAAATGAAACTTAGGCTTCGTTTGGGATGATTTAGGCTTCGTTTGAGATGATTTTTTTACTGCTTCTTAAAGCAGCTTTGTAGTACAATAATTTTTATACCAAAAAACTGCTTTAAGAAGCAGGAAGAAAGTCGTCCCAAACGAAGCCTTAAACTTGTGGGCAATGGGCATTCCTTTAGTTGGTTGGATTCTCACTAAGGGCAGAAAATGGCGGTGAAGATGTTATTACTTGGAGAGGATAAGGTCAGTTGATGCAAACTTGTAGAGAAGGAGAAGGCATAGAGATAACAAAGAGGTAGATGAGCAATTGTAGAAGAAGATGTAGCAGAGTTGGAGGGAGAAAAAAAAATATGAACTTTCATAAATGGTGCGATCTATAGAAGTAAAAACAGATCAAAACAGTGGTGTGCTTATTTAGATCAAGAGTACTCAACGAAGATACACTGTTTGTCTTTAGGATAAAGTTTATCACCATATTGAAAAACAAAAGCAAACAAATCAAAAGCATCCAAAAATACAAATGGTTATGACATTAGCAAAAGTGGTCAAAGGAAGCCAATTGATAAGATAGCAGATGTGCGAGTGCTGCAGCACACACAAGCAATAAATGACAGCAAAAAGGGGTTGAGGTAAGGAGAAATTATTCCGTGTAGAGGCCGGACACAGATTGATGTCTGGAGACCAATCAAAATGCGTCACGTCAACGGTACCGAGCGGTACTAAGCAGTATTGAGCCGCGGTACCGAACGAAGGGGTGACATGACGCATTTTGGTTGATTTTTGTACATCATTCTATGTCCGACCTCTACACAGAATAATTAATACGAGGTAAGAGGGTTGGGATCACTCTCATTATGATATTATATATTATGATGACAAATTTTGATCATTTTATTCGCTAAACAATGATGACTATTTATAGACATTCAAGATGACAATGATAGGAAGAATATATATATATATATATATATATATATATATATATATATATATATATATATATATATATATATATATATATATATATATATATATAATTAAGGAAAAATATAACACTTTTTCTCTAAAGAATATACTCTTCTAATGAAACGATTTCTTAATATTATTTCCAAATAAGCAGTATACACTAACAACTTCATATTTTAGCGAACATGAACATGAATGTATAAGTTGCTTGAATCTAAAGAGCATAAAAACTTTTGTGGTCGTTGTTTACCAGCTCAGAGTCTGAGAAAACTGACAGAGACCATGATCTGGATCTGCTCCCAGAGCCCCTTCCAATATTTCTCAAGTTCTTCTCCTCTATTCTGTGGATAACAATACAGTAGCACATTGATCCTATTGTGGTGAGCATAATTGATGCACCAATTGCCATTGTGCCCCATGCCAGCCACCAGTCTTTCCGGCCAACCACAATGTAGGTTACAGAAATGAAAGAGATGGAAATAAAAAGGCAAGCCACCCACATAAGCTTGTTGATAATGAAAACCATAAGTTCCTTCGCCTTCTGCTCCACAAACTATCAAAGAAGTCTGGACCACAACAACAGCAAGAGATATGAAGAGCGCAAGGGAATCAAAAACAAGGAAGATGATGAAGGATGCAGTGTTGCCAATGTTGGCTTGACCAAGCTTATACCCGTCGGCCGGCTCCTGAACAAACTGGCCTGGCACCGTGAATATGGCGGCGAAGGCTACGGTGGCGATGAGCACGGCTACAATTGTGTTTGAGTTGATGGCATTGTTGAGGCCACCGATGTGAAATTTTCTGAGTCGCTTCTTAATGTGTTGGACCCGCATCTCAGTCTGTCGGGTCTGCTTGAGCTGGGTATGGACGTCATGCTTGATTTCACTAACTGTTTTCTTCAATTGTCTTGCTGGGTTCAAGTGGTTGTCCTGCTCAGTGGAAGACACGGCACCAGCTTCCCTCAAGATGGCAGAAACTTCTTCCAGGCCATTTTTCTCCGCAATGGCAAGAGCCGTGTCGCTTGCTCTATTAAGTGCATTGACATTAATGCCTTCAACTGAAGTTAGAGTCTGCACAATCTGCAAAGACGAGAGAGGAAAGATTGACGATGACTTCTAAATTGACCAGTCAGTTTTATTGATGAAACAAGGCAATAATATTTAGAAACTTGGTCTTAACCGCAAAACATGCTCCATAAATCTGTTCCATAGTTTTAAAGTATGTCACATTAATTTAATTCCTCTATAATTCACACAAAACTTGTGCATCACCTTTATTCATAAAAATAAGATTCAATACACTCAATCTCCACTCATCAGGCATCTTTTTTGTCTTCAAAATAATATTAAAAGTTTAGTAAACCAAGAAATTCCTTCATCTCCTAAGCATTTTCACACCTCTATTGGAATATTTGGCAATCAAGTAAACAAGTTTGATATATCGTGCTCACTCAATGAATTTTGAAAGACTGTACATGGAACAATTCTTGAGCGAAAGACTAGATCAAGATGGCCATGAATAGTAAATTAACAAATTTGAACACGCATTTTCTCAATCTATGGTCAAGATGGCCTTTATACCGCTGCAATTCTTAAACATAATGGTCAGAAATGGATGCATGCAATTGCCAAAATTCTTTTTATTCATGAAAATCTGAAATTTTATTAGCAGTTACACTGAAAATGTCATTTTGCGCTCCATGGTTTAGGCTTTACAACTTAAAACTACAAAGAATCTTAATCCTTATGAGATGAGTTGGGTTATGAAAGTGCAAGTTTGCCACAGCCGGTATCTCATTTCTTGGTTACATTATTCATGCAAATGGGTTCAGGTTGATCCTAGGAAGGTTCCTGCAATTGTAGAATGGCCTACACCGAAATATTTTTTGATGCGTGCAGTTTTCATGGACTTGCCGAGTTTTAGCGAAGATTTATACGAGGTTTTAGTATTCTTATGGCACCACTTACAGACTATTTGAAACTAAAGCAACTCCAATGGACCGAGGAGCAACAGTGTAATTTTGAAGCCGTCAAAACTGCCTTATCTACCGCACAAGTTCTCTCATTGCCTGATTTTGATAAGCCATTCACCTTAGATATTGATGCATCTAATATTGGCATTGGAGCTGTGCTAATGCAAGAAAATAAGCCCATTGAATTCTTCAGCGAGAAATTGTGTCCAGCAAGGCAGCAATGGACGGCCTATGAACATGAGTTGTACGCAATAGTTCATGCCGTGCAGCAAAGGGAACACTGTTACATCAAGATTTCAGTTTTTGTAGTGACCATAAAGCTTTGCAATTTATTGACACTAAAAAAAACATAAATCGAATGCATGCTAAGTGGGTTTTATTTTTACAGAAGTTTACTTTTGTTTTGAAAAACAATAATGGGTTTACAAATGGAGATTACTGGGCTTGATTGCCTGAAAGAATTGTATGCAGAAGATCAATATTTTGGTCCCATTTGGTAGAAATGTTTATGCAATGAATTTTCTGCTGATTTTTAATTCAAAAATAACCTTATGTGCATTCCAGAATCATCATGGAGACAGTAGATTATTAAGGAAATTCATTGTGGAGGATTGTCCGCTCATGTAGGTTGTGAAAATACAATTGCACAACTTCAACAGAAATTTTTTGGACTCATTTGCGAAGAGACACAGCTCATTTTATTGAAAGATGCTCAGTGTCAAAATTATAAGGGATGCAATCAGAATACATGCTTTTATACTCCTTTACCGATTCCAAACTCAATTCGGGAGGATTTAAGTTTGGATTTTATTTTGGGGTTACCTCGTACTAAATGAGGTAACAATTTCATTATGGTAGTTATTGATCAGTTTTCAAATATAGCATATTTTATTGCATGTAAGAAAACTTTTGATGCACTCGACATAACATGAATGTTCTTTAATGAAATTGTTCGTTTTCATGGTATCATGCAAAGTCTCACTTTGGATCATGATGTCAAATTTATTAGTCATTTTTTACGTGAGTTATGGAAGCGATTGCACACCGACATCCAATTAAGTTATGCATATCATCCACAAATGGATGGGTAAACTGAAGTCATCAATCATACACTTGGAAATATGCTTCGCTACCTTGTCCAAGAACACTCAAGAGTCATGGTTTTAAAAACCGGACCAGACTAGCCGGTTCAATCGGGAACTGATCAGGCGGTTGGTTCCGTCAGCTACGATAACTGCATTTGAGCAAAACCACACGGGAGAGCAAGAAAATTGTGGTTTGACCCCTGCCCCTAAACAGACGGATTGGACCGGTTTTTCAAAAACCACGCAGTTTAAAATAGTGAATTCTTAGTCATTGATTTAAGATCAAATGGTCAAATCAAAGAAATCCATTTCTTAAATCATAATTATTAATTCTCATTCGTTGCTCAGCTTCTTCTCATTCCAGCCCCCGAACCAGACCTAGTTCTCATTCCTAAGCGCGACCTATTGCATGAGACGAAGGCATTGCCAACGCTATTCATCGTTGCTGACATATCCCCTAATCTAAGTCGATACTCGGTTTCTATTTATCATTGACTTACAATATTATTAGCTGTGAGTATCAATTGATTTCTATTCATATTGCAATTTTCACCACAAATAATAATTTTTCAGTTCTTTTCCTCCATATATCGGCCAAAAAATTCGATTTCTTTTGCAAAGTTTTAAGATAAGATGATTTATGCATGAGTATATGTTGTTTTGATTTCGTTGTTTGTCGCAATTAGCTAGAATTGACCCGAGCTTGGTTGTTGTCATGCTTCTTTGTTTTAATGCACACATGCGAGTTTTTGGCTTCACTTCTCTGTTGCTTTGCCTTGCCATGCTATTGGCTTGGTTATTTTGTTGAAGTTTGCTATTGTTATGATCCTAAATGTCCCTAAATTCACTAGCAAGCTGTTTATGATCTATTTTGTAATGGATTATCTGATTTTCTACTCTTTGCTAATTAGAATATGATAGGAATCCGATCTCCACACATCAAAAACAACAATAACTAAGAAAAAACATAGAAGAAATCAGCGAGAAAGAAAGAGATTATTGGCTAATTTTATTGATATAGGCACAACAAACCAAAATACAAGTTGATCTACTATTCCAGAGATATACCGACTCTCCACAAACCCTAGAAGTTGTTAGGAACAACTGCAAAAAAAAAACTACAACAAACACACAAATCACATAATCAAAATAAAACAACATAATTAACCCTAAATAAGCTCTCCTAATTGCCTCCAAAATCTGAATTCAAACATCTCTCTCTCTAAATAATTTCCTCCCAAATCTGAATTCAAATCAGCCATCTTTCCCTAAATAAACCTTACAAATTTTCTCCCAATCAAACCAGCCCTCTTTCCCTAATAAACATTTCTAATTCCCACCCAATTTTGATCTTCTATGGTAAGTAATTAATCCTCTTTTGAGCCCCCTCTCTCCTTGCCCCGCCGTCCACCCTAGTGGGGCCCACAAGCTCAGCCAGTCCATCAAAATATTCAATGTTAATTTTTTATATTCAAAACTTACAAAATTGTTGGCTTATGCTTGAGTGTTAACCATTAATAGTGTTGAGCCATGTTCAATCCCAAGGCTTTTTTTTGCATTGATTGACAAAGGTTATCAAGATGGTAAGCCAAAGTCTTGATTTCTATCCATTTCTTTATATTTATAAAGCATATTCCGCCTTTGTTATTATAACGAAAAACAATAGGCTTGTAGATAACCCATGAAAGTAAATTGGTATGGTTAATTGAAGAGAAGGAAATCAAATAATATATTTTTCTAGTTGACTCTAAAATTCCACTGTTGTAGATTGCATAATTTTGGTTTCATGTTTTATGCCAACTTTGTCGTCAGATCTCTATATCTCAAGTTGTATACTTGTGATAAGTATGAAATACACACTACTTAGTGGCTTGGTTTGAAAACAATGTTGTTATTTGATTGTCTCCAAATAAATTTATTCAATTAATTTTTATTTTTTATTATTAGATTATACAATGTTTAAATATAATAAGTATTTATTACGTCATTCAGTTCGAACCCAATCGAACCATCAAGCCGTTAACCTCTCATTCTTCCAGTCCATTAATCGGTCCACAACCTTATCCAAGACTATGAGATGATGTATTCAGTAAGGTCGAATTTTCCTATAACTCTATGCCAAACTAATCAACAGGATGTTGTCCTTTCCGTACTGTTTATACAAAGAGGCCACATTATACAATCGATCTTTCTGTTATTCCAAAATGTAAGAGTAAATCCACTTCAGCTTTTGCTGACCAATTTGTTACTATACTCTCAGGTGCTAGGAGCAAGCTGCAACAATCAAACGAAAAATACAAGTTAGCAACGAATATCCACCATCATGCACAAGTATTTAACCCAGGTGATTTAGTCATGATTTGTTTGCGGCGCAAACATTTTGCACCCAGCACCTATTCTAAATTAAGCAGACGAAAGATTGACCCGTTTCCAATTATGAAAAAGATCAATAATAATGCTAATGTTATTAATTTACCTGCTAAGTTTAACACTTCCTCTACTTTTAATGTTTTTTATTTATATCCTTACCACCCACCGGATGATGCTCCAGCTGCCATTGACTCGTCGGATATGAGTATTCCTGCCACCGGGGGGGTCCTGCTGCGGTGCATCTAATACAAGGAAGAGCTTAAGGAACATTTTATCTTATTGCTATTTCCATTTTAAAGTTATTACCCGCTACCGTAGTTTTCTTTTTCTGTTTTGATAGTACATAAGTAACTTTTTCTGTTTAGGTGTTTTTTAGCAAGAAGGAAATATACTTCTTCATAGAGAACAGACATATATATAGCTGTATTTTACTGGGAAGAAGTTAGAATACACAATACTCATATTTTCTGCTTTACTGTTTTATTGTTTGGTTTGCTAGCAATCTCTTCTTCCAGTGACCACCACGTCAAAAACTTGATGCTCTCAGTCTACTTAAGTATCAACAGTACTAGATGACAACTTGAAGGAAGTTATATGTACAGGCAGGTAGCTGATAGATAAAAGGTTAGACCAAGCCTTTAAGTTCACATTCTTTGCCATTGATTGATGGGCTAAACAGGTCAGTCACTGTGGCTGATTTTAGGAGGTCGATAAGAAAAAAGAAATTAAGATGGTTGACTTTATTTTTCTTGGGGTTAAACCAAGGAAAAGATAAATGAACACTTGAGGATTACAGCCATACAACAGATAAAGCAATATAAAATTAATTAATTATGAGTTTGAAATACAAAGTGCACGAGTCTCCTCCAGTTTAGTGGTCTAGGAAAGGTCGATGTATTCAACATTATTTCATTTGCATCGCAAATAATTGTTTTCATTCTACAAACTTGTGAGATCCAAGTCACAATTTAGGAAATATAATTATTCCTCCAAGCCAACCTCTGTAATACCCAAATTTTAACATTAAATTTTAAAAAATGTGAGCTAAAAATATCCCTTAAAATTTATATTGTAATTTTTGCACATTCCAAAAATTATCAAAATTATTCTTAAAAATTTTACATTTCATTTTGATCATTTTGATATATATAAAGGTACATAGATATAATTAGGCATGGTAATATTTATAAATTAAATTAGCTATTGAATAATTGCTTTAAGATTATACTAAATGTTACTGTAGCTGCTTATTGTACTATAGCAAAATCCTATTTTTCTAAAATTCAGTGTAATAAAGGGTAAATAGATAAATTTAGAGTAGGGATAATTTATAGGATAATTTAATTACATAATTGATAATTTAGATTGTTCCATATTATCTAATAAAACAACCTAAGAAAAGGGAAAAGAAGATGAAAAGAGGAAGAGACCTATTTTAAGAAACCTATTTTAATATTTTCTTTCATAATTTGAGTTTCAATCAAGTTTATAGAGGTGAGACTTGAATGAGGAAAAATCAATTTGAGGTAACAATATTATTCAAGCTTAAGTGATTTAACTTCGAGTTGTCAATTTAGATTTTTATATTAAATTGAGAAAAAAATTATTATAATCAGGTTATTTACGCAAGAACAAGATATCGAGACAATAGAAATTAAGAAATTTGTTCTGAGGAAAATCCTGTAATTCAGGTGAGATATTCCGCTTGTAAAAAATGGGGTGAATTGTTCATAAGTCTCTAATGGGGGAAATACAACAGCCTATATTGTTCGCCCTCATGGTTGGCTGGAGAGGGGTCGAAATGGGGAGTGACAATCTCTCTATTATATATTTATGAGATATGATTCAAAAGAACAAAATGACAATTATAAACTTAAAACTTCATTTTAAACTTTAAGGCTAGGACGAATGCTACAGTGAGACGTGCAATTGCAAGCTATAAATGCATGTCATATTCCTATGCCAAGGCAATGGCGCAATGGCTAGATAAGAGCATTTTCTCAATGATAAAAAAGGAAAGAAAAGAAATCCTTTAGACCTCAAGGAAGTTCTAAAGAATAACCTGAACGAACGAACTTGGATTATTTAAATAGGCTTCATATCCAGAACTTCTGAAGTTGTATGCTAAAAGAGCACTAGTAAGGAAGTAAAGTTCAAAGCTTACCAGATACTCATTTTTCACGATAGTTCATTTCAAAAAAAAAAAAAGGGTAAGTTATAAACATTATCGCCAGATATAGAACTTGAAATCTAAATTTCAAAATTTTCTTGAAAGGACTAAGCAATTCAACAGTAATAAAATTGGTTGGGGACGCCAACTAACTACTTGCATACAGCTTGATTTTATTCCATCAAAACGACATATTTGCTGTCATATTGGTAAAAACCTCTAGAAATAAAAGCAGACTTGCCTCTTTTTGGAAAACATGTGGAAAGGCATGTTGCTTAACATGAAAAAGAAAATAGTAATCACTCTGTTTAGCTAATTGAGGCTTCATTTGAGATGACTTTTTTGTTGCTTCTTAAAGCAGCTTTCAAGTACAAAATTTCAACTTTTGTACTAGAAAGTTATTTTAAGAAGCAATAAAAAAATCATCCCAAATGAAGCCTAAGATGGCTAGTATTGTGGACATGCTTCATAAAAATTATTGCTTTCTACTAACAAAGTGTGTATTGCGAAGATGATATAACTGACCTCGGGACGATTTTTCCTTGTCGCGATATGCAGTGGAGTATTGCCCTTATTATCTTCTGCATTGACAATGGAAGAGTCAGGTTTCAACAGTTCGAGTACAATAGTTACATTATTTCCTTTTACAGCCATGTGAAATGCTGTTTGTCCCTTCTTATCAGTCCTTGCTCCAATGCCGGGATCCTTACTTAAAAGGGACCTCACCACTTCAACATGCCCCATCCTGGCTGCTGAGTGTAGAACAGTTTTTCCATTGTTCCGAGCAATCTTGGCTAGACTTGCATCTGTTTCTAAAAGAAGATTAACTATGTCAACATGACCTTGAGTTGCAGCAGTGTCCAGAGCAGTAGCATTTGACGAACTTGTTGTCATAGCTAATGAGGAAAACGAATTCAAGAGCTCCTTTAGAACTCCTGTAACAAGATGTAAATGCGGATCATGATACTAAAACTTGGTACGGAATGAATGACAGAAAATTGAAAATCAAGCATAACAATAAAAAACTTATATAAGCATACTATATATCTCAAAGCATGCTTATTATCTCAAAAGCTATGGCCGGTATACTTTGAATCACTTTGAATGTCCAGGTAGTTTCTGAAGCAAACTATGGTTTATGATTCAACAGCTTTACTAATCTAAGTAACCTAATAAAAGAAACACTCTTCAGATGCTGGCAGCTATTAGAAAACATATGTTAAGCAGATTTATGATATCTTTAGGGGAACTTTGCGTGAATTTACTAAATTCATGCACAATTCTGTAAATACGATGCAAGCTTCAAACTCAAGACATTTTTCTTAGGAGCAGAACCTCCCAACTACAAGAACGAGGTAGGCTTCATAGATTCATGACATCTAACTGAGCTATTTGCTCTTTTTTCAAAATCATACCACAAGTACATTTTCTCTAGATTCAACTGCAACTTGAGGATGAAACTAAGATCTCATATACAACTCATGACAAGGCTTTTGCAGTTCTAGAAGACAGACCTCTAAGACTTCAAGGTCAAGATTCATGGTGTAAAACTAATGGAGCAATACTATGTCATGCATTTATTATTGGCAACTCTAAGAAGAGAGAATTTTCAATAATTGAGAGAATGGCAAATAATATTTGTCTAAATTCTAACCATCTTATTAAGATTAAAATTAAAAGTAATTAGAAGTGTAATCACTTTTCAGGAAATAAAGAACAACTTTAAACCAATAAACGTACAAAATTTAAAACAATTACATGTACTTGTTGCATGTAGAATTTTACTACTATTATAAATGGATGCTAAATGATGTAATTTCAACCTTAACATTGTCGAAAAAGCAGCCAGACTAAGTAGCTTCATTCATTGTGCAAGAAAATTGAGGCGATAGAAAGACAATTTTACATCCTAGTTTTGCATGAAATCTTGCACAACATAAACAAAAGAGAGACGCAGGAGAAATTAGAGCTTTTATGAGAAAAAAAATGTAAGAGAAAAATTTTTCAAGGCCCAATACAGATGAAATGATCCATTATGTAAGTAAAATTATAAAGGTCTACTCTTTCCCTCAATTGGAGCTGACGAAATTATAAAGTGAACCCAAATTTGATCTCTTGTAATTGTAGTAAAGCTAATTGAAAAAGTACTAAAAGGTGATGATAACGGTCATATGATGTCAGTCGAGTGTTGGTGGTAGAATGACAGTGGTCAAACAACAATAGTCGGATGATGATAGCCAGATGAAGATATTCAAATGATAACACGCAGACGATGGTGATCAGGCGACAATAGTTGGACTACTTTGATGGGATGACCGTGAATGAACTATGAGAACTACGTGGTGGTATTGACGACGGTGAATAGGCTCAAAGGTTGGGCGACGAAGGTTGAGCAATAATTGTCAAAATATGGCGGTGGCTGGCGGCAATCGTCAACGTTAAATGTCGGTAAGAGCTCTAAAGTTTTCCATATTTTCAAACTCTCTCCAATCTCAAGTCAAACTCACTCTCATGTAGGGAAAGGGGATATATTTATTTATTTATTTTAGTAACATTTTGATAAATCTAATCATAATCACAAAATATTTCATCAGACCGCCTATATTGATCATCTTAATCTTAGATCATTTTTTTAGCATTTAAGTGTCTTCTCGGCATCAGAATTAAATGATCTTTGGCTCATTAGCTAATCGAGACACTCATTTTAATTATAAACATGCAAAATTAGAGATCATTTGATTCTTCAATTAATGTCCTAAACTTTTTAATCATATTTTATTTGATTTGGGCTCAAATCATATTACTTTTGGTGTCATCGGGTTCGTCTCATTGATATGTTAGATTCCTGCTAGATCAAATGATTTTTTTGGTCTAGTGTCATTTTTCTCCAATTTTTAGACATTAAAGTATGCATCGTCTTAAAATATATATATAATGTTTGAAAAAATTTGCAATGTAAAAATATAATTTTGAAAAAAATCATAACGTGGATCTCCCCTTAGGGCTATGAATCAAGTAAATTCTCCCACGCTATAATTTCACTATTCGCTTAAGTTGTTGTGCAAATTAAGTAAAAAATGACAATATTTTGCTCCAACTCAAATTTGATCAAAATTGGTTATAGAAACTCTGCCGGGCTTTAAAAATGGAAAAATTGAATATAACATACAGAAACAATAAGCATCATAGGAGAGCATGCAAGAACTATAGTAACTGCTTAAATTTTTTTTCTACAACAGATAAAAGATTTGTCAAATTTTTGCAAAAAATCAAATTTTTTACAAAATTATAAAAAAAATTGTAACTCCTCTCTTTAAAAACCCCTACTGGGAAGAGAAAGCTCACTTCTATCAATTCCCTCTCATAGGTTCTGAATCTATCTTTTAAAAGAGGTTAAAAATTGTCCTGTGTAGGTGGTGTGCGCTTCCCTCATTTGTAGGGCTCGGTACTCCTCTACATAGAGGCATGACTAGTGATTCTGTGACAAGATCAATATTGGGCAAATCTTCTTGGCTCCAAGCAAAGACATCTTAGTTCTAAAGTAAGAAATTCACACATTACAACCTCTCCTCTTTAAAAAGCAAAGAGCAAATGATGAGGACATCGACAGACGCTACCGACATGTTTATCGCCGGCGAAACCGCAGATCGACGGCCACGATTCAGCGTCTCTACTTTTGATTTAGATGACATGATGTATTTTTATTATTGTATTGTTTGATTTACTGTTTTCCCATTTTACCCCTGTGGGGAGTTATGTTTCTTTGTAGCCCAGAGGGCAATTCAGTCTTTTTCACTTTTATGAGTCAAGATCTATATATAGTGGTCTCTTGTATCATTTTATTTTTAATGAATTATTGAATGAAAATTTGATCTTGTGTTTCTTCTTACTCGTCTTGCATGAGAGCTAGAGAGAAGTGAGAGAGAAAGCCCAAGTGAGGGCAAAAGCATTACCCACCAGTCATTGGAAGAGTCCGTGACTCGTGGTTTATCCCCTTCACCCCTTTCTTCTTCCCTTTTCCCTCCCCTGCAGCCGGTCCAGAGATTTTTCCCTACCCAATTCCGCCGATTTCCCTTCCCCGCCCCTCCCTTGCCGCCGGCCACGCCAGCCACCGGCCCCAGTCCGGCCGCCGCCTCCCTCAGTCCGGCCATCCACTTCCCTGGTGAAATCCCGCCACCCCTTCTCCTTGAAATTTCGAATTTCCTGCATTAATTCTGTCATTATTTCTTTCCTAAAATAACGCCCTATATTTAGGAATAGATTTAATGGAAATCCCAGTTGTTTTGAATTCAAATTTCAAATTCCCTTACTGGATTAAAATCTGAGAGTTACATTTAGGCTCTAATTAAATCCACGGGCCCCTCTTTTGAATATGCAATAAATTAGTTTCCTAAAACTCCCTCCCCTTTTGGAAACTATTCACGTCATTTTCCTGAGCCAAATCCCCAATAATCCACTCAATTTCTGCTTACCAATTTCAGCCCCACAAAATTGGAAATTATTCTAAAACCTAGCCACCATCCAGCCGTCCCTCCCCTTGCCTTCTTGCTGGGTTTTATTTCTCCAATTTCCGATTAGAACTGATCCCGTGCAAAATTTCTTGCTCTCCAAGTTGCTGCCGAGAGTTACTGCACTTACCACTTGTTCCCTGCATGGGTTTTTCTCCACCAAATCCTGCCCACAAGTCCTCCACATAGAGCCTTCCACGTACTAGTGCTGCAGCCAAAGATTTCCCACTTCCCCTGCCACGGCTCCAGCAACAAGAGACCCGATAGTTGCTGTTTGCAAAGATTGAATTGCCGTCCAGCAATTTCTGCTGGATCATTTTCGCTACAGTATCATTGAAGAAGTCTCTTTTGTTTTCTTCCTTCCCCACTTCAATGTTGAATGGCGGATCCTGAATTTGAGTGGGGTCTTGTATTCAACGCCGACGGAAGTATCAACGTCCTAAGGTCTCCTTGCTTCGACGTCGGATTTGAAGACGAAGCCACCGTGGAAGAGTACTTGGAGAGAGTCGTGCCAATCCTTGCAAGCATCTACGACCGAAAACTTTCAAAGCACGCTTGGAGCCTCGACGGTCGTCTACGGCTTCCATCCCAACCAGCAACTTTTCCTCCGACGAAGCTCCTCGGCGCCCTCTCCCTAGTGGTAACTTCTTTCATCGCTTGGATCTTCTATCTCCGCCAAAAGTCCACTACCTCTTGAGTGATACGGCCCCAAGGTGAAATTCTCATTGTTAAACGTTGGGTTTTGTTATTGTACTTTGCATACTAAATTCTCCTAGAACTTGGATTGAATCGGCTTGGTTAATCTCTATTGCGAATCTTTAGCCTAAACAAGTTGATATTTTCAAATTCCTAACTCAAATTTTTATGTGCTAGCTTTAAATTCATAAGAAGCAACACTTTAATCATTTCTTTAAATTTCTAAGCAAACTCCTCGTAGTTTCACATCAGCAAATCCATATTATTTGTGAAAAATGTTCATCGGATAACAGGATGTGGACTCAATCTTTTGCAAGCGAGGCCATTAAAACATGCATTCATCACAAAGATCAAAGTTTTCAATACTCAATGTAATATTGTTGAATTAGCCTCTCAATTTCTTCTTTCAATTGCTTAGAGGCTTTGGTGGCTTCTGTACGACTCTGGTGAAAATGAAAATAATGCTCCTAATTTTTAGTATTTAGCCTTAGTGAATCAAGCCACTTAATATTTCTCCTCATCTTGGATGGCCATCAGAACAATGGCACGAGATCTATTTGGTAGAATGTACTCTTATTATCTATATATTTTCATGTTATTGCTAAGAAGGTCAATGAGAAAGACTATAATTTCTTTGTTATTTATGTTTTCTTCGTTGTGATTTTTGGGTTACACCTTAACCATTCTTTTGTTTGTTGGATGATTGTTTGCACTGTTTTTTAAGTCCATTGATAGCCTCATCGATAATCATCTGTACTTTCACTCTCTAAATAAGATCAACAATAGACCAATAATCTCCTGCATCAATGATGACTATAAAGGCCTAGGGAGAATATCTAAGACACTTCACAACAACTCAGGATCCACTCCTAAAATTTAATGAGTTTAGGCAAAAATCTTTGAATATATTTTTTTAAGGGTTCTCCTTCATTTTGACGGAATTCTCGAAATATTGGATAAATCCATGATGATTCTTAGACTAGCAACAATCAGTTTGATGAAAAGTTAAGTAAAATGCACAAAATTATTGATAGTATCATCTAAAAGCAAGTAGAATCAAGTACAAACTAAATCATGAAGAGTAGCGCGAAAGACCTAGTGGAGAAGCATATTAAAAACTTGTTGAATATGTGTGATAATCCTATAATGATTGATATGCTCATATGGATCGGAGGACCCATCATTAGGGTTGAGATTTTAGCTTAAAAATCAAAGATAGCTCGAAGATTGAATCGATTTTTGACACAAATCGAGCCAATTAAGCTAAGACATGAGCCAAATTTTTGGCTTGATACAATTTTAAGTTATAAATGGATTCGCTCAAATAGGCTCGAAATATTTTTTTATTTATAAAATTTAATTTTTATTTATATCTAATATACTTTTGTTGAACTCTAAATTACATGGTGGTTTCTTGAGTGATATACAATGTGACAATTAAGTCCATTTAGTTTTTCGCACCGACTAAAGTTTGAAATCATGTAACAACATAATTCTTTTAGTTTTTTGTTAACTGATTTTGATTAATATAAGATCGAGCGACTTCATTTAAGCCAACTTGAAATTAGAATAAGTCATATCAAAATTGATTCAATGTTGATTCAAGCTAGCTCGAAATCGAATAAATCAAGTCACAATTCGATTTCAAACTAAACTCCAAGCCGACTTTGAATTGACCCAGGAGCTCCTCAAAATCGAATTGTTCACAATTTTACCCCACTAGAATGGGATGCAAGAGGATTGCATTATTCAAGGCAAATACTCTTAAAAACAACATTGGAGAGCAAGTTTAAATCTCTTATCATAAATTCATCTTGAACTAGGCATCACAACTCATCTAATATATGTCAAGAGGAATATCTATAGGACAAGGTTTGGTCAAGCTGCTACCATTGGCAAAGGATTGCGAGTTGGTCAAGCGCTATGAGAAGGATAAGTTGAAGTAACAATATCAATGAGTTCTACATTAGGCCGTGGGAGAGGACGAACTTTAGCAAGACGATGAAGGAGCCTTGCAAAAGTATCTTTAAATTATATAACCCTATTCTATTATTGATTTTGTGTCTAGTGGGCTTCATTATATTGTGATGGTACACTTTGTAGACTAACTTCCTCCAAAAGTCGAAGTATTCTAGCTTGATGCTCCTCCATCTCATACATCAGATACTCCAACTTTGGGCCTTGAGAACATACTCCTGCCAAATTACTTTGCCCTTCGATGTGGGACTAATTCTTAGATTGATGAGTATTGGAACTAAAAGATCCATTATTGTAAGAAATATTCTGTCAACCATTGAACTAGTGTTTATAGAATGTTAGTGTATGATTTTCACAAATGGCGTCAAACTGTGACTAGAAATTTCATGAGGATAGAGAGATAAATTTATATCCTAGCTTTATACAATAATCTTGCACACATGCAAACAAAAGAGAGAAAAATAGAAGATGTCATAGTTTTATGTGAAAAATCGGGAAGGGAAAACAACTATGGGACCTAGCCCAATTGAAATGATCCACTATGCACGCAAAATTACAGTGGTTTACTGTTCCCCTCAATTGGAGAAGACGAGATTACAAAAAAGTGAACTCAAGCTTAATCTATTCTAATTGTAGTATAACTTGCTCGATAAGTAGTGGAGGGTGATGATATGAAGTTATCATATGATGTTATTGTGAATTGGCAATAGGGCAACGACGGTCAAACCAAGACAATTACATTATGATAGATGGACAATAATGATCAGATGGCGGCGACGAGAGATGTCATTAGGGTGATGACAGTCGAGTGAGGTGAATTGACAATGATGGCCAAGTGATGGTAGACGGGCAACGGAGGTCGATTGATGATAGTTGGATGAGTGGTAGGTAGCGATAATCGTCGGTGTCGAAGGTTTGGTATAGCTCCAAAATTCTCCATATCTTAAACATCTTTTTAATCTCAAGGCAAGGTCTCTCTTATATAAAGAAAGCCAAAATCCCAAAACTCTCCATTGGATGTCCTGTGTTATCCCTTTGATCATAGATTATTTTTTTAGCATTTAAGTGTCCTAATGATCCAGAAATAATTGATATTGGGCTCGTTGGGCTGCTCTCATTGAAACTCTCGTTTTGACTATAAGCATGCAAAAAGATATATCATTTGATCCTTTAATTAATGTCCCAAAATTAGTGTTTGACTTGGGATTATTTGGACTCAAATCAGATTTTTTTGGTGCCATCGAATTTATCTTGTCAATACATTCAATTCAACTATAAGTTTATTGAAATCAAAATTAGAATGGTCTTGAACTTAAGTCTTGGAAAATTGTAATTAAAAAATTGTATTGAGATTTGTGCTTGATAAGATGGATTTTATTGTGGCGCATCATCCATAAACCTATAAATACTTGAGAACTGAATTATAGCTGTCTATGAGACCTAAAAGCTAATATAATATAGTGCACGTCTGGAAATATACTTTCAAGTGTAATGAAGGCACACCACCATAATAAGGTACTAGAATGGTTCAGCACTATAAGGAACACGCTTTGCTTGGTGCTGATAGAACAGGCGAAAAGAAAAAAGATTAAACTAAAAGGAACACTCAATAGAAAAAGATCCACTAATTCCTGAGCTAGCTGCCGACTACATATGTACATATCAAGGAGGAAAACACCTAGGCAAGGCCTTTAATTAGGTGCACAAAACCTTGGATTTTGGTTATAGATTTTAATGTAGGAAAGGGAATCAACGAAAAATAGACTAAATTCAGAAATGAAAAGGAATATAAAAAGAAGTTTGTCTATAAATTACTGTGTTGCGAAAATGGAAGAAACACTTTAAGGTCAAATTAAAGGAGAAAGAAAATAATGGAAAAGACAAGTATAAGATCAACAAATCAATTATTTATAAGCGGTTGTGTGGTGGACCAAACTGTGTATTGTGATGTTCAAATTATTACAAGACTTTGAATCCAAAGAGCAACTTCTAAGTCTATAAAATATGATTAATTAATTGTGATCCAAACCATTAAGAAATATATTGATTTGATCAGCACCCCAACTTGTAGAAAAATAAATGATAGTTGGCTACATCCTCATTTGCTTGTGAAAAAAAAAAGGATATTAATTGTCAACGTCTACATGTAATATTCCAAGCGCTATCAAACCTAAAAAACGTTATCAAGCAGTTCAATTGTAACTGAAATAAAGAAAAAGAAGCAGATTAATGGAAGTTCAAAGATAAAAAAGACAGACCCGAAACCCATACCAAAATGGCCTTGTTTAGCAGCAATATGAAAGGCATCGAAGCTGTTGCAGGCCTTGATAGCAGCTGATTGTAAATCAGACACCTTCAAAATATCGCACACCACCTCAACATGCCCTTTCTCTGAGGCAACATACAGTGCAGTCTCCCCATCCTGATTCTGCTTGGAAATCATATCCTTCAATTGAACATCACCGCAATCTGAAAGAATATTCCGAACATCGACATGGTTTCCAGCTCTTGCAGCCAGATGAAGCATTGTATCTCCTCGCCTCCCGGGGCTTTCCTTGATCCTCCTCTCTAGAAAACTCTTCTGCTTTTCCATTGCTCTATACTTAAAACTCTTCTGCTTCTCCATCCACAGTTGAGTTGACCCCCTTTGCTTTTCCTTAATCTATCACTGAAGTCGTCTTAGCCAGATCATAAGCTTAACTGCCAAGATTTGAGATGATCCATATATCAAAACTTGTTCATCTGGGGATGTCAAAATTAAAAAATATGCACAGAAATCTTCAAAGCAAATCAAAACCAGATTCTAAGCTCAGTAGAAAAGCGAGCAAGCACTTCAATGGATATCAGCACCTTTTCCTTCAACCACACTAAAAATCAAACCATGTACTTATTTCTTCAAAAAACATCCAAATCGACATGTTCATTGAATCCAAAAGTGAAGGAAAAAGCCCCAGCTCTTATTGAAATCATAGCCCAAACCGTCATTTACCTCAGGCCAAACAAATCTCCAATCAGAGAAACACCGGCTTCTCCAATATCATGGATTTCCAGTACACTAATCAATCCAGTTAGCCTTCTCTTAATTTCAAAACAGCTAAAAGAACAGAGAGATAGAGTTTGTGGGAATTGGGAAGCAGGCCTTGCTTTCATGGTAATAGCAGCCGCAAGAGTCCAACGCTTCCCACGGAAGGCAGGAGTTACGGACCGACGGATCAATGACCTCGGGCGGGGCGGGGCGGGTCGGGTCGGGTGGGGTCGGGTCGCGCCAAGCACCATACCGGACCAAGGACTTAGAAAAGGATGTGGTTAAAAGGAATATGTTATAAAAGAAAGTAACTTAAAAGAAATATTTTAAAGTTATATGGATGAATGTAAATTAAATATATGTGAATAATTTTTGTATTTAGTTTGAAATAATAAATGCATTGTAAGGTTAAAAAAATGTGACGGTTGATGAGAAAGGTTGTGGTGGTGGTGGTGGTGGCGGCCAATGACAGGTGATGGTGTCAGCCAGCGATGGTGGTGGCCAACAATTGCAGTCGATGACGGTAGTGGCTGGCTGTGGTGGCCGGTGATTGTATATATAGATATATCAATAAGAAGCCTAAGGAAGTAACATGTGATGCAATAATTTAACTTTTAATAATTTATATAATAGATTAGATGTTAAGGAAAAAAATTATTTATAAGTAAAGAAATAGGAGACGTAAGGATTTAATTCAAGTGAAGTGCATTAAGAATGAACATCAAAAATTATTTTTTATTAAAAAGTAATATTTAACAAAGGTTGACGAAATATTTTGATAAGCATTTTAATGAAGATTATAAAAATATGATTGGCTTTAGTAACCTTAGCACCCTAAATAAAAAATATTTTTGTTTAGTTTGTATCGATGTATTAATAAATTCAATGTTATAAAGATTAAAAAAAAAAATAAAGTGTGAAAAAAATGTTAGACCTAATGATATTTCAATAAAGGTGTGTAAATATTTAAGATATTAAAGAATTTCGACGGCTTTCAAACTTTTTAATATTATTTTGAAGACTAAAAGGATGTTATATGAGTAGTGAATGATTATGTTGATTCTTAATTTTAAGAATAAAGGTGATGCACAAAAGTGTATGAATTATATACTAATTAAGTTAATGTGTCATGCTTTAAAGCTTTGAGAGAGAGTTATTGAGCTTAGGTTATGATGTGACATTAATGTTTCTCAAAATCAATTTGGATTCATGAATAGGTCTACTATATAAGTTATATATTTATTAAGAGGTTTGATGGAGAAGTATAGGGAGAAGAAAGAGGATATACATATAATGTTTATTGATTTAGAGAAAGCTTATGATAAAGTTTCAAGAGAAGTGCTATGAAGAGTTTTAGAAAAAATTTGGGTTAACAATGCCTATAATCAAGTCATTAAGAATATGTAAGTATGAGTTGTTACTTTGTTAAAACAACAAGAAAGTTGACCAAGTGTTTTCTTATTTTAGTTGGTTTACATAAAGTACTCACCTTTGATGTTTATATCATTTGCATTATGGTCATGGAGGTTCTTACTAAACATTTGCAGGAGGATGTACTTTGATGTATGCTTTTGACTGATAATATTCTTCCTGTTGTAAGACTGAGAGAGAGTTGAAGGTCAAAGTGAATTATATATGACTGTCAATCTTAGAGTCTAACGATTTTTCGTTTGAGGTGGACTAAATTTGAATATAAGGGAATATTAATTTTAGTAGTAATGAATCTTTTTGTTTTTTTTTTTTAGAGGGGGGGGGGGGGTGGGGGTGGGGATGGGGTGGGGGCAATGTTCGTGGAAAGGAGATTGAAGAGAGTAAGAGAGAGAGAGAGAGATAAGGAATGTGCTAATCTCTTTTGGGTTCTACGAAAGATATGTACTATGGATTGGGGGTTAGAGAAAGAAAGGCAAAGAATAGTAATAAAGGGAGGGGAATAGAGATGAAAGTACGAAATGAGAAATGAGCCCGCACAACAAAAAGCCTCACCAAAAACAAAGATTGTCTTGCTTAACGTGTCCGTAGAGGTGGCGTTGCTCATGATTTTTGTGAAAATCCTTCGTAGCTCAGCAGTCTCTTCCAAGGTCCTGCTTGTCGGTGAAAAGAGAGAGAGAGAGAAAGAGAGAGATTATTAGCCTTAAGTAAGAGGCAGCATTTCCCTCACTAACAAAAGCTTTAATCTTTATTAATTATTGCTATTGGACCATAAACTTTAGACTGCTTTATTTGTTTGTTTTTGCAAAATCTTACGAACAAGTTTTTACTTTAAATATTGATATATAAATAAAATTTTAATTTCCCAAAATTCAATAACAGCTTTATAAATTTTAATCAACTAAATTAACTATTTATTTTAATAATAAATTAAAGACATTTAAATAAAAACTAGAGGATAATATAACAGAGATATCAATTATTATTATTATTTAATAAATATTTTTTTATTGGAAGATATTTTATTATTGTAAATAATTTATGTCATAAAAGTGACATTTTTTAAATAAAAAGAACTTGCAACAATTTCTGTAAAATGAAATGAAATAGTAAGAGTGGTCAATATCCTTTTCATTTGTTGTTATAAATGATTATTGATTGCTACGTGATTTTCTTTTATTGGCCCCATTAAATAGAGATATGATATTTAACAACTTTAAAAATATTTTTTTAAGTAACTTTTGCTTCTTCGGACAATCAATAAAAAATAAAAAAGGAAATCTTGAATCCAAATAATGAAATTTGATTAATTAAAATAAATAATTAAATATAACACAAAGATTAAATAAATTAATTTTATAGTATCTTTATTAAAAACTAAATATAATAAAATTAAAAGTAATCATGATTTGACCGTGACTTTAGTGCTTGCTGTTACTACAACAGAGCTGATCTATCCCACTTTGCTTTTTTCACTTATAGTGGAATCACTCTCAGATCCCAAATGTTACTCTGCAAAAAACTCGCCACTTAAATTATTTTACAACAAGTAATAAGTTCTTAATTATTTTCTTGCACAAAAATCTAGGGTGTCCATTAGGGGTCAACGGGTCGGATTTGGGTCGAACTAGGAACTGACCCGGCACTATTCGGGTCAACCCGAACCCGACCTGTTTTTAAAAACGGGTCAGGTTTCCGGACCCTAATTCCCAACCCGATTCGGGTCCGGGTCAACCCATAGACCCGACACGAATGACCTGGGGTTGACCTAAAATTGATAGTTTTCGGGTCAAAAACATGTCAAAACTGTCAACTTCGGGTTTTCGGATCAAAAATAAGTTTTCGTGTCACTTTCGGGTTGCTGGGTCAGCCCGAACCTGACCCGATTTTTAAAACTGGTTGATTTGTTGAACCCGAACCCGACCCATTTCAGATTTAGGTTGACCCGAACCCAAATTTTTTCTAGGTCGGATTTGGGTCGTGTTTCTAGTCGTGTCAAAAATTGATTTCTTCCTAAGTTTAATTATTTTTGCACAAAAAATTCATGAAGTTTCAATATGTATTATAAATAATTAAAATAATTTTAAAATTTAATTTTTGACCTTTTTTTTAATTACAAATTTTTGATTGTCTTGTGGAAGCTACACTTAAGAGTGTTTTTAGTCAATTATTATATAATGATATAAGTTTGGTTGGCTATGGCCGCGTCATTATTTTGCATGAAGAGACCTGCTCGTTTTAATAAAAATTAAAGCATTTAAAATGTGTACGTAGCTTACCTGTTGATATAATTAACAGTTGAAAACTGTAGAGGATCACATGCGCATTGTTAATTAGTTTCTTATATGAACGAAAATTATGCTTCAGATATATTAATTTTATATTGACAATAATATCATGCAATTGTGACATGAATTTTTAGTGCAAGTCAAATGTTCAAATTTTTTTTTTTTTTTTTTTGGAACTAGGTATCTACTCGCTGCTACTCCACAGGGAGCATTTGGCAGTGTAATTAACCCTCAGCAGAACCTAACGAGGCAACTCACCAGCATCGGGCCTACACTTTCTTTGCCCCACTAAATAGAGAAATTATTAGGTACGGAGTGCGGACGGGAGAACCGTCCCGCACACTATATAAAATCACGCTCGGTACCGTTCGGCACCACTGGGTACCACTTGGTACCCTGTGTCTGTGCGGACGGTTCTCATCCCGTCCGCACTCCTCACCTAATAAAAATTTCCACTAAATAGACCAGGCAGCCCGTAGTAGAGGAAATTCGGGAGTTCCCAACCAGGCTAGACCACCAATCACCCTAAATTTATATTCTTTCACTATTTGAATATTTGAAGGGATGATGCATTCAAAAGAATCACCACCTTTATGATTGATTGATTGGATTTGAGCTACAATAAATTGATTTAATGTAATACTATTTTACTTAAAAAAAATCTAATACTGTCATATCATAAATTCAAAAAAAAAAAAAATTCTGAAAATCATAATCATTTAATAAAATAATATTTTATTTTCAAGAAGCGAATATTTGGCTCAAAAATTTTTATATCACAATATTTATGAATTTTATATTATTACAAGAAAAATTATTTAAAATTCATTTTTAATGTAATTATGCATATTTTTTGAGATTATTATAAAAAAAAAGAAGATTTACAAGCGTTAGACTGTATTCTATAAAAAATAGTATATATAAAAAAAAAAACTTTATAGCCTCCTAGCATGCGACAAATTACATAAACTTGGTTAGTTAACACATATGGTAACAGCTAGCTAGCTAACTAGTATCTTAACTGGCTTCCATTTCTAATAATATTTTCTCCAGCTTAGTACTAATTAAATATGATCATACAGGAATAATGTAATCATTATTATTATTTTTGTGGGCTTTTAATATCTGACAGCCTTTATTCTATATTGATATGAAAAAATGATTTGTAATATTCTGCTTTGTTTGGCATAATTTTAAATCATTATTTAAAAAAAAATTATACTAAAAATAGTAAAAAAATCATCCCAAATGAAACTGACATTAAAAAGCATTAACAAGAACAATAGCTCATAAAAGAGTGAAGAATATTATAATCATTCATAAAAAAAAAAAATGTAAAGACTAATTATTACATAAATGTGAAAATCTACAATAAACTTTTAGCAGGACTTAACTCCTTAAAAATGAAAAAGGGCCCACTAACAGCCATTGCTATTTGCTAATGCTCCCTAAAGGCTAAAGCGCTGAGAATGAGCATCTTAAAAGTAAATTCACACTTTTGTGCTAAGTGGTTGAGCATAAATGGCTACATGGACCCTTTAAGCACTTTACCAAAGGTAATCATACGTTAAATAAGGCCAAGCTTTGCTTTGGAATGAAGGTAGAACCAACAAATTAGCCAATTTAGGCTTAGTTTGAAACGGCTTTCTTACTGCTTCATAAAGCAACTTTCTAGTATACAAATTTTAATTTTTATAATAGAAAGCTGCTTTATGAAGCAGAAAAAAAAAATCGTCCCAAATAAAATCTTAATCTAAAAGCAAAATTGAATTTAGCTAATTTTAGGTTTTATAGAAGCATGGAAAGATCTTTATCTCAATGAATTATGGAGAATTTTTTTTTTCGAATACAATTAAAAAGATTTAATTATTCATTAACATACAAAGACAATATCCTAATATAAGAAATATTTCAGGTTCAAATCAAATGAAGCATAAAAAACCATCCATTTCTTCATCCAATTTGATCAGTTCTCAACCATTTTTTGATAATTCTATGATTATTAATAAACATCAATGATTTTGATACCATATTCGGCAATAGCAATAATAACATCCAAAACAAATTGTATTACAAATGAAAATTCTATCATCACACACAAAAACTTATAGAAATATGAAAATAATCAGATTTAAATTTATTTACAGCAAATGATTTGCAGCTCAACTGTTTCAATTGAAGCAATTATCATTCAATTTTTCAGTGGAATTATCACACAAGCATTTTATTTAACAGGCCAATCCATCGTCAAATAGCTAAATTGGGCCAACTCTACCGGTAGACAGCAAGACCGGCCCAGAAAGACGCATGGCCCTGGGGACCATTGTACTGTACTCACCTCCAACCATTAAACTATGATGATGATGACTGAAAGATACTAAAGACCGAAAGCTATCAATTACAATAATATGACGCATATAAATTTTATAATATCAAAATAATTAAAATTCAATATTTGTAGAACATAATTTTATCACATCAAATTTATATAACCTTCATGGACCAATCAAAACGCTGAAAGGTTCTAAATACTATAATATTGAATTAAAAAAAAAAAGATAGTTTTTATTTTTCTTCAAAGCCAACAGTAATTTCCATCTAAAATTGGACCAAATAGTTAAAAGCAGGCAAATCAGTTGAATATAAGACAAAATGAGAATAAAAAAAAAGGTACTGAGTTGAAGTAAAAATATTACCGAGGTAAAATTGACGGATCCATGTGGTTCAGTTCTCCTCGTCGACCGATTTGCCCTTCAAGAAATGGGAAAACCAGAGAGCAGATGACTTTGGGTACCTTTTAAGCCCGTCTTTGTAGTCCACGTACACAAGCCCGAACCGCTTAGTGTATCCCTGGGCCCACTCAAAATTGTCCAAAAATGACCATGCAAAATATCCGCGGATATCCACACCGTCCCTGATGGGAAATTGGGAATGAACAGATTGGTTAGGCATTATAAGAAATATTCATTGTGATTGCTAATGTTTAGTTCAAACTTTTTAGTACAAAAGAAATATTTTTAGTTCAAACTTTTTTGCACCAAAATTATTTTAAAAATAATTAAAAAAAGGGATTTTTACATGCATACCACTTTATAATATATGTATTACATATTTAACACTCAAAATTTAAATATTTCTTATATACCACTCTAATCCAAATTTAACCTCAGAAATACCACTCCGTCTCACTCCGTTTCTTCTTCGCTCGGTTTCACGCTACCCCGCATGAGCAGTTAAAATCCCTAAAATCCTTCGGCTCTTCCCACCGAACGCTTGAGGATCAATACGCAGATAAAATCCCGTGCTCCTTCGTCTCTTACCACCGGAACTAAAACTAAGGTAAGATCTGCTCCTAAACTCCACCATATCGTCTATTTTCCCCATTATTTCTTCAGCTCATTCGTCGTTCGTGATGGGAGTTTAAATCTGTTTTGATGAAGTCTATTGCAACATTATCCCCATCATTATCAGTAAGCATTTTGTTTTCTATCTCTGGTGGTTCATGCTCCACTGAACCACAAACAGCAGTTGTACTGTGTTCTGCAGGAGAATGCTTAATGGATTCGGAAACATCTAAGACAGCCAAAGCATTAGTTAATCCATGTTCATTGTCTGAACCTGATATAGAAGATGCTGATATATGGTCATCACTATAAAGCTCCATGGATATACAAACACTGAAACACCAGAGAGAGGTTTATAGGCCACCGATGCTTTGATCTTCTCTGTTGCATGAAATAACTTTGTATATTACCCAGAAAACAAACTGTGTCTAAGCAGCCCCGGCCAGAGTTCGCGCTGGCATCGATCTGCTCAGCGATCGCGAGCAGTAGCGATCTGATCGCGAGCAGTAGGTATTACCGATGGAGTTTATTCGCGCGAAGATCTGATCGCGAGCAGTAGCGCTGTGATCGCGAGCAGCGACCATATGTATGTACGTATTTTCCGATTGAGTGTATTCGCCAGAAGATCACTGTTTGGTGGGAAGATATACGCCGTGATGTGCCATAGAAAAGGGAGTGGTATAAGTGATGTAAAGTATGAGTTTTTGGTGGTATAAGAGTAATATTAATCTTTGAGGTGTTAGATATGTAAATGGCTAGAAAATATAGTGGTATGTATGTTAAATTTAAAAATTGTCCCAAACAAAAATAATAGTGATGTGAACAAGTCTCAAGTCATGCAACCGCACATTGTTGACTCGTTAACTACTGTTTAAGGTTTAAGAAATGTTCATTTATAATCGACTCATTTATTTGTTGAGTCAAAAAGTTAGTCCTCATAAATACAAAACCTATAAGAATGTCATTTTATATATAGTGTTCTTGATTTTATTCAAATTTAGCTTAAATAGTATTCTAATTGTGATGAATAAATTATGATTACTTGTTCATTTTACTGATATGGCGGTTCCTTCTGAACCGCCTCAGGCGGTTTCACCTCCTTTATTGGCCAAATTAGATTATCTCCTAAGGGTGGGGTCCATAGGATTTGAATTTATTTTAAATTTATTTTTAGGAAAGATTTGAGTAGGTGGAAAAGTCTTTTAAATAGGAGAGGCAAGGGGAAGGGAAAGACATACAAGTATTGTTTTCTTCTTGGAGTTTCTTGGGCGTTTTAGGCTCTAGACTCTCTTGTATAAAGATTTGAGAGAGACGATCCTCCTCTCGAATTGAGGATCACTTGTATCTTGCTTTCGTATGATTTTTTTCTTTGTTTCCCTTATTGCAATCTATCGTTTTGGGGCTGATTTCTCCCAGATTTTTTGCTTATTTCTCGCTGCTTTGTCTCCAATTAATGATAGGTTTGATTGCGAACTCAAGTATTCCCTTATGATTGCTTGCGAGCTCAAGTATTTCCTATCATTTACATAATATGAATTTCTCACTAATTTTTAGATTTATTCAATCATTACATATTTACTATTTTTCATTCAAATTTTTTATGTATTTAATGGGTTTGTTATAAGTGAATCGAGGGTTTTCTTGCAAAATTTACATATACCACTTCCTAGTTGTAATGAAGAATCTTAACCCAAACTGTCAGGCATCAATTTGATATCAAACTTTATTATTGCGTTAGAAGGTCAACTAAACGTGGGACATTACTTGGGTCACTAAAAAGAATTAATAATGATTGAATTCGATCTAATTAAAGAGATAGTATTTTATGAATAGACTATTGGGGATATTTTAGATACATAAAATTAATGCTTAGATTTGCTTAATGAATATGATAAACTTAATTCATTGAAGTCAAAATCATCCAAGTTAAGTAAATTGATATGAGATTTTACCCGAAGATGAGGTTTGTTACCTTTAATACAACTTTTTCGATATTATGTTAACTGCGGGATTTGTTGTTTCTCGTGATTATCCTTACCATGATGGGTGCGAGTATTGTGGTGATATTCATGTGATTTCACGATTTTCTGACAATTCTTTTATAGGTTTGAAGTTGGTGCATGTTTTCATGATCTAATTTTTAAAGGGAAGTCATCTCCTTAAACTGATGCGAGGCCTAAATATTTTAAAATAGGTGGTGGAATTAAAATATACAAGAAAAGATTAAAAAATAAGAAAATTTAAGTTTAGCTGTAAAATTTTTGATGATTGAGAAAGAAATAAAGAAGTATGTAAGGAGTTTAAGAAAGCAATTTGCAATGCAAAGATTTAAACTTTTAATGATTTATATAATAGATTAGATACTAAGTAGGATGAAAGATATATGTATAAGTTAGCTAAGCAAAAAGATATGAGTAGCAAGAATTTAGTTCAAGTAAAGTTTATTCAGGATGAAGATCAAAAGATGCTTTTATTATAGGATATTCAACAAAAGTGGATGAGATATTTTGCTAAGCTTTTCAATGAAGATTATGAGAATGCGATTGACTTTAATGACCTTAGCACCCTAAATGAAAATAAAGATTTTTGTATTTATCGGCATATTAGTAAAACCAAAATTAAAGAGGCTTTACAAAAAATGAAGTGTGGAAAAGCTGTTGGACTTGATGATATTCCAATAGAGGTGTGGAAATGCTTATGAGATGAAGAAATTTTTTGGCTTACCAAATTTTTTAATATTATTTGAAGACTAAAAAGATGTCATATGAGTGGAGAATGAGGGTGTTGATTCATATTTTTAAGAATAAATGTGATGCACAAGATTGTCATAGTTTAAAACTATGGGAGAGAGTTATGGAGCATTGGTTTGCGGCATGCACTAATGTTTCTCAAAATCAATTTGGATTCATGCCAAGTAGGTCTACTATGGAAGCTATACATTTATTGAGAGGCTTGATGGAGAATTATAGAGAGAAAAAGGAGGGTCTATATATGTTTTTTATTGATTTAGAGAAAACATATGATAAAGTTCTAAAAGATGTGTTATGGAGAGTTCTACATAAGAAATGTATTAATAATGCCTATATTTAAGTCAATAAGGATATATATATATATAGCTATTACTCGTGTTCAAACACAAAGTGATTTGACCAAGTATTTTCCTATTTCAATTGGATTACATCAAGGATCATCCTTAAGCTTATATCTGTTTGCTTTAGTCATGGATGTTCTCACTAGGCATTTGCAAGATGTTGTACCCTGGTGTATGTTTTTTCTGATAATATTCTTCTTGTTGATAAGACTAAAGAGGAAGTTGAAGGTAAACTTGAATTATGAAGGTCAACCTTAGAGTCTAAAGGCTTTCGTTTGAGTATATCTAAAATTGAATATATGCAGTGTAATTTTAGTAATAATAGATCGAGTGGGGGAATTGTGACTTTGGGCGATCAAGTCATTAATAAGAGTACACGGTTTATATATCTTGGGTCTATTATTCAAACTGATGGTGAAATAGATGGGGGATATTATTAGTAGAATTCAAGTTGCATGGTTGAAGTGGAGGAATGCATCGGGCTTGTTGTGTGATAGAAAAGTCCCTCTCAAACTTGAGGGAAAATTCTATAAGATGGTAGTAAGACCTGCAATGCTTCATGGTGCAGAATGTTGGACATTAAAGAGAAACTTAATATTAAATTAAGTGTTGCAGAGATGAGGATGCACAGATGGATGAGTGACTTTACTCTTAGAGACAGGATACGAAATGAGCATATATGTGAAAAGGTTGGGATAGCTCCAGCTGAAGATAAGATTATGTTGACCCGTATAATACAAAAAAAAAGAGAATAAAATCAATCAAATCTCAGGACCTTACCTCCGCACGTCGTCAACACCTTCACACGTCGCTCCTGCACGATCCCTCACGCGACATTAAGTAGCCAAGGAAAAGAGGTCGAAACTCTCTCATTCTCTCTCTCATTCCCGCTCTCACTCTCCCTTTTCGCGCGCTCCTCTGCCCCCCTCCGACGACGTTCCCTTTCTGTCCGAGCGGAAGTTACGACATTTTGATTAGAGGCGACGACGGAACTCACTGTGACAGGAACTTTCTCCCTTTGGCGTTGCTTCTCCGGCTCCTTCTTTGCAGTTCCACCGCTCCTTCGACTTTCCCTTCCCGTCGGATTGGAAATTACCACATTTTGATCGGAAACGAGACGGGAGCTCGCAGGCTGTGAAGTAAATTTCTCCCTTTTGTGGCTTCTCCGTCTCCGTGCTGTTCAACGTCGCTCCTTCGTCGATTTTCCTTCCTACGAATCGGAGGTTACAACATTTTGAACGGAAGCAACGTCGAGAGCTCGTCGGCAGTGAAGGTAACCATCTCCCTTACACGCAACTCCTTGGCCGAATCCCCGAACAGAGAGGGTAGAGGGAGAGAGGATTTAATTTTTTTTAATTAAAATTAATTTTAATTAATTTTAATTATAATATTTTAATTAATTATAGTTAATATAATTAATTATAATTAGTTTTAATTAAAATGATTATAATTAATGATAAGTTAATTATAATTAATTTAATTTAAATTAATTTTAATTAATTACAACCTTTTAATTAATTATAATTAATTATTATTAATTAAGTAAAGTTAATTAATATTAATTAATTCTAAATAATTAAAGATAAATATGATTAATTATTTTAATTAATTACAATAGTAGTTAATTACTTTAATTAATTATAAATGAATATAATTAATTAAAAAATATTATAGTTAATCATTAATTATAATTATTTATAATTAATGTAAAAAAATGAATGTTAGAAAAAAAAAATGCTCCTCCCACCTCGATTTTTGTGCCCTCCACCGCCAGTTCGCCGGGCTTCAAGGTAAAATTTCTGACTTAAACACCGCCCTCGACGTTGTAGCGGACCGGGGAACCACCTATACGCGCTCTTGTAGCACGGTAGGAGGGAGCCCGGTGCGAAGCATACGACGAGGCGGGTAAGCCCTATACACGCTCTTGTAGCGTGGTGGGGACGGTCCTCGACCTCGACACCGACACTACCGACGACTGCTACGCAAAGGTATGATGTTCCAAAATCCCTTTCTCGACGTTTGCAACGGACCGGAGAACCACCTATACGCGCTCTTGTAGCACGGTAGGAGGGAGCCCGATGCGATGCATACGACGAGGTGGGAGAGCCCTATACACGCTCTTGTAGCGTGGTGGGGAGTCACTGTTGTTCTGGTACGTCACTGCTGTTCTGTTGTACGGGTACTGCTGAAGGCCACATACATGCTCTTGTAGCGTGGTGGGATGAAAATTTGTACGGCCGCGGTGTCTACGGACACCTATCATACACGCTCTAGTAGCGTGGTGGGAAGGCCCAGCTCCCCAATTTTCCCCCAAATGGGGGATATGCCGGGGTGCTGCCGAAATTTTCACTGAAATGTACGAAGACTTGAACAATAAGAAGACCTTCTTGGGCAACACTATAAAAGACTTGTAATCGAACAGAAATGCACAGAACTCGAACTAAAAGTGCAGAGGATTTGTATTGGAACAGAAATGCATAGAACTTGAACTAAAATGAGCAGAGGACCTGTACAAGAACAGAAGACTTGTGGACCTAAATCAGAATCAAAATTCAAATGATTTCTAAAGACCAAATTCAAATGAGATAAACTCAAACTGAAATCAAAATCAAGTCAATACGAACATGCATTTGAAACTTGCAAGGACTTCAGAAGATCCTGAACAAAGACTTGAACTTGTACTCTGAATTCAAAACTAGAACAAGATGTAGACAACAAGAACTTATGCATTTGAACTTGAACTGTACGACGCCAAGTGAAATCCAGATTTGCAAGCATTTGATTCGAATCCGGATGAATTCAGTAGGATGATAGGAGACCTGAATGAATGTGGGAGATTTAGACTGAGTTTGAATTCAAGTCTAAATGAAACTTAATTCGAACTCAGGCTATACGACATCAAGTGGGGACTTATAAACTTGATGAATTCAAGTCTGAATGAAATTGAATTTGGATCCAAACACATGCAAAGATCGAAATTTGGATCATACATGAGGAAACTCAAACTACAAGACCTGGATGAACGAACTCCTACGACATTCCCTACAATGCCTGTTGATTGAGAGGGCAATACTGGAGACCAACAATCAAAAATCCATCTTCTACAAACAAATTCAACTATCAACCACCTGAGATTGGTGACAGGTGGGGATAATGTAGACAACAATGGGTCTCCTACGAACAGTCCCAGGTGCTCATAGTGGATACAACGGGTCACTACCAATAACTACAAATCACTTGTGGATAACAACAGTGAGAGTCTCGTAAGCATAGCGATCTACTGTGGACACAAATATTGATATCATCTACGACAGCGGTGATCAAAATCTCTAAGTACACCGGGTACAAAGGCAACCCGATGTACGAAAAAAGATATCCCCTGACAAAAGGAAGGACATGTTTGAACAAATTAGAACCAAACTTCCTGGTGTTTTAAAGTCTCTTTTTGGTTATATAATTAAGAAGGGAACAGTTCGGGTGCCCACAAACACTAGAAATAACATGTCCGCTATACTGAAGATCTAAAAGGAGTTCTCCCCAAATCAAGAAGTCTTTAACTCCAGAATCCAGAAAATCTTTCCCCCGGTGAATGAGAAAGGGGGAGTCAACATCCAAAACGCCACGCCACCGGATCTGCAACACTGATATAAGCAGACAGAAGGCGTCTACAACATTCATATTCGGCTTTTAAGGCCTTCAACAAAGAAAGTTCATGAACAAAGGCATGAAGCCTAAAGAACTCGATCCTTCTATACCGATCAATAGGAGTCGACAGGGTTCGAACTATCAAATAGATACACGGTTGTAGTGACCGGTGTATTTGTTTAAATACATTCTTTTTAGGCCTTCAATGCCTAAAATCAAGGAAATTCATGAACAAAGGCACAAAGCCTACGAGAAACCCGATCCCCTATCGATAAGTTGATAGGGTCGACAGGGTTCAATCAAATGGAAATGACCCCAGAACACCCCGATGATGGCCGTGTTGAATGAAGATCTCAACCGGAGGGGTCAATTTCAGGCATTTTTAAATGCCTCCCAAAAGTTCAAAATCCAAAATTCCACAAATCCTAAAATCTCAAAATATTTAAAAATGAAATATATCCATCAATGCTTAAAGTAAAATCCATCCACCCTCCGCAACAGTCTGCCAGGATGGACAAATTCAAATAAACTCTAGCTCACAAAGAGCCAAATGTCTAGTCGAAAATATCACTAGGATCCATTCTCAAATAATCTCCTGCCAGTAAGGACGTGGTACGTGTCCTCTAACCGGCGGTCAGCCGCCAAATGGCCACCGCAGGATAAACGGTTACGATGACTCGGGGCCCTCTGAACCGCGTGGTTTTGCCGCCAAATGGCACCACGATATACCGGTTATGGCCAGAGCCAATACGCTCCTTATTGGCATCAAATCCTTGAGATATGAATCAATAGGATATGATTGATAGGGCACAAAGCCCTCTGTAAGCTAAGGTGGATTCAAATTTGTCCCCTTAAGCAAACATCCAACCCCGGTCTACAAGGTCCCCTTGGACGAAGCAACCCATGGCTGCCGACAAGGATCCTTCTGTCAGGGTTGGGTCGACTACCTCCTCTGACTAAGTAGACCAGGAACCACGATGGCCCGGGACGACGGAACCATGGGATCTTGATCGGGTCCATCATCCATTCCCCCACCATCCGCTTTAAGTGCTAGATGGTGCAATTTCTATTTTAAATATCAAACCTTTCAAATTTCCAAACTTTCAACCCAAATTCTCAAATCCAAACCCAATTTTCAAATCCAAATTCTACCAATATCCAATCTTTCCAATCTCAAATCCATTGTTGCTACTATATGCCAGATAACACGTATTTCTATACGTATCTGATCGATGACTAGCCTTAATCGAAAGTTCTCTCTCGTGATTGGGAGGGGTAATTAACTATAGGGGCTTGCGCCTATAGGAAACAAGAACTCAGATCATAAAGTCCTCGCAAATGAGGGCGAAATCTCTGGGTAGTGTCTTATCTACAAACTCATCTGCCTTCCAAAATTTACCTCGGAACCTATTCAGTTAAAACTCCCTCGCTCAGATAAAAAAAAGAAATCGCGCGGCGGGGAGGCCGGGGCCGAATTTTCGGAGCCCACAGATTAGAGAGAGTTGCCTTAGATGGTTTGGTCACTTAAACGGCAGCCTTCCGATGACCCAGTTCGAAAATTAGATGTATTAGATTTGACTTATGTTAAGAAAAGTAGAGGTAGACCTAAAAATACTTGGCTAGAAAATATTAGAAGTGATATTTCTTTATAGGATTTAAATGAGAATTTGACTTTTAATAGGACACCATGGAGAAAAAGGATTCATATACCCGACCCCACTATGGGATAAAGGCTTGTTGTTGTTGTATATTTTTTGCTTGACCTTTTTTCTTGTAACATATTTTGCTATTGGTTTGTTAATGTTCCAATTAAATTTGGCAAACATGAGATTTCAATTGTGGTGAACATTTTATAATTGTTCGTTATTTTTGCATGGTTCAAATATCTCATTGTCTGATTCATTCAATTATTATATTATTGTTTGGGTTTTTTTTTTAAAAAAAAAAATTATTGTTTGGGTTTTGATTATTATATTTATTATTTTGTGTTTACAAAAACAAATTTTTTGACGTACTTAATGACATGTGATCTACCAATAATAAATTTCCTCAGGTAATCTACATATACTAAATCATTCTAACAGCATTACATTAAAAAAAAAAAAAACAATTAGTTTCCAGTCCAACCATTTACATCAAGATTCCCTTTTGCTTGCAAAAGGGAATCTTGTCTCCCTTTTACCCAGTGACCTACTGACATGCTTGAAATCCAAAAGTTATTCCTATAGAAGGCAAAATGAAAGAATAGTTTCTGTCGTCTCGCTAATAATAGGCTCAGATGCCACACTCAAGAAGGAAATCCACACAAGAGAAAAAAGTGTTGCAAATTATCAAGATTAAAACAGATTTAAAGTACCTGATAGCTTGCGCTACCGCACCAAGGTAGCCCTTGAAATATTCCACTCTCTTCTCATCACTGAGAAATTCGTTGATTATTGCTGTTTCCTTTTCTTCATCATCCATGCCTGCAAGTCAATCCACAGACATTAAATGAGTAAGAAATACCAAAAGTGAAAAATCTAAAGCACCTAGATTATAGAGCGTCACCATTCTCAGTTACGTAGATGGGCGGATTTTTATATTTCTGTGCGATGTAGTTAAGGACTTTCCTCAAGCCCCAAGGAACTATGTAAAGCCAATCTGATGCAGCCTGAAGTTAGAGAACTCAAGTTAAACTTATAAAAGAAGTTGGCAAGCACAAACAATAAGTTTTATTTACTGTTCATAGATACAATAACTCAGTGAAACTATCCAGAAAAATAAAGGCAATGTGTAAGAAATCTTACTCTTTCACCAATTAGGTCGCCACCTTGCCAGTTAACTATGCATGAGAATTATAAGGTTGGATTAGAACTTTATCAGCTTAGTTCAAAGCAAGAATAAAGGATAAAAGGTTATCGCCATCACATTCAAGCATCAACTCCAGCAAACTCTTAAAAAGTAATGTGATTTTGTGCATTTTATTTTTGAATTTTTAGGAATCAAAGTAGTTTGGCTTTTATTAAAGATGATACATCACTCATAAAAAGAAATGGAGTTTATTGAAATAGTTACCTATCCTCTCCAATTCCTGTACTTCGTAAAAAGGTCCCTCTGTTGCACAAGTCGCATGAGCAATTAATCTTGAAGTGTAATGATTGAGCCCTACAAAATCAACTGAATTTCGTAGTAATTTTTTCTCTCTTTGAGTAAACTGTGGAAGGTGATCTCCAAGCCTTTCTCGCATAACTGCAGGGTAGTCTCCATAAAATATGGGATCCAGAAACCTTGCAAATACATAACATGATGATTTATAGCCTCACCGCTCTGGAGTAATGTAGAAAATAGATATAAATTCTCTCCAAAAGGACAACGTACCAAAAAAAAAAAACATGTAATGTCAAAATTTTGTTTTCTAAAAAGAAGAGCCTTCAATAGTTAAACATAACATATATGCTTCATTAAAAAGTAAAATCTATGCACGGCTGTATTGGAAAAAAATAACAAGGTTTATCTCAGAAGCACCAAAACCTAAAACAAATGAACATACAACCTTATAAATTTATTGAAGTTTTCAAAATCATCTCACACTAAACAAGTAGTTAAAATTAACAATGCAAATATTGCCATTAAAAGCAGCACAAAAAATAACACGGTCAAAACTTGGGAAAATTATTAGGTCCGGTCACCTGACAGAGAGATACATCCGGATTTCTCTGTGTCTACAGCAAAAGCACAGTCGAAGCACAACTGCTACAGTACTGCGATTTACTGTAGATAGAGATGATTTCTCTATCAGGTGACCGGACCTAATAGTTTGCCCAAAACTTGAAAGTGAATATATGAATTTTTTTTTGTAAAAAAAATAAGCAAACAAACATTATGCTTTTTATGAAGTATATATCCTAATAAACTCTTTCAGCTTAGTTTAAATTGAATTGCAGTAGGGGAACCCAGAGACCAGCAAGAAGTGGAGGATTGGCGTCCAAGGAGATAAAGAATCAATTAAGGGTAGATCCTTTGGCCCAAAATACTTTCAAACTGGAAGAAAGAAGCTGAGAGGTTGGTCGTTAATTCAAGAGTGTTGGGCCATTGATCTTCCAAGGAGTGGTAGTTGATTTCCCTATGAAGATGAGAGAAAGATATATAAAGACAGTATATGTATATGATTTGACTATGTAATTTACATCCATGATGTAGTAAAAGGGATGTGCTTTGAATATGCTCATCTTGGACCTTCAATAAATGATGCGGTTTTAGAGGCTAGATGGAAAAGTCCTAGCGAGTAGATTCACAGCCGATTGGCAACCAAGAAATGCCAAGGCCAACTGACTACGGAGTCAATAGTTGGATGAGCAATGGATGCAGGCCGGCCTTAACACGGTGTCAGCAGAAAGTTGAAATGTGTTGTTGACAAGATTCAACAAGATCTAACAAACACATTAGAAGGAAGAGAGACGCTTCTAGAGTTGGCCACTATGGAATAAGTTGGTTGGCAGGGAAGTTGAGAAAGGACTCAAAGAGGAAGTTAGTGAAGGCTGCTCTTGAATGCCGAACGAAAGATGATGTATTGACTATTGACTGGAATGATGGGACACCGATAGGGTACTATAGATGTTGGTCCGGCAAGTCAATGGGGAATCATAGAAGCTTCGTTATAAGGTTCCTACTGAAATGTGCCAAGGAATACAATTGGAATAAGAGAGACGATCAATAGGTGACCGGAAAGAATCTTTATGAAGGCCGATTGGATATCATCGAAGGGAGACATCAGTGGGAATTGCCAGGAAAAAAATCACACCAACTAATAGACTCAACATCCCCGTTAGTCTTCACAAATGCTCGCAGCTGGAGGATAACCCATTGTGGCATAAGGTGTCAATAAAAGAGCTAATGGTCTAAACATACTGCCATAATCTAAAGAAAGTATGGTTCTTATCAAAGACGGCGCTGAAGATCTAGGTTGTTAGCTCGAGGGCTATGGACAACAACTCAATAGATGGCTGTTGAAAGGTAAATGTTTTGAAAGAAAGAACACAAATGTTCGGAAGGAATTGATCATAAACCAAATCACCAATTTAAGGCACATTGACCCAGGTGACAACTTGATTGATGGCAGTTTCTTCTGAGAGCTTTAATCTTGACAACTACTTACCACAAGAGCGATCTTGATTAGGTGCAGAAAATTAAGTTTCTCCTCATTTCGAACTCTATAAATATAGAAATTCAAAATGATGACAGTGCCAACTTTTCAACAAACCTTTGAATTCTCCAAGGAAGCACCTCCAATTCATTGGCTTCTCAAGACATGGCAAGAAAGAAAACCAACGCTATGTGCTCTTTTGTAAGGAAGAAGTTTATGATGAAGGTAGACAAAATAGTAGAGAGGTGAAATATCTGACAAGATTGCGAAAGTAGTCCTGGAAATCCTGAATTTCAAGTTGAAAACAAGTCATAAAGTTATGGAGTAATTTGCCCAACTCTTGCCTCCCATTCATAAGAATTTGTGAATTCTTTGGTCTATTTTGGTTGCCAGCGAACTAAGTTCCAATTTTTGGCTTGAAGTTAGCATATGAATAAATACTTCATAGTAGAAGACATTAAAACCACTTCAGTGGCACCTTTTTTAAGGTTGGTAAAATGTAGTCAGCATTTAAATGCATCACTAATGCTAATAAGGGGAATCACCAACACTCAATGGGCAAAATAGTCATTCACATCCAACTGCCTTTGGAAAAATCAAGATGAGAAATTTTGAACTTGGGAGGAAGCTAACCCCTATATTTTCATAGAAAATGCATTGGTGAGCTAAGATCAGTGCTTCATGAAACAATGAGGAAGTGTTTTAGCAATACACTTTTTGGAGATAGGTTTCATCATCAGCTTGAGTGGATATGATGACTCTAAGGCTAAGTTGGTGATTATGAATTAGAGTTAGCATAACCCACTCACAAGAGGACTAAACACAGAGAGCAGCTTGTGGGAATGCTCGAGGATCCCTTAGATCATCTTTGTCAAGCATTCTTCCATTTTTTGAGTTTCGAGCTTGAAGAGAGAAAGAAGATATAGAAAGAGAGATTGAAAAGAGAAGCCGGGATCTCCTTAGTTTCATGTCAAAAAGGTACAAACTTAACATGATATGACTTTATGTTAAGCTCATCCTATAACCCTAGTTTATAAGCTCGGCTCAAGATTTAGCACCATACACATAGAACACAACCATGAAGCAAACTTGAGTTATAGAGCACTATGATGCACATACAGAGATAAGACGACACGGACACGAGACACATCAATTATTAAAATTATAGGACGCAAATATGAGTTTGACACAACATTAAAATTTTTATATCTTAAAATAGTTTATAGAAAACGAGTAATCAAGATATTAAGAATTTTGAAAAAATAATAAATCATTTAATTAGGATTTGTGCTTAATTATTAATATTAAGATGTCAAGAGTCGAATATCGACGTCATATTTAAAGCATCGAGAGGGGAGACAACAGTGTTATCAATAGTCGGGCATCAAGCGTCGATGTCGAGACAACGTAGTCGTCTATGTTGCTACAAAGATGAGATGTTGATATACGCGAGGGCATGATTATGGGGATAGAAATTGCTGGCGTCAAACTTTAATTTTCAGATGATTTTGGAACATTGATGTTGTGATGGTGTTGGACGTCGATATTGCAATTGGCATTAGACGTTGTTGTGAAATATTGGCTGAGATCTGCCGAAGAGAAATGAAAATGGTGTGTATGGGAAATGGGATATTGAGTGTGGACAATTGAGAGGAAATAAGAAATTTAATATTTATTTTTAAATAAAATTAAAATTCATATAAAAAATTCTAATAAAAAATTTATAAAATATTTAAGATACACGTGTCCAAAATTTTTTAAATATATATTTTTTAATCGGACACGTCTTCGACGCATCTGATACATATCGGAGGCGTGTCGAAGGCGTGTCGAACGCTTGTCGTGTCTGATACGTGTCAGACACTGCATACCTCATTGAGGAGAAGTGTCCGTGCATCATAGGTAGATCATTTCATTGAAATTATATTTTATGATATTAAGTACTATTATCAAAAACTAATTGCAATTTTTTAGACAAAAAAGATAACAAACTTTATAAATATAAATACTAGAGTACACGTATAACGACGCAAACTTACTCCTTGCAAACAGTTCTTTCCCCCCTGTTGCTGAACTCATGTAAGAGTCTTTTCTGAGCCAAGATGTTTTAGTGATATAATGACTTCACTAATATGCATTCTTTTATTTATTTTATAGAGAAAACTGCATTTGCCTAGTATCAGGTCAATTTTTTGTCCCACAAAACAACTTATACAAGCTTCAGGTGGCAAACCAATCAGCGAGAATGAAAATATTCCACAACACAATTTGCATCCACAATTCCATGTGCAAAGAAAAAATTCAGCAGGAACTAAGAAAGTGAAAGGAAATGAGATGTACCACCCAAGCTGAAAATCCAGCCTCCTTTCTACGGCAATCTTATCTTGCTCTTTGTCAGAAAAAGCCTCTGCCCATTCACAGTCAACTACCAACCCAATTTCCCCACCTTGTGTAGCCTAAATGGATAAATTATTTTTTAGCCTCTTTACTGTGCCATATATAAATCGTAGTACAAAGATGATGATGACTATCATATCCGATAATGAAATTTATATAAACTAATTCTTCATGGATTGAAGTTTCGCAAGAAAAATTTTACTATGCATTGCAAGTGATCAGAAAATAGAAGTTTTAAAGCAAAAAATTTCCATTTTCATATGTGCATGGGAAATTTTAAAATCATTGCAAGACATTAATCACCTCAACATCTTTCATTGTAGAAAAAAAATGATAACACAAGCGACCATGCCATTATAAAAGAAAGACATCAAAATCTCATTGGAATATCATATCAAAAGAAATCTTAATTAGCTATAGCATACCTTAAATTTCCTCCTATAGACATCAACAGCAGCTGCATGGGCCTAAAATCTGGTAATGAGCAGCTAAATAGGGTTCTTTGTACGGGTTATCATGTCTTCCAGGAGCAAATATACCAATGGAATAGCCATTAATAGCTGTTTGAAGAGGTTCATTGATCGTCATCCAATGCTTAACTCTGTCACCAAACCTTGCAAAACAAACTTCTGCATACAATGCAAAATATTCACTGGCCATTCAACCAGATAATTAAGTTAGAATGAAGAATAACGATCATCAAAGTTTAATAAATTGTATTAAAACACTCCAAACTTCATAAGTATTTCCAACTTAACAAAGTTGATACAATATCATTTTCCATTAATCACAGCCAGCTATTGTGTTGTGCAGGATTTGCAATTTTTAATCAGAATTCTATGAATATTTTATGAATTTTTATAATTGCACTGAATATACTCCTTATATTTTCCGCTTTAAAAACTATTATAAAAGAGTGTAAGTTATGAACAATGGTGCTTTTGTTATTTTGTTTATCGGATGTCAAATAACGGAAGGTAGGTGACGGAAATTTTTCCAATTCACAATGGTGAGGAAACAATGCAGAGCTCAAGGTTCACAGTCTTCATCAGAAATGCAAGATCGTGTGTTGCATCAATATTTTTTTTCAAGAAAAGTTTGTCTAAGACTTTCAATAGAAAATAGAAGAAAAGGCTCGTACAAATTACCATTTTATAGGAAATTGTCAAAACATACCACAAAATGCTCAAAACAGTAAGGTACATTTGATGCATTATACCTTATGATGGAAATAATCATACAATATAATGAAAGACACTCGTCTATGTTTGATTTCTAGGGTTCAAATTAAAAACATGCTCCCATGAGTGTACCTTATGATCATCATATCTTAAGATGCAACAAACATTCATGGTTCAGTGCAAAGTACATTACAAGTCAACCCACCTTAGGATCTTGTTGGTTCCAAATAAAAAAAGCTTACAATATTTTAAGATTTTGTTCATTAGTTCCTAATCCATAAAAGATTAGTACTATTTATAATAAGAGCTCGAACTCTTACTATAAATAGGATTGTTCTGTTGTAAATAGGAGATTATTGATGAATAAAACAGAGGCACTCCATAGAGGTGAAGGGTATTCAAGCATCTTTTTGGATGACCTCCAGCACAAACGTCGTGTCTCTTGCATGGTTCACTAAGAACCCAAGTCAAATCATCCTACAGGTGTTTATCGCATAGAGATGTTATCTTCCTTTCCACAAAAACCTAAGCTGACATATTGCATAATGGAATTTCATGTATTGTTGCCTCAATAGTGACGTGTTGCATATACCTGGGGACTCCTGCATGACATACGGTTCCCTTCTATATAAGAATGGTCATGATGATCAAGCGGGGGGGAATTCAAGCCTTTGGCTTGAGATAATTCCCAAATTGAGAGAAGAAGATGAAGTGAAGATGAAAGATTTATGTTGTTCAGCATTATATCCTATATCCAAATTGAAATAAGAGAGTGGAATCTACCATAAAATGGAAAATGCATAGAGTACAAGGTCCACCTCACCGCATTGAGAGGAGCTTTGTGGGTGAAGGACGAAGAAGAGGGGAGGGAAGGGGAAAGATCAAAGACGAGAAAAGGGAGACTCTTTTACATGAGTTTAGCCTCAATGGGGAAGCATTCCTACACATCATTGATGGTAGTCTTTTATAAGGAGGCCGACCTCGACTTGGCTACTCCAAAGAGCCATCATAATCACCTAAAAGCGATCTGAGAGGGATGGGCATTGCTTCTACTAACATGGGACCATCTGATCTAGCGACATAGGTGGTTTTGTGTAAAGAACATGCAGTGCTTCACTATTAACTCTAGGAAGAACATGCTCTGACATAGCCGTTAATAAGTAGTGTGGAGTCATGATGCATAATGGAGGTGTCCTAGGTCAACTAGCCAATCAGCATGAAGTTATCAAGTCTTGTTGATTGGGGAGCCAACGACCAATTGAGTAGCGAATTATGGTCAGTTAAAGCCGTTCGGCAAAGAGCTAGGAGGAGAAGCCATCTTGGGAGCTAATGTGTGTTGTTGGAGATGACAGTCGAAGGTAAGTGTTGGTTGACAAAGTAGGAGCTAGTCGTGGAGATGTTGTTGACTGAATCAATGAGGGAGTTGTCAAGTCGCTTTTGGATCTCAACCAAGAGAATTGCATGATGGATGGAATGTTTGGAATTTTGAAAGAAACCATAGACAATAAACGAGTAGACCAACAAGGTGTTAGAAAAGCCATAGCTAAAGATGTCAGTCAGGACCAACCTAAAGACGTCAATCATCATGTGAGCAACAAAAATATGGTGGACACTGACTAGATATTGTCGAACAATGACATTGACAAGAGGCGTTAGAAAGTAATGCAATCAATTGGTAGAACCAATGGTTCAGGCAAACTTCTCGAATTTGAACAACTGGAGGGAGAGCTCTAGATGGCGACGAGAAAGGTATCAACAAGAAGTCGTAGATGAACGAGTTAGCAAGTTTCGATCACATTGGGCAAAACCTAGTTGAAGCCATTGACTATGAAGGCGACAAGCGACAAGTTGAAATGACAACTTTAGAATTACAATTTTGGGGAAAAGAAATTCAAAGTATGGCATATATTCAGTAAGAGTTAGTCTTCAGCTAAGTCGTTAGGTCCAACCAATCTATGGTAGATTGTGCAATTTCCTTTGGAGGCTCTGATCTCCATAGTTGCCCACCACATGTATGATCATAATTGGGTAGAAAAACTAAGCATTACTACCCTCCTCGCATAACCTCATCTCACATGTTTACCAAGTTAGAATCACATCCCATAAAACTCAAGCATATTGTCTTGCTTCCTCCATGCAACAAAATATCACACAATCTTCCTTTTAATCACTTTGCCTACAACTAGGCTACACTAGATTCCATATTCGCATGCTTATTTTGCAGGTCAAGCATCAACCCTCCTTCAAACCAAATCCCTTCTAAATCCACCACTAAGACAATAAATTCTTTTCCAACAAAAGGAAGACAAAAAGAGAGTGGTCTTACTGCCTTCAAGGAGCCATTCAACTCACCTTCCATTGGTCCTCTTGGTTGCCACACTTCAGGGGTACTAAAGCATGCTTGGTTCCATGTTTCTTCACCATATACAAACTATGGTGACTTGCCCATTCAACTATAATTTAGTTCCACTAAGTTCAAGGCTGAATAAAATTTCACATCCAAAAAAGGCTTTTTTCATTCAGTGGCTTATTAGTTTTATTTTTGATGTTATTGATATATTCTCTATTGAAAAAATTAACCATTGTTGTATGCTACCAGGCTTTTTCATATAATTCATTTGGTTTACCATCAAGATTATGTTATGAGGCTTTTCCATTTTATTCATGGGGTTTAATGTTTTCCACTTCATTCCCAACAGATCTAGAAATTTTCAAACTATTTGAGTTTAATATAAACAAAAATATACTCTTTTTTTTTTTTTGCTACTCATATAGTTTTTGTGGCTTGCATGATATTGAGGTTTTAACTCACATGATTCTTCATATAGGCTTTCAAATCCTTCTCCTTGAAAGTGTTCCTAGAGCATTTGTTCAAAATGTAATTTTTTGAACAATGATGTGGTTAAGCTATTTGGATACTTTAAACCATGCAAATCTTTGTGGCCCATCCTACTTGATTGGGAACAATGTCATTTTATTCTTTCATTTAATGCTCAATTTGATGTTCTGGTCCCCTAAGAAAAACCTACATATAAAATTAATTAATAGGCTTATCTAGTAAAGCTTTTAAACTAGAAATCAATTTCTAATTCCGGCTCACATTTCGAGTCAAAATCAAAATCTAGAGGCCATTTCACTAGTCTAGATAGCACCCCTAGCCATCATCTCACAAGCTAAAATCGTTGATTGAGAAAACTCGCTAGCACAAATATTCCATCTCTATATAGCTCTCATTCATGAGCTCTAGTTTTTGAAAGAGCTATATAAAAAAGTTTAGATGTGTAAATGATGCTAGAAAACTCAACCAACTTAAAATGTTTAATATGTGTAGCTTACACTACTTTCTCCGATAGCCATCCGCCCACAAATTCATGAAGCGTGTACGGAAGATCCCAATGATACAATGTCACATAAGGCTGAATACCTACAGTTGACAAATATAAACATAAGCCTTTATGGATAAATGTTTAATTACAGTAAACATGATTACTAACCTTTCTTTAGCAAATAATCTATGAGATGATTGTAGTAGACAATTCCTTTCTCATTGACTTTATTTCCAAATCCATCTGCAAGAGTAGGAAAAATCTTATAAATAGTTATTCAGTAAAAATAAAAGAAATAAACAAATAGTTAAATTCTACTAATCTTATAGTGATGGTGATGCTGTGAGTGTATTGGTTGAGATGGTTTAAAGCTTAGACGAGCAACTTAGAGAAAAAAACTTGTGAGGAGGGTCATCACCTTTCAAACAATTTACAAATATAAGTACTAATATTTATACAATTTTCCATGGATTAATTCACCTCCCTTGAACATTAAAGATGATCAACCATGAAATAGTAGAAAACAAGAGGTATGGTGATTTGAAGAAGCTTCGAGCTTTGGAACAATCTATGCAATAACAAGCACGTCAATGGCAACAGAGTTCATGAGTGTTGTACCTTATTAGCATCATGTCCAAAGGGGGTCATCAAATCGAACCTTTAGTGGTCGGACAAATAGCTCATGGACTCTATTGCCATTGATGCGCCCAAGAACCCATTGCATCGACCTTACATGCTTGAAGCTCATGCAATAAGGAATTCAATTTGGTCCAGCCACTTATAACCATTAAAACCCAATATGAATGGTCCAATGCCCACAAGTTCAATGGGAGGCTCACAATATTGAATGTTAATTACATCATTCTAAACCTTTAAACTTCAAACTAAGTTGTAATTTGGTCCTTTTGGATCATATCAAGATATGTTTTGTGTCAAAAGTTATGTTTGACATGTATGTACACTTGTCTTGCATGCATGCTTGACATCTATGTATGTACGCATGGTTGACATATATGCATGCATGCATGTATGTACACTTGACATCTATGCATGTTGTGTTAGACATATATTTATGTTTTACATGCATGTACGTATGCATGCATGCATGATTGACATATATGCATGCTGTATGTATGTGTGTATGTGCACTTGACATGAATGTATGCATGTTGTTTGTATGTATGTATGCACATTTGACAGGAATGTATGCATGCACATAACATGGCATGAACATCTGTATGCATGCATGTAGGCTTGACATGTATAATGAGACCCAATCTAAGGCTCAATTGCAAAAGAAGAATGATACATATCCTCAATAAAACCTATAATGCAAGGTATTTGGCCTGATATTAAAACAAGCATATTATTTCTTTGACCAAATGCAACTTTCAAGAGGTAAAATATATCAAGAAACAAAACCAGACTTTTGTACTCCTTATGATGCAAACAAAATTAAGAAAAACTGCATGAATGTCTGAAGTCAGGATGCTATCACTATGCAGTATTATACATCAAAGGCAATAAAAAATGGTTTCTGAATCTATCTCAACGGTATAAAAGAACAATAATACAATAGTAATGTGCACCCCAGAGAAAATCTAATATTTGCAATAAAGAATATGCAAGAGAATGTACAATAAAATATAAATTTTAGATAAACAATAAAGAAAAGATGGGATACCAGGAAAAATACGAGACCATGAAATAGAAAACCGATAAGCTCCAAACCCCAACTTGGCTATGAGTTCTACATCTTCCTGTTTTTGATTCAGTAGAAGCATAAAAATATTATACAATGACAATTGTTTCTTAGTGAAATGGATGCAGAAACTAGTCAACATACATCAAGGAATTGCATATAATAGGGTAACGTTGTGACACAAACTGTAAAAGACGATGTGGAAAGTCACATAATAACTGAATAGGGCATAATAGGATGCACCATAAATGTTAATTTTTGCTTCTTTATTAGTTTTCAAAGAGTAGTTTTGGTTTGTCTGGAATATTCAGTGAAGAAAACCGTATAATGTGGAACCACAATGTGTACGCACATCACGGCTTCATGATCAGAAAGGGCACATTTCAAGATCAAGTCAATATCTCTGTAAGGTAGCGACGACTTCTTTGCATTGAGTGGAACACAACATTACTTAAACAAAGCCTTGATTTCCTTAACTAAGAAATATTGATCAATCAAGTATAATTATGGAGGGCTCAGTTCACATCCAAAAGGAACCAAACCCCAGAGGCCTTTGACAAGGCTAGTAGTTTAAATGAGCTAGGTGGAAGTGGGTGCATCCTTGCATAATTCGGATATAATCTAGCATCCTAATCAACGAAATATCCCCAAATCCAATCTAGATATTCATTATATCCATCTTCTTCAATTTAGTTTAATTAATTTGTGTACTTCATTCACATATCCAACATTATATTAGCATGCATTGAAGCATAACTATTTCCTATACATGTTTGGCATACATATAGGAAGGTACATGCAACTACAATGCTTTGTAAAAACACAAATATCAAAATAAAAGTAAAATATGAAATGTCAATTGCTAAACACATATTTCTGCATTTCATTACCAATCAAGTTCCCTTCCGTAAAACCATCAAACAAAAACTGGTCATCTTTTCGAGCTTGGACGCACTCATGTGATGCAACTAAAGTCATGGATTAAAGTCAGCCACTCCAAATATAGTGATGAGGTTGAATATGCAACCTCTTCCTAAACCCTTCAATGGTCGTAGCATCATCATGCATTGGGCTACGCCCATTACATAGAACATAAAAGTTCACAAACACACTAAAATTTCTTCAACATTTCCGAAAATTATACTTCAAAGTTGCATGTAACAAGCCAAACACCTACAACATGGCAGAAAATTAGGCATGGTAGAGCAAGCATGCCAAGCTTCATAAAGCAAAGAGAGTTGTGCATGATATACTTACTAAATGATAGGGGTAGTGGCCTAGCCTTTGGGGCTTATATTAAGTCCGCGACGAAGAGTTATCAATCCAAAGTTTTGCACATAATGAACTTGTTGATGACAAAATTTCTTGGGCCCCAGTCTTAGGCTTTGTGCTTTGTCTTAGGCTTTTTTTCAAGTTTCAGTAAATTAGCAATCAAATTTTCAATTTAAAGGTTATGCAAACTCACTGAATTTCGACTTAATATCAATCCTAAATGAATCCCTTAAATTTTGGTGAGACAGTTGACTAAAACACGTATTTGTTAGCAAATACATGCTTTCCACAGTTGCATTCTTAGAATTTAAAGCTCAGAAACAGGATTGCAACATTAAAAGCTAAAAAGAAAAGTTATTAACCTTGTAGCGATGGTATTGGTCAACAGCAATGTCTCCATTACTTCCATCCTTGATATTTCCTAGTTAAATGAAATTAAGCTAGAATTGAGGTTGTGACAGGCTGCTTAATGTAACAGGGAAGAAGAAAGAAACAGAGTTAACCTTTTGTTCTTGAGAAAACGTCCCAAATGCTATCACCCTTTCCATCTTCATTGGTTGCTCCTTCAACCTAAAAATCAGTAACTTGGGTAAAAGTTAGATGACAAATTTGAACCAAAGATGGAGCATAAGCCACAAGTCTATTATAAGAAAAACATATACTATAAAAATTTGACTGCTCACTAAAAAGCTATTTCTCTCTAGTTTCATGTGAAACTTAAATAAACTGCAAGGAAATTGATGCTTAAAAGTGGATAAAAAACTATTGTTCGCCATAAATCATGCACATGTGGGCCCGTAGAAATTTCAAAAGGTATTAAAGACAATTTAAGAAGCCGTATATGGTAAATATAGAACTATATTGAATTCAGTACATAAACATAAAAGAAGGCATATACAGTGTATGACATCCTAGAAAACCCGGGGAGGCTATTTCCTTGATTGGAACATATGAAATGTTCATAATAGAAACACCCTAACGATAACAGGCCCAGCTTCTAAGATCGATAGTGAGCTCATTGTTATAAAATAAATTTTTAATATAGGTATGATATTGTGTTTTCTCTTTTATTTTCTTGAACCCTGCCTGCACCAAAAGATTTATGGGTTGTGATTTTCGCTCTAACCAGGTCCATGGTAAAATATTTCCAATCAGAAAAACAAAAACCCACTAAATCAGTCTCGCGAAAAAGGATATTCAAATCTAGATCAACAGGATAACGACTAACACGTGCCGGCCCTAAATCGGAAGTTTCACTGCAGCATGTATCTTCCTCTCTCCCTTCCCGTGTTCACTTACACGCTCTAAAACGCCCTTACAGCATGTATCTCTCTTCTACTCATTTACTTCCCTGCAGACAATCCCACACCAAGTGTACAGCCTTGTAAGGAGAACGGAACCAGATAACAACCCGTTAAGAGGAGCGATTGCAATACGATCATCATTGGATCACTAAAAAGAAAGTAAACACGCGACCAAGTCCTAAAATGGTAGACGAATGAGGTTTCAACAGATCGACTGAAAGGAGAATGGCCAAAGAGTGAGTGATCGCAGTAAACCTGATAGGCTGAAGTAGCGACCCCGAAGACGAAGCCAGCGGGAAAATCGTTCCGGGAAACCTCGCCGGCGTCGGCTTTTGGAGCAGCCATTGATGGTTGATCAAGTTCGAGGAAGGAGCGAAAAAGCGATGGGCCGGATGCAATTTATAAAAAAAGGGCTCGTTCCGCTCATTGAGAGAAAATAATAATACTTAATTAATTTATTAAAATAAATGATATTAGTGAAACACTGAAACCGATCGTTAAAAGTAAAATTTATTAATGTTAAGCTTAGTGAAGCTTCATTTATTAAATAAATTAAAAAAAAAAACTCAAAATTTTTATGAGAAATGCCGCGCGCTTATTTATAAATAACAAAATAATCGGAATAAATAAACTACAAGAAGTTTATATAAAAATTATAAATTACTTTTCTATATAGATCATAATACACTTTAGTAGGATTTAGATCTTATAAGTACAATGATTATCACATTTTTAACAAATAAGTACCATGATAATTATGGCCAAAAAGAGTTGTCGCGGGTTAGGATATACGTGTCAGTAGAATCAGAATTTTACATCTTAGCGTTGTACGAATATCTAGCACGCAAACAGAGAACACAAGATTTTTTACGTGAAAAATCCTGAATATAAGAAAAATCACGGGGTCACTCCCAACTGAAATGGTTCCACTAGTGTTTGAGTATATTACAGTTGGTTGAATCGTACTTGAGGACGATCATTTTATAATTATCAACTGTATGGTTGAAATCTAGTAACAAATGGAGGTCAGACGCAAGTCTGACAACGTTTGGTCAGGCGGAAGTCTGACGTTAGTTGGTGGTCCGGCGGAAGTCTGAGCATCAATTTGTGGTCCGGCGAAAGTCTGGCGTCAGACACTGGTTCGGCAGAAGTCCAGCAGAATTCTGGTGTTAGTCGTTGGTTCAGCAGAAGTCTAGCGTCAGGCGGTGGTCCGACGAAAGTTTAGACGGTGGTCAAGGAGGAGCTAGGTGGTAAGAGCGATCTCCGATCTCTTTCTTACTTCCTTGATCGGGGTCCCTTTCATGAGAAGTGAGGGGTCTATTTATAGATTTCCTAGAGTGGCATTGCTAGTTAATAGGATGAAGATTAAGGGTTTTTGGGAGTGGTTTGCATGTACGGTTGATGTTGATTCCCTTGATCATGGATCATTTACTGGGCATTTTGAATGTCTTAGCGATATCATAATTCAGTGATTTTGGGCTCGTTGGATTCATCTCATCGAGCAGCTCGATTCGGCTATAAGCATGTCACGTTTGGAAGCTATTTGATAATCCAAATTATGAATTGAACCTTCCAAATGCAGTTCGAGTCTTTGATTTAGACTCATTTGGGCTCGGATAGAGTCGAATCCACGAACGAATGGATCGGATCGAATTGGAAAATGGTTGGTGTCGTTGGGTTCGTATTTTTTGAGACGTTCAATTCGATTGTAAGTTTGCTAAAATCAAAGTTCAGATGATCTCCAATTCAATTTTTAAAAATTCCAACTTGATTTTCCCTCGAGATTCATGTCTGATCAACATAATTTTTTGATGATTTATCAAGAGTTAATCATGATATTTAAATGATAAAAATTTTAAGAGAACTTACCACACTCAAAACTCAACTCGAGGCTGATTGATTCCAAATCAGTCGCGCCTGTTTGGACTTATCGCTAGTAACATTTGTAATGAGATGCGAATCTTTGACATGTCAAAGAGAGTATTAGAGTATTAGTTGGCAGGGGGCAGTACTATTAAAAATTACCAATTATTATATGTATTATAATTTTTAAATTATAAATATTTTAATAACATTACCATCTTATGAACATGACGCATCCGGATATCAAGCTACTTGTTAACAATAATAAATCAAATACATTAAATCAACTAAAAGATATTTTTAATATTATAATTGATGCATCATCAAAAAATTATCTTGATCAGGCACGAATCTCAAAGTAAAATCAAGTTGGAAGCTTCAATAATTAAAATTGAGACCATTCGAACTCTGATTTATGCAAACAGCAAACTTACAGTCAAACAGAGCGTCTCGGAAACACGAACCCACCGACACAAAAATTGACCCAATCCGAGCCCAAATCAAAGACTCGAAGCACTTTTGGAAGGATCAAACCACAATTTGGGTTACCAAATGGTCTTCAATCATGACATACTTATGGTCGAATCGAGCGGCTCAAAGGACCCTTGCACGGTGCATGATCGCATGAATCAAAATCGGTCGTCCATCCAAACCACTCCCCATTTACTCTCGATCTTTCACTTATTTACAAGTCATGTCACTCAAGAATTCTCTAAATAGAACCACATTTCCTCTTGAAATAGAGGGGGAAGAGGCAAAAGAGAAGGAAGCGAAGGAAGAAAGCTCCAGCTGTTTAGCTGCTCCTCGACCACTGTCGGAGTCCTATCGCACCACCATCGGAGTTCTGTCGCACCACCGCTAGGTTATGTCTAACCACCATCAGACCATCCAAGGATGTTGAAGTGCCACCCGAAGCTAGAGTGCCCTCTGACGCTAAAGTGCCACTACCAGACCACTGCCTGACACCGGAGTGATGTCGTACCACCACCTGAGGCCTAGACTTCTGCCCGACCACCACCTGAAGCACGGAGTTCTGCTTGAGTACCGCCCTACTACTATGGTCTTTCTGACCCCGGTCTTTTATCGACTACGGTCCTCGCCAGACAATGGTCTTTATGGTCCAGTCTCCTGCCGACTACGGTCCTTCCGACCTCTGTCACCTATTACGGTTCTTCCAACCTCCCTCGTCAGTCAACGATTTCTCTGACCCCAATCTCCTGCTGACTACGGTCCTTCCGACCTCCCTCGCCAGACAACAGTCTTTCTGACCCCAGTCTCATGTCGACTACGGTCCTTCCGACCTCCCTCGCCAGACGACGATCTTTTTGACCCCAATCTCCTGCCGACTATGATCCTTCCAACTTTCATCGCCTACTATGGTCTTTTCGACCTCTGTCATATCGACTATGGTCATGCCAACCAAACAAATATGCCTACGTTGATTATTGTTAACTCTCACCATGTAATGTGCTCTATATGATGTGCATTTATGACATTAAGCCAAGACCTTCTCCCAAGGAAGAGCTTCATTTGTAATCAACTGCAAATACTAGTGGATTCTTTTAAATTGGGCCAGGCCCTGTGATTTTTCCCCTTTTTTAGGAGTTTTCACATAAAAACGCTGGTCTCATATAAATACTACACCCTCTCTCTTTCATATGCTTGTATGCTGGATCTTCGTACAATGCTAAGCGTTAAACTATATACTTCTCTACCGCCACGAATATTCCAGGATGCAACAATAAAAATATCTATTTAACAAAGAATAATAGAGCATACACTTATGGAGATGCTTTCTCTTAAGGTTCATACAAAAAAGAATATACTTTTTGAAATCTATTGAGGGTTTTATATACTTATATTAATCTTAGATTTCATTTGGAACAACTTTTGTATTGCTTTCTAAAACAAATTTTTAATACAAATTATTTTATTATACTAAAAAATTACTTTAAAAAGCAATAAAAAAACTATCACAAACAAAGCATAAGACTTCATTTGATACAGCTTTGTTACTGCTTCTTAAAATAACTTTTTTGTATAAGAAAGTTGCTTTAAGGAGCACTAAGAAAGCCGTCCCAAATGAAGCCTTAAACTTTGTTTGGAGCAGCCTTACTACTTTTTAAAGCAATTTTTTAGTAAAAAAATAAAACTTTTATACTCGAAAGCTATTTTAAGAATCAATAAAAAAGCCTTCTCAAACGAAGCCTTAAACTAAAAAATTAAATAGCTGCTTTCTTACTGTTATCATATTTTAACATAATTACAAAAAACTACTTCTCACTACATAAATTCTAAAAAATAAAAAGTTAAAGCTAAATATAATCATGACAATTATCTGCAAAACAAAACTGCAAAAACCTATCCCAAACAAATCATTAATATTTATTTCAATAACTTCTATATTTTATAAAGCTAAAGAAGATTTATGAATAAGTGAAGCATTTATTATATCATAGATAGATACAGTAAGGAGAGGGTGAAAGGCGTAATAATTCATAACTCAAAATACAATTGATGAAAAATAACTTAATCTTCCAAGTACAAGCTCTCTACGAAAGCAGTCAAGCAGTTTGTTCGTAGATCTCATAGCTCAAGACAACCAGTATTCAGAGGAGTTAACAGAAAGGATCAATTATGATAATGTCTTACAATACTTAAACAGGAAATTTAGGCTTTGTTTGGGACGGTTTTATTCATGCTTCTTAAAACAAATTTCTAGTAGAAAAATTAAAAACTTTGTACTAGAAGGTAATTTTAAGAAGAAGTAAAAAAGCCGTCCCGGACGGCTTTTTTATTGCTTCTTAAAGCGGCTTTCTAGTACAAAAATTAAAAAAATTTATACTTAAAAGCCGCTTTAAGAAGCAGTAAGAAAGCCATCCCAAACGAAGCTTTAATGTATGTATGGAGCGATTACTTATTCATGAATCTGAATCTAACCAGAGTTAGGCTTCTTTTGGGACGGCTTTCTTACTGCTTCTCAAAGCGGCTTTATAGTATAAAATTTTTAATTTTTTACTAAAAAACAGCTTTAAGAAGCAATAAAAAAGCCGTCCCAAACAAAGCCTTAAGGATGATAAAGCTGCTGCTACAGCAATTTATGGCCAATTCCAAGCTACAAGACCCTGTAGAATAGTGTAAATAAGCAAAGGAAAACATAGCCAATCTTATTGATTTACTGTACTGCTTTTCAGAGGAACTAAAAGTGCATAAAATTGCTAATATCATGTTGCAATTGAGAAGTGGTCTACCTGTTATTATCATATAAAATCAGACTTTTGGGAGAAGAAGAGAGCAAATTATACAAAAAACTGCAATATTTATAGGATCGACAAGCCTTTTCAGAGCACATTAGTAAAGTTAAAAGGGGGCTACTGCTGCTGGATCAACACATGAAGGTCTCTTAGCATTGTAATAGAAATGAGCAATCATATGTACTAATTCATCTGCTGTTCTCATTTCTGAAAAGAAAAGGAAAGGAGGAAAATAAGGTTATAGCAGTGGCAATGATTGAACCTGAAATTTCATGTTTAAAGCAGCTTTCTATTAAAAAAATTTAATTTTTGTACTGAAAAGCTGTTTTAAGAAGCAGTAAGAAAGTCATCCCAAACGAAGCCTAAGATCAAACCTTTTTCCCTATACACAATCCTGTTTCCCTTTAAGAACAATAGTTGTGGACATTCTCTAACTTTCAGAGCATAAGCCAAGTCGGTTTCAATGTTCATGTCAATCTTGATAGTCTACAGGTCACAATAACATTCAATGAAATATATGATACTAATTTAAAATCAAAGAGGAAAATAGTATACCCTTGGGGGCAAACGATCTTTGGCACTCCAGTACACCTTGGCTGCCTTCTCTAATTCCTTCAAAAGCTTCCAGTTATCAGCTGCCCTGTTCAAAACAGTTTACTATATCATAAAAAGATGCAGCCATGAGATTTAGCCTTCGTTTGGAACGGCTTTTTTATTACTCTCAAAGCAGCATTTTAATACAAAAAATTTCTTTTTTTACTAAAAAGTTGTTTTAAAAGGCAACAAAAATTCTGTCCCAAACGAAGCAATAAAGTTGAAATAAAAAAAGTTGAGAATATCCTAATTAGAGTTTGGCCATCTTGAATTTTAAAACCTTAGATTTCTTTAAAAATCCTATTAAAAATGCAATCCATGACATCTTAAGCCTACTCCTTAATGAATCAACAGATATTAATTTTATCAACCCATCTAATGGATGCATTTTATAACCATCAATGGACATGTTAAGAAAACTTAAGCCTATTTTCAGTAATCTTAACTTAAATGATGCCAATCCTATAGTTTTGTTATAATAATTGTTTATCAATTTATCCTTCCTAAATGTCATTTTTCATTAAAAAAAAAAACTAACCAATTGAATAATCATGTGAAGAAATTTCATAATTTTCATCAAAAACAATATATAAATAATAGCGTTAGAAAAATTCTCCCACCTATTGTACCGTTCAAAGACAAGAACAATAAGAGGGCTGGGATGAAAAGCAAAGCTCTCCCACTCCAAGCAAGTAATCTCTTGCACCCATCCTTCATCCATCTCCCCCTCCCAATCAATGTCGACGCCATCCACCACCACATTCTTGATTGGATGCTTCTCGAAGTACTCCGATGCTCTTACACCCCATCCTACATCCGCATCCAGTGGCCACTGTGGATCCTCCTCTTCCACAACGTGCACCTTCTCCCCATCCTCCTCCGCCTCCTGAACTCTCGGCTTCAAAACTTCTTCTTTCCCATCAAGAACATCAGCATTATGCTCTCTAATGGAGGAAAAAATCTGCTCCAGCCTCCCCCGAACATCTCGACCGCCTAGGCTTGGGGGGACGGCCTCTCTCGGGGGGGGGGGGACTTTAGGCTTGGGGGGACGGCCTCTGCTTGTTGGATTAGGGTCGGAATTGGGGTTTTGCTCCGAATTAGGCTGAGCGGAAGAAGCTGATAGGCGAAGATAGAGCTTAGAGCTTTGCCGAGGTTTTTGGGGAGTAGGGATTGTGATCGGAGAATCAGGTACTTCACAGTGTTTCGGGCGATTGAAGTGGAGAAGGGAAAAGAAGGCGGGAACTGTCGATTGAAGAAGCGACATTTTTCCTCCGACAAACTATCGATGACCAGAGGTGCGAACAATGAGCTCTGAATACTTTTTAAAAGATAAGTTAAAACTTATTAAATTTATTTATATTAAAATGAATATAATATAAATTTTACTTGATTTCTAATATATTAAAATCTTATAAAAAATAAAACCCAAAGCTTTTGATATATTTTGATGAAAAACTAAATTAGAATATCTTAATTTGAAATTTTTTTCATTTATATTAGAAGCTAAGATCAGAAGATGTATGAGAAAGCTGTTGGGTATGTGGGCCTCTATATATATATATATATATATATATATATATATATATATATATATATATATAAAGTATTATATATCATCAGCTATTTAAAATTGAGTCAATTAAATTCATAATCTATTTAACAATCAAATTATTATTACACTTATATGGCATCTCAATTAAGTATTGTGTAAATATCAAGTATTTCTTTTATTTTAATCATATACTGAAATAAAATAAATATATTTAAAGTATAAATGGGGTCGTGGTCCCCAATTTAAATAATTAAATTTTAATTTTCCTCATTTTCTCATCTGAAGTGAAAAGAATGGGTCTCTTGCTCTATTGGAGAACGCCACTTCAAACATAGAAAACTAAAAACTTTGATTATACATTTCAATATATTCATGTACAGTGCCTTACAACCTCTCATATGGGACAACCATTTTTAGCAAGTGGGTCCAGAATCTCTCGTCCCGAGTCTTGGATCACTTAGAGGAGAAGTCAGTTTAATTGATGCTTTAGAGAGAGAATAGACTCAATAATCGATTGGTCACTATATGATGAGTTAAGAGCTCTCTTTTTTTTTTTTTTTTTTTTTTGACATTTAGGTCATTTAAGGCAAACTCACACACACAACGCATACACATAGACTCGAACCTTGGACCTCTTAGTTGAAAGCCTAAGCTCTCAACCAATAGGCCAAGGAGAGATGTGTAGTTGAGAGCTCTCGGAGGTGTTTTAATTTAATCAGACTTGCATGTGGCTGGCGAATGCACCCACCCCGGGCGGGGGTGAGTTGATGTGATGGCTGCCTTTCTTTAGTGAGAGGAGAGGCGAGTTGTTTGGTTTGTGAGCTCCTTTGTTGTCCACGAGAGGTGCAACCTTACTTCGTAGGCTCGAATGAGTGGGTCTAATGTTCTTTGGGCGAGTTTCACTGTGGGGCTCATATGCTATGAGTCATCTCTTTGTAACTTGTCAATTACCTGCCAAATACTTGTGAAAACATATGCAAGTATACATGAGGATTTTATTCTTAGTATAAAATTAAAATTTTCATTTTTATAAGATTTTGAGAAGATTTGTAGAATTTTAAATCAATATTAATCTCATTATTAGTCTCATTATATTTAATCAAATAATAATTTTAACAAATTTTACTTATTTATTTTAATAAGACTTCTAATTTCAATGGAAAATTAATGAGCCAAAAGAGCCTTTGCAGAGCCCCAAAAACTTATTGCATTATGTATTTAGAACATAAAAAGGGGGAAATCTCCTTTTTTATACTAAAAGCAATGCATCATATCCACTTTAGCCTTTTCCAAATGTGAATCATATCAATAACTTTGAGCCGTTATTATGACATATATTAAGAATGTTCATAATTTAACTCCTTAAACATAAATTAACATAAGCCTTTATGCATTAGTTTACACAATTTTTAAATCATATTTATCAAAAAAAATAACAAGATTAGATGAATAATTTTCATTATGAAAAACAATCTTGAGTCATGCAAAGAAGAAAAAAAACTCTCAAATCTGATACCACATTTCAGAGAAAAAAAAAAAGCTTCAACTAGTTTGTCTTCCCCCTCTCTCTTAGCCTAGCAATTTCCTCCTTAAATTCCTCCTTCCTCTTCTTGCTAGCAAGAACCTTAGCCTGCACACCACTCACATTCAGATCTTTCTTCTCAGTCGTCGGCGGCGGCGGCGGCCGCCTCTTAGCAGCTCTAGCTTCATCAGAAGATGCCGATAAACCCATCCCAGCACCAATCAAACCATAGAATACTAATCTACGTTCAAAGCAAAAAAAGTTTATTAGTACATTGTGTCCCAAAAAGCTTCAATGAAATGCAGCATTTTAAAAAAAAAAAAACTCAATTTTTACGTTCAATCTCATTCGGATCGATAAGTTTGACTAATTTTTTAAATCTCATAAATTTAATGAGTCAAATATGAACAATCATATTTAACTCAGAAGATCAGATATGAAAGCCATACCTTCTTCGCTGGAACTGAAAGAAAGTTTTCTTCACAGCAAATTCTGAGAATGGTTTTGGAGCAGAAGCAGGTAGTGGTACTGACATGGTTTAATTTGAGGCTATTTTCTAATAAGAAAAGAAGTAAACAATAACACCACTAATTTTCAAGAATCAACCACAGTGCAGTAGCCAATAAACTGCTTGGAGCTCTACTTTTGACTTAGCATATGCATTTGCATAAGAGAACAAACTAACAACAAAAAAAACATTTTTATTGCTGCAAAAGTTACAAAAATATATATATATACAGAAATTCGCAATATCAGCAACTCTTAGTCTCTTACAGCTGCATCTTCTACTTTATCTTAAGGGAACAAGTATTAGGTGTAGATAAGGGAACAAGTATTAGGTGTAGCGTTGACAAACTATAGCTTTGTTCGGGATCGCTTTCTTACTGATTCTCAAAACAGTTTTTTAGTTTTATTTTTTTTACTAAAAAAATTATTTTGAGAATCGGTACTAAAGCCGTCCCAAACGAAGCCTACATTTTTGCCATTTTCTCCCTTCTTGTAGGTCCTTCAGGAAAGAAAAGTGTTAGAGCAATGACTCCTTTTTTTAAGATGCAGAGCATAGTATGCTGAGATGTTTCAGTCCTTCACAGTAATCACAATGAAAACATCCTTATAAGACCACTTGCGCCGAGCATCTTTTGCTGGAGGGTTGATGACGGCTCGCTCTGCATCAGCAAGTCGATAGCCGATTACTATCTCCTTCCTCTGCCGGCCTCGTAGAATAATTTCATAGAAGTTCAGTTCTTCCTCTTCACGAAGGTAGAGGTCAGATGATCGAATCTGCATTTCATTTCCCTACAGAAATGTTGAAAGATTTTATAAGAGAAGTTCAAAAAAGATAAAGATGATTGGAATTGCCGGATAATTCTGCTATCACAATTATGGCAAAAGTATGGATAGTCAAAAGCTGAAAATATGATAAGACTCAGAAGGGGTTTAATAAATTATGTACTATCTTCATTTGATGTTTATTAACATTCAGAGTTCAGTCTTCTGTGATATCCCAAAGGAAACAAAAAAAAAAACAGGAGAGGCAGTTGATGAAGTAACCTGCTCCCTCCCCAGATAGTCAAATATAAAAGGCAACAGGCAGAATGGTCTGCAAAGGGAACTGTGAAATATAAAAGATGCATATTGACCTGACTAAGAATTCAAATAGCATAACAAAATCATATCGCTACTACACTCCGTGCTATATTTTTTTTGGGACATTTAGGCCAATTAATGTAGACTCACACATTCATCACATACACAAAATTTAAATCCAAGACCTCTTAGTTGATAGCCTAAGCTCCCACCAAACAGGCAAAAATGAGTTTGTCTCTGTGCTATATTAGATATTAAAAACAAGACAATAACTTCGAAAACTGAACCGAGTTCTCAACTCTGCCAACCTCCCCCAAAAAAAAAAACAAAAAAGATAGCTCCACAATCCACATAAAATGGAGCACAAAACTAAAAAAAAAAAAAAGATAAATTCATGGATGCTAACTTTAGCTGTCTGATGATGTAATATTCAAGGTTTTCTTAATTGGAACAGAAAAAAAAAAGGTTTAAGGTTCAAAAATTCAATAGCAATTTGACGGGTTGAATCATGATAATGTAATAAATATTTAAATATTAATAATAAAAGAATATTTTTAATTACATAGAGATGTATATTACATTTGGCATCCCCAGGTTTTTTATTTCTAATCAAGCCAGAAAAATGCTAAAATATTTTGAAAAGAGCCTCTTGAAAATCTTCAGACATTCAAGGAATCAATGTGCCATAAATCAAAGAAGAAAATAGTAGAAAGTTTGAATCAATTAAAATATATATTTTATTTGTATTTTGAATTCATTTTTAGCTGCGCACAAAACTTCCCGATATAACTATATGTTTCTCATGATAGTAAAATACTTACATTAGTACAATAATTATAATAAATGAGAATTCAATTAAGCATTTTAACCAGGAAATGGCTGTACCTCTTCAGCAAAAAGCTCTTCCAGAACATCATTTATTTGCCGATCCTCAGCAACCATCGCTAATGCCATGCTCACCAATTCATTTGAAAGAACATAGTCACTTATCTTGGACATAGTTAATAAATTTTTGGTCCTTGGATCCAGAATTTCACTGATTATTACCGAGTTATCAGAAGCTTGTTGCATTTCTCCTATCCAAGAGCCCTGGAAGAAACTAACAGGATGGATATGTGAAACCATCGCTTCTTTGAAAGGAAGCCGCCTAGCCTGCAAATTTTTACAACATCATCAATATTATAATCATACTATTAGTTTCATTCCAACTATTTTAGTTCAGCTTTATGAGTCCTCCATTAATTGGGGTGATAATTTTAGTTCAAAATATATGTTTTCATAAGTTCTAGATTTTTTATATTTCTTTTATGAAACCAATAAAATTCCTTAAAAAAGGTGTCTTCATACTCACTATATATGGTTCTCAGACCCTATCAATGCTCATCACCTTCCTTCACCATATATAGAACATATCCTAAACTCTGTATGCTCATTTCCATATTGAAAGAGTCCACTCAAAGCTTTAGAGTCCCCGGCCTTATCAATTTCAAGGTTGCCTATTCCACAAGCTTCACAGACACAAAGATTTAGAATCATTACTTATCAACTATATTTCTTAATTTCTAAGCTGAGCTCTAGCACATCGCTCTTAAATAGAACAAACAATTATATAAGAAAGCCACCATGGCTTAAGGTTTTTTAGTGAATATGTTGAACACAAAGCAAGCTCTTTAATCTATTTTTTTTTTGTTATCATGCACAGAATGAAATTAACCACAGGATTGCTTCTATAGGAAAAAACCTCAACTCTCATATTTACTATAAATCATATTTGAATATCTATTTCATTCAACAGGAAATCTTTGTGATGCACTACTCAGTCTACCTTCCAAAAGTTCTCACGAGGTAAGGAGATATATGTTCATCATCCACATGAGTATAACTTTTCCCTTCCAAGTAGCTCAACGCCCTTTGCTATGTTGAATTATCAAATAAACTTTCCTTACAGTAGTTATGAGCCCAATATTATTTTGCAGAAACATCATGGCCTAGTTCCATATCCTGAAATTTATCAAATTATTGAAGTAGCATTGACTGCCAAAATAACCCCCAAAAAGGAATAGGTAATTCAGATGGAAAATCCCCATTGCTTCCAAGGTCATATCTCTAATATAGGAATTGAAACTCTCATGGGGACCCCCCAAGGTTATTTGTGTCATTATGTGCAAGGAATATCCCAGAGCAATTAATGGACTCTTTCAAAATGGTACGGCACTATGAGGCAGCCACTGGCAAGCAACAACTTTTAGTATATTGATACATTCTATATAGGCTACAATAAATAAAAAGCAACAACAAAAGACCTCCATATAAATCTGATTAAAAGGAGATTGAAATTAGATTTACCTGAATATCTCTAATCAATAATAAGGTTGCAAGTGATCGAGAATCAGCTTGCATGGCAGAGTCTTCCACAGATTCATCAGCTAAAATCAAAATCTGCATGAAGTTGTTCACATAACAACATAAACATTGGCTCATAACAGGAATGGTAGCTTATAAGCATGTCTGGCCTCAAAAAATATTCTGATAATCCTGCAGATATTGTTTAAGAAAAAAATTCAAAATATCATTTTTTTTTTGTATAAAAACTTACAGAATCAAATGATTCTAAGGGTAGGCTCTCCAAATGCCTCCGAATGACAGCATTTCCTTCACGATGGACCAGAGAGATGTTTTCCAGTCGGATGAAATCAAGACCACCATCAATTAACTTTTTTTCTCTGTCACTCTCAGGAACTTCATTGAACATCCACAGCTCCGATTCAGGAGCCAAAAAGGCATCCAACACCTAGAAGTAGAGAATTAGAGATATCAATCCTCATCAAATCATTACAAGAACTAATGAACTGCAATAAATTTTATGCAGATAATAGCATCATATTTTAAGCTTTTTATGTACCCCAAGTGATAAAATATAAAATCCATATATATTTCTACTTTTTATTAAATTCAAAGATGACCTTCAAGAAGAAGAGTAAAGAAAGTCTTTATGGCATAGAATTGAACTAAACAAGATATAGTCGGAGCAAAATTGTTTAGTTCACAAGAATCATTGAAAGAAGCTCGATATTAAAGAAATATAGGAGGGTAATCTGAACTATTAAAATTTAAATGAACAAAATGCCTCGCTAAAATAAATGAAACTTTGAACACTCTATAACATTGGATGCAAAATATGCAAGCAAATCTGCTAGTATAGCTGCATTGCTTATTTTATTTTATCTTTAGATCAAGATGAAAAAGTTTTCTCGCCAAGGATTTCTAGCCTTATTACCATAGCCTTACCTTTACTGGAATCTAAAGAAAAACATATTTTCTATCTTCCAAAAAAGAAAAAAAAAAAACCCTCAGTGATTCCATAAATCCCTCTTACATCTACTGGGACAGGAGTCATTCATTGAAGTGATGGTGGATTTACTGGATCCATATAGAGTTACCATAATCATATCTTCTATATCTCGTCGCCAACCACAGAAAAGTATCTTTTCAGGAGACTTTGGGATAGTAAAATCTCTAGGCAGATGCCCTCCATAGACCTGCATAATTGATGGGAAAAAAAGAAGAAATTAGGGACTTTGAAAGAATAAACTTACCACAATCATATCATCTATGTCCCGTCGCCATCCACAAAGGAGAATCTTCTGTGCCTTTCTTGTAGGCCGAACAATGCTAATGTATACTGCTTCTTTCACCTGAATGATAAAATTGATTATACTTCTGCAAGCTTTTAGAGGGTACACTATAGGAAGCTACAGTTTTTGTGGGATTGCATCTTAGGGTTTGTTTTTATTGGCAAGAAAGTCGGTATAACCAAGGTGAAGAAGTCAAATTTCCATCTATTTCTTTAATTTTAACTTATCTTTTATATATTATGAACTTTCTCAGTCAACCATGAAATATTTGGATTAGTGCCTCATTTCAAAATATGAATTACTGTTCACATGTATTGCTATTATTTTTTTCCCCCAAAATTTAAGTTATTTCAAGTTAAAGGTATTCATTGTAAGAATTTAACATACCCATAAAATAGTAAAATACTATAGAATTTTGTTGGGTATGATCTGGCTCTAGCTAGACTGACTTTTCCAAATCATTTCAAATAATGCTTAAGGTTTCATTTGGAAAGATAAAAGTCGGCGGCCAAAATTAATCTTCCATAATCTTTAAGTAAAAAAGTCAAACACATAAAATTTTTTTATCATACTCTACATAATACGTTATGAAATCACAGAGCTAATATTTCTAATTTGGTTTCCTATTGATTATATTAGGAAGAACTTCCTAGATCACTAAGTAAAACGTACATTTTACTATTAAATAATTACATCTCCTAAATATATGCGTATAAAAATTTCCCATCAATGATGGTGAATGCACTAAGAATCATCAATGATTACATCATGCAAATCCTTAAATCTTACTGCTCAATAAACAAAAATAAGTATCTTTGCTTGAATTTATCATGAATAGATGATACATGAGGTAAAAAACAGAGATTTTCAAATATTTCATTGTATAACTCTTACTTCATGACTAGTTGAAATTGCATGCTTCATTATACTAACCAATATAAGGCAATTTAAAATGTACTAGCGAAATTACAATAGATGTTGAAATAGTAATAAACTGATTGGGACATCAGAGCGTGGAAAGTCTATCAGAGACGTGGCCATCGATCTACGGCCATGATTGAGTCGATGTACTTCTGAGTCGTATTATATATATATTTTTATTAATTTATGTTGTATTTGTTTTATTAGTGTTTCTGCTTTTACTCCTTAAGGGAGGTCTTATGTAAGCCCAGAGGGCATTGTTGTCGTTTTATTTTCTTGAGTCGTTTGTACGAGGCTATATATACCCCTCTTGTTCTCTTTCATGGAATGATAAAAAAATATTTCCCTTGTTTGATTTCTTTGTGAGATCGTGAGAGTGCTTGAGAGAGAAATCCCTACGAGAGGGAAATCGGATCACCCAACAACCTTGGAGATGGTCGGGTTCATGGTTCTCCTTCTTTATCTCTTTGTCGTCCTTTCTTCATCCCCTAGCCGCCGGCCAAAGGCTTTCCCGGACCCCTAAGCCGCTAGCCACTTAAACCCCACCACCACCTGCCGCCTAGGCCCCAACCCCATCCTCCTCCACGGTAAAACCCTCCCCACCGCCGACCCATCCTTGGCTCCTTCCCCATCCCCACTTGCTACCACATCTTTCCTAAATTAGATTTAATAATTTTGGTAACTCTATTTATGATTAAATTCAAATCAATTTGAATTTGAAATAGTTAACAAATTTATGAAATCTTATTTTAGGAAATTTACTAAATCAATTCCTATTTAAATATTAAATTAAGAGGGATGAGATATTTCTTTTCAAACTTAATTTAATAATTTAAGTAAGCATTAGAGGCCTCATTAAACTCCTCCCTCCTCTATAGATGCCCCCCCCCCCTCTTTTATAATTTGAATTAGGAATTGTTTCCTAAAAGCCCACCTCCTCTCTTGGAAACAATTCAAACTCCCTCCCTCCTCCTTGGTCGAAATTCCCCATACCTATTTAATTTCTTTCCAACGATATTCTCTTCTATTTGGAATTAAATTAAAATCCCCTTTTCCCCCTCTAATGCCGCCGCCCCTCATCATCTTCCCCCTCTTTAATTATTCTCAATCTAGGGATTAATTAGAGAGTGGATTCCCCCCCCCCCCCCATTTAAATCTCTCAAAATCTGAACCAAAATTCCCCTAACCCTTTCCCCTTGGCTAGCCACCTTCTCCTATTTGGATTCTTGAAAGAACCCATTTCTTTCAAGGGAAAACGGCAAGGACAGCAAAGGACCGCCTCCTACAACACTTCAACACAACTAGATTGATGCATGGCCAATCCCGATCTTGATTACGATGCTGAGCAAGTTTTCGTTCACATCCTTCACTCCATTTTCTTCAACGTCAATCCAAATATCGATCACACTATCAAGGAATACGTGGAGCACATTCTAGATACTCTCACCGAAGCCATAGAGTAGCAACTTGGTGCCATTCAATGGTGGATTACGTCCAAACCGCGACAAGGTCTTCCAATCTTCCTACTCTTGCATTTTCGTAATTTACTCTCTCTTGTGGTTTGACTTGATTCATGTAGGCCTTGTTCACCTAATCTCTACCAAGCCTAGTAATCATAGGATTTGAGTGTAGCATTCTATGCTTCTAACCTCATTGTTAGCGTAGGGATTTTGTTGAAAGCTACTTAACTTGCATGTTATTGAAATTCCAAGTTGTTTTGATAATCTAAGTGCTTATCATGTGATTTGGCCTAAGCGAAGCCACCTCTCTTATGCTTTTTGTTATCGTTTTGATTGCTAATAGTTGTAATCTTCATTGTTTTACTCAAGAAGTCGTGCAAATTCTCATCGCATACATTTCAGACATTGTAGTTCTACATCATAAACTTATTGATGATATATCTGATTTTCCATGTTGACCAACTAACTCCACAGAATTATCAGGCCTACTTAAAACTCTGTTAAAGTAAGATGACCAACCAAAGTTGTGTATATTCTATGCTAATAAGGAAGACAACCAAATAACACAGTGCATACTGTTGAAACATACCAATAAATAGTTTCAAGAAACATAACAATAACTACAACCATAAGAAAAATACATGACTTGGCCCAACCATTTGATAGAAAGCAAGGTTACATAATGATGTGTTCAAAGTTTTTGTGATGCCATCATGGGAAAAAAAGGAAATAGATAATAATTTTCCATAAAGCATCAACGCAAAAAAGTATTTCAAGTATTGGCATGTCCCGATAAGAAGGCCAAGTTCTGCTGTATCGAACTAACACTTAAAAGCTGAAATTTTCATTGCTTGGACATTGCCTTTTCACAAAACTGCAGACTGGATCTTAAAAGAAATGACTAAAAACAAGAAACTTCATCAACTTGAATTGAAAAAATGATGAATTATTGTTCAGATAAGTTGTCTCTTTATGTAAAATTTAGTGGAAATTAAACCTCAAACTCAGCCACCCATTTTGAACTTTTCTAAAGATGCATAAACATTCAGGAAATAATATATTTTGAGAAATAGCAGAAACACGATAAAAAAAAATTGCAATATTTAACCACTCATAAAGCTGCTTATTCAATGGAGATATATCATTATATCCTATAAATTATATTAGCATTGAATGATTATTGATCAAGTGAACGTACCATCTTTCTTCAAACTTACCCTTCCCTTCTAGTGTAATGTCTAACAGATGGTCAGTATATATAGAAAATTAAGTTTGGCTTGGTCCATGATTAGCAAAACTTAAAGCTAAAAAGGAAGAAAGTTTTGTTATGAGCATTCTTTCTTCGGCCATAGGTAGGAGTCATTAAAAAAAAAGAGAGAGACATTCATGCATTATGAAATATCATTTGATGTTCAAATATTGACTACATGGGAACAAATAAATATAGTTTATGCAGATATAAAAATGAACATCATAAATGAACAGAAGCTCTCCAAGATTCTCAAGTAACCTGAACGAAGGAAAAAAAATTGTCAGTAAATGAACAAACTATGAGGTACTACTGGATAAAAAACTGATTAAGAACCAGTGTATTAAGGCTAAAACTAAAAGCCAAATTAAACCCCAGGCAATCGCCTTCAGCATCATCATTAGCCTTATCCCAACAAATTGGGGCCACCGCCACATTTATGAATCCTCTATTTTTTTCTTCCGTATCTACTAAGTGTTACATAAGATGCTAACTCAAATCTTGCTCGGTTTCTTTGCGTAATGTTAAACTTTATGATGATTTACATATGTTTCTTCATGATTCTTCCATATTAATCCATTCTTGTCATATTATTGGTACATCATATATATTCCATTATATATGCCCAAGCCACCTAACTAAAATTTTTAGTAACTTAAATTTAATAGGTGCTACTCCAACTTTCTTTCTAATATAATTATTTCTCATTGTATCTACAGTATTTCACTACACATCCATTATAACATTTTCATTCCTACCACATTGTATCTAGTAACTTATTTGTTTCCCGACAATCAGATATATATAACATAACAAGTTTAAGGATAATTTTAACACTTACCTTAGTTCTCCATTTTAACCAATAAGCTACAACTCTATACATTAAGCCCAAATCTATATCTCATTCATTTGTATAATAGATGAAAAATGCTCAAGTATATTCCTATTCATCACTTGATCCGTCAACAAAGTTTACTAATTATTTATGAAAATATCAAATTATGAAGGTGGTCTAGATTCGTGGATGTATGTTAATCTAGTTGTATCTTATATCACTTTACAAGTTCCTCTATTATAAATAAAGGGATCCACTGGTGAATAAGACAAGCAAAAAAGAGATTCTCTCTCTAATGTGGCATCAGAGCCCGGATAACCTAACCCTAGTCATTTCCTCCCTACTCTGATAAATCTTTCCCCTTGCACACAAGCTATCCCCATAACTCCTCGCTTATGCTCAAACCAACAGATGCCCCATTGCCAAACTTGCAAACACTTGCCATACCTGCACTCCATGCCCTTGTCCCATGTCATTGTTATGTTGTGTTACCACTAGCACACACTTCCATACTCATGCATAACCCAAATTATCAATTGTCATGCAATATCTCACCTTCTTTATCCTAATTTTAGGAAACCTTGGACGAATGCCACCTAGAACAAAGAAAAGAAAATGTCTCACCACTAGCACACACTTCCATACTCATGCATAACCCAAATTATCAATTGTCATGCAATATCTCACCTTCTTTATCCTAATTTTATGATTGCTTAAATTCCTCCATTTTCTTTTCTTTGTTCTAGGTGGCATTCGTCCAAGGTTTCCTCTATTGTCTTCCCTATGATGGAACTCTAGTCCATAATTAGTGCATCTACCAAACTCAAAAATACAAACTATCTACATTTCCTTGTACGATATCATGAGAAACTGTGACATTTCAACTCTCCTCCTCTTGAATTGTTGAATATATCAATAATTTTGAACCACAATTTCATCTTTGTTCCATCTACTTTCTCGACAACAACACTTCTTATCCAAGAGAAATACAACCCCTTAAAAATAAAATAAAATGAACATTTCAATATTGGCCTTTTGCCACTAATCCAACTACTAGCCAAATATATACATAGAGAGAGAGTTTCTCATTAACAACCTTCTCTACAGCATTCAAACATCCCTACAATCTACTCAAGCTCAAATGATGGACTCAATATTACTCAACGATCAATGAACCTTACAGTCACTCTTCCACCATTACTCTATATCAATGGTGTTGTCTGTTGTGTTATCCGAGACTCTATAGACATTGAGATTTTGTCCCTTTCTCCATATTTGACTATCCTCTCTACAAACTGGACCAACACCATCATGAGTATTTTCCTCCTTCGACTAGCCACCGTAATCTTCCTTTAATTTAGTCCATTTGAAAATTCAGGGTCCTTGTCCTATCACTAGGATTCCACTATTCCATTAGTTTCATTGATGATTTTCCTATGATTATGTTAGGCCGGTCCAACCTGGACCGGCCCAGCCGATCCAGGTCTTCTCCAGGCGGAAGCGGGACGCACAGCAGGCGGAAGAAACAGGGGGGCTTGGGAGTGGGGTCCACTAGCAATTCAAACAAAATTTAAGTGATTTTGGAGGGAGAATGAAGGGTAGAGATGTCATTTTGCTTTTGTTTTGAATTAGATTGTATTAAGAGGGAATTAACCTAGGTTTTAGGGGGGGAGCTGGATTATTTGCTGGGGTGCTTGAGAATTGCTACGGGGGGAGGTCGTGGGGCTCTAGATTTTCATCTAGAGAGCGTCGGGAGTGTGGATCCTCCTCTCGAATAGAGGATCATTGTATCGGTTCGTTATTTTTTTGCAATCTACAACAATTTCCCTCAATTTCTCTCAGTTCTCTTCACGTTTGTTCGCTGTTTTGGTGTTTGGTGGCTGTTTTCCCATAGAAAACAGCGGGTTACTTGTGATTTGGCGTAGATTCGATGGGAATCACTTGAAATATTCAAGTGGTACCTATCAAATTGGTATCAGAGCGAGATCCGGGCGGTGGAGGGCTGTTTTTTCCGCTGTTTCGCTGTAGATTTTCGCTGATTGGAAGGGAAAACTTGGTGAAAAACTGCCGTTTCCAGTGGATCCGGAGGCATCTCTTTGGTTCCCATGCCATCTAAGCGGGTAGAAGTCTTGGAGATTCATGGCAACATTGAGCGAGAATGTGGAAGGGAAATTCATGGCCTTGGAGGAGACGATGAAAAAGTTGTTGGAAGGGCAAGCAAGGGCTGTGACAGCGGAGGAAAGAGGAGAAGGTAGTGGGAGCAAGGGTAAGGAGAAGGTGAATCCAGAAGAGGAAGAGGAGGTGGAACTGCTTGACAGCTACGAAAGGAAGCCACCTCGGGAGTCCATCAGGCGGGAAGAACATGACAGAAGGAGAGACTTCAGGGAAGGAAGAGAAGATGATTGGCGACGTCGGAGGCCCAACCCATTGGACCGGCCATGGGGGATCTATAACCACCATGGCGGGGCACGAGGGGAAGATGGCTACCGGCGGCCAAGGAGGGAGGATGAGCCCCGATATGGAGAGAGAGGAACTTGGGAAGACCCCATAGCTTGGGACAGAGGAGGCCATGGGGGGAATGGTGGACATGAGGGCCAGTAAGCTGAAAATGCCAGTATTCGAGGAGGGAAATGTGGATGAGTGGATCCACAAGGTGAAGAGATATTTTGCAGTGAATGGCCTGATGGAGGAGGAGAGATTGATGGCTGCTAGTATGTGCTTGGAAGGGGCGGCATTTTCCTGGTTCAAGTACATGGATAAGTGGGAACCGGTGAGGACCTGGAGGGAATTCAAGGAGGCTATCAGGGAGAGATTCAGGGGGGGCAGCCCATGGGAGATATCAGAACAGTTCTATGCCCTCACTCAAGAGGGAACAGTGGAGGAATACAGGAAGAAATTTGAGAGTTTGGTGGGAGACATGGAGGGCTTATCAAACAGTACGTTGGGGGGAAACTTTATGAAGGGCCTCAAGCCGGAAATTAGAGATGCTGTGAAGGTCATGAGACCAAGAGACCTGAGGGAGGCGATGGAGTTGGCTCAATTGGTGGAGAACCATAAGACCAACGCCCGAAATTGGAGGAACAACCACTCAGGAGGTCCCACCAGGACAACTACCACTTACTTGGCTCCAAAAGGGCTAAGCCCAAGCTTCCCTAGAGAGAGTGGAAAGGAGAAGAGCGGGGTGACCAGATCTGCTGGAAGCTTCAAGAAATTGACTGAGGAGGAGATGCAGGAGAAGAGAGCCAAGGGCCTTTGTTTCAGATGTGAGGAAAAGTTTATTCCAGGGCACAGGTGCAAGGATCGCGCCCTTCGGGCTCTCACCGTCTATATAGACGAGGCGACTGAAGAGGGTGATGAATCTGATGAGGAGCAGATTGATCCCCAGTTGGAGGTAGCCGAGGTCTCCCTCAATTCTGTGATGGGATTTACTCCTAGCCATACGATGAAGGTGAAGGGGAAGATCCTTGGGAGGGAGATAGTGGTTCTGATTGACAGTGGGGCCACCCACAATTTCATATCCACCCAGGTGGCGGAGGAGCTAGGGATGGAGCCTACTGAGACAGGCAGTTATGGGGTGATGATGGGGACAGGGAAGATTGAGTCCAGCACTGGGATCTGCAAAGGGGTGGAGATGAGGCTACAGGAGATCGGGGTGGTAGAGGACTTCCTACCCCTGAAATTGGGTAGCACAGATGTCATTTTGGGCATGAAGTGGCTACAGACCTTGGGTGAAATCAAGGTGAACTGGGGGAACATGGTGATGGAGCTGATTATCCCGGGGAAGAGGGTGAAGCTGAAAGGGAACAAGGATTGTCCAGAGCTGGAGTGTCACTCCGATCAATGGTGAAAATCATCCATGAGGAAGGAGGAGGATTCCTTGTGGAGTTGCAGAGCCTGGAGGAGCAGGAGGAGGGGGAGGAAAAGCTCATTCCCGTGTTGGTTCAGCCTCTTCTGCAGGAATTTGAGGATGTGTTCCAACCTCCGGTGGGACTACCACCTGACAGAGAGCAGGAGCACCAGATTATCCTGAAAAAGGGAGTATCCCCTATTAGTGTGAGGCCTTACAGATACCCTCAGGTGCAGAAAGATGAGATTGAGAAGTTGGTGGGAGAAATGCTAGAAGGAGGGATCATTCAGCCCAGTGTAAGTCCCTTCACTAGTCCAATTCTGCTTGTGAAGAAGAAGGATGGGAGTTGGAGGTTCTGTGTTGATTATAGAGCTCTCAACAAGGAGACTGTGCCTGATAAGTTTCATATCCCTTCAAGAAGTGTGACTTCGCTCAGGCACGGTTGGAGTACCTAGGGCACATGATATCCCAGGAGGGAGTTGCTACAGATCAGTCCAAGATAGAGGCAATGCTGGCATGGCCTCAACCCAAGACCTTGAAGGGGCTCAGAGGATTCTTGGGACTAACAGGCTACTACAGAGGTTCGTGAGGGGATACAGCACCATAGCGTGGCCACTGACAGAGCTGTTGAAGGACAACTTCTTATGGGGGGAAGTAGCTTCAGAGGCTTTTGAGAAGCTGAAGAAGGCCATGACGACGGTGCCAGTGCTTGCTCTGCCAGACTTCAATCAGGTGTTTGTGGTGGAGACAGATGCTTCAGGCTATGGATTGGGAGCAGTGTTGATGCAGAACCACAGGCCCATAGCTTACTTCAGTCAGGTACTGTCGTCCCGGGCTAGGCTGAAGTCAGTCTACGAGAGAGAGCTGATGGCTATTGTACTGGCCATCAAGAAGTGGAGACCTTACTTATTGGGCAGACACTTTATTGTCAGGACTGATCAGAGGAGCCTGAAGTACTTGTTAGAGCAGAGGATGGTCACAGAGGAGCATCATAGGTGGTTGTCCAAGCTGCTGGGATATGATTTTGAGATCCACTATCGGCCTGGACTAGAGAATAAGGCAGCGGATGACTTATCACGCTGTATGGGGGAGCTTCAGGGGATTGCTGTATCAGTACCAGTACTGATAGATTGGGGAGCCATCAAAGAGGAGAGCATTCAGAATGAGGAGCTAAGAAAAATCAAAGAAGATGTGTTATCAGATGGGAACAACCACCCAGGCTACTCAGTTGTGGGAGAAAGACTGTACTATCAGGGAAGGAGTGTGATTCCAAGGTCTTCCATCCACATTCCCTAGCTGCTACAGGAGTTTCATGGGAGTGCCATAGGAGGGCATTCAGGAGTACAAAAAACTTATAGCCGGTTAGCTGCTGAATTGATTGGAAGGGGATGAGGAAAGATGTAGAGGAGATGGTGGCGAAGTGTGATATCTACCAGCGGAGCAAGTACCTGACGATGGCACCAGGGGGATTACTACAGCCTCTGGCCCTACCAGAGAAGGTTTGGGAGGAGATTACTATGGATTTCATTGATAGGCTCCCAAAATCAGAAGGCTACACAGTTATACTTGTAGTGGTCGACAGGCTGAGCAAATATGCTCATTTCATTCCCTTTAGACACCCGTACACAGCGGTGTCTGTAGCAGCAGCAGTTGTGAGGGAGATAGTCCGCCTACATGGGGTACCAAAGTCCATTATTTCTGATAGGGACAAGGTGTTCCTGAGCCATTTTTGGAGGGAGCTATTTAGGATGCAGTGAACAATATTGAAGAGGAGCGCAGCCTACCATCCACAGACTGATGGGCAGACGGAGGTGGTGAATAGGAGCTTGGAGACATACTTGAGGTGTTTTGTGTCTGAAACACCAAAGCAGTGGACCAAATGGCTAGCTTGGGCAGAATACTGGTACAATACCTCCTTTCACTCGGCTACCAAGATGACACCTTTTAAGGTGTTATATGGGAGGGACCCCCCACATTTGGTACACTACAGCCATAGTAGTACTCCAGTATCTGCAGTGGATCAGCATTTGAAGGAAAGAGATCAGGTGTTGGAAGAGCTCAAGAGGCATTTACTTAGAGCCCAACAACTTATGAAGAAGCAGGCGGACGACAAAAGGAGAGATATACAGTTTGCAGTTGGGGACAATGTCTACTTGAAGCTCCGACCATACCGGCAGAAGACTATGGCCCAAAGGAGAAATGAGAAGCTTGCAGCAAGGTATTTTGGCCCTTTTGAAGTGGAGGAGAGAATTGGAGAGGTGGCCTATAGATTGAGGCTTCCTCCAACAGCCAGAATACACCCCGTTTTTCATGTCTCACAGTTGAGGAGAGTGGTGGGGGAGCATGCAGTGAGCCCAGAGCTGCCCAGCACATTGAGGGAGGACATGGAAGTGACATTAGCCTTTAGCGGTAGAAGGAGTGCGCATCAATGAGAAGGGGGAAAAGGAGGTGAAGATTAGGTGGAGCGGCCTCCCAGACTATGAGGCCACCTGGGAGCCACAGGCGAGGATTGCAGAGCAGTTTCCTGCTTTCCACCTTGAGGACAAGGTGGTACTTGGGGAGGGGGGTAATTTTAGGCCGGTCCAACCTGGACCGGCCCAGCCGATCCAGGTCTTCTCCAGGCGGAAGCGGGACGCACAGCAGGCGAAAGAAACAGGGGGGCTTGGGGGTGGGGTCCACTAGCAATTCAAACAAAATTTAAGTGATTTTGGAGGGAGAATGAAGGGTAGAGATGTCCTTTTGCTTTTGTTTTGAATTAGATTGTATTAAGAGGGAATTAACCTAGGTTTTAGGGGGGGAGCTGGATTATTTGCTGGGGTGCTTGAGAATTGCTACGGGGGGAGGTCGTGGGGCTCTAGATTTTCATCTAGAGAGCGTCGGGAGAGTGGATCCTCCTCTCGAATAGAGGATCATTGTATCGGTTCGTTATTTTTTTGCAATCTACAACAATTTCCCTCAAATTCTCTCAGTTTTCTTCACGTTTGTTCACTGTTTTGGTGTTTGATGGCTGTTTTTCTATAGAAAACAGCGGGTTACTTGTGATTTGGCGTAGATTCGATAGGAATCACTTGAAATATTCAAGTGGTACCTATCAGATTACTTGGATCTATCTGCTTTGCCTTCATTTAAAATTTTTTTAAATGTAATTCAAACTTTTTACGACAAATAAAAATTCATTTCTCCATCTTAATCAAAATTGTAAAAATTCATTTCTCCATCTTAATCAAAATTGTGTATTGATAATGTACTAAAATTTATGCAGTATAGCTTTCACAGTTTCTATTATGATCATAGTATTATTCATCGTATTATAGTCCTTGTACATCTCACCAAGATGGTGTGGTTGAATGCAAAAACTATCATTAGACTAATGTTATCAAACCATTAATGTTTAAGATATAAATCATGCAATCCCCATCCAAGACACAAAAGTGACTTGTGTGCCTCCCTGATCCTTCCACGATCCATCCCATTATGTTGTTTGCCCAAGAAAAATGGCTTCAGGCATGAACCCTGCTTTACAGGCTTAGGGTTCCATCTTGCTTAAGGTTGATTGTTTTTTAATTAATCAAATTTTCCTCAATGTTCATATCGAGGTTTATTTAAATCTGGGGTATTTACTTCCTATGAGCGCAAGCCCTCATAGTTAATTACCCCTCTTACTTTGTAGGAGAGAACTCTTAATTAAGGATGAATCCCTTTAGCGTAGCTCCAAAATTTTAGGCGTTTTAGTCTCAATTATGAATAAAAGTAAACCCGATCAAGATCTCATGGTTCCGTCATCCCAAGAATACCATATATTTCAATCTACCAACGCTAAAAAACCATTGGTTGTAGCGTCCAAGGATTTTGATTAGCAACAATGGGTTGCTTCCTTTAAAGGATCCCGAGAAGAATGAGGTAGTTGGATATTGAATTTTGGTTTTATAGGGGTTTTAAGTTTGAGGCTTATATCTATTAGAATTGTGATAAACGGAACTTACAGGTACTTTTATGTCAATTAATTTATTTCAGTGTTTAAATAAATTAGTATTAATAAAATTATATTATTAATGAGTTAGATAATTATGAAAAAAAACTTAATAAATCTGAAAGGTTGCTTGTCATTGAAACTTTTGGATGGGAGTGGTTTAGAGGAGAACGGTTAGAGGCTGGATGGGGCCCACTATCCATTTGTTCTGTGTACCGTGGACATCTTTTCCATTTCTCATTATTTGCTAGAGAAAGAAATTCCGTAAGCAAGGGAAGTGTGAGGCGGTGTAGGCTGTACAGAAATTCTTGAAAAAGGAATTCAATTGAGTGCTTCATGCATTGTTAATTTATGCGGCCAAAGCAGAATTCGGTGGCAAAATAGGAGAAAGACTGAGGAAGCATTCGGTACAGTAAGAAGTTGGATCCAACAGGCTGAAGATATCAGCGAAACTGTAGTGAAACCACAGAATTCAATATAGCATCCTTTGGATGAGAGATTCGGTGATAGTGGCTATAGCAAGGTCGGCTGAAGGAATTTGGGATTTTCACTTAACATTGGAAGTTCTTTTCACATAGGACCTTAAGGGTTGAGTGCAGCGGCATAGTAAAAAGTGCTGAGGAAACAATTAGGCTTGTTTTGTGAATGTGATACCAAGTAAGGTAAGCAATTAGATTTCAACAGAGTTAATAAGCTTAATTATTGTAATGAAATTTTCTTATCTCTTTGAGATATTGCTTTTGACAGTGGAAAATAGAGATTTTGAGTAGTATTTTGGGAAGTTAGAATTGAAGAAGACTAAATTATAGAAGATAGAAAAATGTAAGAATTCTAAATTTCCCTTATCTTTTATACTAGTTCAATTTAGTATAGTTCTTATGCAAATCATAATTTACGGTGATATAGATTATATAAGCTTATGCAAAGAGGAGGCTTTGAAGTGACTTATAATAGAAGAAGAATAAGAAGTGAAGGTTTGGAAGAAGCAAACCGTCGAGAAGGTAAGTAATGCTAAATTAATGTGTAAAGAAATTTATATATTATGATTAATTTATTTTCTTTGTTGGAATGTTTTATCCAAGCTTTTGAATATGATCTATTGTTACCTTTGTTATATCATGAAAGTTTAATTAAGATTGGTATAATCATTTAAATGGTTCTATGTAAGAATGTTTGGAAGAATGTAAGGCTTTAGAAAATTTTCATATTAATTCTATACAAGTAATATCATGAATGATAATGAAGGCAGATGTAATTGATAATTATGAAAGAAGTTTTCTTTTAACTTTTTATCAATCATATTCTTCCTACAGCAAATGTATGGTTATATGCATAATGGAAGGATTATAACCAGTGCAATAAGTGTAAATTATGAATGTATGAATTTTTAATATCCAATTAAGTTAAAGATTGGCTAACCTATGATATGATGTATGTCTACAATATCAGGTGGGCAAAAGGGACCCAAATATGAACCTGTATTGTAGGTGGGGTAAAATGTACCCTAAGAGAAAAGATACCTGCATAGCAGGTGGGGCAAAAGGGACCCCTAAGGAGGCAAAAGGGACCTCAATGAAATTCAATGGCGATAATGCCAGGTTTTCCTGGGCTCCATTGAATAAGGTTACGAAAGGATAGCCAAGTCTTTTACTAATGGAATTTGATATTCAATGGAAACTTCAATAAAGTAAAGAGTAATGCTAATAAATGTTTATGAGACTTTTACTAGTAGAAGTAAGTCTAATCATGGATGACTTTCATGTTTTGGAGTTATTCTTTTGGATTATTCTTCTTATTGTATTATACTGTTAACTTAATTTGCATTACTTGCTGAGTCTCATAACTCACCAGTTACTTCTTACTGACTGTTGTTACAGGAAAAGAAAAGGAACAAGGGGTTGCTGACTAGGGTCAAGTATTACAATCAAATATGTTAGTTTTATTTTTGTTTGTAAAACTAAAGTAGAGCTATGTTAAAAATTCCCTAATATGGTTGTTTGGGATTTTCTGTAGTGGCTCTGTAATTATGTATTGTGGATGTTTAAGACTTTTAAGTGCTTCCGTTGATGTGTTCATGTGGGCTCCGAAAATTCGGCCCCAGCCTCCCCGCAGCGCGATTTCTTTTTTTATATTCGGCGAGGGAGTTTTAACTGAATAAGTTCCGAGGTAAATTTTGGAAGGCAGATGGGTTTGTAGATAAGACACTACCCAGAGATTTCGCCCTCATTTTGCGAGGACTTTATGATCTGAGTTCTGGTTTCCTATAGGCGCAAGCCCCTATAGTTAATTACCCCTCCCACTAACGAGAGAGAACTTTCGATTAAGGCTAGTCGTCGATCAGATACGTAGAGATACGTGTTATCTGGCATATAGTAGCAGCAATGGATTTAGGTATTGGTAGAAATTGGATTTGGAAATTGGGTTTGGATTTGGGTATTTGAGAACTGGATTTGTATTTGGGAATTTGAAGAGTTTGAAAGGTTTGGATGTTTGAGGATTGAGATATTTGAGAAATTTGATATTTAAAACTGGAATTTTCACCATCTGGAACTTAAAGCGGATGGTGGGGGAATGGATGATGGGCCCGATCAAGATCCCATGGTTCCGTCATCCCGGGCCATCGTGGTCCCTGGTCTACTTAGTCAGAGGAGGTAGTCGACCCAACCTGACAGAAGGATCCTTGTCGGCAGCCATGGGTTGCTTCGTCCAAGGGGACCTTGTAGACCGGGGTTGAATGTTTGTCTAAGGGGACAAATTTGAATCCACCTTAGCTAACAGAGGGCTTTGTGCCCTATCGATCATATCCTATTGATTCATATCTCAAGGATTTAACGCCATTAAGGAGCGTATTGTCTCTGGCCATAACCGCTATCCGTGGTGCCATTTGGCGGCAAAACCACTCGGTTTAGAGGGCCCCGGGTCATAACCGTTTACCTGCAGTGCCATTTGGCGGCGAAACTGCCGGTTAGAGGACACGTACCACGTCCTTACTGGCAAGAGATTGTTTGAGAATGGATCCTAGTGATATTTTTGACTAGGCATTTGGCTCTTTGTGAGCTAGAGTTTATTTGAATTTGTCCACCCCGGCAGACTATTGCGGAGGGTGGATGGGCTTTGCTTTAAGTGTTTCATGGTTGAATTTCAAATTTAAATATTTTTGGGATTTTTGAGATTTTTGAGATTTTTGTGGAGTTTTCTAGGATTTTGGATTTTTTGAATTTTTGTGGTGGAGCTTTGGAATATTTGGGATTTTTGGAATTTTGGATGGAGCTTTAGAATATTTGAAATAAAACTTCGGATATTTGGGAGATATTTGAAAATATTTGGGGAACCCCTCCGGTTGAGATCTGCATTCAACACGGCCATCATCGGGGTGTTTGGAGTCATTTGAAAATATTTTGAGTTTTGTAGATGAACCTTGTCGACTCTGTCGAGCTGTTGACAGAGGATCGGGTTTCGTAGGCTTCGTGCCTTTATTAGTGAATTCATATTGTTGTAGGCTTTGATGGCCTAATATGAATGTTTTAAAGCAAATATACCGGTCGCCACGACTTTATATTTGCTTAATGGTTCGAACCCTGTCGACTTCTCTTGACCCGTATAGAAGGATCGGTTTTGAACCTGAATTCACTTGTCAACCCGCGCAGCATTCCTAGACGTCACGTGTGTACCAATAACACGCTCGCTGGGGCCCATGCGGGTTGAGAATATATTCCCCCTTTAGTGTACCTATGTGTATACAATTTATAGTGCACGTGCAGGGGGGATTTTTGGAATATTTATAGACGCCTTATGTCTGCTTGTACGAATGTTGCAGATCCGGTGGCGTGGAGTAGCAGCTTCTGGATGGAATTGTTCGTTGCTTCGTACAGGTAGACTGTCGTGCACTATTTGTTGATTTTCGTAGGCGGGTCATAGTGCACTAACTAATCTCCTGCCTTGGGTCGTAGGAGCTTGCACTTGTCGCATCCTCCATGCATTTTGTTGTGGTCTTTGGTCTTTTCAGTACATTCGCCACTGGTGCATGTAGGTAGGTAGATGTATTTATTTACATATTGAAATTGACTTCATGATACTGCATTTACTGAAGTCTTTTCACATCTACACAGGGGTGGCACATTGTACATACGTCTATGTCAGTAAAGAGATTGTATGCACTGCAGATCTTATATGCGTTTTCTCCTTATAAATGACATGCATTGTGTATAGTAGACTTATATAATTGATGTTTGCTTGCAATCAGCATCACCTATTTGCACCATTTGTCCACTCCATATTGGTCGTTACTATTGATCGAGATATTCTGCATCATTACTTACAATGATATTCATTGAAGAGGACTTCAGACTAACGTTGGCGATTAAAGTGTGTTCTTCTGTCGCTTCCCATTTCATTAATCATAGGTAGGACAAGTTTGGTACATGTTCATCACAACTTTCTTGCTCAAGTTTATTGATGCCTCATTGAACTCAATAACCTCAGTAGTCAACAAAGGCTTGATGCAACTTTTATGATTCCCTTGAGATTAGCTAAAAACCAACCCTCATTCGAACCTTCTCATCACTTGCAAATAAATAGATCGTGCAAGTTCTTTGGCCTTGGAGATGATTTGCAATATGTGTAGGGGCTTGATATTCAACATTTGCTTGATATCCACATTCCATTGATCATGAAGACTTGTTATGCTTGTTACATATCAAACCCTTCTAGTTTCATTTGATTGCATGAGTCTTTATTTTGGTTGGTGGATGATGTTTGTAGGCTTTATATTCATCACAAGTCTCTCCTTTCATCATAAGTCCCATATATGTTCCTTTGCATTTTGTTCATCAACATCTCCTTGTTGATTATTGCTTGCAAACAAATAACATATCATGACATGAAATTTGATTAAGTTATATGATTCATCACTGCCTGTAAGCAAGTAGAATTTGCAAGCTTCTTATTATCCACAAATTTCATATATTCTCTTTTGCATTTTGTTCATTTAAAATTGGGTTTCATGTAATGATCTGCGTGATCATTACTTAGGTTCAAGTTCATTTGAATTCTTTTGTTGTCCTGTAAAGTTCAAGTGTGAATTCGGATCAAAGTCCCCTGCGGTCCATGTCTTGTTCAAGTTTGATGTCCATAAGTTTTGAGTTCAATGTCAAAGTTCATCTTGCAAGTTCAATCCGAGTCCACTTGATGTGTAAATCAAGTTCAATTTTGAATCCAAGTTCACATTTAAGTCCTCTTGTAGTTGTTCAAAGACTACAATCTCAAGTCAATGCTCTTTGTATTTGAGTTCAATCAAGTTCTCATTCCTTAAAACATCACTTGATTAAGTTTTGATTTTATCTTAAAATATGCCCAAGTTAAGCTCATTTGAGTCCCAAATAAAGTCCATCGCTTGTTCTAAGTCCTTGTCCTTTTGGACAAAATTTCGACAGCCTCCCGACGTCTCTCCCGTTTAGGGGAAAAACCAAGAGGCCGCCTACCCGCCACGCCACCAAAGGCGTGCACGGTTGGTGTTTGTAAGACACCGCGACGGTTGTATTATTTATTTTTCTCCCACCACGGCCAACAAAGGCGTGCATGGGGTTTTTTAAAAAAAAGTGTTTTATTTGAAAAGAGGACAGTTTGCTTTCCCCCCGCCCGGGGGTACTTATAAGTGACCCCGCTTCGCCACACGTGCCGCACCGGGGTTCCATCCTACCACGGCCAATAAAGGCGTGCTTAGGGCAGTTCTCCGATTTGCCACGAATATTGAAGTAGGGTTTTAAGTTTAGAAAGATTCATACCTCCGCGGGGTTGTCGTGGATGACACATGGATCGAGGGGTCACTCGCCTACCTCGTCGTAGGTGTCGCACCGGGTTCCCTCCTACCACGGCCAACAAAGGCGTGCTTAGGTGGTTTGCCGGTCCGACACAAACGTCGAGGTAAGAAAGTGGGGGGGAGCAAGCATTTATAATTTATCGTCACTATTCTTTAATTATAATAATAATAATTACATAATTATTATTGATAATTAATTACTAATTAATAATTAATTAGCTAATTTTAATCATAATTAATCAATGATTATAATTAATTTAAAATTAATTATAATCAATCAAATAATTATGATTAATAATTAACTAATAATTATTAATTAATTATAATTAGATAATTAATTACTATAATAATTAAATAACTATTAAAAGTAATTAAAAAAATAATAATAATAACAATTAAAAAGAAATCCCTCACCCTCTCTCCCTCACTTGATCGGCCAAAGACCGGCCGAAGAAGCGCGTCGGGCACGGTGGAGAGGAAGAAATCGGGTAGGGGGGATTCGGCTGGAGCAAGGTAGGGATTCTCCTCTCTTTCTCTCTCTCTCTCTCTCTCTCTCTCTCTCTCTCTCTCTCACTCTCTCTCTCTATCTCTGGACAGGGGAAATGAGGAGGTCGAGCAAAGGGGTTCGGCCGAAGAAGCCCTTGAAAGGAAGAAAGTTAACCACACAGTGAGCGACTCCCGTCACTGGTTCCGATCGAAAGGTCGGAGTCTTCGATCCGACAGGGAAGGGACGCCGGAGGAGCAAAGTCGGCGGGAGCTGGGTTCGGTCGGAGCAAGGAGATCGGATAGGGCAGAGAGCTCGTGGAAGTAGCGGGAGAAGAGTCGTGCGAGAGAGGAGTCGGAGAGAAGCAATCCTCGTGTGTGGAGAGAGCCCCTTCGTTTTATAGACACGAGAGAGGCGAGAAACGAGGCCGTCGTCGCAGGATTTGCGCCAGGTTTACGGAGAAGTGATCGTTCGCGGCGCCGATTCAGCGGGATTCCTGGATCCGACGGGATACAAGGTATTTTTTGTCGTTGATTTTGTCTTCCTTTGGGTATTATACGAAGGTCAACAGTTCACTGAGGTTGATGAGATGTTTTAATTGATATGGAAAGGATTGTTATGAAAAATGTTATATCAGGAAAACTGATATGTTTAGTTATTTGTTACATTCTACTGTATTAGTCAGGGATACTGTGGGGTGTCACAAGAATGCCCGTTAATTTATTTAATTTGGGGCTTATGACTCCTTTTAGGAGTTGTCCAGTAGTTTAGTTCAGTTTAGGGCTTACGGTTCCATTTAGGAGTTTCATGTTAATTTATATGAGATGAAGCTTACAACTTCACTTAGAAGTTGCCTATAGATTTATTTGAGATGAGACTTATGGCTTCACTTAGAAGTTGTCCCTTAGATTTGTGATTTAGTGCAGGACTTACTGCTTCACTTAGAAGTTACCTATAGATTTGATTTTGTTTGAGATAGGGCTTACTGCTTCACTTAGAAGTCGCCTATAGATTTGATTTAATTTGAGATAGGGCTTACTGCTTCACTTAGAAGTCGCCTAATAGTTTTGCTTTAGGGTGAGACTTACTGCTCCGCTTAAAGTAGCCTGTGAGTTTGATTTTAAGTTGGGGCATACATCTCTGTTTAGGAGTTGTCTGGTAGTTTATTTGGGATTTTGTCATTTCATTTAGAAGTGTGGGCTCCGAAAATTCGGCCCCGGCCTCCCCGCCGCGTTTTTCTTTTTATTTGAGCGAGGGGAGTTTTAACGGAATAAGTTCCGGGGTAAATTTTGGAAGGCATATGGGTTTGTAGATAAGACACTACCCAGAGATTTCGCCCTCATTTTGTGAGGACTTTATGATCTGAGTTCTGGTTTTCCTATAGGCGCAAGCCCCTATAGTTAATTACCCCTCCCGATCACGAGAGAGAGAACTTTCGATTAAGGCTAGTCGTCAATCAGATACGTAGAGATACGTGTTATCTGGCATATAGTAGCAGCAATGGGTTTGAGATTGGAGAACTGGATTTGGATTTGGGAATCTGGAGTTTGATATTTAAATAGACATTTCACCATCTTGCACTTAAAGCGGATGGTGGGGGAATGGATGATAGACCTGATTAAGATCCCATGGTTCCGTCGTCCCGGGCCATCGTGGTCCCTGGTCTACTTAGTCAGAGGAGGTAGTCGACCCAACCTGACAGAAGGATCCTTGTCGGCAACCATGGGTTGCTTCGTCCAAGGGGACCTTGTAGACCTGGGATGGGTATTTGCCTAAGGGGACAAATTTGAATCCACCTTAGCTAACAGAGGGCTTTGTGCCCTATCGATCATATCCTATTGGTTCATATCTCAATGATTTGATGCCAATAAGGAGCGTATTGGCTCTGGTCATAACCGGTATATCGTGGTGCCATTTGGCGGCAAAACCACTCCGTTCAGAGGGCTCCGGGTCGTCGTAACCGTTTATCCTACGGTGCCATTTGGCGACAAAACCGCCGGTTAGAGGACACGTACCACGTCCTTACTGGCAGGAGATTATTTGAGAATGGATCCTAGTGATATTTTTGACTAGGCATTTGGCTCTTTGTGAGCTAGAGTTTATTTGAATTTGTCCACCTCGGCAAACTATTGCGGAGGATGGATGAATTTTGCTTTAAGCATTGATGGATAGATTTCAATTTTAAATATCTGAGATTTTTGGGATTTTAGATTTCTGGAGTATTTGGGAGGAGCTTGGAGGACATTTGAATATTTAGGAGTCATTTGGAAATGTTTGTGAACCCCTCCGGTTGAGATAAGAAATCAACACGGCTATCATCGGGGTGTACTTGAGGTCATTTCCATTTGATTGAACCTTGTCGACCCTATCAACTTAACGATAGGGGATCGGGTTTCTCGTAGGCTTTATGCCTATGTTCATGAATTTTCTTTGTTGAAGGTCTTGAAGGCCTAATATGAATGTGTAAGAAAAATATTTCGGTCAAATTCGTGACCGCATATTTATCCGATGGTTTGAACCTTGTCTACTCCTATTTACATGCTTAAGAGGATCGGGTTTCGTAGGCTTTATGCCTTTGTTTGGTGAATTCTTTTGATTTTAGGCCTTGAAGGCCTAATATGAATGTATTGAAACAAATACATCGGTCCCCACAACCGTGTATCTGTTTGATAGTTCGAACCCTGTCGACTCCTATTGATACGTATAAAAAGATCATGTTCGAACTAGAATTCACTTATCGACCCGTGCAGCATCCCTAGGCGTCACGTGTGTACCAATAACACGCTCGCCGGGGCCCATGCGGGTGATTTTTATATTGACTTAAACGTATCCCATCGTGTACCTATGTGTATACAAACTATAGTGCATGTGCAGGGGTACTTAGAAATATTTATAGTTGTGTAGATAACTATCATTTTGATGCACGCGACTTTTCATTTGAGAGCTTATACACGCCTTCTGTCCGCTAGCACAAGTATTGCGGATCCGGTGGCGTGTGTCTTAGTATTGATTCCCCCTTTTTTATTCACCGGGGAGATATCTTTCTGGACTTTGGAGTCAATGACTGCTGATTTGGGGAGAACTCCTTTTAGGAACTTCAGTATAGCAGACTTGTTATTTCTAGTGTTTGTGGGTATCAGAGTTATTTTCTTCTCAAGTATGGAACTAAGAAGAGACTTTGGAACACCGGAAAGTTTGGTTCTAATTTGTTCAAACATTTCCTCCCTTCCGCTAGGGGTGTCCTTTTTCGTACATTGGGTTGTCTTTGTACTCGACGTACTTGTAGACTTTGATCACCATCGTCGTAGGTAATATCTACACTTGTGCCCATAATGGCTCGCTATGCTCACGAGGTTCTCACTGTTGTTATCCACAAGTGGCTCGTGCTCATTTGCAGGGGACTGCTGTATCAACTATGACCTCCTAGAAGTATTCGTAGGAGAGCCACTGTCCTTTAGTCACGAACACCTTTCACCAATCTCAGGTGGGTGATGATTGCTTTTGCTGTAGGGGCAGGTCTTTGATTGTCGGTCTTCAATATTGCCATCTCAATCAATGAGCATTGTAGGGTGTCGTAGGAGTTCGTTGCATTCATCTTTCGTGTGCATCGAGATTTCATCTCCTACTTGCAACTTGTTGTTAGCTTGGACGACTGTGCACTTAGATCTTGATTTGCTCATTCATTCAAAGCCCAGTTCTATGTATTCCATTGAACCCAAGTCCAAGGTTCAACTCATGCTTGAGTCTTGTGTGTTGTTCTTGAAAGTTTAAGTTCTTTATTGCTCATGTCAAATTTGGATCCAATTTGAGTTCAATTTGAGTTCCCTACTCTCCACATCTTGTTCCTGTTTGAGTTCAAGTAGTGAGTTTGAGTGATCTTATTCAATTCATGTTAGAGTTCATTTGAGTTTGAGTTCTACGTTCGGGTCCCCTGATGTTGCACAATTCGAGTTCCAAGAACAAGTTCAAGTGCTTGTTCAAAGTCTTCTGGGATCTTTTGAAGTCCTTGCAAGTTCAGTTTCATATTTGGATTGATTTGAATTTGGCTTCAATTTGATTTTATTCTTATTTGAGTTTGAACCTTTAGAAATCATTTAGAATTTGTTCAGGTTTAGGTCCACAAGTCCACTGTTCATCGTACAGGTCCTCTGCTCATTTTAGTTCAAGTTCTGTACATTTCTGTTCAAATACAGGTCTTCTATATTGTTGCCCAAGAAGGTCTTCTTATTGTTCAAGTCTTCGTACATTTCAGTGAAAATTTCGGCAGCACCCCGGCATATCCCCTGTTTGGGGGAAATTAGGGGAGCTGGGCCTTCCCACCACGCTACTCGAGCGTGTATGGTAGGTATCCTTAGACACCGCGGCCGTACAAATTTCATCCCACCACGCTACAAGAGCGTGTATGGGGCCTTCAGCAGTACCCGTACCGCAGAACACCAGTAGCTCTCCCCACCACGCTACAAGAGCGTATATAGGGCTCACCCACCTCGCCGTATGCTTTGCACCGGATTCCCTCCTACAGTGCTACAAGAGCGTGTATAGGTGGTTCCCCAGTCCGCTGCAAACGTCGAGAATGGGATTTGGAACATCATACCTTTGCATAGCAGTCGTCGGCAGTGTCGGTGTCGAGGTCGAGGACCGTCCCCACCACGCTACAAGAGCGTGTATAGGGCTTACCCGCCTCGTCGTATGCTTCGCACCGGGCTCCCTCCTACCGTGCTACAAGAGCGCGTATAGATGGTTCTTCGGTCCGCTGCAAACGTCGAGGACGGGGTTTAAGTTAGAATTTTATACCTTTGGGCCCGGCGGCGATTGTCGGCGGCGTCGGCTAGAGGATCGAGACAAAAGGAGGGGCATCCTTCCTTTTTTTATAGATAATTAATTAGAAATAAATAATTAATTATAGTTAAATTTAATTATAACTAATTATTTCTAATATTAATTAATTATAATTAAAAATATTTAATTTATAATTAATTTGATTATTTATATTTAATTATTAATAATCAATAATTAATTAAAAATAAAAATAATCATTTATAATTAAAATTAATTAATTATAAGTGATTATGATTATTATTGATTAATTATAATTAAAAATAATTAACATATAATTAATTAATTATAATTAATAATAGTTAATTAAAATTAGTATGATTAATTATAATTAAATCAAATTAATTATAACTAATATTATTTTTAATTAATTATATATAAAATAACTATAATTTTAAATCCCTATAATCCCTAAAATCTTCTCGGTCAACGGATTTAGGGGATTTGGCCGTGGAAGCTTGGGCAAGGGAGAAAGTTACCTACACAGGAAGCGACTCCTGTTGTTGCTTCCGATCAAAATGTAGTAACTTCCGATCCAGCGGGAGGGGAAATCGCAAAAGGAGCGAAGTCGAACTAGCCACGAAGGAGCTGAAGTAGAGGTGAGCCCCCGTTGCTATGTCTGATCAAAATGTCGTAACGTCCGATCCACAGGAAGGGAATGTAGTGGAAGAGCGAAGTCGAACGACGTCGGAGGGGGAAGAAGCACGCAAAGGAAGAAAGTTATCTTCACAGCGAGTGAGCTCCGGTTCTTGCTTCTGATCCTAATGTCGTAACTTCCGATCCAGCAGGAATCGTCGCCGAAGGAGCGAAGTCGAGCAACACAGAGGGCCAGAGAGGGCGCGTGAAAGGGGAGAAAGTTAACTTCCCAGTCGGCGAGCTCCTGTTGTTGCTCCTGATCAAAATGTCGTAACTCTGATTCGACAGAGAGGGGACGAGTCGAAGGAGCGAAGCCGAGCGACCACGAGGAGCTGGAGCGAGCTCCGTTGCTGGTTCCGATCAAACTGTCGTAACTTTCGATCTCACAGGAAGAAGAGAGCGAGAGCGGGAGAGGAGAGATCAGAGCGGGATAGAGGTAGAGTCGCGAACGAGAGCCATTCGTGCTCATTTTAACAACGCGGCAGAGTCGTGGGAGATCGGATGTCGATCGTGCGAGCGACGTGCGTAGGTCGTGGGATGGCAGCGAGGTACGCACGATTTTTTTTTTTTCTCTTATTTTCGGTACAACAGACGGGTCAACAAGAAGTTTCCCTTTTGCATTGCTTAAGGTAGGTCCTGCTGCTTCTATTAAAAGTAGTCTATAGTTTTAGTTTGAAGTAGGGCTTATTGTTTCCATTAAAAGTTTGTCTGTAGATTAAGTTTAAAGTAAAGCTTACTGCTTCCGTAGAAGTTGCTAATAAATTGGTTTTAACTTAGAGTTTATCATTTCTCTTAGAAATTTCCTTAAGAAATTGGTTGGAATAAGTCTTACTGTTTTCCTTAGAAATTGCCTGTAGCTTTAAGTTGAAGAAGGCTTACTGCATCCATTAGAAGTTACCTGTAGATTTCTTTTGGGAGAGGTCTTATGGCTTCACATTAGAAGTTGCCTGTTAATTTAGGCTTAGTTTGAACTTGATTTAGTGTTAGTTACTTCACTTAGAAGTTCTCCTAATACATCAATTAAGTTAGGTTTTAATGCTTCATTTAGAAGTGGTCTTTTTTACATATTATTCATCAATAATATATCATTTAGAAGTGGCCTATAATTTGGTTTTAGTTTGAAATAGGGCTTATTGCCTCACTTGAAATCGCCAATAATTTTAAGCTCAGGGTTTCTTAGTTCACTTAGTAGTTCCTCTAATGAATTGGATAGGATTAGGATTTACAGTTTCTTTTAGAAGTTACCTACATATTTGATTTAGAGTGAATTGAAAGCAGTTACTTAGTTTTGCACTTTCCTTCTACCCCAACACTGATGTTTTTGCTTCAGCACTTTTATTTTTTGGCTTCAGCATTCTTGTTTTGGTTACAGGACTTTGACTTTTTCAGTTAGCATTGTTCTGTTGCATTTGATTTACAATTACTTATTTCCTTGCAGGTAATGGAGCCCGCACAGGTAGGAGCTTGTTAGAGTTTGAGTTTGGTTGAGTGTAAGTTAATTTAGAGTTTTATTTGAGTTTTAGTTTGAGCTTGTGTTTGAGTTTTAATTTGAGTTTGTGTTTGAGTTTTAGTTTATGTTTGTGTTTGAATTTGTATAAGAGTTTGTTTATTATAAACATTCTCGTTTTCTTGTTGTTGTTTTTTTTTTTGGTTTATTGACATTTTGAATTCATTAATTAACTGATTAATCAAGAGAGATTTTAAATCATTGAGTTTTTTAATTAATTAATTAAAAGAAATTTCTTAAGTTTATTGTGGTTTATTCAAAATTTAATTGATTAATTAATAAAAATATTTTTATGATTTTTTAATGAAATTAAAGTTTTTAATCACAAATAGCACTCTTTTTTTTATTTAATAATGCTCTCAAATGGATTTAAGAAATGACTCTCAATATATCTTAAAATATCTATGAAAGAATTTTAAAATAACTTTAAGATTATTTGTTGTAGAAAATTAATAAACCTCGCTCTTTTAATTAAAAAATTGCTCTTTTCTCTTTTTTTACATCAATATAATTTAGTTTTAAAAATGCTCCCTTTTTTATTATATTTTTTCTCAAATTTCGGCAACCTTCTGACATCCCCTCCCACCAAAGAGAGATTGGGACAACATTTGTAGTTGGTTTTTTCTGGCCGGATATAAGATACGACAGCGTGAGGTCTTCAATTTAAACTTTTCTCGGCCGGATCTAAGATACAACGGCGCGAGGTCTTCAATTCAAGATACATTGGCGCAGTTTAAATCAAAATATATGTTGCTTATAATTTATTTAATAAAAATTTCCTCAAAGATCTTGCAATCTTTCGACGCCACCTGCCTGTGAAGGGAGATTGAGATCGCACTTGTCATTAGTTCTTCTCGGCTGAATCTAAATACAACAGCATGAGGTCTTCAATTTAAGACCTTACCTGCTAGATCTAAGATACAACGACGTAGGTCTTCAAATCGACAGTAGCTTTTGCTTATAATTAATTTATTTAATTTGAGAACATTTTTATTAAATGAATTTTTTTAACTGTCGGCCGGCATCGGGATCACGAGCAGGTTGAAGTTGTGGGTCTAGCTTTGGAAACAAGATAAATATAAGTAATTGAACATTTGTACGCATAGTTGTACGTTTGGACTACTGGAAACGAAGCACAGGCATCGGAGACAGTACTTGGGTGCGTAGGTGTTGCGAGCAGTCAGACCGCAAGTCGTGTAGGCGTCGTGGTCAAGTGTGAAGACAGGTACACAGGACACAACGCGGGTGAATCGCAAGGCTAGTGACGCGCGTACGAGCAAGCAGGTCATGCAGGAGTCAGCGCAGATGAATCGCGCAGCCGGTGTCATGCATACAATTAGGCGGGTCACATGGGAGTTGCGTGCAGAGTTGGGCTGTGCCAGTGAGTACGGATCTCAAGAGACACTGGGCTATGCACGAACAAGACACGGGGCTAGAGGCAAGTTTGAGTGGGATGTGAGACAACAGAAGTTGGGGACAAGGAGAACCAAAGCAATGAGAGCGTTAATCTTTTTTTTTTCGTTCCATTTCCTTGTATTTTTGTATAAATTTAATGGAGGTGTCGTTTCTTAAGCAATGCACCTGATCAATTTCTATGTTTCTTATATATATAGTCAACATATGTCATCTCCCACATTCTAGGTAACCCGCACTTCATCTCCGAGGACATGACCTCTCTCAATATTTTATCTACTTTACAAACATCCCTCATTGCACTCTCTCCCAAAATTTATCATTTGCATCTCCTCCCACGCTAGATCATACTTTGGACACTCTCCAATAACCCAACGACAACATCCTCTCTAGACTCTGTTGTGCTCTCGCCTCTTTTGTTCCCTACCAATCTCACTCATGTCTCCTGTCCTAACACCCGCATCCCGATCTCCTACTCCCATATGATCGTTTCTCCCATTGCATGTTGTCCAATAGTGTGCTTACTTTTCTCTTTCCAGCTCCCAAACATTAGCTCTCTCAAGCTTAAACTCCAGCTCTCAAATATCTCTCACCAACTCACCAATGACACCAACCTTAAGCCTAGCAGCTTCCACATCTAACTACCCTATTGGTTGTTCTCATCACATAAGGCAAAGTTGGACCATTTAATAACATAACTTTGGCAACTTTGGTACACACCCTTCTCATTAATGCTCGCCAAATTGATTATCATGATACTTGATTAGCTTTCTTTTTCAAGACACATAAAAAGAGATCCTTTGGTTGCTCTTTATATTTTTTCAATAATTAACTTAATAGAAAATCTCACATACTTGGATATTTCTGGCATAAATCAAAACTGATTCCTAATTCCAGCCTAAATTCCATTAACATCTCTCATAGCCCCATTAAAAAACTCATAAGTTTGATATACGTGGTAATAAATAATTTTAAGTTCTGCATATGCCAGGAAATAGAAAAAGGTAATCCCTTAAATTAGTCTTCTTGAAAAGAGAATGAAAATCACCTTGGGTAATGTTGATGGAGCATAGGTATCATCATCCTCTGCTATAACTAGAACTTCATCTTCCTCTTGTAGAACATAGTGATCATCAGGATTTAAAATGATCTTTCCTCCGAGAGCTGATACCTTTATTCCACAAGGAACTGCATCAGGGAAGCTGATGAGGACTTCTTCAAACTGCAGTCCATACAACTGAGGCCATTTTTTGATATAAAACTCACAGTTTTCAAATCCGAGAATGTCTTCCCAAATCTGTAAACATGCAAGGAATTTGAGGGAAAAGAAAATATATACAACCAAAACAAGAAATACTAATAGTTCACGAGAAATAAATAAATATAAATATATATATATATATATCCTTAAATTATATTTGTTCAGTATTTTTGGCTTCATTAACGCAAATTTATGATCCTGAAGAAGGATTTAGGGCATAGCTTTCCTTACTAGCAGAATCCATATAAAAAAAACATAATCAAGTATAAACCAATACCAAAATATTCGGAAGAATAAAAATGCAAAGCTTTACTGAACACAAGCATGACAATAATCATAGATAATTGAGGCAATTGAAAACTCCAATTCTACTAATATTGAGCAATCACAGCATAGAAATTGTGCAATTCAAGATAATTAAACCATCTAGAAAAGTTAGAACTTAAAAGAAATGGAAAACTAAAGATATATTGTTTCTTGAGGGGGTATTTGAATCCTAGCCATCTCTTTGGAAGACTAAGGGTAATGCTATCCAAACAATTACTAATTGGCAATGTAAGCACAAAATATGAAAACACAAGTAAACCAGTCTGCTTGTATATGAATTTAAAACTTTGTGGAAACTTAGGCTTCGTTTGGGACGGCTTTCTTACTGCTTCTTAAAGCAGCTTTCTAGTAGAAAATTTTCATTTTTTGTACTAAAAATCTGCTATAAGAAGCAGTAAGAAAGCCGTCCCAAACAAAGCCTTAGAAACTTCCAGTTAAGCAGGCTTTTTCTTGGACAACTGAACTAGCCAAAAAGGATATGAATATATAAGCAATCAGCAAATATATGTTTAGCTTAAGAGCCTTATTGATATGAACACAAGCCTTGCTAATATACTGCATCTTGCAAAAAATATATTGCGATCAGCCACAGGCCCACAAGAATGAGAAGAGGATGAAGAGATTAAACAAGAAAATAAGCACTTTTCTCTAGACAAATTATTGCTACGTGATCTGAAATTTACCTGTGCAAGTCCTGGCTGGCGTGCACACTGGATCATCAAACGACCAATAACATCATGAGCAACAACAGTCTCAACAAGATCTCCACCAACAAGTTTGACTAAGACCTCGTTGTCTATATCACTCAATTCCACCACTATGTGACCTTTCAGACCATCTTTAACTCCAGTTAAGCTCAGTACAGTCCTTAAGGCTCGTGCATCACTCTGAAATATAATCGTTTAAGCGAAATGAATGGAAGACATGAGTTAATATGCCATACACTACCATCTACCTAACAATTACCAGGTCGGCATTTCCATCTTCTGCCAGGACTATTATAGCATGAGCTTTAGAGACTGATACCTGCAAAACTAGAGTCAATTTTAACAGAATGAAAAATGGATGTAAAGTTTTTTTTCAAATGTAGTGTGAATTAAATGGGAGAATATTAGAAGCATTATAGGACAGTTGGCTGAAGTAAAACTGATGCTATCAAGAATTTATGTACTTTTTATTTTATTTGAACAATAGTATATTTTGTTTTCTTTTCTTTTTTAGCTATCCAATGATGGGAAAGCATCCAATGATCATGGTAGGTAGTGCATATGGCTTGGTAGACCTATGGTTTGCTGGCTCGATTGATCCCTGGCTGCTGGTGGTTCACGGGTTGGCTGTTTTGGAGCATTCGGTTTTGAGCTTGTTCTCTAAGTTGCTTGAGCTGAAGTTTAGTAGCTCTTTAATTCTCAAAAGGTACCTCATTATGAAGTTTACTTTTGGAGTGGCCTTGTCCCTTCCCCTTCCCCTTTCTTCTTGTCTCTTGGGAATTCGTGGCTTGTATTAATTGGGGGGCTGAATTCTATGCTTTGAATTCATTGGGAAGTTAATGATTTTTGTGTTTTACCTCTTGGGATCTCACGGCTGGCTCCTTATTCCGTGACTGTTCCTCGTTTCCCGTGGCTGTGGCTCTCGGTCCGTGCGGTTACCTCGTCTCCCGTGGCTGTCTCCTTGGTTCCTGGTTTGGGTGTTAAACCGTGAGCATGGGGGGAGATTCCTATGCTTTTTAATGCTTAGTTTTATGTGTTAGAATTTATGTATGTGTCCTTTTGTATTCCCCTTTCATACCTATAAATATGAGGGGTTATGTATTGTTTGAAATAGTTGAAGTTGAATGATAAGTTATTTTTGGAAGTTTTAACCAGCGGGTTGGCTTTGGAAATCCTGCGGGCTCTTTCAAACCTTCTTTCTCATCCCCTCCGGAAATCCTGCGGGCTCTTTCCAACCTTTCTTCTCGGGCTTCTAATCTCTTTCGTCTCTCCGCAAGTGCCACTCCACCTGTATCCTTCTTCTCTAAGTGAAGCAACTTTAGGGTGTCGTCATTTTGTTTGCAAGAGTCGTTTGTGTTGTTGTAAGTTTTCTTTTGTTTAGTTTAATGTGAAATGTAAGAGTTTGTTCGTCTCTTTCCTCGTCTTTAGTCATTTTCGTCCGTAGAAGTCCGTCGTGTCTTTTGTGATCAGGAGATATAGGCTCCCTGTATCTTTTGCTTACATTAATTTGGTATCAGAGCAAGTTCGTCTTTTTTTTTTAGGAGTCTTTCTCTTTCGTGTCAAAAAAAAGGCTAATGAACAAAAGGATTGGCAACAAGTGATGCAACAATTAAATGATTTGCAACATCAAATTAATACGGTAGCTGAGGCCATTGCTAATCTAAATGTCAATCATGCTAATGCTAATCCTAGCATAATATCTTCTGGGAGTGAAGAGGAAGAACCTAGAAATCAAAATAGGCGACAAATAAATTGGGATCATGGAATTAAAATCGACGTTCATAATTTTGAAGGAAAAGTGCAACCTGAACAATTCATAGAATGGGTAGAAAAAATGGATCAGTTTTTTGAATGGAAAGAAATTCCGGATAATCGAAAAGTTAAATTTGCAAGCTTGAAACTAACGGGACATGCATTAACTTGGTGGAAAAATTTACAAAACAACAGACTAAGAAGAGGCAAATGAAAAAAATTCAAACTTGGGATAAAATGAAAGAAAAGATGAAAGGAAAATTTTTACCTTCTGATCACTCGAGAACTATTTTTCAGGAGTTTAACAATTTGCGTCAAGGTAATCAAACTGTAGAGGAATACATCGAAAACTTTTACAAGTTGCAAGCTAGAAATGATTTGGATGAGTCTGAAGAGAAAACTGTAACGAGATATCTCAATGGGCTAAAATGGACAATTCAAGATCAACTCAACTTACATCATGTGGTAAAACTAGATGAGGCTTATCGAATGTCTTTGAAAATTGAAAAGCAACATTTGCGGAGAACCAATAAAATCACTGAAACATACAAACGAAGGCAAACGAGTGGAACTAAAACTCAGACTTCTGCGGGAACTTCAAATGTGAAAGTTAAAACTGTTGAAAGTCAAAATCAAGAAAAAGTAAAAGGGGTAGCAGGAAATAAACCATCTGAACAATCTAAGCAAATTGGGCCTTGTTACAAATGTGGGTTATATGGTCACTTGTCAGCTACTTGCAGAAAGAATAATCCTCCATGAACCAATTTCATAGAAGGAGAAAATGAAATAGAAGAAGAGGAAGAAAATGAAATAGAATCTGAGTTAGAAAAATTTGACTTAGAAGGTGATGAAGGAGAACCATTGTTAGTAATTCGACAAGTCTTAACTGCTCAAACTGAAAAGGAAGATAAATGGCTTAGAAGGAATATTTTTAGAATTACCTGTACTGTTGAAGAAAAAGTTTGCACTTTAATGATTGATAGTGGAAGTTCGGGGAACTTTGTATCACAACATATGGTGAATAAACTAAAGCTGAAAACGAAACATCTTGATAAGTCGTATAAAATCTCTTGGTTTAAAGAGGGAAGTGAGGTTCCTATAAATAAACAATGTATTGTGAACTTAACAATTGGAGGAACTTATAAAGATCAAATTGCTTGTGATGTTGTGCCTTTGGAAGTATGTCACATACTTTTAGGTCGTCCCTGACAGTATGATCATAAAATCATCCACAATGGAGAAAAGAATACATATTCTTTCATTAAAGATAACAAAGAATTCACACTCTTTCCACAAAAAAACATTCCTGATCCAGTAACAAAGAACAAGAAATCTGTCAAGTCTTTCACTTCTGAATTGCTTTTGAACACAAACGAGTTAACAAAATCTGATGTGATATATCTGTTATTTGGAAAAGAGTCTGATTTAGATTTTGAGATTCCTAAGGAAATACAACCATTGCTTGATGAATTTTCTGATTTGATACTTGATGAATTACCAGCTGGATTACCCCCGATGAGAGACATTCAACATCATATTGATTTGATTCCTGGAGCTACATTACCTAATCGTTCACATTATAGAATGAGTCCAAATGAACATCAAGAACTTTCTAAACAGGTATCTGAACTACTGGAAAAAGGTTTAATCCAAGAAAGTCTGAGTCCTTGTGCTGTGTCTGCTTTACTTACTCCTAAAAAAGATGGAACTTGGAGAATGTGCGTAGATAGCCGAGCTATAAGCAAAATAACCATCAAATACCGATTTCCAATTCCTAGATTGGATGACATGCTGGATATGTTAAGTGGTGCTAAAATTTTCTCAAAAATTGATTTGAAAAGTGGGTATCATCAAATAAGAATTAGACCTGGAGATGAATGGAAAACTGATTTTAAAACCAAAGAGGGCTTATATGAATGGCTTGTTATCCCTTTTGGTTTGTCTAACGCTCCGAGTACTTTCATGCGAACAATGAATCATATTTTACGATCTTTTATTGGGAAGTTTGTGGTAGTATATTTTGATGATATTCTGATTTATAGCATTCATCCATCTGAACACCTTTTTCATGTTAAAGAGATTCTGAAAACTTTGAGAGAACAGAAGTTGTACATCAATTTAAAGAAATGCTCTTTTATGACTTCGAGTTTGACATTTTTGGGTTACATTATATTTGCTAAAGGAATCAAAGTAGATCCTGTGAAGATCAAAGCAATAAAAAGTTGGTCTGTTCCCAAGAATATCAGAGAGGTAAGAGGGTTTCATGGGTTAGCATCTTTTTATCGTCGATTCGTTAAGAACTTCAGTACTGTTATTGCTCCTATCACTGACTGTTTGAAAAAAGGAACTTTTAAATGGACTCCCCAGGCTGACACTACTTTTCAATTGATCAAATCAAAAATGAGTCAAACTCCTATTCTTAGCTTACCAAATTTTGAAAAAAAATTTAAAGTTGATTGCGATGCTTCACATGTTGGTATTGGTGCTGTTTTAAGTCAAGAAGGAAAGCCTATTGCATATTTTAGTGAAAAGCTGAATGATGTTCGATCTCGATATTCTACTTATGACTTGGAATTTTATGCCATTGTTCAAGCTTTGAAATTCTGGAGATGCTATCTGATTCAACGAGAATTTATTTTGAATACTAATCATGAGGCTTTACGATTTTTGGGATCACAAAAAAATATAAACAAAAGACATGCCAAATGGGTTTTTTTTACAAGAATACACTTTTCATATCAAACATAAAACTGAAGTTTTGAATAAAGTTGCTGATGCTTTAAGCCGAAGATCTCATTTGTTGATAACTGTTTTTCCGACTGTTACTTCTTTTGATTTTTTGAAAGACACTTATGCAAATGATTCTGATTTTAAAAATATTTGGAATGCTTGTTGTGCTTCTGGGACTGATCCTTCTGCTCAATTTGTTATACATCAAGGTTTCTTATTTAAGGGAACTAGAATTTGCATATCAAAAAGTTCTTTGAGAGAACAACTTGTGAAAGAATTGCATAGTGGAGGTTTGGGAGGACATTTTGGGCAATGAAAAACAATTGCTTTAGTTGAAGAAAAGTATTTCTAGCCCCACATGAGAAAATACATTGCTAAATTAGTAAAACAATGCAAGGTATGTCAAGCTTTTAAAGGAACTACACAAAATTCTGGTTTGTATACTCCTCTGCCTATTCCAAACAAACCTTGGGAAGATATTTCTATGGACTTTGTTTTAGGCTTACCCGTTACTTTTCGAAAATATGACTCTGTTTTTGTGGTAGTAGATCGATTCAGTAAAATGACACATTTTATTCCTTGCAAGAAAACTTCTGATGCTTCTCATATTGCTGATTTGTTTTTTAAAGAAGTTGTTCGTTTGCACGGTATTCCTCAAACTTTTACTTCTGATCGTGACACTAGGTTTTTAAGTCATTTTTGGAGAACTCTGTGGGCGAAACTTGGAACTACTCTTCAATTTAGCAGTGCCTATCATCCTCAAACCGATGGGCAGACTGAGGTAGTAAATCGAAGCTTGGAAAATTTGTTAAGATGTCTTGCTGGTGAAAAATCATCTCAATGGGATTTAGTGTTGCCTCAAGCTGAGTTTGCATATAATAATTCTGTTAATCGTTCTCTGGCAAAACTCCATTTGAAATTATTTATGGGCAACCTATTCCTCACATTCTGGATAGAAATTATTTCTCTTCCTAAAAAAACTAGTGCTTAGGCTTTTGAAACATTTGATCATATAAAAACTGTCCAACAACAGGTTTTTGAAAAACTTAAGAAGTTTACTGCTAAATATAAGTCTGAGGCTGATAAACATCGAAAAGAAGTAAATTTCAATGAAGGTGACTTAGTGATGGCTTACTTTTGTCGCCAAAGGTTTCCTGTTGGCACTTTTAAAAAGTTAAGTAGAAAGAAATTTGGTATATTTCGTGTGATTAAAAAATTAGGTGCTAATGCCTATTTGCTAGATTTACCAGATATTGTTGGCACTTCACCTGTTTTTAATATTTCTGACCTGTCTTTGTATGAAGGAGATTCTGACGATTTTGTAGATATTGAAACTTTACCACTCTCTGCTCCTTTGGTTAAGTCTGAAGATCAAATCGAAGATGTTATTGATGTGAAAGCTAATAAGACGAGGCATGGAGAGCATAAAAAGTTTTTGGTCAAATGGAGCAATCGACCAATGACTGATTGTACCTGGATTGATGCTGCTGATCTAAAAAAGAAAAACTTGGAGCTTTATGAATGAGTTGCTGATACGTTCTCATCAGGAGATGAGAATTTTCCACCATGGGAGAATTGATGCTATCAAGAATTTATGTACTTTTTATTTTATTTGAACAATAGTATATTTTGTTTTCTTTTCTTTTTTAGCTATCCAATGATGGGAAAGCATCCAATGATCATGGTAGGTAGTGCATATGGCTTGGTAGACCTATGGTTTGCTGGCTCGATTGGTCCCTGGCTGGTGGTGGTTCACGGGTTGGCTGTTTTGGAGCATTCGGTTTTGAGCTTGTTCTCTAAGATGCTTGAGCTGAAGTTTAGTAGCTCTTTAATTCTCAAAAGGTACCTCATTATGAAGTTTACTTTTGGAGTGGCCTTGTCCCTTCCCCTTCCCCTTTCTTCTTGTCTCTTGGGAATCCGTGGCTTGTATTAATTGGGGGGCTGAATTCTATATTTTGAATTCATTGGGAAGTTAATGATTTTTGTGCTTTACCTCTTGGGATCTCACGGTTGGCTCCTTATTCCGTGACTGTTCCTCGTTTCCCGTGGCTGTGGCTCTCGGTCCGTGCGGTTCCCTCGTCTCCCGTGGCTGTCTCCTTGGTTCCTGGTTTGGGTGTTAAACCGTGAGCATGGGGGGGAGATTCCTATGCTTTTTAATGCTTAGTTTTATGTGTTAGAATTTATGTATGTGTCCTTTTGTATTCCCCTTTCATACCTATAAATATGAGGGGTTATGTATTGTTTGAAATAGTCGAAGTTGAATGATAAGTTATTTTTGGAAGTTTTAACCTGCGGGTTGGCTTTGGAAATCCTGCGGGCTCTTTCCACCCTTCTTTCTCATCCCCTCCGGAAATCCTGCGGGCTCTTTCCAACCTTTCTTCTCGGGCTTCTAATCTCTTTCGTCTCTCCGCAAGTGTCACTCCACCTGTATCCTTCTTCTCTAAGTGAAGCAACTTTAGGGTGTCGTCATTTTGTTTGCAAGAGTCGTTTGTGTTGTTGTAAGTTTTCTTTTGTTTAGTTTAATGTGAAATGTAAGAGTTTGTTCGTCTCTTTCCTCGTCTTTAGTCATTTTCGTCCGTAGAAGTCCGTCGTGTCTTTTGTGATCAGGAGATATAGGCTCCCTGTATCTTTTGCTTACATTAAAAACCAAGAAACTCAGCAAAATATTACACAACAAAAAGGACTTATGCGACCTTCTTAAGATCTGCAAGAATAAGAGGGCTTCCACTTCTGCATATAACAGATGTGCCTCTAAAGTCAAACTCCATCTTAGCAATATCAAGTTCCATTTCTTCTTTGTCCCGTTCAGCCATCACGACCACAATACCACCGCCTAAATTCTCATTGGCAATTGCCAGTTGATTCAGCAAAGAACCCTATTAATCAATGGAAAATTGAAAATAAAAAAATAAAAACTAAGAAAACACAGGTTAAAATGGTAATATGTCGAGATATAAAGTACAAAATGGTTAAAGATTCACTGCATATCAGCACTACATAATTTTTGAAATCATGCATGATAAATGCAAAGGATTTATTACATATCTTCACAGAGAATTTGGGGACCAAACCGATTTTTATTTTAGGATTATCCTCATTTGTTCCAATAAACCTTGCAGGTTTCAATAACAAGAAAAAGTTTAACTGTAATTAACATCTCTGATTTAAGACAACTTTGACATGAATGGAAAGCTTAGATTAGAACAGACAATTGATGTGCCCTATATATGCAGGAAAATTTAGAAGTTTTTGTTGTATGACAAGAAAAAATTGGGAGAAAAAATATATTAACGTGTGTGCATAGCAATATGCAATGGAAAGCTAATGCAAGTAACTAAAAGTAGGATCTTTACTGAGGCCTCAGCGGAAATTGAGATGAATGCCTCTGATTCAGCGGAAATTGAGATGAATGTTGGTTTTAAAGTACAGGTTCAATGAACTCATAATGTTTTACTGATAGCATCAAGGAAAATTTCTATCACAATTTTTGACAAAACCTTTGCAGAAATAGAGGATAACATGAAACACTAAATGAAGCCTAAAAATCAAGAAATTGTCATAAAAGCTTGAGTAAAAAAACTCACTGAACTGCACAGGTAAAGACATGATATGCGTCCTCATGGACGACGTGAATGAAACAAAAAAAGATAAATTTCCATTTCATGTTTAGTCTAATCTTGGTGGACATAATTAAAATGCAACAATAAATAAAAGTAAATCAGATGCATATCACGTGATTGACAAATTACAAGGTAAGAAGACAGCATTAGACTCAAAAGGCCGTTTGCTTAGAACTATATTTGAAAGAACATAATCTTCGACCAGAAATCTGAATTCATACTTTTAATTCGATTATGAAGTATTCATAAAGCTGAAACCAAATAACTGAGAATAGGTTGAAGTAAACCAGGACATCAAAGGCGAAATGTGAAAGCGACGCCTAGATAAAAAATGATGTACCATAAATAAAATAACAAAAAGAGAAAATACTTCATGGAGTACACAAAAATTTAAGCGGATCGACTTCAACCAAACTTACATCAGGATTTGATCTACTAATAAATTTAAACATAATTGTGGGTTCAAAATAAGAGTACTCACCAACCCATTTCCCATTCTCAACTACACCCACTCACTAAAAGAACAAAAGAAAACTAAAAATCTCACACTAAAAAAGTATCTCACATATGTCTTCTTTCCAAATGCACAAACAAACCTAGCAAACCTCCAAACAACCATAAACTGAGAGGATATAGAAGGAAACAAAAGAGACCTTTAATTTTTTTTGTCTGAAACCCTAGCCAAGGGATCGACACATATAGACACCAACCACTAACCTTTGAATGAAAACAAGGAAATTCGCATGAATCCAGCGGTGGGTTCAAACCTTGAGGATGAGATCCCACCAGATGCAATTCTTGAGAGTAATTACAGTACTCGATTCAAGGCAATACTCCAGATGACGTGCTCAACTCATTTCAAATACAATCCCAAGGGTAATTATGAAAAAAATAATTATCAATTACAATTCTCCCCATCGACTCAATATTATGGCAAGGTTGGATCTCCTCTAAGACTCATTTCCAAGTCAAGAACAATAAATTCTCAATGTCCCAAATGGCTAGGCATCACATAATATCATCAAGCCCAAATCACATTTCAAATGAACACTGAGAGAAATCTATACAACAAAAATATTGCACTCTAAAATGGTACCACTAAATATGCACATGCCTAAGAACGTCTATAACCCTGATGTAGTCATCCCTTCGCCCTGAATGTTGCAATGATATGATCTGGCACCGTGAAAATTATATGAAGTAAATGTCATCCATCAATCACTTGACAGCTTCTCAGCATTTTGTACCTAAATTTATTTTGGAACTTTTCATGCAGTTTAAAAGTTAATTCTCTTTTGATTTTCCCTAGCTTCCCAAGAATGTGATGCTCAAAAGATACAACGATCTCAACATACAATTCTTTAATTGTTCTAGCTTAAAAACCAAATAACCCATGCAAACCTTAAGGACCTCAACATCTCCAAAAAATATGTACCCTACATCTAGGGGTGTCAATTTTTGACCCGACACGAAACCCGACCCAGACCCGGCCAAGAAAAATCCGGGTTCGGGTCGACCCGGTTAGCAAACGGGTCGGATTCGGGTTCGGATATTTGACCCGTTTGAAAAAATGGGTCGGGTTCGGGTTGATCTGGAAACCCGAAATCAACCCGAAGTTGACCCGGGTCCGAGTCTGTTAGCCCAGCCTAGCCAGCTTCTCGCTTCCGCGGTTCCGCCCTAACCTGCTTACCGTAGTCCGGCACGAGCCCGCCTTCGGACTCCCAACGGAACCAACTCCCTCCGCCCTAGCCACGTGGCGCGCCTCAGCAGCCCCCAGGTGTGGCCTTGGCACCTCCGCCCGCAGTCCGCCAGTCCCCATGCGGGCACGCGCGCCTCTGCAGTTCGTTAGTCCCCACGCGCGGTGTGACTGCGCAAGATCCACGCTAACGCTGTACGCCCACGCGGCACGAGGCCGCAGTCCCCACGCTCGCAGTGTGCCTACCTCCGCACTCCACAACCAATTTCGTGTCGGGTCTTGTCAACTCGGCAACCCAGCGGGTCGGGTTCGGGTTGCATTTTCTGACCCGTTTGCAAAAACGGGTCGGGTTCGAGTCATGTCAGATAGCATCGGGTCAGTTCCGGGTTCGAGCCAAACCCGACCTGTTGACCCGAATTGACACCCCTACTTATCACTCAAAGAACCCAAAGATGCAAAGATCCAATCTCATATCAGAAGCATATCTCACACTAGCTAAATTTTTAATCACAACATCATGTGCCACAAGACAAAAAATGTCAAGATCTACAATCCTCTGCTTCCCCAAAATATGATGCTCCAAAGGCACAAGGATCTCAACATATAATCCTCTAACCCGTCTAGCTTAACAACCAAATAACCCATACAAATCTTGAGGACCTCAAAAATCTATAAAAATGTATACTTACATGACTCAAACTCCCAAATATATAAATATCAAATCTCATATCAATGCATACCTTACCCCTAACCAAAGTCTTTGTCAAACCATCGTCTCCTAATAAAAATAATGTCAAAACCTACAGTCATACACACACCATTGTAGCTCATATAAACACCATACAAAGTTGAAAACTAAAAAATAATGATCTATCATGATATAGATGAAAAGAATACGTCGAGTATAAGTAATCACTGATCACAGCACATAAACCTACGGTCAAAGAGAAAACAACAAAATCTAGATATGTTCTGTTTACATTTGTTGCCATGTCATCTTGATGGTTCACTTGTTCGCACTCCCTCTACTTCAAAGTCGTTCAATCTCTTTTGATGTCAAGGGTTAAAGCATTAGAAATAATGCTTTTTTCCAGTCATTAGACTTAAGTTTAAATGTAGACCCTTTCTCTGCTAGTCTCCCCCTCACAAAGAATTTCTTGCTCTCCTTTTCTTCATTGGCACCCTAAGCTTAGAAATCTTAACTTATGACAGAAGTAGTTGCTCACACCTTCTACTCTTGTGGTATCACTTCCTCACAGCATGGCATTATAAGGTGCTTATAAGAGGGAATTAAGCAAAATACAAAAACAAAGCTCAATCTTCATCATCAATAGTTGCAAATATTATTCTTAAAACACAAATAATCAAACAAAATTGATTCATATATGAATTGATTGATGTACATTCTTGCATGTGCAACAAATGCAGTATTTACTTCTAAAATAGTGTTGTAGAGCTTTTGATCATGAACAATAATCAAGTTTGAATCATAAATATTCTGTAGTAGGTTTCTTCAAGGTCTCATATGCTCATATGTAATAATACATACTTTTTCATACATCTATAGTATACCTTCTCATCTTCATTCAACATCACTGACAGCTTTGAAAGCCCTATGAGTGCTTTCACAACACCATGTTGAAAAAAACTATAGGCATCTTTATTCTCCGAATTCAAAAAAATTTGGCTCATTCACCTCCTCAATCTCAAACTTCATAATTAGCAATAACAAATTTGCTCCTAATACTAGTTGTTGTAATGAGGGCACCGAAAAAGACAATGTAGTAGTGTCTCTAGAATCAATAGCAATATGTCATAAATTAACACAAAAGAGAAAAAGAAAGCAACAACAAAAGATGCCAAGATTTCTATACTGGATACGACCAAGCCTATATGCACGGAAAGGGAAAGAGGATCTGATCCACTAATAAAGAAACCACAATTATGGAGTATAAAGCAAGAGCATTCACTAACTTCTCCAATGCCCACTCACAGACAATAGAAATAATAACCCTAAGAATCTTCCACTAACATATTAACTCAAATAAGGTCTTCTTCTTCTCCCCGTATTGATGTAGGCAATGGTGAGGGGGGGGGGGGGGGGGGGGGGGGGGGGGTCTAATCAACTTGGATCCCTTCTTGTCCTTGGGCTGCTTGCTGTTCTCGGTTTGGGGCCTTGGTTGTTTACTGGTTGGGCCTTGGCTGCTTGGTATTGAGCTCAAAATTCTGGATTTTACTTGGTGTTAGCTCATAAATGTTTGAGCTGGAGTTTAGCTCAATGATTGGGGGAATAAATGCACTTCTTAGCTCATTAAATCAAAAATGTATGCTATTATTTCAAGTTCATTATTGTGGAGTGTACTATTGCCTCTTTACCTCCCTTTGCCTTTTCGGTTTCTGTTGGCTGTTGTTGTTCCCCTGGTTCTCCCTCCCGATTTTCCCCTCATGGTTGTCTTTCCCGTGAGCTGATGCCTTGTCTCCTATGCTGACTCTTCGGGTCCCTTGTTGGCTGGTTTCCCGTGGTTGCTGGTGGGGTTTTCCGTGGGTTGTTTTCCTGTTTTTCTGTGCATAAATTCTGATGGCTGTTTTGGTGTCTTTTGGCCTTTCATTTGGTGTCTTTTGGCCTTCTAGTTCCCATAATTTATTGGGTTAATTAGTGTGTAAAGTGGTTGTTTGGCTGCCATCATTTGTGCCTATATATAGAGAGTTTGTGGCTGTTTTAGGAGGATGCTATGTGAGTTAATTTTGGGAACCTAAACATGTGGGTTTCGTCGTGGAAAAGCTCGAGAGCTTGTTCCATTCCTCCCTTATCCTAGGAAAGCTTGTGAGCTTGTCCTCCTCCTTCGTCTAGTCTTCTAACCTCTTTCTTCTCGCCGCTAGTGCCACTCAATATGTATCCTTCTTCTCAAAGCAAATGAAAAGCAAGTTTATGTGTTTAATGTTATGTCAAAGTTTGTAAGTTGTTTATGTGTCGTTTGTAAGTCTTTTATTAAATTATAAAAGTGGTTTTTTTGAGTGTTTTCTGTATTTTCTATTACCTAGGAAAGTTTAGTCTTTTGCTTGCAAAAATTTGAGGTTTTTTTTTTCCAAATTTTTGCTTGTACCAAATTGGTATCAGAGCAGGTTAGAAAATCCCGGTTTGTCAAGTGAGTCAGTGGTGTCAAGTGATTTAAATTTTGTTGAGTCTTTTTTAGAAAAAAAATGGAAAAAGACAAATACTGAATCAGTGGTGGAAGAAAATCAGTCCAAAGATATCGAAGAAATTATTCCAATGGACAGATGGGTTTCAACTGAAGGTGATTTGACAGATCCCCTGTCAGAATGAGCTATACAAACTACAGTCATGGATGCACATGAGTACAGAAAATTATTTGAAGAAAAGGAAGCGTCTGTAAGAACAATTCAAGCAAGAGAAGGATGAAATCCTAAAAAAGTATGAAGCAAAAATTCAAGAGCTTGAAGCGCCTATTTTGTCTCCTCGGTAAAAATCAAAGGCTTCCTCATCAGGAGATGAGCTTTTCTAAGTGGGGAAGAATTTGATGTAGGCAAGGGGGGGTCTAATCAACTTGGATTCCTTCTTGTCCTTAGGCTGCTTGCTATTCTCGGTCTAGGGCCTTAGTTGTTCACTGGTTGGGCCTTGGATGCTTGGTATTGAGCTCAAAATTCTGGATTTTACTTGGTGTTAGCTCATAAATGTTTGAGCTGGAGTTTAGCTCAATGATTGGGGGAATAAATGCACTTCTTAGCTCATTAAATCAAAAAGGTATGCTATTATTTCAAGTTCATTATTGTGGAATGAACTTGTACCTCTTCCCCTCCCTTTGCCTTTTTGGTTTCTGTTGGCTGTTGTTGTTCTCCTGATTCTCCCTCTCGATTTTCCCCTCCTGGCTGTCTTTCCCGTGAGCTGATGCCTTGTCTCCTGTGCTGACTCTTCGGGTCCCTTGCTGGCTGGTTTCCCGTGCCGTGGGTTGTTTCCCAGGTTTTTCTATGCAAAAATTCTGCTGGCTGTTTTGGTGTCTTTTGGCCTTCTAGTTTCCATAATTTATTGGGTTAATTAGTGTGTAAAGTGGTTGTTTGGCTGCCATCTTTTGTGCCTATATATAGAGAGTTTGTGGATGTTTTAGGAGGATGTTATATGAGTTATTTTTGGGAACCTAAACCTGTGGGTTTCGTCGTGAAAAACCTCGAGAGCTTGTTCCATTCCTCCCTTCTCCTAGGAAAGCTTGCGAGCTTGTCCTCCTCCTTCGTCTAGTCTTCTAACATCTTTCTTCTCGCCGCAAGTGCCACTCAATATGTATCCTTCTTCTCAAAGCAAATGAAAAGCAAGTTTAGGTGTTTAATGTTATGTCAAAGTTTGTAAGTTGTTTATGTGTCGTTTGTAAGTCTTTTATTAAATTATAAAAGTGTCTTTTTTAGTATTTTCTATTACCTAGGAAAGTTTAGTCTTTTGCTTGCAAAAATTTAGGGGTTTTCCCCAAATTTTTGCTTGCATCAATTCGGTATCAGAGCGAGTTAGTATATCCTAGGTTTTGGTCTCATGTTAGTTGTCACGTAAGTTTTGTTTTTGAGTCATGTTGTCATTTGAGTATTGGTGTCAAGTGAGCAAACTCAAGCTTCATCATGATGGAAAAAATGCAATTTTTGGAAGCCAAAACATGCGGGTTTGTTGTTTGAAAAAGCTTGCAAGCTTTGTCCAACTTCTCTTCTTCTTCCTTCTAGGAAAGCTTGTAAACCCTGAAATTCGTCGTTTGAGTGCGTCGCACGCATTTCGATGCGCCGCGACGAACTTAGGCAAAATTTCAATGTCCTCAAAATTCGACAAAATAAATTTTATTAAATTCGACACGAAATTTCGATCAAAACGATATAAAGAACTTATATCAAATTCTGCATGAATTTGAAATTAAAAATCGTCGAAGATGTTTAAGTAAAATTTGCCCTCTTATACCCATACTACTCCTCATGAGCTCTTAAGAAAATTTGATTAGCAAGGGTACATGCATAATAAGCCACTTAAGAGAAATCCTTTAAGCCCTCATCCTCCTAGGAATCGATTCATTCGGTCCCACTTGTTTCTTCGGCCGCACGCGAGAGAGAAGGGAGGAGAGGCGACAAGAGGGCTTGGCGGGCAGTGAACGTCGGCTCTCTGGCGGCAAAATTAGGGGGAAAACGAAGGAAAAAGGCTAGGGAAGATAAAGGTAAGCTTCTCATGCAAGAATAATTGATTTTTCTCTTAGTTTTCTTGGGAAAGATTTTTAGGGTTTGGATTTTTATTATAGATTTCTTTAGAAAAATATTAGGGCTTGATATTGCTCACATTTCTATGCTTTAAAATCTAAGTTTTTGCTTAAGAAAACATAAAATCCGAAATTATGGTTTATCCTTTTTCATTTATTTTTGTATGGAAATGTTAGAAGATATGAGGGAAGGCATGTTATGAAGAAAATGCAAAGTTTCCTTTTAAAATTTAGGGCTTTCCCAAACTTAGGGTTTTTGAGATTTCTTGTAAACAAATGTTGTTCCTAAAGGTTTAGGGAGGTCTCTAATTAATAGAAATTGAAATTTTGATAAGAAAATATTTTTCCTAATTTCTACAAATTTTAAATCCGAAAATTTAACATTTAAATTTCATTTTTCATTAAGGAAAATAAGTGTTTAGATTGTGGTTATATGATAAATTAATAAATGTGATAATAAGCATGCTTTGGGTTGGGAAGATTTATGGGCCTAAGAGGAGTAAAGAGGATAATTAATTAATGATCCTAAGCGGTTAAATACTTAAGAGAATGTATAGGGTGTAGGGATAGTAGAGTATGATTGTTGTAGAGTGGTATTAAAAAAAAAAGGCTTATGATATTATTGTAAATTTTACTTTAGGTGTTGAACCTTAGAATATGACGATTTAAAAGGGAGTTGTGCAAAGAAGATTAACGAAGAAAAACCCAAGGTAAGTGACACATTGCATTCTAAAATTTATAGTCTTGCACTTGAGCATTATTGAAATTATGTCTCGCTTATGTTTCACTAAATTACATAATTTCATTGCAATATAAAAAGTCTCTTATGTTGTATTTGACATTTACCTTAGTCTTCTTCATGTATGGTTCATAGGAAGAAATATTTTACTTTCATGCTTACAACAAGTCTTCATATGAATGCGGCAAATCTTCTTATGTTATGAAATCTCTTATGTCATGATATGAACAATCTTATGAGATGTTATGGAATGCAAGCTTGTATATGCTAATTTGCGGAGTACCAAATATGATGTCTTGGCACAATAAGGTTCTTTGGAACAATATGATGATAAATTATCAAATATGAATTTGTAGCTGATCAGTACAATATGGGTACTCCGGTATGGATGTATACTGTATGAAAGTTATATCATGTGAGAGTCAAATGAGGTAAGCATATGATAGGTATGATGGAACATGTAACTTAGACATATAAATTACATATGACATCAACTTAGGAATATATGACATATAGGAAGAAATACATGGTTTAGACAATTATGGACTTACATACAACATAGCACATTGACATCTGTAAGCATATGATGACATCTCTGCATATTACTTATTTTTCATTGTATGAATTTTAGATGTGATTTGTCATTTGCTGAGCGTAGCTCACTCCCAAGTTTCAGGATACTTTTCAGGAGAACCTTCTCATAAGTGACGGCGAAACACCCAAGGTTCACATACAGTCATCGTATTCCGGCTGACAGGTTCTTTTAATGTTTTTCCTACCTGTAGTTGGTGTTTCTTTTGGGTGGTTTTGTCATAGCATGAATAGTTAAATGTTATAATCACCTTGTATATATATATGAACTCTCTTTTGATATGATTGGAAATGTTAAAGATATGTTTTGGAAAAAGATTTAGAGGTGCTTTTAAATTCCTATTGAAGTCTTTTAGAATTTTTTTATACATGCAATTTGATGATTGAACTGTTCTGAACGTCCGATTTCGTTCCCGCCTCGTCTATACGAGCTAACCGGGTCGGGTCGTGACAAAGCTTACGAGCTTGTCCTTTCTTCGTCTAGTCTTCTAACCTCTTTCTTCTCGCCGCAAGTGTCACTCCATATGTATCTTTCTTCTCAAAGCAAATGAAAAGCAAGTTTAGATGTTTAATGTTATGTTAAAGTTTGTAAGTTGTTTATGTGTCGTTTGTAAGTCTTTTATTAAATTATAAAAGTGGCTTTTTGAGTATTTTCTGTATTTTCTATTACCTAGGAAAGTTTAGTCTTTTGCTTGCAAAAATTTGGGGGTTTTTCCAAATTTTTGCTTGCATCACGTATACACTATTGAGGCCATTAATTTTTCATAAAAACCCTAGATCTGTGAGAATATGTGATGAAATAAAAGAAAGAGAGATCTATAAAATGTTTTTCTTAAATCCTAAGCAAAGAATTTTCATGTATTGGTGCCACCCACCAGAATTCAAATGCAAAACAATAAATATGCAATAGTGTCGGGACAACTCAATCCAAGGTACCCACCAAATGAAATTCCCGATAGCAATTTCTAGCAAGCAATCCAAGGTGGAACTCTGTTATGTAATTATGCTCTTCCGTACGATCGTCTGTTCCCGCCCCGATATAATCGGGCTAGCCGGGCCGGGTCGTGACAAGAGTGGTAAGGATAATTAATTAAATAAACGTTGATTTTCGGATTTAATAAATAACTAAATTTTGAAAATTCATAAATCCTCAATTTCATCCAATTATTTATTTTAAATTGATCCTTAACATATTATAATAATATAATAATAATTTTCGGATTAAAATAATCCTAAAAATTAAGAAAATGAAGTTTTCGATAAAAACTTAAAATTTTTCTTTAAAAACATTTCCTAAACCCTTAGGAATCATTTTCATAAAGGTGTCTTACAAAATTAAGGTTTTAAGTCAAAAAACCTAGTTTCTAAATCTTCCAAAATTTCTCAAATCTCTAAGTTTTTAACGTTAAAATATTCCTCTAAACATTTCTTAAAGATTTCGTGAAGAGATTTCGAAAAAAAATTCCAAAATCCTAAAAACCCTAGAAATTTCATTCCCAAAAATCTAGAGATTTAAAAGGTTTCGTTCGAAAAGAATCATACCGGAGTAATCCTCTCGCCGTCCTCTTCGATTTGACGTAAAGTTCTCGCCGGAAGATCGCCGCCGAAATGCCCCTCGCGGAAGCCGTCCGTCCACCCGTCCCGTTTGTTCGGCTTGGTCCGCCGTTCGTGCGAAAGAATGAAAGGGGGGGAGGGGTCGGTTATGCCTATTAAGAGGAATTGGGGGTTTGCTAAATGACTCTTTTGCCCTCACTTAAGCAATTTCGGTTTAAGGGTTAAGTAAGGGTATAATAGGTATTTTTAGGCTTCTAAAATTAATAACTCCAAAAATAAGCAAAATTTGGTATAACTTCTATATACCAAAACGATCAGAATTTCGCGTAGGATTTTCTAAAATTAATTTCGTTGCATTCCGATAACCTTGAAAATTTTACTTAAATTCTCGTCGTGACGCTTTAAAAAGCGTGCTAAGCCTAAAATAGAAATTTTCGGGTTTTACAATTCTCCCTTCCTTATAAAAAATTCGTCCTCGAATTTAAAAGGAAACTAAAAGCAGTAAATCCATACCTTAGTCAAAAAGGTGAGGGTAGAACTCCCTCATCTCTGACTCCTCCCAGGTGGCATCTTTCTCAGAACTGTGCTTCCAAAGCACCTTAACAAAAGGAATTGCTCTGCTCCTCAACTGTTTAACCTCAAAGTCAAGAATCTTCTCTGGTTCATTAACAAAAGTCAAGTCAGGTTGAATGTCTACTACATCTGTACTAATCCTCTGATCCTCATCTGAAATATATTTCCTTAAGGAGGAAATATGAAACACATTATATACTCCACTCATATGTGCTGGTAGAATCAACCTGTATGCCACCTTTCCAATCCTTTCTGAAATCTCAAAAGGGCCTACAAATCTAGGACTTAATTTTCCTGCTTTGTCAAATCTCTTCACTCCCTTTATTGGACTGACTTTGAGAAATACAAACTCTCCCACATCAAATTCAACTGATCGGTGCTTGGCATCATAATATTTCTTCTGTCTGTCCTGCACTGCCCTCAATCTATCTCTGATCAATCTAATCTTTTTCTGTAGCATCATCAACCAAATCAGCACCAATTACCTTTCTTTCTCCTGTCTCAGCCCAATTTAAAGGTGTCCTACACCACCTCCCATATAAAGCCTCGTATGGAGCCAAACCAATACTTGCTTGGAAGCTATTGTTGTAGGCAAATTCAATTAAAGGCACATATATCTCCCACTTACCACCATAATCCAGAACACATAATCTCAGCAAATCTTCTAAGGTCTGGATTGTTCTTTCTGACTGCCCATCTGTCTGAGGGTGGAAAGCTGTACTAAAAGTAAGCCTGGTGCCCAAAGCTTCCTGGACTTTCTTCCAAAATCTGGAAGTAAATCTCCCATCTCTGTCTGACACAATAGTCTTCGGTACTCCATGTAATCTAACAATCTGATCAACATACAGGCTTGCCAATTTTTCAACTGCATCAGACTGTTTGATAGGTATAAAATGTGCAGACTTAGTCAACCTATCAATAATCACCCATAAAGTATCATTTCCTCTTCTGGATCTGGGTAAACCAACCACGAAATCCATAGCAATGTCTTCCCATTTCCACTCTGGTATGGGTAAGGGCTGTAGATATCCTCCTGGCTTCTGGTGCTCAGCTTTAACCATCTGACATGAAATACATTTGGATACTGTATCTGCTACACTTCTCTTCATTCCTGGCCACCAAAACACTTCCTTCAAATCCTGGTACATCTTATTACTACCTGGGTGAATGGTGTAACTGGAGTAGTGAGCTTCTTGAAGAACTTCTTTCCTCAAATCATCCACATCTGGAATACACAATCTGCCCTTATATCTAAGCAATCCCTCACCATCAAGCTCAAAATCTTCAATGTGTCCCACACTAACCATATCCAGTATCTTCTTAAAATCTGCATCAAGTGGCAAAGCTTCTCGTACCCTTTCTGGAAATGTTGACATAATTATAGTCTGATTCAACCTTATAATTTCTGCATCATTGGACTGAACCACTGAAATCTCCAACTTCTCCAAATCTCTTATCAACTCCTGCTGCTGTGTAATCATCCAGTTTGCACTACCTGAATTCTTTCTGCTCAAAGCATCAGCAACCACATTTGCTTTGCCCGGATGATACTGAATATCTAACTCATAATCCTTTATGAGTTCTAGCCATCTCCTCTGCCTAAGGTTCAATTCCTTCTGAGTGAAGATATACTTCAAACTCTGGTGGTCAGTAAAAACTTCACATCTAACTCCATACAAGTAATGCCTCCAGATTTTCAAGGCAAAAACTACCGCTGCTAACTCCAGATCGTGGGTTGGGTAATTCCTCTCATGATTCTTCAATTGCCTAGAAGCATAGGCAATGACTCTCCCATTCTGCATTAGTACACAACCCAACCCTTTATGTGAGGCATCACTGTAAAGCTGAAACCCATCTATCCCTGAGGGAATAGTCAGCACTTGAGCAGTTATTAAACACTGCTTCAACCTCTGAAAAGCTTCCTCACACTGAGCTGTCCAATCAAACTTTACTGCTTTCTGAGTCAATCTGGATAGTGGCATTGCTATCTGTGAAAATCCCTCAACAAACCTCCTGTAGTAACCTACCAATCCCAAAAAGCTCCTAACCTCAGTCACTGTAGCAGGTCTTGGCCAGTCTGTTATTGCTTGCACCTTATGCTGATCCACAGATATCTTCCCCTCAGAAATCGCATGCCCCAAGAATTTAACACTCTTCAACCAAAACTCGCATTTGGAGAATTTAGCATACAAGTCATTATCTTTTAAGGTATACAATACTGACCTTAAATGATTTGCATGCATCCTTTCATCTGGGGAGTACACAAGTATGTCATCTATGAATACAATCACGAATAGATCTAAAGAAGGCTGAAAGATTCTATTCATGAGATCCATAAATACTGCATAGGCATTTGTCAAACCAAAGGGCATTACTACAAACTCATAATGCCCATATCTGGTACTGAAAGCAGTCTTTGCAATGTCCTCCTCTCTAATTCTGAGCTGGTGATACCCTGACCTCAAGTCAATCTTGAAAAACACTGAAGCACCCTCCAACTGATCAAACAAATCATCTATCCTGGGAAGAGGATACTTGTTCTTCACTGTCAACTTGTTCAGCTCTCTGTAATCTATACAAAGTCTCAGGCTTTCATCCTTCTTCTTCACAAACAATACAGGAGCACCCCAAGGAGAGGTACTAGGTCGGATGAAACCCTTCTCAAGCAACTCTTTCAGTTGCTCCTTCAACTCCTTAAGCTCCTTAATTGCCATTCTGTAAGGAGCTCTAGCTACAGGTTCAGCTCCTGGCACTAACTCAATAGAGAAATCTATTTCTCTACTTGGAGGTAAACCAGGTAGATCATCTGAAAACACCTCTGGAAATTCCTGAACAATTGGAATATCCTTCAACTCTCTCTCTTTCTTCTTCTTCTCCTCCTTAACATAAGCCAAAAAAGCCTTCACAACCTTTCTTTAACATCTGAAAGGCCTTCAAGGACGATACAATCACTGCAGTTACTCCTCTATCTCCTTGAAATTTGAACTTCTCCTCTCCTGGCATACAGAACTTAACCTCCTTCTTGTTACAATCTATAGTCACGAAATGGCAAGATAACCAATCCATGCCTAAGATTGCATCAAACTCAAACAGAGGCAAAACAATCAGATCTGCTTCTAAACTCTTATCACAAATCTTCAAATTTACTTGACATTTCTGATTAGCTTCCATATGATTCTCATTAGGCATCAAGACTGATAGAGACTTCAACATAAAGGTAGGAATCAATTTAGCAGATCTAACAAACTCTTCTGAAATAAAAGAGTGTGACGCTCCAGTATCAAAGAGGATTCTAACGGGTCTATCGCACATAAGGAGTGTCCCTAAACATGAACAGGTGCAACATTCATTACAAAACATAATACTATTGATTGGTTCATTTCATTTTCATTTATTGTTCATTTCAATTTCAATTTCAATTTCAATTTCATAAAAAAAAATTCATTGCAATTAATTAAACTACGCACCTGTAACCACATCAGGAGACCCCTTAGCTTCTTGCTGGGACAGTCCATAGACTCGTGGCTGAACATTCTGACGAGTCTGACCTTGAGAAGGAACAGAAGCAGTAGACTCCACAGCTCTTGGTCTACCAGCTGTCCTCTGAGTGTTGTTGCCTGACCTCACCTCTGAAGCAGATCTCTGTCCCAAAAGAGGACAGGACTTCGCCATGTGCCCAGGCTGATGGCACCAATAACAAGTATTAGTGCCTGAGAGGCACTCTCCCTTATGCACTCACCCACACTTGCTGCACAAAGAGGCAGTTGAAGCACTGCTGTCAGAACCACTGGATCTGGGCTTCTTCCAAGTAGAAGCTCCTGACTGAGAAGACTGAGTCATCTGGGAAGGCTTTGACCTGCCTTCCATCTTTCTCTTCTGAAAATCCCTCCTCTTCTGAGTTGCCAGCATGTCCATCTCAATCCTTCTGGCTCTTTCCACTAAAGTAGGGTAATCCTCAATTCCAAAAGGCACAAGAGGCTGCCTTATCATGTCCTTCAACCCATTTAGAAAGCGGTTGCACTTCTCTTCAGCATTGGATATCAGGTGAGGTGCATACCTGGATAACATCGTGAACTCTGCCTCATACTGAAAAACAGATCGATCTCCCTGAATCAATCTGTTGAACTTATCCTGCATCTGTCTCCTGGCGGTCGCAGGTACATACCAATCTCTGAATGCCTTTACAAACTCCTCCCAGGAAACTTGGCTGCTTGGTCTTCCTCCAAAGGTTTCTTCTAATTGACTCCTCCACCACCTCTCAGCCTCGCCATCAAAGGCATAAGCAGCCAATGTAACCCTCTTTTCCTCAGGGCAAAACATGCCCTCCAGGATCTTCTCAATCCGCATTAGCCAGTCTTCAGCTTCTATAGGTCCACCACTTGAGAACAGTGGAGGTTTCATATCCTGAAACAACTTCAGGCTCTTATCCATAGGCCGACCTCCACCTCCACTACCACTTCCCTGATTTTGGGAAGTCCTAATCATCTGAGTCATTGCTTCCATCATCTGATTGAATGACTCCATGCTATTGTTTCTCTGAGGTTCTGCTATATTTGGTAGTTCCCTCCCTTCCTCCATATTAATGCCATCAGTGGCATTCTGCTCAGGATCCACACTCCTGAGATAAAACACATCAATCATAAGGCGCATAATTCATAAAATTACACTTCCTATATATTCTAAGATTCAATTAATCATCCTATAGGCTCTTTCATTAATCAGTATTAAACCTTTGCTCTGATACCACTCTTGTCACGACCCGGCCCGGCTAGCCCGATTATATCGGGGCGGGAACAGACGATCGTACGGAAGAGCATAATTACATAACATAATTTTATTTAAAACTTAAGGTTAGAACATACATATCATCCCAAAATACATGAAAGAGTCACTAATAAACTTCAAACTGAATTGTTATAAAGTGATCAACTGTCTCATAACCAATAAAACTTTCTAATTCATCATCACAACATAAACTTTCACAATTACATAAACCTCAAATTCACGAACTACACTGAAACAAATACAAAGACTCAAATTGAAAACACAAAAAGGAACCTTTCATCCTCCTGAGGTCCCCTACGACGATAGGTGTAAGGTCGTCATGCAGCCATTACTTCTCTCCTGAAAATATTTCCAAAACGAGGAATGAGCTAAAGCTCAGCAGGTAAATCATATCACAATTAATTTCATAAGATGCATATATTAAAAACATTTACAATTGAAAACTAATTCATTTCATTGAGCGAGTAATAACATGTACTATTCATTTTTCCTTTCATTCTTTCCTTTAACAATTGATTTCTTTCATTCATTTCTTTTCTCTTTCATATGCAATGCAAAATGTAAAAATGAATATGCTAATGTATCATCATCCCGTCCCGAAGAAGTACCAGTTTTCGTACTGATCAGGTACGCAGTCAAAAGTTTTGGCCATTTCCTTTACCATTTGGCTCCGCAGAACCCCATTACCATTTGGCTTATACAAGCCCCATTACCATTTGACTTTTGAAAGCCCCATTACCATTAGTTTGGTACTTCCGGATCAACATGCATATGTAATTTTATTTCATTAAATTCTTTTCATTTTTCTTTCATAATCATTTCATTTATTCATATACCTTAATTGTCTTTCACATTAATGCATGAAATGAAAGCATGAACTGGGTATTCTTAAAATTAGGAACATCAAAAACATTGACAGTAGATAAAAATATTGACAGTAAAATAAACACATGAAATTGCATTCTAAATATGAATAAAATCTAACACTTATAAAATTTAAAAGGGGTATGAATACCTACCTCAAACCAAATGTGGCACGCCTTGATACAATTCTTCCACCTTACCCTTTAATGGTCACTACCTAAGAAAGATTTATAAATAAACGTGTCACAATCATAAGTCAAATTCCTAAGTCAAATTGCTAAATTCGGCATTTTCCTTTTAACCATTCCTAACGAAAATTAAAGGATAATTAATTAAATAAACGTTGATTTTCGGATTTAATAAATAACTAAATTTTGAAAATTCATAAATCCTCAATTTCATCCAATTATTTATTTTAAATTGATCCTTAACATATTATAATAATATAATAATAATTTTCGGATTAAAATAATCCTAAAAATTAAGAAAATGAAGTTTTCGATAAAAACTTAAAATTTTTCTTTAAAAACATTTCCTAAACCCTTAGGAATCATTTTCATAAAGGTGTCTTACAAAATTAAGGTTTTAAGTCAAAAAACCTAGTTTCTAAATCTTCCAAAATCTCAAATCTCTAAGTTTTTAACGTTAAAATATTCCTCTAAACATTTCTTAAAGATTTCGTGAAGAGATTTCGAAAAAAAATTCCAAAATCCTAAAAACCCTAGAAATTTCATTCCCAAAAATCTAGAGATTTAAAAGGTTTCGTTCGAAAAGAATCATACCGGAGTAATCCTCTCGCCGTCCTCTTCGATTTGACGTAAAGTTCTCGCCGGAAGATCGCCGCCGAAATGCCCCTCGCGGAAGCCGTCCGTCCACCCGTCCCGTTTGTTCCGCTTGGTCCGCCGTTCGTGCGAAAGAATGAAAGGGGGGGATGGGTCGGTTATGCCTATTAAGAGGAATTGGGGGTTTGCTAAATGACTCTTTTGCCCTCACTTAAGCAATTTCGGTTTAAGGGTTAAGTAAGGGTATAATAGGTATTTTTAGGCTTCTAAAATTAATAACTCCAAAAATAAGCAAAATTTGGTATAACTTCTATATACCAAAACGATCAGAATTTCGCGTAGGATTTTCTAAAATTAATTTCGTTGCATTCCGATAACCTTGAAAATTTTAGTTAAATTCTCGTCGTGACGCTTTAAAAAGCGTGCTAAGCCTAAAATAGAAATTTTCGGGTTTTACAATTTGAGGTCAGGCAACAACACTCAGAGGACAGCTGGTAGACCAAGAGCTGTGGAGTCTACTGCTTCTGTTCCTTCTCAAGGTCAGACTCGTCAGAATGTTCAGCCATGAGTCTATGGACTGTCCCAGCAAGAAGCTAAGGGGTCTCCTGATGTGGTTACAGGTGCGTAGTTTAATTAATTGCAATGAAATTTTTTTTATGAAATTGAAATTGAAATTGAAATTGAAATGAACAATAAATGAAAATGAAATGAACCAATCAATAGTATTATGTTTTGTAATGAATGTTGCACCTGTTCATGTTTAGGGACACTCCTTATGTGCGATAGACCCGTTAGAATCCTCTTTGATACTGGAGCGTCACACTCTTTTATTTCAGAAGAGTTTGTTAGATCTGCTAAATTGATTCCTACCTTTATGTTGAAGTCTCTATCAGTCTTGATGCCTAATGGGAATCATATGGAAGCTAATCAGAAATGTCAAGTAAATTTGAAGATTTGTGATAAGAGTTTAGAAGCAGATCTGATTGTTTTGCCTCTGTTTGAGTTTGATGCAATCTTAGGCATGGATTGGTTATCTTGCCATTTCGTGACTATAGATTGTAACAAGAAGGATGTTAAGTTCTGTATGCCAGGAGAGGAGAAGTTCAAATTTCAAGGAGATAGAGGAGTAACTGCAGTGATTGTATCGTCCTTGAATGCCTTTCAGATGTTAAAGAAAGGTTGTGAAGGCTTTTTGGCTTATGTTAAGGAGGAGAAGAAGGAAGAAAGAGAGTTGAAGGATATTCCAATTGTTCAGGAATTTCCAGAGGTGTTTTCAGATGATCTACCTGGTTTACCTCCAAGTAGAGAAATAGATTTCTCTATTGAGTTAGTGCCAGGAGCTGAACCTGTAGCTAGAGCTCCTTACAGAATGGCAATTAATGAGCTTAAGGAGTTGAAGGAGCAACTGGAAGAGTTGCTTGAGAAGGGTTTCATCCGACCTAATACCTCTCCTTGGGGTGCTCCTGTATTGTTTGTGAAGAAGAAGGATGGAAGCCTGAGACTTTGTATAGATTACAGAGAGCTGAACAAGTTGACAGTGAAGAACAAGTATCATCTTCCCAGGATAGATGATTTGTTTGATCAGTTGGAGGGTGTTTCAGTGTTTTTCAAGATTGACTTGAGGTCAGGGTATCACCAGCTCAGGATTAGAGAGGAGGACATTGCAAAGACTGCTTTCAGTACCAGATATGGGCATTATGAGTTTGTAGTAATGCCCTTTGGTTTGACAAATGCCTCTGCAGTATTTATGGATCTCATGAATAGAATCTTTCAGCCTTCTTTAGATCTATTCGTGATTGTATTCATAGATGACATACTTGTGTACTCCCCAGATAAAAGGATGCATGCAAATCATTTAAGGTCAGTATTGTATACCTTAAAAGATAATGACTTGTATGCTAAATTCTCCAAATGCGAGTTTTGGTTGAAGAGTGTTAAATTCTTGGGGCATGTGATTTCTGAGGGGAAGATATCTATGGATCAGCATAAGGTGCAAGCAATAGCAGACTGGCCAAGACCTGCTACAGTGACTGAGGCTAGGAGCTTTTTGGGATTGGCAGGTTACTACAGGAGGTTTGTTGAGGGATTTTCACAGATAGCAATGCCACTATCCAGATTGACTCAGAAAGCAGTAAAGTTTGATTGGACAGCTCAGTGTGAGGAAGCTTTTAAGAGGTTGAAGCAGTGTTTAATAACTGCTCAAGTGCTGACTATTCCCTCAGGGATAGATGGGTTTCAGCTTTACAGTGATGCCTCACATAAAGGGTTGGGTTGTGTACTGATGCATAATGGGAGAGTCATTGCCTATGCTTCTAGGCAATTGAAGAATCATGAGAGGAATTACCCAACCCATGATCTGGAGTTAGCAGCGGTAGTTTTTGCCTTGAAAATCTGGAGGCATTACTTGTATGGAGTTAGATGTGAAGTTTTTACTGACCACCAGAGTTTGAAGTATATCTTCACTCAGAAGGAATTGAACCTTAGGCAGAGGAGATGGCTAGAACTCATAAAGGATTATGAGCTGGATATTCAGTATCATCCGGGCAAAGCAAATGTGGTTGCTGATGCTTTGAGCAGAAAGAATTCAGGTAGTGCAAACTGGATGATTACACAGCAGCAGGAGTTGATAAGAGATTTGGAGAAGTTGGAGATTTCAGTGGTTCAGTCCAATGATGCAGAAATTATAAGGTTGAATCAGACTATAATTATGTCAACATTTCCAGAAAGGGTACGAGAAGCTTTGCCACTTGATGCAGATTTTAAGAAGATACTGGATATGGTTAGTGTGGGACACATTGAAGATTTTGAGCTTGATGGTGAGGGATTGCTTAGATATAAGGGCAGATTGTGTATTCCAGATGTGGATGATTTGAAGAAAGAAGTTCTTCAAGAAGCTCACTACTCCAGTTACATCATTCACCCAGGTAGTAATAAGATGTACCAGGATTTGAAGGAAGTGTTTTGGTGGCCAGGAATGAAGAGAAGTGTAGCAGATATAGTATCCAAATGTATTTCATGTCAGATGGTTAAAGCTGAGCACCAGAAGCCAGGAGGATATCTACAGCCCTTACCCATACCAGAGTGGAAATGGGAAGACATTGCTATGGATTTCGTGGTTGGTTTACCCAGATCCAGAAGAGGAAATGATACTTTATGGGTGATTATTGATAGGTTGACTAAGTCTGCACATTTTATACCTATCAAACAGTCTGATGCAGTTGAAAAATTGGCAAGCCTGTATGTTGATCAGATTGTTAGATTACATGGAGTACCGAAGACTATTGTGTCAGACAGAGATGGGAGATTTACTTCCAGATTTTGGAAGAAAGTCCAGGAAGCTTTGGGCACCAGGCTTACTTTTAGTACAGCTTTCCACCCTCAGACAGATGGGCAGTCAGAAAGAACAATCCAGACCTTAGAAGATTTGCTGAGATTGTGTTCTGGATTATGGTGGTAAGTGGGAGGTATATGTGCCTTTAATTGAATTTGCCTACAACAATAGCTTCCAAGCAAGTATTGGTATGGCTCCATACGAGGCTTTATATGGGAGGTGGTGTAGGACACCTTTAAATTGGGCTGAGACAGGAGAAAGAAAGATAATTGGTGCTGATTTGGTTGATGATGCTACAGAAAAGATTAGATTGATCAGAGATAGATTGAGGGCAGTGCAGGACAGACAGAAGAAATATTATGATGCCAAGCACCGATCAGTTGAATTTGATGTGGGAGAGTTTGTATTTCTCAAAGTCAGTCCAATGAAGGGAGTGAAGAGATTTGGCAAAGCAGAAAAATTAAGTCCCAGATTTGTAGGCCCTTTTGAGATTTCAGAAAGGATTGGAAAGGTGGCATACAGGTTGATTCTACCAGCACATATGAGTGGAGTACATAATGTGTTTCATATTTCCTCCTTAATGAAATATATTTCAAATGAGGCTCAGAGGATTATTACAGATGTGGTAGACATTCAACCTGACTTGACTTTTGTTAATGAACCAGAGAAGATTCTTGACTTTGAGGTTAAACAGTTGAGGAGCAGAGCAATTCCTTTTGTTAAGGTGCTTTGGAAGCACAGTTCTGAGAAAGATGCCACCTGGGAGAAGGAGTCAGAGATGAGGGAGTTCTACCCTCACCTTTTTGACTAAGGTATGGATTTACTGCTTTTAATTTCCTTTTAATTTCGAGGACGAAATTTTTATAAGGGAGAATTGTAAAATCCGAAAATTTCTATTTTAGGCTTATCACGCTTTTTAAAGCGTCACGACGGGAATTTAAGTAAAATTTTCAAGGTTATCGGAATGCAACGAAATTAATTTTAGAAAATCCTACGCGAAATTCTGATCGTTTTGGTATATAGAAGTTATACCAAATTTTGCTTATTTTTGGAGTTATTAATTTTAGAAGCCTAAAAATACCTATTATACCCTTACTTAACCCTTAAACCGAAATTGCTTAAGTGAGGGCAAAAGAGTCATTTAGCAAACCCCCAATTCCTCTTAATAGGCATAACCGACCCATCCCCCCCTTTCATTCTTTCGCACGAACGGCGGACCAAGCGGAACAAACGGGACGGGTGGACGGACGGCTTCCGCGAGGGGCATTTCGGCGGCGATCTTCCGGCGAGAACTTTACGTCAAATCGAAGAGGACGCGAGAGGATTACTCCGGTATGATTCTTTTCGAACGAAACCTTTTAAATCTCTAGATTTTTTGGAATGAAATTTCTAGGGTTTTTAGGATTTTAGAATTTTTCTTCGAAATCTCTTCACGAAATCTTTAAGAAATGTTTAGAGGAATATTTTAACGTTAAAAACTTAGAGATTTGAGAAATTTTGGAAGATTTAGAAACTAGGGTTTTTGACCTAAAACCTTAATTTTGTAAGGCACCTTTATGAAAATGATTCCTAAGGGTTTAGGAAATGTTTTTAAAGAAAAATTTTAAGTTTTTATCGAAAACTTCATTTTCTTAATTTTTAGGATTATTTTAATCCGAAAATTATTATTATATTATTATAATATGTTAATGATCAATTTAAAATAAATAATTGGATGAAATTGAGGATTTATGAATTTTTAAAATTTAGTTATTTATTAAATCCGAAAATCAACGTTTATTTAATTAATTATCCTTTAATTTTCGTTAGGAATGGTTAAAGGGAAAATGCCGAATTTAGCAATTTGACTTAGGAATTTGACTTATGATTGTGACACGTTTACTTTATAAATCTTTCTTAGGTAGTGACCATTAAAGGGTAAGGTGGAAGAATTGTATCAAGGCGTGCCACATTTGGTTTGAGGTAGGTATTCATACCCCTTTTAATTTTATAAGTGTTAGATTTTATTCATATTTAGAATGCAATTTCATGTGTTTATTTTACTGTCAATATTTTATCTACTGTCAATATTTTGATGTTCCTAATTTTAAGAATACCCAGTTCATGCTTTCATTTCATGCATTAATGTGAAAGACAATTAAGGTATATGAATAAATGAAATGATTATGAAAGAAAATGAAAAGAATTTAATGAAATAAAATTACATATGCATGTTGATCCGGAAGTACCAAACTAATGGTAATGGGGCTTTCAAAAGCCAAATGGTAATGGGGCTTGTATAAGCCAAATGGTAATGGGGTTCTGCGGAGCCAAATGGTAAAGGAAATGACCAAAACTTTTGACTGCGTACCTGATCAGTACGAAAACTGGTACTTCCGGGACGGATGATATATTAGCATATTCATTTTTACATTTTGCATTGCATATGAAAGAGAAAAGAAATGAATGAAAGAAATCAATTGTTAAAGGAAAGAATGAAAGGAAAAATGAATAGTACATGTTATTACTCGCTCAATGAAATGAATTAGTTTTCAATTGTAAATGTTTTTAATATATACATCTTATGAAATTAATTGTGATATGATTTACCTGCTGAGCTTTAGCTCATTCCTCGTTTTGGAAATATTTTCAGGAGAGAAGTAATGGCTGCACGACGACCTTACACCTATCGTCGTAGGGGACCTCAGGAGGATGAAAGGTTCCTTTTTGTGTTTTCAATTTGAGTCTTTGTATTTGTTTCAGTGTAGTTCGTGAATTTGAGGTTTATGTAATTGTGAAAGTTTATGTTGTGATGATGAATTAGAAAGTTTTATTGGTTATGAGACAGTTGATCACTTTATAACAATTCAGTTTGAAGTTTATTAGTGGCTCTTTCATGTATTTTGGGATGATATGTATGTTCTAACCTTAAGTTTTAAATAAAATTATGTTATGTAATTATGCTCTTCCGTACGATCGTCTGTTCCCGCCCCGATATAATCGGGCTAGCCGGGCCGGGTCGTGACAAACTCTACATGTCGCACTCATCACATCATCACATTTTCAAAGCAACCCTAAGGATAATAAGAAAAAAAAATTATTGAGTCAGTTAGCAATTAATGATAATAATAATGATGAGAAGTTGTTTGAAAACGTTCTAATTGATTTCATTTAGATGGCCTTACGTGCATAAGGACTGTGTGTCTAACATCAGTCAAAGCAATAAGACATTAAACTTAATGAAGACAGCCAAGTAAACATGGAGACAGTCAAAAATCAAAATATCATATTAATTGTGTTAAATTGGGATTTAAGACAGAAGTAAACCAAAATTAAATGCATGTCTAATTCTCTTTGAGTCAATAGGCAAAGTTCATAACAGGAGTGAATATTTTAGAGGTAAATCAAAGGCAGGTCCACTACATACCAACTTATCGCTCCAACCAAGGATTAAAGTGTGATTTTTCTCTATCACTTCACTTCTACCCTTCCTCAAGGAATCAAACTTCTCTCTGAGATTGCATCAGAAACTAGTCCAAGCATCATAGCAAATATAAGCATCCCTCCAAAAGTTATAGAAACAGACACTAGCTTGGGACCAGTGCCGACAGAATTTGCATGGTTGCCTGAATCAGCTACATAAGTCCATGATAACCACATACAGTCTGCTAAAGTACCATCAGTCACCCCAAAGAGTGCCAAGCCACCAAGACATAACAGCAGCAGAGTTGCAAGAAGTAAAGTCAGTGGCTTAGAGAATGGATAGACTGATAAAAAGACATCAACCTTATATGCTAGCTGCTTGTTAAGAGAAATTTCTTCAGAATCTGATGACTTCCAGAACCTTGAAATCTTATCAAGATGCCTAAGAACAAGCAATGGAAAAACAGAGCATAGCAAGGGAAGCAAAAAGCGCAGAATTCTTTAGACTCTTCTGTAGAAGATAGCTAGTTACCGGTGGAACAGCTTCGACATAATATTCCGGATCATATAAATCACACTTCTGTAATATTACTTTCTGCTTAGAAAGTTGATCCTGCAAGGATTAAAAAGAAGGAATAAATATGGACATCATCATAGTGGAAGCATGAAATTTCTACAAGTGGTTTTTCAAATGTTCATCATAAGGGTTGGAAGCATAGCATAAAAGGAGTAAATGAGAAATAAGAAACAATAGCGAGGAAAGAAACTCAGAGAACTTGAACTTCAGTACTCAAAGAAGAATTTGACATCCTATAAAACCACTAAGAGGGGAAACTAATTCTGACACATTCCATGAATTAATGAAAACCTTTTGGGCTGTATTGGGGGCTTCATATGCTATGCTAATCGCTCTGGTAATAACATGCTTTTGTGAGACTGATAAACGATGGCGGCATGATGATTTGCTGGCCTTAAAGGAAAAAAATACCACAAAGGATTGTTTTCATGATGAAATTTTGATCATATCAGAATCCAAGATATAACAAGTACAAACATCTTTTTTTAACTACTATGTACTTTCTGTCTGAATTAGGAAAATTTCAACATTAATTTATATCAACACTGACAATTAGGCCTTTGCCTTCCCAATATTTGTTTAATATTACTAACAATTCTCATATTGCAAAAGAGGAAGCACAAGAAACCAACATACTAACAACAACAATCAGAGATCATACCTGCAACAAATTAACCTGTATATTCAGCAAGAAGTTCTTCTGGAGTACGGAAGTGAAGCCCAAAAGAACAACCTGCAAGAAATAAAAGGAAAATAGGAGCATGATAGAACATTTTGCTTTGCAGAATTACATAGAAGTCTAAGAATTCTATGGAAAATATAAAACACGCATTGTCTGGCTTCATTAAGGCGAGAAATAATGCTATATGGAATCAACCATAACTTTTAGGGGACACTAAGAATATAATTAGGACATTGTATGTATAGATTACGTTCCATATCATGTAATGATCAACCCATTCCAGGGATCCTTAAACTACTTGCTTCAGCTAATACGCCCACCAGCCGAAATGATAGAAAATGCTGGCATTTTACAATGTCGGTTCAAGACTAATTTTCCCCTTTTCAAAATTTATCATCAATATTCAGATTAGCTAAATAGCAATTACTAAATTAGGACTCATACTGGACGCTCCACTACAGAAACACATCTAATGAGAGCCTCCTAAAACATAACATGAACATTCAGATGGACGAGGAATGGAAAAACTAGAGAATGTAGGATTTACAGGTTTCAAATTTCCAAGAAAACTTCAAATTGAACCGCTACAACAATCCTATAAAGATAATCTAGTTCCATGAAAACTGATTAGTAATAAATCTTCCATCGAATCGTTCACAAATTAAGAAAGACTAACCGCAGCAAAGATAGCAACAGATAGTTGGACTCTCATCCGACGATCCATCATCCTTGCCCAGAACCCTTTTCTTCTTCCTTCCCACGCCGCCTCAGCAACCATCTCATTAGTCACCGCGGATGCATCCCCAGCTCCCTTCCCTTCTCCCTTTTCTTCTCTTGTATCGAAACGCACCTTCCTGCGCAATCCCGCGTATCGGAGGTCCCCCCGGGGGATGGCTGCAGGTGGCTCCGTCGCCGCTGATGTTGCCGGAGACGTGGAAACGGAAGAACCGAAGGACATCCAGGTTCCAGCCGTTGGGAGCCTCTGCTGCGGCCTCGCCTCCCGTAGATAAGGTTTTGACGCCCATTCGGTGACCGGGAACGCTGACGACTTTCTCCTAGCTTTTTGGCCACGGTTAACGTTTCCGGCTGAGCCCGAAGGAAAAGAGGGGTTGGTAGCGGAGAAGAACCAATCCCGGTTAAGGGCCGGTGGCGAGGACTCGGAGTCCAAGGACATGGCATAAAATTTTCCGGGAAGTGAAGGGGTTTGACCTTTCAGCTTCTTCAAGTTGTTTCCTTGATTTAGCGAAGAAAGCCGCGATAATATATTTTCTGAAGTTAAGAAGGCGTCAAATCTCACAATCGTTGGGCCTGTCTAGCGGTATAAGTGAGTCAGAGCTGGTTCGGAATTCTTGTAAGTCTAATTTATTGAGCTTTGAGCTCGTATCATAAATGAGCTCGAGTTCGAGCTCAATCCGACTCGACTTGAAAGATTATCAAACTATTATATATATATATATATATATATATATATATATATATATATATATATATATATATATATATATATATATATATATATATTTATTTATATTTATTTATTTATTTATTTATAATATTTGACAGTTTATTTTGTTATAATAGCAAACGAGCTCGATCTCGAGCTCGAGCTTTTCAAACGAGCTCAAGCTTTGGAGCCGAGCTCGAGCTTGATATTTTTTAAACGAGTCGATCTCGAGCTTGAGCTCATTAAGGATTAAACGAGTCAGGTTTGATAAGGTAAATACTCGACTGGTTACACCCTTAGGCCTGTTTTTCACACTATTGACTATATGTATAAATGATTAATTTTATGTATTAAATATTCAAATCTCAAATTGTTGTGCTATAGCCTATATGTGTTAATCCTCCTATGTTAAATTCAGCCTTAACAAGAGGTTGAGCTTTTTTATCCCTTGGGATTTTAACCGAGTTGGATTTTTCTTACTTATTTATATTATTTGGTATAAAATAAATTCAATTCTTTCAAAAATATAAAATGTTAGATTGATATATAATATATAATTTTGAAGTTATAAAAAATATACTTAAAAATATAATATATTGCATTATAGTTCTTTATTCATGCTTTGAAATAATGACAACTTGATAATTATTTATTTAGAATTATTTAGCAAAAAAAACACAATTACATAGTTTCCAACATACGCCCTACCTAATAAGAGGAAAATTCTCATTTATTCGAGTAATCAGGCACCTATATAAATTATTAATTTAAAAAAATAAAAATAATAAATCTAATTTAAAATAGAAGGCAATGAGATATTTGACTATGATAATCACACTATCTACTATGTACTCGCACATGTATTTTCAAATATTCATTTGATAGTTGAAGGGGTCATACTAAATGAACTCATGTCTAGTGGGCCCACAAAGGAGCTTTCCCAAGAGTCACAAGACCTAACTTGGCAGAGGACTTGGAAGGGTGTTGCCCTTTATCCTCACAACCTAAACGCACTCCCCTTCTACTTTGGGCAAATTATTACGTCCGATGTCCGGATTCGTCCGGACACCAATCCGGTGTTGCCACGTCACCAAAATATACCGGTACCCAGTGTATTTGGGTGACGTGACGTCACCGGATTGGATGTCCGGACATCCGGTGACCGAACGCAATAATTCGCCCCTACTTTGAGACAATTTAGAGCTCCACCACATGCCATTGACTTGGAGATACTAGGGAGCTGCAGCACTCTCGGCTCAACAATCATCAAATTAATCAACATCTCTGTACTACAAGACTCGTCGAACATAGAGAATTTTGATTAAGATGATCAATCATCCTTCAAAGTTAGTAAGGCATGAAGGGTAATATGTATTTAGTCATTAGTATATGCATCTTTTTATATAATAAATGTAGCATCACTTGTAATGATTTGATCCCTATAAATAAACGGTGAATATGAATATGTTGGATCATTTAATATCTCTTACAACACTGTTGTTGTTAGGTCTCAAGTCTTGGATGTTGACAGGTCCCAAGTCCTAGATAATAAAAGTGGAGGGTGGAGTTAGGTCGCCTGCTCCGTCCGCCTTCCAACACCTCTTCGAAATGAGCTCGCCATGATGCCCTCATCGTGATGCCCTCGTAGTGACGTGTCACCCTGCCTGCATCGTCGCCCGCCTACGTTGTCGCCCTCCTGCGTTGTTGCAATCGTCGTATCCTGCACCGCCCCGCTGTCCAAGGCCTCCTTCAAAACAATCTCATTGTGACTCCTCACCCCGCCTGTGCCGTCACCTGCGTCATTGCCCGCCTACGTTGTCGCCATCACCATCTGCCATCCAACGCCTCCTTCAAAACGTGTCCGCGGGTCAGGTCAGGTCAACTCAGCAACCCGCAGGAGTCGGGTCCGGGTTGAAATACCAAACCTATTTGCAAAAATGAGTCTGGTTTGGGTTGGGTCAATTGGTGTCAGGTCAGTTTCAGATTTGACCCAATCCGACCAGTGATCCAATTTTGACAGCCCTAATGACAACCTTCCGATGACCGGGATAGCATAATAGATGCATTAGATCTGGCTCATATTAAGAAATGTAAAGATAAACTTAAAATGTTTTGGTTATAAACTATTAGAAATAACATTTTTTATTATATTTAAATGAGAATTTAACTCTAATAATGCAAAAAAAAAAAAAAAAAAAGATTCATGTAGCTGAACTAGTGTAGTAGATAAAGGCTTGATGTTGTTTAATATCTCTTGCACCTTAAAGCACTTACACAACAAACATTTAAACTTGTGTACTATTTTGCCTCTTTCTCTCTCATATACCAACTCACAATATATATTTTCAAGTAAACCTATAGAGCTTGCGTGCTAATAAAGTTAGATATCGCTCATTAATAAATTTGAATCCATAACCTACATTTAAATATGAGTCAGAATATGGAGGTCTTCCTATCAATAAGAACTAATCACCTTAATACATTATGTCCTGTTGTAGGCTAGAAAATACGCGGCGATAGAGGTTTAATTCTGCGTCTTAGCGTTGAACGGATAACTAGCTCACACATAGAAAACACAAGATTTTTAACGTGGAAAACCCTTGAAAAGGGAAAAAACCACGGGGCCTAGACCAATTGAAAATGATTCCACTAGAACTTTGAGTTGGTTACAAATGGTTGAATCACCTTCAGGGGTGTTCAGATTACAACTGGTTACTATCAAAAAGGAGTCGGGTGTTAGACCCAGTATCACTTAGAAGATCGGATGTCGATAGTCCGGACGTGAGCTGAGCGTGGGGTCTGAATGTCGGGCCTTGAGTGACGTCGGGTCTTCGGCAGGACGTCGGGTCTTTGGTAGGACGTCGGGCCTTAAGCAGGACGTCGGGTCTCCAGCAAGGAGTCGGGTCTTCAGCAGGACGTCGGGTCTTCAGCAGGACGTCGGGTCTTCGGCAAGACGTCGGGCCTTAGGCGGGACTTCGGGTCTTCAACAGGACGTCGGGTCTTCAGCAGGACGTCGGGTCTTCAACAGGACGTCGGGCCTTAAGCAGGACGTCGGGTCTTCAGCAGGACGTCGGGTCTTCAGCATGACGTCGGGCCTTAAGCAGGACGTCGGGTCTTCAGCAGGACGTCGGGTCTTCAGCAGGACGTCGGGCCTTAGGCAGGACGTCTGGTCTTTAGCAGGACGTCGGGTCTTCCGCAGTGGTGCAACGAAACTCCGGCGAGGCTTCGGTGGTGGTCCGGCGAGGTTCCTGCGGTGGTCCGGTGGTGGCCCGGCAAGACTCCTGCGGTGGTCCGGCGGTGGCCCGGCGAGACTCCTGCGGTGGTCCGGCGGTCGTCGAAGAGGAGCTCCCTCCCCTTCTTCCTTCTCTTCTCTTCTCCACTCTCTTGCCTGGATCCCCCCTTGTGATGAATGATGGCTCTATTTATAGATTTTCTGGAGTGGCATGACCCGTAAATAGGTGTGAGATCAAGGGGCGGATAGGGAGTGGTTTGAATGGATGGCCGATAGTGAACCCTTCGATCATGCACCGTTTGTTAGACATTTGAATGCCTTAGTGATGTCGGAATTCGGTGATCTTGGGCTCGTTGGATTTGTCTCGTCGAGCCGTTCGATTCGAGTATAAGCTCGTCAAAATCGGAGTCCGTTTGGTAACTCAAATTGTGGTTTGAACCTTCCAACAGCGCTTCGGGTTCATGATTTGGGCCCATTTGGGCTCGGATTGGGTCGAATTTGGTGTCGTTGGATTCGTATTTCCAAGACGCTCAGTTTGACAATAAGCTCGCTGAAATCAGAGTTCGGGTGCTCCCAAAATTAATTTTTGAAGTTTCCAACTAGCTTTTGCCTCGAGATTCGTGCCCGATCAAGCTAATTTTGTGATGACGTATCAGTTGCCCCCCTATTTTCGGACATCGAAGCTCTAGGAGTCCGAAAATATAAGTGTCGACAATTTGCATTGGCCGAAACGCCAAAAAAAAGCGTTCCGAAAATTAATGGCTTGCTCAAACTTGATCATAGTGGCCCCGTTGAGCTCCGAAAGTGTCGAAATCGAGTCCGAAACGTTGAAAAACTTGTCCGGGGACCCCAAAAACGTCCGAATCGGCCCGTCCTGGCCGAAAATCGGGCCCGGACATGCGTTGGCGGCCGAACCGGCCGGCTGGCCTGCCGGCCGCCGCCCGCCGCCGGCGGCGCCGGCGAGCTGCCGCGCGCGAACAGGCGCGCCCCTCCTGGGCGCGCGGTTTGGCTGAGACGGTTTGAATTTTTTTTTTTTTTTTACCGCCTAAACAGAGGCGGTTGTGCAGCCGCCTTAAAAGGATTTTTTTTTTATTATTTAAAACTTTAAAGACAAATTTCCCTTTTTGGCTCAAAAAAATTTCGAAAAAATTAAAAAAATTCTAAAAAAAATTCAGAATTATTTCTTGGAAGGAAACAATTAATTTCCTGCAAATTTATTTTATTTAAAATAAATTGCTCCTAATTTATTTCCTATTTAACTTTTTCAATAATAGGAAATTAATTAATTTTTGGGCATTAAAAAAAAATTCAAAAAATTGGCCCTTAAACCTCCTTAGAAAACTATAAATAAGGCCTTAGAGCCTTATGAAAAACTCGCCCCTCTCCTTCTTCCTTCCTCTCTTTTCTTCTTCTCCCTCTATCCTTACTATTGAGGCCTTCCCTCGGTTTTCCGAGGCCCCTCTCTTGGCAAGGAAGTCCGGAGATTTCCCCATCTTCTCTTCTCCCTCTATCCTTACTATTGAGGCCTTCCCTCGGTTTTCCGAGGCCCCTCTCTTGGCAAGGAAGTCCAGAGATTTCCCCATATTCTCTTCTCCCTCTATCCTTACTATTGAGGCCTTCCCTCGGTTTTCTGAGGCCCCTCTCTTGGCAAGGAAGTCCAGAGATTTCCCCTTCTTCTCTTCCAACATCTTCAGGAAGAATGTCGGGCGATCGTCTTCCACCGAGAGACGCTCCGATACGCGGAGCCCCTAATCCGCAGTATGACTGCGAGCAGAGGCCAAATAAGGAAGCGGGGATGGATGAAGTAGCGTCGACTGTTACGAACGAGTTTATGTTTCTTTTTCGCAAGAATTATTACTTCCCGAATGATGTGAAGACGATGGTACCTAGGAGGTCCGATCGAGCTACTCTTCCTCCTCCCGGGTATATGACTGTTTCTGAATCTCATTTGCGGGCTGGTTTACGTTTTCCACCTCCTACCGAGTTGATTGAAATCTTAAAAAGGTGTGAGGTGAGCCTATCCCAACTTTCGTATAGAGCGATGTCGGTGACTGTTGGATTGATTGCTCTCTTTCGGGACCGAGGAGCTACTATGACGCCAGAGCACCTTTCACGGATGGGTCGGTTAACCAGCGATACTTATGGGCGTGTGACCTTTAGATCCAAATGGTTGGATGTGCGTACCCGTGATCCCTCGAAGAATTGGTCAAACGCATTTTTCTTTGTGAAGAATGATTGGGGCTTGATAGAGAAGTGGGGGAAGATGAAGGACCTGCTATCTCCTCAGCATGTCAGCGAAGAAGACATAATGAGAGTCTTGAAGGTTTCTGACCTCGATCATCTTCTGTTTGAGGTTCGTCATATGAGCAAATATACTGAGGAAGAGTTCTTGTTCAAAGTTGGGTTATCATTCTATACTGGAAGGTCTGATGCGAGGATGTTAAAGCCAACATCCAGGATTCCTGAGTCTCCTGCCCCTACTTCGAAAGCAGCTCCCAAACGACCAGCAAGAGGCGAAGATCCTCAGGTTTCGAAAAAGAAGAGGGTGGAAGGGACTGCAACTAATACTGACAAAGTTCTGCCCGATTCTTCCCCGACCAAGTTGCGCATCCCTGAGGACGTTTTGAGCCACCAGTGTATCTGACACAACAAAACTAGCAATTTGGTTAGTAGCGTGTCTCACTGCTTTTATCTCTTTATTCTTTTGGGGATGACTTCTAATAACCTTTTCTCTTTTATTTCAGCTGTCACATCTTGAAATTGAGATTAATGACTGGAACAGTGAGTTTGTTAAGATCAAGTACCTCCAGGGAGAGTACAAGCGAAAGTACGATCAGAAGGTCAAGGAGACAAAGGTGCTTGAAGAAGAGTTAAGTGGGTGCAGGAATGAGTTGGCTAACATAATGCACTCCGTATCTCTCCAAAATCGGCAGGCAGATCGGCATCAAGTAGATCTGGAGGAGGCTCAGGCGACAATCACCAGGCTATTGAAGGATCAAAAGGCTTATGCAGAGAAGATAGCATTACTTGAGGCAAAGGATAACGAGTCTCAGGTTCTTATTGCTGAAAAGGAGGCCGCTTTGTCTAGCCTAGAACCTTCAAGAGTTATTGAAGATTTCAAGAAGTCCATAGCATTCAAGACTATCGTTCAGGATCACGTCGAGGAGGCTCGAGATCACATCTATAACATAGAAGTGAAGGGTTTGGAGCAACAGTGTACTGAAGATGGATTTATTCGAGGCTTCTTTAAGGGGGTTCGCTTGATGCAGCGAAAGACCGGAGTTCAGGTCGAAGAGGTGACCCCTAGCCAGGCTTCAGAAGACTATCCTTCAGATCCTGATGGCGACGAGGTAGAGAGTGATCTGCGAAAGGTCCTTGATCTTGATGTGGATGATGAAATCGTAGACATCGAGTAGATTTTTTAGATCCTGCTGCACAGCCGCCTCTGTTTAGGCGGTTAAAAAAAAAATTTCAAACCGCCTCAGCCAAACCGCGCGCCCAGGAGGGGCGCGCCTGTTCGCGCGGCAGCTCGCCGACGCCGCCGGCGGCGGGCGGCGGCCGGCAGTCCAGCCGGCCGGTTCGGCCGCCAACGCATGTCCGGGCCCGATTTTCGGCCCGGACGGTCCGATTCGGACGTTTTTGGGGTCCCCGAACAAGTTTTTCGACGTTTCGGACTCGATTTTGACACTTTCGGAGCTCAACGGGTCCACTATGATCAAGTTTGAGCAAGCCATTAATTTTCGGAACGCTTTTTTTTTTGGCGTTTCGGCCAATGCAAATTGTCGACACTTATATTTTCGGACTCCTAGAGCTTCGATGTCCGAAAATAGGGGGGCAAGTGATACGTCATCACAAAATTAGCTTGATCGGGCACGAATCTCGAGGCAAAAGCTAGTTGGAAACTTCAAAAATTAATTTTGGGAGCACCCGAACTCTGATTTCAGCGAGCTTATTGTCAAACTGAGCGTCTTGGAAATACGAATCCAACGACACCAAATTCGACCCAATCCGAGTCCAAATGGGACCAAATCATGAACCCGAAGCGCTGTTGGAAGGTTCAAACCACAATTCGAGTTACCAAACGGACTTCGATTTTGACGAGCTTATACTCGAATCGAACGGCTCGACGAGACAAATCCAACGAGCCCAAGATTACCGAATTCCGACATCACTAAGGCATTCAAATGTCTAACAAACGGTGCATGATCGAAGGGTTCACTATCGGCCATCCATTCAAACCACTCCCTATTCGCCCTTGATCTCACACCTATTTACGGGTCATGCCACTCCAGAAAATCTATAAATAGAGCCATCATTCATCACAAGGGGGGATCCAGGCAAGAGAGTGGAGAAGAGAAGAGAAGGAAGAAGGGGAGGGAGCTCCTCTTCGACGACCACCGGACCACCGCAGGAGTCTCGCCGGGCCACCGCCGGACCACCGCAGGAGTCTCGCCGGGCCACCACAGGAGCCTCGCCGGGCCACCGCAGGAACCTCGCCGGACCACCACCGAAGCCTCGCCGGAGTTTCGTTGCACCACTGCGGAAGACCCGACGTCCTGCTGAAGACCAGACGTCCTGCCTAAGGCCTGACGTCCTGCTGAAGACCCGACGTCCTGCTGAAGACCCGACGTCCTGCTGAAGACCCGGCGTCCTGCTTAAGGCCCGACGTACTGCTTAAGGCCTGACGTCCTGCTGAAGGCCCGACGTCCTGCTGAAGGCCCGACGTCCTGCTGAAGACCCGACGTCCTGCTTAAGGCCCGACGTCCTGCTGAAGACCCGACGTCCTGCTGAAGACCCGACGTCCTGTTGAAGACCCGACGTCCCGCCTAAGGCCCGACGTCCTGCGGAAGACCCGACGTCCTGCTGAAGACCCGACGTCCTGTTGAAGACCCGACGTCCCGCCTAAGGCCCGACGTCTTGCCGAAGACCCGACGTCCTGCGGAAGACCCGACGTCCTGCTGAAGACCCGACGTCCTGCTGAATACCCGACTCCTTGCTGGAGACCCGACGTCCTGCTTAAGGCCCGACTTCCTACCAAAGACCCGACGTCCTGCCGAAGACCCGACGTCACTCAAGGCCCGACATTCAGACCCCACGCTCAGCTCACGTCCAGACTATCGACATCCGATCTTCTAAGTGATGCTGGGTCTAACACCCGACTCCTTTTTGATAGTAACCAGTTGTAATCTGAACACCCCTGAAGGTGATTCAACAATTTGTAACCAACTCAAAGTTCTAGTGTAATCATTTTCAATTGGGCTAGGCCCCGTGGGTTTTTCCCTTTTCAAGGGTTTTCCACGTTAAAAATCTTGTGTTCTCTGTGTGTGAGCTAGTTATCCGTTCAACGCTAAGACGCAGAATTAAACCTCTATCGCCGCGTATTTTCTAGCCCGCAACATGTCCAATAAAGATCAATTTAACTGAATGAGCTTTAGCAGCGCTCAAATAAAGGTTAAAATATCGTTCTATAAAGCCCAAACAACTCAACAAACATCAACAGATAGCTGATCCAAATCAATTGGAATCAAAATCAAACATATGATAGATAACTATCTGATAATATTCATATATTTCATGTGATGATCCAAATATGCTTATTTTCCAGAATTTTTATTGAAGAAATTGCATTACAAAATCCTCTGTAACACCACCTTAAGAGCCTACATATTAGATAAGATAGAACTTAACACCAAAAAAATTTAAGTAAAGTTACAAGCTTTATTGATAAATAAGAAAACTACAGCCTTTAGTAGCTTAATTAATCCTCGGTTGTAGCCTGTTTAAGGAGCTTCACCATTTCCTCCATAGCTAGAAAAGAAGAACCACCTTCCGCCACCGCCTCCTTCGCCTTCCTCGCCATCTCCGCCGCTTTCAACCTCAACGCCGGCCAACTCCCCTCTTCCACTGCCTCCCCAATCAACCTTCCCAGCTCCGTCGCCTCCGGCACCTTCCCCGGTCCCCCTTCGCAAATCCTAACCGCCACTCCGGCATCCTCCACCAACAACTTCGCGTTCACAAATTGATCCGCCTCCATCGGCCACGCCAGCAACACTACTCCCGCCACCAGCCCTTCCAGCACCGAGTTCCACCCGCAGTGTGTGACGAATGCAGCGACCGCCACGTGTTCGAGCACTGCCCTCTGCGGCACCCAGCCCTTCACCACCTTCCCCTTCCCATTAAATTCCTCTGGCGCCGCCGTCCCCACCGCCCAAACGAATCTCACGCCGCTGGATTCGAGCCCGGCTGAGATTGCCGCCGCCAAAGCCGGCTCCGTTGTGAACTGGCTTCCGAAGCAGATGTAGACGACGGAGTTAGGAGGGCAGGAGTCGAGATAGGGGAAAATGTTACTGTTATCGGATTCGGGAACGGCGGGGGGGATCGGGCCGACGGCGAAGAGGCGGCCGGAGGCGTAAGAGGAGGAGCGGAGGTGGGAGAGGTAATGGGAATCGAAGAAGTCGAAGGTGTTGAAAATGGCGGCGGAGGATAGGGAATTAGAGAGAAAGGATTCTCGAGTGAAATCCCAATCGGGATTGCCGGGGACGTAGCGGCGGAAGACGGAGGGTAGGTGGTGGAAAGGAAAGGAGGGGAGGGAAGGGGATACGGAGACGAGAGTGGAAGAGGGGGGAGGGAGGGAGAGGAAGAGGGGGTGGAGGATGGCGGCGAGAAGAGCGCTGACTGAGAAGAAGGAAACGTGGGAGATTTGGAGATCGGCGGCGAGGTTGACGCACCAGCCGAGGAAGAAGTCGGAGATGAGGGCGGAAGGGGGGTTGGATTGGGATTTGGCCCAGCGGAGGATGGAAGGGCGGAGGGAGGAGAGGGCGTGGATTAGGGCGGCGGAAGGAGTGCCGTCGGGGAGGGTGCGGATGTGCTCGGCGCCGGAGGGGAGGGATGAGGAAGGGGGAAGGGGGAGGACAAGAGGGTGGATTTGGGAGCTGGAGGAGAGGAATGGTTGAATTAAGGGGAGGTTTTTAGGGGTGATGATGACGGTGATGGAGAAGGCGAAGCGGGTGGCGAGGTGGGTGGAGAGGTGGAGGAGAGGGAGGAGATGGCCTTGAGCTGGAAAGGGGAAGACGAGGAGGTGCGGTAGTGGCCTGCGATCGGCGACGGCGACGGAGACGGCTGGGTTTGTCGTCATTGGTGGTGCAGAGAAATAGAACAATTGACTTAAAAAGACTAGCGTGTGTTGACTTAGTTCTTATTCTTTGGAGAATTTATTATTATTATTATTATTCTTTTTCAAAATTATTGTAATTACTAATATATTTTTAAGCTGCACTTTTCCTCCCAAGTAAAATGATTATTTTCTTATATCAATTTTGGATTCATCTACCGCCATATTGGATCATCAAATTTAAGATAAAATTATTTTGTATGACCTATATTATATTATATTTAATTCAATTTCTTTATATATATATATATATATATATATATATATATATATATATATATATATATATATATATATATATGAACGGGTTGATTCAACCAATTGAATCCGATCCTCTCGCAAAATTAATTTCACATAGAATTGCGCATAACATGCTTGAACCGATTGTTCAACCCGATGAACCAAAATAATTGTGCTGATTTTTTAGTACACGAGGTCGTTCAAATGTGATGAATTTGTAGCCGTTAATTTTATATCAAATGGTCTACAACCCTAAATTAAAACTTATAAACCAAAAATAAAACTAAAACCTACTTCATTATATCCCTCCCTTGTCATCCTGTGCTAGAGACCGCCCCCACCCCCGCCCCCGCCCCCATCCCGGTTCTCATTCTTGAACGCGAAGCTCAACCGTAACCCTAGTTTTCTCCGACGAAGGCTTGTCACCACACTACAAGAAAATGGTTCAATAGCGACCAAAAAAATAGAGACAAAAATAAATTGGTAGCTAAAAATATCTTTTAGCGACAAAAAATTAGTAAGGCCTCTAAATAATTAGGAAGTTTGATATTAGCCACACAAAAAAAAAAATTGGCCGCTAATTTTGTCGCTAAAAATTCAGAGAATCTTTTTCTCAAAAATGATGAATAATTATTCTTTCTAATTGTGTGCATAATCATACGGTTCACAAATATATCAGGGGTCCAAGGGAGTGTAGCACCCCCTATCGGGGTTCGACCTGCCCGGTCAGGTCGCGGGGTCAAGGGGCAGCGCCCCTGCGGGGGTTTTCGGGGGCAGCGCCCCCGGAAAATTTTTTGATTGTGATAATATTTTTGAAATTCAAATTAATAAATAAAAGGATGAATTCAATTTAATATTTATAATTTTATGTTGATAAACCTAATAATTTATTGATGAAATAAATTACAATATATAATATCTAAAATTTATCAATTACTTAAATAAAATTATACAGCAAAACCTATCTTGCGATCTCATTCTCACGCACGCGATCGAACTAGGGCAAGATCTCATTCTCACGCACGCGATCGAACTCCCTCGTTTTCGCTATTACCCTTTGCCCTACCTTTAGGGACGACCTTAAACTCATTTGCTAACTGCAATTGCCAACTGCAAATCGACGGACTCTCGGCCACGACATCTCTCAGTCGCGCATTGGTATGAGTTTCTTCACTCACAATTCTTCGGACAATCCCGCAAACTCGTCTTCGCCGGTTTCTCCTTCTCAGGTTATCCCTAATACCATTCTTCCTGTTTTAATTTCAAAATTTCTATGATCTTCTTTATACTATGATACCCTTGAAGGCAACTAATGATACACACCTTCATTACGATTTTCCATTCAATTTCGTTATTCTGTAAGAGAAACTTTTTACTGCTAACAAGATTTGCATAAATGTTCTCATTTCTCATATTTGGAAGAAATCAACCGAGGCAAACATGAATGTATCATGTAAGTAAAAGTTTAGAACTTATAAATCGATGTAAAAAGAGAGAACGGTTCCTATCAGAAAGTTGTAGGATAGTAACCAAAACATAGGAAGAGAGAAGAATATAAAGTAAAATAACTGTTAAAATCTTGGAAAGTCACCAAATCCAGAAACATTAGGCACAAAAGAAAGCACAGTAATGGTTTATAGAAGTCACAACCATCCGTGTATAATCAATTACGATTAGGAAGAAAATAAATTTGTGTGCTGCTTAATATGAACAAGATTTCATGAGAAACCCGCTGCTACACTTTTGGAACGTTTTCAAATAATCAAATACTTGCTAGTATTTGAATTATGATTCCAGAGCACTTAAGTTTAAATTTTATTATTGAATTATGCGGTTTACAAGTGATTAAAAATGTTAATTTCATCCAGTTTGACCATAAATTTGTACACGTATATGCTACAGAACATGTAGTGTGAGTTCATTGCCTAGAAGTTTGACAGGAAAATGAAGAGCAAGCAAATACATGTAGAAGTTCTGATACGATATTCATTGATTATAAAATTGTCCATAAGATAAAGAACTGTCTTATTTTTATGAAATATGCTGCAGCGCCTATTTTAAATTATAGGCTTTCAATCTCTAAGATGTGTAACTTTGCTTATTGAAGGCATAGGCTGTTTATCGCAAGTTCAAACTTAAAAATTGGTCTATTTGCTTGTTTGCATAGTAAATTCTACCAATAATCTCATAGAACTTGTCACTAAGGTATATGTTAAAAAAAATAGGGTTAACCAGGGGGAGTAAGGCTTGATGTTTGAAGAAGTGATGAATGATGCATTTCACAAGGCCTTGTTGGTTGGTTAAGATCATCCTCTTGTTGTATTTAAAGGAGGTGTTAGTTGAATGATCTCTATCTCATTGACTTTTTTGTTAGTGTTTTTATCATCCATGTTGCAAAAAATTGATGATTATAAATTTCTTTAGGTCATGTAAGTAGATGACCTCTGCTACATCTCATTAACATTTTTATAAGTTATGTTTTAGTTATTTACAATGAATTTTCTATTGTCTTCAGAAAAAAATTTCAAATGAGAAATGATTTGAAGCATTTTATTTATGAATATTTACCTAAATTTAAATAATTTTTTAAAAGGGGTATAAGATTAATCATGCGATAATTATTTTTTCTTTGGTTTCAAATATAGAACTAACATGCAATGTGAATTTAGGCTTTGTTTGGTACGCTTAGGTTTATGATTTTCCAATTAAAACTTAATAGATGTTTTTTGGGCAACAATTTTATATACATATGAAACATTGATAAATAGATGATTTGAGCTTTTTTTTTTTGTTTTATTATTTGTTTGTGGACCTTATTTGTTTGATGAATTATTGGATCATTGGATTTGGAGATTATTTTAGTTCAGCCTATGTTATATGTGTTTCATGGGAAAGATGGTTATCTTCTTTAATGGTTCATATTATTTAATATTTCTTTTATTTTATATTTAACATCTGCACTTTACTTTGCTATTTCTAACGGTTGCTTATGTGATATGCTATGGTGTGTTGAATTTTGCTTGAACTAAAATTTCCTTGCCCTTAGACTACTTTTTTTATGACTTCCCATGTAATCTATTATGATTTGTTAAAATTTTTGTTCACTAGATTTATGTTTTTCTTCTAATTTTGTTGAAATCCATCCTCTATTACTATTTCAGGTTTTGTTATATCATTTTGTTCACTAGTTAACCCGCTTGGTCTATGGGTTCTTCTTTGGCAATGGTTATTAGCTGTTGGTTCCATGTTGATTTTTTTTTTTTTTTTTTTGAGAATTTATACAAGCGCTTATTGAGAACTTAACATGACTTTGGACCTATGCTGTTGGGAAATCTTAAGAAACCCAGGGCACAAACTGGATTATTCAAGTTTATATACAAGAAGAAGCTAACATTGGAAGAAAATAAGAAAAGGAACCTTACTACTACTTCAGAAGTGGTTGAGCCGGACATGAGTGGGAAAGGCATATCTTATATTGTCTTTGATGCTGCTGGTAAATCGGTTTGTAGTTTCTGGGTAATATAAAGGCATTTTAAAGCCAACGATGTTTTTAAGCGGGCATTCTCACACCAAAATCAGGTTTCCATGTGTTTCTATTGGTAATATGCGCTCTTGACTCGATTTCAAGTAATTCACTTTGATATTGAATTTGATGAAGTGTGAGTGATTTTGAGCATTTTCAATTTACAGACATGTTTACTGGTTCTAGATTTTGTTTATAAACTGTTGAAAATAGAATCCTTCACCTTTGTGATTGATAATGTGTAAAAAATGTGGTGTGCTTGCTGACCAGGTTTACCAGAAGTGTTAATGTAGGTTTTAGGTGATCCATTGCATTACAATATCTCGGCTGTTCATTTATTTACACTTGATGATTTTTTTTTTGTGAAGATAGTTCTTTATTGATTATATTCTAATGAACTAGGCATGTCATTTAGAAGGTTAGGACGTTACAAAGTTCAAGAGAATGATCTCTCATCTGAATTTGATTGAATCGTACTCCAGGTGATTAGAGTTTCATGCTTCGTGAAACTTTTTGGCCATTTTCTGGTATGCATATAACAAATTTTCATTTCACTGGAGGATTGAAATTTTTACTGATATTAGTTAAATGTTTATTTTGAAGATTTTGTTATTAGAGATGGACAGATCCTGAATGTATATTGTGTACGAAAGCTTATTGATGACATTTCTTATATGCTAGCTATTCAAAAATTATTAATTCTGCCCTTCCATTTAGTTTTTAATTTACAAATTGGTTATAGGGGCAAGTAATTGTGCCTGAAGAAGAGTGGGAAGAATTTATCTTATATCTTATATTGTCTTTATGCTAGAAATTGTTCCGATTTCCTCATTGTCCTTGGATATTATATCTGTTTTGTCTTTTAGTTTATTTTCAATAACTTGGTTCATATATGCTTTAGGATTTACCAATAAACCTCCTATTTGTTTACTGTGTAATTATTAAATTTTTATGGAGTTGAGATCAAGTTGATGATTGGATTTGGGCTGGTTAGGTTTGGAACGGTGATTTCGTTATAATTTCACTCTCAATAGTTTTTGAGCAAAGAATCAGCTCTATTGTAATCAAACACAAACTAATTCTCTAAGGCGCAGGTTCATTAAGGAAGCAAGGAATCAGCTCTATTGTCCAACAGAACCAGGAATTTAGCATTCAAAATGAAGATTTTCCAGCATTACCTGAATTTAAAGGTACTTAAAATTTTCTTTTATGTTAATGCTGCCGCAATAAATTGAATTACCTGGTATTCATCTACATAACCTCCTTGATAATGTCATAATTTTCTGAATGGTATGCTTCCTTTTTCATTATGTAAGCAATGTTTTTATTTCTTTTTTTTGGGAAATTATGATTGCCTGATCATGCTATTGTATTGTTTTAAATTTAATTTAATTTTAAGTTGTTGCAAACTGAATGTTCCCAATTTTCTGACTATTATTCCAGACACAAAAGTGTTGACATATACTTTAACCTTCATTTTTAGGTGGTAGCTCTGATTTTTCCTTAGATTTGCATCAGAAGGAACAACTTCATGAAAATGTTTCAATGCTTCAATCGCAACATTTCCCTGTAAGACAGGTTTCCTGTTTGTAGTTAGTTGTGTCAGGTGTCGTTAATATTGTTGTTAATTTGTTATTGTTTATGCTGAAGATTTATTGTATGTTTCTTTTATTTGTGATGGCAAATAAGTGTTTTTTTTTTCAATATGTTCCTTGGATTGATTAATAAAGCCCCATAATCTTATGTTTGCATTTCTCTTGAGCCTGAAAGAGTGCTTCCTACTTTCAAAAACTAGAAAGAAAGAGTGCTTCCGTTTCTTTCATCTATTGCTTGATTTCTGGAGATGGAGCCATTCTTAAGAAATTGAGCAATGGCGATTAGCTTATTCCTAAAGTATCCATTTTTTGCTCACATTTTCATTTGGGGTATGCTCAGTAACGTGGTATTTTGGTTTCGCTGTGGATTGATTTTTTTTCAACTCATTATCATATGGCCTTCGCGTGAGGTTCCGTCTTTTCTTTTCTTATTTTTTCCCATCATTTTCTAGTAGTTCGAGATGGTTGTAGTGTGTTAGTTTCTCACCATCAGTCCATCACCATATAATGCCAAAATCCAATGATTTCCATGTGATTTTATTTGATTAGAGCTTTTAAAATCCAATTCTATTTTATTAGCCTCTCTAGTGATGAACAGAACAAGCTGAGATGTAAGAATTTTCCAACTTTCTGAAACCACTGCTCTACCTTATTTGGAAATGAAACCTGCTAATCATTCTCCTCAACACTCAGCTTTTGGACGGAGGCGATTCTTCTCAATGGCTCTGGTTCACTTATATTGAGATTGCTGAGTTCGAGATGGCAATTATTAGATATCTGCACTTCTTGATGTCTTCCAAGAGAGATCAGATTGGGAGAATTTTTAATTTTGAAGTATCTAAGCACCGTGAGTCTTGATATTTCATCAGCTAGAGGAAGAGTTGCTATAGGTGGTCTTGAAGAAAAATATTGTTTTATTTTTAGTTTGAATTCAAGTCAATTTTGTGTAAAAATATATTGGATTAACTATTTTCACCTGAACAGCGGGCCTACTACTAGTTTTTATTGTTTCTTTTTGTTTTTTTTTTTAAATTTGTTCTTTTGTTGAATGGAAGAATGAAAAATGTAAAGAAAATTATTTTTGATGTAATAGTTTTTTGTATTATATATATTTTTTAATTTGTGCTATCCTTTAGCAGCAGTTTTAACACTTCCTGAAAGCGTTGTTGTAGCCTTCCTGAAGCAGCATTCATGAAACCGTTGCTAAAGCATTTGTAGCGAACACAAATACAATGGTGTTTAAACCACTTTAGTAGGTCATAAAAAGTGCTGCAAAAGTTTTTTTTAGTAGTGATATATGCTTTTTATTATTGTTACCTCAAGTTAATAAAATGTGTTATTTCTCTATTATGAAATTTATCTAACTAGTTGCAATATAAATGAGTAATGGATTGATCTTAATTGTTATAGCTAAGGCATAATAATTGGATAATAAATTTTTTTATTAAATTTTATAACTTTTATATCTAAAAATATATGTAAAAAATTCATGAAATTATAGGGGCATGTGATTTATTAGGTTGATCATTTTGCGACCAATTTTTATTTTGGTCGCTAAAGGGAAAATGTAATAAATAAAATTAATTATTAAAATTACTAAATAGCATCCAAATAAATATTCATTAGCGTCCAAAAAAATGGTCGCTAATATGTCCAATTTTAGTGACCAATACTAATTAGTGGTCGCTAATTTAGCAACCTAAAAAATTTTTTGGTCGCTAAAAGCCTCAGCGACGAGGCTACTGCGACAAATCAGCGACCCAAATATTTTTGGTCGCTATTTACTTTAGCGTCCAAATTAACATTTTTAGTGACCAATTTTGTTGGTCGCTAATTACCTACTTTCTTGTAGTGCCACCATAGGAACTCTTAGTGTCCGACATCTCATTGCTCTTTCCTAAGTTACAACGTCGGTCTCCCCCTAAATTGTAAGATTTCTTTGCAAAGAAAAATAAATTTCTTGATTTATAAATAAATTTCTTGATTTATAAACTTTAGCTTTTTGAGTTTAACAAATATTTGTAAAATGTTCATTACATTTTGTGGTGCAATTAAAATGTTCATTACATTTTGTTTGCAAAATTTTTGAGAAAACCTAAATTTTTGGTGTGTATGTGTCTATTATATAATGAATAGGGTTTTTATATAATTGCATATGCTGGAAGTGTTATCAACTTATCCTGTTTGGTTTGATCCTCCTGAATGTTTGTTTGTAAATATTTTGATAAATCCTAATTTAATAATATTTAACAAATTATGATGAAAATAATTTAATTACTAATTATAATATTATTTATTAAATCACTTGTTTATGTGTTCATTTAATAAGCATTTGATATCTAATTATATTAATAATTATATAATTAATTGGTTATTTTTAAACTAATTATCGCGCTTTATGGCATTTCCACGAGCAAACTTGTTAATTTTCTCATTAATCATTTAAATATTCTAATACTAATTAATTATTTAATTATCATTTTTAATATTATAAAATAATTATTATATTTGAAATTATTTTGAAATAAATAATTATTTAATTATTAATCATACTCATAATTTAATTTATTAATTAAGTATTATTTAATTAATTTTAATTATAAATTATATTATTAATTACCTCATTAATCACTTAAGAATTTCTACTACTATTTATTATTTAATTATTATTTACAATTATATATTTAATAATTTCATTTTAAATTATATTAAGTAAGTTAATTGTATTAAATTTTAATTACTAATTATTTTGTTAACTAATTAATTAAGATAATTTTGATAATTAATTTATGCACTAACTATACAATTAATTATTTAATTATTATTTATGATATTATAAAATAATAATTATATTTGAAATTATTTTGAAATAAATAATTATTTAATTATTAATCTTACTCATAATTTAATTGATTAATTAAGTATTATTTAATTCATTTTAATTATAAATTATATTATTAATTATCTCATTAATCACTTAAAAATTCTACTACTATTTATTATTTAATTATTATTTACAAATTATATATTTAATAATTTTATTTTAAATTATATTAAGTAAGCTAATTGACTAATTGTATAAATTTTTAATTACTAATTATTTTACTGACTAATTAATTAAGATAATTTTGATAATATATTATGCACTAACTATACAATTAATTATTTAATTAAGTTACTTAATTATTAATATTTAAAATTATAATAATTAAGTTAATAAATAATAAGTTAAAAGAGGCGTCTAGGGTTTTCTTTTTGTCGTCGCTGTACGGCTTCGTTGCTTAGCAGGAGGTGTACAGATTGCTCAAGTCGCTTCTTCGGCCAAACCCTGTAAATCCGCCGAACTAGAGGATTCAGTATATCCGGGATTTACGGCAAGAAGAGGGAAACGGAGGATTTATTCGGTCGTGAGATTTACGGGCGCTCAAATCCCGTTTGGTAAATCCTGCTCAAATCCTGCATAAATCCTGTTGCCAAACAGCCCCTAAGTGGTATATTCCTCTTGAAGCGCTTGTTTGTTTTAATTTTTGTTTGTAGAATTCTTATGTTATCATGCTTGTAGAATTTTTGTTTGTTGAATTCTTATGTTATATTTAAATAAAATTAGTATATTATTTTCTGTTTGATTTTTAAATTCAGTTCTGATGGAGCATGGATCATTGACTGATTCAAAGAATTCAACGTTTTGTTTGATGGATGAAGACCACACCTTGGCAAATTCAGTGAGATTTTTATTAAACAAAGAGTAAGTTTTTTTTTTTTTTTTTTCTGGATTATTGATAAAGCTGGCACATATGATATGATTAATGTTCTCTCTTGCTCCTTACTATTCACTACTTAGCGAGTGCTTTTCTATTTTTACATGTGATAGATGTGGAATGTGATATTTAAAATTGTATCGTTCTTGCTTTTCATTCCTTAAATGAATGCTATTTGCTTTTTCTGAAATATCTTACATCTGCTAGACGTGAAATTCTTTTAACTGAACTACTGCAGATTACGTTTGTGCAATATGCTCTATGAAAATTTTGAACTTTTGTCTATGCTTTCATCTTTTACTTTGTGCAGAAGTTAAAATGGTTACACGTTTAGGGCCTCATAGATGCAAATACTTAATAAGAGAGGTGACGGTAATGTTTTTTTATATTTCGATGTCAATCTTAGTATTACTGTACTTTGCAACTAGCATGAGCATAGAGTAATTAACCATTTAACCACTCATCCTATGAGAGGGTGGAAGTAAATGAAGGAATATGTTGTCTAAACTGCAATGTTTCTGCCAAAGGGAAGAAGGAAAAAAAAATCTTAATTTGAGAAAGAAAAAGGGGAAAAGGGTGTAAATTTGATTTGTCGAGAAGAGCATGAGCAAATCAAGGTAGTATAGTGAAAAGGGCATGACTAGCTAAAAGATGAATTTCACAGAAACAACATAGCTAATTCAAAATATTTTTTAGTCAAAAGAGTATGACTAAGAGGGTAAGTAGTACTATCACGGAGGCATGATAATATTAAAGTAGTCTTCACCAAATATGATATGGAAAGTGTAAACAGATTGTTAGTTAATTGGGTAGGATTGAGAAGTATAAAACTAATCAAATTGGTATACTTATATGGGAATATACTTAACTAAAATGATAGGAATAAGTTCATAGGAAGCCTGGTAAGGTATCTAATTAGACTAAGTAATTAAACTAATATGTCAATCAAACTAATGCATTTATGTTGAGAAAGCACAATAGGATAGATAATAATGGTCTGTAAAAGTGGATCATCATAGGTTGTGATATCAATATTATTGGGACTTAAAAAAGAACTAAGGTTGATCATCAGAGGCGGAACCATGTTATGGTTAGGGGGGGCAATTGCCCCCCCTTCAATTTTTTTGTTTTGTTTTTTATAAGAGAATTTTTTTTTTATATAGAGAATTTTTTTTGCCCCTCCTAAAAAATTACTTTTGCCCCCCCTAAAAAACTATTTTGTCCTAACTTGTCCTAAAATGTCTATATTATTCTTCAAATTTAGTTTTAATATTTTTTTTTTCGTGTTTTTCATGACAATTTAATTACATTTTTTTTATTTTTCTTGCTTAATTTTTTTTTTAAAATAACTTATATATATTATATATATATATATATATATATATATATATATATATATATATATATATATATATATATATATATATATATATATTATTTTTAATATTTAATTATTTTTATATTGTACTGCCCCCCCCTCAAAATTGAAGCTGGTTCCGCCCCTGTTGATCACCCTAGATAAAATTGGGTAGTCTATGCATGCAGTGATATACCTATTTTATCTCAGGATACGTTGACTTGTTCGTATATTAAAATTGAAGATTAAGGCTGTTGACCCTGATTTTCCCCCAAAATAGGTCAAAGAGTTGACCTGGTCAAATTTGACATGGCTAGACCCCAGGACCCTTCCCAATGGGTTCAGGGAGTCAAGCCAAGTCTGCTAAGCCCAGACCCAAGTCCTGGGTCAACCTGGTTGACCAGGTCAACTTGGGTTGACCCATACCCTTTCCATTGGATGTTAAATCAAATCCAAAGCTACTTAGGCTCAATTCTCTTCACCATTAGATTCAGTAGGTCAAACTCAACTCAATGGGCCCAAACCCATGCCCAGGGTCAACCTGGTTGACCAAGTCAACCCAGGTTGACCCAATTAGCCTTAATGGGTCATTTCAACTCTAAATCAAATGCAATCCTTCCCTAGACCCAAACTCTTCATTTCTTGGGTCTAGTTGACTGATTTGACCAAGTCAAATATGAACTTGGTCAATCACAGCTCTGGATGGGTCAAATTGACCTATTTAGGTTAATTAAAATATAATAAATGCTCTAAATACATTCTGAATCTATTTCAATTCAGAACTACGGTCAAGGTAGACTAATTTCCCTGCTAATTGCATGGAGATTCAATCCTAGCCGTTCCTCTATCGATTAAAAATATAAATAGGGTGTTTTATGGTTTGATTGGGGGATATCTTCTTGCTCTCTCTCCCTAGACTTTCAAAAGCCCTAGAATTTCGTGTGAGAGCTCTCCCCACATTCTCTCATCTTTTCCAAGTCAAACCTTCCTCCAAGACCTCGCCGGCGGCGAGATATCCGGCCAACCGAGGATCAAAAGCTTCCAAACCTTCTCCCGTTTGATCCAAGGCGTTCAAAACTCGTGTTCAACTAGCAAATTGTGCGTGAACAATCTACAAGTGCAACAAACCTAAGAACGCGAAAATCCAACGGTTAGATATCTCAAAAACCCTTAGAATAGGTCACTACACATAGGGTAAAATAGCTTTCTAAAAAGCTATTTTTAAGCCAAACAAACACCGCCCGATGTTTTTTGTTTATGTGTAGAGCTTATGTTTAAAATTTCATGAAATTTCGTTTAGTCGTTTGCGAGAACGAAGCAAAAAATCATTCTAAGGTTTCGGTTCGGCTGATGTTTCATTAGGTGCGTTATGGACCATCGGTCTCGTGATCAACGGCGTAGATTTGGCCTAATCGCGGCTCCGTCCAATCGCTGTATAGATCCCACGGATCTATGCATCGTCCGACTCCATCACAATCGTCTGTTCAAAACAGCGCGGATCGGACCACCACAAAACCACGATGACGTGGTTAAGTGAAACCGCGACCCGCGATAATGATTGCCGCAATCATTGGCAATCATTGGCGATAATGATTGCCGCCAGACAGTGATTGCCCGTGTACCGCTGGACTAATTCCGGGTCACTGAGTGTCGCCCTGTCTTTTTTTTCTGTTTATTTTTGTTTTAAATTACTTTTAAACTCATTTTAACTTTAATAAAGCATTAAAAATTTATTTTTAATCCTAAAAATATGTATAATATATCAAATTGATCTTATTTTTATTTCTTTTTATTCAAAATTAATTTTATTTAAAAATAATATATATTTATTATATTATTTCAAAAATAGTGAAAATATAATTATTTTAATTATTATTATTATTATTTTACTATTTTATAATAATAATAATAATAAATAATTATTATGAAAGACTTAAAATAATATTAATATTAATAATAATAATAATAATAATAATAACATATTGATAATATAATAATAAATAAAAAAAATCAAAATAATAATGATGATAATAATAAATAAATAATAATGATAATAATAATAAAATAGTATAATAATAATAATAATAATAATAATAATAAATAATAGTAATGAGAATAATTATTTTTTTTACTGTTTTTGAAATAATTAAATAAATAAATATTATTTTTTAAATAAAGTTAATTTTAAATTAAAGGAAATAAAAATACGATCAATTTGATATATTATACGTATTTTTAGATTTAAAAATGAATTTTTAATGATTTATTGAATCTAAAATGAGTTTAAAACTAATTTAAAATAAAAATAAACAGAAAAAATGACGGGGCGACACTTGGCGGCCCGGGATTGGTCCCGCGGTATGTGGGAAATCATTGTCTGGTGGCGCAATGATTGCGCCGCCAGCAATGATTGCCAATGATTGCGGCAATAATTGTTGCGGACTGCTGTTTCACTTAACCACAGCATCGTGGTTTTGTGGTCGTCTGATTTGCGCTATTTCGAACAGACGATCGTGATGGAGTCGGACGATGCACTGATCCGCAGGATCTATACAACGATTGGACGGAGCCGCGGTTAGGCCAAATCTGTGTCGTTGATCACGAGATCGACGGTCCAGAACGCACCTAGTGAATATCAGCCGAACCGAAACCCTAGAATGGTTTTTCGCTTCGTTCTCGCAAACTACTCAAAGAAATTTCATGAAATTTTAAACATAAGCTCTACACATTGACAGAAATCATGGGGTGATGTTTGTTTGGCTTAAAAGCATATTTTAACCTATGTGTAGTGACCTATTCTAAAGATTTTTGAGAGATCTAACTGTTGGATTTTCGCGTTCTTAGAATTGTTGCACTTCTAGATTGTCCACGCACAATTTCCTAGTTGAACATGAGCTTTGAAACGCCTTGGATCGAACGAGAGAAGCTTTGGAAGCTTTTAATCCTCGGTTGGTCAGAGATCTCGCCGCCGGCGAGGTCTTGGTGGTGGGTTTGACTTGGAAAAGATGAGAGAAGGTGGTGAGAGCTCTCATACGAAATTTTAGGGCTTTTGGAAGTCTAGGGAGAGAGAGAGAGCAAGAAGAGATCCCCCAATCAAATCCTAAAACACCATATTTATATTCCTAATCAATAGAGGGACGGCTATGATTAAATCTCCATGCAATTAGCAGGAAAATTAGGCTAACTTGGCCATGGTTTTGAATTGAAATAGATTAGAAATGTATTTATAGCATTTAATAGGTTTTAGTTGATCTTAATTGGTCAATTTGACCCATTAAGAGCTATGGTTGATCAAGTCCATATTTGACTTGGTCAAACCAGTCAACTAGATCCAAGGAATGAAGAGTTTGGGTTTAGGGAAGGATTGTATTTGATTTAGAGTTGAAATGATACATTAAGGCTAATTGGGTCAACCTGGGTTGACCTGGTCAACCAGGTTGACCCCTGGCATGGTCTGGCCCATTGGGTTGGGTTTGACCCACTGAATCTAATGGTGAAGAGAATTGAGCATAAGTAGCTCTGGATTTGATTTAACATCCAATTGAAAGGGTATGAGTCAATCTGGGTCAACCCAGGTTGACTTGGTCAACTAGGTTGACCCAGGACTTGGGTCTGGGCTCATCAAACTTGGCTTGACTCCCTGAACCCATTGGGAAGGGTCCTAAGGTCTAGCCATGTCAAATTTGATCAGGTCAACTCTTTGACCTAGTATGGGGGAAAAATCAGGGTCAACAAAGGCAATAGCTTATATCAAGGTTTAAAATTGCGCAATTGGGTATTGAGATGTTTTTCGTTCGTGAGGCGAGGCGTATGCCTTAAAGCGTTTTGAGGCGTAAGCCTCAAAATCTAAAAATTATGTAAAGTAAAAAATAAAGTTAAAAGTGTTTTTTTATATAATACCCAAATATTATGTTAAAGTATGACATATTTACTTTCTATTGAACTATGAAGTAACAAATTTGCATATATATGAAATAAAAAATTACACAAGATGTAAGTGATAAGTAATAAATTATGTGAAATAAAATTGAAATCCAAAATTACTAGAGAAAAATAATATAAATATATGAATTGCATAAACATATTATATAACATCAAGTTAGCTCTAAATTTTTTCATTCTTAGTTTCATACTCATATACATTTAATTACTTAAGAAAACTTAAATAGTTGACCACAACTCAAAAATCATTTGTGCTGTCATTACTAAGATGATTTTTATTTTAGTCGTTGTCATAACAAATTGGTCTCTCCCCTGCCTCATCCTGTAGGGTCCAACATCTTCCAATCCGTTTCTTCTTCATTTATTTCAGTCATCATCCTCTTTCATAAATGTTTTTCAACGCAAATATAAGAGTAATACTCAAATTTTTAGAGGAGATGGTGGTGGCTTGTAGATTTCAACTAATACCCAGTGTCGGCTATGAAGGTGGTGAATACGACGAAGGCGATGGTCTGGAGGTCGAGGCAGTTGAGAGGAAGTAATTGCGAGTTGGGAGTGCAAGAAGGAATAATTTTTTTTGGACTTTTGTATAGGATTTAGCTAAGTTTTAAATAAAAAATATACATAAATAGAGCGGGCATATGCCTCGTACAAGCAGGAGAGGAATGTCTCAAGGTGGGCCTCAGCCAAGATGAGGCGTAAGCCTTATAAAAAAAACTAGTGGCGCAAGCCTTTTAAACAATGGCTTATAGCATTATTTGGACATAAATCCAACTCACCACTAGTTGATACATTCCCCATTGATAAAATAATGTGTAGCTCATAAGTTTACTATTGTATGTGTCAAAAAGGTTAAAGTCATTAACATATAGGCACATTAACTTTCTCAAGTAGTACTATAAAGGGGTGAATCCATCTTTCAATATGCAGATGCCAACATCCTTATGCATTAGATATGACTAACTAATGCTGTAACCTCCTGGATCAGTTGTGATCATAGTTAATTTGAATGATGTGGTTAATTGATACAATAAAGTCCTGTTGTAATTATCCATGTTGCCTCAGATTTGTCTATGATGTAACCAACCCAATGATTTATTGTTGATATGGTTTATCCTTTTTTTTTTAATATGGTTTATCCAAATTGATCTATGATGTTTCAGGGTTTAGGGTTAAGAGGAGATGCACAAATTAACACATAAAGAACACAATTTTTTTAGTTATCCCACTTTTTATTCATGCAAATATTGATATCTTTTGATGCAAAATTAGAAAATCCTATTCATTAATTCCAAAAGATAATATAAGAATCATTGGGTAGTCTCAATTTAAATGTGCGAAGAACAGGTTAACAGATCTTGAGATAAATTTAGGTATATAATTGCATTAATGGGCTCATTGCTAAGTCATCTGAAAGGTATATGCGATTTGTACTTTTTGGGAATAAGGAAAATTTCTTTGGACTTCAACAGGCAAAAAATACATTTGTAAAACATTCTCCAAGTTTTTTTTTTTTTTTTTAATTTCTAATGTCTTGAGTAAAATAAGAATGTACCCTCTATATTTTAAACTTATATGTTTTTACTATACTTATTTCTTTCAACTTTAGTTGAGTTATGTTTCTATTTTGGTGATGGCATTCTTGTCTATAGTGTTTTGCTGTTAAGGTTTTGTGGCTTTGTCATGTAATTAGAGCACATACAAGAGAAATCTTCTAACGACCTTGAGGAAGAACTATTTGGTATACATTACATGCAACAAGAGACTGAAAGATAAAAACTTGAAAAGAAATGTTTGAACGATGATAAGGATCCTCAGCTATGGGTCTATGGCTAAATACGATGGTGGATTTGATGTTATTTGTGATGCTGGACGATTATTTAGATGATAGAAGCTTGTTTTTTATCCCAAGGATGATTTAAGCGTGGTTGAGCACCTTTCATAAGAAATTATAGCAAAATACAATGGTGAAGATGGAAAGGTCAAATAAAAAAAGAAAGAGAAGATAGGGAAATGTATAGAAAAAGTGGGTTGGTTTAGTGCAATTGAAACAATCATTCATTCATGCTTCAGGTTGTGTCCTATTAGTTTTATGGGTAATGTTGAACCTCCAATCTTCAAGTGTTTAGTAGTGCCTTTCAATGTTGGATAGAAATCTTTGTAACATAATATTTTGAGTATATTGATGATGAACTCAACTAAAACTTTTCAGGTGTCATGTTTGCCTTATGCAATTCCATTAGTGATCCAAGATCAGGATGAAGGTTATCGATGAGCCTTCTTTCAATTCAAATGTTAATGATCTAAATTTAATAAGAAGCAAGGGTAACTTCAAATTAAATATGGAGTTAGGAATTTTTTATGCTTTACAGACCCAACTTAGTACTGAAATTTTCATTGAATTTTGTTCCCTCAGTTTATGATGCTTTGCTTGTTTTTTAATAAAAAAAGGTTTCAAAAACCATTCTACTCTACTTTGGACAAAAACTTTTTGGATGAATGGAAATCCATCCCTTAATAGATTAATAGGCGTATTAGAGATTAAAAGATTGGAAGGGGACCCCAAAACTATCTTACTCAATGTCACTAAGATCACTGTCAATATCCCTTTTACCTTTTTTTTTTAATATGGGGATAGCATGAATAAGCTATTACCCAAAAAGCTGTTTCACAAGATATGCTTCAAAGGTTGACTGACTTAGTAATATGTCATTAGTCAATTCACATCAATGTGTCCACAATTATTGATCTTAAATCCATATGGATTATGGAAGGATACAAATGACGATATTGGATAAACACAATTTTACATGTGCCTTTGATGTCCAAAGTTGGCAAAGTTATTGCAGTATGGGAGGAGAGGAGAGGAAAATTCAAGATTGATATGATATAATGAAAGTGTTCTATAAGGCACAAAAAATGAAAAGTCCTGCAGGTGATGGATGCAGAATCTCTACAGGTTTCTTTTAATCTTTTTTTTTCTTCGTTTTCAATACCAATGTAACTTATTTCCGATCTCAAAGATGATTTAAGAGTGGTTGAGCTCCTTTCATAAGAAATTATAGCCAAATAGGACGGTGAAGATGGAATGGCAAATAAAAACAGAAATAAAAAAGATTAGAAAAAGTGGGGGTTGGTTTAGTGTATTAGCTAAAACAATCATCCATTCAGGCTTCAGATTGCACCCTATTAGTGTGATGGGTAATGTTGAACCTTCAGGTTTCAATTGTTTAGCAGTGTCTTTCAATATAGGGAAAAAGTTTTTCGGAACATAGCATTTTGAGCATATTGATGATGAATTGAACTAAACTTTTCAGGCGCCATGTTAGCCATATGCAATTCCATAAGTGATCTAAGATCAGGATGAAGGTTATCGATGAGCCTTCTCACAATCCAAATGCTAATGAATTAAATTTAATGAGAAGCAAGGGCAACTTTAAATTAAATATTGAGTAAGGATTTTCTTATGCTTTACAAGACAAACTTAGTTTGGGATTTTCATTGAATCTTATTCCCTTAGTTTGTGGTGCTTTGCATTTTCATTTGAAAAGGTTTAAAAAACCTTCTTTTTTAGGAAAGAAACATTTCAGATGAATGTAAATTCATTCCTTAATAGATTAATAGGTTTATCAGCGATTAAAAGATTGGAATGAGACCCTAAATATATATTGCTCCATTTGGAATGAGACCCTAAATATATATTGCTCCATATCACCAAGATCCCTATCAATATCCCTTTTGCTTTTTTAATGTGGGGATAACATGAATAAGTTGTTTCCAAAAAAAGTTGCATAATAAGATGTGCTTCTAAGGCTAACCGACTTAGTAATATATAATCAATCAATTCACCTCAATGTGCCCACATCTAGTGATCTTAAATCCATATGGATTTTGGAAGGATACAAATGAGGAAAGTTTTATAACATAATATTGCTTGTGCTTGTGGACGTCAAATGCTGGCAAAGTTACTGGAGTATGAGAGTAGGCTGTCAAAATCAAGTTTCGGGTCAGGTTCGAGTCCAACCCGAAACTGATTCGACACTATTTGATCTGACCCAAACCAGACCCGCCTCGGGTCCGGGTCAACTCGACACGACCCACCTGACGCGCGAACCCGACACAGCCTCACACGGCTTCGCCTTTCGCGGGCACGACAGGGCTTGCTGGCGTGCAGCAGGTTGGGCTCGCCAGTGTGCGAGATGGCAGGTTGAAACAAGACGATGTTGATGAACGTTTGTCACGTGACACCGCCACAGACGACGTTGACAGGCTGCAACGATGCAAACTTCGCCGCAGACGGCACTTTTGTGCATATGGGACAACGTGATGCAACAGGACGACGTTTTTCACTGGTCGACGCCGACGAGCGCGATATTTTCGTTTCAACCCGTGTTGGTTTCGGGTTTCCGGATCAACCCAAACCCGGCCCAATTTACAAACGGGTCGGATTCCCGGTCCCGAACCCGACCTGTTTCTCAAACGGGTTGACCTAACCCGGAATTTTTCGGGTTAGGTTCTAGTCAGGTTTTCGGGTTGTGTCAAATATTGACACCCTATATGAGAGGAGAGGATAGAAAAATTCAAGATTGGTACAATATGATGAAAGTGTTGTGTATAGTAAAAAAATGAGAAAGTCCTACGGGTGATGGATGCAGAATCTCTGAAGGTGCCTGGTACCCTTTTTTTCGATTTGAATGCCAATGGTAAACTTGTTTCTGATCGCAAAGATGATTTAAGAGTGGTTTAGCACCTTTCATATGAAATTATGGTTAAATATGACGGTGAAGATGGAAATTTAAATAAAAAAAGAATGAGAAAAGATTCGGAAAAGAATAGGAAAAGTGGGTTGGTTTAGTGTAGCTAAAACACTCATCCATTCATGCTTCAGGTTGTATCGCATTAGTGTGATGGGTAATGTTGAACCTTCAGGCTTCAGGTGTTTAGTAGTGTCTTTCAATGTAGAGTAAAAATATTTCGAACATAACATTTTGAACATATTGATGACGAATTGAACTAAAACATTTCAGGTGCCATGGTAGCTAACTAGCTATATGCAATTACATCAGTGATCTAAGATCAGGATGAAGGTTATCGATGAGCCTTCTCACAATCCAGATGCTAATGATCTAAATTTAATGAAAAGCAAGGACAACTCTAAATTAAATATTGAGTAAGAAATTTTTTATTCTTTACAAGGCAAACTTAGTATGCAATTTTCATGCTCCAAGATCAGGATGAAGGTTATCAGTGAGCCTTATCACAATCTTAATGCTAAATGCTAATGATCTTAATTTAATGAGAATGAATAGTAACTTTAAATTAAATATGGAGTAAGGAATTTTAGGCTTTACAAGACAAACTTCATATGAAAGTTTTGTTGAATTAGGTTTCAAAACACGATTGTGATGACAACCTGTCTGTCTTGTTGATGCAAATATAATCAACATCAAGAGTATCAAAGAAGCTAGAATTTAGAAATCTTGGCTTTTGATAGTGGAGCTTTAGCGCTTCATCTGATTCTAAAGCCAAGAAAATGAATGATTCACATAAAAGATTGTGCGTGAAGTCAACCCTCATTAATCCTAACCTTAATTTTCTGTCCACTAATTAGGGATTAATGAAGTTTTGAGGTGCCCTTACTTACTAGTAGGCATCAATGTGGTGGATGATGGTCAATACGTCAAAACTAGGTGTTCCTAAATAATACTGAATGTGAAATGGCCATGCAAAAGGACATATAGTAAAACTATATATAAATAATTAAATTATCCTGCTATAATACTACTACTATACTCTACTCTACTATACTATATTATACTATTATTATACTATACTGCTACAACTACTATACTATATTATACTACTATACTATAATATAACTATACTATACTACTCTACTACTCTATACTGCAATTTTGCTGATAAATGTGGTGTTAATAAGTTTTTTCTTTATCTTGTCTTCTGTCGACGCAGCCCTCGGGTTGAATTTTGTGGGTACAGTATTCCTCATCCATCAGAAAACAAGGTTAACATAAGAGTTCAAACTACAGGTACATTAAGCTCCTCTTTTATCGTTATCTGCAATGTTTTCTATTATTTTCATCATTTTGGTTTTAGAAAATTCACTTGTTTTCTTACTTGATGATCCTCTGCAAGGAAAATCAGGATTGTCAAAATGATTTAACATGCCAAGTTTGATTTTTAAGATTTGATTCATAAACGGCCTAATCTAAGTCTAGTCAACCCAAACTTGACTTATTTCTGAAATTGGTGGAAGATTTCAACCTGAACCCAACTCGATTAAGCACGAAAAATATACAAGTCATGTTGAATTACTATCAAACTGATCCAAATGGATTTTTTCAGCAATAATAGCTGCAAAACTCCTCTTTTTTATTTTACTTTTAGTTGTAACATAAAATATATTTATTTTTAGCTAAAATTGTTAATATGAATGAAACTGATATTGCAATTTTTCTTATTGTAATTTAATTAAAAAACAGGTGATTCAGCAAAGGATGTGCTGAAAGAATCTTTCCAAGATCTGATTTTGTTATGCCAGCATGTGAGGTCTACATTTGAAAAATCTGTTGCAGATTTCAAATCTACCCAATCTCGTCAGGAAATGAACGGAGCTTAGTTTCCAACATTTCCTCTTAGGCTGTAATGTCTGAGAAGTGGAACAGAATATTTACCCTAAACTCTGAAGGTTTTCTATTTCTTTAAAATATTATTGTCATAAAAAAAGGTGCAATGCTGAATGATTACTGTACGAAATTTTTTTCGGTGAGAATATATCATATATGCTTATTGAAAGTTGGTTAGAATGGATGCCAAAATTATTAAATTTATTTGCAAATAATTTTAATATATAATTTATCAATTTGATCTGCTTCACTTTTAAATTTTATCAAATCAAACATAATAACATTTTTTTATATCTTATTTTAATTTGGAGAAAATTTGAGTGAAAAAGAATTATATTTATTAATTTTACTTTGTATTTGTGCTCTATATTAATAATTAGTATATATATGTTAAGAAAAAAAATTTATTTGTTTTGTGTCTTATAGAATACTTTCATTATATTAAATTCTACAAAATTTTTAAGGTGACTTTGTTGAACTTTTATGTTGTTTCGCAGTATAAGAAAAACTGTTGTTTTCTCCTTTCATTCGAATAAAAAATCATTTAGTAGTTTTTTGATTTTTTCTGTGAATTTTGTTAAGAAATATATTTTTAAAATAGATATTGGAATTACTTGGTAAAATAATTTTCTCTTAACTTTGTAAACAATTATTTTTTAATGAAAATTAGAGCCCATTTTAAGTTCTCAATAAGCCGAGAAATTATTAGGTGCATATTTTGTACGCAAAATATGAATAGTGCTCAATTTTACGAACTTTTATTTGGTCTGGTGAACGTACGTAGAGCTACATTCGGCCGGCATTGAGATCGCGCCACGTAGTAGACACAAAACGAGAAATACCGAGCAATACCAACAATAACGAGAAATATCATTATGTGAAGATAAAATACCGAGTAATACCAAAAAATACTGAGTTTTTTTATGAAAAAACTTGGTATTTTTTTGTATTATTCGGTATTGCTTGGTATTACTCGGTATTGATCTTCACAGAGCGGTATTTCTCGTTATTGCCAAGCAATACCGAGCAAAAACCGAGTAACTCAGTGATGATCGAACGTAGCTTTACGTCCGGTCAGAGGACCTAATAAAAGTTCCAATTTTACTCCAATTTCTTTGTATTAGCTGCATAATAAAAAAATTAAAGCATGTGGATATTGAAACAATTTGAATGATTAGCACAGCAAAGTTTTAATCAAAATATTATTTAACAAATTAGTTATCTAAATTTATTTATTTATTTTGATAATTTTTTTTTACGATGAATGTTAATTGGTGATTAGTCTAATTTCAAATGATATTTGTAATATGTGTAATTTTTTAAAATAAAATAAATAATACAGCTCCCTTAAATTTCGCCAACTTATCGTCTCATTTAGATCTTGTCCTTCAACTAAGTAAATCGAAATGAATATTTCTTCAATATGTACAGAAGGAAAAAATTTAAATTTACAAATTATTAGACTATTTATTTCAAATTTTAAGATTTGTGAAAGAGTAAAATTATTTCGATTCATTAAATTCTATGGATGACAGAGTTTATTCATTTTTTAATCTAAATAATAATGAGATTAAAATGACTTTTATAAAAATAGTATAATTTAAAATGAAAATAATTATTTTTAGTTTTAATTAAATCTCATTAAAATCCTACTTAAAATAGGATACCAAAAACTCAGAGTTTTAAATAGTACCGCGAGGCAGCTTACCCTTCCGTCGATAACGAGTGGCTGATTGTCCTTTCTTCGTCTCCAGCTTACTTAGCTACTTTATCTACTGGAAATACAAATCTCTTTAGCTTCAGAGGACGCCAATGGCTTCTTCCTCTCCTTCGGCCCTTCTGGTTTCCTATGGTCTCTCTTTTTTCCACTCTTCACTTCTAATTAAGCTGATGGAATAATAAATTACACTCTGAGAAAATGTGATTTGGCTTAGTATTCTTAATTTTACCGTCCAGTTGTTTATGTTGAATGCGTAATTAAGGTTTTATTTTGGCCTTTTTGTTAGTTCATAATCTCTCCTGGTTTTTCTTTTTGGGAAAGACGATTTACGTTAGCTTGCATTCTGTTATGGGAGGAATGAGTTGCAGAAATTGTTGAATTTTTGTCCATTGTTCCTAAATTTGGGATTTTTTTTAAGTGAATACTGATCTCTCAAACTTTAGAGATATTATTGAAGCAGTTCACTTGAAAAACACAGTTTCGAAAAGTTTCTAATGATATTTCGATTTATTAGGGCATAGTCACGTATCTGAAGAGGGGTTTTATTGGTCTGCACATTTTGATTTCCTGTAAAGAATGTATAATTTGCTTAGCTTAATCAGAATATATTTCCTTACTCAACTTCACCTCAGCCAAGCTATTCTGTCATTGTATAGGTATAAACTCTACTAAGAGATCTCCCTGTTGTTTCCATGAGATGTTCCCAAAAAAGATGCCAAATTTTAAACTAAGATGCTTTTATTCAAGCACTGGAAGAATAGTTGCCAGTGTGGAGGAATTTACTGAGGAAAATACTCTGATTAGTCGAAGAACCATGCTCAGATTGATTTCAGCAGCTTCTGCTTTTGGAATATCCACAGCTAAAACAAATGGAGCTGGGTTGCCTGAGGAGCAAAAACCAAGAATTTGTGATGAAGCATGTGAGAAGGAGCTTGAAAATGTAGGGTGAGATTGCATCTCCTTGAGCTTTACCTACTCTTTGATTCATATTGTCTCGTTTATTTTATATGCTTTTTTATAGCTGAGACTATTGCAAAATATGGAACTCTTAAGTTGACATTAACAAATGAAATGGATAATTTAATAGTCTTTTTTAGTCTTGAGCTTAATAGTTGATCAAATGAGTCATGGGTTATATTGTAACTCTATATAATTCATCTTCGGGAGAAAATGGTATTGATGAATCATTTCTTCCCTCTACCTCAACTGTTCATTTTCATCGAGTTTCCGGTGAATTTGTTTCACCGTTTATCCTCGATCCTCAAAGTCTTAACAGATTCTCTTCTCTAAGTGATCAAATGTGAGTCCTTTGTAATCCAATCCATATAAGAAATTCTCTTAAGCTTAGTCCGTCTCTTCCCTCTCTGCTCTTTGGGATTGATCTCTATATGTTGTAGTGTCTTGATATCTTCCATGGATAATTCCTAAGTTCGGTAAATTGTTCATTAATTTCTCTTTCTCTTGTAATTAGGTGCCAGTGGTAACGACAGAAACTGGTCTGCAGTATAAGGATATACAAGTTGGTGTTGGTCCAACTCCACCTATTGGTTTTCAGGTATCTTTTCATTACCCATTAGCATTCAAAACAACATTATTTTATGGTCATTTCTTTGATTTATTTGTTTCTCATCAATAGCTATTTGTTAATCTGCTATTTCTCGTTTGCATCACATATTTTGAATTTATGAGTGAAGGTAAGTATTGAATTATCTTATTTCATTTATGTGTTTAGAATGGTGGCAACTAGTTTATCTATTTTCTTATGAAGATTGAGCTGATCTTTAATGTGATATGAGTTTCAAAATATTGTTTAAGATTATTTATTAACTTTATTTTATTGATTTCAAGCCATAATAGAGCTTTAATCGAGCTTAGCTGATTATACGTAAGATTTTAATGATTTAAACAAATAGGTGAGATTTTTAATCTATCAATCTAGTTATTTGCTCAATAATTTCATCAAGTTTATACTTCCCTTTAAATTGACATCTTTTAAATTACATAAAGTATAAGAATATTGATATAGTAATATCGAATAAGTTAATACAAAATGATTGAATTATTATGAAATGAGCATTTTACCGGATTTTGGCGAGCTACTTATTGAACAAAACACAAATATATTCACGTATTTAAACAAGCAAGCAGATCAATATTTAGGCTTCGTTCAGGGATGCTTTTTTACTGCTTCTTAAAGCAGCTTTTTAGTACAACAACAACAACATCAAGCCTTTGTCCCACTACGTGGGGTCAGCTACATGAATCCTTTTTCGCCATTGTGTCCAGTTAAAAGTCAAATTCTCATCTAAATCTAATAAAGAAAGATCATATCTAATATTTAGTACAAACATTTTAATTTTTTAACTAGAAAGCTGATTTAAGAAGCAATAAGAAAGCCGTCCCAAATGAAGTCTTAAGCTTCTTGTTCATTTTTATGTCGATGTTCAAAAATTTTGTTCGTGTTGATTTAACTATCTAAATAAATAAACATATACGAGTCTTATATAAACATTTATCAAGCAATTCATCAAATGTTATAATTTTCTTACATCCCTACCTAAAAGATTTGATCCAATCAGATGAAGCTTGAAAAGTGGAAAGGCAATTTATCAAATTGAGTCAAAGAATTTATGAATGTTATGTGTGCAGCAATTAATGATTCTATACAATTCTTTCAACTATGGAGCTGAACTTGCATTCTATACAATTCAGGTTGCAGCAAATTATGTTGCCATGGTACCAAATGGTCAAATATTTGACAGGTTAGCATTTTCAGCTCAGTTACAAGATGTATATACTAAGTATGGATAAATATTTATGTGGCGACCAATATATTTTTTAATTATAAATCATTTAAAGTAGGTTTCTTATTTGAAAACATGTCATGCTTGCCTCTTGGGGTGGAACCAGCTATAATTTTCAGGTGGGGCAAATTTTTAAGTAACTGCTGGCAGATATATCGGGAGTCAAAGAGGTCAGCGCCCTCTAGTGGGGTTCGACCTGCCCTGTCAGGTCGCGGGGTCAAGGGTCACCGCCCCTGCGGGGGTTTCGAGGGGCCAAATTTTGATTTACTATTTCTCTTTATATATGGTTCATCATTCCCAGACAATAACACCTCTGCTTAATGTTTATAATTATACAGGGGGCAATTGTCTAAAGAACATAATATTTTAAAACTTTTAGGGGGGGCAATTGCCTTAAAACCTTTATAATAAAGACTAAAATATAGATTTAGGGACAAATTATTTAAAGAATCATATAATAAATAAATAGATAAATTTTTTTTTTTTTTTGGGGGGGGGGGGGGGGGGGGGGGGGGGGGGGGGGGCAATTGCCTCACTCAATAAGTAAATGCACAGCACATAAAAAATTTATTTTTTATGTTTGCCTTACATGTAAAAAACTTTAAGCTATATATATATATATATATATATATATTTTCTATAATTTATTTTTATTCCGAATGCTTTCAGTTCTTTGGAGAAAGGTTTGCCTTACATATTTCGTGTTGGTTCTGGTCAGGTATGTAACTACACACACATGCTGATTATATTCTTAATATTCTATGTTTTTTTAATTTTTACTTTGCATATTTGTGATATCCTTAAATATTATACTTCTCAACTCTGACTCTATTCATTTACAATCCTAGCTACAACTTTCTTATAGTTCTTAAGAAATTTTAACTGAGTTAATTATGTTTCTATAATAGGTAATAAAGGGACTTGATGAAGGGATATTGAGCATGAAAATTGGAGGGAAACGACGACTATTCATACCAGGACCAGTTAAGTTGTATTATTATTATGGGAATGCCATTTTTTATAACTTTCAAAACATGGCTATAAATTGAATTTCACAGGAAGCTAGAGAATATTTAGGCTTCGTTTGGAATAGCTTTCTTATTTCTTTTTAAAGTAGATTTTTAGTACACCTAAAAAATTGCTTCAGAAAACTATAACAAAGCCGTCCCAAATGAAATCTTAGGCTTTGTTTGGGATGGCTTTCTTCTTGCTTCTTAAGACAGCCTTCTAGTACAAAAATTAAAAACTTTGTACTAAAAAGCTACTTTAAGAAACAAAAAAAAAAAGCCGTTCTAAACGAAGCATTAATCTAACCAAATTTAGGCTTCGTTTGGGACTGCTTTTTTATTGCTTTCTAAAACGGAGTTTTAGTAAAAAAAAAAAATCTTTTTGTAGTAAAACTCCGTTCTAGAAAGCAATAAAAAAACCGTCCCAAACGAAGCCTTAGATATATGCCCTTTTCTTTGAGAACCACATAACATATTGTTTTAGCTAGAGCTGTTTGGTAGCTTTTAAAATGGCAATATATGAAAGTAAGCATTTGGAAGTGGTCTCTTTGTTTTCCAAGTTCTTGTTCAGGATAATTTTATTATTGTTCTTTAAAGTATATTTTTAGTACAAAAATTTATAATTCAAAAACTGTTTTACAAAGCAATAAGAAAGCTATTCCAAACAAAAGCTTTGTTTCAATTAAGATTGTCAAAGCCAACCATGTTTGCATTGTTCTTAACAGCTGGCTTTTCCTAAAGGCCTCAGTTCAGCACCTGGAAGGCCAAGAGTGGCACCTAACAGCCCTGTTGTTTTTGATGTGAGCTTGGAGTATATACCAGGACTTGAAGTTGATGAATGAAACTCAACTCAGTATTTCTTTATTTATATGCCTTTTTTCTTACATTGATTCATCCTATTGTTCCAATCTATAATGAGGATGTAAAATGCAAATGTTTATAATTTGATGAAATTATGTAATTTTCAATTCATATTAGTTATGGCAATAAGTGTTCCTTTGAACTCCAAACACTAAATATATTTGTAGTAAATGGAAATATTGAAAATGCATATATTTTTGGATAAATTTTTAAAATTAGGTATTATTAAAATTTTAATAATGTAATTAAGTATTGAAAAAAATAAATTTAAGAATAGACAAAATTGGCCATCAAATATGTGACTTATGCTGACTCAGACTTGTTGAGTCATGTCTCGATCGCCGAACTAACATACGATTTATTTAAAAAAAATGTTACTATTGTAAGTTGCCCCGTTAAAAGGGTGATTTGTTATAGTAAATTTTATAAAATAATTAAGTGAAAAATATATTAAATAAATATACTTAAAAATAATTAAAAATAAAAAAGTGGAAAAAATTAAAAAATATAATGTTAATGTAAACTATACTTTTTATGTTTTAATACAAGTTAATACTTTAAAAATATATATTCATCAAAATTTGATAAAAAAAGTTATTTATTTTGACAGTATTAAAATTGTAATTGATAATTTTTTTTTTTTGGGAATTTGTAATTGATAATTTTAATGGATAGGCGGTATGTACAGTAAAGTGACAAATAAAATTAATGAGTCGAAGTTTTTCGTTAAATTCAAGCGTCCAAAGTATCATAACTTTATATTTTTTTTGTTTCTATTTTTTATTTTTAATTATTTTCAAGTATATTTATTTAATATATTTTTTTTACTTATTTTATTTTAAAATTATTTTTTCAAAATTTACTGTAACAAGTCCCTAGTTTAACGCGCAACTTAAAATAGTGATTTTTTTTTTCTTAAATAAGTCGCATGTCATTTTGACGATTGGAACAAGACAAGTCTGAATCAGCATAAATTGCCCATTTGATGGGCTACTTTACCTACTTTTAAATTTATTTTCTTTAATACTTAATTACATTATTAAATTTTTAATAATACATAGTTCAAAAATTTTCTCTACATTTTCTTATGCAATTTGAAAGTGAGTTTTATTTAAGTTTTGTCCCAGGTTTTGTTTGAGACGACTTTCTTACTATTTTTTAAAATAACTTTTTAATATAAAAATTAAAATATTTACACTAAAAAATTATTTTAAAAAATAATAAAAAAGCCATCCCAATTGAAATCTTAATACAGTAATCTCAATACAATGAGTTCTAATTGTGCTTTTTTTGTTTGCATGAACTCATTTTGGCTAATTTAATTTCAATATCGTTCAAATTATACAGCCAGTATATATATAGGCTAATAGTAACATATGCACAAGCATGGTGACAATCTTCAACACAAATGTGGGGATTTATATAATGTTCTCGGTAACCTAATTCAAATAATCAAGCAAAATAACAGACATAGAGAGACTACAAAAGGCTATTAATTTTGAAATAATAAATTATTTTCAGTATTTTAGCTAATATTTAAAAAAGAACAGATGTACATAGATGCAATTTCAAGGATTATAGCTTGCTAAATGTAATTTTATTAGCCTATTCAACATATACGATAGAAAATTCCATTCTACTCATAAAAATGAACAAAATATTATACAATCTTATCGCCCATAATCATATAATCATGAAAATTCATATGAAGAACTGTTAGATTTTGCATTAGCTTAAGAAACCTAAACATTGGAATAATTGGTTTGGACGTTAGCAACAAACATTCAGTGATCGTACAGAGTACATGAGCAGCTTGACTGAAAAAATAGTAGAAAATTTGTACAAAATAAAGCCTTTGTTTCATACTTCCTTTGGTTGGCAATACTGAATATTTTTCATATAACAATCACACATTGGGGGCATAAAATCTCTGTTCCACAACTGGAAAATACATGGAAGGAAGTCTGATGCTCATCACCCATCTGCATTGAGTCGGAGCTTCAGCGTCGATCATGGCGTCTGAAAACGCAACAAGAGTTAGCAGATTATTAGCACCAATGGTTATTGATTACAACTAAAACAAAATGATTGGAAATACTTGAGTTGAGTTCGCAAGTAACCCTAATGAGAAATACTTGAGTTAGCAAGCAGACATAACAATAATCGGTACAAAAATGAGAAAACCGATGAAAATATGGTGGAAGAACAATCAAACGATAGATAATCTTATAGAACGCAAAGCGAAACAAGAACGAAATAAAGATACAAGGGATCCTCAATTCGGGAGGAGAATCCTCTCTCTCAAATCTCTAGACAAGAGAGTCAAGAGCCCAAGTCGCCAAGAAACCCTAATTGAGAACAAATCCAAACATAATTCCTCTTTAAACATATCATGCTCTTTAATACAAAACTTTTCTAATCTAATTTCCCTCCCAAGCTCTAGCTGCCCCCTCCTTTTCAATTTGAATTCACTTGGACTAGTGGGGCCCTCAAAGTGGGCGGGCAAGATCCTTGGAGGCAGACAAGTTCCACCTCCGGTAGTAGAGTTGAGCCGGCCCAAGGGCCGGCTGGGCCGATTCAAGGTGAACCGGCCTAACACAAAAACAAATGGAAAGGAAAAAAAATGCAGGACTTCATTCAAGCTGGATTATATTTTTCTGTTCTTGATGCTGGAACTCTTTAAAACTACTTTCCAATCAATTTTTCCGAAGGAAAAATCTTCTAGCTGATACGATTCAAGCTGTTAGAGCTTTTGTCAAGTATGTCCACCTCCAAATTTTATTGTAACTGTTGTGTTTCACTAAAGGAGGCTGATAAAAGTATGATATTTTGAAAAATAGGTCACACGCATCACAAGTAAGAGTCAAACCAAGGCCACAAACAGCAAAATACCGCTTGTACCGTAACTATTAACTAATACATGCAAAAAATACTACAAAATGAAGTTGATATTACACATACCACATAGTTATGTTCACTTTATTACTGAATGTATTCATGACTGTACAACAAGTGTAGAAGCCACAATAATTGGATAAGCAGTTTTTACTAGGATTGAGAAATAGGAATCAAATATAGAAGTATCATTGAGGTAGAGATGATCTTCACTGTTTAGTAAATTAGTATCAATTATTGTTGCATTCTGAGCATTTTGTGTTCCAAAAAAAAAGCTCTCAAACTGAGTGAATGCTGAAAAAAGGCACTCGCATTTATAAACAACACTGCACTTTCCGGCAATGAAGCTATTCATGGCTTACTAAAATGAACTATGACAGAGTGTATGATTTTCACCATTCTATGGCAAAATATTTTCTAAAAAGTGTTCGATAGTGCAGTTGGACAAGCTAAAGATTATTTGCAGGATTTAATTGAAATAATAGATATTACCTATGCCGATCATAATCTCTAGAACGTTCAGGGGAACGAGACCGAGATCTTTGCCGGCTTCGGGAATCATCATGCCGAGATCGAGCTAAATTCCTATCACGTTCACGATTATAGCTCCGATCTCTGCCATGGTTCCGATCTCTATCATGGTTCCTATCATGCTCCCTAGCATGCCGATCATATTCACGCCCTCTTTCCCGTTGATCACTTCGATCGTCCCGAACACGCTCCTTGGACCTAAACAAGTGGAGATTATATCAAATGATCAGCCGAAGTTGCCAATATGGGGAAATGGGGGATGAAGAATGTGATGATAAATCATTAGACTAATTATGAGGTTCATCACGAGTCAATATACCTTCGATCCTCAGATCTCTCTCTCTTCTCTTCAGACCGCTCTCTCTTTCTAGACTTATTTCCTTCCTCCTGGTTCAACTTAATGTTAATCTTCAAAATACAAAGAAGAATAAAAATGATGATGAATCGCTACTGTTAACATATAAAATGGAATGATATCATCTGTAAACTGCATGACAAAATCAGATGGAAATCATGGGAAAGAAAACAAGACTCTTTATTCCCATATCACTAAAAAAATGGAATACAAGACAACATGCCTCAAGAGACGATCGCAGAAAAAAGACTTACTAACTTTTGTGAATTTCTCTAGGTTCAGAATCATGTAAATGCATTCATAGAGAAGAATTTAGAATCTCTTTAAACAGCAAAATATTTTCTTTAGATTACATTCAGAGAAAGCCCACTCACCAAAACAAGATAGACTTAGTTAAAGCAAATCCTGCATGTAGACAAACTGTTATGCAAATCTCCTTGCACATAAATATAAACGAAAAACGCACTCACAGCATTAACAGAGCATAAATCTTAATGGAGATGACCAGGTTTCCACTCATGCCGACTCTGCCTCTGAAATGTCAGACAAGCATCCAAAGTAACCTTTGATAACCGAAGAATAGCTAAAGGAGTCTTTCATGAGGAAACCACATGTGAGTAGTATCTTTCTATTCATGAATTCAAGCGCAAAAGTCCATTAAATTTTTTGTTACTTTACCAAAGTACTTGAAGAAAATATTCATCAAAATCCTTGCTTCTTTACAGGAATTTGAACGAAGAAATTCTCAAAGTTGAAGTTTTCAAAGCCATAGAATATAAACAAAAAGCTAGGACAAGTCAATCTGTAGAATGCACCAAAATTTTTCAATATGCATCATTAGAAGGTGCGTCTATTAATCGCAGAATAGGCAAACTGAAAGTTTTAAATCAACAGTGTCTGGTAATGTTACATTAATGTTGTGTTGTATTATATGACAATCTCTGCATGCGTGTTGCGCATGGAAGTTAAGTCAGGAAGGTGCTGCATGAATATATTAGCAAACCAAGCCCTAAGTGATTTACCATTATCTTAAAGATAGCAAGAAAGATAACTTCACATCATACTAAGGGGATTTAAGTATACATTATTTATTTAGGGGGGCATTGGAGACCTTTTTTTTCATTTTTAATTTTAATTTTCCATTCATTTTGTTTGCGTTCTACTGTTAAATAAAAAAAAAATTAAATATTAGTTGTTTTTATGTTACTTTGATAGAACAAGGCCATGAGAGGCGAGGCTAGCTAGAGTCATACTGGCGAGGTTGGGCACGGTAAGGCAAGAGAGTGAGGTGGCATGGCAAGGAGCATGGAGCTGGGTAACATACAGGTTTAGGGCTAATCCTGGTGGCGACAAGGTTGGCTAACAAAAGTGCGAGGTTGGTCATAGTCTATGATGCACCGACACGGCACTTAAAGAGGGTATGTAGTGTCTGACACGTGTCGGACACGGCATGGACACGTGTCCAACACGGCATTGGAGTGTTTCAATTTAAAAAATTAAAATTAAAATCGGACAAGCGTGTCGGACATGCGTGTCCTGTTATTAAATGAGGTATCGCTAGGTACATGCTCGGTACCGCTCAGTACATGCTCGGTACTACTCACTATATGCTCGGTATTGCTCAATATATGCTCGGTACTGCTCGATACCGCTAGGTACATGCTCGGTACTGCTAGGTATATGCTCGGTACTGCTAGGTACATGCTCGGTAACGCTAGTTACATGCTCGGTACCGCTAGGTATATGCTCGGTACTGCTAGGTACATGCTCGGTACCGCTCAGTACCGCTAGTTACATGCTCGGTACTGCTCGATATCTTCCCATACAAACAACTTACGAACTTTAAAAACAATCAGAACTTCAAAATTACTCTTACAATAAAATTTTGTTCCGGGGGCAACGCCCCCTTGGACCCCCGGCAGACTGGTATATTGTTGTATTCATGTTGTCTTATTATTGGGATATTTTGATTTCACTTCATATCAATTTAATTTGGTGTATTCATATTTATGATTGGTTTGTTAGCAAAATGAGCTCTGCTACTAGTGGGGGTGGATTAGGTGAAGGTTCAAAAGAGTCATCTGTCCACGCCGTGTTCGTGTCCTATATTTTTAAAAATTATTATCTATTATATTAAAAAAATATTATGTCGTGTTCATGCCGCACCCGTGTCCTATATTTTTAAAAATTGTCGTGTCCCGTGTTCGTGTCGTGTTGTGTCCGTGTCGCCGTGTCTGTGTCGGTGCATCATAGGTCATAGTTATGTGTAGGGCTAGCTGGCGCGGGGCACGAGGTCAATTAATTGGGAGTTAATGTTTTGAAAAAAAAAATTAAAAGCATCTAAATTTTTTAGTGAATTAAAAATAATTTAATTTTTTTAAATAAAAGATAAAAACACCTGCCAATCATATTTTATCCAAAAAATTTATAACAACAAAAAGTGCTGCCATTCATGCCCTTAGCATCTGAGAATTAAAGACACAGATTTTCAAGATTCAGCTGGCAATCCAAAAAATGATGCAGTAACAAATAAGTACATCACAGAAACACACGGATTAAACAAGCTTTTAGAAAGCTAGCGTTGTAATTTACAAACAAAAGCCCAAGTGTTTTACCGTTATAGACCCATATAAAAGATTTTTCATAGAGATTCATTGCAGAATTTGGGCTTTTAAATCAACAAGTAAAAAAAACATCATGCCTCCTTATAGATAAATTGACAATGCAAAACAAACTTTGGCTAGTTGGCACAGAATATCTTGTCAGAAGTTGCAACTAATCATGGATAATACAAATGAAATTATGTAGAGCACCAAGAAAAGAAATAACAAAAGGTATAAACAAAATTTAGTGATAAATATTCAAGCCAAAAAGCTCGAAGATCTAAAATTGGTAATAATATGAAGATCTGAAATTGCGAACATAATAGAATGAAGAGCATGGAATGATGGAACAAAACTGAAATTCAAAAATTATCGCCACATTACAACAGCATGACCCTTATTTTCCTAAAGCATGATAAGCTACTATAAATATGAACAAATATCCCAACATAATGAAGGGAAATTTCAAGTTATTTACCTTAATATACTGAAAATAGTAATTTCATCAGGTTAAAAATGCGACAGTACATAAATTAAACATTACAAAACCCTTAACAAGTATCACCATAATTCCCGTTCAGTGACAATATAATGGTCGTTGCACTTCCGGTAGTTGATTAGCATTTGAGCCATACCAAATTCTACCATTAAATACAGTACTAACAGAATTCCTCAGACAAATAGCAAGAAAAGATGCACAAGTTTTCCAAATCGAACAGAATTTCATATTATATAAGCCAAAGACTTGCATTAGTGCATAATTTTCAGCAACTCTTAAGGCCTTTTGATCCCATGGAAGTAAAAAATGTACATATCAACATGGCGCACAAATAACAGATCCTAAGTGTTTTCTCTAGGCATAGTTCTCTTTCACTTTTCAGTGTTACAATCCTCCAATACTTGATTTTCAAGAAAACAAACTCTACTATTTAAGCATTAGAACTTAAAGTATTCCTCGTCAAATAAGCAAAAATATAAACCAAATCATAGGGAATTTGAAAAAAATATTTTAACAAATTTAAAAAAAAACTAGAAATAACTCTAATGGTGCCAGATAAATTCGGTTAAGACATTATGCAGTTGAACATAGAACAGAAATAATGCAACTTTCTATGCAACCAATCCCATAAAGGTGGTCCTCCAACCCGATAAATGCGAGAAGCACTAAATTGCAGGAAAATACAAAATAATAATAATTAAATAAAAATTAAAACTAGCCATAACTAGGAAAATACATTAAACTTGACATATGAATATCAAAATTCCAAAAATATTAACGTGCAAGAATGAATAGAAAAAAAATTATATAGTTTTTCTCCAGATCCAATAAAAGGGTTTCTAAAAAGCCTTAAGCTTTCAAAATCATAAATTATAAATAACTCCTAAAAAAAACATATATTGAATTAAAACAAAACAAACACAGCTGTTAATACAATACATTTGATGCTTGTTGAATCAGTTCTAAGTAAGAAATTCAAAGCATATGCAATAAACGAGCAAAGCAAAGCAAGATCAATGAACTATATCTGAAATTTAAATTAGTAAAATGATTTGGCATCAAATTCATATACTTTACATACTGTTGCACAACTCACAGATTCTTTCACTTGTGTATACCGTAGTTGTACTAACGGAGAGCTGACAGTCCAAGGATTTTGATTATGAAAGCCACATATTGCCACCACCGCTATTTTGAACCCTCCGGATAACCATTATATAGTATCCAAATTAAATAAGTAATAATAAAAATGAAAGAGACCATATAGTTATCTGCTAGTTAAGGTTAGAAAACTCACTGATGCCAAATATAACTGAATTTCTTTATTGAAGAATGGTCAAACATAACCGGCACCTGACCAGCATTTACAGAGCTCGGACTTCAAGGAAATTTAATAAGATGACAAGCAGATTCCAGATTACTTAAACTTCGTTTGGGACGGCTTTTTTACTGCTTCTTGAAGCAGCTTTTTAGTACAAAAAAAAGCCGTCCCAAATAAAGCCTTAAACATATAAGAAATCATATTACATTTTTTATAAGATATAAGCTTGCAGTACCATTCAGTCAAATAAAACAGAATAGATCCAATCGTAACGGAATGACATAACGAGAAAAATAGAAAAAAGTAATTAAAAGCTGAAAAGATGTAAACCTAACCTGAAGTTCAGTAAGCTTCTCACGGATTTGCATATAACCCAAATGCAACTTCCCTCCAAAATGATCAGCCAATCGACGGTCACTAAAAGACAGTAATTAGTGGAAACCCATTCACAAGGGAACCATAACTTGTAGAAAAAATTCCTTCAAGTTCAGCCAACGTCATTAACCCTATCAATTCTTCTAACTACTCTACGTTAAAAATAGAAAACACGCACATTAATTAGCAGCAAAAGTTTCCTCCTAGAACTGGACCCAAAAGCCAGCTGATAAAAGCGCAATTTTCAGGGTCAAAAGCTGACGATCTTAAACTGTACTTTATAACCAGTGACAATATACTGAAGATGCCATCATACAATTGAGCTTTACCTGTCATAAACACTTAAGAAAGCTCCACATATGTCGCAGACACGTAACTTCTGATCAGTCTGCAAAAAAGATCAAAAGTTTAAATCAAGCTTTTCTGTTGAGACCATCCTTTTTTGGTGCTTTCTTCATTAGCAATATTATTAATTTGAACATATTTTAAAATATGACTAAAATGTTCAAAATAGCTTCAATAACAAGATTCATTTTGTTATGTTAAAATGTAAAAATGAAAATTGTCCTATAAACTGGGCAAGCACAAAGTTTTTATCACCAAACATTAATTCAATCACTAAATCTTTTCCTCTAATTAAAAAGCAATATCCTGTTGCTTCTTCACAAAAAGATGACATTCTGTTGCACCACTATTTTAAGACATCAAATTCTACACTATCTCGTAGAAAACATAATATGGCTGTATGGTTCAACATGTCTTTTATTGAGCATGCTGCAGTTTTGGGTATCAAATCATGTGTTGCACGTACACATAGATCATCCTCAACGTGTACTAATGTAATTCTCACCTTCCCTTTCTCCCTTGAAGTTCATATTCAATTTGAAAACTGAAAAGATAAATCATCCAAAGTAAAGACATGATCAAGCAAAGCATGATAGATAAAAACTGATGCAATGGAACAGTTAATCACAAAGAACTAATATAAAAATGAGCGTACGTGTTAGGCTGGTTCCTCCTGAACCAGCCTGTCCAAGGCCGGTTTTTGTTTATAGGAGGCGAGTGATGAGGACATCAGGACATGAAAAGTTTATTAGAGGCGTAGCCGTCGATCTACGGCCACGATTACACTGCTCTATTTTTTATTTTCATATTTATTTTTTATGTATTAGTTTTCTTTATGAAGTTTTATTATGCTTTTCCATTTTGTCCTTACTTAAGGGCTTAGGTATGTGTAAGCCCTAGGGGCTTAGTAGTACTATGTATTTTCTTATTGTATAGGTTATTTAAAGTTTTCATCTTTTTCTTTGAGGGTTAATGGATGATAATAAGAAAATTTCCTACAACTCTTGTCTTGAGAGCTTGAGAGCGTGAGAGCTTTGGAGAGAACCCTTAGAGAGGGAACCGGATCGTCCACCAACCTTGGAAGCGTTCGGGTTCGTGGCTTTTATTTTCTTTCTTCCTTTTGGCTTCGTTTCTCCCTTCCCCTTCCTCCTAGCCGCCGGCCTAGGCCCCCTAACCACTTAGCCGCCGGATTCCCTAGCCACACTCCACCTTGCCGCCGGCCAACTCCCCCCCACCAACCCATCTCCCCTCCACACCCAAACCGGCCCTCCCTCTCCCACCACCAAGCCATTCAACCCACAAACCCTAAACCTACTCTAGTCTAGCCGCCAGCCATACCATCTCCCCCACACCTCCAAAATTCAAATCCCTCCATTACTTCTTTCCTTTTCCATACAAATCATTTTGGGAAAGCTTTCAATCCAATCAACCAATCAATATTTGAAATTCAAATTGTTTCCTAAAATAAAATTCTATTTTAGGAAACTTATCCAATCAAATACAAATCAAATTTGAATTGGATTGGAATTAATTCTTCCCTCCTTATTTGGAATTCCCAAAGAGGCAAGCATTAAAACCCTCTCCCCAATCCCCTTCACTCCTCTTGATACCGCCGGCCCCATGGCCACTTTCCCAATTAATCTCTTACCAAAACTCTAATCTCCAATCAAAGGAATTAATTCCCTAATTCCTCCCTCCCTCTCCTCTCTCTCTACCGGCCACCCTCATCAAACCCTAGCCTCCAACGCAAGCTTCCTTGCTGTCCAGAAATTTCTGGATGCTAATAGTGGCTGTCAACCAGGGGCGGAGCTAGACTGGGGGCCCTGGGGGCACAGGCCCCCACTGGCCCATTACCATATAACAGCAAAGCCCACAGTAACAAAAATAATCTAATAAGAAATAAAGCCCACGCTGGGCTTGGGGTGGATTTGAGCCTACGCCACCCAGGTTTTGCAAGATGCAATTACCATCTGATCCATGGAGCATTTCACGTTCCTATTTCAAGGATTTAATTTATATTATAATAAATTTTGAATTTTCACTTCCTCGCATATGTGCATTACTATATAGTATATATATATATATATATACATGTTATAAATTTCTTTTTTAATAAAATTAATACTTAAATATTTAAGATAAAATAATGTAATTATAAATTTGTGTCAAATAAAACTAATAAAATATAGAATTTAATAAAATATTACAAATAAATATTAATATTTCTAAAAGATCTAAATATTAGATTACTATGAAGTATTAAATAAAAATACCTAAAAAATTATGAAAAAATAAGCGAGAGTAATTTGAAAGTCATTAATTTGTGCCCCCACTAATAAAAATTTCTGGCTCCGCCCCTGCTGTCAACCCTTCCAAACCCTAGAAAGCTGCTCTCCAAGACCTCCTGTTAGCTCTGTCCAGTGATTCCAGCTGGAGTTCACTACTGTCCAGCCCCTTTGGAAGCGACCGTTGCTGCCTGGAACTGTCAGGAATCTCTGTCCCAGATTGGCTACTTGTTGTCCAAAGGTTCAAGCTTGGATTTGTTGCTGTCCGAGCTGTCCAAGAAGCCACCAACTGCTGTCCAAGCTTGCGAGAAGGTTGAATCTTAGCAAAGGGTTAGCTCTTGCCTTCTCTCATACCTTCCTCATTGATCCTTACTTGTAGTTTTGATTGATTAATGCAAAATCTTGCAACGCTCCGTGTTTAATAGGAATTATGTGAGAGAACTTTCATAGCACTACTCTTATTGTTAGATTAGGGATTTCTTGTTGAAACTCATCTCGTATGCAACGTCAAGAATAATTGATTGTTATGTGGTTTTTACTTTTCGTAAGTAACTTGACCTAAGCTTGTGTTTACCGTTCTTTGTGTTTATTTCATTGTTTAACTCACCATAAAGCTTTAATTAACTTGCTCTTAATCATCAAGCATGCAAAATCATATCTAAATTATAATTTCATATATGTTCTACATCAGCGGGCTAGTAGCGCCTCCTCTACTGTCGCCACCCACAATAGTGGGGCTGATGCAAGCAAAAATTAGGAAAACCCCTAATTTTTGCAACAAAAAAGAAACACTTCCCCGAATAATAGAAAATTACACAAAATTCTCAAAAATTAGACAAAATAAAAAAACAAAGATACTCTTCTTTATAACTTGAAATAACAAAAGACAACTTTTATATTATCAAACGCGACTCTTACAAACTTTGACATGAAATTAAACACCTAAACTTGCATTCCATCGTTGGAGAACACAGATGCAGGTGGGTTGGACACTTGCGGGGAGAAGGACGAGATAAGAAGTCCGAGACGAAGGGAGGACAAGCTCGCAAGCTTTCCTAGAGGAGAAGAGAAGCACGGAACAAGCTCGTAAGATTTTCCAATGAAGATGAAAAAAAAAACCCTCAGTTTTATGCAGGGGTGTCAATTCGGGTCAACGGGTCGGGCTCGGGTCGAACCCGAAATTGACCCGACAATGTTCGCGTCAACCCGAACCCGACCCATTTTTAAAAACGGGTCAGGTTTCCGGACCCGAACCCGACCCGATTCGGATCCGGGTCAACCGACCCGACAAGAATGACCCGAAGTTGACCTAAAATTGCTAATTTTTGGGTCAAAAATCGGGTCGATCTTAGATTTTCGGGTCAATCTTGGGTTTTCCGAGTCAAATAGAAGTTTTTGTGTCAATTTCGGGTCTTTTTCGGGTTGCTGGGTCAACCCAACCCGATTTTTAAAACGGGTTGATTTGTTGAACCCGAACCCGACCCGTTTCGGGTCCACGTTGACCCGAACCTGGATTTTTCTTCGGGTCGGGTCAAAAATTGACACCCCTAGTTTTATGGCTCCAAAAATTGCATCATAACATCCTTTTATCATTACAAAACATCTAATATTTATAGGGGAAAAAGGGAGGCAGCCAAAGAACCACCATAACCATTAATTAATTAACCCATTAAATTATGGGAACTAGAAGGCCAAAAGTTCAATACAGCACAACACCCAAACAGTAACCTAAAAAGGTCATAATTTATTCCAAAATATCACCCAAAAAGACCACACATAAACCAGGAAAAGCAGCCACGGGACAGCCAGCCAAGGGAGGAATCGAAGGGGCAGCACAAGGAACTGGGACAACAGCCAAGGGGAAACTGAAGGGGCGCAAAGGGGACCAGGACAGCAGCCAGGGGAGAAATCGAAGGGGCACAAAGGGGACCAAAACCAGCACCCAACAAGGGGGAAGAACCAGCCACGGGAAACAACACCAGGAAGAAACTGAAGGGCCAAGGGAAGGGGAAAGGGCAATCATGAAAAGGGGAGCTAGGTGAGGAAACCAAAGAGTTTTTAGAAGAGGAGGGGGGGCGGGAATGAACCAACATAAATACTCAATTTATGAACTAAAAAAGTAGTCATAAAAACATTTATGAGCTAAATTAAGTAGAGGACATATAAGCTTACTAAAATTACAACCCAAAATGATTTTCGGGTCAAAAACGGGTCAAATAGGAGTTTTCGTGTCAATTTCGGGTCATTTTCGGGTTGCTGGGTCAACTCGAACCCGACCCGATTCTTAAAACGGGTTGATTTGTTGAACCCGACCCGTTTCGAGTCCATATTGACCCGAACCCGGATTTTTCCGGGTCGGGTTCGGGACGTGTCAAAAATTGACACCCCTAGTTTTATGGCTCCAAAAATTGCATCATAACATCCTTTTATCATTACAAAACATCTAATATTTATAAGGGAAAAAGGGGGGCAGCCAAAGAGCCACCATAACCATTAATTAACCCATTAAATTATGTGAACTAGAAGGCCAAAAGTTCAGTCCAGCACAGCATCCAAACAGTAACCTAAAAGGCCATAATAAATAGCACCCAAAAAGACCACACATAAACCAGGAAAAGCAGCCACAGGACAACCAGCCAAGGGAGGAACCGAAGGGGCAGCACAAGGAACTGGGACAACAACCAGGGGAGAAACTGAAGGGGCACAAAGGTGACCGGGACAGCAGCCAGGGGAGAAACCGAAGGGGCACAAAGGGGACCGGAACCAGCACCCAGCAAGGGAGAAGAACCCGCCACGGGAAACAACACCAGGAAGAAACTGAAGGGCCGAGGGAAGGGGAAAGGGCAATCATGAAAAGGGGAGCTAGGTGGGGAAACCAAAGAGTTTTTAGAGAGGGGGGAATGAACCAACATAAATACTGAATTTATGAACTAAAAAAGTAGTCCTAAAAACATTTGAGCTGAATTAAGTAGAAGACATAGAAGCTTACTAAAATTACAACCCAAAATGATTTGACCCCCCCCCCCCCCCCCCCCCCCCCCCCCCCCCCCCCCATCATCAGGGCCCCACTATTCCAATTGAGTTCAAATAAGAAAATGAGGGGGCGGCTAGGACTTTGGAGGGAAAATTGATTTAGAAAGTTTATGTATTAAATAGCTTGAGGTGTTTTAGGGTAAGGATTATGCTTGGATTGTTTCTCTTGTAGTTCATTGGCGTCTGGGGCTCTAGATTCCTTGTCTAGAGATTGGGAGAGACAATCCTCCTCTCGAGTTGAGGATCACTTGTATCTTGGTTTGTGTTTGTTTGGCTTTGATTCCCTTATTGCAATCCCTTGTTTTGGGGCTGATTTCATCCAGATTTTTGCATTATTCTCGCTGTTTTCACCAATTAGTGATAGGTTTGCTTGCAAACTCAAGTATTTTCCTTAGGGTTACTTGCAAACTCAAGTATTTCCAATCAGTACTCTCATAGAGTCTAGAGAAGGGTGTGTTGCAAATAATCTTACCCTACAAATAGAAATTGTTCCCATGACTCAAACCAAAGATCTTCAAAATTTATTGAAAGGTAACTTAACCACTACTCGAGCCATGGCCTCTCTAAGATTACCAAATATGATAGTTAAAATTGCTTACAAACTATGCTTGCTACATTTTAATTAGAAGTCAAAGATAAGCTAGAAAAGAAATTTCAACCTATAAAGATTGACCGGATGCTTTTTAGATGGCCACTCACTAAGTAGTTCAGGGCTATTTGTGAATCAAATAAGATTGAAAATTCATACAAATCATAATACATGGAGACTAAACTGCCCAAGAGTGCAACCAACCTTTATTGGAATTTGAAAGTACGACACATGTTGATGCAGACATCGGCACGAAGATCTGGCATCTATCACAGGAGACGTCGTAAATCGACGCTCTAATTTAAATTGTAATTTAAAATTTATTTTATGAATTTTATCTATTATTTTATGTTATTTCCTGTTTTACCCCTAGGTTAGTTTATTTGAGTGTTATGGCCCAAGGGGCATTTTTGTATTTTTATTTTCTCATGTTATGGCCTATATATAGGGCCTTAAGCTATTATAATAGGATGGTTAATTTGATATGAAAATTTTGTGTTTTCCACACTTGTGTTCTTCTTGTGAGAGAGCGTTAGTGAGATTCCTATGAGAGGAATCGAAGTCTTCACCGGCCATAGGATGGGTCCGGGCTCGTGATTTGAAGTCCCTTTAGAGAAGAGCAAAGAATCACCCGTCAGTCTTTGGAAGAGTTCAAGGATCGCGATTTTTATTTTCTATCTTTCGTTTCTATCTTTGTTTTTCTTGGTTCCTTCTTGTTGTGTCATCCTCTACCTCCGTCCACCATCGTCGTCCCCATTTCCACCAAAAGCCGCCGGCCACCTCACCCGAAGATCCACCACAAACCGCCGGCCATGGCTCCCTAGCCGCCGGCCTCATCCTTTCCCCTCTCTCCTTGGATTTCCTAATTAGGAGTGCATGATATTAGGAATTAATTTGAAATTCAAATTGTTCAAAATTTGAAATTCAAAATTCTTTCCTAATTTAGCTCACCTATTTTTGGAAAGTGCTCAATTGAAATCATAAACCCATGACAAAATTTTGGATTTCAAATTTGAAATTTTTCCTAATTGGGTTTGATCCACATTCGGAAGGTTTTTTAACTTTCCAATTCAAAATTCAAATTTGAATTAGGAGTTAAATGCCCCCTCAATTTCCTCCCTTTAATTAAGGAATTAATCGCAGCCTTAAATCTAAAATTTAATTTCAGATTTAAGGATTAATTCACTTAAGTAATTAGGGGGCCCACTTATTTGAAATCAAACCCCTCTCCCTCCCTCTCTCCTAGGCCGGCCCCTCTTCCTCCTTCCTTTGCTTAATTAAGAGCCAATTAATGTAATTAAATCAATTTGGATTTTCAAATTCAAATGGATTTTAATTAACTGAATTTCCTATTTTCCCCAACCAATTAATTCCCCAATGCATTCAGTTACTTCTTAAATCAAATCATTGATTTAGAAATTAAATTCCCTTCTTTCCCTTTTCTCTCACCCGCCCCCTATCAATCCCGTCACCTCCTCTCCCTGTTAAATCCTCCCAGCTTGCGCTTCCCGCCTCCCCTTCTTTGATTTCCTCAAAGAAATCTGTCCACGGAACAGGCACCTCTTGGGAAAGATTTGGCAAGCCAACCTGCTGTTGGCTCCCTACCTACCACACTTGGAAAACCTGCTGTTTGCTGTAAATCCCCACCTTGGCCGAATTTTTGTTTTCGCATCTAGGCTTTAGTTTATTTCCTAATTCTAGAGATGAGAATTAGGAAATAAGAGCTCTCTTCCTCCAAAAGCTGCAGGCAGAAGTCTCAAGCCCGTAAGAGTGGACGGGAATTTTCTCCTGAGCTTTTTCCTCAAGTGCAGGCTGAAATTTCCCAAAACATGTAACAGAATTTGCTATCAGCTTTCTATTCCCAACCACTAAAATCTGAGAATTTTCTCTCAGATTTTTTTTGGAAATCTGAGGCACGTTTCTCATCCTTTCTCTTCTCCATTAAGGCTAGGCTTCTCCTTCAATCTTCTCTAGACCCTTTATCTATTGGAACCTAAGAATTCTTCCCAGGTTTTGAATAAAAACCTGAAGAAAATTTTCAGATTTTGTGAGACATTTGGAGTTTGTCCCTCTACCATAGCAAAGCGTTTTTCCGTTCTACATCACATGTATTAATAAAAAAAAGAGCGCACCAAATACATGGAACCCCGCTAATGTATGACTTGGGAAGGGGACTGCTTTGCACAATCTTACCTTGCAAATAGATGTGTTTAATGACTCAAACCTAGGACCTTTAGAATATACTAAGAGACAGCTTAAATGCTACTGCAGGTCCACCCTTGCCAAGATTACTAATGTAGAACTAAATGCATTTAGATTGATGAAATAAGAATATTGCACGATTTCTTGATTAGAGCAATAAAGATGAAACATTTAGCAAATTAAAACGATAAAATAAAACAAAAGAAGGGTGCCTAAGCTTAGGCCAAGCCACTTGCTAAACACTTGAAAAAATCAAAATAATTTAGAAACTCAACAAAATGTTAAGTAGGCTTCAACAACATCCCTAATCTAACAATAAGATTAGAAGCAAATAAAGTGCACTCAATCCCTACGTTTACTAAGCTCGACAGAGTTTGGTGAGCAAGATCTTCATGAATCTATCAAATCACAAGAACAAGTTAGACAATGAAAATACGAGACAAGGGAGATTGGCAACCCCCTATAACGGTTGAGATTTGATCCTCCACCGAACGGCGTCAAGTTGTTCTTCAATGGCCTCAACAAGGGTGTCCAGAATTCGCTCTATGTAATTTTCGACGGTGTTGTCGATGCAAGGGTTGACGTCGAAAAAGGTCGAGTGAAGGATGCAAACAAACCCTTGTTCGTCGTAGGCGAGACCGTAATCAAAATCCGGATCAGCCATTCATAGGTGCTAGAAGAAGGTTGTCTCCAAATATTACTAGCAACCCCTTTGAAACTCCATTAGAGAGAAAGGAGTTTCTCTCGAACTTGAAGTAGAGATGATGGTGGTGTGGCCAGCCAAGGGAGGAGGGAGAGGGTTTCCAAGCAAAGCTCTAATTAATTCCTATGATTGAAATTAATTAAAGGAAAGAGGAGCTAGGTAGGGGCGGCGGCAAGGGGGGAGAAAAAACAAGGAATGTGTTTCCAAATTGCGAGAGTTGTATTTTGCAAAGAAATAAAGAGGTGGGGAATTTCGGCCATGAGAGGGAGGGGGATTAAAAAAAGTTTCCAAGAGGGTGGAAGGATTAGGAAATAAATCCCTAGAGATTTAATTAAGGGGTCGGAGGCATCATGGGCTATGGGAGGATTAATGAGGGAGATTTGGGATTTAGCGATTAGGAAAGTGTTAAAGGAATTCCAATTAATTTGAATTCAAATTGAGTTTAATTTAGAAAACTTCCCTAAAATAGATTTAGAAATTAAAAAAAAAAAATTCAAATCGGATGAATTTGAATTCAAAATCTGCCCAAAATTATATCAATCTAAAATAGGCAATGGGATTCAAAGGAAGAAAGGGGGTCTAGGGCCGGCGGCTTAATTGGGTTCGGGTGTGGAGGCCGACGGCTAGGTGGGGATGTTTGTGGAATTTTACAGGTAAAGGGAAAGGGGCTCAGTGAAGGTGGAGGTTCGGGCGTGGGCGTGGTGGGTTGGGGTGAGGAGGGTCGGGGTTGGTGGTGGGAGGCTGACAGGAAAGAGATAGAAAGTAAAACCATGAACCCGACTCGTCTAGGTTGGTTGGTGATGCGCAATTCTTCCTCTCCTAGGGATCCTCATGAGAACTCAAACATAGAAAAGAAAACTTTTAACATTCAATCATTCATTAACTTGAAAAGAAGAAAAATAGGGCTATAAATAGCCTCGTACAAAAATAAAAGGACGACAATGCCCCTAGGGCTTACATACGACCTCGCTTAATAAAAGAGTAAAACAGAAAAGCAAGAAACACATAAATAATAAAAGTTACATAACATAATAAAGAAAAAAAAAATACATGAAATGACTCAAAAATACATAGACTCGATCATGGCCGTAGATCGACGGCCACGCCTCTGATATACTTTTCGTGCTCTAATGTCCCCATCAATTACCTAATATGGCAGTTTGAAATGTATACAAATTATACCTTCTAAGTGTCAGAAGTCAAAGTCAGCTTTCACTGGAAGCATGGATCGTTATGTATGTGCTCAACCATTTACAGATCCTATCTATAAAGATATATATGAGAAAACCATGTCCCAAATAATGTTATAGTGAATATGATGAAGAATTTCTTTGCAAGGTATTATATTTCATTGTTTCAGAAGTGTACTTCCCAGTCAAACGGATAAAATTTTTACAGTACTGTAAATTAGAGTCAGCCCATGTGATCGTAAATCAAAATGCTCAGGTTGGGTTGAGAAATAATTAAACATAGTTAGCACTTAACTATAAAGCTAAGAAAGTAACCATGAATGCTTTGAAAACATAGCACATCAAAGTGACAGAGCTTAGTAAAATTGATCAACAGTACGCTTAAATTTATTGACATATTACCAAAAAAATGCACTAAAAAGTAAAAAAACAGTTATTAAGTCTACCTATATTACCCCATAATTAACAAGAGAAAGTAATTGATTTAAGGAGCGCTAACAAACTCGGCTTAAAACAGATCATATAGAAACAGATCTTACAATTCGAACATCAGCAGCAGTATACTTCGAGGAATCCACAGATGGCTCTTGCCGTACGCACAACTGAAGAGGTGAAAAATGGTTAAAGCAAACATTTCATTTTACGTATGTAGAAAAGTAAAAATAAAGTACTTTGCATTGTTTATTGATTTTGACTTGATGTTTAACATGGCAGAAACCACCTCAACATCATTAGCATCTTTAGCCGTAGCCCATCTACGTAAGGATCTACTAGGTAGAAACCGCTAAAAAAAAGAAACAAGACAGTAAACCTTTTTAAGAGCCTCTGCTTCTTCCAAGGCTCTTTGTGCCTCGTCTATTAATCCTTGCTCACCTGCAAAAAAGTTTAAATCATGACTGTTTTGTCTGAAATGATGAAGAAGTGTTTTGATATCAATATTTAAGAACAAAGAATGATCACAAAACATTTAAATGCTAAGGATTATCTAAAAAGAAGTTCAAAGGGCTCGTGAACTCATAGACTTGAATTTGAACCCCCAAAAAACCAAAAACTTTCTTTCTACAACCAAAGCTTCACCAAGGCACGAACTCATAAAGTTGAAGTTGGACCGCAAAAAATAAAAAAATTCCTTGCCACCACCAAAAGCTTCAACAAGACAACTTTGAGAAGTTGAGACCTTTCCCAATTAATGGATTAAATAAAAGGGAAAAAAAAGACCGAGGAAACTCATGGCTAATCATGACCACCTAAAAAAAATGTCTCAACTCCAATTGCAATATATAAGATCATAAATTATATCACTTCAAATCAAGATGCCACCCATGACCTTAGTGCATAATGAACAATAATTACTCAATATTACAGTCTACTGAATCAAACAATACAGTTTGCTCAAATCCAAAGTATCACCATGACCAAGTCTTAGTTGAACAGTTGATTGTACAATGCAGTACTAAAAATTGTAATATTGAGTTATATATAAAAATAGTACACTGGACATAAGAATGTAATTATGATCCTCAAAAGCAAGTATAGTAGATGGTCTCAATGACTATAATCACAATCATTTCAACCCTGGAAAACTACGAACAATACAAGACGTGGTCAATCTCTATACAAGGTATGTGGCACTGCTTAGCATTCAATAATGGATGGCCAAAACCAGCACTCCAACATATGGAGCAACTTGTCATTTGGCATGCCTTAAAAATGTGTTATGTTGATGTAGGCAATGGATGTGCCTTGTTTTATTTATTATTATTATTATTATTATTATTATTTTTTTTTTTTTGGGGGGGGGGAGCAATGGAAGCACTTGTGTTGGACCAGGTAATCATTCCAACCATGGGTAAAAATCAGCCAGGTAATCTTGAAGTCCAAATTCCAACCAACAACTGGGTTCCTTCCCAAGGCAATTCTACCGATCCGATTCAAAATGAGTTATACAAACTTCAAATGAAAATGCACTTGTGTTCGGAAAAATACGAGAAGAAAAAGAAACTTTTGCAATACCTGTTTTAGCAAGAAAGTGAAGTGATTCAAATAAAATATGCAGCCTTAATTCAAGATTTGGATGCGGCGCCTTCAACTCGTCAGGAAAGTTCTAAACCATTCTCATCAAGAGATGACCCCTTTCAACCGGGGAAGAATTTGATGTAGGAAAAGCGGGGGCAATGGATGTGCCTCGGTTTTTGGGCTGATTTGGGTTTGGTTGTCTCAGATTATGCTGCCCTTGGTGAGCTGCTGGTTCTGCTTCTTAATTCAGCCCATTATGATGAATGGAATGTCTTTTCAGCTCATAAATTGGATGTCCTGGTTCTCCCCCCCCCCCTATTTGGCATTCGGTTTCTCCCCCTGGCTCTTGTTCCCTATGGATGTTCCTGTACCCGTGGTTGTCCGTTCTTGTCCCCCGCGTGGTGCCCTTCGGATGCTGCTCCAGGCGCTGCTTGTTGGTCTTTTGGCTCCCCTTTTTTGGTTGGTTCGGCTGGAGGTGGTTCAGGGTTTAGGGGCTTTCTATTTTCACATATATATATGGGTTGTTTTAGAGTAGAAAAATGTATGTGATGGAGTAATTTTTGTACAACAAAACCTAAGGGTTTTTGGATAGCTTGCGATCTATGCCTCTTCGTCTTCCCCTTCTTCTATGACTTCATCTGGGGCTTCTTATCTCTTTCTTCTATCTGCAAGTTCCACCCCATTTGTATATTTTTTCTCAATCAAGGAAAAGCTTCTTTAGGTGTTGTTTTTTATGTTATAAGCTTGTATGTGCCATCTTTCTAATATGAATGTTAAATCGTGTTTTGTTTAAGTTGTTTTGTCATGATATATTGTTAAATTTTGTCGTTTAGGAAAAGAAGACCTAGTTTATATGCAATCTAACTACGCTATAGTTTTTTTATTGCATCATATTTTATCTCAACAAACACCACCCACGCCCACGTCAACACATTTTGTCAAATACTAAGACCATCACTTCACTATATGGGTTCAACTAAGTACCATTTACATGCCATGTCACAATCAAAAAACCCGATCAACCACACTGTCACCCTCCTATAATGCTATGTTGTAATGCGTCTTTGATGAGAGCTAAAAAACTTGTGGGAAAAATTCCAACATACTAAAATTGAAAATCTAACTTGGAACAATACAAAAAATTGCAAATATCCAAAAAATAAATAAAATATTGCCCATGGCTCATTTTAATGCCAACAAAATTATGAAAATATTTGGAAAAACATCAAATGCTTTACAAATACTCCTACATTTTTTCAAGGTCATCCAAATAGAGCTAAGCACATAATTTTTTTTTTATCTAACTCATAAATAAAATTTTAAAATACTTGAAAGCTCCCTTTGATCATCGTCATTAGCCTAACCCAAATCATTTATAATCAACTTTATGAATCCTCCCTCGCCATTCTTTTATGATGATTGATACATGAGGTGTTAAACAACTTAAACGTAGTCTTTAACAAATCTTTTATACTTTATCCTTGTTACAGAAGGACTACCATTTTTCCTTCTTAAAAATTTAGACATAATTTTTAATACGCATTTATGGGTGCATTCTCTAAACTTTTTAAAATAAAGACATAATTTTTAATACACATTTTATTCGTGCATTTTCTACCCTTTTTTACACATGTACGGACTATCAAAATTTATTCCAACTACTCTATCATCAAAAAATGCTACTCTAGTCATCCCTCAATATAATCATTCTTTAATTTATCCTTCCATCTCATTCTAACCATATAAACTTAGTTATCAATGATTTTTTATTGACCAACAATCAAATACATACAATATAACCCACCTGATTACAATTTAATTAAAATTTCATTTATGATTTATGACATAATCTTATTGTATCACACTCCCCAGGTACTCCAATTTAGTCATTCAACATTTTAGCTTTAGAAGTCATATCCCTAACTTTATATCATTCTTTTATCTAATAGATCCAAAATACTAAAAATTATCATAAACATGTCATTATCTTTTATTAATATATTGATGGAGAATTAATTATTAATATCACACCCAAAAAAATTGCCACATGTCCAATCAATTTTCTAGTAATTTAAAAACCTCGATGTTCTAAAAATTTTATCCATTATTTCAAATTTTCAATTATTTTAGCATTTCACGATCATTAGATGTACATCATCAACAAAAAATATAAACAAGGCATCTCACTTTACGTATTGTCCATAAGCATCTCCATTACAAAGAGAATAAAATCTAGGCTCAATTTTGATCCTTAATGTAATAATGAAATAAGAAAACTCTTTGTTCACACTATAACTACTAATACCAATCAATGGCTTGGTTTCATATGCCTTGTCAAGATATTAAATACCATATAAAGATCATTTCTCCACACCCAAATATCTTTACATTAATTGTCTTAGCACAAAAATTGCTTCCACAATACAAACTTGATTATTTTAAATCAATATATTTTTTCAAAATCTCCCAGTGCACTCGCTCCTATAACTTAGAATAAATTCATTTACAATGTTATGCTTGATTCTCAAATATTGGTATCAAAATATTTCTTATCTAAATATGATACTCTTAGCCTTCAAATTCATTGAAAATATTTTTTAACCAAACCATCACAATATTCCTCACAACTCTTAAAATCCCAAGGTATCACATATGAAATAAAATTTAATATTTACACATCTTCTTCTAAGCCAATATCACTTCACTTTTTTGGATTAAATTATATTATATCTCATTATTTTATTTAGTATATTATTTTATATAATAACTTCTTAATATACATCAAATAAATTCTTACCGCATTCCATAATATTTTTTCCATTAATTATCCTAAAACAAAAAATTGCTTATGTAATAGATCTTCCTAGTATGAAATAAAACTAATTATCAAAAATTAAGGGGTCGGTCATTTAAGATCACTTTTGTATTTTATTTTTATTTTTATTTATTTTATGCTTTTAATTGAAATAAAACATGTTTGGCATCTTAAAAATATGTTGTTTTACTTTTATTGAATTTTAAATAAACTTATTTGTATAATGATGGCAAAGATGGCGACTGGTAGCTAGGCAGCAACAACTAGACGTGTCGGCCAACAACTATTAATGCTCGGGGGGCCTAACTAACAAAGGATTACGACAAGCAAATATAGACGAGATCAGCCAAAGATGGTGATAGTTGTTTTTAAAATGACTATATATATATATATATATATATATATATATATATATATATATATATATATATATATATATATATATATATATATATATATATATATATATATATATATATATATATATATATATATATATAAATGTGTGTGTGTAAAATACACAAAACAAATAAGTTTTTTTGGACAAAAAAAGAACAAAACAAAAATGATCTCAAATAAAGTCACTTTATTAATTTGTTTATTTTTGTTCTAATGTGAAATGAAAATATGCTCGATTTTTATTATATCAATATAATTTCCAAACAATAAAAACCAAAAACATTTTTTATTATTATACATTTATTCTTCGCTTTCTTGATTGCACCCGACATCATCTAGATGTTCCTCATTTATTTTGTGAACATCTTAAATCACAAAAAATGTAGCCAATCTCATGTAAATGATCACTAAATTCCCATAAATGCAAGGTAAAAAAAGAAATAATAATTAATCATCGCATCATTACCACCTATTATGATCCAAGATAAGTTGTAAAGTAGCTAAATTCTGCAGGTACACCATCAATTTTCCAATGCAAGGTTTAAAATTACACAATTAGAAGCTCGCTTCAACGTAATTTATTTAAAAAAAAAAATGAGGCATATGATTCACACTTGATGAGGCTTCCACCTCAAATAAGGTGAGGCATGTCTCAAGGTACACATCAGCACAATTTTAGCAAAATTTTGAAGATACATAAACCTCAAAAATAATTGTTTAGGTAATTTAAAATTTATAATTTATCTACATATAATTAAACCTAATTACTATACCTAAATCAACCAAATGTGAGAAGAATCGCACGACCTCAAACTTGTAGCTGCACAACACACCAGGTGGCCTTCACACCCATGTTCAATCCTACTGTGTCACTCTCGCCACTACACCGCCGCTGCTACTTCTCCAAAAACTCTTCTCTTGTTGTTGGAAATTCATTTTCTTATTTTTAATATGAGGGACGAGAAAAAATAATTAACTACAATGATAATTCTAATGAAAACCCTCTAAGTGATGAGAGTGGGGGAAACTTTTGAATTCGTATATAATGACCTTAGATTGCTTAATCACATTGAACATGGAGATTATTTATTTAGCATTGTTTATAGCCTTATATGACTTTTTAATGGCATTATTTTTAATTTTTTATGATCTTATTTTAAAATCTTACTATGATATTAACATGTTATTTATTATTTAATATTTTAAATTAATATAATGATTTAATTTTGAAGCTAACCTCTCAAAACACCTCGAGGCTTATGCCTTTCCTTAGCGAAAGAAAATCCCTTAATGACAGATTGTGCAATTTCAAACCTTGCTGCATCGTAAATCAAAACGCTCACATTGATGCTTTCAACTTCTTCATAACCAACCATTGCCAAAATCCCTCAATCATGTCCAACTTTCATCAAGCACATATCTTCACCCCTTATCGACATCGCAAGCATGAAAGATCCCAACAGTGAAAGCCCTGGACTTTCAGCCAACATTTTGGCAAAAGTGTCCAAATACATCTCATCCATTTTCCTTCGTGAATGAGGAAAAACCGTACGGGACATTGCTCTCTTTTCCCATTGAGTTGGAAGTAATCTTCACAAAACTAGTGGCTTACTTCTCAAAGCAAGTACTTAAGCTTGCTCTGCACCTAGGGTTCTACATGCCGACAATTTACATGTACCTCAACCAACTCCTATACCTCATATTCCAATTATGAAGTGTAATAACCCAAAATTTCATAAAATAAATTTATTTTAAAATATAAAAAATTTTGAACTATAGCCATGTGGTACTTTATTCTCTATTCTACAGTAACCAAGATTTTTGCAAGCAACGGAACGACACATAGAACGGAGCTATGATACCACCCCCCATCCAAAAAAAATTTTTTTGATGTTGTGTCGCTAAGGAAGAAAGGAGAGAAGGGGGAGAGAGCGGAGAGAGAAAATTATTCAGGGCATTTTCATCCATCGGGTTATGAAACTTCATCTGATTATGATAAGTAATATAAATCATATTTTTGTTGTCAATGATTTTGATTTCTAGAATTTTATCTCTCGTATAATTGATAAAAATATAATATCTCCTGATTCAGGGAACTTTTACTACATAATTTTTTTATATGTGATATATTGAACTCCTAGTTATTGTACATAAATTTGGTGGTTGATGAATATAAAATTATAAATTGATGTATATGTTTTATAATTGCTTTCGTTGGACTTATTTATACTAGTGAATTATTAAAGACGTCGATAGATTTAAATAGAAGATAAAAAGATTAATTCTTCCAATTTAGATATTGAGCCATCACATGAAGCCTACTCTAACTGTTGTCAAAATACATATAACTACTAGGGCTCTAGTTCTATAGCTCCTATTTGTTTCTTCTATGATACATGCTTCCTCACACACAGATGCTCAAGAAATAAGAGGAGATAATTGGTAGCATCGTTGAAGTTGTCATATATGTTGGCAAAGATAGAGCCGGACAAGACTACGACGTGGATACCATCCTCATCGACTTTGCCTTACAGCATTGCGTTGAACTTCGATTCAATTTAATAGACTAATGCTCATCACTGGTGACCATGATTGATCAAAAACATGGTGGAGCTTCATTATCGTTAGGTAGTGGTAGTGGGTGGTTGAGGCCATCATGTAGCTTTGGCGTTCCAAATTGCTCATAACCTCTAATTGGGGATAGACATCGGTGTTAAAAATGGTGGTGCTTCTCGTTATCATTTCGTAGTGGTAGTTGGGACCATCATATAGCTTGGGGCCATCATTAGCATCGGCATTCCAAATTACTCCTAACCTCATAACCTTAAACTGGGACCATCATGTAGCTTTGGCATTTTAGTCAGTGTTAAAATCACTTGTTAGAAGCGAATATATTTATGGTGTTCTTCCGCCCAATATTATATTGAAGAACAAAAAATAAATTTCATATAAAGTAAACTTTTGAAGAAAACAATACCATGTATCTTTGATCAAGACAAAATGTTGAAGACATTTGTGTTGCTCATCTTCAATCTAACTGGACCTTGAATACCTTCATAATATCGATCCTCGATCTAGCTATAGTTTTTGCTTCCCTACATTGATTTTTTTAATAAGGTTTAAGTAGATAAATAATCTCTAATGGCGGCTTAATTTCAATAAAACCTAACGATAACTTCATTGCCATCAGGTAGTGGTCGTTATGGTTGTTGTGCGACCTCAACAATGCTGACATGCTCATGACCTTTGATCAGATGTATAAGGGGTGTGTTATTAGTGTTAAAACCACTAACAAATGACAAAGCACTTTGCGTTTCTTCCCATGACTAATATTGAAGTCTAAAAATAAAAAATAAAAAAGAATAACAAAAATATAAAACTTAAAATAAAATATAGATGGATTATAAAATTCATCTTCATATTCAAGGCATTTGAATTACATAAACTCTAGCATGAAATAATGGACAACTTTAAGTCAAATTAATTATGATACCACATAAAATCTATACAAACACCAATTCTGTCTTAGCACATTGATTGTTATGCTAATATATTAAGAAGAAATGTCATAAGATGTTTATCGATGAAAAAATTCTTAAAAGCAACCCCCACATCTCTAGACAATGTACAAGGAATCACAACAATAAAAGAAATACACCAATATATTTTGTGTTGGTGCATTGAAAATGGCGTCATGGCATAATTCACAAAGCATATGCTCAAATGATAAAGAAAATATTATGGACACTCTTTGTGATTATAAATGGTTCATTTATAGATAGGAAAACAAAATGATCATAAAACCGTTTTCAAAATAATAACTATTAAGTTGATCAGGCATATAAGCCAAGGACACTATTTATCTCTAATTAATCAAAGAGCCTTATCAAGCGGCAACTATTGAGTCATCTTGTTAGCACGAGATTGTAAGACTCATACTTATATGTCATTCTAAATTTAGAGCAATAGCACCTAAATTGGACTGCCCTTAAATTAGAGTTTTCAGCCCTAAATAATTAGGCCTCTTTGACAAAAAAAGTTATCAAACATAATCATTGATTTAAAAAACATTTTAAGGCTTACGCCTTGCTGCGTGCCTCACTATGAGAAAGACAAAAAAATGTCTCGAGGCTTATGTCTCTTCACTGTGTGAGACTTAAACCTCTTTTAATTGAGGTGTATGCCCCAACGCTTTATGAGACGTTTGAAGTGGGAACCCTCAAATGAGTTGGTATAATAAAAAATTATATTACAATAAACTTATAATATATTCAATCGTTAATACAACTTATAATATACTTATAATAAACATAATAGTTAATATAGCTTTTTTTATTTTTTTAAAGGTTAGTTAGGATTTAAGCCGAATAAGTGACTCGATACCGAGGTGATTGTAAGTTGAGTGAAAGAATAGTGAGTGGTTGTGAGTAGAATTGTGCGGGCAAGAATGACTAATATCTCATGGGGAAGGAGATTAAGAGCATGCAAAGTTCGTACAGGCTTAGTTTGAGGGTAAGTTTTTTTATTTTATTTTCTTTTAGAAAAAAAAATTATATTTCTTATTTTTTTTATACTTTATTATGACTTATGCTTTAACTATTTTTTAATTTATTTTTACTTGCTTTTCTTTTAATAAATTTTTTTAGGCTTCAGATTTTATTTAAAATTTTCTTAGTTTTTCTAAGTTTTTTTTTTCAAGGGTTACACCTTGATCAACCTCTAGGCATACGCCTTGCTTTGCTAAGGTAAAAAAATGCCACAATTCTTGATTTTGTCTTTTTAAACGTTCGTCCTAATACTCCTATTAAAATTCATAATTACTATTCCAAGCAAGTTAATTCTTAAGCATTTCAATTGATATGAGCGCCATCAATCCAATTAATTGAGTCAGCACAAAGCTATCAGCCCATCAGACAATACTAAATTAATAGGATCATATTATTTATAAGATGAGGTCATAAGAACCATTATTGAACTTTCCTCATTCTTAAAGTTGTAAGTCCCACTTTTGGTAAGGCTGTAAAGCCCATTAAATGGCTTCTCTCGTCCTCGAGCTTGGATCTTCCAATGGATGTTAGCAGCAAACCCTATTAAATTGGGTTGTCACAAAGCAAACAAGGCCATAAAAATTCATGGGCCTCCAAGGACATAAGTTCTATCTTGATTAATTTGGGTTTACATTAAGCCAACAAACCTCATAAATCAAATATTGGGTCTTTCGATGGATGTAAGATACAACCAAATTAAAAGCAAGCTAGTCTTCATGCTAACAAGTCCAAAAATCAAAATCAAATTCACCAATTAAAAATCTCATGTGTCTTGGACATGCTTCTTTGAGTTTACCTTAAACTTTTGAAAAACACATGATCATGTTTGCCCTTGCCACTTTGTCAATCATGTTCAGTACCTCTAAACCACAACAATGCTTTGTGCCTCTAAACTATTCAATGAACTAGTACGATTAATCTTCTACCAGTAAATGAGTCGATATCGGCCTTGAAAGCACATTTTCGACACAAATATGTTTCCACCACAATCTGGTTAAGCTACCTAAGAGGAGGCAACCAATTGTTGATAATCAAGCTTCCAAAATGCTACAACTCAAAGCCATCCATCATTTCCATGATGAGTCTACTAATACACTCAGTCTAATGAAATCATGGGATCATGATATGATTTACCTTCATTACCCAAAATGTAACCATTAATTAAGTTCAAATTTAAAACCAATGTTTAAGTCTAAATTTGAACCTAAGCAACCGCTTAATTGAGAGTAATCTCAAGTCAGTAAAGGGATAATAAACTATAGGGTCTTACACCTATAAAAAGTTTTGACCTAAGATCTAAGAAAGATATGGTTTTAAACAAACATAATTTACCTTAAGAAAAATTGCTCACAAGTTTTTATCATATAAATTGAAGAAACTTGAAAAAGAGACTGTCCTTTTGTTAGTGAGCAATATCATAACCAATTTGATAAGATGTCATATTCTTATAAACATGGCATTTTCGTGTTCTACAGTTCATTTTATATGCAAAATAATCCCATGTGCACAGCATATCATGCTCTACTTTCAAAGACTCCTTTAACTTCATATCCATGACATGCATATATCAACAATTCATGCTTTCATAAATTGCAAACGTATCTTCTTAGTGCAAAGAATACAAGAAGCACAATAATGTCAGCAATTCTTTCAAAAAAAAAGTATAGCAAGACAAACCAAGATCTTCTGCCTTCTTCAGTTTTTCATTAATCATCTCTTGGGTGCGAGGATCCGGAGGATTGGGTGCAGGGACAGGAGCCAACGGTGGATGGATCTGATGTGGTTGTGGTAAAGAGGCTCTATCTATGTTAAAAGCATCAAGGAGAAGCATTGCCTACAAGAAAAAAGACATATTCTAAGTACATGATCCCAAATATAAAAATGAATTTCTGAAGCTAGCATGAAACAAGATGACTTCTCTAATTATTATCAAGAAATTATCTCAAAATAAATGTGTTTTCAAGTTGTAAATCACTGCCTGTTTGTCAGCTCTTTTTGCCCTGAGCTCTTCCACTGCTTCTTGAGCCCGGATTTTATTGTCGGTTTTTCCTTCTAAATCTGTGTTCAAACAGTACAGAATCCAATCACAATTATTATCCAAAAGGTTCCTCACCAAAACAATGTATGCATCCTTATTTAAGTACAATGTACGAGATAGTTAAAAAACATGATAGAAATGCTTTGGATCACAGTAAACATAACATCTTATGAGCCATATAAGGGCTAGAAGAAATCATAAACAGAAATAAAAAAGCTTAAAATGCTAAAATGGTGAATATGTAACAGAAGAATGACAGTTAAATCTTCACAAAGAAACTAACGTCTTAGAACTATTCTAATCAAGCTTTTTAAAAAGGCATATCAAATCTTGGCATGTTGTAACAGTTATCATGCTTGTGGAAACAGACAAATCATGAAGGTAGCTAGCAGAGTACAAGAAGAACCACGTACTGTATTAGCCGCAGGTTATTTAATCAAACTAGGAAAAAAAAACTCAGATCAGGTACAATATACAAATTTAGAAGACAAAGGAAACATAAGCACAAGTTATCACGTTATGTACTCCTAAGGGAACTTAAACTATAGCTCAGCTTTTGGCAAGCAACTTGGATTTGTCAGTATGTATAATTATGTTCCAAGCAACCAATATACCTTTTGTAAAGTCACAAAAAGAACCTAAGACCAACTCGTCAAGCAAAGAAAAATATATAGGCTTTCTCTGAAATCTTTTATATAATAATAAGGTGGGCTGAATGAAAATTTTGAATATACCTCAATGTGTTCATGTTATCTCAAATAACAAGTCAGTTCAGCCAATATAAAAAGTTATCTACACACATCAATACAAAGAACCTCATATGTTCCATCAATCACAAAAAAGGCATTCATGATTTTGTTTCAGGATGAAGAATACTCCAAAATTTTGTTTCCACTCTACAAATCTGCCATTCAATATCACCAAGAAAATAAAAAATTTATTGAAAAGGCAAATGCTAAATGGATGTAGAACAATGTAACAAACCACAACATAAAGCAGTTTACAAAAAGAAAATATCGGATGATCAAACATTCAAACCTAAACTATTAAATGAAAAAATATGCAATTCATCACATCAGTCATATATTCATAACATTGATAAAAAAACAGATACATTCTCCATAACTCCATTTGATAAACTAGATTAATTCAGGTAACTTGAACATCATTTATATCGTATCTAGGACAACAATGAATCAAGATAAGGAAAATGCTAAAGTTTGGAACGGATGAGAAATCACCAAAAGCATCAACTTCTTTCAACTTCTCCTTGATTTGCTTGGATAACTCCAGCACTTCTGGTGTCTGAAACATCAGAAATAAGTTTAATCCCTCATGAGACTATGCTATAAAGTTATAGTTTAAGAGACAATATATGTACATCAAAAGATTCAAAACAAGTTGATTAAATACCTGTGTAACTTCAGAAACAGATATTGCTATGGCAGCCTTAGCATCCTCACTCTCTAAACGCTTCAGTGCTCTTTGAATTTTCCTCTCACACTCTACAATAAGTCTTTCAATTAAATCTTCAAGATCTCTGTCAAAGTTGTGCATACCTTTCGTTTTTGCTTCTTCATAACTATATCTAATTCAGGAAGAACAATAACCATAGTCCATAACCACCCCTGACCAAGTTGACCCGTGTAGTTTTACAATCATGATTTTACTAGGTGCAAAGTAAGAGATGGACAGTTAGAGGCAGAGAATTTGGGTGTTTTTTCAGAAAGAAAAAAAAAATACCATCAATCCCCATTTTATTAAATGGATGCATGTTAGGATTAAAATATGCACCAAAGTAATCCCAGATTGAGAGAAAGATTGCTGGTGAACCTCCCCTTTGCTCTATGATGCTTATGAGTTGTTTGTTCAAAAAAACCCAAGCCATATGTTTAACCTTGATTCTTGGAATACTTTAGACTGATAAGGCTATGATTCCTTATTTGGTGTAGAATTTACGTTAAACCTTTACAAAGGAAAATGATGCAGTTAAGAAGATCTGAAGATATGAAGCTACAACAAAGTAGTGAGCAAATTGAATGTTATGCTTTAGAAAAACAAAAAAACTAATGAGGATTCTTCATCTGGGTAGAAGCTCCTTCATCTTCTTTACTCTTCTTGAATTGCACCTTTAACTTCTTTCCTTCTCCTTCTCACTGTGCCTCTGCCTTCTCTTCCTTGCAGCCTCCTGGTGCCCAAATTAATTATCCACATTACATCATCCTTGTACAGTTGTACCCAAATTAATTCTCAACATTCAAGGGCTCTCAAGTAAAGAGAGAGTGTGGATGGGAGAAAGAGCTAAAGATAGGCAGAGAGGTTGAACAGTCATAGGGCTAATGAAGGCTAAGAGGCAAATATGTGATACAAGAAAAGAAGATAAGCATTAAGAAGCCCTAATCATGAGTTATCCTACATCAGAAAATCAAGAAGCTTCTTTGCAAAGGTAGTAGAATCCCCATGAGATTTGGCCTTCCAAATACTTAGCATTCTAGTTGTTTACTATTTGATACTCTATTGTCTCTTCTTAACTATATTGCTCTCTTTTTCACAACAATCCCTCAATTTCATATGGCCTAAATTAGAAAAAAGGATAATCTAATTGGGTTTAGAACAATAAAAAACAACCTTAAATGCAACAAAAAAGATATCTTAGCCAAATCATCTAAAGTATTCCTATAATCAAGAAGAAACGCATATATTTGCTCTCAGCAGTAATCATCTTCTCAGTCTTGGACCACAGTTTTTGCCTTCAATTATCTTCCTATCCATCACGGTGCAACCCAGAAGATTGCAAGTGCTTCGCCATTGAAGCATGCAAAGTGCAATAGCTCTTCAAAACAACGGTAATTTCCCAGTGAGAATATATAATCATTTTGTAAAAGTACAATTTTAAATTAAAAATAATAATAATAAATAAACTGGCAACGAACATGTAAGGATACTCTTTTCTAAGCTGCAAAGAATGCACCTTCGGACAGGGACCCAGATCCATTTTCTGATAAGCAAACCCAAAGTTATGTTTGCATTAGCATTAACAGTGTAATTATTAAAGCACAAACAAGCAAAACAGTTTCGGTGGCAGCTTCAGGAGTATAAAACAAACATAAATGCAGAAGAAGGGCAAATATCTAGCAGAAAATAAATTCATTCCCAGGATTGCACCACTACGAAATCTTAAAAAATACAAAAATAAAAGATTATTTTCATAAAAAAAAAAAAACGAGCAAGAAAACTAGACTGAAAACCATGACTACCCATCTCCCACAGAAAATGACTTAAATCATGAAAAATGTAGTTTTAACAGAAGCAAACGAAATTAGAATACGGAAAATGAGGTTCGGAACAACAAAAACCAAAAACCCTAAGCACAATAGACATTGGCATAAGAATAAATCAGATGAATTGACGAACAGATAGAGTGCATAACTTATGATGGTATGATTACCGTCAGTTGAAAGAGGTCGTGAGGGCATAGGCCGGCGAGATAGAGCCGGCAGACCTCGCGATCAGAGTACTTACGGTCGACTTCTGTCACACGTCCCCATTTCTATTGGCTCCCATGAGGACGTCAAGCTGTTTCCTGATCGCATCCATGGCTGAGAATTGAAAATTTGTTATTAAAAAAAACTACCGTTAGGGTTTCGGCTTCTGGTGGGTTGGAAGACGGCCTTTCAAGGAACACGGACCCTCATGCCCTCGACGATAGTTTTCAGTTCTTAATTACTTCTTTCTCCCAACTATTATTTTCAATTGCTTTGCTCCCAAGCCCATTAGAAAACTACAAATTAGATTTCTACCCGGAAAGTGCAAACCCACATGCAAAAGTTTCATCCCCAAATACAACCAAATTTAAAATTACAATTTTATTATTTTTATTATTACATCATTAAACAATTTTCAAATATTAAATGATTTAGTCAATTTGAGAGTCCCGATGAGAAAAATCTAATGAGCTCAATATATTTTAATTAGGACAACGTGAAAGTATTTAATTGTTGAAAGAGTGCTCTATAATTAAAAGAATCGATACATATAGTCCAAATGAGTATTCCAAATTTTCTCCACATTTTTAAGGCTTGTGATTCTAAAAAATATATAAATATGTTCGTACTCTCTACATGAAAGGAAATATTGGGACTTTTGGAGCTTTGACTTGAGCTTGAGATTTAACAAAGCTCAAAAACTCTAAGAATCTCAAAGCTCTACTCGAGCACCATAGTCATCTCGTTATCTAATTGTCATTGTCATACCATATTCATTATACCCCCCCCCTCCTCGAACAATACAATGCATGGTCACACAAACCCAGAACAAATAAATAAAACAAACAGTCATGACTGTATTAAAAATGGAGAAATATGTATATATACCTAAACAAATCAGATCTCGAATGCTCAACTACTCAATTAGCCCTTTCACATTTCCCTGACTTGAAATAGAAGGCAGCGCCATTGTGAGCTAACATAGCTCAATAGGTCATACCCACCAATATAATTTTCCAGCAAAGCTTTTATTATGCATGTAACAGAATGCAAAGCAATTCATAAGAAATGTAATTAATTGAGCATAATATTAATTTATAGATATCTCAAATAAAAGCATGTTATTCACTTAAAGTAAATAAATGAACACTTTATATATCAGGGTATAAAAATATTAGATTTCCCTAAAGCCCTTATATTTCCCATTAAAAACAAGATGTTATGACTACTGTGTTAGTATATCAGAAAATAAACCCTTATAACTCTCAATATCTTGCACATATAAAATATTAAAAAATTAAAGTATTTATGAATCCATATGCATTCAGCACAAGAACAAAACTTTCATCACCCATCAGATCTCCTCAGAGTCATGCAACTTAAGCAGATAAACATATATATCATTGTATTATAGAAAAAATATTAATAAATCAATTTCGAGATTTCACATAATACTTTAATAGTTGGTAATAAAACTATCTACTAAGCAATTTTTTTATAATTTTAGAATATTATCAAATCACCAATGATTGTTTATAACATAGTTTTGAAGCTTTAATTGTACTACAGCCTTATTTTTTTTAACCGTAATTATTTTATAATTTGATGGAAAACCTACAATTTCCAACTTACCTTGTAAAAATGTCATAGAAAAATATCTAAATAGTAAATATTCAGAACTATTATATTTATAATATATAAAAAATTATACAATAAAAGTTTTATTATTCTAAAGTTATCTTAATTTGTCTCAATTAGAATCATAAATTAAATAAAAAAATCTCAAAATTCTTGCATTTTTTAAAACTAAGATAGGCATATTAATGTAACTTACTATAGCCGGATAATTTCATAACTTGGCCAATAATAGAAAGTGGATCGAAGTTATCCAAACTCTAGCTTTCTCTCTCAAGCCAACTGCTTTGAGTAGAGGAAATGGTTTGAGAAAAAGCAAAAACGGATATTTTAAATATAAATTTTTGACCTGGCGCTGCAACGCCCAGCGCCCAAGCTGTGCTTTATAGGGCTACCCTTATAGAAGCAATGCACTGCAATGCCACCACCAGCGCCATAGCACTATAATTATTTTGGCCAAAAACAGATAGCTCAAAGTTGTGGCGCTACAAGACCCAGTGTTGAGGAGCCCCAAGGAAAATTTTTAAAATTTTCAAATATTTCCTCACTGCTTAACCTTGGTAGAGGCTGCTACATCCCCATTTTATTTTTAGTGAAAGCATAATTATTTCTTATGAATAAATGGTTTTAAGTAAGAATGTACGTTGAAAGTCAAATCAAGTGTTTTTGCCCCCCTCTTCAAAGTGATGGTTTAAATTAGTATTTTTCATGCATTATGGGAGAACTAGCTTGCCTGTAGGACTCCAACTTTTTTTTTAAACCCGCAAAGGGGCCTACGTGTTAAAATTAAATAAACGATTACACAGTCTATAATAGGAAACTACAGCTCACTAAAGCTCGCAAGAGCACAAAATACAATGAAAAAAAACTCCTAGCCGATTGTTCCTAAATCTTACAATTACAAAAATAGCTAAACATAAACAAGGTCAGCAAGACGACAGCACCCAAAAATAAAGGAATAGCAAGAGAAAATCAATGAATCCCGTCTTCCAAACAACATAGGGGAATGAAGCAAAATGCGAGCTCAGTAGTTAGTCAAGGCTTCTAGCGTCCAAGACGTCCTGCACGGACCCTCCAGTAAAATGTAGAAAGCGACCCAACGAACAAACCTGAAAATCCACATCTACGGTTGCCACCAGCAAAAACGACTGGGACGCGAGCCCCGACCACATCATTGCTCTTAGCCTCACAATCCTCCGATCAAACAAAAAAGCCAAAAATTCCCGAGAAGTATCCGCAATAAAAATCGAATAAAAAATCATCTTCTACGACGACCTCTCCCCCAAAATTTCTCGCGACTATTAATCTTTGAATTACGGCTCATAACAAACTCATGGTCGGAGTGTACTGACTCAGAATCTGAATCAACATCCGACGAATCAATCAACCAATTATTTTGATTCCTAATCTCCAAACCAGAGGAATTACCCACACAGTTAGCCAACTCATGTGTCTCAACCTCACACACAGGCACCTCAACAAAATTGTTGGCATCCGGATTACATTCCTTACCATCCAGTGACGGCAACTCCTTCACAATCCCAATCGGAACCACAGCACCAGACACAAAAACTTCAACACCACCATCTGAATCCTTTGAATTCACAACACCCAGAACAGGCGAGCCATCCGAACCATTCAACTCAACAGGAAGCACCCTCGGCACCAGCGGAATCGAAGGAGAATCCACACGGTCACAAACTGAGGGCAAAAAAGGAATGGCATTAGGTGATAATAAGAAATCCTTCGCAGCGTCAGCTCGATTAACAGACTCAATAACATCATTTTGAGCAACATTGATAGAAAGAGAAATGGGTGCCGTATTCGAAGGGCATTCATCCACAACAGGACAATAAGCTTCATTAACAACCTCCAGCGAAACAGAATCCCCCCCCCCCTCCACAACCAGGGTTCGCAGACGGCTCAACAACATCAGTAGGAAGACTCTCAGGAACTAAAACATTATTAATCATCTCACCCTCCAAACAACCCTCAGCAACTTTAATAGCATCCAAAGAAGCACAAGGGGGGTTGGGAGAATTCAGGTTAACAGGAACAGCAGGTTTGCAATTTCCCAGAACATGACCGATATATTTGTATCCGTCACAAAATTGAGGGAACTCATCAAAAACAACCTCTTGAGTATAACCTAAGGATTCCGAACCTAACCACACATGTTTCGGATAGGTTTTAGTTATATCAAGTTCAACTAATACTCTAGCAATGGACGGGCGGGATCCAACAGCAGTGGCTTCGTCAATTTTTAGAGGTTTTCCAAACAAACCACGAAGCCCAAACAAAATGCGAGGTGAAAAGAAATGAGGGCGTAATCGAGGAAATGAAATCCACACTGGAATTACAGGCGATTCTACAGCAATATCCAGAGTAGGCGACCACTTTGTCAACTTCATGAAGCAGTTAAACACAATATAAGATCGATGACAAAACACCCTACAGTAGTCAAGGTCGTTGGCAAGCTTGATCAGGATATGAGAAGAATCCAAAACCGTGACAGAGACCTCACTTTTCAGCTTCAAATTGAAAAAAAAATTGCGAATAGAATCAAGAGACGGTCTTTTAGAAGGAAAAAAACCCACAAGAGAAAACTGAAAGGGGGCAGCGAGATCTTGGATTTCCAGATCGGAAATCCATAACGACGGTAAGCCACGAAAGGTCGTAGCATACAAATCCGGAAACGAAGGTTTAGAACCAGCTAGAGCTTCAATAAATGAACGAGAATGGGTTTTCCCACCGAAAAAACCGGGATCCCGGAGTTTCGCAACCGCCATCCAGCACAGCCGGCAAATACGCGGAAAAACTAGAAGAAAATTAACCACAATAACTAAGAAGAGCCAGATAAGAAGAAACTTCCCTGAAAATGGAAGATCACCGGAGGGAAAACTCCCTCCGAGCGGGAAAAGATCACCGGAGCCACGAGCCCTAGCAGAGCGGCTAGGGCACCATTGATTTTTTTAAAATTGAAAGCATAATGTACACTAGAATGTCATTAATTATCCAAGGTAATGTTATCCTCAATGTAAAATTTATTTTTTGATAGAAATGTCATATGTAGTAACTTCTACATTCCACAGTAATTTTAAGTCATTAATTAAATGTTTCAAGAACACATATATCTTTGCCTTTGGATTTTGTCAACTCGAGCCTAATAATTTCAAAAATTTTGTTTCTCTTCTAGGTTGTAATTTCACAGCAGCCTTTTGTATGCCTAACAAAAGCAATGGAATGGGCTTTGCCCATATTATTCCCCAAAAAAAAACCATCTATATATAATTGCTGAAGAATTGTCATGGCTTGCCAGACCGGCCCAACCCAATGTAGGCCCTTTTCGCATTAAACAGATTTGACTCGCTATTCGTTCTGAAAATGAATCGGTTTTAATAATGGCTGCTTTAATTCCATATAGTCTTAAAACTTAAAATAACTTCACGTTAAAATTAATTAGAAACTCATTAATATTTAGATTGGATTAATTTGAAGAATTTCAATGCAATTTCGTATGAAATCCAAAGAGTTTGAGGTGACATGAATATATATATATATATATATATATATATATATATATATATATATATATATATATATATATATATATATATATATATATATATATATATATATTCTATCATTAGAGAAAGATATTATAGGGAAATTTTGTCAACTTTTTATGAAGTGATATAAGAAAATATTTTTAAAAGAAGAAAAGGAATGCATGAAAAGATGAAGATTGCATTAACTAACTTAATGTACATTAGCAGATTTGAGATTAGTTATATATATATATATAAACTTTGTAGATGGTATGATTTCGATTTGGCTTTTGGAAATAGATTAGTAAACATTTATGCATTTTTTTAAGTGCTAATTTAGCATGTAAATCACTTCTAAAGCGAAGTAAAGGGAGCTATTGTTAAGCATAATTGAGATGACTAAAGTGAAGTGCTTGAAAGTTGAACTAGTGAGAAGCAGGGCAGTAGAGCTTGTTCAGTAAGGCTTCGTTTGGGATGGCTTTCTAGTAAAATTTTATTCTAAAAAATTACTTTAAGAAGCAATTAGTAAGTCATCCCAAACCGAACCTAAGGCAACCAAACATGCTTGATAAGGTAGCAGGGCAGCAGAGATCTTTTTGAATTAGAAAAATTTTTTATAAAGCAATGAAAATTCGTCCCAAATGAACTTTTAATTCATTATTTTGATAAATCAGAACTTATTGATACAATCCTCCTAAAAATCAATGTAAAAAAGTTCTAATGTGATTCAAGTCAAGTCAAGTATTTGAAAGTTAGGTCGAGTCTTGAGATGGAAAATTAGTACTGATTTCTTAAGTTTTACAAGTTAACTTTGATTTTGCTTTTTGGTGCTTGCACTTAATTACTTTGACTTGAATGTTTAAATGTTCGCAGCAGAACATTTTTTTTTCTCCTTTTTAAGAGGAGAAAATGGATTGTTTGAATTTAATTTTTCTTTTAAGGTTTTCATTTCGAGAGATTATTCTGTACGGATACCAGGTGGGAGAACCGTCCAATTTACGCTTAGGTGCCGAACAATACCGAGTCTCGATACCGCTCGTTACTAAGCTCAACAACAAACATGACACATATTTATTGAAATCTTAATGCTTTCATTTCTAACCATCATTTTCAACTTCAAAGAGCTATCAACGTTTTTGCAGTCGTGGACTTTGAAAAAAACACTGAATATTCAAATTTACATTACAGATGCATTTTGCAAAGTCCAAAGATCAAAGCTTTACGATTAATCATACTGCTGACATCATTCTTAATAACTTGAATGAATTTTCTTTTCACGAATTTCCACGCACGAGATTCTCCAAGAACCGTAGTCAACAAGATATCCTCCTCTTTAATTTCCTCGAACCCAGGCCAGTCTTCCTTCCCACCACGTAAAACTTCCACTAATAAATACTCTCCAGCTTCTCGTCTGATAATCAATCCTCTTCCCCAATTCCACGAAGAAAGCGTCAAGCATGAGTTGCCGAAGGTATCGAGCTCTACTTTTCGTCACTTTCGTCGTCTTCGTCATCGTCGTGGCGAGCACGCAGAATGCTACTGCCATACGAACGATGTCAGAAGAGCTTAGAGAGAGAAACAAGGATCCTTCCGTCGAGCAGAGTGTATACGAGAAGGCTAAAGAGATTATGGCTTCGTGGATGGAGAGGTTGCCGTCGGGGCCGAGCCCGGGCGGCGGTGGCGGCCACCACCGTTAATTTGAGCGGTGGCCGCGCAGCTTGGATTGCCGGCCGCTGCTAGAGTTATTACATGACATGTCTATATAATATATATTAAAAAAAAAAAAAAAAACAGATTGTGCAAACGCGCGTTAATTGAGCTAAATAGCCTTAATTACTTTTGGTTATTAAATACATTTTCCATTCATTTATTTTGTAACTTTTTTGTGTATTTGTTTGCAATGATAAATTAGTATTAATATATAGTCCATTATCCTTGCAAGAAGCTTCAAACTGCTTTGTTGTTTTTTTAACTGTAAGAAGAGTAATTGACAAACCTTCTTATATCTATTTTGGTTGAGAGATCGCCTTTGCAATTAATAAGGCTTTATCTATTATTTGACCATATAATTTATTTACTCTATCTTCTTTATTTGAGTTAAGTTTTGCTGAGATGAGGATGCTCGTGTGGATGAGCATGGGCGGAACCCAATAGGTTCCAGGGGGGGGCAGTTGCCCCCCCTCAAAATTTTTTTAAAATTTTTTTATATTGGTTTTTTAGGTATTTTACTCATTTTTATTTATTTTTTAGTCTTTATTACAAGGGTTTTCATGCAATTGCCCCCCCTAAAAATTTTAAAATACTATGGTCTTTAGGTAATTGCCCCCAACAGGTCGAACCCCGCCAGAAGACACTGCCCCCTTGGACCCCAACATATAAGTCTTATAAATTTGCCCCCCTGAAAATTAGGGCTGGTTCCGCCCCTGTGGATGAGTGTATTTATTCTTAGAGACATGATACGAAACGAGTATATCAGTGAAAAGATTTGAGTAGCTACAGCGACATATAAAATTAGAGAGAGTCGCCTTAGATGTAAAATGGCAGCGCTCCCATGACCATGTTAGGAGAGTAGATGTATTAGATTTGGCATATGTTTAGAAAGTTAGAGGTAGACTTAAAAAAAAAACTTTGTTAGAAAATATTGGAAATAATTTTTTTTTTTATGATAATTTGACTCTTAGCATGACACTTATATAGAAAAAAGATTAATGTAGTCGTCCCCACATAATGGGATAAAGACTTGATATTATTGTTGCTGTTGTTATTGTACGTATCTTCAGTATTTGAGAAATCGATGTCCTGATGGCCCTATTGTTGCATTAACAAATTAATCTTTTCATTATTAGAAAAATTATTTTGTGTGGATGCCGAACGTCGTCTGAAGACCAATCAAAATACGCCACATCACCTTTGCTCGGTGCCGCGCGCTCGGTGCTGCTCGGTACCGCTCGGTACAGCGATATCCGAACGTAGAGCTGCATCCGATGTCCGCACAAAATAATTTGAGCATGGATGTTGAAACATTCTTTAACTTAATGACCATGCTTTCTTTGACTCTTAATGGCCATGCCTCAATAAAAACATTGAAAATATTATTTTAATAGAAACAAAGAATATAGACTGATTAATTCAATGCACGTGAGCGAAGACTTTGAGGAAAAAAAAAGCAGCAGCCGGATCTGGTCAGGATTTGGTAATTCTAATTAGAACTTGATCAGCAAGTTTAGAAAAGGCATTTAACTCATTAAAAAAAAATTAAGGTGTATATTACAAAATAGAGGAAAGAGAATTAAACACCAATAATTAATATTTTTTAAATAAAAAAGGGTAAAATGACAGGTTGAATAGTATCATAGTTAAGATTAATTAGACCATGGAATTCTTTAACGATAAAAAATATCAAGGGCTGTAAGTCTGGTCGTCTTTTTGAAACTCAGAGCTAGACTTTACGCATGCATTGAAAGTATTACTTTCTCAAGCATTACAAAATTGCATTTATTATTTTTTTTTATGTCTTATTTGTTTTCAAATAATTAATTGACAAATAAAATGAAAATTAATATGAAAAAAAAATGAATTAAATTTATTTTTTGAATCAAATTATTAATTAATTCAGGAAATTTGGTTTGCTTAAATAATTTATTTATTTGCATGGCTGATAAAATTGAGCTAATTTTGTTTCTTATGAGCCAAAATAATAATACAATTATTGTGGCCTAGAATATCCGCTGCGGTAGAGTAAGAATTTTATGTATCAGTGTTTTACGAATATCCAGCACACAAACATAGAATATAAGATTTTTTACGTGGAAAATCTTAGAAAGGGGAAAAACAACGGGGCCCGCCCAGTTGAAATGCTTCCACTAGTGTTTGAGTATATTATAGTGGACTGAATCTTCCTTGGGGACAATCAGATTATAATAACCAACCGTCTGGTTGAAACCTAGTGACAAACATGGGTCAAGTGGAACTCCGACGTCAGTTGGTGGTTCGTTAAAATTTCGGTCATCAGTTGATAGTCCGACAGAACTCTGGCGTCAGTCGGTGGTCCGGCGGAACTCCAGTGTCAGTCGGTGGTCTGGTTGAACTCCGACGTTAGTTGATTGTATGGCGGAAATCCGGTGTCAGTCGAGGGTCTGGTAGAACTCCGACGTCAATTGATGGTCCGGTAGAAGTCCAACGTTAGGCGGTGGTTCGGCATAAGTCTGACATTAGGTGGTGGTCCGACAGAAGTCCGAAGTCAGGCGGTGGACCAGCAGAAGTCCAGCGTCAGGCAATGGTCCGAAAGAAGTTCGTTGTTAGGCGGTGGTCCGGTAAAAATTCGGTGTCAACTGGTGGTCTGGTAGAAGTCAGGGCGGTGGTCGAAGAGGAGCTAGGTGATAAGAGCAATCTCCGATCTCTCACTTGTTTCCTTGCTTGGGGGTCCCTTTCCATGATAAGTGAATGTTCTATTTATAGATTTCTGATAGTGGTATGACCAATAAATAGAGGGAATATTAAGGACAAATTGGGAGTGGTTTGAATAGACGGTCGCTATTGATTTCATTGATCGGGGATCATTTATTGGACATTTGAATGTCTTAGTGATATAAAAAATCAGTGATCTCAGGCTCGTTGGATTCATCTCGTTGAGCTGCTCGATTTGACCATAAGCATGTTACGTTTGAAAACGTTTGGTAATCAAAATTGTAGTTTGAACTTTGAACCTTCCAATAGTGCTCTGGGTCTTTGATTTGGACCTATTGGGGCTCAGATCGAGTCGAATTTGGTATCGTTAGGTTTGTATTTTCGAGACGTTTAGTTTGATTGTAAGTTTGTTGAAATCGAAGTTCATATGATCCCAATTTTAATTTCAAAAGATTCCAACTTGGTTTTGCCTCGAGATTTGTGTCCAATCAAGATAATTTTTTTATAACGTCACAACAACAACAACATCAAGCCTTTATCCAGCTACATGGGGTCGGCTACATGAATCCCTTTTCTCCATTGTATCCTATGAAAAGACAAATTCATGATTTTTTTGATGACATATTAACAATAAATTATATTATCATATTTCTCTTGGACTAGATCAAGAATTAATCGTCAATAATTAAAAACATATTTATTCACTTTCTTAGATATACCTATTTTATTTATTTGTTAAATTTAAATGAAACACCATAAAAAATAAGCAAAACCTTAAAATAATATATAAATAATATATGCATTAATTCCATGCAATTCCTTCAAATAAAAAAAATACTTAATATTTACATTAAAAATACTTAGAAAAAAGAAATATTTGAATTAAAAATAATATTTGGAAGTCTTCGTTACTGTCATTTTCACCTTCATATATACACAATTGTTTTGTTCTGTTTTGTTTCGCTTTTTTAGTCATGGCTATTATTTAAATACCTTTCTTGGCGACCAAGCACTTGAGCTGTCAAATAAAGGACTTGGTAAAGAGAATTAATTAAGGCTACGGCTACCCAACCTAATATTTAAGTTAACAAAGCAGGAAATTAGCCTTTGCAAGAGTAATTAATCATGCTTTAGTTTCTAACCCTGTGTGCTTATGTAAAGTTTCTATATAAAATAAGCTCTTCAAAACAAAAAAAAAAAATATTTAAGTAATATGTGAATCCAAAATCTCTTGAGTGGCAATCGACAGAGCAAATTGAGTTGCATTAATTAGTTTTTATCAGTTATTTTAAAGTTATATCTTTTGTTTTTGAACTTTGAAATAAATCTCTCTCCACATTTATTATATTCTTATGAAATGCAAAGTTTTCAACTATTTATTGCCCTTCTCATTTTAATTAGAGACAAATTTCTTATCATTCTTCACCGACAACATATAGAAAGTAGAAATGAGAAGAAAAATGAACATAAATGAAAATTCTCAAATCAAGACTAAAATTTTACTAAGTTCTATTTTTGAAATGTGAACGAAGCCGGTAAAATCTTAGACTTTTTGTGGTAAGCATAGCACATGCAAGTAGAACGGAAAAAAAAAAGGCTTCAAAATGGCTAAACATGGCTGATTGACTTAAGTGCATGCAATAAACATTTTGGTGAAATTGGAAAAAAAGGGTTTGGTGAACATAGAAAATGTGATTAGGTGTTTGAAAACTCAACTAAAATTATATTTATCCTACACGTGTATAGTCGATATTTTGGTTTTAACAAATATATATATATATATATAGTGTCACTAAAAATCATCTTGATCTAGTATAAATCTTGAGGCATATTCAAGTTATCGTCTTTCATATTTAATTTCAAGACCATATGAACTCCAATTTCATTGAACTAATAGTCAAATTGAACGTCCCAATAAGATGAACCTACCAACTCTAAAATTGGCCCAATCTGAGCCCAGTTGGGCTCAAATCAAGGGCTTAAAGCATATTAGGAAGCTTTAGATATTTAATTGAATGACCAAATGATATATATTAAAAAAATAGCATGCTTATAATTGAATCGAGGGGCTCAACGAGATGAATCCAACGCGCCTAAGATCATTTAATTGTAGCATCATTAAGGCAATTAAATGTTGAATGAATGCTCTATATATGATTGAGGGAATCAATACAAGTCATGAAATGGAGCACTTCAAAAATTGTCTTGGATCTTTTTCATATTTACGAAGCATGCCACTTTAAAAATCAATAAATAAATGCCCACTCTCTCCATGAGGGGGGCTTTTTGGGAGGCTTGAACTTTTGGAGACTTAGACCTCGGGCTAGAGACTCAAGATAGCTCTGAGTTTGAAGAATTCCAGAGCCACACCCCAGAACCACCACTGGCAAACCCTCGCCACCAAGTTGTCGCTATTGGACCTCTACCCAACAATCGTCTTAGTAAGATGAATCCAACAACTCCAAATTTGTTCAAATTGAGCGTTTCAATGAAATGAATCTAACAAGCCCAATATCACTTAATTCTTACATTACTAAGGCAATTAAAAGATGAATGAATGATCTGTGATCGAGCGAATCAATATGAGTGATCCGATGGAGCACTCCAAAATTACTTTGAATCTTCTTCATATTTATGGAGCATGTCTTTCTCAAAATATATAAGTAAATCATCACTCTATACATAAAGGGGACTTATTTGGGGGTTTGGATTTTTGGAAGGCTTAGACTTTGGGCTGAAAGCTTAGGAGAGCTTTGAGGCTTGAAGCATCCTAGAGCTCTGCCACATCAACATCATCGACGCAAACACTCATCAATATGCCCCACTATTGTACATATAATCAAACATCATCTCTAGACCTACATTTGGCATCCATAACTAGGCCTTTGTCAAATCTTCGTTGCTCGCAGACTACGGTCCCTCCTACCTCTGTTACTCACAGACTACAGCCCCCCCGAACCTCCATCGCCTTCCAACTACAACCACTATGGCCATCATCGCTTGTTGACTACATTCCCTTTGACCATCGTCGCCCGCCTACTAAACTCCTTCCGACCTCTATCACTCACCAACTCCGATCACCATCACCTGCCAAATATCAGTGCTTTAAAAATCGGGCCGGACCGGCCGGTCCGACCTGTTCAACCGTGAACCGGGTTAACGACCGGTCCGGTCCAATCTGAAAACCGCCTTCACATTGAACCGGCCGGTTCAACCGGTGAACCGGTCCCGGTTTTTTAAAACCGGCCGGTTCAAGTTTTTAATATTAATATTAGTTAAATAAAATATAAAATATTAAATTTAATCATTATCAATATAAATATTAATATTAAAACTCTTAAATTAATTTAAACACACTATTATTAGGGTTTAAAAAATTTTAAATATTTTTTAAATAAATAATTTAACATATATTTAAAAATTTTAATTAATAATAATATATCTTTTATTATAAAACATTTATCTCCAAATTATCATGAAGCATTTCACATGGAGTGGTGGTACCATGTGAGCTCTTAACACAAGAGAACTCAAAATGCTATGTAAATGAACTCATAACATATATAATGCATATAAAAACTATTTTTAAACAAATTTTTAATTAATTATTTTTTATGTAAATGAAACTTATTTATTAGTTAATAATAAAAAATTTTTTATACACTATAAAAATAATCTATCATTAATAATTTTATGTATTTAATTATTTATTAATTATTTAAGATATAAATGTATAAAAGAAATTTGATATACAACATAAACATGTAAAATATATTTAATCATATAATATAAAATAAGAATAATTTATATTAAATTTTATAAACTTATGTTATAATTAAATTTATATTAAATATGTATTTATATTAAATTATATGGTTATATATAAATTTAATTTACAATAAAAATTAAATCTAAAATTCAAAAAATATTTAAATTTAAAATTATCATATTTTTATGAGTGTATATTTTTATAAATATGAGATTTAGAATTTTTTTCTTTTATGTGAGATTTTAATATAATTCTTTTACTTAATTATATAAAATTTATGTTTCATAGTTTTTTTTTTTTAATTTAATTTTTTTGCCTCAAACTTTGAATGATAACATTATTATTATGTTAATTTTATTAAATTTTAATAATATTTATTATTTATTACGTCATCCGGTTCGACCCCGGTTAGACCGCTTGAACCGGTCGAACCGTGAACCTCTCATTCTTCCGGTTCGTTGTCCGGTCCAATTTTCACAGCCTTGCCAAATATGATCACAGAGGTAGCTGCGACCTCCATCGCCCGTATACTGCGGTCCATCCGACCTCCATCACCCTTCGACCTCTGGCGCTAGCCAACTTTAGTCCTTCTGTCATTCGTCGCCCATTGATTATGATCTTTATGACCTCCGTCACCCAACAATAGTCACTCCGACCATCATTGCCCAACTTTGATCATTTTGACCTCTGTCACTTGTCGACTATGGCCCCTCCGACCTTTGTTGCCCAAATGCAATTCTACCAACCCAAATAAACACGCCAACACCCTCTAGAGAACACCTCTCTTGATATATGGTTCTTCCCGCCCCAACCATATAAAATGCTTTATACAATGTGTTGCAAATATATTTTCATGTCTTATGTTTTGATGATTGACAAACACTATTTCTCTTGGACTACTTGTTGCTTCTAACTTTTCAGGAATCGAAGATCGGACGATCAAGAAGAAGCCAAGTTCAGGATTGCGTAGGTTTAGGGTTGAGTCAGTCTGTACTTTTATTTTTTACCTTTTGAGTCTAATTGTAATGGTCTAAGAGACTGATGCTGAGTAACCCTACACACACACTTGAGAGACTTAGAATTTTTGTTTTTGCCCACATCGGCCAGGCCGATATTCATATCGTCCTGAACGATCAGCTTAAAACAGAAAGTCTAAATATGGATTCTTAATTAAGGCAGCCGTCATTAACATATCGGCCTGGACGATACGTGTATCAGCCTGGACGATACGTGTATCGGCTAGGACGATAAGCTCAAAAAAGAAAGAAGTAGCCGCCTTAGACAGTTAAGGCATACTGTATTTTTAAATTATCGGCCAGGACGATCCCCGGATCGGCCTGAACGAAATTACCTAATTATGCCTTAATTGATCAGGAAATCAAGGGAGTAATCAAGGATGATTGATACGATCATATCGGCCTGGACGATCGCAGGATCGGCCTGGACGATCTATTCAAAATCCTTAAGTTACTTCAGGATGATAAATATCGGTCAGCTTAAAAATAGGGCGATGCTCAGGACGATTTGCCTCTGATTTGAACGGATCGTCCAGGACGATTGTGAGATCGGCCTGGACGATCAAGCCAAATTTCAATCGTCCAGGACTGTTCCCAGGGCGATACTCTGGCCGATCTTCTAAGTTTGTACTGATCGGCCAGGCCGATATCCATATCGGTCTGGACGATAAAGTCGGCTACTTGCAATTAATGAGCATTTTTGAAGCTCTTCTATTTAAGAGCTCTTGTTCAACGTTTTTAAACACCTTTTGGCTGCTGTCTTGACCTGAGAAGACCTTGAGGAGAGAAAGAGAGAGAGGGAGAGAGAGATGATATTGTGAGGGGGAGCTTGTGAGGGGATTCACAAGGGTTTCTTCAAGGATCGCTCTGTTTTTCTTCGTCTGGAGTTTCTCGTCCGTGGAAGGGTCGGTAGAGGTAAGGAGTTAGCCTTTGGTTGTGGTTCTCTGCCAGCTTCAGGAGGAAGCAAAAGGAGATAGGTTCTCTGCCTTGCCGGGGTGGCAAAAAGGAGGTTCTTGTGAGGGTTTCTTCGCCTAGCCGTGGGGGCTAAAGGAGGTCACGTTTTGTAGTGCAATACTTGGAGGGTGCCTCCAAGGAGTGGACGTAGGTTGAGTTGACCGAACCACTATAAATTTCTGTGTTCTTGTTTTCTTGCTTCCGCATTCTTATTTCCGCATTTCTTTTGTGGTGAGTTTTGGTTTATGTGTTTTTCATTCTTTGTGAAAAGAATTTTTTTATATATCAATTCACCCCCCCCCCCCCCCCCCTCTCTTGGTTTGCTTGGGACTAAGTTCATAGGGCTTAACATCCCTAACGAACTATCACAATGTATTTTTGTTATATTAAGTTAATGCCTTCCCATGAGGAAGGACATCATTTATTATTAACAATAAATAGTAGTAGATTCATTCAAACTTGGCAAGTCCCTTTTATTTTTTCTCTTTTAAGGGGTTTCCAAATAAAAATTCTAGTACCTCCTATGACTCCTCTCTCTCTCTCTCTCTCTCTCTCTCTCTCTCTCTCTCTCTCTCTCTCTCTCTCTCTCTCTCTCTCTCTCTCACATAGTTGCGTATTAAATTTTCGTACAAAACTAGGACGCTAAACTCTATATCTCTCTACAGCCTCTAATATTCCACTACGCAAAAATATATTTATTCTCAACTTGAAATTAATTCAATTATTTATTTGCTTGTAATACATAATTAACTTGTATAGAAATTATTTTATCATATAACTATTATGGAATTCCAACAATATTTGTTCTTAAGTCATATTATTTAAAAATAATAATATTGCTACTAGTCAAACATATTTTACTCCTATTTTAAACCAAATAAATGATTTTCGACTCATTTTCCAACCAAATCTTGCTTGTGATCGAGAACCGCCCACATGCCATATATGCATGCACAAACTCATCACATTTCCACACCATCAAACCTTTGACGATGGAACCGACATCATTCTTAACAACCTAAATGACTTTGCCTCTTACACGACTTTCAACGTACAGCCCTTGCAAGAACAGCAGTCAACAAAACATCCTCTCCATTTCCATGAACCCTCCATCCATTTTTCACCGGCTATAAATACTCTACAAAAACAAGTAATTAAACACATCGAAAACCAATCGGCAGCTTCCCTATCCTCTTCCAATTCTACGAAGAAGGCATCAGCCATGAGTCGTTCAGAAAGCTCCCGAACTCCATTTGTTCTCGTCATTTTCATCTTCTTCCTGATCATTAATGTAGCAAGCATGCAGAGTGTCGTCACCGCTCTGCGACCGCTGGCGGAAGAGCTCAGAGGCGACAACGGAGAAAATGCTGCGAAATTGAGCGTATATGAGAAGGCCAAAGAGGTCATGACTTTGTGGATGGCGAGGCTGCCCACAGGGCCGAGCCCCGGCGGCGGCGGCCATTAGCTTCAGAGTTGGAGTGATTGCATGACATTTAAATAGAAGATCGAAAGGGTTGCAAATGATACAGACCCTTTATTTATGTGCTAATTAAACTTAATTAGCTACAGACAGAGATTAATTTATGTCTGTGCTAGGATGACGATTTCTCTTTTCCATTCATTTATTTGTAATTTTTCTTGTTTCTTGAGAATAAGAAGATGCTGATTAATGTACAATTCGCATGCGTATTTATTTGAATGTGAAAGACATATGACAGTACGGATTGATGAGAGAGACATTCAAGTAATATGAGACTGTTGGAGAAATTGCAGAAACAAAAAACTAAGAAAATGATTAACATAATAGAGGAAAGGAGAATTTCTGAAGTTTTTTTTTCAACTTACAGACTTAAAACACGTGCAAGACTGACTGCTCCCATTTTTAAAAGAAAAATGAAACAAAGCTTAACCAAGGGTCACATCCTTTCAGTACAAACTGATTTAAGTTTTAAGAATATTTAATTAATAAATTTAATTTTGCATTAATAACAAACACATCTCCTTAATGTAAAATTCTTCTAACCAAGATTTGATCGAAATCTCTCAAATTTTAAAAAAATTGAGAGCTTTGTGAATTCATCAACAACTTGATCTCACTAGAACAATAATTGATTGTAATAGTTCCTTTTACCACCACAACCTTTCGTACAAAATGATGTCGAAGTTCTCTATATATATGCTTCAATCTACCATGAAATATCAGATTATATGTCATAGATATTATGGATTTTTTATCACAAAATATGTTTGTCGTATTTAATTGTGGTTGTTGAAAATCTTCTAATATTCTTCTCAAACAAGTTGCTTGACATGATGTTGATGAAGCTGCAATAAATTCATCTTATGAGGATGACAATGCAATATTTGCTTCTTTGTGCTCCAAGATATTGCTCTAGAGCCAATTTTGAATATAAATCCATTTGTGCTCTTCCTATCTTCTTTGCTCAATTAATATCAATAAAACCAACAAAATTAATGTTAGAAGCCAATTTGTACCAAATCCCATAATTGGTTATATATCTCCCGAATGTAGCGAAGATTTCGTTTGACTGCTCTAAGATGATGCACAGAAAGGATTGTGCGTGAACCTTGAAATAAAATTGACTAGGTACATAATATCAGATCTAGTATGTGTCAAATACATAAGATCACCCACAATCCTCGAAATACTTTCTCATTTACTTTAGTTGTACCATCATTTTGAACTAACTTTTCATTTGCATTAATGGGTGCTGAAAAAGTCTTGCAAGCCAGCATATTATACTTCTTTATTAATTTCAATGCATGTCTTTTTTGAGATATAAAAATTTCATAATCTGCTTGAACAATTTGTAATTAAGCCCAAAAAATAATACAGCAACCCCATATCAATCATATCAAATTCTTTTATCATATATTCCTTGAACTTTTCAATCAACATATTAGATGATCCAGAATAGATAATATCATCAATATAAACACAAACAATAAGAAAATCTTCATTTTTAGCTAACACATATAATGTAGGCTCACTTTCACTTCTATTAAATCCATTCTTTTAGAAGTATAAATAAAGCCTTTCATACCATACTCTTTGTGCCTATTTAAGCTCATGAAGTGCCTTCTTTAGTTTATAAACTTTTTCTTCTTTATCTTAAATAATGATACCTTGTGCCTGATCAATGTATATATCTTCTTCCAAATCACCATTCAAAAATGCATATTTAACATAAAATTGAAAAACATTTCACTTTATTTATGCAGCTAATGCAAGCAATAATATAACAGTTCAAATCTAGCAACATGAGAAAAGGTTTCATAGAAATCAATATCATATTTTTATGTATAACCTTTAACAACAAGCCTTACTTATATTTTTTAATGTTTCCATCTGAATTGTTCTTCACTTTGTAAATCCACATCATAACAATTGGATCTTTTCCTTGTGAAATATCAACAAGCTCCCAAGTATCATTCTTTTCAATACTTAATTTGAATATCTTCTTTCATAGAATTTTTTTTTCATAAGCAACTTCGTAACATAATAGTTCTAAATGTACAATCATACAACTTGTACAAATATCTCATCTTTATATGACGCCTCTCTCTTTAGATGTGCTTATCTACTGATCTTGGACTTAAAAGAGATGAATTAGATGACAAACCATCACTAAATTCTAGATTATTAGTGATATCAATTTGATGATTTTCCTCAAATTTAATTGTTGCTTTTTCTTTATTATGAATTATAAATCCACCCCAATCCCACATACCATCTTTATCAAAAATAACATCTCTACTGATAACGATCTTCTTAGCCTGTGGATAAAACAATTTGTATGTCTTTGATTGAATGTTGTAACCAATGAATATCAACTTTTTAGATTTGCAATCCAACTTGCTTCTATGATGACCATCCTCCAATACATATGCAATGCTTCAAAATTAATACTTTCAAATGACTGATAACATGCTTTCTAATATTTTGAACAATTTTTGTTGGAGAAATATTCAAAATATAAATAGTAGTTGCAACAACTTCAGCCCAAAATATATTCGGTAAATTCTTTCTCTTCAACATACTTCTTGACATCTCTACAATAATTCTATTATTCCTTTCCACAACCTCATTTTGCTGTGGTGTGTTAGGAGCAGTTATTTGTCTGAAGATTTCATACTTATTACAAATTTTATTAAACTCGTTTGTTGTAAATTCTTCACCTCTATCTGTGCGTAGAATTTTAATATTTTTTCCATTTTGATTTTCCACCAATGTTTTAAAATGCATAAACTTTTCAAATGCTTCTGATTTATGCTTAAAAAAATACCCCTAATTCATTCTACCATAACCATCAACAAATATAATAAAATATTTACACCTTCCATGAGACGGTGTATTCATTGTGCCACATAAATTTGTATGAATTAGCTTCAAACATCTTGCACTACATGATTTTTTATCTAGAAAGGGCTTTCTAGCTTGCTTTCTAATAACACAAACTTCATTAATTCTACTATAGTCAACTTTAGGCAAACCATAACCATCTTCTTTTGATGCAATAATTTTAAACATCCCATATACAAATGACAATATCTAAAATATCATAATTCTGCATCAGATATTTTCTTAACTATCAATATTTTTCTTGAACTATTAAAATATTAAGTGGAAAAAAACTATTTGGAGTTATCTGAATTCTTACAAATTGTTGCTTACTTCTTTTATCTTTAATTTTAAAAGCTTTTTCATCAAATTCAACTTTATATCCACTATCGATTAATTGTCCAATGCTTAACAAATTATGTGTAAGTTTTGGAACATACAAAATATAATGTAACAACTTTGCCTTGCCATCATTTGTCCCAACATCAATGCTCCCCTTGCTTTCAACTTTAACATCATTATTATCATTAAATCTGACTTCTAATTTCTTGGACATATCTATCTCTTTATAAAGAGACTTCATTCCAATCATATGATTAGAATAACCACACAATCAAGGAATCAAATTTCTGAATTTTCACTATCTCCTTGAAAATGTGTCATAAACAGATTATTTTGATATGTTATCTTCTCTGCAACATTGTCTTATTTTTGTTTGAATCAATATTTATCTTCTAAATGTTTGAACTTCTTACAAAAATCACACTGCATTTTGTCTTTTCTTTCTTGATTTCTTTGTTTGTTACAACAGTTTGTTTCAATATGATCAAACTTCTTATAATAATAACATTGCTTTTGCCTCAACTTGATCTTTTATCTCTATAAGTTCCTCTTCACGAAAAGCTCCGCAACCACCTCTTTCTCTATAAGCACTTCATGCTCCTAGCTCTACCATGACATCCTTCTTTGCTGCCACTAGTTGACATTTCCTTCAATTGAAATGCCTTATCCAATGTCTTCAATTCTCTTCTATTTATTCTCTCCTCGTAAGCCATCAATGAACTCATCATTTCATCAAAAGAATACACATTAAGATCTTTGGATTCTTCAATAGCAACCACCACATGTTCAAAATTTGATGGAAGACTCATTTGAACTTTGGAGACTATCTTCTCATCAGATATTTGCTCTCCAAATGATCGCATTTTGTTCACAACTGTTGATACCCAAGAAAGATAATTTTGAACACATGCTTCTTTATTCATATTAATAATTTCAAAGTCACGTCACATAGATTGCAACTTTACTATTTTTACTCTTATTGAACCTTGAACATTGAAATTCTTTCTCCAAAATATCCCAAGCTTCTTTTGAAGTCTCCGCCATATAAATTCTTAAAAATATACTATCATCCATAGCTTGTTGAATGGAAAACAAAGTCTTTGAATCCTTCTTATTGTTATCATTATTTCTCCCTTCATCTTCTCCAAATTGCACACTATCCACCACAATATATCATAAATCTTATAACTTAAACAAAGTATTTATTTTGATACTCCAAAACTTATATACTTCTCACCATTGAAGATGAGAATTAAAAGTTGAGAAGTAGTATTCATTGCCATGAGAAATTTCTCAAATAGTTGGATGATAATCACACACCTTGTTTTTAGAAGAATACACGAAATCTTCTAAAAAAATTTCTTCAATCCAGAAATTTGACGCCCACTTCAATCAAAACCAGGCTCTGATACCATAATGTTGGAGAAATTGGAGAAACAAAAAACTAAGAAAATGATTAACATAATAGAGGAAAAGAGAACTGTTGAAGTTTTTTTTTTTTCTTCTTACACACTCAAAACGCGTAAAGGACTGCCCCAATTTTTAAAAGAAAACTGAAACAAAACTTAACCAAGGTTCACATCCTTTCACTACAAACTCATTTTAGTTTTAATAATACTTAGATAATAAATTTAATTTTGCATTAAAAACAAACAGTGACATATTCAAGTGAATGTTTAAACTATTATTCTATTTTTCGAGAAAAAAAAATTATATAGAGTTATTCCATGCAAATAATTAATTCTTTCATGCATGCTTTTACATGCTGATCATTATGAAAAATTATTCAGTGGGAATAATGCAAATGTCTACAACTGATAAAAGCAACTGAATATATTTCTAATATTCTGATTGACTATTTGCACATATCCACATGCTCCAATATTTATATAGACCTAAGAATTTCTAAGTCAATATTTTTGAATTTTCTGAAAGGCAGAAGCTACAGTTAATCTAACTGTATTACTATTACATATTGTAAGAACAGCTTTATAAGGAAATTTTAGCATGCAAGAAACTTGTAAGAAAATCTCGGATTCAATCATTAAAAGGACTTTAAAGTTTAGGAGAGATTATTAGGTGCGGAGTGCATGCGGACATGAAGAACCGTATGGATTTCATTATCTTTGTTATTTTCTGGAGCAATATTAGGTTCTGTATCTGTTTTCTCGTCTAGCAATACTTTGCTCTTTTTAATTTGTATTTGTCTTCTATTGTCAGCGAACTTTTATTTGCTCTTTTGCATTTGCTTTCTATTTATTGTATGACAATATTTTTTCTTTTATAATGTATCGTCAGCTTCCTCGTTTTATGTTTATGTTTTATTTGTGTACATTGAGCTATATTGTTTAGATCCTTTATTTCACTTTATGGTTTTTTAAGCTTTGTATTTTGATTGTTATTTTTTTTATATACTATACCTATATGTACATAAATAAAAATTATATAGCAAATAATAAAAAAATATTCAAATTAAATAGCTAAAGGACCCGTTTCTTCTTAAGAGGAGACTTATTATATTATTCTCTCCCAAATAAATTTTGATATTATCATCTTAAAATATAAATAAGATTGTAATCATGCATATTTGTGGACCATTTAGATCTTGGTAAACTCTATTTGCATATCCAAAGATTTTAACTAATTTAATTATAACTTTGTAATTGAGAAATAGTCAACTATTATTTTGCAAACATTGATGAGATTCATTGTGTGATTTAAAAAAAAATTCAAAACATTCAAACTCTTACATGCTATTCAGGCATAAAGATTTCAAAGATATAAAAATCTATAGGTACATATACATGATCAATATGTGTATCTTTTGTCACAATCTTGATCAGTACTCTAGCTAGTGTCCAGCTCCTCTATCGCTTGGCCCCGACGGCAATCTCATCATCCACAAGGCCATAGTCGTATCCTCTGCCTTGATCCCGAAGGCCGGCATCGGTCTCGCTGCTGCGACGTTTTGCATGTCCACTAGGAAGAAGATGATGAAGATGATAAAGACAAAGAAGAAGAGAGCATGAGAAAGTCTTGAGCCCATTCTCTAATTGATCTTCCCTGTGTAGAACCAAAGTGTTGAATTTTATCAAATAACAGACCTTTGATTAGCTCCTTAATTTTAAGCTGTAATGATCGACTACTTTCGAGTGTTAGCTTTGGGAAGCATATATGGGTCTTTATATATGTATATGAAGAGGGTGGTAGACGGCGTACGCTAGCTGTTGAGTTTGTTAGTCGTTCAGTTTGAATTGGTTTTTTATTTATATTTTTTATTCTTGACTGAATGGGCTGCGGCGTTATTTGAATTTTGAAGGAGTCATATTCAAATTAGATGAATTTTAAAAAAAAAAATCAATTAGATGATTAAAGTTTATTTTTTGACATAAAATAAATTTTAAGCGTCGTGTTGTCAGAAGAAAACGATTTTATCATTTTAAATAAATATTCACATATTTTTAGCACGAGATATTCATGATATATATATATATATATATATATATATATATATATATATTAAAAGTCAATATATTTTTTCAACATATTGATACAGCATTTTTCACATATTAAAATAGAGTTATATATGTACATAGGTCATTAATATTATATTTTTTTATATAACATATGTATCGTAGAAATTATTTTTTATTTTTTTAATTTTTTATTATAAACATTTAAAAATTATATATATATCTACGATACATATTATATAAAAAATATAATATTAATTATGTGGAATGATAAAAGGTTTAATGTGGACGTTGAATTTGATTCTATGTACTGACTTTGATCAGGAATATTGACTTGTATAAATTGACAAAACAAGATATATATGACGATATTACCTTTTAATTTGTCTAAGGTAGTGTTAATATTATAATAATACTTATATATAGCACCTACATCTAGGGTTACAAATGAACCGAGCCGAGCCGAGCCGAGTATGTAAGTGTTCATGTTTGTGTTCATTTAATATCAGGTTGTTCAAGCTTGGCTCATGTTTGTTCGAGCTTTATTGTTTGTGTACATGTTTAGTTCATTTAAATTAATGAGTGTTCATGTTCGGTTCATGTTCGTTAGTTTAGTGCTTATCGAGCTTTAAACAAACAAATATGAACGAGCTATAAACGAGCTCTACTTTTATATATTCATTAACTTAACAACGAGCTTTATCGAGCTTCCTAACAAACGATTACATCGAGCATGTTCGCGAACTTAATGACGAGCTCTATTTATATTATTTGTATTTATTAACTCTATAATCAAATATTAATTATTTTTATCAAGCTTATTCACGAGTTCAAAATCGAGCTTCTTATCGAGCTTATTCACGAACTTTAAATGATATTATTTGCGAACATAAATGAGCCGAACGCATTAGTGTTCAAGCTTGTTTATTTAAGAATCGAGTATTTAAAATATTGTTCAAATTTGTTTGTTTAGTTAATTAAACAATCATGAACGAGCTTTAATTGAACCGAACAACGAGTAGCTCGTCGAATGTTTGATTCGCTTGCAGCCCTACCTACATCATTCATCATTCATGCGTGGCAGAATAATCATGATTTCTCATTTATCAGATATTAATTATGATATAATAACAACAAATAAATAACTTGTATAAATATGAGATAAATGTGAGAAATATTTCTGGATCTATGGCCCATATTTTTCTTGAAAAATCTAAAAATAATTAAGCCTATGTGTGTATGATTATATCTTTATAACATAGATTTCTCTAGATTAATCACCGATAAAATTTAGGGATTTATAGTAGGAATTAAAAAGTTAATTTTTCAATTTGTTTAGTTAAATTTTGCTCTGGACTATATCATTGTCACTAATTATAATTATATAGGTTCCTAATTTTTCATAATAATAAGATTTTTTAAATTATATTTTAATAATTTTTTTAGATTTTGCACATGAGTGTATACTTGATCAAATTAGGTATTTACAATACAGATATCTCTAAGATTTTTTTAATTTTACAAAAAGAAGCATATTTTTTAAGTTTTAATCCTCATCTTCTTGAAATTGTTGATTCTCATATTGCCATTGTCAACTAAATATCAGTTTATATGCTCAATATGTATCATGTGGTCAATATATTTATAACCGTAAAAGAGAAGTAACATCAACATCATGGGTGACATCAACAATAAAGTCGTATAGTTGAAGAAGATCTTGAACCTTCTGTTGCTTTCTTGAGCGCCTGGATAGTTAGAATCGAGAAGGGAAGAAGACAGAGAGGTGATAGAGAAAGAGGAAACAGAGCATGATGAAAGTAAGAAATGAATATTATTTCCCTTAACTTCAGAGTACAGAACTATTGAATATATAGACTTTAAGTCTATGGTAAAGAAGTAAATATACAATATTCTGCTTAAAGAAAGTACAGTACGGAAAGTATAATAACTAATTTCATATTAATACATTTACTCATTTTGGTTCTCTAATACTCCCCGGCAAACTGATGGGTCGGGAATGACTGTCAGTTTGTTTCTGAGTGAATGAAACCGAGGTGTAGACAGTGGTTTTGTGAGAATATCAGCCGTTTGATCCACGGTGCTTATAGGAAGTAAGCGTATATTGTTACTTTGAATGTGATCACGAACGAATCTATGATCGATTTCAATGTGTTTCGTCCTTGCGTGGAATACAGGGTTATTCGCAAGTGCTATGGCGGAGATATTATCACAGTGAATATCGGTAGGAGATGTATTTGGAACTCCGAAATCTTCAAGTACCCGCCTGAGCCAAATGACATCTGCCGTGAGAGAAGCAAGGGCGCGATATTCTGATTCTGTGGAGGACCTTGCAACTGTGTGTTGCTTTTTGACAGTCCACGATACAAGAGTATTCCCCAGAAATGAACAGTAGCCCGATGTTGATTTTCTTGAGACTGGATCTCCGGCCCAATCTGCGTCCGAGAAGGATTGAAGTATAGGCTTGCTTTTGGTAATGGGAATGCCGTAGATGAGTGTTCCATTGATGTATCTTAGCAAACGTTTGAGCAGGTATCCATGAACATCTTCCGGTTGATGCATGTGCTGCGAAAGAAAATTCACCGCATATGCAATGTCAGGACGAGTTAATGTTAAATATTGTAACGCACCTGTAAGTTTGCGGTATAAACTGGGATCGGACAGTAAGTCATTTGACGGTAGATGAGCCGGAATTTTGGTGCAGGAGGGATTTGAGAGCGGGTTACACTGTAAGAGGTTTGCTTGTTTCAAAATAGATATGGCGTATAATTTCTGAGATAAGAAATAGCCTTGCTCAGTTTTCTGAATTTGAATTCCTAAGTAGGAATTTGCCTCGCCTAAGTGCTTCATGGAGAAGCGTGCACTAAGTTGTTGTAAGAGCTTGGAAATGGCATGCGGATTGCTTCCCGTAACGAGGATATCATCGACATACATCAGCAAGAAAATGCGATTAGTAGATTGAGTTTGAATAAGTAATGATGGATCAGATTTACTGTGTACAAACCCGAGTGAGACAAGGTATGAGGTGAACGTATTATACCATTGACGTGGTGCTTGTTTGAGACCGTATATGGCTTTCCGAAGACGACAAACGTGGGAAGGTTTAGTTGAATCTTCAAAGCCTTTAGGCTGGGCCATATAAACCGTCTCCTCAAGTTCGCCATGAAGAAATGCATTTGCTACGTCAAGTTGTTGTACCTGCCAGTCATAATAAAGAGCAATAGTTAATAGAATGCGTATGGTAGGAAGTTTGGCTACCGGACTGAAGGTTTCGAGATAATCGATTCCGTATTCTTGATGATTTCCCAAGGCGACCAAGCGAGCTTTGTGTGTAGCAACTGATCCATCTGTATGACGTTTTGTCCGATACGTCCACTTACAACCCAGAATTGATGCATTAGAAGGCGGTTGCACGAGCTGCCATGTGCCTTGGCGTTGTAAAGCAAAAAACTCAAGGGCCATAGCTTTTCGCCATTCCTGATGTTTGGATGCTTCGCTGTAGGACGTAGGATCAGAAACCAATTCTTGTGTAATTTGTTTATGCAACAAATTTAGTCTTTGCTTGGGTTTTAGAGAACCCGTCTTCAGTCGGGTGAGCATGTGATGAGAATTAGGCTGAGAAACAGTATTCGTATGATTTGTCATGAGTTCCGCCGATTGTGATATAATAGGGAGATTTGAAGTTTGTTCAGCAGGTTGAGGAGGGGGTTGATAAGTCGAAGTGGGAGAGGAATGCTTTTCCTGAGAGGTAGTGATAGAGTTAAGAGAAGAATTTGATGCTGGAGTGAGAAAGAATGGTGGAGGAATGTGAGAGGAGGTAGTCATCTCAGGAGACAAAGAACCTTTAAAGGGAAATGATAATTCGTCAAAGGTTACATTACGAGACATATAAACTTTTTTGGAATCAAGATGGAGACATTTGTAACCTTTGTAAATATCGGAATAACCAAGAAAAACGCAGGGCAAGCATTTCGGTTGAAGTTTGTGACGGGAGTGCTGTGGTTGTAACGGAAAACACATACATCCAAACGTGCGCAATAACGAATAAATCTGGTTTCCGGTTGAACAACATCTCATATGGGGACCTGTTGTGAGTAACAGTGGATGGCATTCTGTTAATTAAATAGGTAGCAGTCATGGTCGCATCAGGCCAGAATTTGTAGGGAACAGCAGCTTGAAGTAAAAGAGTTCTGGTTGTTTCAATGATGTGCCTATGCTTGCGCTCGGCCACACCATTTTGCTGCGGTGTGTAGGGGCACGAAATGTGGTGTGTTATACCGTGAGTTTGAGTGAAATTTCGAAAGCTGTGGTTCAAGTATTCAGATCCACCGTCGGTTCTAATGCATTTGATGGACTGAGCCGTGAGTTTTTCCACCTGATTCTTGAAATTAATGAAAATATTAAGAACCTCAGATTTATGCGTCATAGGAAAAATCCACGAAAACCGCGAGAAATCATCCACAAAAAGAACGTAATATAGAAAACCTTGATTCGACGAGACGGGGGCAGGACCCTAGACATCAGAATGAATTAGTTCTAGAAAATTATTACTATGACTTTTAGAACTTTCAAAAACTAATTGGTGCCCTTTGGAGGCTTTACAAGAATGACAAGTAAAACTAGTAGCAGAAATTTGTAAAAGAGGATTAGTCTTTGCTATTGTTTCAAGAGTTCTTGAATGGGGATGGCCCAATCTTGCGTGCCAGATGGTATTCGGAACGGTGGTGGTAGCAAGCGCCTTTTTGTGTTGCTTTATTGTAGGTTGACGCAGAGAATATAAACCTTCGCTACACGGTCCTTGAAGTATTACTTGATTGGTCTTCAAATCCTTAAAGGTAAAACCATAAGGATCAAATGAAATAGAAAGATCGTTATCTTTTGTAAGTTGAGAAATAGAGAGTAAATTAAATTGCAAGTCAGGAATATGAAGAAGAGATGATAGATGCAGCTTACGATTTGGTGTTGGTAAGATGCCAACACCTGTATGTGCAATCGGTACCGATCTACCGTCGCCCACTGTAACGCCATCCGAGCCGGCATAAGATGATGAAATGCTGAGATTATCAAGAGAGTTAGTAATGTGCGAAGATGCACCAGAATCAAGATACCAGTTCGTGGAGTTGTTGTCGGCGTTGGTGATGAGGGCACGGTTGGACGTGGTAGCCGGGCGAGGAGTGTACTGGACGTTCAGGCGATGCCAGCACTCCGCCGCTGCGTGACCCTTTTTGTTACAAATTTGACATATAATGGCTGAGGTGGTGGATGAGCGATTGCTGGTGTTTCTGTTTTGAGTAGTTTTGCCACGATTCTTCACATTTTTACCTCTGTAGGAAAACAGAGCAGTATTAGAGTCAATGGAAGAGGCAGCCTTAGCGGCTTCAGAGGTCACGTTAACTTCTTCGCTTAGTAGAAGCGAATAAAGTGTATCAAGACTAATGGGTTGAAGCATGGTTCTGATGGCTGTCTTAAAAGCTTGATATGCCGGCGGGAGTCCATTTAATGTGTAGAGCACAATATCTTCAGTGTCGACCGATGATCCAGCGCCGGCCACTTGATCGACGAGCGTTTTGATATTGGAGAGATACTGCGTCATCGTGTCGGATTTCATCGAGATATTGTGGAGCTCATTCTTGAGCTGTATTACGCGAGAACGATTGGAGGCTTGGAATCGTCGTTCGAGCGTATCCCAAATGGCAGAGGTGGATTCAAGACTGATGATGTAAGGAAGAACCGACTGGGAGATTGTAGCGCATATTGCAGCGGCAAGATTTTGATCCGTCAAGATCCATTGATCGTATTCGGGATTGACGGAGGAGACAGAAGAATCACGGGAATTTTCCAGCAGACGGGGTGGTGGAGGGATAGCCGAATCCAGAAATCTTTCGAATCCATTTGCGCGAACAAGTTTCACAACTTGCGATCTCCATAAAGAATAGTTGTCCGTAGAAAGTTGAGTTGGCACTATGTTCTTGAGATTAGAAACCACAAACTTGAGTGCCGATGAGATGCTTGCTGTGTTTTCTTCCATTTGTTCTGATGGATTCCTTGCTCCGGATGTTGCAGATCCCGACATTGATCTATCTTCTTCTTGAACAGTCTTCAAGCCTGCTCTGATACCATGAAGAAGATCTTGAATCTTCTGTTGCTTTCTTGAGCGCCTGGATAGTTAGAATCTAGAAGGGAAGAAGACAGAGAGGTGATAGAGAAAGAGGAAACAGAGCATGATGAAAGTAAGAAATGAATATTATTTCCCTTAACTTCAGAGTACAGAACTATTGAATATATAGACTTTAAGTCTATGGTAAAGAAGTAAATATACAATATTCTGCTTAAAGAAAGTACAGTACGGAAAGTATAATAACTAATTTCATATTAATACATTTACTCATTTTGGTTCTCTAATAATAGTGACAATGATTTAGGCTTCGTTTGGGACGGCTTTTTTATTGCTTTCTAAAACGGAGTTTTAGTACAAATTTTTTTATTTTTAAACTAAAACTCCGTTTTAGAAAGCAATAAAAAAAACCGTCCCAAACGAGGCCTTAGTAGCATGCATTCTAATAATCATATTAAATAAGTAAAAGTCCTTGCTACAACGGTGTTTTTTCAGTATCAGTAACATGTTGGCTTAGTAAACGGAGTCATCACTCTTAATTGCTCTTTGGCATAATTATCAACTCCTTGTAATTCTCAATCAGCATCATATGAATCAGTAGAGAATAACACTCAACCACAGTTTTTAAAGAAAAGTTCATCGACCCACCTTCCTATATAGTTCCATCAGCCTCTAGACAATGTTAGTGAACAATCAGTGATTACATGTTTTCCCCACACGTACACACATTATTATTCGCACTCATTTTGAATGCATTGTAGTAAATAAAGCATAGTTAGACTTAATTTAGAAAATTTCATAATGTATTAATGGTAAAAAAAAAACTCTACGAACAAAAAATTCACATTTTTAGAAATTAATCAAATTAGCAGATATTATGTAACATATCCTTTTGAATCTTTAATTGAATTGAATCACTATTTTTATATGTCAAAATAAATTTCAAAATAGACAATAATCAATGTTTCTCAAAATCACCCAACAAAAATTTTTCAATATATACTCAAAATGTTCATAATATCAAGCTCTATAATATGTAAAAAGTTAGGCCGTGAAAGTATTGTCAATACAAAATTATCCTTGTTTTTCGGTAACATAAATGTAAATTGAAACGAAAAAATATCAAAAATATAAAATCTTTGAAATCAGAAATATGATAAATATTCTTTACAGTGAGACGAGTAAATTTTCAAACTAGGCCAACTGAAGAAAATCTATACTGCGCCACCTCCAAATCTTAATTCTCATTTTCTCTCTCCTTACTTTTTTCTTTTAATTTTCTCTAATTTTTCTCTGCAGGTCTCTCTTAGCCGAAGAACTAAGAAGAAAAAATTGGATTTTAAAGGCTTTAGTGCTTTAAGGGATTTTATTAAAAAATAATAATATAATATAAATTTAATTATATTATTTAATTAATTTTAAGTATAAAATTCATTTAATTCGTTTAGAACTTAAAAAAATTATAGAAAAATATATATATAATAAATCATTTTATTTAGAAAATATCAATGAAATCAGTTTGCAATACGGACATCTGACGATCACAAGACTCCCACTTATACTGACATGCATCAATTTATTAAGGATTTTCACTAGTATTCAAAAATTATTTAAAAAAAATCGTGTAATTAAAACATCATAATATTTATGATATGACTCAGTCGATTTGTGATTTGAATTTATAATAAATAAAAAAAGTTATTTTATCTAAATCAAAATATGGACTATTATAAGATGAAATAAATACTTATCAATGGTCAACAACTTAATTGTTCATGCTGATATTCTACGACTGATATGCATCAGCCAGATCTTAAGGATCCGAGTTAGGGGGAGGACGTGTTTTCAATACAGAAAAATATGAAAGCAGGAAAAAAAAGGTCTATATTGAGCAATATAATACAAGTCCCCATCGAAAATTTCAACAAATTAAATTAAAAACAATTAACTTTTCTTTGTATTTCACCACTAAGCATCTTCAAAAATTTTCTTTTAAATTTCAAAAAAGTTCTATTATAATTTTTTGCCGATCACAAAAGATCATCAGAAGATAACTAGTCGGGCATAAGTAAAAAATTAAATATAATTGAGAATACAAAAATATTTTTTAGGACTATTCAAATAATTTAATATATGATTAACAATCCACAATAATAATATTCAACATATTTTCAAAAAATATAGCATAATCTCTCACTCCATAGAAGCACTACCATTTTCTTTATTTTATTTTATTTAAAAAAGGAAAAAAAATGACAATTTAACAACTCATCCTACCCTTGTTGAGAGATTATTACATGCGGAGTCCGGAGTCGGAGAACCGTTCGATTATTGTATGTTTGTGAACAGTAAATGCATAGTTATTGTTCACTACTGTGCTTTTACTGTTCATAGTCACAAAACCAAACAGTTATGTCGGTCTAAACTCCACACGTAATAATCTCTCCCTTGTGGACCATAATGCGCTATCTAATGCTTAATAGTAAGACTATTCCTTACACCAGCTTGGTGCATTTTCTATTAAGCATTTATTTCAGTTACATTTTCTTGCTTGCATCCAATATGTCATCAAGGAGAAGGACAAATATCTACCCATTTTCTCTTTGTCAAACCATATGGAGATCTAGCCAAACAAATAATTGAAAAATAAAGTTGTTAGAAGAGAAAAATCAAAATATTACGGTATAGTTTGTGATAAAATTAGAAGATAATTTCATGATAATATAGAAATAAATGTTTACATTAAAAAAATAAAAAATATATATATTTTTATTAATTGACACCCTTAACTTGTATCGGCATAACATAATTTAATATCGGTCGCCCACTGGCCTGGCATAATAGAATCTCACCTCGGTCACCTATTGACAATGATATAATATCATATCATATCACATTTTTTATGAATTTTATTAATTAAAGTATAATTAGACTAAATTCAAAAATTGCTAAATTGTATCAACAATAGATAACAAAAATATTACTGAGTAAAAAGTCATTGTTTTAAAATATGATCAAATTATCAAAGATTGTGTAAAAATCATCAAAAAGTTTTAATATAACTAAAACATTGTTTTTAGACATCAAAATAAAATTTTGTACGAATAAAAATAATTATTTTTTCAAAATCACAAAAAAAATATAATATATTTAAAATATTCATAATCTCAATCTCTATAAAATATTAAAAGTTATGCGATGAAATTTTTACTAAAACGTTAAAGTTTTCTTATTTTTCGGTAACAAAAATATAAATTTGATCATAAAAATATAAAAAATATCAAATTATTAAAAACTGAAATAGGCATAACGTAAACAACGTCAAGACGAGCAAAATTTTCAGCTGAGCTGACGAATAAAAATGGCTCTACGATCACCAAACCCTAGTTTTTTTCTCTCTCCTCTCATTTCTCTTATTTTGTTCTTTTTTTTTTCTCCTTTAAATAGATGAATGAATGAAAGACAATCAAATGACTTTAATAACTTAAGTGAGTTTAGATATATTTTTTTATAATAAATTATATTAATTTATTTAAGGTAAATATTAATTAGCTAAAAATATTAATTTTTTATAATAAAATATGTAATATATATTAAGGAAAAATAGTACTTACATCATTTAAATGTAAAAAAACATATAAATGCATTTATATCTTCATATTCAGAGGTCCAAAAGTTATGAAAAAATATTTAAAAGTTAGCTAAGCATGTCCAGAATGTTTGGGTAAAATCAGTTTGCAAAACGAACTTTTAATGGTCCCAAAAAACCCACTTGTACCGACATATGCTAATTATTTAAGGAATTATACTAGTTATACTGACTTATAAATAAAAAATTTATTGTATGCTACTATATATATATATATATAAAGTCAGAATAAATCTAGTTAATATATATAATGACTTATAAAGTTATAAGAACCACCCACCTAAAAAATGTTGTCATCGACATTCCCAGACTAAAATAAGTCATAATAAATCTAAATACAGCTATCTCATCTCACATTGCATCTCCTAAGTAGCCTTTCTGGCGGTCATGTGCTTTCACTACATCTTGACCATCATAATCTATTTGCTTCTCAATTTCTTGACATCATATGTCAGTATGATATCGGGCTCTTCTCTATAGTGCAAGTTCAGATTAACATTAATATCCTCAGCAGATAATCTCTTTCCATAATCAAATACTAACTTTCTCATATAAGATACATAAAATATATTGTGTATATATAACATATGATCTAATTACAATAACCTTTAAGCAAAACCACCAATCCTCTCAATAATCTCAAAAAGTTCAATGTATATTGGCATCAACTTATTGATTCTTCCAAATCTGTCGATACCTTTTATCAGATTGACTTTGATATAAATAAAATCACCAATATGGAATTCCACCAATCTATGTTTTTTTTATCATAATACTTCTTATGTATATTATGTACAACTCTTAATTTTCTTTTATTATATAAATATTTAATGTAGTGTCATCTATAAAAGCATACCTTATAACCTGTCTTTTACGCACCTCTGTCAAAGTCACTAAACTTCCTACCGTAGAAGGCTTCATAAGAAGCAATTCTTATAATGAACTGAAAATTATTATTGTATGTAAATTTTATAAGCAAAATATTTTCCTCTCGCTACTACCAAAGTCTAGAACACAGGTCTCAAAAGATCCTCAAATATATGAATAGTTCTTTTGGATTGTTCGTCTTACTACTAATGGAAAGTCATATTGAAGTGTAATTTTATACTCAGACCCTATTAAATACCTCTACACTATAGGCGGATCCACGGTGTGCTGAGGGTGGGCAATTGCCCACCTGAAAAAAAAAATTCATTAAGGGCGGCTTTTTCGGAAATTTGCCCCCCCTCAAAACATTTTTTTTGCCCTAAATCCAGCCCGTCTGCCCAGTTTTGCCCATCTCGACGTCTCGACTCTCCGTAGAATCGCACTCGCGATTCTCTCCATCTCTTGTTTCGTCCAACTCGCAAGATCAGACCCTTCCCAAATCGCAAGTGGTCGGCGGTGTTCCCTTCGCAAATCCTAAGAGGTCGCCGGCCTTGGCTTTCGCAAATCGCAATAGCTCGTCTTCTTGGTTCGCAGCCAGCAGCCCTCTTCCACATTCGTCTTCATTGAAGGTAATATTTACTTGTTTTGATGCCTACCTACTACTTTACTTGCTCTATTTCTTTTGCTTGATGGCTGATGCTTCTCTTTGTTTCCTTATATGCATATTGAAATTTTTTTAATAGTACTTGTATTTCATTTTGCATTTGTAATAATGCTGCAAATCTTTGAAACACTTTCATGGAACTAAAACAAGTAAAATGAAAACTCTTCATCTCGTTGACCGATTCTGTTTAGGTCTAGGTTGGTTTTGCTTCCTCATTTTGGAAAGCATTATATGTTGTTGGACTTTGAAAGTGGAATCAAAGGCATTAATGGAATATGTTTGAAGTTGTACCCCAACATTAGTTGTAAGATAACTTTGCATCTTCCAATGTGGATCGATTTATGACAGTATACTTCATAACATATTATCTTCTTCACCAGTAAAATCTATAAAAGCCATAAGGTAGAGTTAAGTAGTGAAGGAGTGTCGCCTATATTGGTTAATATAGGACTGAGGTTGGGTAAGATGAGTTTAGTTATATTAGTCAAGTACTGTCACACTCAGCAGGGTGGGGGCAATTTGTCCCTCGAAAAAAAAAAAATCATTTATTATATGATTTTTAGGTGATTTGTCCCAATCAATCTACTTTTTAGTCTTTATTACATGAGCTTTTAGGCAACCCCCCCCCCCCCCCCCCCCCCCCCCCCCCCCCCCCTCATGGTATTTAGACAATTGCCCCTAGCATAGTCAAACACATTGTGTAGATGTGTTTTTGTTAAGAAACAATGAATCAAATACAAGGAGAAATGGTAAAGAACCCCGCTAGGGGGTGCTATCCCTTTGGACGCCCAACATACCTACGAAGCTTATAATGATCAAGGATATGAACAAATAGGGGTAGAACCAACTTCAAGCCAAAAAAAAAATCTCTACACTTTTTGCCCCCCCTGAAAATTAAGGCTGGGTCTGCCCCTGCAGTCTACACAATCTAGAGATAAATCGACTATCATGATCAGATACAATCACCTTTAGCACACCTTGCAATATGATAATATCTCGGACATATATATGTGCTAACCGATGATCAATCAAATCTGTTTGTCAGATTTAAATGAAATGCGTTGACTTCATTTGTCTATCGACAATAACCCATATAGCATCATGCCCTTATCTCGATATGGAAAAACCCATAACAAAGTCCATCATCACATCTTACCACTTTCACTCTAGAATATGTAATGACTACAACATATCACCTAGTTGTTGATGCACAGCCTTCACTAACTGACATGCCTCGCACTTTGACACAAACTATGTTACATCCTTATTTAATCCAGGCCACCATAACATTCCTTTCAAATCTCTGCACATCTTACTGCTTCTTAGATAAATATTGTAGATTGAATAATATGCCTCATGTAGAATATCAGCTCTCAGATTACCAACTGATGGAATCCATAATTTACCTTTGCAGAAAATGGCACCAAAATCATATAGAAATAGTTTAGGCCGTCTCTTAGCATCCTCAATCTGATCTCTCAACTTCACATACTATGTATATGACTTTTGGGCTTCCTAAATTATTTTCTATAGAGTAGGGTGAATAATCATCTGAGTTAACAATTTGGATAAGTATCAACTGACACTATCTTTATCTCCCGCTTCTCTAAATCTTGAATAAAGAAGTCTATAGAAGTAAACGATGAAAAAGTACTTGATGACTTCCTACTCAAAGCATCTACTATCAAGTTCATCTTACCAAGTTGATACTAAATAGATAACTCATAATTCTTGATCAACATAAGTGATCTCCTCTGTTGTAAATTCAAATCCTTCTAAGTAAAGATGTTTTAAACTTTGATGATTAGTAAAAATCTCACATCTGACTCCCCTGTACAAGTAATGCATCCAAATCTTTAGTGCAAATACCACATATTAACTCAATATTATTTGTCAGATAGTTCCTCATATGATTTTAATTATCGAGATGCATATGCAACAACTTTATATTTTGCTAAATATAGTCTTCACCATATTCTCCTCTCTCACATTCAGTTGATGATAATCATATCATAGATCAATATTAGAAAATATTGAACACATTTGCATCGAGATTCATGTTTGATCAAGATAATTTTTGGTGACATCAAAATTAATAATAAATAAGCATTAATTTATTTAAATTAATATTTTAATTAATTTATAGAGACTATTAATATTGATTTAATTTTTATAATTAATTTATTTACATCATTTACTTAATTGATTATTATTAAATTCAAGTAATACATTTTTATCAACATTAATTATATTAAGTAAATAATGCATAAGATATGATAATAGCCAATTAATTATTAATTAGTAATTATAAACTAAATAAACACCAAATTATTTATTTTATAAAAATTCTTAATTATAATTTATTCCTTTTAAGTTTATATTTTTAATTAATTAACATTGAGTTGTCATAATGAAACATTTAACTTATAAATTAATATAATCAAATTAAATTAGAAATTAATATTAATATATATTGTTATTAACTAATATTTATCTCATACCCTAATTCAGTAATTCATGAAACCATCCTCGCCAAACGCGAAGTGGCGCGGGAGCTTGCTGGCGGGAATCAGCGACGGGACCGGCGGCTTCTGGAGGAGAAGAGGAGTTCGTGACCGGCTTTTTGTGTAAGAGATTCCCTTCAGCGCGGATTTCAGTTAAATTAGGGGAATCCCCGTATTTCGCCAAGCCGGGATTAAAGGTAAAAGACGGGAGAAGCGAGATGCAGGATTTGCTGTTCGTTTTGCCTGTTTGGCAAAATTTATGTTAAATATTGCTTAAATCATGCTCAAAATCTGCAAATTTTTTCTGTTTGATTTGTTTTGAAAAATCTCTCATTCACTCAAACGCATATCCGAAGGCTGAGGATTAAATTAACATATACGTGGTTGAGGTTTAAACTAGCAATGCGCTTTTGTATAATTGTATACCGTCCTTTTTTTCAAATTTTTGTTTTTCGCTTGATATTTTTGTTGCATCGATAATAATTAAGATTTGATGTTACTTCTTTTAGGTAATTGTTATTGTTGCATCCGTGCTGAAATATTTGCTGCGGTTGGGATATTTGAAGTTCAACATCCTGGCTTTGTACGAAGATTCATCACACAAATAAATAAAAAAGTAGGGTATAACATTTATAAAAGGCACCAAAATTTTTATGTGTAAAACCTTGAAAAGGGGAAAAATCATGGGGCATGACCCAATTTGAATGAATCCACTATTATTGATGGTTGATTATAAATAATATCCCTCCTTTGATGAAGGTGTTAACTTAATTTAGCAAATACATATTTTATATAGCTTGTTACATGGTAATTGTTCTTAAAAGAGTGTTAATATGTTTGTTTGGTCACTAGGATTGTAGTCGGCGGACAAAGGTGGTCTTAGAGACCGTAGTCTATGGGCGACAGAGGTCAGAGAGACCGTAGCGAACTGGTGATGGTGGTTAGCGGGATCGTAGTCGGCGGGCGATGGTGGTCGGAGGGACCCTATTCGATGGACGACAGTGGTTGGAAGGACCGTAGTCGGGTGACGGTGGTCGGAAGGACCGTAGTTGAGCGATGGTGGTTAGAATGACCGTAGTCAGCGGACGATGTTGGTCGGAAGGACTGTAGTCTGCGGGCAACAATAGTTAGAAGGATCGTAGTCGGCAGGAGATGATGGTCGGAAAGACCATAGTCGGCGGCGACAATATTTGGGAGGAGATCCGATGTCAGTAGCATCCGGGAAGAGTTTCGGTGATAGTTGGAGAACGAGCGGAAGTCCGGCCGCGATCGGTAGTCGCGAAGATCTCCGGCAATGGCAATGCATGACGGAGAGTGCAAAAGAGCTCTCAAGCCTTCTCTCCTTTTCCTCCCTTCATGCGAATGAGGGGCTGTTTATAATTTTTTGGGAGTGACATTCTCATTAAATATGAACAAGATAAAGGGCATTTTGATACTGTTTCATCGGACGGTTGGTATTAGCTCCCTTGATCATAGAGTGTTTATCAAGTATTTAAGTGCCTTAGAGATGTCAGAATTGAGTGATCTTTGGCTCGTTTGATTCGTCTCGTTGAGCCCCTCCATTCGACTATAAGAATGTCATATTTGAATATCATTTGGTCATCCAATTAATGTTATGAAGCATTTAAGCAGGCTTTGGACCTTTGATTTGGTCTCATTGGGCTCAAATTGGACTAATTTTGGTGTCATCGGGTTCGACTCCTTGAGATGTTCAATTTGACTATAAGCTTGCCGAAATTGGAGTTTGGACCTAAATATAATTTTATAAGTTTTCAATTCATATTTGCATCGAGATTCGTGCTCGATCAAGAGGATGTTTTGGTGACATATCAGTCATACTTTGAGGATAAGAAAACATTATTTTGACCAGCATAATTTCATTGCTAGAAAACGTTATTTTGACCAGCATAATTTCATTGCTAGGAGCATATTGAATGTTTAAGCGGTCTTGCACACTATCAACTAAAGAATGACGTTTTCTTTATACACAAATGTTTGATCTTGAGGGGGTCCGACATTGAAATTAGTATCTCGACAATGCGATTCTAATTAGAGTAGGGTGTGAAGTCCTTTGGAATTGGAGTTTGTTGTGATTCTTCGTTAATGAGAAAAATTGCTTAAATGCATGATTAATAAATATTAAGAAGTTACTGCAGGAGGTAAGATTAGTTGTTCTGCTGTCACTGGGTTGCACAAACTCAATGCACTCCTTGACTTGAAGATCTTGATGGATGTGATGGGAAATATCACATTGGCTTGGGTGTAGGTCGCTATGAAAGATGACGGGAGATAATATGTTGGGATTTTAAGTCTTCAACACCAACTACATGCACGAATGATATTTTGCTTCTTGTCTCCATTCTCCCTCCACCCGCCATGGGTTCTGCTCATTAAGACCCATCCATAGAGGAGGTTGGTCCCAAATTGAAAATGAAATAGGTGTTAAAAGTTTTTAATATAGTAATAGTGATCCTTATCAATTAGCTCAAGCTTTTGGTTTGAAGAGTATTCTACTAGTTTATTCAGCTCAACTTGGGCCCTTCATTTTTTAACCCCATGCACTACATGGAACACATTGGGAAGAAATACATGATGAGACAAATGAACCTTAAACTTAGCTCCATGCATTGCTCATTGAGGTTGTATAATGGTTACACATTCATACAAAGGCATCAATGGGCTGAATTGCTGTGTGGGCTCTTATAGAAGACTAAGTCATTGAGGAGATCATGCACAAGGATGTCTATATGCATTTGATGGAGCACATTGTGCACTTGATAATTAGACCAAGTGACCTTAAGATAGCTCTCGATCATCGAGTAAAAAATTGAGTAAAAAATTGATGAGACGATTGCAAGCTCTCATGGAGGTACGAGGATTCTGTTGTCATCCTGGGAGACGCCAGCATTTTGGCGACAATGGTTGCAATTATATTACTTTGTTTTAACATTATTAAAATATTGTGATTGTTCTTGTATATGGATTGCTCTTTTAGGCTTTTTCTCATCACTTATTGAGTTTAGTTGGCAGTAGAATCATGCATGGGGCTGAAGTGGAAGCAAGTAAAACAAATAGAAAAAAAAAGAAAAGATAGAGCAGGCTCATCCATTCAAGCTACAACCCTAACTTCTATCCTTGTTACCAACTTCATTTGCTTTTCTCATTTTATCTTCCTGTCATTGGTGTGATACTCTCGCCGCTATTTTATCATAATTTTCCCTCTCTTTGCTTCCTATCCTCATTTCCAAGGATGAATAAATTTGTTTAGAAAGAGGAGAAAGAGGGAGACAAGTGATCCTTAGAGAGAGAGGGGGTTGTTGGAGGGAGTGGTGGAGAGAGAGTGTTGACAAAGCAAGGTATAGACATGTAGTTCATGCATTTGTTTCTCATTTGTATAGCCCTGAGAGAGGGGGAGAGCAAGTGATAAATTTTAAAGTGGGAAGAAGTTTGCGCTTAGCTCCTTCATGCCTTTATCTTCTCTTCGTTTTCAATGTTTACTGATTCTGTTATGGCTACATGTTGAGCATATAGAGAACCATATAGATGGCTTTGGGGTTGATGGCTATCTCTCATGGAAAGAGATTGGTAGTGAGAATTGGACCCTAATGCCTGTCTCTGCACCCTCTGTGCTGCCCTACTTCATGGTCCTGAATCCCTCTTTTTTTTGGCAATAGAATCTCATAGTGAAGTGGTTGTGCACACATGTGAATTCATCTTGCAACATGTGGTAGTTTCGTAATCATAAGGATGAGCAATCTAGGTTGGGTCAAGGTGGTCTGATTTGATCTTCTCCAACTTAAATTAATTAATTCGATTAATGCTTTTGAATTTGCACTGTTCGTGCTTGCTTCAAAATTTTCCTTGATCATAATAGGGTGTGGTGCGTGTATGGATGTATGCATATATACACACACATACATACATAGATACATACATACACACATGTGTGTGTTGTAGTTATTACATATTCGTTTTTTATCCCTTTGAACTTTGAGCTCTTCCATCAATTAGATGTTCATTTTGGTTGTTAAAATCTTGCTCTTAGCAATCTAATCAGGGGAGGCTAGAACTTTTTGAACACTTCATCTTTTTAGATGGGAAGAAGGTTCTTTTAGTAGTTGAACTTTAAGTCCTTTCTTCATCATGTTAGAAAGATCTTCTAGCTTAAATTTTGATCCCTTTATCCTGTATAAGGAAAGGGAGGGGCTTTAAGCCATTGAACTTTGAACCCTTCCGTCATCCTGTTAGAAGGGATTTTTAGCCTTTGAATTTTGAACCCTTCCTGAAGTTAGATGTTTGATATGGTTATTCAAACTTGGTTTATGTAATCTTAGTTGAAATAAGGTCTGTCAGTTTCCTTACTTAAAAATTTGTCTTATTTGTACTGGACGTTTAATATTTTTTTGTTCTAAATTTTGCTGTTTCTTTTAAGCAGGACAAATTCGTCTACTTTTAGCATGTCTCTGGTCCTAACTTGCATTATATTACCCCTTTATTTTTGTGTAATTTTTTTTGGATAAATTATCCTCTCAATCTTTATAAATATTCTTTTGGCATGAAAATTTACCAATTGTTCCTATTCTGGCGTTTGCAGAAGAATGAGCAGGATGAAGGGGCTCATAAGAACTCTCAGAATAATAAGTCAGCCTCAGGTAGCATATTGTTACAAAACAACCTTATCTTGTGATCTTGTCTATTGTGAGAACCTTTTTATACGTGAAGAAATGGATCAGAATATTTCTTCTGATATATATATATATATATATATATATATATATATATTATATATATATATATATATATATATATATTGTTTTCATGATTGCTTCCTTTTATTCATGGACAAATCGAGCTTTATCCAATTCCCATACTGAACATGTGTTCTACCTTAATTGATAGTCTTAGAAAGTTGATTTGATTCTTAACTTCCTTGTATGTACTAATGGTACTTTAGTGATAAGAAAGGTTTTCTTCCCCATTCATTTGAAGATTGGAAGTATTCAGTTAAAACTCCATGTTGGTGCGTTAATGTGTTATGATCATTCTCCAGGTACTAGATGCTCGTGTATGCAATCATCAATTGCTGGCCAGTGGTTTCTTGTTTTGTTTAACCTTGAATTATATTGTCCAATCCTTCTTTCCATCCTTGTCTCTTTATGAAAACTTATTTTCCTATAGTCTTTAGCTGAAATCAAGCTACATGCTTTTTATTTATGTTTGTACTCTTGTTCTCATCTTGTTTTTTATAATCTATGAGTGATAATTTATTAGTTTTCACTTTGCATTAACTACTGCTAATGTACCTTATGCAATTTGTAAGAGTTGTTTGTGTCTTTGTGATGGGATTTCTCATTTAATGCTGAAGAATTTAAGATGTATCTGAACTATTTAGTGCTCTGATGTATATTTATAAGATTTTGTATGGAACAACTTTTTGACTGCTTTCGTGGTAAGAAAAGTTGCTAGTATTGAAAGACAGCTTTTTGGTTGCTTTTTCAAAAATTTCCTTTAAAATATTGTTTTTGAAAAAATGTTTCTAAAATTGTGGCAGAGGAAAGAGCTTTAAAAGGCAAAAAACCAAAAATGTTTAAGTGGGCCCAAACAAAATCTGAAATTTATATATGAATTTGACTTATTTTAAATGATCACAAAGTGTAATTTAAGATTGCATTAGTTCACAAGTTATCTTTTCTTGTTAGTTTGGTAGGTAATTAGCAATGGAATTCTCACCATGTTAGTGAGTGCTAATTGGTATTAAAGTAAAGCATGACTGGTTTTTCATAGAAATGAACGTTATCACTGGAGGCTATGCTATATGTCATTGCAACAATAATGTTTGATTCCGTTTGTAGACTACGCATTTTAATTGCTTCAAAGGATGATGAAGATATTTCAGAATTATTCACATGGTCCATTTTATTCACATATCGTACATATTAAAAAACAGTTAGTGTGCTGTCGCCTTTGAGGATTTCTTATGTCATGCATGAAAACTGAAGATTATTCATGAGATGGATGCGATATTTTTCTGTCTGTTATTTTATGACTGTTTAACCAAGTTTGTTAAGATAAATGCAAAATGGTATTTGAGTTGAACATGTAGGCATTGTGTTAGTTTAATTAATTTTAGTGGGGTTGTTCGATTTGAGGAAAAGGAAATGCAGAGTTGAAAAAAAATATAGTGTAAACTAAAAGTGGTGTATTGAAAATACTTTCGAGTTTAGGCATTATATTAGCTTAAGACAAATGCAGGATTTGTCTTTTTTTTTTTTCCTGTTTGGTTGAAGCAACGGAATGTAAAGTAAAATAATAGTGCATTTGAAATAATAGTTGATTAGATGAAGCCGATAATGAGGGCAACGGGCGGTGGCAGGCATGGCTGGATGCTGTTGATCGACATCACTCCAAGATGTGTATTGGGAATTCGCTCAAAATAGGCAAATTTCAAATATACTCAAAATGAACTATAGAGTTATTTTTAAATGCAATTTCAAAATATGTTGCATTTGAAACATTGCCATCCAAGCACACAAATTTTTATAACCCTTGTGTTTACTTTACACTCCTAAATGCAGCCAACCAAGTTGTCCCTTACTATCCTAGAAGTTCATACCCTGTACCTGTTTATTATATGCCATTGGAACAGATGACCAAGCTTGATTTGGCAAATAGAATTGATAGTTTTGGATGCACCAATTTAGATTGATGAGTAGCTAATTGCTGTTAGATGGCTTTAATTTCACTACTTAACTGTTGGTGATTAAGCTCTCTTGAAGTTCTGCATGTTAGTTTGTGTTTCAGCTTCGCCACGGTATATTTCTGATCTGTTGCTGATCCTATAATCTACAAATTCAGCCTCGTTGTTTCTATTCTAATATTGCATCTCTTGTTTGTTAAGATGGTAGGCCTTTTTGAAATCAATAGATCTTTTTCTTGTTTGATTATGAACTTTTCTAGTCACGGATGCAAAGAACAACTCAATGGAATGCTTTTTTCTTGATAAAATATTTTTTATATTGAATTAAGCCGCTTAATGCAAAAATGTATTTTAAATTTTATTGTGAATTCCGTGCAGGTCATTCCTCTGTCAAGGGGAAACAAAGGTTCATCTTACCAATGTCTGGCTAGCGCCACTACAACTTCAGGTCATACCAATGTTGAGAAGCCTGTTGAGAATGCTTCTTCTGAAGGCAAACAAACTGGAAACTCGGATCAAACCAATCCACCTAGTAGATCTATTCGTGGAGGGGTTGGTACTTGCTAAAGCCTCTTATATGCTCTTTCTTTTTACTGATTTCCATTTCTCTTTCTGATTTCCATTTCTCTTTAGAAAGGGATCTGAAAATTCTTGATCATACTGTAGTTATGCGCAGAAAAATCTCAAAATAGTTTCTAGATTATTCGTGTATGGCCAATATAGTCCAAGAGTATCATATTGCTCCAATTTAGTCCCTCGAATATACAAATTGATCCAAAATAGTCCCTTATAGTATAATTGTGATATAAAATTGATCCCAATTTAGTCCGACTTCGCAAAATTGATCATAATTTATCCAAAAGCATTTTGGATTAATTTTGTATAGTTGAGCTACTAAATTGATGCAACGTTATACTCTGAGATTAAAATGGTCATATACGAATAGTCGGAGGACCAAAGGTTATTAAGATTTCAATTTTATTTAGCTTCCAAGGATGTTAAATTTCAGCTTCAGCTTCCTTCTTGCTGGAGTTTGACAATCAGGAATACAATCAAAATTACAATGCATATAGTGGGACCTCTTGAGTTAGTTGAGCCAAAAATTGATATCATATATGGCGGCTATATTCAAACTATATAGAATAGATCTGAAAATATTAGCAGTCTATTTGTGGAGGTGAAAGTTTTTTAGCTTAAACCTCTCATATGCTCTTGCTTATTGCTGGATGTTGCTTCTCTTTATAAAGGGATCCCGAAAGTCTGTCATCATACTTTGTTTTGAGCAACGTGAGTGTTTTTATGGTTTCACAATAAAAAAAAAAATCATTATTTTTATTTGCTTCTGAGGCTAATTTTAACAGGTCTGTCTAATTAAGAAATGCATGTAGTTGGACATGTTAATGTTGTTTTAGTGGAGAGTTTTGAACCCTAAACCCTAAACCCTACATGCTTCATATATGATTGGGTGAATAATCCAATGATATTTCCTCTCATCTGTTAAGTGGATGTTTTGGTTCGATCCCAAAAAAAAAAAAAAACACACACACACACAAAAAACTATACATTAGTTAACAAATCGGAACTTCTAGGAAAAGCTCAACTAGTTTAAAATGTCTGACAAATTACAATGCATTTAGTTGGGCATAATTTTTTTAGGTATGAGCAATTATAATGCATTTAGTCGTACCTGCTTAATTAGTTAAGCTAACATGGATAGCATTTATGGTGACTATGTCCAATCTATTTGGTAGGTCTGAAGCATGCATTACTGTATCAGCTTTTTTAGATTCTTATTAGTGTAGATGTTAAATACTGAATTATTCATGCATATATTCACTTGTTTGCCTTGCTTTAGGTGGAAATATTGGAATTCATTTGACCCACGTGACCACGTCGGTTCCACATCAAACAATATGTGCACTTTGATTAAACCAACCACAGATTCTTGTCCACCTCAACAACCCATTAATACTCATTCTCGAGGTTCTGAAAACCGGACTAGACAACGAACCGGAAGAAGGAGAGGTTCACGGTTCGACCGGTCTAATCGGGGTTGAACCGGATGATATAATAAATAATAAATATTATTTAAATTTTAATAAAATTAACATAATAATAATGGTATCATGCAAAGTATGAGATAAAAAATTAAACTAAAACAAACTATGAAATATAAAACTTATATAATTAAGTAAAATAATTATTTTAAAATCTCACATAAAAGTAAAAAAAATTAAATATCATAATTATAAGAATTTACACTCATAAAAATATGATAATTTTAAATTTAAATATTTTCAAATTTTAAATTTGATTTTTAATTTAAATTTAATTTACGTATAACCATATAATTTAATATAAATTATTATTAATTTATGTTCCATATTTAATATAAATTAAATTCTAACATAAGTTTATAAATTTAATATAAATTATTATTATTTTATATTATATGATTAAATATATTTTACATGTTTATGTTGTATACCCAAATTATTTTATAAATTTATATCTAAAATTATTAATAAATAGATAAAATTGTAATGATAAATTATTTTTTATAGTGTATAAATAAATAAATTTTTATTATTAACTAATAAATAATTATCATTCACATAAAAAATAATTAATTAAAAAATCTGTTTAAAAATAGGTTTTATAGCCATTATATATGCTATAAACTCATACACTCCTCAACTCTTTTCTTTAGTCCAACATCTCTTGGAAACACTTTCTTACTATTGTTTATATAGCCTTTTGAGTTTCCTTGCTTAAAGAGCTCACATGGAGGGCCATGTGAAGATGTTTCATGATGGTTTGAGGGCAAAAATGTTTATAATAAAAAATGTATTATAATTTTAATCAAATGTTTTAAATATATATTAATTAATTTATTTAAAAAAATATTTAAAATTTGTGGGATTTGAACCGGCCGATTCAAAATAATAGGGCCGATTCGCCGGTTGAACCAGCAGTTCTGACCGGTTCAGTCCGATTCGATGCAGAAGCGGTTTTAAGACTGAACCGGACCGGTCTTGTGACCGGTTCACGGTTGAACTGGTCGAACTGACTGGTCCAGTCCGGTTTTTAAAACATTGCTCATTCTTTTTTTATTTTATTTTATTCCCATTAATAATTTAGTTATTTATTACTTAATTTTAGGATTAATAATTGATTGCATCACCTATAAATATGTATCTCTTCTATCATTTGGAGAAATAAATATGATTAGAAGATCTTTCCTCCTCTATTTGTTTCTTATTTTTATCTTGGCATCCGAGCAATTTGTCTTTTGCTTGTGGTGAGAATTTCTAAATCGAAGTCTTTTTTCATATGACCAAGCTCCGCTTTGTAATTTCAAGAGCTCACTTGAAAGTATCTGACGCTTGAGAATCTACCAATAAGAAGTAAAAATCCATTCGCTTGCACTTTGGTTTGACGTTCCGTACTCTGCTTTGTTATGTGAACTTCTGATCTCGTGATTTTGAATTCTTTATCTTGACTTAGCTTCGGTTCTGAACAAGCATTCCGCCTAGGCAAACCTCCACTTTGCTCGGTGCATTTGCAAGACTTCTATGACTCCAGACTCCTAGAACTTGCTGGCTCGCTTCACCTCAATCTCAACCTCACGAGTTCCTTTGGCTCGCTTCACCTCAATCTCAACCTTACCTGGGTTCGATGTTACTATTTTTTTTTTCTACTAGGTATAAATTCCAAGAGTTTTTAGAGATGATGATTAGTAATGCTAAGGAAAATGTTGGTCTCTACCTCCTAGATGCAATAAAATATGCTCAATATGTATCTTATCCGAAAAAGAGTGCAATCATATGGTGGCACATACATCTTGGTCATCCTATCTTTATGAATTTCAAAAAAACTATTCTCATAATCTCATCTTCTGTCAATAATAAAAATCTAAAGTTATTTCAATGTGAAGCTTTTAAACTATCAAAACACACCAATAATACCTATTCTAGCTATTCTTATAAAGCCTCTCAATCTTTCTCTGTCATTCATAATGATATTTGAGGACCATCTTGTGTGAACAATATCTATGGGTCTGAATGGTTTATATCCTTTATAGATGATTACTTGAGCTACTTAGATTTTCTTAATGAATGAGAAATTTGAAATTTATCAAATTGGTTAGAATTCCATTTCTTTATGCAAATCTAGTTCAATACTCAAATCCAAGTCCTTAGGATTGACAATGTGAAAGAAAATTTCCATTTAATTCTTAGGGATTATCTTCTTCAACAAGAGATTGTATACCAAAATTCTTATATATGTACATTAAAGCTCTTGTATATATATTCCTCATTAGACTATGATTGTTGAAAGGGAAAAATAGGCATTTTCTAGAAGTTGCTAGATCCATCATGTTTAGTAGCAACATCCCAAATCAATAATGAGGAGAGATCGTTTTAACATATGCATACCTCTTTAATTGAATACTATCATGGATTCTTAAATTTAAAATCCTTTACTAAGTTCTCATCAAACTATATTCCACAAATAAACTTATCTTCATCATTCCACTCAAAGTGTGTTATACTTTTATTTACATCCCACATCATGAATAGAGCAAATTTGATCCAAAAGTCAGTAAGTGCATTTTTATGAGAACTAGTTATTCTTTTGCAAAACTTACATTCATGGGGAGAATTCCAACATCCTTTAGTATTGTGAGTTTTATATCCATCCCAGTATCCCACTGACCTCTAGTCTACTTCTCTTCCTGAAGTTCAAAACTCTAGGCACACTGAAAATTCTCAAGTTCATATAGAACAAACTAAATATAAAGGTATGGTTTATAGTAAATTTCAGGAACAATCAACAAACATTGGTGAACCAAGCATTCCTCCACAGAAAAAACTATCTGTTTGAACCAAGCTTTGACCATCCTTCATAAGGTAACATTAATCTTAACATTGATATACTAATTGCTTATATGAAAGGTATAATGATAACAAAGCTTTGTATAAAATATTTGATTGGTGGATACATCCCTTATAATAATTTATCTCCTTAGTTCATAGGAAATGTATGAGGATGATAAAATCATGTGCAAAGTATCCAGTTTGTGAATACATCTCTTAACTAACTTATCTTTCTACCATTCCATTTAAGTCTTTCGATGTTCAGCTTTTGTTCATATCCCACCTCATGAACAAAGTAAACTTGACCAAAAAATCATTACTTGCATATTTTTTTAGTTATTTCCTGAATCAATGAGAGTATAAGTATTACTATCCTAAAAAAATAAATTCTATACTTCTATGGATGTAATAGTTTTTTTAAAACTAGCCATTCTTTCCAAAAATCCATATTCAAGGGGAGAATTTCATCTCTCTTCAAGAATATGAGTTTTGTATCTACCTCATCGACCTGCAGCTTCTATCTTTCCCTAATATCCTTAAAGTCTAAGACCTATCTCACATGAAAACTTCTGAAAATCGCATACAAACTAGATAAAAAGGCATTGTCTATATTAGACATTAGGAACATTCAACAGGCCCTAGTGAGCCGAATATTTTTCCATAACAAAACCACATATCCAAACCAAGCTTCGATCATTCTTCACAAGGTAACATTAATCTTGACCTTAATATCCCGATTTATCATGGGATGACAAACCTTGTGCAAAATATTCGATCATCGGATATATCACTTATAATAACTTATCTTCTTAGTTTTTTAGGTTTTTACCACAACTTTTTTTAGTGTGAATATTCTCAACAATATTAAGGAAGCATTAAAAATATATAAATGGAGAGATGGTGCTCATGAAGAAATGCAAGCGCTTGGCATATGGAAGCTCTCGATATTATCAAAAGGAATAAACGTGTTGGATGCAAATGGATATTCAGTATGAAATAAAGGTTGTTGATAGCATTGAAAGATACAAAGCTAGATTGGTTTTAAAAGTATTTACTCAAACTTATGGCATTTAGCATCAAAAAAATCTTTTTATCAGTTGCTAAGCTTAACTCTGTTAGGGCCATTCTCTATCTTGCTGTGAATCTTGATTGGCCACTTTATTAATTACATGTAAAAAAATGCCTTTCTAAATGAATACCTTGAATAAGAATTTTATATGAATATTACTCTTGAATTTCATACCAGTAACAACAAAGATAAAGGTTGTAAATTTGAGAAATCTTTATATTGCCTGAATTAATTTCTTAGAGCCCGGTTTAGGAGATTGACTACTACAATTAAAAAGTATGGATGTGCTAAAGGACAAGTTGGTTACACCTTATTTGTAAAGAAATCACCATTGATAAAATCATTATCCTAATTGTCTATATTGATGTTGTTATTCTAAATGGCAATTAAGATGAAAAAATCAGGAGACTAAAGGGTTTCTTAGTGAATAAATTTGAAATTAACGATCTAGGAGTCCTAAAATATTTCCTTGGTATGAAAATTGAAAGCAAACAGATGTATATTTATTTTTCAACTAAAATATACATTGGACATTTTAAAAGAAATTGGGATGTTAGGGTACAAACCAACAAATATTCCTTTGGATTCTATCAATAAAATAAAAATAAATGGTGTCACTCTCGAAGTTGACAAAGAAAAATCTTATTTATCTCTCACATGCACATCCTGATTTTTGTTATTCTGTCAATTTGGCTAGCCGATTTATGCTGCTCCTACTAAGGAACACGTTGATGCAGTATATAGAGGACTAAGGCACCTAAAGAAAACCTTGGAAAATGTTTATTCTTCAAAAAAAGAAATTAATAAGAGTATAAAAGTTTTCATTGATGCTAATTGGACTGGGTCCATAATTGATTAAAAAATCTTCTTTGACTATTGTTCGTTCATACGAGAAATCCTTGTCATATAGAGAAGTAAAAAAATAGCTAGTGTCTGATATAATCATAGAAGCAGCATTAAAGCTGAATTTATTGTCACAACTCGTGAAGTTTTTGAATAAATGTGGTTAAAAAGTTATTGGAATACCTAAACAACTACATGAAAGAACCAATGATAATGAGATGTAATAATTAAGATACAATCAACATTGTCAAAGAGCTAGTCCACAACGATTGATTTAAGCTTGATAGACGTTTTATAAAGAAAAAAAAATGGTCAATGGATCATTTAAATACAATATACTCTTATAAAACTTTAAATAGCTGATATATCATAATCAAAGCCCCTGATCAATCACGATTCAATAACCTCACTTATAAACTAGAAATGATAAACATATATTCCCAGCTTGAGGAGGAATATAAAAATTCTTTAACTCATGGGACTCATGTTAGTTCCTCATTAAGCAATCAACGTGCTATGATTAAATCAACCGTTTGATGATTACTCTCATTAGCAAATTTGCCCAAATTTGTTATTTCTTTTTGTGTCCCATTAGTTATGTTCTAATTCGTTACTTTATTTTAGGACTAATAATTGTTTGTACTCACACCTGTAAATATTTATCTCTTCTACTGCTTGGAGTAAGAAATACCATTCTAAGTTTTTTCCTCTTATATTTGTCTCCTATTTTTACCATTTTTTTGTATGTTTGTGCTTATTATCCTTTGGTCGCAGTGTTTTGTGTCTATTCTGCATTCAAATTGGCTGTTTGTTACAATAACTAGCTTTATGCAACTAGTGAAAAATGTTATGAGTTTGTGAGCTATCTACTAGGTTGCCAATCTCTGAGCATTTGATGGCATGTATTTGTGTTTCATAAACTTGTTGAATTAAGATTTATTTTCATGCTAAATTTAAATGGTTTGCGTTTATTACTCCTTTGGTTATTTCAAGAGTTCAACCTGATATAGTACTCATGTGTGAGTTTTTTACAGCCTGTGTCATGGCTTAGCCTTGTTTTGTTAATTATGACTGGCGGAGGACTAATTTTCTATTATGACCGAGAGAAGAAGCGGCATATAGAAGGTAAAGCACTTTAACTCTCTGAACAATCTGTTCTGCTACATACTAGTATATTCAATATTAATCTTTCCACGATTTTCTTGTCTACGGAAAAAAAAGTTTTTCAACAGAAATTTTGAGTTCTAATCTTCTTGTTAAATGTCATGAGAAGCCTAACCGGCATTGCCTAAGCTTTAGGTGTGCATGAATTGAACGTCTGCCTGGATTGTTTATCCCCTTCCTACAATATTCAAGGGAAAAAAAGTTATCTCTATAGTATCCTTTTGTCACACATTGACAGTTCAAATTGCGACTCATAATTTTTTGGGCCTATGCTTAAACAATAGTGCATTTGCATGTAAATTGGTAATTTTGAACCTTTTCTTCCAATAATGTCCGTTTCAAGGAGTGCAAATTTAAATTTGCTGAATTTTGTTGGGGGAAGACTAATAGAATGCTTTTTTATGTTATTGTAGTTTGTAGTCGGATTTCTCTTTAATTTTCACATTACATAAAATTTTCACATTCATTAGGTATGTTATGACAGATGCGCCTTTGTTTTTAAGATATAACATTTTGTCTCTTGATGGAGGTAAGCGTTTATCTTGTATCCCATGTAATGGTTTACGTTGTCATCATTATGGATTTATCATTTAGTGCCAAATTTGTTTCCTTACTAAAAAAACACATTTTTAGTTTTTTTTATTTATTTATTTTGTTTTATTGTTTCAACTTCTATATTGTGCTGAAAGTACTTTACTCTTTGGGTTCTTGATGTTTTGAGGCTTAAGCACTTGCCCCATTTAACAGGTGAAAATTTCTTTTTGTAGTTCTGAATCTTTTTCTAATTAATTTAGCATTTTTTTGGTCTTCAGGACTGAAGGCTGCAACGAGCTCAGTTAAACCGGGACCATCTGTGGGAACTGCTGCCATTGGTGGTCCATTTAAGCTGGTTAATCATGATGGGAAATCTGTTACTGAAAAGGATTTTTTGGGGAAGTGGACTTTATTATACTTTGGATTTACACACTGCCCGGATATTTGCCCTGATGAACTCCAGAAAATGGCTACAGCTATTGAGAAAATTAGTAAGTTGCGATCTCAAAATCTAGGATAGAACCCCCTATGCCAGAAAGAATCAAATTTCCAGAAAAAAAATGCATTATCAAATGCTTTTCTCAATAGATAGTATAATTTTCAACATTCTAACCTATTGTTTTCATGCTTGAATTGTATGTTCTTTTCTTTTTTATTGCCTATTGGCCTGTTGTTCATATGATGAAATAGAGCTGGGATTCCTCTAAAATAAAAGGTGTCGTGCTATAGTCTCATCCTTTTATCGTGAGTTCTTTCATTGAATTGAAGTTGCGTAAAAGGGAGGGATTATTATTTCCTATCTAAACATTTGTTTGACGGTGTTTTATTGCATTAGCAGTGCTATATCTAATATGAGAAAATGACCAAATTGTTCTCTCAACTCTTTGTGAGGGATCAATTTGGTCCCTCAACTCTTTAAAATGAGGCTTCTTTTGGTCCTAACATCTAATGTTGGAGTTAACTGTGTTAAATATAAGGATATTTTGATCATTTTTTAATTAAACATTTATTAAATGTAGTTTTCAAGTAATTATAATTTTTCTAAAAAAAGTATTAAACATTTTTTTAATAAGAACAAAAATTTTAGTTTTAATTTATAAAATTTTAGTCATATTTTATAAATATATGATATCTATTGATTTAGAGAAATCAAATGCAAATAGATATTATTTTCAACTTAGTCATACATATTTTTACCGATTATATTTTATAAAATATAACTAAAGTTTTAAAAATTAAAATTAAAATTATTATTACTTTTTTTAATTAAAGTAACATTTAATAATTAAAAAAAACTATAATTACTTGAAAATTATATTTATTAAATGTTTAATTAAAAAATGACTAAAATATCATTAAATGTAACACCATTAACTACAATATTAGATGTTAGGACAAAAATGTTCCATTTTAAAGGGTTAAGGGATTAAATTAGTCCTTTAAAAGAGTGGAGAACTATTTTGGTTCCTCAGAAAGAGTTAAGAGATTATTTTGATCATTTTCTCTATCTAATATATACAATACAAATTTTCAACAACAAAAGTCAGAAATCTTAAATAACTGTGAGTTAATCTTCTTGTGAAAATGAATAAGCTTGGTACTTTAATCATACTAAAATATTTGTGAAATTGACATTACTACGAGTTTCATATTTGTGTAATTGGTACGATATGGTGTAGGATTGTTTGCTAAGTGATGGGTAATTCATGCCAGAATTATGTAATTCCCTTTAGTTAACATTGTTTTATCATTTCATATATTTAATTTTTATAACCATATTAAGCAATTCAGAGTCAACAATATCAAGGTAGTTTTTTTGTATTTTTTAATTATATAGAAAAGCGTAAGATCATACTCGAGCAAATCCACACAAAAAAGGTTGCTGAGCTCAACTTTTCTTAGTTGATCCAATCCAAGTTAAAAGAGGATTACATACATTTTTGCGTGGGAGAGTGTTGATTGGTTCATGTATGAAGCAATCAAAGCTAAAAGAGGATTACATATATTTTTGAGTTGGGGAGAAGGCTAAGGAGATTGATAGTTTAATATTTAAACTTTGGTATTCAGGTATGAGTCGTACTAGAAATATTATAGGTGTGATTATGGATAAGAGTTTGAAAGATAATACTATAAAAATTAATAGAATTGGAGATAGAATTATAACTTTAAATATTATTGTTGATGCTAAGATTGTTAATATTATAAGTGCTTATGCTCATTAAGTAGGTTTGAATATGAGTTTAAAATTAAAATTTTGGAATGACTTAGAAGAATTAATACAAAAGATACCTCTTGAAGAAAGAGTTTATTTGAGGAGATTTAAATGGACATGTTGGTAGAGAGGTGGATGATTTTAAAAGAATTTATGGTGGCCATGAGTTTGGACGACAAATGAAGGTGGTAAGATCATATTAGATTTTTCTTGAGCTTATAATTTTTTAATTGCTAATACCTTATTTAGGAAAGAGATGAGCATCTCATTACTTATAAAAATGGATATAGTAAAACTCAGATTGATTATTTTTTTATTAGAAAATTAGATCGTTCAGATTGCAAAGATTATAAAGTTATTCCGAGTGAAAATTTATGTATCCAACATCGATTATTAGTTTTGGACTTTAAGATAAATGAGCATAAAAAAATAAAGTAAAATGTTATTCTAGGATTAAGTGGAGCATTTAAAGACTGTTAACAAAAATATTTTTGAGATTAAGATTTGTGATCTTAAGATTTTGTCTGTGCATGAGGATGCTAATACTATGTGAAAAAAAGTAGCTAGTGATATTAAGAATATTACAAAAGATGTGCTTGAAGTTTATAAGGGAAAAGCTCCTAATAGTATAAATAGTTTGTGGTGAAATACAAATGTGCAAGAAAAGATAAAAAATAAGAAGATTTATTATAAAAATTAGTTTAGATGTTAAAATTCTGATAATTGAAAAAGATATAAAGAGACGTAAGGAATCCAAGAAAGCAATAATGCCAAGAATAGCAATTAGATACTTATGCAGGGAGAAATATATATATATATATTTAATGATTTCTACATATATATATATATAGATTATATACATATACATTATATACATATACAATATATACATATACATATATATATATACATATATACATATATATATACATATATGTATAAGTTAGCCTATATATAAGTTAGTCAAATAAAGAGATATGAGTAGTGAAGATTTAGTTCAAATGAAGTTTATTAACGATGAATATCAAAATGTACTTTTCTTAGAAGATGATATTCAACAAAGGTGGATGAGATATTTTGATCAACTTTTTAATAAAAAATGTGAAAATACGATTAGCTTTAATGACCTTAGTTTTCTAAATGAAAATAAAGATTTCTATTTTTATCGGCGTATTTGTAAAACCGAAGTTAGAGAGGCTTTAAAGAAAATGAAGTGTGGAAAAGTTGTTGGACCTAATGATATTCCAATAGGTGTGTGGAAATACTTAGGAGTTGAAAGAATTTCTTGGCTTACTAAATTTTTTATAATGTTTTGAAGACTAAAAAGATGCCAGAGAAGTGGAGAATGAGCGTGTTAATTCCTATTTTTAAAAATAAATGTGATGCACAAGATTGTGAAAATTCTAGAGGAATTAAGTTGATGTGTCATACTTTAAAACTATGAGAGCGAGTTATGGAGCGTAGGTTGCGGTGTGATACTAATGTTTCTTAAAATCAATTTGGATTCATGCAGGGTAGGTCTACTATGGAAGCCATACATTTATTGAGAGGTTTGATGGAGAAATATAGAGAGAATAGGGAGGATCTACATATGATATTTATTGATTTAGAGAAAGCATATGATAAAGTTCTAAGAGAAGTGCTATGGAGAGTTCTTGAAAAAAAAGTAGTTAATAACACTTACATTCAAATCATTAAAGATATGTATGTAGGAGCATTTACTTGTATTCAAATACAAGGTGGTTTGACCAAGTATTTTTCTATTTTGATTGGATTACATCAAAGATCAGCCTTAAGCCCATACCTTTTTGATTTAGTCATGGATAGTTCTCACTAGACATTTGCAAGGGGTTGTACCTTGGTGTATGACTGTATGCTTTTTGCTAATGATATTCTTCTTGTTGATAAGACTAGAGAGGGGTTGAAGGTAAACTTGAATTATGGAGGTCAAGCTTAGAGTCTAAAGAGTAGACATTTTAGTAGATCTAAAAGTGAATATATGGAGTGTAGTTTTAGTGGTAATAGACCTAGCGAGGGGATTGTGACTTTGGGCGATCAAGTCATTAATAAGAGTAGACATTTTAGATATCTTGGATTTATTGTTCAGAGTGATGGTGAAATATATGGGGATATTATTAGCAGAATTTAAGTTGGATGGTTGAAGTGGAGGATTGCATCAGGCTTGTTGTGTGATAGAAAAGTCCCCCTCAAACTTAAGGGAAAATTCTATAAGATGGTGGTGAGACTTGCAATGCTTTATGGTGCCGAATGTTGGTCATTAAAAGAGAAGCATAATACTAAGTTAAGTGTTGTAAAGATGAGGATGCTCAGGTGGATGAGTGGGGCCCTTAGAGATGGGATATGAAATGAGTATATATGTGAAAGGTTGTAGTAGCTCCAGTGGAAGATAATATTAGAGAAAGTCGACTTAGATGATTTGGTCACTTAAAACGACAGCCTTCTGATGACCCGATTAGGAAAGTAGAGGTATTAGATTTGATTTATGTTAAGAAAGGAAGAGGTAGACCTAAGAAGACTTGGTTAGAAAATATTAGAAATGATATTTCTTTATTAGATGTAAACAAGAGTTTGACTTTTAATAAGACACAATGGAGAAAAATAATTCATTTAGCAGACCCCACTTAGTGGGACAAAGGCTTGATGTTGTTGTTTGTTGTTGTTTGAAAAATAATTCGTTTGAGTCGAGCTTTACTCCATATAAAATCAATAAGCTGCATAAATTGTGGTGTAGGAATAATGATCCTAGTTTGGTTGCCTAATGAGTGAGAATAATGATCATTCAATCTGTTTATCTTGTCCTTTAATTCAACATCACATTTCTTGAAATTGATGTTGTTCTTGTCTTGGCTCTTCATTTAGTTATAGCTATGATTGGTGTCGGTTTGGTTGGGTTTTAACATCTTGGAAATTATTGACGAGCCGAACTCTAGGCCTCCAAGTGATATAGGTCAATGCAAGTCTTTGACAGAATTGACCCACGTAGGCTTACCATCAGGCCCAACACAAGTTTTTTTGATCCAATTGACCCAAGCAGGCTTACCAACATAACACACAAGAATAATTCTCAGAGAACTAAAGATTCTATGTAATATTGTGCTTTGGTAGTTAGCAATTAATATGATACATCACACATGTAATGTTTGTTATTAGACATTATGCATGATTTAAGAAAATCTTACCTAACGATAAAAGACATTTATGAATGATGGTAATATCATTTAAAATTATTACATGAGAGTTTTAAGAAAGAAATCTTTTTGGAGGAGCCTAATTAATAGAATAATCAGGTATACATTAATTTATCTAAAATTATAAGTGTAGTAGCTCAAAGCAAGAGCTATACATGAAAATCTTTAGGTTAAATAGATGCTATGACATAAGAAGAATCTTTTTTGTATTCAAGAATTAATGAGATGTTTAGGATAGTCATAATATAGAAAGATCATACTTAGTTGATTAAATATCGAGTATGTAATATGCAACTTTAGCAGGTAGTAGCTAATATTATTGAATGATCAAGTGATATCTAGGTGTCATAATCTTAAATCTCTTGGATATATTATATAACTTATATAGTTAAATTGGGTGGTTAAATAAGAAAAATGCCTTAATTTTTATTGTGCGATGAAATATCTTGAAGACTTGAAGGAAACTTTTACAATAGTTTAATTAATCAAATTAATTGCATTGATCTAAGTGTTGGGTAATAAAAAGCTACTGATAGACAAGTTGAACATGTCAAAAATGGAAATGTTAAGATGTATTTATGGCAAAATTAAAAGGGATTATTAAGAATACCTAGTGGGAGTATCATCTATTGAAGATTTGGTGGTGAAATACATTTGAGCATGTTTTTCAGCAGGTAAAGACGCACCAATAAGATGATAGAATAAATTTTAAGGATTAGGACGAAAAAGATACATGAAATTTACCTTGATGAAGTTTGTGCAAAAAAGATTTCCATGAAATAGATTTAGCACTTCATGCATTATTCAACAGGGACAATTGAAGAACAAGCATTCATAAAGTTGACTCTGCATTGTTGTTATAAGGCTAATGATGATAATTATATGATTGTATTGATTGCTATTGTTGGAATTGGAAATGTAAGACTGCATTCATTAATCCTCCCTTGATCTCATATTGGCAGCTATATCATTGAATGTAAACTTCCATTAATTCTTTCTTTCTTCTCAACTACTCCAATAGGCTAGAACGCTCTTCATAGCGTGATCAAAATTTGATTTTCAGTCCTTCTGGCTTCCTGAATGACCAGGTCTTACATGATTGCTATTGTTTAGCTTTCCATGAATATTCCTTTTTACATTTTCACAGTTCTGCTGCTATTTGTTTTTGTGTAGATTCAAATGAATCCCAATCAATTTCTCACTATTTTTTTTTTTCAGAATCAACGGCAGGCTTGGAAATTGTCCCTGTTTTTATATCTGTTGATCCGGAGAGAGATTCAGTTGAGCAAATACATGATTATGTAAAAGGTTTGTTTCAATCAGTTTTTTTAATGTGAAGTGAAAATCAGAGAAAGCGAATGGGTTATTTAACCGTCAACAAGAGTTCTGAAAGTTGTCTTTTGAGCGTTGAAGTTCACTTTTTAACATCATTGTTAAAGTTCTTGAGCTGCTTCTTAAATTCTGGTTTTTACAGAATTTCACCCTGATTTAATTGGATTGACTGGTACACCAAGTGAGGTTAGACAAGCTGCTCGTGCTTATCGAGTTTATTATATGAAGACTGAAGAAGAAGGTTCTGATTATCTTGTCGACCACTCTATTGTCATGTATGGCTTTCCAAACTCCTGCATCGTTCTTTTGTTCACCTTATTTTCAAATTATTCAGGGATACAATATATTATATATTAGCATCCTGAGGCGATGTAATTCAGGTAGATCTATATTCTATACTTCTCATCTAGGTTGGAAAAATTTTCCTCCATCGATAACATTTTGTCCTCAAATGCCGATTTGAGTTTGCCAACTTTTTCTTGAAGACGCTCTTCCAAGGCATCAACTTTCCTTGCCGTCATAGGGTCCCAAAAAAGTGCTATGATACCAATTTGATAGGAAGTGCTTGCAGAAATTTAGGAAAAACCTTGGCTAAAATCTGATTTCAGCCATTTCAGAAAGACAATGACAAGGAAATCAGGAACAAAACACACAAGAACATTTTTTTAATTGAAAGTTTTATGAAAGAAAAGACAAGATACAAGTGGATCTTTAATTGGAGAGGAAGAGCCTTGGAGAGGAAGATCCGGCTCTCCCAAATCTCTAGCCGCCAGCTAGCCCAGACAACCTTAGAACGGTCTAATTTCAGCAACCAACATAACCCTAACCCTAGGAAAAAGCGCCCTACTTAAAGGATACAATAAACGACAAATACCCAAACAACCCTCCCTCAATTTCCTCTCAAATCAGCCTCCTTTTCCTAAATAATTTCCTCTCATATTTGAATTCAAATTAGATCTTTCGCCCTAAATAATTCTCTCTCAATTGTAATTAAAACTTTTCCTAAACAATTCTCCTTTGATTAAGAACCTTCATAAATAGTTTCCTCTTCATTAGAAAACTTCATAATTCCCTTCCAATCAAATTGGCTAGTCCATCAGATTGGCTTAGTGGTAAATCAAAGGATCTATTGATTAGGTGGTTGTTCTCAATCTAAGGCTATATAATGTTGGAGATATGTTGGAGTGTTTATGAAGTGCTTATAATCAAGACAATGCAATCAGACATTTCTAATTAGAATGTAAGATTGCTAGTGACACCTAAAAAATGATATTTCCGTTTAATATTATTTCTCTATATTTCAGAATTTATGGAGTGAATTTGTTGACATGATTTATGCTTTAAGTAACTATTGAATCTCTTTCTATTGTTTAAAAAATTAATGAACGAAGCATAAGAGATCAATTTCGGATGAAACTTCATTTTAAATTTGAGGCGACCTGTTCCAATTTGATGAATCATGATTCTTATCTTTCTTTGAATGCATTCTTTAAAGAATTACTTCATAAAAAGTAATATCTTGTCACACAAACTGCTTTCCTAAAAAAAATTCATGAGAATGCAGTTTCTTAATTCATCCCACGCGACATGCATAGTGAGAGATATGTAAGATGCGAAAAAGCTTCAATTACAAGGATTATTAGTAATATTGTTGTCAATTGTGTGTAAAAAAAAAAAAAAGAATTATTGTAAGAAGCGTGGGCTTATCATTACATAATGTCATATTCATATTCATGGGCATCAATCAAATGCTAAACAAGTTTTTGTTACTAATTAGCACATTGGTTTAGTAGGTGTAGATAAATAAGATCTTACAATTTAGTAGATGATTATTAAATTTTTTCAGCCTTAGTGCTTTAAGGTATGGATAATCTATCTCCTTTATCTTGGCTTGCGGATTATGGTATGTCCTAGCATATGATTGGCTCCTCACATCTTATTCATAATATTCGTTCATTTCATGTTTCATCATCTATTCTGATTGCTAATGGTAGTCAATTATATATTCATGCTATTGGGAGAATTAATTTTTATGTCATTGATGTCATTGTATCTTCTCATTATTCTATCAGCCATATTTTTGTGGGAAAATACATTGATAATCACTGTAATATTTTATTATTTCTTGATGATTGTATTGTTCAAGATCAGATGACAAGAGAAATACTCATCAATGGGCCTAAATTTGGATGATTATTTCCTTTATATATTTCTATTCTTAAGTTTGCCTATTGTTTTGTTTATATTAAGGGGCTGTTTGGTTGGCTAAAAAAAAAAATACATAGTAAAATGGAATGCAATGTAAAAAAAAAAAAAAGCAATGTATCAATGTTTGGATGAGTGTAAAGTAAATGCATGTGATTATTTTTTTTATTTGACTTGAAGTAAAATGAATGCAGTGTAAAAGCCCAAATACGGTGGTTGTTAATGGAAAGTGGGCGAAAGATAGTGGTCAATGGCGACGAATGATACTTCATCATATAATTCATATAAGATCTATCCATCTAGATATTATTATATATATCTAGAAAGACGTATACTTTGGAAAAGCTTGCACAATTTAGAAAAGGATTTTAGTTAATAAAAAAGAACCTACTTCAACTGATAAGCCCTTAGGCACGACCATATAGATGCCTGCCCTTAGGCACGACCATACATGGTCAGTGGCAGCAGGTGGTGGTGGTTGGCGGAGGCAGCGGTTGATGGTGGGTAGTGGTGGTCGACTATGACGGTTGCTAACAATAATTGCAAAGAATTTATAGTATTTTATAATCGCCAAAATTTAACGAATTCTAAATACATTAAAATTAAACTAATGTGTATTCCAAATACCTAAATTTTGCCCCATATTTCTTTTATTTTAAATCAAATACCAATATTTCAAATTTAAATCAAATACCAATATTTCAAAATCCCTGCATTTGAAATACTTTACACCATTTTTACTTCGAACCAAACAACCCCTAAATTGAAATGGTAACATTTGTCACAATCGCTTGGGTCATCCTAATTCTATTATTTAATCTCATATAATAAACTCTAGTTTTGTTAGATGATAAAGGTCATTTCTCTTCACATATTTCTTCTAATTTTTCAAGCTATAAAATTAGAAAAGGCAAGTTTTTTCTTTTTCCATGCATTGTAATCGCGTTGAAGATTGTTTTGATTTGATTCATAGTGAGTGTGGGGTATTACTCATATTATATTGTCGTCCAATCAACAATATTTTGATGTTCATTGGCGATTACATCAAGTATACTTGAAGCTTCAACTCTTTTAAAAATTTGTTGCTTTGTTGAAATTCAATTTTCCTGCAACATCAAAGTGTTAAGATCCAATTTTAAGGATGAATATTTGTCATTTGAATTTTATGATTTTCTTCAGAAAAGGGAATTTTTTTCGATGATCATGCCCACTTCTCACAATGGTTGTTTTTGTTTGATCAATGCTCCAATAGATGCTGTATTGTTCTTCACATGTTGTTTTCTTTGAAATTAAATTTTCTTTTTTGCTTTTGTTGAGCCTTTACTCGAGATAGATGTTCTTCCTTGTTATGATAAATTGGATCTTAGTCCTGAATGATTCAAACCTACATTTATGTATAAAAGAAAACGCTTAACTTGACCACTTCCAGAGCAAGGCCTTCTTGTCAGCTTTTGTCCAAATTGATCCTCCACTTGAAACCATGAGTTAAAATTTGACCTCTTCGCCTTAACGGTCTTCCAGAATCACTCATCCAAATTGGTACGGCTTTCAAAGTATGTTGGCTTCTATTCTCATTCCGTAATGTTATTGAGAGTCTATTAACTGTGATTGTTCCTCTTACTTCAACCCCTTGAGGATACATTTGATATCTTCATTGTCTTTCTAATGTTACTTTCATTAGTTATAAATGAGTTTACTCATTCAAACTTTATTCTAACGGTACTTTGGATCGTTATAAGGCATGTGTGATTGTGATTGATAACAAACAAGAGTAGAGAGTTGACTGTGAGAAAATTATTGCTCATGCGGCTAAAATGATTATAATACAAATAGTTATCCCAATCCTTATTTTACAAGGATGGCGACTTCATTAAGGCTTCGTTTGTGACGGCTTTCTTACTGCTTATTAAAGCGGCTTTCTAGCACAAAAAATCTAGTTTTTGTACTAAAAAGCCGCTTTAAGAAGCAGGAATAAAATCATCCCAAACGAAGCCTTAGTTAACATCAAAGACATCTTTCTTTGTAGTGATCTCGAGGATATTTACACTGTTTGCATATCCTCTCTTTTTTTGAATATATGTAAATTGAAGCCCTCTCCATAAGGGTTGAAATAGGCTCCTTGGGCATGATTTTATTGTTTTTCCTTTAAGCTGAGCACATATAGCTCATCTTTATTTCTTTACAAGACATCTATTGATATTGTTTCTCCTTATTTATGCTGTGCGATACATCTGGCAAAATCTCCTCTGATTCTCCAAGCTGACTTGTTGATTATATCATCTGCAAATGGACTTTCAGGTACCTAATGAACCCAAATATGGAGTTTGTGAAATTTTATGGCAAGAATTACGATGTTGATTCACTTGCTGATGGCATAATCAAAGAGATAAAACAGTACAAAAAGTGAAAAGATGCTCACTGACTTTAAATTGAAACCAGAGGTTTGCCTGTACCCTTCCAAGTTTTAAGATATTCAATTTTAATTGATAATTTTGAGCAGAATATATGAAATTTGAATTAGGATAGCTTAACCCATTTTTTTAATCATTTGGTTACTGGTCATTATTTTGATTTACAGGTTCTTGTGTCGATTTAAGAATGGATCAGCAATGGCTTATATTTATCATTTCTGAAATGTAAAAGACTCTATTTTTCATGATTTATTCATTTATTCTATAAGACAGTTCTTATAGGGTAAAAATTTGCTATAAAAAGCCAGTTTCTGATTCTTATTATTCAATTTTGCGGCAGTTGGAAAATGCTGTATTTCAGGCTGAACTTCCACTTAGGGCTGAACCAAACGTTAAATAGTCGATTCTTAAATAAACAAACTTGAACACTAATGCGTTCGGCTCATTTATGTTCGCGAACAATATCATTTGAAGCTTGTGAATAAGCTCGACATTAAGCTCGATTCGTGTTCGATTTTGAACTCATGAATTAGCTCAATAAAAATAAGTAATATTTGATTATAGAATTAATAAATATGTTCATGAATGTGTTTGTTTGATAGTTTAAAAAAATTTGTTAAATATGTTCGCGAACATGTTCGATGTAATCGTTTGTTAGGAAGCTCGATAAAGCTTTTTTGTTAAGTTCATGGTAGAGCTCGTTCATACTTGTTTGTATAAAGCTTGATAAATACTAAACGAACTGAACATGAGTACTCATTAATTTAAATGAATCAAACATGAACACAAACAATAAGGCTCAAACAAACATGACCAAACTTGAACAAACTGATATTAAATGAACACAAACATGAACAATCACATACTCGGTTCGACTCGGTTCATTTGCAGCCCTACAAATTTTAATTGTTAGAAATTTATTTTGGTACTTCAACATTGCTTGATGTTTTAATCCAACTATAATTTAGATGAATTTTAAATATTTTAAATTTATTTTAAAATAAATTTTGGTACTTAAACATTTCTCCTGGTGATGCACTATATTATATTGCTTTTTTTAATTACACTTATCTGCTTCTACTCATGCAATTTAACGATGATGTGACCTAATGACCTTGCCACGTTTCCTTCTTTTTATTTCAAAAATTCGTAAAATGTGTAATATGATTAAATTGTGTAAAAATTAGATTGAATTATTTTATTATGATATGTAAAATGTAAAATATTATTATAAATAAAAAGTTGAAATTACACCACCAGCTTATGTCGTTATTTAAAATATAATTTTTAGGAATGAAAATGCCCTCACGCAGGATTGATCTGTAAAATGTAAAATATTATTATAAATAAAAAATTGAAATTCCGCTATCAGCTTTGTCATTATTTAAAATATAATTTATAATTATAGTATATATAGGAATAAAAATGCCCTCACGCAGGATCGAACTGCGGACCTTCAGTTTACAAGACTGACGCTCTACCACTGAGCTATAAAGGCTAAGTGATCTAAATGGCGTATTATTACGTATTTAAATATTTAACAACCATTACCCTACTTCCATTGCTCTGGAGCTTTCTTTTTCCTCTTCCCTATGAGCTATAATGATACAAAAATTAAAGAAATCAAGTATAAATATATATGTGAAAGTTTGGCTTGAGCTCAAATTATGCATGAACAATTTTTAATATAATCAATAAGCCCAATCCATATTATTCTCTGCTTGGCTCAACTCAATTACAAAACTAAGCTGACATTATTGAAAAAAAATTAAATGTTTAACAACCTTCATAATCGATTTTTACATGAAATCTATCTAACATTATTAAAATTCTTAATTGTCATTCATTCGACATCCTTCTCCACCTTCTTCTCTTCTTCTTCTTTCTCTTCACTTGAGTCCCCCTTGTGAAGAATGAGGGCTCTATTTATAGTTTTTCTGGAGTGGCATAACTCGTAAATAGGTGCGAGATCATGGGCGAATAGAGAGTGGTTTGAATGGACGGCTGATATTGAACCCTTTGATCGTGCACCGTTCATTGGACATTTGGAGGCCTTAATGATGTCGGAATTTGGTGATCTTAGGCTCGTTGGATTCGTCTCGTCGAGCCGCTCGATTCGAGTATAATCTCGTCAAAATTGGAGACCGTTTGGTAACTCTAATTGCGGTTTGAACCTTCCAACAGCGCTTTGAGCCCTTGATTCGGACTCATTTGGGCTCAGATTTGGGTTGATCTTGGTGTCATTGGGTTTGTATTTCCGAGCCGCTCAATTTGAATATAAGCTTGCTGAAATCAGAGTTCGGGGGCTCCCAAAATTACTTTTTGAAGTTTCCAACTAGCTTTTGCCTCGAGATTCGTGCTCGATCAAGATAATTTTTGGAGTATGTATCATTAATATTAAAGTTTTAGATGTTAAATATGTAAATAGAATAGTATTAGATGATATGCATGTAAATCTCCCTAAAATTTATCCTTATATATATATATATATATATATATATATATATATATATATATATATATTTGCGATAAATAATATGTTGGGGCATTATGCCACGGGTTAAATTTAGGGCATGCCAAGAAAAAAAAAAAAAACCGCATATTTTTACAAGTTATTGAACGCATATAAAAATCAAATACCTAGTATATTTGCCACATTTTTATTTCAGATTTTCGAGGTGTCAAGCAAGGGATCAAGAAGAAGGGGGAAAGAAATGTCTGCTCGATTGCTGCGGAGAGTCCTAAAGGAGCAAGATGAGCAGCGTCTCGGTTTATCCAATGTCCAACAAGATGCTGGTGGAGGTGGCGGCGATGAGACGGGGGAGGAGTCCGATTCTCCCGTCGCCGGCGCTCCTTCCAGAAATCTCTTCGATCTCCTCGACAATCAGGTTGGTCTCCCCCGAGCTACGCAAGTTAAGGTTAATGGTCCGTTTGCTTTGATTTCATGATTCTTGGATGCGATGTAATGTTTGCATGGTAATTTTCTATACTGTTGACTGTTGTTGGATTAGTGATTTAATTGTTACTGATTTCTTGGTTGGCTAATGCTCAAATATGTGAAGCATGGCATTCTTCTTCTTGCTTATATAATTTTCCCTCGGATCTCTGTGCTTTTCCGCGTTTTTTTGTGTGTGTGTATGTGTGTAAAAGATGATCTGTAAAAATCTATAACGAGTTGGTTTGCTAACTATTGACATTCAGAAAAGTTGCGTATCATATACGAGTTAATTTAAGTAGGATTTAGTATATCTTGAAAACTGTTTGGTATGTCAATTGTTAAATCCGGTTAAATCATGGTAAACTCTATGGCCATTTGTTTTATGATATAACGGAATAGGGGAGGGGAGGATAAGGGTGTAGAAAGCACTATCACTGAGCTATTTGCAATTATATCATTCAGAATCAAGCAAAGGATTGATTCTTTCTCAGTCCGTGGACTAATGCCGAACTGCCATGCATAAAGCCCCCACCTCCACTTCCTCCACCACTAACTCTTTCTTTAAGTCTTCTTTAGGGATTTGTTTCATTTTTTGCACTCTTCCTCACTTTCTCAAACCCTACCTTTTACTCAATCCTTTGTTGGTTTCTTCATCATTATAGTCAAAATTAGTGATCTTCTCGAGGCACCATGGCCTATTTTTGAGGCCGTGATTTTGTCATCCGTGACTGCTTGGAGGTATGGCGGTGGTTGGAGGTTGTTGGTTTAGAGCTTTGTTGTTGTGATTGAGCACTTTGAGCGGAAGATGAGCATTACTGTGAGTACAATCCCCTTCAACAAATTCCAGTTAGGATTTACTAAATCCTATTAAATCTAAAAAAGTGTACAAAAATGAAATTTAACATAATAGCAGGATTTAAACGTCCCAAAAGTTGTTTGGAAGGACTTAGCTAAAATCTTTACTAATTCCTGCCTAAATCTGTACCAAAGTTGTTTGGAAGGCTTACTATTGGATGTCATTTGGTAGTAGTAGGCAAAAATTACTAATTTTGAACATTTTGACAATACAAAATTTCAATATAATGCAAATCATTACTGCAAATTTGTATTATTTGGAACTTCATTAACACTTAACCAGTACTGATACTAGTCATTATTGCATTATACATTTCTTAATAACTTTAACCTATTGTTGGCTCATGAATTTTCTCCTGAATTCTTATTAAGTTAATATAACATAATTTGATCATGTCTTCTCAAGATCAATATGAGACATGAAATTGTCAACTTTTACAAAATTCATGTTGCACTAAAGTTCCTCCGATAAGTTTTTGTGGTATATAATTAATGATATGCTTGATAATAATATGATTTTGTTTAGTCTTTTTTCTGATAGCATATTCTTTCATGTCTTTGTTATTAATCATACAAATGCTTAGCTTTTGCTATGCTTCTTCTATTTTTGCAGTTCTTTTAGCTCCTTTATTTTAAATTATATTTTAATAGTATTTTTTTTTTTTAAATCTTGTAAAAGAACATTCATTTTCTTTAATTATTTATTGTACCATCTCAGGTCATCATCAAATCTTCTTATTGATTTATGATTTATAAGACTCCTAAAACCTCTTTGGCAATTTTCTGAATATACTAATAATCATTTTATTCTACATAAACAGTTGGCTAATGTTGAGTATTCCACTTTATGTAAATATTGCGTTTGTAGATTTAATGGCCTTTCTTTACATACCGTTACATTTTTCTTCTTTTCTACCACTTTATTGGCTGCTATAAGCTAACATATGGGAAAGTTTGTTCTGCTTCAGATCTTTTTTCTTGTTAAATCATTTCTTAGTTTCACTTGGCTTGTTGAATGGTACTCATCAGGGCTATGAAGAGGATACTGTTGGCGATAGCACAGAAGATATTATTGAAAAGCAGCAGTCTGTGATTAGAAAAGCCTATGATGCAGTTCCTGTTATGAACTACAAATCAAAGAAAAAGAAGAAAAAAAACAAGGAGATCCAGAAATCTGCCAAGTTCAAAGATGAAGAATCACTCGATTCAATTCTAGAAGAGCTTTCTATTGACGTAAAGGCTTCTCATGAAAATAGATGCCATAGTGCTAAAGAACAAAATGAGAATGTGATTGATGCTACCAAAAAGCAAGGTGGTTCTTCAATCTTAACAGTGGATTCAAAATATTTAAAAGTTGAGAATGAATTACGAAAAATATTTGGTTCTAGAGTCGTTAGTTCTTTTGAAAATAATGAGATTGGGGGAAACTTGAGACAAATCCATGGTGGAAGACGTGCAATCCACAACCCACGGAGAACCATTCTTGTCACTCCATCAAGTTTTTGGCCAAGATGGGACGGTTCTTTGTCCATGGAATTGATTGAAACAAAGGATGGGCTTCATTATTTTAGGTAAGTGACCATTATCTTCGTGCAATGTCTCTTAGGAGGTAATGTGCTTTGGATGACTTTCAAGCACTTTTTTTTATACCGATATTATGTTGAAATATAATTAACTAGCATGTACTTGCTTGATTATCTTGAGATTATTATTATTTGTCATGATGTGCATGCTTAAACATGAAATTTCCAAGGCTAGAATCAAATCACTAGTGCAATAAATCAGCACTATTCAACCTATTGTTATTACTATTCCATCTAGTGTTAAAGCTAGGATATGAGATTTTTAGACCAATTTATCTGAGAATGAAATACCAAAGGTTTAAGAGTAATTTAGCTCATGCTTAACTAGGAGGGATTGGTCGGGCATGAGGGAGGCGGAATCCATGCAGGCGAGAGGATTATGGCTTTGACTGCGAGGGATCAGGCGTGACTTAGGGTTGGGGTGTGAGGTTTTTAGATTTAGTTAATAAATAAATAACTTATAACATAAAATTTATTATTATATTATTTAGAAATTAAAATTATATAAATATTAAAAAATATATAACATAAGTCAAATTGAGAGCACCATGCACCATTGGGCACACATGACGTGCGTAAACTTGAACTTGTGCTCCCCTTCGTGCGTCATTCTGCGCCATTAACATATTTAGCCTACAAAATGTATTAGCTATCCACTTAATTGGAACAATGCTCATTCAAGTTGCTTGTTTGAGATCTCTCATGTAAGAAAGCGTTTTTTACATCATAGTGATAAATATGCCAACTGAAGTAGGCTGCCAGAGATCAGAGAGTTTTTTCTTGTGTCATCTTTGCCACAGGTGCAAATGCTTGGTGATAATCAACTCCATATATTTGTGTGTGATACTTAACAAGTCTTGTTTTTTATTTTTCAATAGAGCCATTAGCCTTGTACTTCACAGTGAAAACTTATTTGTAATCATATTCTTTTATCTAGGCTCATAATCATATCCTTTCGTCTAGGCATGGCAATCTCTCACTTTTTTTTTTCAATGCATCTATTTGCTCTCTATAGAATTTTTCAATTCATATCTTAACAACGCCTCAAATAAAGCATTTGGAACAAAATAACTATTTAGAATCTCAATGAAATTTTTATTTAGTGGAGAAAAGGTGTTTAAGCAACATGTATTGAGACAACAGTTATGGATGTTTCTTTGTGCAATTTCTTGGACATTTTCTAACAAAAATAGGAAGATTTAGGTCCTTTTCAGTAGATTATAAATGCAATGGGGATCAAAACTTATCATGTCCTCATTAAAAGTGATATTAGAATATTAGATCACATTTTAAATAAGTGTCTTGTCTGTTACAATTCTTATTCTTATGTATGCCTTGAGTTTACATGTGGAAATCTCATGGAGTTGTCAATCTAGACTAACCTTGGGTTGATGGGGGTTGGACATGAATTCAGGTGTAGACTTAGTGATGTTTGATTGAGTGATGTCGTTTAGGGTGTTTTGCAAGGGATAGTTTTAGAGTTGGTTGGATTATTTTGCCCTTGAGTAGGCAGAAATAGAAAGGACGAAAACTGGAGTGACTATGCTCTTTATCTACCATAAGTGAAATCTCCCTCTAAAGATAAAATCTTATGAAGCTCTATATTCGGCAAATATGTCATCCACATATATAGAAAATTTCATAGGAGGATAATAATATTGGTATACTTTTTGGAAGAGTAGGGCAATAAATATGCAGTCAACGTTTATGGGGTCTAATTTTCTATATCTTGATTATGAACAGAAGAGGTACACCAAATATTCTAGTTACAAAACTATTAGAGCTTTTAACATGAGGTTAAAATTTGGGAATACACTAGAGGAGTCTTATGTTATAAATTTTGTGAGGGTATTTTTTATTTATTAAATATGCTACAACTAGGACAACTTTCCCCCAACAAAATTTAGCAAATGATATTACGTGGCCACTTATATTTTTAGTGACCCTATTTTGGTGTGGTCTATTGACACATAACATATAATAGGTCATCTATAATGTCTTCTTTCTTAAAGTAGTAAGTTAAAATTTGATTGAAATAATCTCTTCCATTATCAGACCTAAAGTTATTAATCTTCACCTCAAATTTCATTTTGAGTCATGGAATGAAATATAACATCATTTTTTTTTTTGTTGATAGAGAAATCCCCAAATATCAATATGGATTAATTCAAAAGGTACACAAGTGTGTTTTGCAAGTTAACAATTGTCACAATGAAAATCCATGATATTCAATTCTTTGAAAAAAAACATAAGATTATATTCAGATGTTTAAAAGTTGGATGATCAAGACTAAAGTGATGCAGTCAAATGTCATCTTGATTTGAAATACTCAAAAAGGATGAGGGCATATTATTCATTACTTCTATTTGAAGTACTCAATATTTTAATATAGTATAGCATTCCCTTTTCTTAGCAAGTCTAATCTTCCTCGAATCTTGGTCCTCAAAAACACAATAAGAAGGATAAAAAACTATATAATATTTTAGATATTTTGTAAGCTTTTGAATTGAAATGATATTTGTTGACAATTTAGGAGCATGAAGGAAATTTTTAATGGTTAGAGGAGATATATGGATATCTCCTAGCCCAGCAAATGTAACTAGAGAACTGTTTGCAACAATAATTTTTTATTACTGGGGCATGGAGCGGAAGAGTTAAAATTTTGAGAGGTGTGACTAATTTGATATGTAGGCTCAAGTCGATGACCCAAGAGTTAGTCAAACACTTTGTTGAGATATTTAACCCAAGAGGAAATGGAGATGCTCTTGAGAGTGCTAATGAACATGCACCAGACGATTTCTTCTTAAGGGATCTTATCAAACATTTGAGTTTTTCAATCTATTTACTATTGAGTCTTCCTTTTTCCCACCCTTCATTATTGCTGGTTTGCCTCTAGCAAATGAGCCTGAGATTGAGATCTTCGTTGGCCTCTTGATTTCTCCATTCTCAACTTTGTGGTTTCCTAGTTAGTTCCCTAAAATTATCCTTAAGTCTGTCTTGGTTTCTTATAGTGGGTGCACCTTAAGTTGTCTTTTTTGTTGTATCTTCTTGAGAAAATGTATTTATCTTTCTTTTTTCTTTCCTTTGAGGTTCAATTTTAGTCATCATCATAATTGAACCATGCAAAGTCTATTGCTTAAGCATTACACCCCTTTGACTTTCTTTGCCTCTTCAAGTGAAGTTGTTCTTACCCATTGAGAATTTGAACTCTAACCTGATCAAATTGAAGATTGACTCCGACAAGGAAGTCATATGCCCAGTCCTTTTCAAATAAGTTATTTAAGATGATTATGTCTTCTAAGCACTTCATTAATACTCATTATTTTGATCAAGTTATCCAGCTCTTATCATGAACTCTTACACATTTTTTCATTATTTTGCTTCATTTACTTTCACCTTGATTTCATATATTTGGATTGAATCATGTGCTTTGGAATATGTTTGGCATTTGGAATCCCATGTCTTCTCAGGCGTAGTTAGGAACGTGCAAGTATCATTGATAGAGGGATATACATCCCAAGCTTCTAGCTTGGGCCAACTCTCTCTAATCTTGTCCATATGAGGTTATAAAGCTTACAAGACAAATGTGACTGTGGAGGTCAACGACGAGAGGTTGCTGTTGAAGTGCTGCAGTAAAAATTATGGACTTAAAATACAAATAATGTTGGTGGGAAAGTTATATCCATAGCTGTCAATCGCGCAAAATAGCGCGCTCCATGGCGCACGGCGCGGCGCGGCACACCTACGGCGCCATGTTCATGGCGAGGCGCATGTGTTTAAAATAGCGCGCGCTATTTACGCCACATGTGAGCCATGGCGCATTGCGCACGGCGCAAAATAACGCGCCAAATTGGTACATGCTCGGTACCGCTAGTTACATGCTCTGTACTGCTCGGTACACGCTCGGTACAACTAGGTACACGCTCGGTACTGCTATGTAAGTGCTCGGTACCGCTAGTTACATGTTCTGTACTGCTCGGTACAGCTCGGTACAACTAGGTACAGCTCGGTACAATTAGGTATACGCTCGGTATCGCTAAGTACATGCATGATACCTCTCGGTACCGCTATGTAAATGCTCGATACATGCTCGGTACCGCTAGTTACATGCTTTGTACCGCTCGGTACAGCTCGGTACAACTAGGTACATGCTCGGTACTGCTCCCTAATTTCCATACAAACGAACTTCAAAATTCCTCTTACAACTAGGTACAGGTCGAACCCCGCCAGGGGGCAGCGCCTCCTTGCACCCCCGGCAGCCCCCATATTATGCTATACAGCTCGGTACAACTAGGTACACGCTCGGTACCGCTCCCTAAATTCCATTTAATGCTATTAATGCTTATTATTTTATAATATTTCATATTCATGTTTATTATTTTATAATTTTTATATAGCTTGCGCCATGTTCAAAATAGCGCAAGTAGTTGATACCATGACAATGAAGGTCCTGACACAAGTAGTTGCCAAAAAACCAAGTATTTGATACCATGTGGAAAACACAAAGGGCTGAAAGGAATTCTTCTTTATTGGTTCAAAACATTCAATATAAATAATATATAGACAAATATAAGAAAGAAACAAGGATCCTAGTCTATCAAAAAATAAAAATAGTATTTACAAGTATACATCCTTTATTGCGATGCACTAAATACATCCAATAAACTTCATACTTTTAATATATACAATCAGATTTAAATTTAGAGTTTCCTTAGATGCCTTCCACGCAAAAATCAATCTTGGATTTCTATCTTTAGCATTTGTTAATTCCTTAATAATACCGGTCATGTTTCCCTCCTTTAGTACCCATGGATTCCAACAAACATTAAACCGAACAAATGTTCTTGTGGAAATTCACACCCACTCACCCCTAACACCCCTCCGCTAGAAGTGCCTGTGTTCATAAGGACATGAAGAGAGTGGATCTTGTAAAAGTGCTGTTGAGTTTATTAACTTTTGATAAACTTCAATGTCATGGAAACAGAGACTAATTATTTAAATGTGCTTGGGAATCCTGAACCATTCAAGCTCATCTTAGTTGATGCTACTTCTGGTTTCTACTCATGTAAGTGGTAATACCCGATTATCTATCTTTTTAGATTTTGAAGGAAATGACTGTCTGCGCTTGAGTTTATTCTAGCTTTTCCTTTTCTAATGTAACTAGGCTAACCCAATGATGAGTTAATCCTTCAGTGCTTACCAGCGTTTAGTTCTTTATTGTTTTAAGCTTCACCGTTGTTCTCGCGGGATCAAATTAAAGAAAAATCAGCGCTCTTATTAGCTATTACTATTTATTTCTTGTTGACCTGCACCTAAAACAAAAAAATAAAAAAAATAAAAAAAAATCCCATACCTGCTCTCTGCCGAAGCTATCTCGCACACGTCGAGCCGTCCGTTCGCATGTCGCAAACACGACCGCGACACTCCTCCCATGTCACACGACTTTGCGTCGTTAAATAGCAGAAGAGAAGAGGTCTCCGACCTCTCTCTCTCTCTCTCTGGCTCTTTCCCTCTCTCGTCGCTACTTGACTTTACTCCTGCGACTTCCCGTCCAAGCTGGTCGGAAGTTACGACATTTTGACGGAAGCAACGACGGAAGCAACGACGTAAGCTCGCGGTTGTGAAGATAACTTCCCTTCGCGTTGATTCTCCAGCTCTTCGTGGCTGTGCGACTTTACTCCAACGACGACTTCCCCTTCCCTGTCGGATCGGAAGTTTGACACTTTGATCGGAAGCGGGACGGAATCCCGCTCACTGCAACAGTAACTTTCTCCATTTCGCGTGCTTCCCCGATCCCCTCATGGCTGGATGACTTCGCTCCGACACCGTTCCTTCCTGTTCGAACGGAAGCTACGACATTTTGATCCGAAGTAGGGACGGGAGCTCGATAGCCGTGAGGGTAACTTTCTTCCCTTCCCGAGCGCTCCTTCGTGCCGTTCGATTTCGCTCCTTTCACGACTCCCATCCGGTCGAATCAGAAGTTTAACATTTTGATCGGAAGCTACAACTGAAGCTCGATAACTGTGAAGGTAGTTTCCCCCTTTCAGCGCATTTCCTCGGCCTAATCCCGTGAATTCCCAAACCAGAAAGAATAGTGGGGGAGGGGGGATTTTTATTATTATTAGTATTATGTTTGTTGTTATTGTTGTTATTAAAAAAAAAAAGAAAAAAAGAAAAATAGAGAGAAGGGGAGAGAGGGTTCCCTCTTGTAAAGTTCCAAATCCCGCCTTCAATACGCTTGATGCGCCGGCGGACCCCTATACGCGCTCTTGTAGCACGGTGGGGGAGAATCCGGTGCGATAGGTGTAACTAGGTGGGTAAGTCCTATACACGCTCTTGTAGCGTGGTGGGGACAGTCTTCGACCTCGACATCAGCACCGCCGACACTGCTACGAAAGATATAATATTTCAAATCCCACTTTCGACGTTTGTGGCGGACCAGAGAATCACATATATGCGCTCTTGTAGCACGGTAGGAGGGAGCCCGGTGCGACGTATATGGCGAGGTGGGTAAACCCTATACACGCTCTTGTATCGTGGTGGGGAAAGTCACTGGTGTTCTCATACGGGTACTGTTGAAGGCCCCATACATGCTCTTGTAGCGTGGTGGGATGAAAAGATGTACGGCCGCGGTGTCTAAGGACACCTACCATACACACTCGCGTGATGGGAAGGCCCAGCTCCCATACATTTTCCCCAAACGGGGGATATGCCAGGATGCTGCAGAAATTTTCATTGAAGTGCACAATGCTTGAACAATAAGAAGAACTCGCTTGAGCAACAATACAGAGGATTCATACTTGGACATAAATGCATAAAACTTGAACTAAATATGCAGAGAACTTGTATGAACAATAAGGAACATGACTTGAACTAAACTACAAGAGATGGAATCCCAAATCCTAAAATGCACAATCAAGGTTAAAATGCAAATGCCAAATAACAACTTAATGTATTCAAACAAATACAAGCAAATAAGCAGGGGACTCGTGACGAACAAGACCTCGATGCATACAAGCAATGAACAATAGTCAATTTACAACATCTGAACAATTGCAAGCAAGCATCAATCATCGAAACTTATCAATACTTGAGACAAAGTACATAATGGATGATACTGGTGAATGCAACAGACTTCCACTACAGTCTCTACGAGGTCAAAGCATTGTACTTGCAAGTAATAGTAGTCAACCGTATAGTACACGAGTATCTCCCACCTGCATTAATGAGGGCCAAGATATGAATGCAACAATCCTTTCAATGCATATGAATAATGATATTCAATCAAGTCCAAATAATATCAATCCACTGTAAAGAGTATAAATGTCTTCTATATGCAACAATGAAGAACTTAAAACATGAGCAGTTTGCCTGTAGATTGAGATGACAATACTGGCATTTGATAGGGGAAGACCCGTCCCTACAAACAATTACAATCATCAAACCACCTGAGATTGGTGAAAGATGAATGTGATGCAGGAACAGTGGCTCTTCTATGAATATTTTCAGGAGGTCGTAGTGAATACAACGGGTCACTACAAATAAACACGAGCCACTTGTGGGTAACAACAATGGGTATATCGCAAGTACAACGAACCACTGTGGACACAAGTACAAACATCACCTACAATAGCGGTGATTGAGATTTGCAAGTACGTCGGGTACGAAGACAACTCGATGTACGGAGAAAGACACCTTCTGGCAGAATGGAATGCTTGTTTGAACAAATTCGAACTAAAATTCCTGGTGTTCTAAAATTTATTCTTGATCCTATACTTGGGAAGAAAACAATTATGGCATTCATTAACACTGTAAATAACAAGTGCACCTAGATACATCTATTCATTTTGAGGACCAACTATGTAGATGTCTAATATACTGTAGACCTTAAAAATAGTCTTTTCAAAGCAGCAATCACGAATTTCAAGGACTCCCGATGAATGAGAAAATGGAGTTTACATCAGAACAATGATGTGTCTCATTACAATTAGGTGATAATGTTACGATTCACCTATATGCAAAAGCAGGAGATTCGTTAGTGCATTATAATTAACATGCAAAAAGCAATAAATAGTGCATGACAATCTACATGTATAAAGCAGCGAACAATTCTATCAGAAGTTGCTACGTAACACCACCGGATCCACAACATCCATGCAAGCGGACAAAAGGCGTTTTTGTATACACATATGTACACAAAGGGGTAAGTACAATCATATCCCGCATGGGCACCGGCGAGTGTGTTATAAGTACACACGTATAGGGATACTATGCGGGTCAATAAGTGAATTCAAGTTTGAACTCGATACTTCTATGCGAATTAATAGGAGTCAACAGGGTTCAAACCATCAAACAAATATATGGTGGTGGTGATCAGTATATTTGTCTTAATACATTCATATTATGCCTTCAAGGCTTCAAATAAAGAAAATTCATAAATAAAGGCATAAAACCTATGAAAACCCGATACTCTGTCGGCAGCTCGATAAAGTTGATAAGGCTCATCCATAAAAATGCAAATATTTTCATATAGAATGATGCCAAATACCCGATGATGACCGTGTTGAAAGTTTATCTCAACCGGAGGGTTTAACAAATACTTTCAAATGTCTTCCAAGTTCCACCCAAACACCCTCTTGGGCCCCAGCGAGTGTGTTTTGGATACACACGTGACGTCTAGGGATGTTATGCGGGTCAATAAATTTGAACCCGATTCTCCTATGTAGGTAAAAGGAGTTGACATGGTTCAATTATAAAATGCCTCCAAACAATCGCATGGGTCCCGACGAGCGTATTATTAGTACAAACGTGACTTCTAGAGATGTTGCGCGGGTCAATAAGTGAATTCAAGTTCGGACCCAATCATTCTATGTGGATCAATAGGAGTCGACAGTGTTCAAATCATTAAACAAATATAAGGTTGTGGTGACCGGTATATTTATTTTAATATATTTATATTAGGCCTTCAAGACTTATAACAATGAGAATTCACTAATAAAGGCACAAAACATATGACAAAACCCGATCTTTTGTCGATAACTTGACATAGTCAACAAGGTTCATCCACAAAATGCAAATATTTTTTAATGGAAGTGACCCCAAACACCCTGATAATGGCCGTGTTGAATGTAGATCTCAACCGGAGGGGTTCATAAATATTTTCAAATGTCACTTAAATGCTCAAAAATCCAAAATCTCAAAGTTCATGCATATTCCAAATATTTAAATTTGAAATCCAACCATAAAGCATTTAAAGCAAAATCCATTCGCCCTCCGCAACAGTTTGCCAATGTGGACAAATTAAAATTTACTTCAGCTCACGAAGAGCTAATACCTAGTCGAAAATATCACTAGGATCAATTTTCAAACAATCTCATGCCAATAAGGATGTAGTACGTGTCCTCTAACCGGCGGTTTTGCCGCTTAATGGAACCTAGGATAAACGATTATGACCTGGGGCCCTTTGAACCGAGTGGTTTTGTCGCCAAATGACACCATGAAATAACAGTTATGGCCAGAGCCAATACGTTACTTAGTGACATCAAATCCTTAAGACATGAATCAATAGGATATAATCGATAGTGCACAAAGCCCTCTGTTAGTTAAGGTAGATTCAAATTTGTCCCCTTAGACAAACATTCACCCCAAGTTTTCAAGATCCCCTTGGACGAAGCAACCCATGGCTGCCGACAAGGATCCTTCTGTCAGGTTGGGATGACTATCTCCTCTATCTAAGTAGACTCATGACCACGATGGCCCGGGACGACGGAACCATGGGATCTTGATTTGGTCTATTATCCATTCCCCCACCATCCGTTTTAAGTGTACGATGGTGAAATTTCCATTTTAAATATCAAACCCTTTAAATTCCAAATACCCATACCCATGCTGCTACTATATGCCAGATAATACGTATTCTTTGCGTATCTGATTGACGACTAGCCTTAATCAAAAGTTCTCTCTCGTGATCGTCAGGGGTAATTAACTATAGGGGCTTGCGCATATAGGAAACCAGAACTCATATCATAAAGTCCTCGCAAAATGAGGGCGAAATCTCTGGGTAGTGTCTTATCTACAAACCCATTTGCCTTTCAAAAATTTACCCCGGAACTTATTCCGTTAAAACTATGCCGAAAAGAAGCAGCAAACAGCGTGCGGAGGCCGGGGCCAAATTTTCGGAGCCCACATTTCTTTCTTTCCAAATATTTTATACTCTTACCTCTAGGTCACATGATGTAGTTACAGTTAGACAATGACCCAGATACCTTTGGTTGGCCTGTATGATGTTGTGGACTATTTCAGTTATGCCCCCAATTATTTTGCTAAATGTTGTTGATTTTGTTATTTTTGGAGGCATTAGTTAGTGTTCTAATGATAATTAGCATTTTGTTTCTTAAACAAAATGTGTTCTGTGAATCAAATTATGGATATTATTTAAATAATATAAGATTTTATGTGCGTGATTTTAATAGGAAACCACTTCATATGTTCATCAATTAGAAGCTTCAAACCATCTACTATATTCAACAACTAGAAGCTTAGATCACTGTGGGTCTCCGAAAGGATTCTGCTCGTGTGGTTCGAATGTAAAGAGTACGATCATACTATCCCGTAGGATAAAACGGTCGTAGGCCTTTACAATCGACACAAGCAGGCCGATGGAAGAGCAGATGAAGTTATGTATACGATTAGCCATGGAGGATAGCGGCTTTCACCTACCAACATCGATGGATAATAATATACATAATCCAAAAGTTCACGAGATTTCCCCTATTCGATACATCAGCTCGAATATGGTTTATTTGATTGTGGGGATCGGTTTCCTACGGGCGCAAGCCCCCGTAGTTAATTACATCTTAGACCTCGGTCTAAGAAAACTCTCGATTAAGGATGTTGTATTATTCACTTCTTAATTTGGTGCACAGAAAAAGTTCCCAAGTTCTATTCCAAAGAGTCTCTTCTATTTACCCTTAGTGATGACTAGATTTTTTTAGATGAATAAAGATATGATTAAGATTTTGAGTTTAGAAGATCAAAGACCAGATTACTACCCTAAGAGAAAAGACAGACTCAAAATACAGATGAAAGGAGACACTGAGGGGTATACAACCTGGGCTTATGCTTGCCTGGAGTGAGCTGCCAGCTAACATCCTAAACACACTCAATCGCCCTATATGTATACAAGATATGAAGGCTCTATCCTAAGAAATTAAGGATTTATAGTTTAAAAGATCTCAATCAGGAACTCTACAATATGCAAAAGGATGTACCTAGCGCCATGTATGATGCATGAAACAGATACGAAATATCCTTAAGTCTACTGATGTAATTCATGTATGTAAGTGAAATACAATGTGAAGTAAGGTGTGTAAAGACAAATACATGCATGACATCCAGAGTACAGAAAAAATAAATAAACACACCCTAAGGGTACCCTCCAGGCAAGGTACCCGCAAAGAAAATCATCATAGTCATACCCACTTCGTATGGGAAAAACAGCGATGCCCAATGGCATAAATAGGTGGCCTACTCTACAGGCCTAAATGACCCTAATGGTCTCTAAGGCTCACAGAAAAAAAGGGGGGGTATCGTACCCAAAATTGGAAAAGGCCAAAATCCTAGCGATGCCCACTTCGTGTGGGAAAACAACGATGCCTAATGGCACAAGTAGGTGGCCTACTCTACAGGCCTAAATGACCATAATGGTCTCTAGGGCTCACAGAAGGGAGGCAAGCTTTGACCTATAGGGTTAAAGTTTCGTTAGTGAACTAACCTAAGGCTGGCTACCTAAACATGCTAGAATACCTACTAACAAGTTGTGTGTGATGTGAAGCAGTTCCGATATATAATAAAAAAAAATAAATTACTTTACCAGTTGCAGAAATTATACCTGACTGCATGTGGCGCTGCCACTTAATAGCTTATAAACAAGTGATGTCGCTCGATTCTTGATCATTAAGCTCCGATGTACCTCACAAATAAGATAACAGAAAAATATACATATGAGCGTAGATGCCGTTCAGAAAAGAAATGCAGGTAAATAACAAAAATATAACTAACAGAAAATTAAATATAACTAACAAGAAATTTAATAATTGCATTTATAGAACATGTATATGTAGCAAACATTGAATAACGAAAGAAAATGTAAGTCTAACCTAGAGCTAAAAGTCGTGTCTTAACCAAACAAGTTTAGGTGTGTGTAACAGGTTGTGTGGTTTTGGATAGGTCCTATGTAGGATAGTTTAATTATAATTACTTTCATTTGATTTGTTGAAGGGCAGAATGAGGATTTTGGTTTAAGTCTAAATATTAGTACTTTAGGATTGATTTTAGAGATTTTATTTTAGGATTTGATTGAATTATTCAATGGTTATAAATTAGAAAGAAATATGAATTAGGTGATTTATTATCAATTAAGGGGTTAGATTAATTAAGTTTGCTATCAACTGGTTCGTGGCGTTGTGCCACCAGGCTCGAGGAACCAGGCCTCCTTAGGACACTTAGCCCCGCAGCCCGGAGTAGTCCATCCTAAAAACCAAGTTGATATAGTTATATTAAGAAGTTTGTTGATTGATTTTTAGTAGATTAGTTTAAGGTTTGATTGAGTTTTAGGTGAATTAGTAGATTTGGGTTTTAGAAGATTTTTAACTCAATGAATTTTAGTTTATGTTTGTCCTCCTAATTTAATCTATATCTTTTAAATTTTAGGTTTGTTAGGAGTTGATTAAGAGATTGATTAGATTTGGTTTGAATTTACATATTAGTGGTTATGGAATATTAGTTATGGTTTGAATACAAATTAGATGCTTTAGAGCATTTTTAAGAGTTAAATTAAAGTTGATTTTATTGGTGAATTATTAGTAGATTTAGGCAACAAAAACCTAGAAAAATATGTCACTAAGTTTTCTATATTTTGATGTCTCTACCCTATAGGGAACATGCATTCTAAGTCTATGTTATCTAAGACTCGATCCTCAATTTTTGTCCTTAGATGTCACTAGTGTTATAGGGGATAAAAGGAAATGTTTTTTCTAACCTTTTAGACATTTGTACATGTATCCAAAGATTTAGGAATCCATAAATGAAATAAGCCAATGAGTAGAAAATTAGTATAAATGCAAAAGCTAGAAAAAGAAAAGAAAGAAATACGACAAAATGCTAGAAAGAACGAATGAAAATTAAAATAATAAATGAATGTTGGCATTTTGTTATTGAACATGTTTCTTCGAAGTCGAGCAAGTCTCTAAGACACCCTTCACTCCTATTCAATATGATATGAGTAGGAGAGAAGGTGTTTAAATGCCATTTTACTGTTCCCACGATCCAAACAAAGCACTTGATGCAGACCCGACTCGATTACGCAAACTATTCCTTACCAAACTCAAAGCAACAAAGGAAACTCAAGTTCTTAAAACTAGAACTAAAACATCTCTTTCTATCTATCACATTCTTCCAACCTTACATTTTAGAAGCAAACATTAATAAAGGAGAGACAAGTTACACAAGAAAGATCATTTGTTTCAAAAAGACAGCAAAGAGAACTTTTCAACACGAATCCACTTCACAAAAATTATAAATCTCAAAGTAACTTATGAAAAACTTTTGAATGAAGGACTACATAAAACCCCACAAAGCGACACATAAAAACTCTATGTAATCAATTTACCCAAAACTCTTTCGACGCAAAAATAAGACAAATCAAGTGCTTTTCTTTTCATTTAGAGTGGGGCTAACTCATTAAAACTTTCCAACCCATTACGTTCTACCAAAATCTCGTAAGAAAGCACTTTATACAACATATAAAAGGAATGATGTAACCTTCTTTTCTAACCATCATATAAAACAACTCAAAAGGTCTTTTGAAATGAAACCAGCCACAAATTTTCTTAAAGCTTAAGGAAAATTACATAACAAAAGGCACGCAACATTGTAGTTGAAATATAAGATAGATGAAGTCATTTATATGATTGTTATCTCATTCCTCGAGTGGTGTTACGCATGCCTCTAAGTAATTCTCATAAAACAATGGTATGATGCTAACAGATAACCTGCAACATAAACAATTTCTCCCACAAATTCGAAATACTCAAATAGTTGAAGAAATGTCCACAAAAAAAAAGGCTTTCTGAAGTTATAAAAGTAATAGAAAGAGGAAAATAATAATAATAATAATAACAATAATAACAATAATAAAGAAAGGGGTAAAGAGGGGAAGGAATCTGTGCATTTTTACTTTAAAATACCTTTCCAATAATCATTCCGAACAAGCCCACTTTCCAACTCATCTCATTCCTCCGAAATTAACAAGAAGCACTTCAAGCAACTATTCCTTTTCATTCATGCCAAGATAAAATTTAGAGCATTTTTCTTTCCAACACCAACACATAATATAAGGCAATCCAAAGTTATTACCTCTAAGATCCATGATCATCAGATAATAGAAGAAATAAAGAAAAGGATGCTCTTGAAAGAAACTAGATCAACCTCTCCATTCTCCATGCAGCCATCAAAATGAAATCTTATGTATTTGAGAAAAGATGCCCTATTCTTCACTCCAACCTACAAACTCATCTAATAGAAATTTGAATCTTCACAGCTCACCAAAGAGATAACAACCGTAAAGGGGAGACTCAATGCCAATTTAATCTCCTGTAAAGAAATCAAGAGGCCTTCAACACAAAACATAACTTCTCCATAATCAAAACATGCCTCGTTCGAGCAAGGTATGCATATATTACTTCATCATAAGATTGTGGAATAAGTGAAATCTCCTAACAATTTCTCAAAACCCCAATGCACTAAATTCATACTCATCTCTGTATGAAGCATAAGGCAATAAGAACCACCAACGCGATATTCACCACAATAATGTCACCATTCAAATACATATAAATTAACTTTCCAACAACTCTACACGATGGAGATACCCATCCATTTTTTTCACTGTGTTTAGGAGCATAGTATTGAAGAAAGATAACTCTAGAGATGCAAATTCCCCATTAACCCATAAACTCATGGTGCCACTTTAGGCACTAAGCTTTTCAACCCATCACATGCACTAAGCAAACTATAGAAGAATTATTATTGAGATCTAGACATAGGGCTCTTACAATTACCTTATCGAAATATCAACAATCAATTTATCATCACACAGTACGATTCTTTCCAATAGGCCTCAAAGAGGCATACCCATGAAATCTTGTAAGGGAACAAAAATACTACAAAGCTCCACACATCTCAAATAGTAACAAATGATGTATTTGAAACCCAAATATCAAAATATTATGCAAGATTTTAATAACTTCAAACATCCTAACTCTTAAGCAATAAGAGATCATGCTTCATAATAAAAGAGGCAGGGTGATGACATTTTTCATACAAAGCTCAACCAAGTAGAGGAGAAAATATAGCGATATTTCATCACTCGTAGCCTTTTTAGCTAAACATGTTTCCAACAATATGCCACATGATCATTTTCCGACGAGTTTTCCAAATTCCACATTATATACCCTCACAAGTTTAAAAGAAGACTCTAACTTAGACTTATAAACATACTCTTGAGCCAAAACATAGAGTATTGCAAATAACCTTTCTTTTAGGGAAAGAAACATGTAGCTCCAACTACCAAATCTCCTTATGAAGGAAGATATTCATTAATTATTTGCAAAGAGGAATAGGCTTAGAACATATGCTCATCTAACAAAATCAATAATTTTTTTTTTTAAAAGCACTTATCATAAAAAAAATCTTTTCACTCTAAATCGTATATCTATCTCTTGGGAAAAGTTTTAATGAGGAAATTTTGTTCACCACAAATGATATCTCCACATAAGAAAGAAACAACACGAAGAGCAGACTCCAAGAAGAACACATTTGGAGTGCAAATCAGGATATGCTTCATACACAAACAAGAGCAAGTTTCACTCTAATAAAACGTTTAAGCCATAGACTAGAATTTCAGCAAAAAATAACTTAAACACAAAACATATGCATGAAGAGGGGAATCCCATCTCTACCCAGAACTCCACCATTTCAGCAAAAATGATCACAGAGTCATGATTTAATTCTTCTAGCAAGGATGATCGGAAGAGCATACCTTCTATCCAAACATTGCCAACGAATTTCCCCATTCACTTGCCATAAGAAGCTGCTCGGAGGAAAAAGGATCCATTCAGATCGGTTAGGGCAGGTCGCCAACACGACATCGAGCTCGTCTAGGGTGAGAGTCGTCGAGGTTGGGCCGGCCGAGGGAGGAGCCGGTGGAGAGGGGCTTCGCTCGGGTTCGTCTGGGATTCGCGAAGCAGCGAGAAAAAGGTAGGTCGGGGGTCTTCCGACCTGAGCTAGGTCACCCGAGCACAGGGAGAGGCCGTAGGCTTTGGCGTCGGATGGGATCTGCGAAGCCGAGAGTGGAAGAAGGAGGGGGTTCCGCCCCTAGCTCGTTCGTGCGTAGAGAGACGGAGAGGGAGGCTTTTGGCTCTTTTTTTGCCAAGACCCAGAGAGTGAGTGAGATGGAGGCTTCGGCCTCAATTAGGGCACCAAGGGAGAGAGGGGAGATCGGGGCCGTCGGATCAAAAATTTTTTAACGGTGTGATTCAAATTGTTTTAGAAAGCCATTCCAAACCTAGACTAGGATTTAACTACACCTAAGAGATTGAAATCATGTTCAAATTGAGTCAAGTTTGGTTCAATCCGGGTCAACTCGAGTTCGCCTCGACTCGACCAAAATTAATTCAGTAAAATAAGATAAAATAAATCAAACTCAAATTAATGTCGATTCGAATTGAATAGGGCTCAACGAAGCCCGATCAACACAATAAAACACAGTCGATGGCGAATCAGGACAAAAACGAGGTCAACAATCACCTTGAGAAGCTCAGCATGTTCTTCGTAGGGTACTTTCTTTAGCATAGAAAAATTATCTTAATTCAATCAAAATAAGTCATAAATAACTTCAAAGCAAACTAAATAACGAAATAAATATCTTTGAGCTTGAAAGCTAAATTCTTCCTCATTTCATTTGTTTGTTATTTTTTACCATTCCTTCAATTCACATGGATTGTGGCATGTTTTTTGATATAGCAATTCTAGCAGAAGAAATGAGGATTGGTTGAGAAATAATAATATTATGATGGGGGTAGAAAATATACTTGAAAAATGATTTTAACATATGTAATAAAGCGTAGAAAATGTATCATAGATAAAATAAATGTTTAAAAGTATTAGAAATGAGCAGACATATGTCAAAATTGATAGGGATAGAATTTATGCGAAATAATTTCTATGGAATATATTTAACTCTCTTACAATACTCAACAAGAACTAATCAAGATTATGGATTCATAAGTCAACTTGAAATGGTTGGAATGTTGCTAATGATGATGATGATAACGACGGGATGAGGATGATCAATAGATACATTAAATCTGCACATACAACAGGAGGTACAAATAAATAGGTGAATCATAAAACAAATGATGATGACTTCCTGTTTAATTGAGTTGTTTGAATGTGATGAAGAGAGAATCAATTTTCCTTGTAGAAAATGGTATGACATTGTACTTTTTGTCGCATTATTTGAAATTCCTGCTTCTCCTCACCGTTCACCGGCATTTAAATTGCAAGATATCTTCCTCTTCTTTGTCATATGTCCTTCAATAAGCATGGTTCTTACATAGCATTTTATCTATGATCCATATTACAGGTATTTACATTCTGCGGCTTATAGTCATGCACAAGAAGCTTTTTGAAGCTGCTAAATCTGCTAATGATCTCAACGCCATTGCAAGCATCTTAGCTCATTATCCTTATCACATTGAATCTTTGCTGACATTTGCAGAGGTTTTCAAGTTTTCAGGAGAACATCAGTCATCAGCTGATGTACTTGCTAAGTGTTTATTTGCACTTGAGTGTGCATGGCATCCATTATTTACTCCGATGCAGGGAAACTGTCAACTAAAATACATTCATGATACAAATAAGCCATTCTTCACTGCACTTTTCTGTCATATGAAAAATTTAGACAGACGTGGCTGTCATCGATCGGCATTAGAAGTCTGCAAACTTCTGTTGTCTTTAGATTGTGATGACCCTAAGGGAGCTTTACTTTGTATCGATTATTTCTCTTTGAGAGCAGAAGAGTATAGATGGTTAGAAGAATTCGTTGATGAGAGTATAGAAGTGATAACTCATTATGGATGTTCCCTAATTTCTCATATTCTCTTGCATTTGCTCGCTTTTTTATTGAGCATGATTTATCATCATCCAGTAACTCTACTGAGCAGACTGAGAAGGCCTCATCAACTGACCTTATGAAGCAAGCATTGATGCTTCACCCTTTGGTTTTGCAGAAGTTAGTTGTTAAGGCACCTTTAAAAGAATCATTATGGACCCAGATACTAAAGAATTCATTTTTTGGTTCTGCAAAAGCTGGAAGCCCCACATTGGAGCACCTTATAAGCATATATGTGGAGCGAAGTTATCTTATATGGAGGTTCCCAGAACTGCAAAATTTGTTGAAAGAAGCTGCTCTGCAAGTAATTGAATCTTTTAAAGCGAGCAGCAGCGAAGCCAAGGATTGGGCATGCGTCAGGAAAGAAGCTTTCTCATCAGAGAGAAATGAGTAAGTATTTTACTACTTCACCATTGGAAAATACATATGGTAATTTTCCGTCACATATTTAAGATCATTAACTTACATCGCATATTTAAGATCATTAACTTATTATATTTATAACCCATTTTTTAAACTTTTATCTACTAATTTCCTTTTGAAGGCTCTATGATATATGTACATTATTAACAACAGGTTCTGTAAAATACTTATTAACAACATTAAGGGGATGTTGGATACGAGTAGGATTTAGTAAGTGTACTGAATCCATATTTAGTAAATTAATGAGGCATTAAATCTTGAAAATTGTTTGGCATGATAGAATTTAATTTTGATTAAATTTTAATTAATTATTGGTAGATTTGTTTTTCAATAAGTGAAATTTAAATTCAGGAGAAGAATAGGTACAAATAGAGGATATCTTTTTAAATCGCACTTTCTTGACGATTTCCTAAATCTAGGTTTTAGTCTAAAATGAGAGGAAAATGGGATTTAAAAAGGTAGTAGATTTATGTAACTTCACATAATTTTTTGCATCATTTAGCCTTAATCTTATGTTTTCTCAAAATCAATTTGAATTCATGCCAGGTAGGTATACTATGGAAGCTATATATTTATTGAGAGGTTTGATGGAGAATTACAGAGAGGATATGGAGGATCTACATATGATCTTTTTCTATTTATATGTTAAAGTTCCAAGAGAAGTGCTATGGAGAGTTCGACGTAAGGGGTTAATAATGCTTATATTAATTCAAGTCATTAAAGATATATATGCAGGAGCTGTTACTTGTGTTCAAACGTAAGGTGGTTTGACCAAGTATTTTTTCTATTTCATTTAGAAAATATGACGGAACATAGATAATAAAGAAATAGGAGTTAATATCATTCCAATTGCCATTACAAAAGTAATTAACATTTTTGGCATGAAAAGATATTTTGGGCTAGTAATTTTTCCAAAAAAGACTAAAAATTCTGCAACAAAACCACTCATTCATGGTAATGCAAGAGAAGCCATCGAGAAACTACTAAACATGGTAAAGATTTTTGGCATTAGGATATATATCCCCCCCCCCATCTCTTCGAGACAAACAAAACATATTCTATCACAACTTGTTCCTGTTAAGAAAAAAAGTGCAGCACCAATCAATCCATGATTGGTTTGCCCGGGTGCAGTGTTAAATAGGCAAGGGTTCCCACATCAAGGACGGATGTGGACAAAGAAGCTAGTCCATAAAACTAAAATTAGGATAGGAACTTGGAATACAGGTTCCCTTACAGGAAAATTAATGGAATTAATATATATTATGATTCATAGGAAGTTAAATATTTTGTGCATTTAGGAAACTAAGTGGGTTGGAGAGAAGGCTAAGGAAATTGATAGTTTATGATTTAAACTTTGGTATTCTGGTAGGAGTCGTATTAGAAATGGTGTAGGTGTTATTATAGATAAGAGTTTAAAGGATAATGTTATAAAAATTAATAGGATTGGATATAGAATTATAGCTTTAAAGATTGTTGTTGATGATAAGATTGTTAATATTATAAGTGCTTATGCTCCTCAAATATGTTTAGATATGAGTTATAAATTAAATTTTTGGAATGACTTAGAAGAACTAATATAAAAGATACCTCTTGAAGAAAGAGTTTTTATTGAAGGAGATTTAAATGGACATGTTGGTAGAGAGGTAGATGAGTTTAAAAGCATTCATGGTGGCCATGGATTTGGAACGATGAATGAAGGTGGCAAGACCATTTTAGATTTTTGTTTAGCTTATGATTTTTCAATTGCTAATATCTTATTTAAGAAAAGGAATGAGCATCTCATCACTTATAAAAATGGATATAGTACAACCTAGATTGACTATTTTTTTTCTTATTAGAAAATTAAATCGTTTAGATTGCAAAGATTGTAAAGTTATTCCGAGTGAAAATTTATGTACCCAACATCGATTATTAGTTTTGGACTTTAAGATAAAGGGGCATAAAATACAAAATAAAGTAAAACGTTTTTCTAGGATTAGATGGGGGCATTTAAAGAATATTAACAAAAATATTTTTGAGAATAAGATTTTAGATATTAAGATTTTGTCTGTGCATGAGGATGCAAATGTTATGTGGAAAAAAGTGGCTAGTGATTTTAAGAATATTGCAAAAGAGGTGCTTGGAGTATCAAAGAGAAAATCTCCTAATAGTAAAAATAGTTGGTGGTTGAATCCAAATGTGCAAGAAAAGATTAAAAATAAGAAGATTTGTAATAAAAATTGGTTTAATTTTAAAAATTATGATAATTGGGAAATATATAAAGTGGCTCGTAAGGATTCTAGGAAAGCAATATGCGATGCAAATACATTAGCTTTTAGTGATTTATATAATAGACTAAATACTAAGGAGAGAGAAAGATATATGTATAAGTTAGCCAAACAAAAAGATAGGAGTAGTAAGGATTTAGTTCAAGTGAAGTGTATGAAGGATGAAGATAAAAAATGTTTTTCTTAGAAGATGATATTCAACAAAGGTGGATGAGATATTTTGCTAAACTTTTTAATGAAGTTTGTGAAAATAAGATCGATTATAGTGACCTTAGTACCCTAAATGAAAATAAAGATTTCTGTTTTTATCGGCGTATTAGTAAAACTGAAGTTAGAGAGGCTTTAAAGAAAATGAAGGGTGGAAAAGCTGTTGGACCTGATGATATTCCAATTGAGGTATGGAAATGCTTAGGAGATGAAGGGATTTCTTGGCTTACTGAACTCTTTAATATTATTTTGAAGACTAAAAGATGCCAGATGAGTGGAGAATGAGTGTGTTAATTCCTATTTTTAAGAATACAGGTGATGCACAAGCTTGTACAATTTATAGAGGTATTAAGTTAATGTGTCATACTTTAAAAACTATGGGAGCGAGTTATGGAGACATAGGTTGCGGCGGGATACTAATGTTTCTCAAAATCAATTTGGATTCATGTCGGGTAGGTCGACTATGGAAGCCATACATTTATTTTTTAAGAGGTTTGATGGAGAAATATAGAGAAAATAAGGAGGATCTACATATGATATTTATTGATTTAGAAAAAGCATATGATAAAGTTACAAGAGAAGTGCTATGGAGAGTTCTTGAAAAAAAAGGAGTCAATAATGCTTATATTCAAATCATTAAAGATATGTATGCAGGAGCTATTACTTGTGTTCAAAAACAAGGTGGTTTGACCAAGTATTTCCCTATTTCAGTTGGGTTACATCAAGGATCAGCCTTAAGCCCATATCTTTTTGCTTTAGTCATGGAAGTTCTCACTAGACATTTGCAGGAGGATGTACCTTGGTGTATGCTTTTTGCTGATGATATTCTTCTTGTTGATAAGACTAGAGAGAGAGTTGAAGGTAAACTTGAATTATGGAGGTCAACCTTAGAGTCTAAAGGTTTTCGCTTTAGTAGATCTAAAACAGAATATATGGAATGTAATTTTAGTAGTAATAGACCTAGTGAGGGGATTGTGACTTTGGGCGATCAAGTCGTTAATAAGAGTACACGTTTTAGATATCTTGGATCTATTGTTTCAGAGTGATGGTGAAATAGATGGGGATATTATCAGCAGAATTCAAGTTGGATGGTTGTTTGAAGTGGAGGAATGCATCGGGCTTGTTATGTGATAGAAATGTACCCCTCAAACTTAAGGGAAAATTCTATAAGATGGTAGTGAGTCCTGCAATGCTTTATGGTGCCGAATGTTTGGCCATTAAAAGAGAAGTATAATACTAAGTTAAGTGTGGCAGAGATGAGGATGCTCAGGTGGATGAGTGGCTTTACCCTTAGAGATAGGATACGAAATGAGCATATACGTGAAAAGGTTGGAGTAGCTCCAGTAGAAGATAAGATTAGAGAGAGTCGCCTTAGATGGCTTGCTCACATAAAAAAGGCGACCTTCCGATGACCCGGTTAGGAGAGAGTAGAGGTATTAGATTTGACTTGTGTTAAGAAAGGTAGGGGTAGACCTAAAAAGACTTGGATACAAAAATATTAGGAATGACCTTTCTTTATTAGATTTAAACGAGAATTTGACTTTTAATAGGACACAATGGAGAGAAAAAAGATTCATGTAGTCGACCCCACGTAGTGGGATAAAGGCTTGATGTTGTTGTTGTTATTTGGATTACATCAAGGATTAACCTTATGCCCATATATTTTTTTGCTTTAGTCATGGATGTTCTCACTAGACATTTGCAAGAGGTTATACCTTGGTGTATGTTTTTTTACTGATGATATTCTTCTTGTTGATAAGACTAAAGAGGGTGATGTGAAACAAACTAGGAATTGCTTAGAAATTAATAAAATTGATATAAGCGTAGTAGCAATAAACTAATTTTTCACCAGATGGGGTTTAAGAATTTAAGGATATCAAAATTGTTACGGTAATTGGTTACACAATAGAAGAACAAGAACTTAAAATAACTTCAAACATAAACATAAACTTAAATGCTGTAAACTTTTATATCCACCACATAATAATATCTAGAAAAATCACATCGAGTTTCCCTCACTCGCGCTCTTTGAAGGGATTTAGCGGAAAGAAGATATCAGTAATCTTAGAGATGCCACCAAAAGTGATAGAACACCAAGGGTCTTGATCCACGGGAAGGTAGACGGAGGAGGATACGTGGGTGGATGTCCGATGGTTTGTCACTGTCCGGAGGATAGTTGTTCGTCGATAGTCTCAGCTAAGTGGAATAGGATACGGTCGACGTAATCGTCGACAATATTTTCTATCTCCCAGTCGGGGTCGAAGAACGGCTATTCAAGAACATCTATCCGCGCTTGAGAATTGTATGTGAAGCTGTGGTCTACTTCAGGATCGACCATTCACTTGCAAGAGTGGGAGAGGATGTGTGTTTTCTTCTTCTCTTGGAAGTTGGAATACTAATCATGACGGGATAAAATTCAAGAGGAAAGAAGAGAGAGGGAGGGGGCGGCTTAGGAGGGGAAGGGACTTGTTTTGTGAAAATAGGGTTAGGGTTTCCAATAGGGTAAGGTAAAAAAATATGAAATTAATTTCAGATTTAGTAAAATAGGAAAGGAGATTTGGAATTTGAAATTTGAAATTTGAAGTTTAAATTCAAGTGGAGGGAAATTGAGGTGGAAAGAGGAGAGGCTAGGAGGGGGCTGGCAGCATGCATGGGGAAAATGAGAGGACTTGGAGGGAATTTAATGCTTCCTAATTCATAGGTCTTATTTAGGAAAAGGATAATTAAATCCAATCTAATTTAAAATTAAAGTAGATTCAAATTTAGGAACTTTCCTAATTTAGATTTAGTTAATTTAGGAAGGTATTTTGAAATTCAAATTTGAATTAAAAAAAAAATGAATTGATTATTTTCCAAATAATTTAGGTAATTAATAATGATGATTGAAGTCACCATTAAGGGGGAAAAGGAGGTGGGGTGGTCGACGGTTGAACTTGGGAAATAGGCTTGGTCGGATGTTGAGGGGGGTGGGTCGGCGGCTATGGATGGGGATGGGGTGACGGGCCGATGGGTAGGATGGTGGTTGGATGGTCTGGCGGTTGGAGCAAGGGGAGGAGGTGGCCTGTGGCTTAAAGCAATGAGAAGGAGGGGATCCGGCGGCTTAATGCAAGCAAAAGAACTTGAACCACGAGTCGGGGACACTTTCGCCGACTGGTGGGTGTTGTTTTGCCCATACCTTGGGACTTCACCACTCAAAAACTCATAAGTTCAAGAAGAAATCAGAATTTTCATAATCAAACATTAACCCTAATACAAGACTACGGACCTCATATATAGGCCTCAAAAGATAACATAAAAGAAAAGACTGAGATGCCCTCAGGGCTACAACCCAAACTAACTACCCACAGGGGTAAAATAGGAAAAACTGAAATATAAATAAACAATACATGAAATGCATCAAAAGTAAAGGCTCTAGATCGTGGCCGCCGATCTCTGGTGTCTCATCTGATAAACACGTCAAAATCTTCTGTTGTTGTCCTCATCAGAGGGAGTTGAAATAGGAAAAACTGAAATATGAATAAACAATATATAAAATGCATCAAAAGTAAAGGCTCTAGATCGTGGCTGCCGATCTCCGGTGTCTCATCTGATAAACACGTCAAAATCTTTGTTGTTGTCCTCATCAGAGGGAGTTGAAGGTAAACTTAAATTATGGAGGTCAACTTTAGAGTCTAGAGGCTTTCCTTTGAGTAGATCTAAAACTGAATATATGGAATGTAATTTTAGTAATAATAGATCTAATGGATTGTGACTTTGGGCCATCAAGTCATTACTGAGATTACACGTTTTAGATATCTTGGGTCTATTGTTCAGAGTGGTGGTGAAATAGATGGGGATATTATTAGTAGAATTTAAGTTGGATGGTTAAAGTAGGGAATGCATCGGGCTTGTTGTGTGATAGAAAAGTCCCTCTCAAACTTAAGGAAAAATTCTATAAGATGATAGTGAGACTTGCAATGTTTTATGGTGCAGAATGTTAGCCATTAAAAGAGAAGCATAATATTAAGTGTTGCAGAGATGTGGATGCTCAGGTGGATGAGTGGCTTTACTCTTAGAGATAGGATATGAAATGAGCATATACGTGAAAAGGTATGAGTAGCTCCAGTGGAAGATAAGTTTAGAGAGAGTTGCCTTAGATGGTTTGGTTACACTAAACGGTGGCCTTCCGATGACCCGGTTAGGAAAGTAGATGTTTTAGATTTGAATTATGTTAAGAAGTGTATACATAGACCTAAAAGACTTGGTTCAAAAATATTAGAAATGACATTTCTTTATTAAATTTATATGAGAATTTGATTCTTAACATGACGCATTGGCAAAATTGATTCATGTATCCGACCCCACAGTGGGATAAAGTATTTTTACTGTTGTTAGCCTTAATATTGCAACCAAGCAGCCCAAAAAAAAATACTGAAAATACCTTATTGAAAGGGCTACTTAGCATGTTAAGATGCTGATTATATTATTGGTCATTGGCAGATATTCTCATCTTCTTGTCTCGGACTTTTCTGATACAATTCCGACGATTCCACCTGAGGAGCTGCGTCAGTTTATGGTCGGACCGCATTTAGATGAGATCCATCCTGCTGATGAAGGAGATGCAAATCCACAGACAGCTCATGCTACCCATGAAGTTGCTGGCCGCAATGCGGCAGTTGTTTTCTTGGAGTCTTTGTTACCATGGGTTCATTATGGAGAGAGGCAAGCCCATGCGGAAGATCATGATCAGAATATACAATGAAGAACATTTTATGTTACTGGTATGGTGAACCATAACTCTATTTTCAGCTCTGTTTCAATTTTGTTTTAGGCGCAGTTTTTTATCTGATATTTTTTTCAAATTCATAAGATGCAATATTTCAAAAAATTTCGAATTGTGAAGTGAAGTTTATGTTATTGTTACAATAATGTTAAATATATTAAAGCCAAAGCAGTATTAAATCCTTCCAATGAGAAGTTGACGGTTCAGAATCCTTTTTTTTTTTATATCAAAATATGATTTAGTTGAAATTGTCAAATATATTTGAATAAGGATTAATGTAGTCGCCCCCACATAGTGGGACAAAGGCTTGATGTTATTATTGTTGTCAAATATACTTGAAAAAGAATAATCTATACAGTTTAAATGCCCAAATAAATATGGCTATTGGATTCGATTATTTATCTTAGCATAAAATAAAGCTTCATTCAAAATTTTATTTAATGAGGTTTATTAAAAATAAGAGAGAGAGAGAGAGAGACCAGAATTGTTTGTAATTGAATAGTTTTGTTTACTAAAATTTTATTTAATGCTTGTTGTAAAATTGTTTATAATTGAATAGTTTTGTTAGGGGGGGGGGGGGGAGAAAGATAGAGAGCAACAAAGATGCAAGAAGAGAGACAGAGAGGGGGACTAGAATGGGGCATCAAAAGTTCATTATATTATTTAGTAATCAATCAATCTAGTGTTGTAATTCAAGATTAAGCTCCTTATATAAAATTGGGCTCATATTGCATTTCTAAAATGCATTGATTTTCTTATGGAAATAAATGCAATAATGTATTCTTATTATATAAATATGAAACATTTAAATTATGTTAAAATTAAATAGACCTTCGCTTAAAATTTAGTTTGGAAAATAATTTGACAAACATGCTTGCTCTCCATTACACCCGAGCTGAAAGAAATTCATCGTTGAAGAGTTGGAAGGTGACTGGTAATGGTAGATGTGAAATTGTGATGAGGACATCAGCTAAAGATTTCGACATGTGTATCATCGACGGAATCATAGATCGACAGCTACGATTAAGAATCTTTACTTTTGATGTATTTTATGTTTTATTTATTTTGCATTTGAGTTTTCCTAGTTTACCCCTATGAGCAATGAACTCTTATTGTAGCCCTAAGAGCATTTGAGTCTTTCTTCTTTTCTTTATTATTGAGGCCTATATATAGAGGTCTTGTGCTTTACTGCTTTGTAAGAGGATGATGAATGATTAAATGAAATTTTTGTATTTGTCTTATGAATGAGGAGAAGCTTAGGAGAGGCTCAAACGAAGTATCCAACAGCCCCTTCGGGTGAGCTCTTGGTATTCTCCCAAAAGTTATTCTCTTTCTTCTTTCCCCCACCACGCGAACCCCTTCTCTTCTCCCACCTGTCGGCCCACCTTACCTCTCTAACCTCAACCCTAACGCCACATCCAAACCTTCACCAGCTAGCCCAGATCAACCTTCAACTCTCCTACCCGACGCCATCCCTCTTCCCCATTGCCGCCGGCCCACCCCAATGTCCCCCACCATTATGATGATTCCACTCATCATAAAGGAAAGGATTGAGAATTATTTGAAATTCAAATACTTTTCATAATTGCAATTTCTAATTTAGGAAAGTTCATAAACCTAAATCTAATTTCGATTTAAATTAGATTTGATTTAATGTTCCCCTTCCTAAATTAACTCACTTGTTTTGGAAGCTCTTAATTCCTTCCCAAAATTCCCTCCTCCCCTCTCTAGATCCCGCCGGCCTCCCTTGCCCATGCTTCCTCTCTCTACTTCAAATCCCTAATCCCAATTTGAATTTGAAATTAAATTTCAAATTCAATTCCCTCCCAAATTATTTAAATCTGAAATTAACTTCAGATTTATTGATAATCCCCTCACCCAAACTCTAAACCTAACATATCTCACAAATCCTTCTCCTCCTTGGCCCCTCCTCTCCCCTTGTTTCTCTTGGATACCCTAATTCTTTCATGAGTTTTAGAGCAAAGAAGAAAAGACAAACTTCCTCCTCCCATCTACCATTAGTGCATGGTCGATCATGAGGTCAATCACGGATTCGTATACAACGCCTAAGGAGAAATCGACATGCAATCCCCTTTCTTTGATCTAGATTGGGAATACGAGGATTCCTTGGAAAGCTACTAAATCGCATACTCTATCATCTCGTCGAGACGGACCAACGGAACATTGGCAACTCGTCAGCCGAACATCAACGTACCCTCCTCCGGCTACTTCTCCGGCGAACAATACCTTACGCGTCATCCTTAAGAACTTATGGGATTATTAATGATTGAACAATCTGTGAAAAATCTTGAGGTTTTGAACATAAATATTGATATACATCATGAATTAGATTAGTTAGAAACCCAAAATATTCTGACTATGATAGAGGTGCAGTATAAAAACAACCTGCATGAATGAAGAAGTGAGTATTATATTAATACACGAAATTGAGTAACATCTTGCTATATGATGCCGCTATATATGAGCACCAATAAGACCATTTCATGGAAGTTGTGAAAAGTAGATTAGTTGGTGATAATTGTGTAACAACTTGTATCTTTATTTGTAGAAGTTATGGTTTAATTAGGGGTGTTAAAACCGGGTTTCGGGTTGAACCCGGAATTGACCCGGGTTCAAACGGGTCAACACTAATCCGACCCGAGTATATAAACGGGTCGGAAATATGGACCCGAACCTGACCCATCGAGTTGCCGAGATGACCCGACACGACACGGGACGGCGGAACATGCGGATGACAGGTGCGCGCGGGCGAGCGAGCAGGCACATGTGCTTGCGGGCAGATGCGCGGGCGCAAGCAACCTTGGGCGCGCGGGCGGCGGGCTGGCAGGGAGCAGGTAGCCGCGGGCGGTGCGCTGGCAGCTGGGGCTGGTTTGCGGGTAGCCGAGGCAAGTTTGCGGGTAGCTCATTTTAAATGGGTTTGTGGGTTAACCCGGCAACTCGTCGGATCAACCCGAACTCGACCTGTTTTTCAAACGGGTCGAATTTTGGAACTCAAAACCGACCCATTTTGAAATCGGGTTAGGTTAAACCAGAAATTTTCGGATCGGGTTCGAGTCGAATTTTCGTGTCGTGTCAAATATTGGCACCCCTAGGTTAACAATAGTGGTTGAACGCTCCTCGTACAATAGTGGTTGAACGCTCCTCGTGCATTAGAGTATCTGGAAAAAAAAAACTCAATTTGAGCTTTTTTAATTTTCATTTTTCTCATGATATCAATTGTTTTTAGCTTTAAATAATCCCTAAACCTTTAGATCTTGATGGGATTTTGAAGAAGAAGATCAATCAAAGATGCCTGGCTTCATATGGGTTTTATATTGGAGATGACAATTGGCATGACATCATGATATGATTGATGAGATTTTGTATGATTGTCTTGATATGGTCTATGAGAGTCATGGTATTAATGTTGAGAATATATATGATCATCGTGCTATGAGTAAGATCATTTACTTTCTCAAGGTGTTAAAAAGTAGGGATCATAAGTATCATGATAATTAGAGCAATATTTAGCCTGTTTTTATGATGTAAGGGTCGCAATTCGCAAAGTTGTGTCCTGAACAGTGAAGGATTATAAATTTTGTTTGAAGCTGTCTTGAAGGAATTGCTTAAGAAGTTGATTAGGTGATGGCTCTGTAGAGAATAAGAGAGCTTACAGGACATTGTAACAAAGCTATTAGGATGGTTTGGCCGAAATGACGGAGAAGTAGAGACGGGTGAGTTGTTGATTTTGTTAAATGTGAACTGCAGTCTGTAGAACACCCCGGAACAAAATTTCAAAGGATTTTTTATCTACGAAAGTAGGTTTTTTATGACAGTTTTTTGATAGAAAATTGTCTGTTGGATAAAGAACTCGTCCAAAATAGATGTTGGTTAAATCTATTGGAAGAGGCTTTTATGATGGATTATGATTTGCCAGTAATTACTGGTAAATTTCCGATTTCAGAAAACTTATAGTCGAACTGAACGTCTCGAAAAGATTAATCCAACGATACTAAATTCGACCCAGTATTAGCCCAAATAGGTCCAAATCAGAGACTCAAAGCGCCTTTGGAATGTTCAAACCATAATTTGGATTACCAAACAATTTCAAAATGTGACATGCTTATAGTAAATCGAGCGGCTCGACGAGATGAATCCAATGAGCCCAAGATCACTGAATTATGATATTTTTAAGACTTTCAAATGCCCATTAAACGGTCCACGAGCAAGGGGATCAATATCGGCCGTCCATTCAAATCACTCCCAAGTCTCAACATACTCTTGTTTTCCCTCATATTTACTTGTCATGTTACTCACAAAAAATTATAAATAGATCCCTCATTCTTCATTGGGGGGAGGGGCCGAAGTAAGGAAGAGAAGGGAGAGGAGGAAGCAAGGAGGGAGGAATAGGGAGGAAGGAAAGAAGAGAGGAGAGGAAGAGAAATCCGAGATCTCTCTTGCACCAAGCTTCTCCTCGACCACCGCCTAGCCACCGACTGTCGTCGGACTTCCTCCCAACCACCGACTTTCTCCCAACCATCAAGTGTCACCGGACTTTCGCTCGGCCACTAACTGTCACCAGACTTCCTCCCAATCACCGATTTTTGTCGGACTTCCGCCTGACCAACAACTATCGTCAGACTTTGCGGACTCTTGCCCGACAATCGATCGTCACCAACTATGGCCTGTCGGACTTCCTCCCATACACCGACTATAGTCCTTCTGACTATCACTGACTACGATTTTTTCGACCTCCGTTGCTCGTTGACTACGGTCCTTCCTGTCACCGTTACCCGATTTTGGTCTTTCCGACCTCCGTTGCCTGCCAACTATGGTCCTTCCGACTATCTTCACCTGACTACGGTCTTTATGATCTCCATCGCCCGCTGACTGTAGTCCTGCTGACCAAACAAACATGTCAATATTGATTTTTCCCATTTTTACCCCAAGGAAGGACCTCATTTGTAATCGACTGCAAACACTAATGGATTCATTCAAACTGGGCCATGCATTGTGATTTATTTTTTTTTAGGGGTTTCCACATAAACTTTGGTGTTCTTATGAACGCTACGTCCCTCTCTTTTATCTGATTGTGTGTTGGATCTTCATAAAAAGT